>OY728165.1:738638436-740075311 GCA_963277665.1 Viscum album
CATAATGTTTTTTATTATCCTTTTTGCAGATTTTTTTTCATTTTAATGTGATAAATTAATTCTATGTCATTTTTATACACGAATTTAAGGAGTTAATATATTGGTATGATAATTGATTTGGATATATTTTAACATGGAATTGGATAACTCGATGGTTATTAATAATATTTTAGATGATTATTATAATTATAACATATTGACTGTCAAAATAGTTATGAAATTAAATTATACCTTGTTTAGGGTATCCCCAGTAAATTTAAATTTAGGTCAAACTACTTACATCCGTATAATTTTATGAATGTATACGGATGTTGGTGTTTTCTTCCAATCACTCTTGGATTAATCTAGTATTTATTTTATTTTTCATATGAATCTAATACAATATATGAGTGGCCTTCTTGTACAAATAAAATGATAATAATTGGTTTATGTATAAATATTTTTGGATATTAAATGGGGTATATAAAAAAAGTTATTAGTCATGTATAGAGTTATAAATAAATATGTAATTAAAATAATTGTATACTGGAAGGGAATTTAAAAAAATAAACGAATTTATGCATATATACGTACTATAAACAAAGGGTTTCTAGAAAGATATTTTTATATTTAAATTGGGTTATAACCCCCTCCAAACACTTTCATGGTGGTAACATGTAACTACTTCTAAGGAGACTTCCAACATTGTTTTGAGGTGGTTCTATAAATCCACATGTAGAAAGAGCTTGTATTTAGTTGTGGCTTGATTTGAGGGTGTTTTACCCTCCACTAATTTCACCCAAATTTTATAATAAAATTTTCGATTTTGGGTTGTTCTAACTAACTTTGATGTAATTATTTGTTTAGCAATGGTTTTTGAATAACCGTAGCAAAACTACACCTTCTTAATTTTCCCCCACCCCCTAGACAACCCCATACTGCCCACCCCCCACCAAGACTACCCACCCTCAAATGCCCTAAAACCCTTGGACAACCCTTCTGACAGACCCCATAAGACCCAAATAACCCACCCCTATACACATTAACACAAATAGACAATCCTCCAGAAAACAACTAAACGCCCCGAGACCACCCTCTTGACAGACCCCAAATGCCCTAGCAGACCCACCCCCAGATCCCCCGCCACCCTTAGACAACCATCCCAAAATACCAAAAATTCCCCAATAGTCCCACCACAATATGCCTCGACACCCCTAAAAACACTCCCGACATACCATGTATTCCCCATGATAACCCTCAATAATGTCCCCAAATGATACGACACCCCTATAACCAGGACAACCCCACCCCTAAACACCCGGATGCCCTTGTCCAACCCTCCTGACCCCCCCCCATATACCCTACACACCCTGAACCCCACTGAAATCCCACCATGCACATGAATAAGCCTACCTATGGAAAATTGTCTATGATCCCACCCCCAGTGCATAAAAAACATCTGTCATGCTAAAGGGGTAAAAATAACCACTAGTGGGAATTGAATAGGGGCAAGCTAGAAACTGACGAAGGCATCTACAACTCATGATAGAGATATTTGTTTTAATATATAAAATAAGATATATTTATTTAGATCCAGAAATTTTGGATTATATATATATATATATATCTTTGTGTCTAAAAATAGAAATAATATAATATATTTGATTATATATAATATATTTTTCTAAAATATATATTATATTTGGGTATAATATTTATATTATATATATGTATACTATATATATAGTCTATATCTCTATATTTAATATATATATGAATAATAATATTTAAAAATATGAATATATAATTATAAATAAATTTTTATTTGTGTGTGTGTGTATTTATGTATTTATATAATATTTTCAAATATAATATAGCTATAATTTATATATATATATTCATATAATTATATTTATATGATTATATATATATATATATTTGTGTTTGTGTTTGACAATAAAATTAATAATTATTATTATAACAAATGTTTTTTTAAAATATATATGTTGTTTTAATAAATAATATACATTTATACATTTTTTGTTTGTTTGTATACTTATATTAGTTTATTTTGCATGTAATTATATAAGTTTATATTATATCATTTATTAAAATATATAAATACACACAAAGTTAAATAATTTCATATAATTGAAAATATATATATCATTATTTAATGGTATATATATTTTATAAAATTTTTTTACAATTAATATTGTGAAGTACAATATATATAAAATTATTATATAAAATTATTAAATATATATATAAAATTAAATATTTATAATATAATATATATAATTAAATATTTATAGTATAATATATATAATAAATAAATTAATATATATAAATATTTAATTATATTATTATTATATATATTTGTAAAAATAATTTGACATAAATGCATTTATACATATATATAAATTAGAAATATAATTAACATAATATATGAGTAATATAAATCACAATATAAATGTATAGTATTTATAAAAAAATATATAAATTAAATATATTAATGTAAGTATATTTATAATTAAATTTAGAAAATTTATTCAAATATTTATATATGTATAGATATTTTATATAAGTATAAGTTTTAATTTGAAGTATTTATATAATGTATTTATATAAATATGTTTATAATGAATTTAATTACATTTATATAATTTGTTTATGTACTATAAATATATAAAATAATGTGATCACACACATATATTTTCTAAAATTTGAAATTATATGAAATTTATTTATAAAATTAAATAAAAATGTAGAGGGGTTTAAAAACACCTTGAATCCAATGGATATGTGTTGGTTCGTTAATGCCAGGTAATTTCATTAATAATAGGTGGTTGATAACGATTTCTAATGTCTAAAATTAGAGTGGGTTCACTAACCTGTCTAATTTCATACATTATTGGGGGTTCAATCCCTCCTCAAATCTAAGGGATTAGATGTTTTTCATGAACTCCATCTAATTTATTAAATTAGAACGGGTTCAAAACCAACTCTAAAATCATATATTATAGGGGGTCCAAAACCCCTTAATATTTAAGAGACTAGAGGGGGTTTTGAATTTCGGCTACTTACATTTAAAAACATTCAATTATATATATATATCATCAAATATCAAAATGAATAAATATTTGTATACATATACACATACTGACTAAAATATATATTTTTTTTGAAAATCACTTATGAGGAAAATGTGTAAACCGTAATGACATAAAGAAATAAATGAAAACCAAGACACTATAGGATGAAATCCTCAAAACAAAAAAATAATCCAATTTAAAACCAAGTAGATGCCCTACCCTAGCAATAAAAACGACATGATTAGTATCTAATTTCCCATCTCTCCTCGATAAACACTCCTATGTAAGGAAGCACATTCATGAATCTGATGGAAAACACCAAGACCTCTCCGTAATTATAATTCCAAATAGATATGGTAAGGAGAAAACTCTCTACTATGAACCTCCTTTAGAGAATAACCTTTAAATAAAAATGGATTCATTGTCCCAGGACCAAGCCCTCAGTACTATAATCGAACACACAAAATTAAAACCCAAAAAACCCACATCAATAGTAATCACCACAGACCAAATAAACCATAATGAATAAAAATTAAATCAAAGGAGGAATCCTTCGCCAACACCCATGAAAACATGCACCTTATATGGGACCTAAAATTGTAGAAATCATGACAACATCTCCAAAACAACACTGCCTAAACTAAAATCATCACTGGTTCCTTTCAGAAATCATACATCATGCACACAAAAATTCATATTTTAATCACGCAAATAAAAAACCATAAAATGAAACCGTCACCACAAATCACCAAACTCTAGGTCATGATGTAAGACCCCCCCACCCACATGTAAAAAATTTCAACCCATTTCATCCATAACAGTTCCATTGAGACCACCACAAACAACCCATCACACTCCCAACAGACACATAAGATGGAAATCCTCAAACAAAATAGTGAAGCTCATCCTCTAGGTCTCAACAAGACTCAAAATATCCATTAACTACAAAGGAGACAAAGGGTGTGAAGCATTCCATCAAATGGTGAGGCATGCCATGACAACCGATCCAACAGAGACCGACACATCCACTAAATGAGCCCCCCCTGAGATTGGTGCGAAGAAGAATTAAGGAGAAGCCGAAGATAGTCCGATGTGAGGGAAGGATATGCAGTGATAAGTGAAAAAACATAGTGATGAGAGCCCCTTATGGGCCCATTATGCTTCCCTCATTCAAAAACATATACTCACCCATATAGGTATATTAACATATCTCTTCTATAATCCAACCAAACATATACAACAACTAATTATTAAAATAAAAAATATTTTTACATATTTCTCTCTACAATCCAACCAAATATTAAAAAAATGATAAAAAATTAAGAGGTGATTTGGAACACCCTCAATATTTAATGATTAGTGGGGGTTGTGCAGAACCCCCTCTGAAATAAATTTATAGGGTATTGTGGATGACACATACAAAAAACCACTTCTAATCAACTATTGTTTTTGTAGTTATATAATGAACGACATGTAATAAAATTATGTGATAATATATCCTTTTAATAGAACTATTACTAGAGTCCATTTAATTGGAACTTGTTTAAAACCAAGATCGTCTTGCACTGTAATCCATTCTATTATTGTGTACCCATAGATTTTTTTATATGATATGAAATTGATTAGGAAAACCTAATGATTATGTGATTTGATTTTTTATTATCATTTGGATATAAAATCAGGGGAAACCATAACCCAGTGTATACTAAAGTATAAGAGGTGTGATAATTCATATGATAGATTATTGTAATGTTTGATCCACGAAACTACCTAGGAGAAACACACACACACACACACACATATATATATATATTATGTATCACAATACTATCCACTAAATATTGTTTGGACATATAAGCATGCTCAACCTATATATTTCATGATCAAATGAGGATATTTGTCAACTGATAGATATGATGGTATTAAAATGTAATATCATTTTAATGAAAAATATTATATAATTTCCCTAATTAAATGATTGAAAAAATTAACAATCATATGATAAAAGATTCTATGATTGATATAGAAATCATCATCATCTTGTATAACATTATTATTAATAATAAAAATACAAGGAAGCATAATGAAATAACATATCATAGATTACTATAATTCTATTGTATCAATCATTAAAAAATATTTAATATAAAATCCATTTTAATGCAATCCCTTCAAATGCATCATATAGTAGAATATATTTATCAAGGTAGTCTTGATTATTATAAGGATCATAAGTGGATTCAATTATGTTTTAAATTGAAATATATAATATATGGTCTAAGGAAAAATAAATATGTGATCATATAACCAATATGATAGAGTTAGATAGTGAATTTGTGAGACTAATGATATTTATTATTATTCTGTACAGTTATTAATTTTATACAATTTGAAATTCTTAACCAAGGCGGAGAAGTTCAATAAAACCACGACCCATTTTTTCAATTATATAGAAGTAGTAGTGTTTTATATTTGAAATCATGATTGATGCACTTCTATAAAATAATAAAAGGGTAAATGTTTTTCAAAATGAAAAAGGTAGAATTTTCTTAATAGTTATCCAAACACATTAGAAAAAAAGAGTGTAAAGAAGGTATATGAATAGTTATATACAAGATGTAATTGTATATTTTATGGAGTGGTTTTAGTGACACCATGTGTTGACAATATTATCTAATGGCATTATAGATAAACTGTTATATTATATCATTGGAAATTATGATGTCTAATTTATACATTATAAGTACCATGAATATATTAGATTTCAAAATAATTGTATAATTTGTTAAATCATTTATTTTTAATTATAATTATTTATTAAAGGGCATCTAATGATTACTTTTAATATAAATGAATCAATTTCGAATAAATAAATAATCTTTTTTTATAAATATCTCACTTATAATATTTGATAAGGGATTTTTAATTAATAATGAGTTTTAATTAATGGGATCAGCATTAAAATTATGAGATATTGAAATATGTAATATTTGTTACCATGGGAGACTGTTAAGTACAAATTATATATTAATGTAGTTAGAAGAAAAAAAATGTGGTACATGGGAAAAAATTAGGTTAATATGGTTCCTATATTTAATTTCTATATCTGTAAATATATAATGTACAAACTTTATTTTTACATTGTTACTTAATTTATAAAATTATTGTTCAATGGTTACAGAGTGATTGATGGGACAATAACGTATTATTGTTATAAAAATAGAAATGTAATATTCATAGATCATTGAAGTCTATATATGGTTAAAATATTATAAGGTATTAATGAGATAATAATATTCAAGATATACAATACCACATATGAATTATTTATGAGATTATTCTAGTCAGAATATAGTTTATATATTAATGTTTTGATAGAATTACCTATATATTAATGACTTATGGTGATAATTTATCTAGACGATTCTTGTATTTATATATTATAATATGAATGTTAATAAATTTTAACATCTCTAGTATTTTTTATTTATTATTTATGTTTTGGATGTTATTAATTTGAATTATTATGAAAATTATAATTTTTTTACTAAACATTTAGTGAAAAAGGCCTGGATTCATTGACATTGTTTCAAGACTCATTCTATGAATTGATGTACGCAGATTATAAAATGGTCATGTGTCCCAAAGATATATAGTGAACAATATGTTTTAAATTTTTAAATGTACATAGTTTATAAATATTATTTTTAAGATATAATATTTACTATAATTTTGTATACATAAATTTATCAATGTCTTTAATACATCAATGTGAATTTTTTAATAGGTAAGGGTGACATTGTTACTATAAATACTATACTAGAAAATTTTAAAAGTTTTGTATATATCATAGTATCTTTTTAGTAATATTGTAGTTGTTATTTAATATATAAAGTTATTTCAATTGAAGATGAATTATATAATGTTGTATCTAATCATAATTGAGGGTTTAAATGAGTAAAATGAAATATATAATTATTTATCTATATAATATGTACTTGATAATGAATGGTAAAAGAGAAAATCGTTTTAGGTATGATTAATAATAGTTACATAATGTCTCACAATCAAACATATTGGATACTCCTATATATAGTAATTTGTATGTTTTCCAAACATTGTTAAATATTTGACTTGGATAGACATGATAATATTTGGAAATACTAACTACTTTGAAAATGTCTATCTAAAATAAGAATGACATATAGTGTCACAAATCTCATCAAAATTCTTTATAAAATAAAATATTGTTCTCTAAATAGATAGAGATTATTTTTGGTATCATATTCATATAAAATATTTTCTAATAGTAGTCAAATATATATTCTACATAATTTTTATTCTATCAATGTAATTTTTAAATAATAATTTTATGAGGGGTGCTCACTATTACTACTGAAGAATATAATTGCTAATATTTTGAAAATATATTTGTAGTTGTAAATATAATTAGTCATAAATATAAATTATTATATAGAATTTTTAATTTCTTTTTCATTTAGAAGAGGTTGGGGATTAAGAACAAGAAAATTACAATTTATGCGAATGAAAACATCATAGATGTCTAATATGGTTGATGATTTTGTTGTTATTAAAAATTATATTCAAAATCACTGTTTATATTGGTTCAATATATAAAAGTTAGGTTGAATATTTCCATATAATATGGTTTATATTAATAAATAAACATTAAATTAGATATGACAACTCTAATAGATCATGTGATATCGAGTTTCAATACCTTATAAATACGATATAGGTAATAATTATTTTTGTTCCCAAATGATTTCATTATTTTATTTTTTAAATATATAAATATTTATCTATAAGTGGGTGACTGAGTTTGTAGATTAACTCTCTAATAATATTTTTCAATATTTAAATAAGATAATTTTTTAGAGTCATATAATATAAATTAATTATGGATTGTAGGAAATTATAGTTAAATATGTTTGGAATCATTTTAATAGTCATGATATTTTATGAGTAGTTTTAAGATCTAAATAACATAAAAAAACATCCTAGATATGATTTCAGAAATTCATGAAAAGGGATAAGATTAATAAATTAGATACATCATAGTGTTACCAAATTTAATGTTTTAATAATTTAAGGATTTTAAGAGATTTAAAAAATAGTGAGATTGTTATTTCTGAAAAATGATATTTTTCTAGGTTGTACAATATTGAATTTTTTGTTTTGGGTAGTCAGTCCCAATCTAAATAGATGGAATAGTACATGGTCTATACTATGAAGTCAAAACATTACGTTTTGTAATTATTTACCAATAGAGATATGTTTTCAAAATAAAAGAGTCATTGTGTCAAAATGCATGATTGTTAGACGAAGAATGTAGGGAAATATATGGAGTGATATGATTGCGTTGTGTAGAAAATTGTAATTCCATCACATAGAAGTTCTTCAATAAAGGAATCATGTAATAATTTAAATAATTTTGAGTGTTATCAGGAATACTTTTTTATACCATTTTAAAGAAGGATATTAATCATGTGGAAAGAGAAAAATATATTTTGGTAATAGATTTGGCATGGGAGTCCATAAGATAGAGAATATCAAATATGTACCATTATATAGAAGGATTTTTAAAATTTACATCGAACACAGTTTTTTAATGGTTTTTTAAAGATATTTATATTATCCTTGTAATGTTCTTAACAATTATGTGTCTAATTTATTTTTTTTAATGTTTCTTATCTTTACAAGATTAAGGAGGTGTTCTTTTGTTCTTTATGATCATGTATATGAATGTTAAAAGACTATTTCATAGTAAAATGTTTTTTGAATGTTAAAAAAATTTATATATGTATCTAGAATCACCTAGTGTAAGTAAAAAGAGCCGTATGTTGGAATATTCAATTTGATATGTGTAAGAAGTTAATTTCCAGTTCTTATCTTTTATCCTAAGAGGTGCAATAATAAAATGAGTGTGATATAGTGTGGTTGGGATAAAATGTATATATTATAATAAGAGAAGAACATATGAATTATTTATTTGAAATGTACCTAACAAAGGTTTTATATGGAATAATAAAGATAATTAAAATTATAATATTAAAATAATGTTCATAAAATGTTGTTTCATTGGTCAATGAAAAAAAATAGTGATAATTTATAACAAATTTATTACTAAGTGAAACACAATACATCAAGATGACGTTTTTTTATTGAAAATGGAGTTATATCTAAGAAAACATAATTATTCATAAATATAAAAATAAGTTACACTATAAGAATATTGTGTTGTATAAAAATCACAATGGGTGAAATTTTATTAATTATTGGATTATATAATAAGGAAATTCTAGATATAGATATTGACCCATTAGATAGTGCATATAATAGATGGAGAATGATTGGATTGAATTTTTAAACATTAATTTTATAGACAATATTCTTGTATAGTGAGATTGAGTTATCTATGTTATTTCATGATCCTAAATAATTTTTCTGGACAACAACATGTTATAATTTTTGGTGATGATCTTAAAAACTGTGAACTGGTGAAGTTGATCTATTTCAGTATATTGAAATAATTTTTTATATAAAAATATATTTCTACTATGGATCAAAAAATATAAGGGACCAAATTTATTAGGTGTAAATCTTGTTTCTATGAGGTCTATTTATTGGGGAGTAATGATTAATGGGATAAAATTATATACTATAATTAAATTTGGAGGGTATAAAAAAATGGTAGAAGTGATCATTATTAGGTGAAGAACAATAGTGATCTCAGGGAATGATTACTGGGGGTGTGGAACTAATTTCATCAAAAGCCATATAATTACAAACAATATTAATTAAATAATCAATGTTAGAGGGGATAACAAACATTGAATGAGATAAGTTATTTTACCAAACCTTGTAAATATCATGTATTTATTTATCAATTTATATTAATATATGTGATGTATGTTTCAGAGATCTTTTTGTGTGGATTTTAACTCTGTATAGTTTCATAGGATTCATTTGTAAGAATAATTTTTAAAATAATATGACCCAGATCAATAACCTCCCAATGAACCTATAATTAAAAAGGAATTTCAATTTGAATCATAATGGGTTATATTGTAAATATAAAACAAGAAAGAGGGGATATATAATATAAATTAAATTATAATTTTAGGTATCAATTTATTTTATGGATGGTAATATCATAGTTCAAAGAATCAGATGATACCATATCATCAATATCAGTGCCTTGAAAATAGTGATATTATAACAATTGGATTTCATCCAAATAATTACTTTTCTCTCATAAAATCATATAGGTGAAATTATTTACATGATATGTCATATATCTCATCCATTTTAATATAATTATAAGTTTATATTTATATAATGACTATGACGATTCCCACTACTAAAAAATTTCGTATATTTAGGTTAAATACTATAAAATATTGAATACGTATTGGATATTAAGACAAGAATAAGGGGAATACGGTTTGATGATAATAAGATGGACAATGAGGAAGTTATTTTTGATAAAATTTCAAGTGTTATAGAAATTCTTATGAATAATAGTCGTTAGAGTGTGAAGAATAATGATTTTAATATTAATATGAAATTGATGAGAAAAATCTGAGTTATATTTTATAATAATGTGTCAGCTATAAAATATCATTTTAAGGTATCTAAAAAATATATTATGAATATTTGTGTAGAAGATGAAAAGATAGAAGAATTATACATTTTGAATATTTTTTATGGATGATTAATCATTTTAATGGTTTTTTAAAATAGAATTACAAAAGTAATAAATATATATCTAGAAATAAGAGATTTAGTTGATGAGGAAAATATAAAGGAAACCAATAAATAAATAAATCTTATCATTTCAAATATATAAAAACATTAAAATTGGGAAGGAAATACTAATAAATATCAAAATTATTTTTATCAAATTGATAGAGTCCATTTTTCATGAAATTTACCTAAGGGGATGATTAATTATCATTAATTGAAAGAATATGATGTGATGTCATGAAAATTGAAGTGTATGAAATTTCAATATATTATATTAAGCAATATTTTAAAAAATTCATCATAGAGTATGATAATGATTTTTAAATGAATTAATCATATTTTAATGTTATGTTCTGTGATCATGTATAATGAGTATTGTCTTTGTTGAAATGTTATAATGATTAATAATATATATTTCAGCTAAAATTTAATAGTAATATTTATAATATTATCTTATTATTATTATTCTAACTAATAGGGAAATGAATAAGATGAATAAAGTATTTTAAGAGATAACAATTCATAATTTATGGTGAATCAAAACAGGTTAATATTCCATAACAAGACTATATATCAGAACATTTAAGTCTTAGATCAAGAAAGTAATCTAAATGAATTTTGTCTAATTTCCTCTAGATAAGAGAATCTCAAATTTGTTGAAACCTCACTTTTTGTCTTGAATAATTTTATTAATTACGTGTTTGATGAATTTTAGTCGA
This sequence comes from Viscum album, assembly GCA_963277665.1. Taxonomy (NCBI): domain Eukaryota; kingdom Viridiplantae; phylum Streptophyta; class Magnoliopsida; order Santalales; family Viscaceae; genus Viscum; species Viscum album. The sequence continues at coordinate 738,650,000 of OY728165.1, forward strand.
CGACGAAGATTCAAAAATAATTTTTAGTTATGAAAGAGGTGATTTATCAAAAAAAATAATCAATGATTCCTATATAACATAGTGATATTAATATAATTCTTAGAGAAATTAAAAAATTATTTAATTTAATTATGACTTTTCAATAGGTGGTTAAAATTTAAGTTCATTGAAGTTTGTAGTTTCTATTCCCAAAAAAAATTTCATTCTAAATGAAATGGAAGTTATAATGTTATTATTATTTGGAATACATTCAACTCAATGAAAAAATGTATGTCATAAAAAATGTTTCTCTTTGAAAACAAATCACACATAGTGTGAAATGAAACAATATTGAAAACCCTCATAGAATAAGTACTATAAAAATTAATGATCAAAATTAAATGGTCACAAATATTTTTATTATTTAGTATCATATAATATTAGTGCACGTAAAATATTTCATCACCAAGGTAACATTATAAATTAAAGGGGATCTATAATGAGTAGGGATGAAAAAAAATTTAAGAAGGTGTGATGGAGAATAAAATAATGTTCATGAGGACATGCATTTGAAAACTAAATGTTTGAATATCATAAACGTTGAGCATTGTATGAATGGTTATACTGTTATTTATCTTCATAAAATGGTAATGGAATGAAACGTAAATAGAGATTAATTTCTTACAATTGAAAATTGAATAAAAGGTTAATAAATCTCTTTGAATTCTAATATAAATTAAGGAAAAGTATTTTACAAACTCAAGGTAGAGAATATGTTACAAAAAACTAAAAAAAATGTAATAGATCATACAATTGAAAACAAATTAAATACAAAAACAGTGAATAATAGTCATAATGATGATAGTATATCTGTACATAAATCCATCATTAATAGGTTTAATTATGTACCTGGAGAAGACCCCCATTCTGATATTTACTTTAAATGAACAACTATGTACCTAAATATACAAATTTTATTTTTTTAATATGTATTAACCTCTATGGAATTTATTGTAATATGTAGATTATTTGACTTTATGTTATATAAATTTTATTTTAACAATATAAATTAATAATTAATAATAATAATCCCCATTATTATTTTAAGAGTGGACCCCTTATGATGGATAAAATCTTATGCTGAGGTTTGGAAAATAATTCTTTTCATGAAACAATGAGATATTAAGAAAGATGAAATTAAAAGGGGATTTCTGTCTATATATGAGAATAATGATTTTTTATGATTTTTGGGATGGGAACATGATCTATATTGAAAATATAAATCACATTTCCACTGATATAAAGATGTTGGACCTATCAACATTATAATATTTCATTAATGAATTTAAATGCCTAATATTCATCACATTGATTATAAAATCATATTATCTACATGAGGTTTTCCCATTAAGTATTACATGTTTTTAGTTATTGTTTCATTATTATAAAACACATTTTACACTAGTTTTCTATTGAATTAAATTTTTCGAGAAATGGTGCATCGTGAGATTAGATGATACTTATTTTTTCATTATATTAGATTTTCAATATGTGGGATAAATAACATAGGGAGAGTATAAAAAAAATACCATGGGAATATTTTATTGGGGATACATATTAACTTTGATAATTTTTTTGATTTTATATTAATATTGGAACCAAAATTAATTAAGTATTTTGTTGTTCTAATTTCAGTTTTGATACCATTATTATCCATATATCATTGTTTATTTTTAGATAATATTACACACATAATAACGTGTATTTTATCGATGATTTATTTTTATTGTATCATATAATAAAAAATACATATGGTATGTAATAATGATTACATATCTATATTATCAATATTTTTTTTATTAAAATCAATAAATTATAATCATTCAATTCAATTATTGTAAACATACATATGATCCATGTTGAGATTCTTTCATTCCTGAAAAGTAATATATGTAATATAGTTTGTATTTCATAATTTTTACGGATGGGATTTTTTGGATGTAAAGGTTTTTATGTTTTCACACGTTTATTTAAACCATTATAGGTTAGTCTACTAAGAAATATTTGGTTGTAGGATGTACAAAAAAAATTAAAGTAGATATTAAAACCCAATTTGAAAAGATTAAACTGTATATTGTTTAATATTGTGTGATCAATGATGCGTCATTATAAAAACTTATATATAGAGTTGTGGTTGTATAATTATTGAGTTATATAGTTAAAATTCACGGTTTTTAAGTATACCTTTTTATAAAATAAATAGATTATTAGTATGACATCAGTAGGGGAATTATGATTCCATTAAATGGATGTTACCTATGTAGAGAAGTGAATGAAATTTTTTGGATATATTTGAGATATATTGGATAGAGATAGATTTATCCTAATGGAAAATTGTCTATTAATATGTTTTAAGAATGTGATTACATGATATTCTATGATTTAGAAGCATTCTCAATTTTTAGTATAATGATGAAAAAAAACCATTAGATAGATGATTGTTTCATGAAGTACATCTGAAAGGAATAAAAAAATAGTGCTATATAGATTTTTATAATTCTTTTAATACCCATAACAATTATTATGATTAGTTATTAATTCAAAATTTGTTACAATTTTATGATTGTGAATGAATTTAGATGTTCTTTAATAGTATGATTATGGATGTTTACATATGATATATTATTAAAATTTTATAAGAATCTTCAGAATGGTTATAGATTTTTTGATAATTTTTCATTGAGATTCAACTGAGTGGGATGTTTTAATTACCCATTATAGATAAAAGGGAAACTATACCTGGTTCCCACCTTGTCACTAGAGAATTGATCTTATAAAATTGGTGGAAAATAAAATTTTTTGAGGAAGAAAAAATTAAATTTGTAAAAGATATTGTTTTGAATAATTTTTTTCATGAATGTATATAAAATATTTTTCATATTTAATGATGAAGAGTTGTTATAATTAGGTTCACAGAATCATTATGATATATAAATTAATCAAATAAAGAATAATCATAATGAGAAGGTATTATTGAGTTCACACAAAATGGAAAAATATTCATTAGGATGAGTTTCATCAGATGAATATAGAGAGACAACATACCAAGACTACATAATGAGACAAAGAAGAATCAGTCATTAGAGAATAAAATTCATTATAATCATTGTTGACGCTCCTTTCATCCCAGAATCTAAAGATCGGAAAAGGGGAATATCTAAGCAAAAAGTGATTCATCCTTTGAAGAAACATCAAAAATCGACAAAGGGATGAACAAGGAGAACATTGCCCATAGGTCGTGCAAGTTCCCTCATGGTCGCGCAAGTACACTTGCGCGCCGCCTAGTGGTCGTGAAAGTACTTGCGCGATGCCTTATGGTCGTGCAAGTGACTTGCGCGACCTAAGTGATAACCGCCCGGTAACCGCCCGGTAACCGCCCAGGGCCTTCTTTTGCCTATAAATAGACCCTGTGGGCCCCCCATTCGAGAGGATCTCTTTCCAGAAACTCGGATTGAAGCTCCCGACGCCCAAGTCTCTTCTCAAAGCTTCCGGAACACTTCTAAGGTAATTTTTTACCAAGAACGGAAGATCTAAAGAGAAGAAGGAAGGCCTAAGTGTTGAAACTTATCAAACACTTGCGCGCCGACTTATTTCCTTCAATGTTACTTGCGCGTCCCTTTTCTGGAAGAACCTCAAGAGGATTCTAAAGTGATTAAAAAGAAGTCGCTCAAGTATTTCAATTCCGATTGAGAATCGCGCAAGTATACATGCGCGACCAATACTTGCGCGCCGCCACAATACTTGCGCACCTTTCAAGACTTGCGCGCCCCTACTTTTTTGGGTGCCCATCTTGCCCATGTCACCCCTCTTAAGCCATCACACCTTTCCTTTTTAAGATTCAGTCTTCAAGACACTCTTCAAATCCACTTATGGCATGATTTCTTGATTTGACTTTCTTATCTGAAAGGAATTATGTGGAATATCTCTCAAAACCTAGTGATTTAAATATCCTTATGTCACTAAATATGGAGAGTTCATTCATTCAACCTCATCCTTTAAGATGAGAGAATCCTTAACCTGGGTCTCCTTTTTAGGAATAATCCCCAGTTATAAGTCCTTTAATCTGGGCATCCTCCTTAGGAGTAAGCCCCAATCCCAATCTCACAACATGGGCATCCTCTTAAGGAGTAAGCCCCAAACCAAGTCCCCTAACCTGGGATTCCTTCTCAGGAATAAGTCCCAGTCATAAATCTTGGGCATCCTTCTTAGGAGTAAGCCCCAAGCCTTAATCCTTAACCTGGGATTCCTTCTCAGGAATAAGTCCCAGTCATAAATCTTGGGCATCCTTCTTAGGAGTAAGCCCCAAGCCTTAATCCTTAACCTGGGATTCCTTTTCCGGAATAAGTCCCAGTCATAAACCATGGGCATCCTCCTTAGGAGTAAGCCCCATGTTTCTTAAATTTCTCTTAACCAGTCCTAATTTACCCTTGATTTGGGTTTCCTTTTCAGGAGTAAAACCCAATCATAAGTCCCCTCCTAACTTGGGCATCCTCCTTAAGAGTAAGCCCCAAGATTAGAGTATTCAAATCTCCATAAAGCACATATACCTTTATGGACCCTGTTCCTGGATTTTCTCCCTAAAAGTAAATCCTAAACCTTCATCTATCTGGGCAGTCATATATACCTAAGCCCCAAACAATTTCTTATGATTGCATCTTTCATGGCACAATTGTTTAATTTTTACCGATACCTCTTGTTTCTCACACCGAGCATGACTCACGTGAGCTTAGAGTGTAAAAGTAATTATGAAATTTTTCTTTGAGCCATCAATCATAAACATCATACTCCATTACTCGAACTATGTGGGTTCTGATTCCTTTTCCAAAACAAAGGATACGTAGGTAGCCCATTTATGGGTTCGATCCCAACTTTGAAATAACCTCTGTCCTTCTGAATGACGATAAACTTCAAGTGCCCCACTGAGTGGCTTTAAAACCAGCCTGGTCATCATAATGACCAAGAGACTTTTATATAAATATTTTGAAGGATACCATTGACCAAGAATCTCTAAACAGATATAGATGATTCTCTATTTATGAAGAACCTCGAATACATATAAAAGATTCTCTAAATTTCTTGAATATTTAATCATTGATTGTTAAAATTTAAGGAAAGATCATTTTATACTTGGTAATATAATAAGGTTTCACGAACATAACATAAATCTATAAAGAGAGTCCCGGAGTAGACAATAATTCCCCTCAAAAAGGTGTGATGAGTCCGACCTCCCATCCTCTCGACCAATGCAAATTCCTAAGCCTCATTAGTCCACAAGCTAATGAGGGCCTGCCTTTGGAAAGTAGGTCCAAACAGATGTGGAATCATTGGATGTTTCCGGTTCTACAAACAAACCCGTTAGAAACCGATCAGAACGTTTGAATCTCCCGTCCAGGAGGTCATCCCCGGAATCCGTGCGAAACAAAAATGGTGAACCCGACGTGAAACCTTAACGAAGTTAAAATGATGTTTTTCTTATTTGTTTGGCCCCTTGGGCCAACAAATCAATCATTGACATGTGCTCATCCAAAAGATGCAGTGGCCAGATTCATCTTGATTATGTCTGTTATATGGAACAGAAACTCTTTTCTCAAGATCTTCTGCAAAATGGCTTTCCTTAAATTCACCCCTGTCAATACTGCTGCTGTGAACACCTCTACTGTGAGGTCTGCTGCTGTGAAAACCAATGCGGCTACTCCTGCTGAAACGTCATCCGCTCTTAGGATGACATCACCATCTCAGCGTCTTCAACGCTGGGTTTCTAATGCACTAGTTAAGGAGTACCGTCGCAACGGTACTATCCCAACTCTGGAGGCCTCTCGTCAAGCCCTCCAAGTTAATAACTCTACCTGGTCGTCCGGACAATGGCGGCCAACGATCAAGAATCAGGCGGTGCTGACTACCGTCTCCAACCGTTTTGGGTCGTTATCCCCGGAACGCAATTTCCATTCACTCCCTTACTCTGAGGAAGTGAATGAGCAGGTCCCGCAGGGCCTTAATTCAAAAATACAGGAGTCCTTCTCAAGGGATCCCATCAACAATCGCCGCCAGACTCGTGCGGTAGTGCGCCCTCAACATGATGAGGGTACCGACTCCAGGCATTCAGCTCAGGTTCCTCGAACCCGAGCAGGCAAGATGAACCGCCAGAGACGGAATACGGTAAACAATGGGCAGGTTGTCATCCCTGCCATCTCCGGAGAAGTCCACCAACCTAACTTGGTGGCAAACAACAAACAGGCACACACACCTGCCCGTTTTAATTCCGTTGTCCAGCAGACTCGTCTGACAGCATCAAGCCAATCCCGCTAGGCAATTCCGGCGGAGTACCATAGGCAGGAACATACACCTGCTTATACATCACCAGTTAGTCAGCAGGCTCGTCTGACTAAATATGATGGATCTCGTCAACCGTGTTTGGCGAAGTGTAATCAGCAGGCACATACACCTGCTGATACTAATCAAGCCTACCAACAGTCTCGTTTGGTAGCGCACGGAGAAGTCAGTCGGAATGTCCCGATGATAAACAGGAGGCAGACTCAACTCTCTACCTCCACACTTGAGTACTGTCAGGATTCACTGACAGGAAAAGGAGGACAGGAGAAGTCACATACCCCTACTCCAAGCACGGAATGGACGTATATCCCCGTTCCGGCGGCTGAAGTCACCAAACATATTTTGTCAATGGTGAAGGAGCAGAAGCAAATTCCTGCTCATATTCTGGATGCTTGACAGGATATTATAACATCTTCAGCATCATCACAGGGACAGACACATAAATCTATCCCTAGCAGTGGAGTGACACATCAACGATTCACTCCGGAACAGACACACACATCTGTTCCAGTCCAAGAGGGTTATGGGGCATACTCCCCCATATCATACGGACAACCAAGTCAGGCACATACACCTGATTTGAGTGGAGATCGTCAGCCTAACCTGACCATCTTTCCTGATCAGGCACATACACCTGCTCAGAGCAATCACTTTCGTCATCAAGTGATTTCCAAAGTGAGTAAGAAGGCATCTAAGAAAAAGATCCACCCAGCACAGTCAGGAGATCAAAGGCCAATTTGTAACCAAGCCTTTCTCGATGCTGGAGTTCTTGAATCCCTCAGACATTTATCTGTTGGAATTCAAGATTCTACTCCCTCAGTTCCCAATAACGGGAACATTAATTCTGAAGGTCTTCAACAGACACTTCCTCATGAAGACTTTCTTCATGAATGTTCGGTCAATCTCGATGTTTTTTCTTCAGATGAGAGCCACAAGAACCCTCTGTGTTGTCAGAAGACCAAGGAGAAAAAGATTTCATCTTTTGCTGTAACCCATCATGACAGTCCTCCTCATGGTGATGAACTTCGCTGCGAAAGTCCTCTCCGCAGTAGTGATTCACGTTGTCTCGAAAATTCTTCAGAAGGCAATGTAGTGACGAGAAAGCCCTCTTATCTCGAGGCACTTGCAAACGTAAAACCAGTCATGTCTGAAGCATTACTATCGGCAGGTGAAACTCTTTCTCCATCAGAAGATAGCTTGGGGTTCAGGTTATTCTCCGAACCATCCCTGGGTCATTCATCTTCCAGCATGAATAGTGATATCTCTACCAATCTTGTTGAATCCGATGAAGCAACAAGGAAACACCAACTCTGGTCCAAAAAGGTAGAAGAATATTCATTCAATGATAAAGAGGAAATGCTGAACATGAGGAAAAAACTGGTAAAAGGTGAAGTACCAGTCATGTTTTGGCCTTTGGATAACTCCCAATACGACATTCCAAAGATGTTGACGGATGATGGAATCCATGATATTCTTCTCAACATATGGAAAACTCTTTGTCAATTAAAGAAGAAGGTATTATCTTACGATGAATATGAAAATCATCTTATGATAATAAAAGGGTTACAACGTCAGATTGATTTGGCATCTCTATCAGTCTCTCGGTATCCAAAGGCTGAAAAGCAACAGAGAACCCTTCAACGTTCATGCCTTGGTGCACTAAGAAAATTGCGTCAGTTAATTGCCAATGCTCCATCTGATGTTCATATCAGAGGATGGGGTGTTCACGGAGCACTACATTTCACAGTTCTTTCCGGTCATCAAAGCCCGCCGAAAATGGTCTCATGCAATGTTATTACCCATCGCCGGCCACAGTCAATGGGATTTGTTCGTAATCAAAAGCTTTCTCAAGAACAGGATTCAACTAGTTCCTCTCAAAATCAAGTATATAGAGAACAAGTTGTTGAATTGCTCCTACATCAAGCAGGCGAGAATATTGCACAAGCCTCTCGTCTGGAGCAAACACGTCATCAAATGACAGAAGTTTCTGAAATCATCCAACGATCTGTTGAACCAGGTGATAAAAGTGGATACAGGTTAATGCATCCAACAAATTTCCGAACTAATATTCGCAAGATCAAGAGAGATTTTAAGAAGATCTCAGACATAGCATGTCAAGAGACACCCCAGCTTACCAGACTGGGGACTTCTCTAACCCAACCCTCAGAGTCAACAAATGGGATTCGAGGAGTTGAGCTGAAGCAGCAGGAACACCCCCAGTCCACCGGACTGGGGACTTTTTCAAATCCTCAATCCCTCCCTCAGAGAAAGTCAGTATTCTCTCGATTAGGGAATAAGCCTCAAGAGGAACGAAGAGCCAAGCTATCAGGAGATTCTCTCCAAGTGACGGTTTTCCAAGAAGTTCCTGAGGGATCAAGTCAACGGAATTCCATGTCTCATCATTGACATGGAAGAAGACAATATCACAGAAATGCTGATAGAAGGGATTCCATGCAATATGCATCCATTAATGTCATCAATGTCGTTGCTGCTGATTCACCAGATGAGGCTCAATCATAGGGATCAGACGAAGAGGTTCCTGCTCAAGAAGTTGCGCACACGGACCTAAATGAAGAAGGTGTGCGTACACGTAATCAAAGGCTTACCCAAAATCTGGGTATTCCTTCAAGTAACCCACTTCCCCCTCTCCTAAAAGGATCCAATAAGGGGAAAGGAAAGAATCAGGTTACTTCTCACCCTTCCTCTGAAGGAGGTCAATCGCTCTCATTAGAGCAAAGGTTTGCACAAAAGGAGGAAGAAATGAAAGAATTAAGAAGGTTGAATGCAGAACTACTTCAGAGTAGTCTTTTTCTTAACAATGCTGAAGTCCGACAGCCAAAGGAATTTGTTGTAACTACCGAGATGGATCAGGAATATCCTCCTTTATCAGTACACCCTCAGAGGTCTAATCCTATGGGTCAAACGCAACAACGGTTGGCAGCACTACCATCAGTTGCAATACCAACCACCACGTCTATCCAAGCTCCATTCATTGCACCTACCCAAAACCAAGTTCAACCTGATGTTTATCAAAAGTTAATAACTACTATTGAGTCATTAACAGCTCGGTTAGAAACTATGGAAGGGAAACGGGCACAAGTTCAACCTGAAGAGAAAGTTTACCCTGAATGGGGAGATTCAATTTCTCCTCCATCCAGTTTTGGAAACCCTGTTTTCCCTACTTTCAACGGATCAGGCGACCCTGAACAACATTTGACGCATTACGTGTCTTGTTGTGATCCTATGATGGGAACTCCAGAGCAGCAAGAAGCAGTGAAACTCAGATGCATCTTGCGAACCTTGCAAGGACCAGCTTTTGTCTGGTATACAAGCTTGCAATCCCGATCAGTCATCGGATGGGAGGATCTTCGTTAAAAATTCCTTCTTCAGTTTAGCTCAACTTTGCCAAAAACGACAGTTTTCGATCATACAAACTGCAAGCAAAGGGAGAATGAAAGAGTCTCTGATTTCATTGCTCGTTGGAAGGGATTAACGTATTCCTTGAGTTTAGCACTCCCTCAGGAGGAATTGATGCCAATCTGTGTGGCAAATTTGCGTGACGAATTACGCACGCCATTGATCCCTGTGAAATACACAGGAGGGTTTCGAGACCTTACTTCAATCGCTCAACAAATTGAAGATTCCCTTATACAGGCTAAGGTTAAATCTCGTGTAATTCCATCAGCTCCAGGAAGAAGAATGGGTAAAGCAGAAACTGCTACAGTTATGCTTAAACAAGAACCTGTACCTATATCTACTTCAAAACCTTCATCTTCTCGAAGGACTCCACCTCCTGAACGCCAACAACAAAGGCTGTTTCGTCCAAATGATCAAAAAGATCAACGACGAAAACAATTTGAGGATATGAAGAGTAAAACATACTCTTTCTGAAGTGAGCATGTTCCTGGTTACTTCATTTCAGCTCTGGAAAATAATTTGGTTCAATTACCAATGCCCAAGAGGCCAAACAAGGAAGGAGATGAAGACCGTCCCAATTATTGTCCCTTTCATCAAATGTTGGGACATCCCATCTAGGAGTGTTTTGTCTTTAAATACCTCCTGCAAAAGATGTTCGATTTGGGACAGGTCAAATTGAAGGGTTCTTCAGCTCATGTAGCGTGTATTACCGCTACAGATCCAGAGGAAGGAGGCGAGTGGCAGGAAGTCAAAAGCAAAACTGGGAAAAAATATGATGATTGGATGGTCAGAAAGACAATCAATCAGAACCATTCCATTTTGCGAACACAATTGAAGAATCCAATTGTGTCTCCTACAAAAGCTGCAGTAAAGCCTCCATCAAAAGACAAATCCTCAAAAGGGCAGCGCAATTCAAAGAAGAAAGAGGAATCAGAAGAAGATGAGTATGTATCAAAGCCTAAATTTTCTTTGACTCTAGCAGATTTCATGCCATCTACTTCAAAGCAACGGGCACCGCCCCATCAAACGACACAGCCTAAACAGGCTAACCAGGCAGAGTCTTTATCAGACGAAGAGTTAATCTTTGGTTCTGTTAATATGGTTCAATTAACAGATCCATATTCCAGTCTTGATGAGCCTGAATTCCCTGTATCAAATAAGGGAATCCGAAGAGGTTCTAGAAGTTCAGGATATAGGGGAAGACGTGGATCTTTCCGAAGCCACTACTCTAATTCTACCCCTGCTAGCACTGTATACGCAGTAGAAACTCGTGGTAGAGCCCTTCAGCAAGCTCAAAAAGAACAAGCAAGTTCTTCTGCCGAGGGCCAACTCAGTTTTGGCACACTTATTTTGGAAGACCGATTAAAGATTCCATCTTATTTATCTCAGAAAGTAATTGGATCTAATCAGTCTAATCTTCCAAAACCAAGGATGTTGCCAACTTCAATACAAGATGCATCAGCTTCCAAAGCATCTGCTTCCAAGGTACCTGCTAAATCGAATATTCCTATTGGGAAACGCAGACCTCTAGATCAAAAGTATGATATATTGAAACACTTGGCCCAAGTACCAGCCAAGTTATCAATTTTGGATGCTTTGAATCTATCAAAAGATCTTCGGGAAGCACTTATCGAAGATTTGTCAAGTCCTCAGGAGTTTGAAGCTGAAATTGCTGCAGCTGAAATCTATCACATAGAGAATAATCCTGCAGAATGCCATGTAGTGATATCTTTTACTGATAAAGATGAAGATGATGTTGTGCATGGGCACATAAAACCTTTGTACTTATCTGGAAAAGTCAATGGTATAGATGTTCGAAGAGCTTTCATTGACAATGGTTCAGGAGTCAACCTCATGCCCATTCGTACACTTCGTCGATTGGGCCTCAATGAATCTGATTTATCTCCTTCTACCATGATGTTACAAGGATATGATAAAAATGAACAAGAACCACTGGGAGAAGTTACACTCAGAACTCAGTTTGGAGATCTTGTTTCCAATTCGGATTTCATGATTGTTGATCAAGACTCAGCTTTCAATATCTTGCTTGGAAGACCCTGGCTACATCAGCATGCAGCTATTCTGTCATCATACCATCAATGTCTCAAATACTGTTTCGATGGTCAAGTTGGAACATTGTATGGTGATAAGGCCCCATTCAAGACATGTGAGTCTCAATACATTGAGGCAGAATTTTATCACATGAAGGGAAGAGAAAAATCTACAATGAAGGAAATTACCAAAGATAATGCTCCATATGGTTTGGAAAAAATTCCAATAAATCCATTTTCACATGTGAGTACAGATTATGTGTTACCTATCAGTAAAATTGACAAAATAGGCCCAAATCAAAATACTCTTATGGAAAGATCCATAATGTCAATTACGGCAATCGAGCCAGACAACATGGGAGAAATTGGTAACTTACCAAGCAACGATGAAAGCATAAGTGGTGACGTTTTCATTTTGTCCGCTGAAATCCAACAAGTCTATACTTCGCTAATCAAGACAGAAGAAGTTATAGCAACACCAGAGGTGAATAATGATGTCGATTCTCGATCCAGCATCTCCTCTTTGATTCCCAAAGAAGAACATTTATCATCAATAGGGTTGGAAATGGAAGCTTCTTCTTCAAAATGTGAAAATTTTGACATTTCTTATGATCATGAGAATTTAGTTTTTTCATCTACTTCGCAAGTAGAAACGGAAGAAATAACACATGATGAAGAGGAAGAGGAAGATCTTAGAGATGCTCCTCCAGCATTTGAAGAGGGTATCTCTACCACTGTGGATGAACTCAGAGAAGTAAATCTGGGTACAGAGAAAGATCCACGCCCCAATTTAATTAGTGCGGCCATGACCCTTGAAGAGAAAGATATGTATATTTCTTTTCTAAAGAAAAATAAAGATATTTTTGCTTGGAATTATACAGAAATGCATGGGCTTGATCCTGATGTTGCTACTCATCATTTGGGTTTACCAAAAGAACATCGAGGATTCAAGCAAGCCGCGAGAAGAACACACCCAACCTATGCTTCCAAAATTGATGCTGAAGTGGATAAGCTTATCAAATCTAACTTCATCAGAGAAGTTCAATATCCAAAGTGGTTGGCTAATGTTGTCCCTATAAAGAAGAAGAACGGACAAATTAGGGTTTGCATCGATTTCAGAGATCTTAATCGGTATTGTCCTAATGATGATTTCCCAGTTTCGATTACAGAACTCTTAATTGATGCGACGGCTGGCTATGAAGTACTTTCTTTCATGGATGGATATTCTGGATATAATCAGATCCGAATGGCCCCAGAAGATGAGGAATATACAGCCTTCAGAGCTCCTCAAGGTGTGTTTTGTTACCAGGTGATGCCCTTTGGTATAAAGAATGCAAGTGCAACATATCAACGTGCCATGCATCGTATCTTCAAATCTCTTTTAGGGAAGTTTTTTGAATGCTATGTAGATGATTTGGTGGTTAAATCCAAACAACGTTCTAATCACTTGGCTGATTTGGAAGTCATATTCCACAAACTTCGACAACATAATTTGAAGATGAACCCCTTAAAATGTGCTTTTGGGGTAACCTCAGGAAAATTCCTCAGCTTTGTTGTACGCCATCGTGGTATTGAAGTCGATCCTGAGAAGACCAAATCAATCCTTGGTATGTCACCTCCTCAGAGTTTGAAAGAATTAAGAGGATTTCAAGGACACTTAGCCTATATTCGGCGTTTCATCGCCAATTTGGCAGGCAAAAGTTTACCCTTTACCAGATTATTGAAGAAAGGAGTCACATACCAGTGGAATGAAGAATGTCAAGAAGAATTTGATGTCCTCAAGAAATACCTCTTGAGTCCACCAGTACTCATGCCAGCTGTTGAGGGTAGACCTCTTATCCTCTATGTGACAGCTTTAGAGCGATCATTGGGTGCCTTTGTCGCTCAAAAGAATGATGCTGGGAATGAAAATAGTCTCTACTATCTCAGTAGAACTATGCTTGAAGCAGAAACCTGGTATTCAAGTATTGAAAAGTGCTGCCTAGCATTAATCTTTGCAGTTCAGAAACTGAGACACTACCTGCAACATCATGAGGTCCAATTGGTATCTCGAAATAATCCGCTCAAATTCATCCTCAGTCGTCCAATGCTTACAGGATGTCTGGCAAGGTGGGCAGTTATTCTACAGAAGTTCGACATTCAGTATGTGTCTCAAAAGGCAATTAAGGGCCATGCTCTGGCTAATTTCCTGGCTGAACATCCTTCAGTAGAAGACACGTATTCAGATATCGAACTCCCTGATGATGAATTTTTCTCTATTCAAGAGAGTCCTCAAACATGGGAAATGTATTTTGATGGTGCTTCTAGAAGTCCAACAGGAAAGAAAATGGAAAATCCTACATTCAACAACGTTGGTTTAGGAATTGTGCTCAATTCTCCAGATAAGGCAGTGTTACCTTATTCCTTTTTGTTGTAGGAAGGTGGTACCAATAATGAAGCTGAATACCAAGCTCTCATTACAGGCTTGGAGTTAGCGCTTCAAGCACAAGTGAATCGATTAAAGGTGAAAGGTGATTCAGACCTGGTAATCAAACAAGTCAATGGGGATTATGCCATCAGAAAAGAAGAATTAATCCCTTTGTATGATTACGTCAGAGAGTTAATGTCGGAATTCCCTTCAGAATCGGCATTTTCTTATGTCCCAAGATCACAAAATGCTCAAGCTGATGAACTGGCTAATATAGCTACAGCTTTAGCAGATCCAAATCGGGATGAGACAACCATCAATATTGCCCACCGTCTGCAATTTCACCTTATGTTCAAGTCAGAACAGAGGAAATTAATGAAATTAGTCCCATTCCTAAATCGTATGGTCATACTACAGGATGGATGTCACCTATCAGGGAATACCTTCAAAATGGAACACTTACACCTGATAGAGCCGAGGAAGAACAAATTTGGCGACGTGTGGTCAATTTTACTCTTTATGATAGCCCAAACCACCTCGAGAAAATTCTCTACAAACGTGGTTTTGATGGAGTTCTCTTCAGATGCATTGATGGTGAAGAGACAATGGATGTCATAAAAGAAGTGCATGCAGGAGTCTGTGGTGCCCACCAATCTGGACATAGACTGTCTGATCAAATTCGAAGGCTTGGATACTTTTGGCCTTCAATGATACAAGATTGTGTTAATTTCACAAAGAAGTGTCATTCATGCAAAGTATATGCCAACTTCATTAATCAACCTCCAGAGTTTCTTCATACAGCTAAATACTCGTGGCCATTTTCCACATGGGGAATGGATGTGGTGGGACCTTACCCTTCAGCTACGACCAAGCAGTTTAAGTACATTCTTACTGCTACTGATTTCTTTTCCAAATGGGCAGAGGTAGTACCTCTCAAAGAAGTCAGTTCTAAATGCATTGTTAGCTTCATCAAGTCTAACATCATTACTAGATTTGGTGTCCCTCATACCATATTGACGGACAATGGCACCAACATCTGTTCTTATGAGGTAAACAAATTGTATCAAGAATACAACATTAAGTCCAACCATTCATCTCGATATCATGCAGCGGCTAATGGCCAGATAGAAGCCTTCAACAAGACTCTTTCAAATATACTGCAAAAGATGGTGGATAAAGATAAGAGGTCATGGCCTGATAAACTCTTTCATGCTTTATGGGCTTATCGGACTACCACTCGCAATGCGACGCGGTCAACTCCATATTCATTGGTATATGGAACAGAAGCAGTCTTACCAATTGAATTTCAATTGCCCTCACTCAGAATAGCCATTTGTGATCAGTTATCTACAGATGAGAAATCCCAAAAGCGGTTGAATGAATTGGAATGGTTAGATGAGAAAAGATTGTGCACTTTGCACCACTTGGAAATCTATCAAAATCGAATAGCACGAGCTTTTAACAAAAAAGTTCGTCTTCGTTCATTCATTCAGGGAGAATTGGTATTGGTTCTCAGAGCACCAACGATACCAGGAAAGAAGCCTCCCAAGCTTGAACCAAAATGGGAAGGACCTTATTCAATACATAAGGCCTACTCCAATGGAGCGTATTCTCTAATCTCAATGGATGGAGACCACATCACGACTCCAACCAATGCCAGATTTCTGAAGAAATATTTTGTATAAACACAAAATATGGTCCCCAGAACCAAGACTAACAATTGGTTCATACAGCTATGGTCTGGTATGACCTTAAACTGCAACTATCTCCCACACGACATTAAATTGTATTATGTACTATCTACATGACATTAAACTGTATAAAAGTTCCTTATATTGTCCGAGATGACATTAAACTATATTTTTGTCCTAGCAACATGACATTAAACTATGTGGCACTTTCATCGTCCAGCATGACGTTAAACTGTGTCAGTTCCCTTATCGTCCAACATGACGTTAAACTGTCACATTGGTTACTAATATGTCCTACATGACACTAAACTGTATATGTCTGAGATGACACTAAACTATATTTTGTCCTAGCAACATGACATTAAACTGTGTGGCACTTCCAACGTCCAGCATGACGATAAACTGTAAAAAAAGTCCCCAGAACTGATATCCTCAAATTGGTTCACCTTAGTCCTAGCTACAGGACTTTAAACTGTACAGCACCAGTTCGTCCTTGCTATATGACGTTAAACTATACAACAATGGTCCAGTATGACTTTAAACTGCAACTTCATCCCACATGACATTAAACTGTGAAAAAGCTCCCTAAACCGTCCAGCACGACCTTAAACTGCATCATCCCTGGTCCATGTATATGACCATAAACTATTTGCAAATCCCTTATGTCCAGCAAGACGTTAAACTGTGACGTCCTAAACTACATGACGCTAAACTGTATAAAAGTACCTCACGTCCGGAAAGACGTTAAACTATATAATCATCAAAGGTACATCATGACATTAAACTGCACCATCCACGGTCCATGCATATGACCTTAAACTATTCACAATTTCGTCCAACATGACATAAATGGTGTGTTATTTTGTCCTTACGGCATGACATTAAACTGCACAGTCACCCTTTCGTCCAATATGACTTTAAACTGTATTGTCCCCATCGTCCTAACAACATGACGCTAAACTGTACAGAAAATCCTTGATAGGTCCTACATGACATTAAACTGTATTTTGTCCCTGTTACATGACACTAAACTGTGCAGCACCAATATTCCTAACTGCAAGACTTTAAACTGCATAGTCCCTTTTTTTTATGTCCTACATGACATTAAACTGTGCATCGTTAAGGTTGTTATTACCTCTTGTTTCTCACACCGAGTATGACTCACGTGAGCTTTGAGAGAACATCAACCATAACACTACCTTTGGGCCGCTAACCATGTGTATGTCCCAACAACATTTTATTTAGATCGTTGTCCCTAAGAACAACTTGATCATTAATTCATTCTTTAATTGAACTACACAGACTTTGATCCTTTCCCTCCAGGCTGGGTATGTAGGCAACCTCCCAGGGTTCAAGCCCAAAAACAATCTCTTCACATCGGTTCACCACCATCTCATATGATGTTGATTCGTGAAACCGCCCCTGGAATCAATATCTTTACATTGATTCATTTTAGTCCTTGTTATATGACGTTAAACTATAAAACACTTTTGTCCGGTACGACAAGAAACTACGATATTCTTTGATTTCCTCATTTGAGAGAGAACTATTATTGACATTGATTTTTCAATCATGTTTCATTTCAAAAAGACTACGTACATACATGGTAATGCCTAAACTTTTTATCTCAGGTTAAACCATCATTGCACTAAAGTCCCCTTTCACCCTTCACATGTACGAACCAAATATGTACAAAGGGTTGTTCTAGAACTACGTGGACTTGATTCCAATCCTTATGGGATACGTAGGAACATTCGAGTGTCCCTCGAATCTGGTCCCAAATCTTTTGGGCCTAACCCCAAATTTCACTTTCTGTCCCTTGGCTGAAAAGTCCTCATGAAAACACACACTGTGTATTCATTATTATGGTCCAAATTCTATGACCCTAAACTAAGATCACTCATACTTTCGTCCTGCATGACGTTAAACTTCATTTCAAGAACTACGTATGGCTTGATTCTCATTATTATGAGATACGTAGTGAAGTCCAAGTTTCAATTCAACACACAGCCACAACATGATTATGGTTTTCACTGACCCATTTATCTCTATATACATTGGACAATACCCATCTTTATGTGTTATAATCCTAACCTTAGATATTTTCAGATCTTCACAACCCTTTTCATGACTTCTAGTCACAAAAATGTCAAACTTCTGAGAATTATTTTGCCTGACTATGCAGCACGTGCCCATAGGTTGTCTTGCATAAACAGTCCACATAATAGACTTGTCCGCCAAAAGATTCTATTCATTTGACCATGCAGCCAATGCCCATAGGTGGCCCTGCATATTTCAACCCCCTAACGGGTTTTGTTAAATAATAGTAACTTCATTCTTGGGAAGAATGCATCTTTTGTCCTTATTTGTCTTAAACGACAGTATGTAGGGATCCACAAAAAATAGCCATCCTTAACATATTTGTCCCATATCCTTTTTTATGATCTGAAAGTATTCAAGTCTATGGTTTATTCTTCTTCCCTACGTTTGGGTCAGACCTTCGTAGGAGTGATATTCATCCAGTTCTTCGATGTTCTTGTTCGGAAATATCTTCTCCATATTCAAGTACCTCTTTCCATACAACAAACTCTATACTTTAGAAAATTTGAATCTCCATAAACTTTCACTGGCTTTTAGCACTAGGAAAGTAAATTTCTGGGAGTTCTTTTGCCTGACTATGCAGCACGTTCCCATAGGTGGCCTTGCATAAACAGTCCACATAACAGACTTGTCAGCCAAAAGATGCTATTTATTTGACCATGCAGCCAATGCCCATAGGTGGCCCTGCATATTTCAACCCCCTAACGGGTTTTGTTAAATAATAGTAACTTCATTCTTGGAAACTACTTTTTCTAATGCCTTTTAGCTCTTTTTCATATCATTCCTCAGATTCAAATATTCTTAAGCCATAGTTTACATTTTTTCCCTTATACTTGAGTATGGTAATATGTTTTCAGATAAATTGTCAAGGAATTGAATCCATTTTTAATCCATTTCGGTCAAAGCTATTTCGACCTTAAACATTAGCCCCTTTATGTCCGGCATGCATGCCTTTAAACTTCCCACAAAAGACAAAGGAACTCTGAATAAAAGTCAAGTTCCAGCACACTTGCGCGCTGCCTTCTGTGCCCTGAAGACTTGCGCGCCCCCTTTTCCTTTGGAGGGATTCGATTTCCTCAGAGTCAAATCCTCATTTCTCTCTGGATCCAACTCTGAGGGGGGACTTTTGTTGACGCTCCTTTCGTCACAGAATCTAAAGATCGGAAAAGGGGAATATCTAAGCAAAAAGTGATTCATCCTTTGAAGAAACATCAAAAATCGACAAAGGGATGAACAAGGAGAACATTGCCCATAGGTCGCGCAAGTTCCCTCATGGTCGCGCAAGTACACTTGCGCGCCGCCTAGTGGTCGTGCAAGTACTTGTGCGACGCCTTATGGTCGTGCAAGTGACTTGCGCGACCTAAGTGATAACCGCCCGGTAACCGCCCGGTAACCGCCCAGGGCCTTCTTTTGCCTATAAATAGACCCTGTGGGCCCCCCATTCGAGAGGATATTTTTCCAGAAACTCGTATTGAAGCTCCCGACGCCCAAGTCTCTTCTCAAAGCTTCCGGAACACTTCTAAGGTAATTTTTTACCTAGAAGGGAAGATCTAAAGAGAAGAAGGAAGGCCTAAGTGTTGAAACTTATCAAACACTTGCGCGCCGACTTATTTCCTTCAATGTAACTTGTGCGTCCCTTTTCTGGAAGAACCGAAAGAGGATTCTAAAGTGATTAAAAAGAAGTCGCTCAAGTATTTCAATTCCGATTGAGAATCACGCAAGTACCCATCATGTCGCGCAAGTATACTTGCACGACCAATACTTGCGCGCCGCCGCAACACTTGCACGCCTTTCAAGACTTGCACGCCTCTACTTTTTTGGGTTCCCATCTTGCCCATGTCACCCCTCTTAAGCCATCACACCTTTCCTTTTTAAGATTCAGTCTTCAAGACACTCTTCAAAGCCACTTATGGCATGATTTCTTGATTTGACTTTCTTATCTGAAAGGAATTCTGTGGAATATCTCTCAAAACCTAGTGATTTAAATATCCATATGTCACTAAATATGGAGAGTTCATTCATTCAACCTCATCCTTTAAGATGAGAGAATCCTTAACCTGGGTCTCCTTTTTAGGAATAATCCCCAG
Organism: Viscum album; assembly: GCA_963277665.1. Taxonomy (NCBI): domain Eukaryota; kingdom Viridiplantae; phylum Streptophyta; class Magnoliopsida; order Santalales; family Viscaceae; genus Viscum; species Viscum album. Next base: position 738,670,122 of record OY728165.1, read on the forward strand.
TTATAAGTCCTTTAATCTGGGCATCCTCTTTAGGAGTAAGCCCCAATCCCAATCTCACAACATGGGCATCCTCTTAAGGAGTAAGCCCCAAACCAAGTCCCCTAACCTGGGCTTCCTTCTCAGGAATAAGTCCCAGTCATAAATCTTGGGCATCCTTCTTAAGAGTAAGCCCCAAGCCTTAATCCTTAACCTGGGCTTCCTTCTCAGGAATAAGTCCCAGTCATAAATCTTGGGCATCCTTCTTAGGAGAAAACCCCAAGCCTTAATCCTTAACCTGGGCTTCCTTTTCAGGAATAAGTCCCAGTCATAAAACTTGGGCATCCTCCTTAGGAGTAAGCCCCAAGTTTCTTAAATTTCTCTTAACCAGTCCTAATTTACCCTTGATTTGGGTTTCCTTTTCAGGAGTAAAACCCAATCATAAGTCCTCTCCTAACTTGGGCATCCTCCTTAAGAGTAAGCCCCAAGATTAGAGTATTCAAATCTCCATAAAGCACATATACCTTTATGGACCCTGTTCCTGGATTTTCTCCCTAAAAGTAAATCCTAAACCTTCATCTATCTGGGCAGTCATACATACCTAAGCCCCAAACAATTTCTTATGATTGCATCTTTCATGGAACAATTGTCTAATATTTACCGATACCTCTTGTTTCTCACACCGAGCATGACTCACGTGAGCTTAGAGTGTAAAAGTAATTATGACATTCTTCTTTGAGCCATCAATCATAAACATCGTACTCCATTACTCGAACTACATGGGTTCTAATTCCTTTTCCAAAACAAAGGATACGTAGGTAGCCCATTTATGGGTTCGATCCCAACTTTGAAATAACCTCTGTCCTTCTGAATGACGATAAACTTCAAGTGCCCCACTGAGTGGCTTTAAAACCAGCCTGGTCATCATAATGACCAAGAGACTTTTGTATAAATGTTTTGAAAGATACCATTGACCAAGAATCTCTAAACAGATATAGATGATTCTCTATTGATTAAGAACCTCGAATACATATAAAATATTCTCTAAATTTCTTGCATATTTAATCACTGATTGTTAAAATTTAAGGAAAGCTCATTTTATACTTGGTAATATAATAAGGTTTCACGAACATAACTTAAATCTATAAAGAGAGTCCCAGAGTAGACAATAATTCCCCTAAAAAAGTTGTGATGAGTCCGACCTCCCATCCTCTCGACCAAGGCAAATTCCTAAGCCTAATTAGTCCACAAGCTAATGAGCGCCTGGCTTTGGAAATTAGGTCCAAACAGATGTGTAATCATTGGATGTTTCCGGTTCTACGAACAAACCCGTTAGAAACCGATCGGAACGTTTGAATCTCCCGTCCAGGAGGTCATCCCCGGAATCCGTGCGAAACAATCATATACAATACACTGTAATAATTTTCATTGGTTTGGGATATAATGAATAAGGATGAGACAAAAAGTGATTGCATCCCATCGAACATAGGTCTTACGCGATTGTTCTTGATTAAGAAGAATTGAGGTAAGGATAATTTTTAGATTTTTTTAAAGGTGGGAGTGATTTTTCAACAACAATCATTTATTCAGAGGATATTTTCAATTCCAAAAAATCAATTAAGATGGTTGTTGAATATCATAAAAATTATATATAAAATTAGTATAATAATCTATATTTTGGATAAATAGTAAATGAAAGTGATATTATTAATACTACTGATTGTAGAAGAATAAGGAATACAATATAGTAAGGGTGTAGAACAACATTGTAAAATGAATTTTGGTATCTATATATAACCATCAATAATAAAAGATGAAACAAGAAGTATAGGATGGGGTATAACCATATATTTTATAATAGTTGTTTATTTTATTATATAATATGGTTGTAGAGTAAGAAAGATTACTGAGGTATATAACATGTTATTCCATAATCCATTTCATTCATGAAAGAATATTGTAAATCATTCCATGTAGTAGGGGGATAAAAATCATTATAATGGGTAATTAATTATATCAAACATTTTAAATATTGTTTTTAAAGTATAAATTTGTATTACTACATATGAAGTGAGAATGAGAGATATATCTAAGTAGATCATAACATAATTAAGATTAACAACTTGAGTATCAATAATTAATTCAAGAATTAATGTGACAACTGATTCAACCCACCCCACCTCATAGTGAACTAAAATTGATCAATGTTGTTTAAATTTTATTTTATATGATTATAAAAAATAGTTATTGACTTTTTGGTTATGATTTTTTGTATATGATGATGATCAATTCATTATATTTAATTCCTGTGAATTTTTTTCTCAAATGAATACATAAAAAGTACTTAAGTCCTAGCCCCCACACTTATTTATGAAATTTTATGAATCCTTACATAAAATATAATTTTGTATCGCAGTTGTAAATTTTTTTTCTACAAATAATATTTATTTTGGGTTTTGATATAAAATTGCTTCTTGTATATAATGAAAATTCAAAAAAACCTTGGATTACTAAATACATATCCCATTATAGCTCATCCTAAGGCCCCAAACCGGAATCCTTGAATAAACAAGGATACCAAAAAAAGTATGGGTTCAAGAGATATAGTTGGGAGGGTATAACCTTTGTTCAGAGAGTAATAAAAACAGAAATACTGAAAACATTCACAATGATAATCATTAAATTACTTATAATATATAAAATGAAAAAATTTATTGACATACAAAATGAAATATAGCAGATAGTCATATAGAATCCTTGAATGAAAATATTACAACATTTGGTCAACCACTAGGACAGACATAGAAACAAAATAAAAAAATAAAAAATAAATATAATTTTATATAATTTTATAATTCATCCAAACCACATACCAATCCACCATGAAGGTCATGTAACACCAGCCTTATCGTATGTCTCCACTTCAGTAGATCCTCATGAACAAGCATCAGTATGCCTCATACCCATCCACTCCACAAAAAGTGAACCATCCTAAAAAAACATTGGTTACACATCCACACTATGGTTCACATTAATTTGGTGTGAAAATAATATCAATATGAGACCCTCATATGGAGAGCCATAGTATATTGCTATAATAACTATTATCAAATATGATATTCTGAAGAAAACCTAAACACAAAGAAAAATTGAATAGAAAAATTATTTACATAAAATTTAAAAAAAAAGAAGAAAAACCAAATACTATGGGCTCTTTTCAGACACTCGAGGAAAATTTACCCCTAATCTGGCCCCTCCTAGATGATTTATTACATGTGGTTTAAAAAAAAAATTAGAAATTTCAAATCCATTAGATAAATATAGAATATAAAATAATTATAAATGAAAATGGCACAAATAATGAACCATAGGGGATAACCATTGGTCTCCATATAAACATCACACATGTATCAGGATCTTTGACACTAATAGAATGATCTAAATTGGTGGTGGGAACATCTACATTGAAAAAATTAGAAAAACCCATTACCTCCATGAGTTCTGATGAATAAATAAATCACTACAAATGGATTCAAAAGAATGGGCTCTAAAAAATAATATGATCTTGAACAGTATCTTTAGAGCCCAGGTGAAAAATGATATCTAAAAAATATAAATACGCACTCAATAATTTCCTTAATATCTCACGAGCATGAAACCACACTAGACATGGATAACATTAAACAAGATTTATATTCTACAAATACAGATCATCCACTGGTTCTCTATGACCATCTAACAATAACCAACGATTGGAAGTGATAACTAGGTCAAAAAATATGGATAATTCCATTTCATGATATCCCATGGGACTCCTCCCTAAACCAATGTCCGGAGAATAAAATACCTCAATCTTGTTCACTAATAGAAAAAATAATGTGGGGTGATCCAACCACAAACCCATAGTCAAATAATATATACTAGAAACAATTATCAACATTCATCCAATAATGATTTATGCTTATCTCAACACCCTAAATTGTAGAATCAAAATAAACAGCTATTATAGGCCATCAAGGGCCCACCATAGCGGGTGAAATAGAACCCATATCTACAGTGGCCCCCACACTCACAACATAAAGCAACATCAACCATTGGACTCTCGTATAACACCCAAAACCATAAAACAAACCCTAGAAATATCCTCAAATGTATAAAGGCCATAGAAAGAGTAGAAAATCTTATAAATGTTTTTATATCTCTTCTATAAATTCACCAATGATCAGCATTATAAGCATACACAATAATCATGTTATGTCATCCAACTAATCCTGAATTAATAATTCACCCAATGGGAATCCAAATCCAAACACCCATAAATATGGGGTTCAAAACATCCTTCATGACCCCCTCTAAGATATAACCCTACTATGGGAAACCATTTGACAATAAATCCAATGGGAAAATATCATCTAATAAAAAAACATCGCCTTATTCTAGACAAGTAAGAGTCCAAACATTCCAATTCGGCCACTGGGGAATCCAATGAATGATATGCCACTCAGGCCTCACAATCATCCTACTATGGTAAATATACATCTCTTTATCTACGAAATTCTAATAAAGGAAACATCAAGATTTTGTCAAACCCATATCTGTAGAAAAACAAAAAGCAGTTTTAACCCCCAACCAATGTAGTAAACTGATTCTAATGGCTCCAGCATGTCGGGTACCCCAACCCATGTGATAATCATAAATATCTATATCCTTGAGTAATTGGTCAAAAAATACATGGAAAAACAATGATAACCTCATCTATAATAATCAAATCCACATTATACGATCCAACTAAAATATCCCTAAAAATTAATATATGGAATTCAGAAGTCCTGAAAAGTATAGACCTCAAAAACCATACATGGGGATAATAGATTAGAACCTATACACTAGGAGTATTTATGAACCAAACCTAAATAGAATCATTGTACTAAATACACAGTTTCTGAAACCCTTTTTTAAGAACCTATTAACACCTTAAAGGATACCACCATTACGGTCTCTATGGAATAACTGTCAGAAGAGACTACTCACAAGTCCAATTCTAACACAAGGTTGGAGAAGAGAAAAAATAGACCTTGTAATAAAAATATTAAGCATGTACATAATATTACACATGTTGTAACAATAGAAATTCTCCATATCCCTGTTCATATTCTTAATCACAGTGTACGTCTTAATGTTATTAGAGTTTATTCCATGTACATGGTTTGTACCCCCACATGGTTACCTACCCACGATCCTCATCCCCATCTATTATGTAAAATATCCATATTTTTGAACTCTTATGGGATACTCATCCATGATCCATGTCAGATAAAAAAATTTAGTTTCTATTCATATATGTCATTCAACCCCGATGAGAACATTTTGGGAACATCTAGATGGCCAACTACCCCAAAACGTGGTTTGCATTCATGCACATGGACCCACCATAGATGCACAATACGTAGAATGAAACAATGGTACATGGATTATAGTCCCAATAGAAACTCATCTTCCATAATCATAATAAACACACAATGTGAGATTATACAACCACATTACATGTACATAGAATTACCCAAATTGGATACACCAAAGTGCCTTGAAACACCAGATTTTCTCACCAAAACACAACAATAAACCAAATAGGGGTCCATAAAAACCTATAAATCATTCTACATTTGAAAAAAAATTATATGTGGATTTCTAGAATAAAAAAAAGACATATCAATCTCTATGTAATTACCACCAAATATTCTCTCTAATTTGTGATATGTAACTAGAACGAGACGATATATTACTAACTGGGATTTAGGGAAGGCCTCCTCTTCACCATATTCTACTCTTCTCCCCCTTTCTCTCTATTAATTGAATATGCCAAATGTGTATCCCTATAGGTATTCAGGAAAATCTATAAGAGAAAAGGAAAACAAGAAAAATTAGAAAGGTCAAGATAGAAAATAGAAAATATAAGGAAATGAAGAGGAAAATGGGTCCTAGACCAGATCCCAACTTATGGTCACAAGACCAGAAGGAATCCACCTTTATATAATCATTGAAGGAGATGGAATCTCGGTATTATTATCCATTTAAAATATATGGCTGAATGAACTTAAATGAACCATTTCAAATTTATTTAAGTAAATGTTAATTGTTCCATGGAAATTATAAACTATTTGATTCCCACTAAACATTAGTACTAGGTTAGAAACCCTATTCTAAGACTAATAGATTATTAAAAATAATATTATGAGACCGTATCATAGAAAAAATTTCTATTTTCCCAATGAAATACTTATCGGAAAAAAAAGGTTAGATTTTTAAGATTTTACAACCTAAGATGATTAATGTCATCACAAACTCCCCAAAATCATATTACACCCCAAAAAATACATGGTGGATATCAATTATTCTTTCTCTCAAAAAAACACATGTGTATCTAATGTTACAATATCTATCCAGTGATCAGTTTAACTATATCTACAATTCGCTATTTAAATGAGGGACATTTAATAGAGATGATATAATTCTACCCTCCAGAAGAGTTTTCTTATCACTCACCATACCCCAATGAATAACAACATAGTGAATCATACTTCCTGGATAAATACAATGGATAGACATGTCCAACCACTCAAACATGATATCTAGAACAAAATCACAAAAAAAATATACTCTAATTATGCCTCTTATACAAGTCTTAAAACATCTAATGTACTATGGTGAACTCCCCAAAAAATTTATATTTTAAAACTACTCTCAAAGTGAAATATTAATCATGATCACACTATTCAAGTAAAAATGAAACATAGATAATGTGATTAAATCAACTGGACATGATCTTCTCACGTTCTAGTACCAAACAAACTAGTGTATCGTCACCACTCATCATAAAAAAATGTGGAATCTTCTTCATTCAATGATTAACCCCTCAACAACCTTCCACTCAAGTATTGATCCAAAATAACAAGTGTCCAAACACTCTTTCACAATTTAATATAATTAATAACATAGAATAAGATAGGCTAGGGTTCAATTAAACATTTATTCTCTAAATAGCAATGAGAAAGGGAGAACTCAAAGATCTCCACTTTTCAAAATAATATAATGATCATTCATGAAGGTATCTTTGTTATATAAGACATAAATTATCCCACCATGTGAACACAACCACACCTTCACTTTCCCATAAGAACTGGAAGCACAAGGTCCACACTGAAGATATTGTAGAAATCATGTAGAATGAATTTCCCCATTCCAAAGAACACAAAAATTAGACATAAATGGAACTACAAACTTAGGTAAACTATATCACAATCAATTGTGATCGTAAAAATAATTTTTTTGATCAAGCCACTAATATTGCACTGATATGCCACATTATAACCCTTGATGGTCACTATGCATCCCTCAACTTAGGGAATCTATTTTCCACATTGGTGAACCTCTATCCACATTATCCATATGAAATGACCCCAATAAAATAATGAAACTCCATAGATAAACATATTTAAAATGAATAATATGTTCAAATAATGAAATATGAATGTTGGTCTCTGGCCCAATGACAACGATAAAAAAACTAGTATAAATCAAGAATAAAGAAAATCAATTTAGTCACATTATATAAATAATGTAAACATGGAAAAATAAAAAATAATTAATCCTATAATATAGAAACAAATGATTAATATATGAAAAATTGATATCCAAACTCTAGTAAAATACCCAACTCATATTCTGACACCATTATAGGCCAGCTTTATACCAACTCCAAAATAGATAAAACCAAAAAGGGATTTGATCCAATTTTATAATTAACAAACTAGGGTTGACCTAAGACAACACATGATAATTCCCTTCACAAGACCTAAGTCACACCTCCTCATATTGTAGAGTCTTCCAACTAGCATAAATGTACTTAAAGATAGAGTGTAGGTAATATACCATCAGTTTATAGAGCCAAAAATATTAAAAAATCTTAAAAAATTAACGAGTAAAAAATTTTGTAGACATTATAAATAAACTGAGACCTAGAATTATATAACAAAAGGAATTCAGAATACAATAAAAAAATTTATTGGAATGAAAAATATACAATAGTTAAGAAGACATTGGTACAACCAAATAAACAAAATAAAAAAAACTAAATATAAATAAAATGGGCTCTACTGAAAATAATTTGGCGAACTGCATACCTAGTCTCCCTGACACCCAAGTTGCACAGACCAAAATTAGAGACTCCAAACGAGCTGTTTTCTATATTAAGGAACAATGGCCATTGACCCCATAAACTAAATAACCTATTCCCCAGAATAAATATAGTCATATGGTCTACACAAAAACTATGATTAATATACAATGGGAAGATATAAGTATTTTAGTATTCCAACTCCAACAGTGAACATATAATCTATTGTCATTACAAGTGCATGAACATGTATATGATCAAAATAGAAATAAACTAACATGATGTGGAATAAGATAAACTAATGAACAAAATAGGAGGCATCATTCACAATAAAAATACCAAGATCAGGGTTCTAGTATGTCCAATGAGGTAAATGTACACCCTTCCCAACCCCTTATATAATACATCAAACACATTACATGCCCAAAAAAATGACATATTACTTGTCCTAATAATCTCAAAAGGAGATCTATGACATAAAAAGAATAAAAGATCAAATGTAAAACCCCATGGAGTAACTATAGGAATCCACATGAACGACACATAACTAATTGTATCTACAAATCTAATTGAATGATCTGGACTAGATAAAAGAAGATATACTATGACACAATTACAAAAACCATAATTACCAAGAGTCTTGTAGAACAAATCCAAAAAATATCCTGACCCAATATTATAGTATACATGGAAAGGTATTGTTTTGTTAATAGTATATTTGGGACTTAGGAGAATAATTATAACCACAATAAAACCACATTATGATTTCAAAAACACCTTACAAGCCTAAATCCACATTAATCAGTTCTATCACACCACCATATGGGGGTTTAACAAATTCATATAATCCATTGTCTCTATAAGAATGTTTAATAACATCTAAAAAGTGGGGGAGGGAACTACATCACAACTCATAGTAGACATTCCTCAAACAATAGTACTGAGAATAAAATACCTCAAATTTTACAGCCAATATAAATCAATACATCAGATGTTCCAACCACTAACCAATTATCTATGGTGATAAAAAAATAGTGCAGATGAAATCATGGGAAACATATAATGAGGCCTCTTTTAGTACCATGTATCATAACATCCAAAAAACATCAATAAAAAGCTATCAACAACCCACCTCAGTGTAAAAACCAAAACTTTTATCTACCATGGAAAAATCTATCACATCATATAGAAACATAAACCATGGGACCCCCATTTTCTTCCAACCTGTTGGGCCATGCCAAATGGAACACCCTAAAATAAGAAAAGATCACACCAAGTGAAGTACACCACATGAGGTTTCTTATTGTTGAACTAATAACTAGGACACAATGACATAAGAAGTAACCATAGGTGTCCATCAAGGGTATCTAACTTATACTCAATCATTAAATCACCAAAAATAAAATCCCAATGAACATTACCATAAATAAATGAAATCATGAACACCCTCAAAACCCCCTCAAATGTGTGAAATCTCCACAAAGAATCCACATAACAACATAAAAATAGTGAATATCCCATAGATGAAAACCCGCAAATGACCTACACTAAATACTACCCACCCTATGTACTGACTCGCCCATAAGAGAATCCCTAGAACCTTGTGCCACTCAAGCATCTTCATCAACCAACTCTGAAAGTATTGATGAATTGATGAGAATGTAGACCACTATTTTATCAATAAGAATACATTAGACTCATCTCAACATAACAAAAACACAAGGCTATAACTACAATCTAAAGGATCTAACCCATCCTAATGTCTTAAATAGATCTAGTCCCAAAACCTATGATAAAAACCTTAGAATATCTAAATAGGAGAAACTAGTCCCATAACATAGGGAAAAACATGTTACAATCATATATAAGATTTGATCCCACATTCTAGGATTAATATAGAAGAACCAGTAATAATAATGGTTAGAAACCATAATCCATTCCATCTAATGACCTCATTTACATCACATAAGCCTCACAGTTCACAACCCAACCTCACTGTGGATTTTTAAACCAATATATAATGAAATCATACAACATAAATCCTATAATAAAAACATCATCCAAAAAAGCGATTAACAATTAAGGATACCAAATATTAGATATATGACAAACAATTCTCATAATGAACTACCCATAATTATGTTTCTCACACCATGGGGAATAACACAAAAAACAAGTGATGGAAGGAAAACTGTATGGCTGGTACTTATGTTTAAAATGGACTGTAACATTAGAGATCCCCCATGTCCATGTTCCAATTTTCCCATTGAATTTATATTTAAATTTACATAATGTTTATTATACTTACATTGTGTGTAAAAAAACATGGGAACCTACCCATTTTTCTAAGCCTTATTTAGTATGTAAAACACTGTAAAACACAGAGTGTACCATATATAGACATAGTGAAACCTTTTATGGGGTACCAGAAAATGTATCATACAAATTACATCATTGATATTTGTATTTATACAATGAGTAAACCCCAAATGTGAATTTGTGCATTATTATTACACTAACATATACATCGAATAGGTGTCTGTCCAACCACTCGATTACAACCTAATATCCCACCACAAGTTTTTTATGTTTAATACATGTTTTTCAGTCCTAAAAATAAACTTTCGAGAGTAGGATTAATATATTTCATGTGTTAATACAACCACACATCATATACTAGGATCTATGTTAAAGTGGATCCCCCAACATGGCCTAAAACACCAAATTTCCCACCAAAATCCATTGATCGACATACTATGGGTTCTAAAAATACAAAAAATAGGGTAAAAATTTAAATTAAACTAATATATGGTTATTTTCATCATAAAATAAATGGTCCAACATCTATGTTGAAAACAATGACGTTTCATTCTGATTAGTGATGCAAATCTTTCGCATGACTATAATGTGTGATTCAAGCTTTGTTGAAGCACCTCCTCTTCACCCTCTCATTATCATATCTTTATATCACTATTTTTGGACGAATAACCATAAGGGTTCTCCCCATGGGTGTCAATGAAATTTCAGAGGAGAAAAAAAATACAAAAAAATAAAAAGAGAAATTATAAAAAGAAAAATAAAATGAAAAAATGTGTCTCGGAGCAGTCGTAATCCAAAATGCAATGATATGGATCACCTAGAAAAAAATTCCCTATAAATTACCCGTTTAAAGTGATGTGATATCAATATCTTGGTCTATTTAAATGATATGAGTAAATGAACACATGATAATAATTTTATATTTAATTACCTAAAAATTAATAAAATTATGAAAATTATGTCAAACCAGGTTTCCTATTAACTGTTATCCTAGGGTCAAAAAAACTATTTCATGACCAAATAAATAAACTAAAAAATATCATTGATTATATGATTAGATTATCTATCTTTTCCCTAATAAACCCTTTTGTAAAAAATGTCCTCATTTACCTTTATTTTCACAACCCAACACAATGCGGGATGTCTCAAAAGATGATTCAGACACTATTGTTTCTATCATGTTAAACATTATATTAATGATAATTGGGGGGATTAATTATTTATATGGGAAAAATATTAATATATTTTTATATTATAAGAATTAATACTTTTTATGAATGACTATATATGTTTTGGTGGATTCCATTGATAGTTTTGTTACATGTTATAAAGAAATAGTTATTATTGTGGTTTATATAATTAATTCTAGGAATGATGGACATAATGAAAACTATGGATTTTAATAATTATAGAGATATTTTTTTCCTTAAGTGGAATAAATAAGACTCAACATGTGTATTTTGGATATATAGAAAAACATTTTTGATGTGCACTTGAGTGTAAAGAATAACAATAAAAACAATTTGATTTTGTCTTATAATTATCTCAAAATGAATTATGGGAAAACAATTTACTTTTTATTTACATAATTGTTGTGATCCATCATTATATTGGTTGAGAATATAGAGGATAAAATAGTTTTTGTAAACATATTTCTTGGGTTTTCAACTATATTTGATTTAGTGACCTCAATAATTGAAGACATTTCTCTAGTTACAATAATATTTTATGATCAATACATCAATCTTATTTTTAATCAAATATAATATCCACATGTATTTATAATGTAGATTTGTGATAAAAGAAAATTTTATTTTATCACATTAAAATTATAATATAGTATGAATGATATAGTTTTAGAAGAATAAAATTATCATGAAGAATAAATTTTTAATGATATATTTAAAAAAATAGGCAATTTATTTCTGGATGTTAGTGAGGTGGAAAAGATATGTTTTAATGAAAGATTAAATTGATTCCAACCAACTATAGGTCAATTGGAAATTATTTTTATTTATATTCCAATGATGACTGGTCATGTAAATATTGATGTTTATGTTTATTGAATAATGTGTTTATCAAAAAATAATTATAAAAATATTGAAATTTCATTTTTATCTTCAAAAGAGAAAGCTAAATATTTTTATAATACCAAAAATTATAAATTTATCTACAAATTACTATGATAATGGTAAAAATGAGGTTGAAATAAGATTTTAATAAATCCATTTAATTTTATGTAACATTATTTATTGTAAAATTTAGTTATGAAGTGGTCATTAGATATTAATTTAGTCTTACTATTAATGAGTAATAAATAAAAAATGATTTCATGTAATTGATAGTAATAATTTATTTTGAATAAATTTATCAAAAAGTTATAGAAACTGAAAAACATTAAATATAGACATTCACATTAAATTAACTAATGATATTATTCAAGTTGAAAACACATCACCAATGATGAAAAAGATTAATGACATAATTAATTTTCCCACTAAATAAATAAATTTTAATGTTGAAATGGAATATAAGGTCAATTAAATGAAGCTGAATCCTAAACTAGTTGAATAAATGTTTTATAGAATGAAACAAATTGAGTTACTGAAATTTCTATTTAAACATTTATTATAGATAGCTGTAGGAACATCAACGGATAAAATTTTGGAATTATTTGAGCATTTCATGAATTCAAATTATCAATTACATAAATAATAATAATTTATTGTTTAAAAGGTAATGAATAATATATTGAATTGGTTATCTCATTTTTTATTATATGATAAATATAAATTTCATAAAAGAGTCAAATTTCTACAATTTAAAAAATTTTAGGAACACTAAATTGAAATTAAAAATATCTATAAATAGTGAATTGGTGAATTCAAATAAATGGATAAGAGTGAATTGGAATTTTCATTATACTATATCAAACTTTTTGTTTTAAAATACATACTATACATGATGGATAAATGAGAGAATAATGATATCTTCTATATTTGGGTGATATGAACATTTGAAAGGAATGTATAAGTACTATGCATACAATATACATTTTAAAGTATTTTGGAACAAGAGAATGACATAATAGATTAACTATATATTTGTATACATTTTCGTGTTTGTGGTTAATCTTATTATACTTTAAAATATATTTTATATTGAATTAAAATGAAAAAAATGAAAATTATCAACAATATTTCAATATTTGGAACATAAGCGTGAGAAAAAATCTTGATATTTGATGATATTTTTGAAAAATGTAATCATTTTTATAATTTCTCTAAATAATTCTAACTTTTTATACACACCCAATAATTTTTTAATTGTAATTATCAAATGAATCAAATGAATAATGAAAAAGGAATATAAAATTCATCAGTTTTAGTGTTTTACTTACTAATTACCAAAGAGAATATCCCGTGACTTTAGATAGTGTAAATCCCTTAGATAGGATACAATATTTCAATATTATAAAATACATTGAGAAATGAATGAATGGATTGGTATCCATTAAAATTGATAGGTTTCATAATATTAATGTATTTGGATTAGTTTTTATGGGAATTGAATTGTTAAAATACAAGAAAATGTTTTTTAATGATGGGATAGAATTATTTTTAAAAAAGATCCTCATCTCTGTAATGAATGAAATGAATACTTATTTTATATATACAGATTTTTTAATGATATTGAATGAATCTATATTTTTATTAGAGTAAAATGAACAAAGAAATTATATTTTATCACGAAGATATTTAAATTTCATAACACATAAGCATAAAAATGAATGATAAGTTGGTTAAAAGAATATGAGAATGATATCATAATGAATTATATTTCACAATATCACTATGTGGAATAAAGAATAAAATTGGGTGTGATTTACATTCCAAATGGGTAATCAATATAATTCCTCACAAAAAGAAATTTAAGATAAAACACCTTACTCCCAAGATATTATTCATTAAAAATTCTACAATAATGTGAAGAAATATATATACATATACATATATATAAGTATGATATTAAATTTTTTTTTAATTCACCCTTATCATATGTTTTTTTTCATGAAACATAATTTCTAGTCATAGATTCTGATTATGAATTTTGGATTTTATTAATAATAAGTGTGGTTTTTTTTATAATTAATCATGACATATAGTATTGAATGATATTTTAGTAGAATATTCCATGCACATGTTAAGAGGCATGCAATTAATCATGATAATGATTGAGATAAAGCATAAAATAATTTTTTTTCTAATCCAAAAAAAAATAGTTTACTACAGAAGGATTATACTATGGTGATTGATCCTGATACTTCTTGTGGATTCTAGAGATTTTAAATCATTATAAATAATAATATTCAAAACAAATTCATATTTGAAAGAAAATATGTTATTTCACCTCAGGTGATTTATTATAGGAGGTCCCCTTAATATGAAAAAATAATTTTATTTTTATCACATTTGATATGAATTTTAATTCTGAAAAAGTTAGATGTATATTTAATTGCATAGTTTATGGTATCTTACGTATTTGTTTTCAAAATAGAGTAGTGTATGTGCTGAACTAACACAATGGGGTCTGGGATGCAACTCCTCAAGCCCTCCTCCAATAGGAAAGGGGTATTCGATTATCACCGAGATGGAAAATCACACTAATGGGAATATTTTTCCAAATTTATTATACACATGAACCCAAATAAACCTCCTCCAAATAGTGAATAGATAAAAAATGGACACTAAATTGTTTTTATACATCTATCCCAAATATTGTTAACATATAGTACTAAATGTGTAAAAAGGGAAAAACACACACCCACCAAAAACTATAATAGCATCCATCCTACTCTAAATGAGGGGATCACTATCAAATAAAACTGTCAGAATAAAACTTGACCTATCTTGGTATATCCCCTTGGTCGGTCTAGCTCATAATGTTCTGCATACCTTGGGTCCTTAGGGGGCTCCGTCAAAAGACTTGTGGACATCAAAATACAAAAAATGTGAGGAAAAATCTCATATAGTGTATAGTATAAAATAACTAAGAAGGAATAGTAAAAACAGAAATACAATGAATGAAAATGAAATAAAACAGTCCACTATTCTAAGATACAGGGTACCCAATCATGAGAGAAAATAAATCTTGAACCATCCATATTTTTCATGACTAGAAATATTATTGCAAAATGGATGTTGTCCTAGTCACATAGAAACACAAAAAACTACTCCTAAAATAAACCAGAAATTATCATCTCAGAATCAAAGTCTCATGACATTCTTCACTCATATCCAGCTAAAGGGTTATACTCGAGGAATTATTGGTAACATAAAAAAAGTTGAACGCGCTCCCTAATATCTGCAATCTGAGATTGAACCTATCCAATAGATACACTCTGTTGGAAAATACCCTATCCTTCCGGATAGTATTTCTAAAAGAACTCACTCTATAGGGAAGAACCTACATGTTCAAACTATAGTTCCCAGCACTAGAGGATTTTTCCAAACTATCATGTTCCATGTGCATGGTCTCAATAACACATATAGTGGATCCCTACCCTCGCCACAACACACTGTTGAGGGAGCATCGCACCAAAATATGAACCTTGTGCATTATTTTTAAATAGAAATAATGGAAGGACCCCCATTATACCACTAGCATATATCCTTGGTAATACAATCTCCTAACTAACTTGTGAAACCTCTTCCACTCTTTTATGCAATGGTATGAACCCCAATCCATCAAGGGAGCACTAATTCCATTATAGATATTACATGTAACTACTGGAGGTTCTGTCCAATTGTAATTGTAATCAATAGTAGTGGGAGCTCAATCTCTAATGGAGGAACCCCTCTCTTTTGATACTCAATGATGGGGGGTAATACTCCATTGACAAGATCATGCACCTATGTATGACTGTGGAGTACCAATATGAGGATGGAAAACCATAATCATGATAATACATGGTAGTACAACTCAATAGATGATGTCAAACACCCTAGAATGAAAGTGGAGAACCACTATGTGCCTATAGGACCCACACCCTAGTATTATAGGAGAGTACTTATATACTAGAACAATCGTTATAGGGGACACTAACCATGAAACGACATGGTAGTATCAACCCTAGGCTAGAGGACCCTCTCCATGGTATGACAAGGGTGTACCAATTCTGTCATAATGACATTCATGGAGACAAGATCCTTGGAACGATTGTAGAGTTACAACTACCA
This sequence comes from Viscum album, assembly GCA_963277665.1. Classification (NCBI taxonomy): domain Eukaryota; kingdom Viridiplantae; phylum Streptophyta; class Magnoliopsida; order Santalales; family Viscaceae; genus Viscum; species Viscum album. The sequence continues at coordinate 738,686,829 of OY728165.1, forward strand.
TTATAAAATAACATCACCGTAACAAGATAGTGGGTACCTATCCCATCTATACATCACATATCGCATACCCACACCAAGGAAATTAAGGGGAGTAACAAATAAATATATAGATGACTTGCACTCTAGTCCAATAGGGGAGTACCTACTCTATCTAGGAAGTTATTATTGAGGTACCACACCCTTAAATAGTAGGACAATGTTATATGAAAATATATGAATTATATGGGGAACATGTTTGCTATTGTCACTATAGAGTACCATCCTCATGAAAACAACCATGTAGGTATAGAACCCATATCAATGATATGGGGACTCAAATTTTTATCAAATCATAGAGGTAAGGGAAATCCATATCCTAATTCCAGAGTGCATAATAGTCCCTACATCTCCCCCATAAAACCACAATGATCAACAAAATTATACAATACCCATTTAATGGAGTTCAATCTTATCATTACTCTAAACATAATACAATTACAGATAGGGGAACCACACCCAAATACAATAGAGGAGCACTCTTCTACCATTATAATGTGGCCAGGGGACCCACATCATGAGAGGTTAATGAAAGGTACCATTCATTAAATAAACCTAGTTATCTTGCATAGTTTGAATAATTTTTATGAACCACACCATTTCTCATTTGTTGATACAGATTCCACATCCATGTTATACATAGAAAACTACTCTGGATATGCTACACACAAGTTTCCTTTTGAGCTCTAGAGAAGTATATATGTAGGGTGAATGGACCCAATAACGTAAATTGATTACATTGAGGTGTACATGGTATGTGAACCCACCTATCCACCTAGTATTGTCTCCTATTTTCCTGTATTTCCTATAAATTTAGGCATTAATGTTGTGTACAACCCATACATGGTGTATCCTTCCTCACCTAGCCCTGGACGTCTTTTTTCTATACATGGTTTATCGTTCTATGTCTCATAGGAAATAGGTACCAGTAGGTACACTATGTGTATAGGCCAATTATCTGCTGGGCCATGTAATTTTTCCATGCTTATAGACAGCACCCGATGTTCATGTATATTGGCCCGGTAGTATTACATAACCATTTACTATCTTATGGTTACCCTATTTATGTCCTATATCTACACAACATGAAGTCACTAAATGGTGTTTAACCCCCATGGATGGCTTGTGTCCCCAAAATTCATCTTCATGAAAAGGATTAACAAGAATATTTTCTCACTAGTTTACTCACCATATAGATAGTAATTATAATAATAATTGCCTTTCTTGTAACATGATTTACGACATTATTCCCCAAAACAAGTAGATAAACCAAGTCATGTTATATAGAAATCTTAATAGGTATCTACAACATTAAACCCCATTTTAACAATTTCATCAGTACCAATAATATAATCGACCTACCCTGTGGGGGAAAAGCCTAATCTTTAGGTATAAAACGACAAACAGATCATGCTACTCCATGATCTAATGATGATTGGGAGCCATGAACGTCGATTAGCAACACCACATCATTTCAATTCTCATATGATTCATCCATCGACCAATGTGTGGGTGGGGGAGATCTAACTTCTTATAAACACACTAAATGGATTCTATAGGGATGAAAAGAATCATTTTGATTAATTAAAATAAATTAAGTACCCTTTTCATTCATCATCTCCAACTCATCACCATGAAAAATCTAAAAGATGAAAATTTTGTTGTCCTAAATTGGGTAAAAAATATGTTCTGAATTAAATCATGGAATTATAATTCTAATCCATGACTCCACATGGGAGTTATTAAATGTTTCAAGAAAATGAAAAAATATATGTAATATTTCTAAAATCAGTGAAATATGGATCACTGGGACTCAGAATCCTGAGCCAACACTACACCTGGATTATGAAATATTAGTATTATTATTAAAAAATATTACAGTTCAAAACCCATGTAATTAAATTCCTTATACCTTATGGATTTTTACATTTAAACTTTATTCTTATGGAAACTAGAATGAGACTGATCATTCTACTAGTACAATCATTCTAGTGATCTCACAAAGGGTTACTCTCTTTCTTACAGGCTCAAACTCTTGGTAAACGCCAAGGACAGACCACACTCTCATCCATCTCCAAACAATATTATATATTTTAAAAAATATATATCTTGTATCATATGTTGTGATTTGTGGAAAAACACCATGCACAATAATTAATCTACAATGAAGTTTTCTAGCAGAAAAAAACCTCACTAACCAGAAGAAGATATAAACATAACCATATAATCTATATCCACCATAGGATAAAATGATCCATGAAATATTCATGTATATTTTAAATAAGTTTGACGACAATCATTCTATAATACTAATGAAAAAAACAGGGATTCCCAGGTGTAGACATTATGTTATACTAGGCCATTCATCTAGAACTACTAGTTGTAACATAGATCTACAAAACAAAAACACGGACACACCGACTTATGCCCTCCAAAACAAAATATGGATTATTGGAAACCAATATTCACTACAAAGATATCCTAAAGTCTAGATCTACAACAATGTAATGATTCGATACAAGGCTATCCCTCCACCCAGGAATACAAGGATAACGGTATTGTCGAAAGGCTCTAGAAGAAAAAAAACATGATCTAACACACAAGAAAAAAACTCTTCATAAACATAAATTTCTTAGGAATTCATCCACCACACATGAAAAAAATCTTACTTATAATGTTTTGACTCACCCATGTCACCCCATACAAATCCTTGACCAAGAACCAAAATGAAAATAATACCGCACATGTGTGTATGAAAATTAATAATGAAAAAATTAGAATGGAAATAGATCATACCTCAATTAATCCTCAGAGGATCTGGGTCATAAGTATCTATATCATGTTTCTTCCCCCACCCCATCTTCTAGCCCCATTAGCCTAGAATGGACAACATGGTGGTGGTGGTGGAAACATATCTGACATTATTCTACCTCTTACAACTATCACATCACATCCACCACATACTACATCATGTGGGAATCCTTTTCCCAAACACCACCTCTAGAAAGTTGGTCCATTGACTGAAACCTTTCCAGAAGCATGAAATTTCATACATTCTTTACAAATAATACACATGTCATCTCATATATAACAATACCTCGGGTGTAGCTGAAAATATCCCTAGTGATGATACTGTTCTATATGACCTGGTGATGGAGTTTGAGTTTGGTTATTAATCATGTCCCACAATCATTTCACAAGATTTTTTTCCTAATTTTTTAGATCTCTCAGCCTAATGGAAACCATTGTGGGCCATATCATGCCATCCATCTGTCAGGAAGATCTCCGCAACTAAAGCATCATCTAGTACACAGTAATAATTTGGAAGGTATAAGGAAACCACACTTACTCACATATCTATTTACATCACCTACTAAAATTTATGATATCTATAAAAATATTCTCACATCATATAACAAGAGTATCTCTATAGTTCCATGAACCTGACTTTGTACACTTCCATGTCATGATACACAACCGAAGCATTATAATCTCTTTGATATGAACTTATAAAATTTTATTGGAAAAACACTTCCCTAAAGTGTTTCTCAAACTCTAAACATGAAAAAGTTCCCTCATTATATATCTTTGTGACTACACATCATCATATCTCATATGAAACCAATAGAAGACTCTCTCATAGGGCCACCATCAGATTGGGTTGAGTCCTCATAAGTATGATAACATGTGGAATGCATAAAGAAAATCATATTCTATATAGGGGTATAGATCACATTGATACATTAGTGGTCCATGAATCTATACTCATTTAGTTAATGCACCCTATGAAAATCCTCAACATCTACTACTACCACAATCAGCTGCTCAAATGGTGGTAGCTCAACTGGTAGACCACCCAGAGGTACCGTCTCAGTACCAGTTCGCCGCATTCAATTCTCATGAAGGTAAATATCATCTTCTAAATAATACCCTAGAGCCCAATATATCTATTATTATGGTGGAATCCTGAAGCAAAGTCATGATTTTCCATAAACATAGATTAAATTTGGACATCTCACTAAATAAGGTCATAGACCCTAGAACACGATCATATATGATGTGTATACCATTGTTTCCTTTTTTACTTTTTCCCGAATGTACCAACTCTAATAGTAGGATATCAGGATCTTGGTGAGTTTATACTTCACATCCCACACCAGCACATGATCCTCTAGAGTAATGAAGAAATTAAATCAACTTAACGAAATCACTATGCAACCCAACCCAAGCTCAAGACACTACAGTCCCAATGTGGATACAACTCTGATACCACTCTATCATGACACAACACAATGTGTATCATCATATAACTCCCCATTACTATTTCCAATAGTCCATGGTCTAGTGAATAGAGTTGAGAATTAATATCAAATTTAATGGTGGTATTTTCTTAAAGTACATTTATGCATACACCCACAGACAAATCCATGTTATAATTCATAGATACAAACAAAATAACTAGAAACTAAATTGAATGAAACATCTCTAAAAAACTAGATTACAATAGTTATAATAAAATAATAAAAATGGTAAATATAATCCCACAAAAACTAGTAAATGAATCCATGCTACTCAGATTTAGGTGATCACTATCAAATGGAACTACTTGATTGTTCATTTTCCTTCATTTGGTAATCACCTTGGCCAGTCTACATCACTGAGCTCCACTTGACATGAGTCTTACGTTTAAGTCATTGAAATGCATATTGTTTACTTAAGACACAAAAAAATTGGAAAATAACCTTTAGTTGTTAGAATAACAACAATAATTAGGTTCTAAAAACCCCAATGTAAAAAAAGATTAATAGAACAGAAATATTTTTCTCAATATTACTAAAGGGTACCCAAGTGGGTAGAAGACTCCATCTCGAACCATCCTTGGTTTTATATGAATGGTCCAGTCATTTTATATGGGTTTTCATCCTATATACATGAAAACATATAATGGCCTATTAGAATCACCCAATTATAATCATATAATTCTCAATGTATCATGATGTTTAGACCTTATAGACAACTACAAGATTCTACATGAGGTAGCAATGGAAATAGATAAATAGGGGAACACACTAAATGATTTCGGTCATCCAAGATGGAATGAGTATATGAGATATAGTCCCTTAGGAATAACTCTATCATGACCCGTCCCAGTGTGGCCCATACCACAACTCAATAATCCATAATCTAATTGACCATGGGTTTTTACTATCACTGAGTAGTAATATCACTATCATTGGAGGGATTTCGTATGTACCTGTATGGATGATTAAATATCTAATCACGGAAAATGATAAAATTTAAAAACCATTATGTAAAAAAATACGTAATACCACTATATCCCATAACCAGACTAAATAGAAACTGTTGTAAATTAAAGAGTGACATATTACAATCCCACTAAAATGAATCTATAACCACATGTACAAAATGTGTGAAAAATTCATTTTGAATGCTCTCTATATTAATAGTAACACACCTAGGTGTGATCAGTAACAAAAACCACTATCAGTTCATGGTCTGCCTAGGACTTTGTGACAAGGTCGATCTTTTGCAAAAGACACAACACATGTTGGAAAATCCTTTTTAGGGTTGACTAAATAATATTATGCATATAACACCCCTGGATTTTATGAGATATATTATTTTTAATTTCTTTGATGTCTTCTATTATACAATACACCCAGATTACCTTGTACTATATAAAACACCGTATTAGCTTGTAGTATACGCAACACTATTATTGGCTCGTGTTACACAAAATTTCAAGTTCATTTTATGGAAATTATTCTACGCAAAATTAAGTATAGATTTTTTTAATGTATAAATGAAATAATTTTTGATTATGTTATATGCAACACCAAACAGAGCATTCACTACACACATCCCTGACATGGCTTGCATTACACGCATTCAAGACCTTCTTCGATAGCGTGTGTAGTATGCAATACCATGTTTCACTAAACGAGATATTATTATAATATTACTATGAACTAGTCATTATAAGTAGTAATACCTGCTTTTTGAAATTTTATAAATTTTATCATTCAAAATGGACTTCTTTTTTGGATTTGAAATATCAAAATTAGCCTTGGGAGAATTTATGGTATTTTTCTGAAAACATTCAATTTTTGATGAATAGTGAAAACACTGGGTTACTATTTAAAAACTGACTTTTTATTTAAATAATTATTAATTTTATTTAAATTTATTTTAGGTAATAATTGATACATAATACCTATATATGTTCAATGTAATTCATTGGATTCATTTTATAATAATTTTAGATATATAAATTTTTTTGAAGTTTTCACTATCTTTTACCCACCTCCTAGGAGAGTTTGAAAATGTACATAAAAAATAATTTTACCACTTCTATGAGTGGAATTTCAAAAATCCTAGGGACATGGTTAATATCAAGTTGTAAAATTTGGTTCAATAAGATAAAAATAATTTTTGGTGAATAGTAACTTTTTACATTCTTTACCACGGTTAAAAGTAAATAGGGCAATTAAGGGTCAAACGATATTAGTATTATCATAACACATGTCCTAATTCTGTTGGATAAGTTTAATTCGACAAAGAACATCCTTAGGAATAAAATATGACCATTAAGGTCCACTTGGATTAGATTAGGACATTTATTATTATTTTATTTATAGAAGAATTAAAATAGTTAAAATAAAAGTTTAATTACTAAAACATATTTAATATAGGGTTATACAGATGTTATATTCGACTATAAATATTCAATATAAAGATAAATATATTTCCTAAATAATTGTATTTTATTTATAATTTTTAGACATTATATAATTTAATTTATTTCTGACACAATGATGATGCAGTAATTACCTAATTAATGAAATATTAACATAACTGATTTTATAAATACCCAAATTAATGTAATTTTAGACTTTTTAGGAATTAAACTAATTTTATAGGTTAATATGACATGTTAGTATTGATTTAATTAACTTTATTCTAACTAATCATGCTGTTATTATTTTCACAAAAAATCAAGTACTAAATAGTGTCAAAATTGACATAAAATAGTTTTTAAAACAAATATTATATTATCAATTGTTATTTTATTCCTAAAAATCAATGTTTCGGAAAAATGACTGAGATAAGAATATATAAATTAATAATTAACCACTTGGGGTTCGTTTTTCTTATTATTGTATGTTTATTAACCATATAGTGTAAGTAAACAAGAAGACATGGTAAAAGATAAATTATTTAACTTATAGATAAATCTAAATGATAAGGATAAAATATTAACCTAAACATGTCTAAAACCTATTGGTTTAGATGATTTGAACCATTCCCACCATATCTTTTATATAAATCCATTTTGAGCTATTAAAAACCGAATATGACTTTTTTATAAAATAATATTTTAAGTTTTTCTAATGTGACCCTCTTCTCCCTTATAAAAAGGGCACCCCTTATCTCTTCTCTAAACACCCTTTGAGCCTTGAAGCTCAGCCAACCCCTGCCCATTTATCTTATCCACTTCCCTAGAAACATTTTGGAGGTTTTGGCCTTCTCAAAAGACAAACTTTACTTCCTTAAGAGGAAGCATAAAGGATGTGTGTCGAAGAAGAGTTAATATCTTCTTCTAATTCTCCCAAGTTTCTTTCTTCTTATACTTATTATTATTTAGTTGTTTCACTAAAATTTAATAACATAAGTATCAATAATATACTTATATATTATTATAAATATTAAACAACTGTATTTCAACTTCTATCTATCCTACGATAAACGAAATCACCGCGTGTGCGTACGTACGGAATACCGTCTCCATGCTGTGGTGTAATCTGTTTTTCCACCACCACCATACTTGGATGGGTATGGTGGTGTAAAGAATAAGTATATTTAATTATTATAAAATCATACTGATTCTATGATATTATATCATCCACTCCAATACTATTCAATAAATATGGGAACGATATCATCGCTAATGCGTACGTACGGATTACCGTCTCCACGACGCGATGAAATTCATTTTCAATGTTAACAATTCAAGAATGATTGTAAAGTATATATAATAAGTAATCATGAAATATATGACATAATAATTCAACTAGATTTATGTATTAATATATATTTATTTCATCTACTTAATTCCATTCAATTCAATAATGAAACGAAAATAGTGTTCATGCATACATACGGCCTACCGTCTCCATGAACGGTTTATTTCATTCCATTTATCGATATATCATATATATATATATAATGAATATATATAAAACATTTTTTATATTATAGAATTAATTAAATCAAGATTTATGTAATAATATAATGAAAAACATGTGAAAACACGTACGATAAATGAAACGATTTTACCCAGAACGCTGCTTTGACATGGAATTTAAAAAAGAACGGGTAATATAAATTCATAAGTGAACCATATATGATATCATAACAATGAATATGATTCTGTAATACGTCAATGAAATTATTTAAATCATTATACAGAAGGTTCGGATACATACGAATCATATCGGACATAAGTTAAGGGATAATTATTCCAACCTCATTCTAATCTGAGATTGTTTATTCGTAAGTATTTACTGCGGTTATGTTTATTATCCATGTCCACATGTTCTCAAAAAAATTTCATAAAATTATTACTTTTCTTCCATGTATTTTTGATGTAATTTTTACCCTTTTTTTACTTTTACCACATCGTATGGAAGGAATATTTCTTTTGTTTACCATACGATGTACTTTTTGAATTTTCTGGAAAAAGTACGAGAAGAATGTTTTTTTAACTTATACGGCATGAAAATAGTTTTACGGTTTCATAACAACTAATTTTCATGAACATTACTCTATAAGATTTCATTATTATTTTCAAAAAAATCCTTTTCATTTAAAATTTAATGGCATTTTGTAAACAGAAACTGATTTTGAAGAAGAATGGATATTTTCCTCAAGAATTCATTTCAAGTGTTTTATCAAAAATATTTTCCATCTAAGATGAAATTATTTCATATGTGTATGTTTCAAGTATAATTTCTCTATGACTTACATGGTTTCACTTTTCTTATGATGAAATGATATCCATTAGTTTTATATGGATTATGTTATGATGGGATGATGTTTATGAAACCCATTTTATTCTTTGGGTTATGATGAATGATTTATGGTTATGTTGTTGCACACATAAGAATGATTTCATTATGAGATGGGTGGGACCATTATCTCCCTCTAATGCATTAGGTAATTATTTATATCTCAGAAGATAGACATGGATAGAATGGTATGTTAATCTGGTTCAGTGATACATGACTGGAACGAGGAGTGAACTCGATTTAGAAAGGGACTTTGTCCACTAAGATGGTCTTGGCAGTAATGACTTGGCTACTATAGAAATAATATCATGTGCATAATGGTTTGAAACAATTAAATGTTTTATTCCAATGATATTTTATCATGATTGATGTTACTTTATGATATATGGCTTACGTACTTCCATGATTTATGTCTTTGCTCAATATTTGGATGTTTAGATTTTATGTTCAAGTTTTTTCATTAAAATGTTTATGGATTGTTTTATGTTCTATATGTTTACCCTTACTGAGAATTGGATCTCACCCTTTTTATGTTTTCTTTTCCCCAAGATATAAATAAAAGTTTTTAGGTAAGAAAACAAAAGGGGAAGATCTTTATGGGAGATGTTGAAGATCTTTCACTGTGATTAGAAGATTATTTTTCCGAGTTTCCAAAGACACTAAACTATTACGATCCTTGTGTGTGTGTTTTTGTTATGTATTATGTATTCCTCAAAAAGTAATGTAATGTCCATGTACGTCAAGATTTGGGTCATTACAATTGGTATTAGAGGAAATGTTTAGTTAACCATTGGAAACTAGGATGTGAAGACTTTAGTGAAATCCATAGAGATATTTCTAAGGTATGTCTAGGGATGTCCCAAATGTTAAGTATACATATAGGTTAGAGTCCTAGAATTATGATGAAGATCATGAATAACCTAGGGTGAATGTAAGGTGTCATGGGTTAAAGATTTTTTGAGAAGTTAGACATCCCATAAGTGACTTTTTATGATTATGTGGTTCCTCGTTATTTTAACTATTTCTTACACTATGGTTTCTGGTCTTATTCAATATAGCGAACGATAAGGAATTCAGTTAACATTTATTCCAATGGACACATTGTTGACTATGATCAATGAAATTATGTAATTCCTAGAGAGAAAGATATTGTGATTATGCCGAATTAGTCATCTCGATATATGATTAACAAGGTGAACATTAGTTGTATTCCTATGTCATAAAATATGAGGTAGATGGAATTTTATGCATGTTCGCATGGTGAGGATCATAGAGAAAGGAAGATTGATATTTCTAAAGAAGGGAAGAAGAACCGTGGGGAATTCCTCAAATAGAGGGGAAGATATATCTATGTGGAGAAAAGGGCCATAGTGTGAAGGACTGTTATGGAGTCCAATGTCTTATCAGCAGATAACATGGGCATTACCCAACTCAATGCCCTGACCTACAAAGTTACATCTAATTCTAGGAAGGACCTATTCTATTCCAATCATTGAAGATTATGGATTGAAGGGTTTATTTATAGTAATTCAATAAAAATTTTGTTGACGTACTTTTTTAGTATATTGAAATATTTGTGTATTGGTCCGTTGTGGTTTTCTATAAGAATATTGTACCGCTAACCATGAAAAGTAATTCAAATATCTTGGAAAGCAGATGATATGCACATAATGAAGGAATGAGGAGAAAATAAATTAGTTGATAGTATTCATGATCTCATGATTGATATAAGGACTAATTGATATCTTGGTTTGAGTATATAATTTTTTTGGGATTTTGGTATGTGGAAGGAGTTAACTTTTGAGAACAATCATGTTTTCTCAAAGGTCTTATGGTAATTCATGTTTCAAAAAAATACATGAATAAGGTATTCGCATATTTGTAATGTGACTAACAAGATATATCTTATGATATATGGGGGATAAATGATGGTATTCACGTTCTTGTTATGTGACCTTTCAAGTAAACATTTTTTATACTATGAGATTGGAAAAATGTATTTTGGATAAGACTAAAGATTAGATAGGATTATGTTGGACATAAGATAGTATTATTTATGGATAGAACTTGTTTTTCTATATTATTTCTAGAATGTTATAATAGTATATTTTTAGAAAAAGCACAACCCATAGAATGAGAGACAACCCATCACGTCGAACAAGGCAATAGGAGTCGAACCCACAACTGAGGTGAGATGTAAGAACCATAGTTTTTAGAAACGGGTAAAATTATGACCCATTTTAAACTTTTAACTGGTTTTTTAGAAGTCTGGAAAATTTGGGCAGTTTTTAGATACTTCCATACTACACACTATGTACTTTAAGTACATGTCGTGAATGAGTTACCCGAGTGACCGGCCGTGTGCTCGCCGAGTACATGTTGTGTGAAGACCATGTAGAAGTTTCTTACAACACGGTGTGTATTTATAGACACACCATGTATCCCTTACCCGTGCGAGGCCAAGTACTTTTTGTGTGGTGTCGAGGTGTAAATTTCCATCTAAATGACATGTAGCCATCCTTGACTGGCCAGGTACCTTTAACCTATGTAGCGGCTGAGACCCTGGCTGTGTGTTGACCGTGTACATATTCCAAACCATGTGCTGGACTCCGCTTATGTAGGATTATGGAAACAAAACTACACGACGTGTACTTTGGAAATACATGTCGTGTAATTTTATTTTTATTTGAGATATTGAGATGTCGTTTTGCCTCATTACCAGAAGTCCCTTCTTTTCCCCCTTTGGACGAACAGTTCGTCCGAGAAACCCTAAAAACTAAAACCCTCCCAGAATATTCGTACGATCACCATTTTATGATCCACCAATGGATGCGGGACCACATCAAGAAGGCTAACCCCACGCCCCTTTCTTCACCTTTGATCCCTCTCCTATCCCTCTGCAGATTCCATCCGAAAAGAATTGTCAGATTTGACGAAAACACAGATCTACATTGATTCAGTCCGATTCAGAGGATGCAATAAAAGGAGTGTCATCGTACGAGTACGAGGTAGGTACTGCATACTTGCTTTCATTTTTTTGTAGACAAATTGGGGTTGCGACCTCCGAGCGCGATGTCAGGTATTGAGTGAAACCTTGATTATTTGTTGGTATTTAATTATCTACATTCTGGGATGCCTATGGGTGTTCCCTGAGCCGTTTTGTGCTAGAGAAAGGCTGGGTGAGAGGTCATGGATCATTTGGGGTAATTCAGCCGGGGGTGCTGAATTGCGTATGATTTGGACAAATATTTAAACTGTTGATAATAGACTGCTTTTTTTGTTGTTGGATTAAACTGCTATGTTTGATTTGTTATATCATTCTAGTAATTGTTTAAGGAATTTATGACCTTAGGTACTAGTATGGTTTCTTGTAAGTTAATGTAATTAATTATTTAGAAATTTCATGTTTCAAGTGATTCTTGAGTATAGTTATGAAATGTGTGATATTATCTGTGTTGAACTACTCGTTGTGTTGGGCATGGCCCAGATATTTGTTGAGTGATGAGGATCACAGGTTGGGGATTTGGATCGGGTTACTTTGGGTGGTTGCTACCATGGGATTGGGCGTCATAGATGATGGTTGAGGCAGTCGGACTGTCAGGTTAGGCTTGGCCCAGGTTACTTGGATGGTGAGGCCATCAGACTTGAGAGACAGGCTCGCAGGGACACGAGGTGTCAGAAGTGTTGTGGCTTGGGACATAATGAGTTGATTACCGCTCATCGTGTACTTTTGAGTAGTGTGCACATAGATCGACTCTGAGATTAGGGGGTACAACCACTCGCTGGGTAGAGACCCCCGATAGTTGTGGTTAGGTACTTTTTTATTGGGGGTGCTTGCCATAGGAAGACACGTGGAAGGTGAGGAGCCGTCAGGAGACAGCTTTGAGGCGGTCATGATAGGGGCAGAGGCTCACCGTGATTTGAGGGCATACATCGTTGTCCCTCTGGTTATCTTTTGAGGACATGTATCACTGTTCATCCGAATGTTGTGCCATGGGCATGTTGAGCTTTAGAGCTGGGTTACGACAGTTGGGCGTGCCTTTGGGATGTCGGTACTTAAGAAACATGGTGTCAGGTGGCACGAGGTGCTAGGATACAGACCATAGATTCCGGCGTTGGCCGAAGCAGGTGACAATTCATGGTGGCTGCTGAGCACCAGTGAAGTCTTTGTTTACTTTTAGGAATTGCACTGTTTACTATTTTTATTATATAAGCATGTCTGCCTAAACACTTATATTAGGTACGCACCTCTTGGTGGTATCCTACTGAGATTGTATCACACCCTACACGGGCCCTTCCGAAAGAATTTAGACTTTATGAAATTGCGTGCAGGTAGAGGGTCAGCCTCGGGAGCTGGACCATAGTGATGCTGCCTGGAGATGGTATGTAACTTGAGGTCGTGACTTACTGGAGTTACCTTGTTTAGTTTTCCTTTTATATCATAATTCATACATTGTTATGTAGTGACTATTGGTTAGCCATTGGCGCCATTATATATTGAGCTGTATGACTTGACTTCGATGCATGCCTTGGTTGTTTACAGTAGTAGTTGTTGTTTATTGCTAGAAAGTTATTCTGTTTACTTTATGATGCTGTTGATATCTATATTGCTTCCGCTGGTTTATTGATATTTGATATTCTTCAGCTTTTCAGGTCTGGTTCGACTTTGCTGAGTCATTTACATCCGCTGCACTTTTAGCTTCATACTCGGACCAGTACCATTTTATTCCTCCGAGAGGGTATAGCCACCCCAATATATCTAGTCATACCCTCTCATCTTGTCGGCAACCTTTGGAGTTCAGGGGAGGTGGGCCTAAGGTAGTAAGACCCAACCCATTTTGCACTATTCGGGTGGTTGACCAGGCCCGGGGCGTTACAAAGTGGTATCAGAGAGGTTCTTGATAGGGATTTAGTAGCAGTGTTTTTCTGTATACTAATGAGTTAGATACTTCCCTTTTTATTTCTGCAATTTTTACTATTTTGGATATGGTAGACTAGAGATAGGTAGTTGTTGGAACTGAATTTTGAACTCGTTCTTGGGTGAATGCAGCCCCATGTACGAGGGATCATTTGAGTGTCAGTGGGTTGGAATTTATAATTTTTTTTCTCAGATTACGGTTTTTATGATTTCCACCTTGGTGGCTCACATGTTGGGTGATGATATTGATTATGATATATAAACCATGGTTGGTATGTTAAGGGTTTATTGTTTGGCTTTTTATTGGAACATTTTAGGGTATTTCAATTTCATAACTGCATGTATGCTTTGTGAAGTGATAATACCATGTGAATTAAAATCAATTTCTATGCAATGTATGATCTGAAATGTGAATAGGTTATACTCCTGATATAATTTCTTGTTTATTGCAATGTGTATTCCATACTTTGTATTTGGAAGAATTTCAAGAGCAGGATATTTGGGTATGGCTCTTATGAGAGTAGGAAGGTACTATGGGTGAGGCAGTGCAACTATCAGGATTGGGAGAATCGGTCGTCAGGTTTGAGGCAACGTTGGTTGTCAGGACGGGCATGGCCCGAGGTACTATTGATACATGGCTATGTTGAGGGCGGGTAAGGAGGTCATGAGGCCAGGAGGCTTAGGGAAAGGGTTGCGATAGGGGAGAGTAAGGTTAGTTGTTATACACTGCCTTTTTACTATTTTTTTAATCTGCGTGGAATTTATTGTAATATATATATGGTTTGTCTCACCATTTATGGTATTTAGCGGGTTACTCCTTCATGACATGATGGAGTGTCAGGCAGGAGAGGATACGGTACCGTAGGATCAGTTTTAGAATCCAATGTAGGTAGAGCATGAGTCGCAGGTACAGGCTCAGGGACAGGATCAGGTTCAGGATCCAGTGCAGGCAGGACCGCAGCCGGGGTTGGCATCGTTCGAGCCGGGGCTCAACGAGCAGCTCCAAGCGAGCCTGGTACGCGTCTTGTAGGGGATTGACAGAGGCGGGTAGAGTACATATCCTTCTACGGCGTATCTGACGCGAGAGTTCCAGTCGTAGCACCCGCCAATTTTTCAGGGTGAGGGTGGTCCACAGGAGGAAGAGAATTGGATAGAGAGTATTCAGATGATCTTCAAGAAGCACGAGACACCTCCAGGGTAAAGGGTCAAGTTGGAGATGTACATGCTGAGATGACCGGCCAAGCGTTGGTGGGATGTACAGGTACAGGCTCATAGGCACGAGGGAATGGAATAGAAGGACTTTGAGGATAGGTTCTTCAAGCACTTCTATCCAGAGACACTGAGGGAAGAGAGAGCTCGGGAGTTGTTGAGTCATCAGCAGGGAGATATGTCCGTCATGGACTACACATATACCTTCACAGAGTTATCTAATTTTTCACCTGGTATGTTGAGCAATGACGCGTCTAGGGTGAGGCGCTTTGAGGATGGCTTTCGACACACCACTCAGGTTTAGCTAAAAATATTCAGGCTGGGTTTCTTCTTCGAGGTGGTGAACCAGGATCTCATAGCTGTGGGCAACGGGAGAGAGAAATCTCGTTTTCGGAGGGTGACAACATCAGGTGATGGTCCGGACAGTTGGAAATGAGGGAGAGATGAGTTCCAGCAGGGCGGTCAGTCTAAGGACTCAGCTAGACCACCTCGTGGCAGTTCAGAAGTGGTTTTCTTTCAGTGTGGACAACCGGGACATGTTTAGGCTCAGTGCGATAGGCCCCCGAAGGAGTGCCGAGTGTGTGGACAGGTCGGACAACCAGAGAGATTTTGTAGGCATCCTTCTCAAATAGCCGGCAAGCAGGGACCAGGACAGAATGTGGCATCAGGGGTTGATCAGGATCGGTACCAGGAGAGGGTAGTCAAGGTTCAGCTGCATGCGGGTGACGTGACAGAGATAGTAGGACCCAACTAAGGGGTCTATGGCCAGAGACTAGAGCAGTATAGCAGTAAGGTTAGGCATCAAGAATTCGGGCTTCATACCAGGTGCACGCTATGGAGCTACCAGGGATTGAGCAGTCTAGAGAGCCGACGATGGTGGAAGGAACACCGCAGGTGTGGCCGTCAGTTTCCTTGCTTTCTTTTGGCATGGCCTCTTGAGGTGTGTATGGTTGAGTGCATGAGTTTCACAGGTTACTTGTGGACTAACTAGAGACTAGTTTGTGGTTTTGACATCATATCAGATGTGTTATATATTTTATTATATATTTGAGATGCATGGCATAAGGAGCATCAAGGATGCAAGTTACATGAGGTGCTGTGGGTGTCAGGGCATCGTGGATGCGGGTTACTTGAGGAGCATGGAACCAGGTTTGATTTCAGCATTTATTATATGTAGGACATCAGGGAGGCGGACACCGATGAGGTGAGGGTTACGTTGGGTTTCAGAAGCGACACGTGACCACCAAGGAGGTGCAGGGGTGACGATGCATCACAGGAGGACCATGGGTCTGGGAAATAGGTTGTTGGGCCTTGCCTGCATATTTTTTTTTCTTGAGCATTGTCCGGGTTGAGACCGAGTAGGCATTTCCTCAGGTGGGGAGCCCTTTTATGAATTTATCCATAACCTTGAGACCGGGGTAGTCCGGGTTGTTTAACCGGGATGGCCGTGTTTGGTGCCATCTCCTGGTTTCGTTTGGTAGCTCAGGGATGAGCTACGTTAAGGTGGGGACTTTGTAAGAATCTGAGTTTTTTGAAACGGGCCAAATCTGACCCTGTTTAAACTTTTGACTTGTTTTTGAGAATTCTGGAAAATCTGGGCAGTTTCTGGAAATTTCCAGACTACACGCCATGTACTTTTAGTACAAGTCGTGTATTTGTTACCCGAGTGACCGGCCGTGTGCTCACCGAGTACAAGCCGTGTGAAGACCGTTTATATGTTTCTCACTACACGACATGTATTTAAAGACACGTCGTGTATCCCTTACCTGTGCGAGGCCAATTACATGTCATGTGGTGTCCAGGTGTAAATTTCTATCTATACGAAGTGTAGGCTTCCATGACACATCGTGTACCTTTGTCCCATGTAGCGGCCGAGAACCTGGCCGTGTGTTGACCGTGTATATATCTCAAACCGTGTACTGGACTCTGCTTAAGTCAGAGTATGGAAACAGAACTAAACGTCGTGTACTTTGGAAATACACTCCATGTACTTTTATTTTTATTTGAGCGATCGAGATGCCACCGCCCCTCATTCCTTGAAGTCCCTTATTCTTCCCCTTTGGACGAACAGTTCATCCGAGAAACCCCAAAAACTGAAACCCTCCCAGAATCTTCGTACGATCTGTGTTCTTCGATCCATTAGTGGCAGCGAGACCGCATCAGAAAGGGTAACCCCACACACCCTTCTTCATCTTTGATCCCTCACCTGTCCCTCCATAGATTCCATCAGAACGGAATTGTCTGATTTGATGGAAACACAGATCTACCACAATTCAGTCCGATTCAGAGGTTGAAATCAAAGGAGTTTCATCATACGAGTAAGAGGTGGGTGGTGCATACCTTATTCCGTGTTTTCGTAGAAAAATTGGGGTTGCGACCTCCGGGCACGACATCGGGTGTTGAGCGATACCCTATTTATTTGTTGTTAATTAATTATCTGCATTGTGGGATGCCTCTGGGTGTTCCCTGGACCATTTTGTTCTAGAGCAAGTCCGGGTGAGAGGTCAAGGCTCGTTTTGGGAAATTCAGGTGGGGGTGCCGAATTGCGTATGGATTTGGACCAATATTTGAACTGATGATTTTAGACTGCTTTTGTTGCTGTTGGATTAAGCTGCTGAGTTTGATTTGATATATCATGCTAGTAATTGTTTAAGGAATTTATGACCTCAGGTACTGGTATGCTTTCGCGTAATTTAGTGCAATTAATTGTTTAGTAATTACCAGTTTCAAGTGATGCTTGAGTATAATTATGAAAAGTGTGATATTATCTATGTTGAACTGGTCGTTGTGTTGGGCATGGCCCGGATATTTTTTGAGTGATGAGGATCACATGTTGGGGATTTGGCTCGGGTTATTTTGGGTGGTTGCTACAGCGGGATTGGGCGTCATAGACGTCAGTTGAGGCAGTTAGACTGTCATGTCGGGCTTGGCCCGTGTTACTTGGATGGCGAGGCCATCATACTTGAGCGACATGTTCGCAGGGACACGGGGTGTCAGAAGTGTTGTGTCATGGGACATAATGAGGTGATTACCGCTCACCATGTACATTGGAGTAATGTGCAAACAGATAGACTCTGAGATGAGGTGGTATGGCCACTCGCTGGGTAGAGGCCCTGGATAGTTGCGCTTAGGTATTTTTGGTTTGGGGGTGCTTTCCATAGGAAGCCACGTTTAAGGTGAGGAGCCTTCGGGATACAGCTTTGAGGAAGTCAGTTTGGGGGCAGAGGCTCACCGTGATTTGAGGGCATACATCACTGTCCCTCCGGTTATCTTTTGAGGACAGGTATCGTTGTTCCTTCCGATGTTGTGCCATGGGAAGGCTGAGCTTTCAAGCTGGGTTACGAAGGTTGGGTGTGCCTTCGGGACGTCGCTACTTGAGAAACATGGTGTCATGTGGCACGAGGTACCGAGCTACATACCAGAGATTCCGGTGTTGGATGATGTAGGTGAAACTTCCTGTTGGCTACTGAGCACCAGTGAAGTCTTTGTTTACTTTTGGGCATTTCACTGTTTACTTTTTTTCTTATATAAGCATGTATTCTAAAACAGTTATATTAGGTACGCACCTGTGGTGGTATCCTTCTAAGACTTTTCTCACACCCTACACGGTTCCTTTGGGACACATGTAGACTTTATGAAATTGTGTGCAGGTAGAGGGTCAGCCTCAGGATCTGGACCATAGTGCTACTGCATGGTGATGGTATGGGCCTTGAGGTCGTGCCTTGATAGAGTTACCTTGTTTATTTTTCCTTTTGTATTAGCATTCTTACTTTTTTATGTAGTGACAGTTGGTTAGCCATTGGCTCCATTATATATTGAGCTGTATGACTTGACTTCAATGCATGCCTTTGTTGTTTAAAGTAGTAGTTGGTGTTGATTGCTAGAAAGTTGTTTTGTTTACTTTTTTTGTTGTTGTCCTCTATATTACTTCTTCCGGTTTATTGATATTTGATATGCTTCTGCTATGCGGATCTGGTTTTAGTATATGGAGTCATTTACTTTCGCTGCACTTTTAGCTTCATACTCAGACCAGTACCATTTTATTCATTTAAGAGGGTATAGCCTCCCCACTATACCTATTCATACCCTCGCTGCTAGTTGGCAGCCTTTGGAATTCAGGGGTGGTGCTCCTATGTTACTAACACCCGAACCTTTTTGCACTGTTCGGGTGGCTGGCCGGGTCTGGGTTGTTACATGTGACATGCCTTTATCTCCTACCACTGGCCTACAAGAATTCCCTAATTATTAGAAACTATTTTTATTTTATTAATCAGTATGATATATGAAGTATAAGTCCATTTTAGGAACCATATATGATTAATCTCACTATAGATGGACTTATGTATTTTTGATTACTTTTTCTAACCTTTTGTTTGAGAAAGATGGAATGACCCATCATTCTATCACATGATCTTCTAACGCTTCACGAATGAAAAATTCAACTTCATTTATTTAAGAGATGAAGTGTAAATTGTCTATGAAACGACCAACGATGGGATTGTACCAAAATCAAGAATGTATTTCTTCTAATTCCAATTTCTTCAACATTAGGGAAATGATCTTGAAAACCAAAAATGTTATCATAGTGCCCTTATATCTGATGAATTAGATGATACCTTTGATCATCACAAATTTATGGCTTTGTGATTGCTGGCTTTTTCATAGCCATGTTCTCTACCACTCTTCATCAGAACATGATTATTAGATTTCTCTTCCATATCCATATTTTCACCTATGTTCTCATATGTGGAAACCCAATGATTTTTTAATTTGGATAACCGTTATGTTTTATACTTTAGTTATTTAAGATATGTTTTGGTATTCTTTTTACGATGTGGTTTTCTATTAAAACTTTCATGTAGTAAACCATTTATAACCCCAACGAATTTCGAGGGAGAAATTCATTTTAAGGGGGGTATAATGTAACACCCCTAGATTTTATGAAATATATTATTTTTAATTTATTTGATGTCATATATTATACACTACACCAAGATTATATTGTACTATACACAACACCGTATTTGCTTGTAGTATATGTAACACTATTTCTAGCTTGTGTTACACACAATTTCAAGTTCTTTTTATTGAAATTATTCTATGCTACATTAAGTATGATTTTGTTTAATGTATCTATGAAATAAGATTTGAATATGTTGTAAGCAATACCAAACCGAGCTTTCACTACAAGCAGCCCTGACATGGCTTTCATTACATGCAATCAAGACCTTCTTTGATAGCATGTGTAGTACGCAATACCAAGTTTCACTAAACGATATATTGTTATAATATTATTATGAACTAGCCGTTATAAACAGTAATACCCACTTCTTGAAATTTTATAAATTTTATCATTCAAAATGTACTTAATTTTTGGATTCAGAATATCGAAATTAGCCGATGGTGAATTTTTGGTATTTTTATGAAAACTTTCAAATTTTGAGGAATAATGAAAACACTGGGTTACAATTTAAAAACTGACTTTTTATTTAAATAATTATTTATTTTATTTAAATTTATTTTAGGTAAAAATTGATACATAATACCTATATAAGATCAATGTAATTCATTGGAGTCATTTTATAATAATTTTAGATATATAAATTTTTTTGAATTTTTCACCGTCTTTTACCCACCTTCTATGAGAATTTGATAATTTACATAAAACTTAATTTTACCACATCTGTGAGTGGAATTTTGAAAATCTAAGATATACAGCTAGTATCAAGGAGTAAAATATAGTTCAATAAGATAAAAATAATTTTTGGTGAATAGTAACTTTTAACTTTTTTTACCACATTTAAAAGTAAATAGGGTTATTAAGTGTAAAAATCATATTATTATTATTACCCTAACACATGTCCTAATTCTATTTGATAAGTTTAATTCGACCAAAAACAACCTTACGAATAAAATATGACCATTTGGGTACACTTGGAATAGATTTGGACATTTATTATCAATTTATTTCAAGAAGAATTAAAATAGTTAAAATCAATGTTTAATAACTAATAAATTTTTAATGTATGGTTATACATAAGATAAAATTGACAATGAATATTAATTAGAAAGATGAAAAGATTTCATACATAATGGTATTTTATTTATAATTTTTAGACATTAAATAACTTAATTTATTTATGACACAATGATGATGCAGTAATAACCTAATTAATGAAATATTAACATAATTGATGTTAGAAATACCCAAATAAATGTAATTTTAGACTTTTTATGAATTACAATAATTTTATAGGTTAATATGACAAGTTTTTATTGATTTAATTATCTTTTCTTAAACTAATCATATTGTTATGATTTAAAAAAAAATCATGTACCAAATAATGTCAAAATTGACATAAAATAGTTTTTAAAACAAATATTATATTATTAATTGTTATTTTATTCCAAAAAATATAATGTTTGGAAAAATTACATAGATAAGGATATATATATTAATAATTAACCACTTGGGGTTCTTTTTTGTTGTTATAGTATGTTTATTATCCATATAGTGTAAGAAAAAAAAGACGCGGTAAAAGGTAAATTATTTAACGTAGAGATAAATCTAAATGATAAGGATAAAATATTAAACTTGTATAAAACCTATTGGTTGAGCAGATTTAGACCCATTCCCACCTTAGATTCGAAATAAATCAATTTGGAGCTATTAAAAACCAAATAAGACTTTATTATAAAATAATATTTTAAGTTTTCAAAGGTGCCCCTCTCCTCCCTTTTAAAAAGGGCACCCCTTCCCTCTTTTCTTCACACCCTTTTGTGCCTTGAAGATCGGCCGATACCAGCCCATTTCCCTTCTCCACTTCCCTAGAAACATTTTAGAGGTTTTCTTCTTCTCAAAATACCATCTCTACTTCCTTAATAGGAAGCTTAAAGGAGGTGTGTCGAAAAAAAGGTAATCTCTTCATCTAATTCTCTTATGTTTCTTTCTTCTTCTACTTATTCTTATTCAGTTGATTCACTATAAATTAATAAAATCAGTATCAGTAATATACTGATATATTATTATAAATATGAAACAATTTTATTTCATCTTCTATCCATCCTACGGAAAACGAAATCACCGCGCGTGCGTACGTACATAATATCGTCTCCACACCGTGGTGTAATCTGTTTTTCCACCACCACATTACATGGATAGGTATAATGGTGTAAAGAATAACTATATATAATTATTATAAAATCATACTGATTCTATGATATTATATCATCCACTCTAATACCATTCAATAAATATGAGAACGATATCATCGCTCGTGCGTACGTACAGATTACCGTCTCCACAACGCTATGAAATTCATTTTCCATGTTATCAATTCAAGAATGATTATAAAGTATATATAATAAGTAATCATGAAATATATGACATTATAATTCTACTGGATTTATGTATATATATATATATATGTATTTCATCTACTTAATTATATTCAATTCAATATGGAAACGAAAACAGCATTCATGCGTACGTACGGCCTACCGTCTCCATGAACGCTGTATTTCATTCCATTTATCGATCTATCATATATATGTATATTCTGAATATATATAAATCATTTTACACATTCTATAATTATTTAAATCAATATATAAGTAATAATATCATGATAAAGATGTCAAAACACGTACGATAAATGATTCAATTTTACCCAAAACGCTGCTTTAACATGGAATTTACAAAAGAACGGGTAATATAAAGTCATAAGTGAACCATATATGATATCATAACAATAAATATGATTCAGTAATAAGTCAATGACATTATTTAAATCATTATATAGGTGTTTCGGATACATACGAGGCATATCTGACATATGGTAAGGGATAATTAATCCAATCTCATTCTTATCCGAGATTGTTTATTAATATGTATTTTCTAGGGTTATGTTTATTATCCATGTCCATATGTTCTCAAAAAAAATTCATAAATTTTTTTATTTTCTTCCATGTATTTTTGAAGTCATTTTTACCCTTTTTTTTTACCTTTACCACATCATATTTATGGAATCGTTTCTTTTTTTACCATATGAGGTACTTTTTGACTTTTCCGGAAAAAGTACGAGAAGAATGTTTTTTAACTTATACAGCATGAATAGATTTTTACGGTTTCATAACGCCTAATTTTCATGAATATTCCTCTAAAAGATTTCATTATTATTTTCAAAAAATCTATTTATTTTAAAATTTAATGGCATTTTGTGAAAAGAAAATGATTTTGAAGAAGAAAGGATATTTTCCTCAAGAATTCATTTCAAGTGTTTTATCAAAACTATTTTCCATCTTAGATGACATTATTTCATATGTGTATGTTTAAAATATAACTTTTCTGTGATTTACATGGTTTAACTTATCTTATGATGAAATGATATCCATTTGTTTTATATGGATTATGATATGATGGGATGATGTTTATGAAACCCATTTTATTCTTTGGGTTGTGATGAATGATTTATGTTTATGTTGTGGCACACGCAAGAATGATTTCATTATGAGATAGGTGGGACCTATATCTCCCTCCAAAACATTGGTTAAAGATTGTTATCTCATGAGATAGACATGGCTGGAATGGTATGTTAATTCGGTTCAGTGATACAGGGCTGGAACAATGTGTGAACTCGTTTCAGAAATGGACTTTTTCCACTAAGATGGTGTTGAAAGTAATGCCTTGGCTACTATGGAAATCATATCATGTACTTAATGGTTTTCCACAATTACATGTTTTATTCCCATGATATTTTATCATGATTGATGTTACTATATGATATATTCCTTACATACTTCCATGATTTATGTCTTTGCTCAAGATTTGGATGTTTAGATTTTATGTTCAAGTTTTTGCATTCAAATGTTTATGGATTGTTTTATGTTCTCTATGTTTACCCTTAATGAGCATTTGAGCTCACCCTTTTTATGTTTTAATTTTTCCAGGATATAAATAATGGTTTTAGGTAAAAAAAAGGGGAAGATCTTTATGGGATATGTTGATGATCTTTCACCATGATATTAAGATTATTTTTCCAAGATTCCGAAGACACTAAACTATTACGATCCTTCTGTGTTTAGTTTTTTTATGTATTAAGTATTCCAAAAAAAGTAATGTAATGTCCATATATGTCAAGATTTGGGTCTTTACAATGCATGACACATTGAATCCATGAATATCAACCATAATGAAAATATATAGTCATTTCTATAGATGTAAATGTCGATAGAATATATAATTGGATATTCAGATATAATCATCCATGACACAAAATCTAGAGGTAACTCACAACCACTTCATAAAAACCCAAGTAATTCATCATGATAGTTCCATGATGAACTCATCTATGATAATGCACTTCTGAGTATGATAGCACTAATGAATTCTGTCCGAGAGTTACTACTCCTTAAGACTCTGCCTGAGAGAGATACATTGATAGATTTAAAGAGAGATATATATAACACAACACAAAAAATGAGGATCACATCTCAGGCCATGTGGTGATGCTAAATAATCGATTATTATTAAACCACCACATATATGATTGGTGCCCTAATATTGTTTTTCACATCGATATCGAGAACAAAACATAGGGATTAATTAAATAATTAAGGATCCTTCTTTGTGCCTATCTAGGGATTCCATAAACACTATACAAGAAGTATTATTGATGGGATTATAGTCCTATGAGAAGAAAATGATTCATACATAGATTTAGTTAAAAGAAAAATGGATTAATCCTTAAAAATCAAGTCCATTATACGGGGAACAAGAGAATCATGCCATGTAGAAAGAGGTACATTGAATGTAGTTGGGTCACACACTCTTTCCCATGAATTCATGTACTACCTTGTACAACTGCCAATGTCTTTAGAATATTCCATATGGGGACATGGAATGTAAAAGCTGTCCCACGAAGCATCCTTACATCTAGGGCCTACCCATGTACCATGGTTGTGTGAAAATAAATGGAGTCGACCCATCTAACCATGCCCATGTTTCAGTAAACAAGGCATCCCATGTATCTGGATCAGGCCATAACATGTGGTGGAGTACACACCATGGTCGAAAACCATGAACTCTTCCATGTTTCTATGTACTCTTCAGAGTACACTCCATGTTGTCCAGTGAGGAACACACAGCATATATATAGGAATATAGTATGGGTGTTCTGGAATTTCAATAAGGTTGTGTTCTTCCTTCATGTGCCTCAGATGATTTCATGGATCATGTTCCAGTGTTCACCCCACCTCCAAACTCATGTTCAAAGGTAATTTATACACCTTAATACTAAATTGATGTGTTTTTATCCATTAATTATCTTGGAAAATAGTTTTAATCCAATTCAATACAAACCTCCAGAAGACAAATTTTTCTTGAATCACATCAATTCATCTACCACCATTGTCATCTCATCTCCTTTGATTCATCCCATATCCAAGTCTAAAATTTTGAATTTTTCACCTTGAAATGGAGGCACAATGATCGATCATTAAATGTATGTGGAAGAATGAAGAACATGAAACATAATATGGGAGAGAACAACATAAGTAAAAATACATGATAAATGAACCATAGATATTGTTCATTCCAGACTCAACATATTCTCATATGAAGGATAATCAAATCAAGAAAATAATATCTAGGATAAAATCCTGATAAATACTATAAGTATAACCCATCCCACAAAGTATGATCAACTCATAGATCAATATGTCTTTTTATTGTTTTGCGTTTGTAGTGGAATTCCGTAATAGGGAAGGAGAATAAAAATAACACATACTACTTGGATTTTGGATCACTCATTGACGAGGATTGATTGTCATATCTCCACTATTATAGAGATTAGTCTAGAACGTCCTTCATCGATTAATGATCCAAGGTCCTATCATCACCTCCTGAGAGGATTATCCGTGTATTCCTTTATAGGGCCTCCAATGGATTTGATGGTTATGAGTATAGCTATGGATCTCTACCTAAAGGTTCCCTATAAATAAAAACCATCGAT
The DNA here is from genome assembly GCA_963277665.1 of Viscum album. Classification (NCBI taxonomy): domain Eukaryota; kingdom Viridiplantae; phylum Streptophyta; class Magnoliopsida; order Santalales; family Viscaceae; genus Viscum; species Viscum album. Next base: position 738,713,093 of record OY728165.1, read on the forward strand.
GCGTCACTCTTTCGATAAAAAATAAACGAAATAATTTTTTTATTAATTTATTTTTCTCATTTAAAAATAATATCCAAAAGGTTCGAGAGACAGGCATAAACCTGATCCAAACAAATTTTTATAAAAATAAATAAACAGTATATTGTTACACAAAAACAGGAAGCCTTACAAAGCCGTGTATAAAATGAACCTTCTTGATCATTGCAATCCAAACTGTCACAATAGACGGGCAGAACAAATGACCCACTGGAACTAACCTCCATGATTTCCCTTTTGGAGAGATCATCGGCAACCTGATTAGCTTCTCAATATACATGAAAGACCTCAAGGAATAAGCATTGTAAAATACTAAGGAAGGAGATCCACGAAGACTTCATCTTCCAAGGAACATTCCAAGACCGATCTTTAAAAATCTGCATATCAACAGAGGAATCCCATTCCATCCAAAATCTACACCAACCATAACGCACCACATACCTGATATCATTGATCATAGCCCAATGTTCTGCCTCAATAGCATGATAATACCCAAAATAATGAAAGAAACATCCCTTAATGAAACCCTAATGAGTTCAGAAAACTCCACCACATCCAGAAGGACCTGGTGCCCCAGAGGACACCCCGTCAACATTCACTTTCAACCATATGGGTATTGGTGGAATCCAACGAATGTACTTGACCATTCTAGGATTCCTTTCCCTTCCACGAACACCAAGATCTCTCAAGAGAACAATGTTAGATACATCATTGTTCATAGAACCAGTTCGAATCATCGAGGCAAGTATAATGATTTGATGTACCACGAGAACACCATCTTAGAAGGATGGATTCACATTGTTAAAGACAATATTGTTATGAGATTTCCAGATAAAATAGAAAATCGAGACACTAGCTGCAATAAATAGAGATTTCACTTGATCACTAAAATGAAACATAAGGGCATATTTGAGCAGTGAATCAAATGAAGTAAAATCAAGGCAGTAGTGAAATGTTGACTGCACATACTTCCAAAGGCGAGGAGAATGTACACATTGTAAAAAATGATGTGAAATCGATTCATCATTGTTAATGCACATGTGACAAACCGCTGGCATATGAAGGCCTTTGCGCTGCAGCACGCACTGTATATGCAGCCTGTTTTTCCAAATTCTCTAGATCAACAGATTGTCCCTTGGTGGAATGTAGGGTCGACAGAGGCCTCCCAGCCCTGAAGGATTTCCTGAATTCACACCACATTGGAGACGATAAAAATCACGACTGGAAAAAGAACCATTGAGAGAAGGTTTCCAGATTAAAATGTCAGTATCAACATAATCATAGTTAGTAATTTCCATACGAAGATTACTAAGAATGATATCATAATCATTAACATTGGAATTCAGTTCAGAGATAGAAAGGTTCCTCAGAGAAGGTGGGATATTAACAACATCTTTAATAGGGGAGGATGGACAAGGAGTACTCCAGCAATTAAAATGAGTACAAGGATATTTTAGCCATATCGATTGAGACATGATATTTGAATATGCAGTCCTTATTAAAGACCATACAAAAGATTTTAAATAGGCACACATGTTGTTTTGCAGTCTATAAAAAAACATGTCAACCATAAATTACAAAGAGAAATCAGGTTTGGCGAGAATCTTCCAAGAGATGTTTTAAAGGAGAGAATTATTAAATAATATGACATCCTTAATACCCATTCCTCCCTTTTTAATTGGTTTGATACAGTTTTTCCAGGAAAAGTAACAAGCATCTTCTGGTGAGTTGAACCAGTCCAAATGATGATCCAAATCATTCCACTCAGTTCCTTAAGAAGAGCATCATGCCATCTATAAATAGAAAAGGAGTAGATAAACATATAAGTGATAACAGAGTTGACAAGGAAGACCCTCCCAACCTGGGGCACATTCTTCCCTTTCTATCATGCCAACTGATTGGTAATTTTCAAAGAAATACCCTCTAAATGAGCACGTTTAACCCTTCCCCAAAACAAATCAACCCTAAAGTAATTAAAGGAAAATGTACCTATTTTTGACACCAAGTATACGAGCAACTATGTTTTTCTTCAAGATTCTAATTCCTTCACCAAAAACAACAATGGATTTATTCTAGCTGATTACCTGACCAGAAAATTCTTCATAACGTGAGAAGATATTCTTCACATATGAGACAATTTTTCTTTTAGACTTAAAAAATAGAAGAATTTCATCATCATAGAACAAATGTGATGGAGCAAAAGAATTCCTTTTTTCCCTCATTATTTGATATGTACCACTATTAACAAGGTCATGTAGACACACACTCAGATAATCCTCAGCCATACAGAACAAAAGACCATATAGAGGATCACCTTTCCTGAATCCTCTATTACATTGAATGAAACCCCTGGGGGAAGCATTGACAAGGATGGATAGACTAGCAGTGTTCAAAATAGAAAATACCAGACCAATAAAATTCGATGAAAATCCATGAATATTAATAATTGAGAAGATAACATCCCACCTTATTTTATTGAAAGCCTTCGATGTGTCTACCTTCAGAGCCATGTTACCATGTTGAACTTTACTTTTCATAATATCAATACACTCTGAAGTAATAAAAAGACAATTTTGAATATTTCTCCCAGGAACAAATCCAAACTTGTTGATAGAGACAAGATTTTTAGAAAATTCTCCTAATCGGAGTGCCATGATTTTACTAATTACCTTCGGAATGGAGTTCCCAATGGAAATAGGTCTGAAGTCTATGATGTCCAAGGAATTATCCTTCTTTAGAATCAAATCAATATAATTAGATTTCATCCCAAATTTCATAAAGGAATGATGAAATAATTATTTTACAACATTGATCACCTCAATGTGAATAATATCCCAGTAAAACATAAATAACTTGTTTGTAAAACCATTAGGACCAGCAGCAATGTCCATACTTAAAGAGAAAATAGAAAAATGAATTTATTTTTGAGAAGTTGTATCAGTGAGATTTTTGTTCTGGTTATCATCCAAAATGGATTCGACACATCTAATAATATTATTTGAGTTGTTCTCCCCTAAATCAGAATATAATTCATCAAATTAACATGTCACTTCATTAGCAATGTCATTCTCAGATGTGAGAATTGCATCATCAATATTTAAAGCCATGAGAGTTCTCTTATCCTTTTTCTCCATGTGCATGAAGTGGAAAATTCTTGAATTCTTATCCCCATCCTTAAGCCACATCACATTAAGCCGATTTCGGTCCAGATTCTCTTTAAGGGTCAAGAGATTATCATGCTTTGAGGATGCTTGTATCTTTTCTTGGGATGGGGTGTCCTGATGCATATTCCCCTGTTGAAAACTTAACAAATGAGATTAAGTCTCTTAAATATCATTCACAATATTGGATAAGGATTTTTTACTCCACTCTTTAAGTCTAGATATAACAATTTTCAACTTGGAGGTTAGAATTTGTAAAGAGATACCTGATAAATTTGTTTTCCAAGCCTCCAATATTATTTCCCTACACCCAAGCACAACCAAACAAGCATTATTGAACTTAAAGGTTATAGGTTCTGACCTCATGTTACTAAAACAGAGATCAATAAAAATGGTATTATGATCCGAATGAAGTCTTGGAAGAGCCATGCCATAAATTTCCATCATATCACTCCTATCATCCATCTGCGCAATGCACCTATCTGATTTACTTAACTGCATCCCATTTAGAGTGTATCTGCTCCACGTAAAATCTACACCTGAAATGGGAACTTCATATAATCTACAATTATCAATGTAGAATGAAAAGTTTTTGGCTGAAGCCATGGAAAATTTACTCCCAGTTTTCTCCTCAGGCCTCAAGATAGAATTAAAGTCACCAAGCAGAATCCACCTAGTTGACATGTTTTCAGAAATGGTGAGTAATCTATTCCATAGTGGTATCCTTCTAATATACTGGTAAAAATCATATACAAAGGTCACACAGAAAGCATTGGACTGCAAGTAGAAAAATAGAGTTACAGACTGTTGATCATTTTGAAGAGAATCAATTGTGGCACTATTGTGTTTTAACACCCATAGAGATTCATTCTCATTCTCCTGTTGATTGGTTGAAGTAAGGGAGTAACCCAAGGTTTCTTAATTAAAGGGCATCCATCTTTAAAATTTCATTCTTGGCTCAACATTACCAAATAACATGGGTTTATTGGTCATGATAATATTCTTTAGGGTTCTGATCGTGGGAGAATTCCCATGACCCTGGAAATTACATAACATTATCTTCATTTATTCAAAGACCTCTACCTTGTACAGGGTCTAGCATAGCTTACAGCTAGGAATTCACTAGGGTCTGATTCAATGTTATCCATTGATTCACTGGGTACATCTCCAACCTTGGTAGAATCACTATCATCATCAGAGAGAGGGAGAATCCTATTCTCAGAACTGATAGGCATATTAAAGGAGGTAGGAAGTATCCTTTTTTCCACCATTGATAACATAATGTGGGAGAATTCATTTGTAGGTTTCTTTCCTAGTTGACCTTCTCCCAAATGGGGTTCATGAGTAATTGAATCCTGCATATTCTGTTCATTATAGCCCACATTACTGGGCAAATCAATGTTTTAAGCTTTAACTGATGCCTCCCCAGAAGGATCTGAGGCATCATGGAGACTGGCAATCTCAACAACATTTTTAATCGGGTCATGCTTGCCCCCAAAATCTATATTGTCAACCTGCATATTTTGTGTTTCCTTATTGTCTCCATCCTTATCAACAGACACCACCAAATAGGTATCCTATAAAGAAATCCCAGAGTCATTTAAATTCTTAGCCATGGGAACATTATCATCATTTGATGCAAAGGTAACACCATGTACCTCCACATTTTTACATGCCTGCCCCTTGTTAACAGCGTCTAGATTAAAACAGACCTGATCAATTTTCTTCCTTCGACAACTCCCAACATCACGACTTCAGATATTGCATAGAGAGCAGACCTTAGTCCTATTACATTCAAGTAATGTGTGTCCAAAAATATGGCAGTTGAGACAAAACTTTTGTTTCCTCTCATAACCTATCTCAAGATTAAAACTATCATCCCTAGTGGTGAAGACAACCTCATCAAGATTCACTCCATCCTTGATGTCCATCCATCCCCAGTCGTTAACGTTCGATTGGTCATGAATGTACCTCCTCATTTGAGACATATATGAGAGGTCATGAACCAAATCAATCTACATGGGTAGTAACAAGAAGTACACCACCTCTCCCACCATACACAGTATCTAAAAAGGGCCAGTAATCCTTTGAGATAACATTTCACCTAGCAATTTTTTTTAATCCATGAAAATGTAAAACTCATTGGAATATGTGGCCTCTTTCCCAAAACACTGAATGACTCCATCCCCAATCATCATAAGACTTATTACGGATATGTGACTTATTCGTCAACACTTGTATGATCATCTCCTTCTCTACAGTAGCTGGGAGCATCTATATTCCCATGAGTATTGACTCTCCTAGTTATCTCTAGAAATTTGGTGACCTACTATGTCACATGCACATTGCATTGAATGGTTCCAAACTAATGGTGGAATGGTATCACTTTTTTTTTCTGAAAAATTGACTTATGGTTGGTGATCCTCCCATCTAAAGACATATCCCAACTAGAAATATCATAGCATGTCCTCTATAACCTAAATGGTCTTCCCCATGTGGTCATTTTTTTGAGGGTGAAACATGCTTCTCATGTGTAACTTGGTCCAAAAAACTTCTTGAAATACCTTCCACAATCAAGATTTAAAAAGAGCATCATGGTTTGAACTATCGTTGATGTTACTCCATGGATTCAAACTACCATATACATATAGAGATGTCCAAATATCTATACTAAACATTTCTATTAGATATATAGGATGTGGTCTGACTTGTTGAGACGTCCAATGATTAACCAAATGGAATCATGTCCTCTAGATGTATGTAAAAAACCATCATGAATTCAATCAATATTTTTCAGCCCTCCCATTCAAAAACCTCCGCGGGTTGAGCTAATATAGATGAAACCTAGTGCTCAGAATTATCTTTCTGAAAATTATGGTATTGAGAAAGGAAATATGCCACTCTTTTCATCAGCCTTGGCCACCAATGCAAGCATCGTAGGTCCTACTACATATTCTTGACACCAGGATATACATTAAAAGGGGACTTATGAAACTTCCCATGTATTTCCTCCTACAACACCACTAGAACTACTATACATCCTCTGAAAATAATGATGTTCTCTCTGCCATTATAATATCCCTTGAAAACATTCCCAATGTACATCTGAATATGTAGGGTCTCATGGTCTGTATCCCCAAGCTGTGCCACCCTAAATCGATGTATCAGTTTAGGAGTAAAAAATATTGACTAGAGGTAATATTATCTATTTATATACACAAAGGATAAATATAGTGGGGTCAACTACTCTGACACCTTATTCAATAAATGAAATATAGATCTCATACTGAAAGAATCTACCACTGTGTTTCCCTTCCCAGAAGTGTATACAATTTCAAAGATACATTCCTCGGGGAATTGTATCTGTCACCTACGTCTCATGTTCAGATCATTATGAGAGAATATATTGTTGATTCTATTTTTATAATATTTGTAGATAAACTTCTCTCCCATTGGGTACTATTGCAACATCATCAATGTTATGACTATCACTATTAACTCAAAATCGTGGGTTTCATAGTTATGCTCATGTGGTCTCAAATAGAATGAACCATTAGAATTCACCTCTCACATCTAAAATGGGACTCAAAAAAACATGGTTCTTAATGCACCATATAACCTTACATACTAGACACCCTCATATGAAAATGTCAATATTGGAGAGCTCATCACACTGTGACTTAACTACTGAAAACACCTTATACAGTTCTTTGTCAACATGAAAGGGTTCCATTATTGAGTCCATTTTTTATATGGGATAATATCCTAGAGAAATCAGATATGAATCTATAATAATAGTCTTCTAGACCAAGGAAGCTCTGATCCTCTATCACTCTCCTAGGAAGCTCCCATGATAACACTACCTCAAATTTTTCTGTGTCCACAACCACTCCATCCACTAAGATAAAATGTCATAGGAAGTGGACTTCCTAAATCTAGAACTATAACTTTTAATGTTTCCTATAAATATAGTCCTCTCTATGTACACCTAGAAATATCCTTATGTGTCTTGCATACTCTACCATAGATGCTAAGTGCACAATAATATCATTGATGAAAACTATAATGAACCTGTCCATGTAAGGCTATATGATTTGGTTCCCAAGTATTATTACTAATGATGTGGAATTCATCATGACAAATGGAATTAGAGAGTAGTCATAGTGACTGTAAAATATTATTAAATATATCCACAGTAAATCCATAAACCATACTCACAACTGTTCTTATCCTGATCTATGGTCAACCATAGAGATCCATTGTTCCTCTTTCTCCTGATCAATGTGGTCATCGATTCTCTATAGTGGATATATGTTCTTCATGGTCACCAGGTTCATGCATAGGTAGTCCACACAAACACTCAATATCATGTATTACTTATTGTGAATCAAAACTGGGGAAACCCATGGTAAAACACTAGGTCTCACTATGTCCTTCCTCAAAAAGTCCCCCAACTACTCCCTTATCTCACAAAACACTTTTAGAGGCATCTTATCTGGTTTAGAATATATCGATGTCATCCTAGGGTGTAAATCAATGAAGAATTATATCTCCCATCTAAGAGGTAATCATGGAACATTTTACAGAAATATGTCAGCATACTTATATACAACTTCTAGAAACAAGATCCTTATAATATCTCTTGCACAAAGGGCCAAGTTTGTGAGATGATACGTAATCTGCTTCACCCTACTATGAACGAGTCAATCCCACATTTCCTGGGTTTTCATTATTGAAAACGGAAAAAAATCATTCCATCACTATAGACACATAGAACCATTTACCAAAAACAATCAATCTGGTCATGGACTATGGATAACTGATCCACACCAAGAATAAAGTCATAAGACCTTGATGCAACCACAATTACTATGCAACTGAAACACTCACCTCCATTGTTTATGTCACATTGTCGGCATAGATGTGTGAGTATCAAGTCTCCTAATGTAGGTGCCCCCAAGCCTAAGGGTTGAGTCAATAGTTAAAATAGAATCTATGGGACTCAGTCATTATATGTTTTTAGAAAGAAATGATTAGTATGTGTTCTTATAAGTACTATAGCTAATATAGAAATGACACAGATCATACGATGGTTCATTCCTAGAGACACTGGTCAAAAGAATCAAACACATGTAGTTGTTAGCAGCCATTTACTCCAACTCCATAGGCCTGGTGTGCACCACATAGGCATGGTGGTGGTAGTTAGTCAAAACATAGACTACCTCTTAATTCTCACCCCATTACACTTCTACGTACACTTCCTTGAAAATATTCCTACTACAATCATTGCATCTCCCTTAGTGGTCCAACCATAGACCCCACGCTATTACCTCAATGTTTTTTAAAATCTCAGGTGAGATGTCCCCTACCATCCCATTAATATAAATTTTCCTCTATAGGATGACTGGATTTACCATGTGAGCCCTAAACTGTAGATCCTCTATCCCAAGACATCCTATTAAAAATCCTACACAACCCAAGTCCCTGGGACTAATATCAGCTCCTTAAAATCAATTTCACTTCTCCTACTCATCCACTGTTGACCATAACATGATGTATCTACTTCATAATGTATCTTAAATCCTTCAAATCTCACTCACGAACCACTGTATAAGTCAGAATAAATAGAGGAATAATGTTGTATCGAAGTTCACAACATAGACCTACGTCAAATGCCTGAGCCTTGATGTAAATATCATTATCCATATCCATCATGTTCATATTATGTTTGGTTAATTGTGATGAAAAACCCTACACATTCAAGAAATAAAACTGGATCTGAAGAAGGTCATATATATGAACTCTTCTCAGCATAAATGTTGAGAAATACTCTCTTATGAAGTTCTCAAACAATATCCATAATGGAGTAACCTCATCGTGAGTATGGGTATCCAATCACCACCATATTTATATTGATCCATGTATATGTATCTCAACCAGGGAAACAATATTTTCCAATGGTCTGCGAACTAGACAATAAACTCAGGTCACCACCTCAAGCCTCTTCATAACCACATAATGGTCAATCTTACCTCAGAAATAGAGGGGTCTCTATCTCGGAAACTTGTGATGTTCACTCATACATCTCTACTCATATGTTTGTGTTATGGGTACCATGTACTTCTCTATAGGTGGTGGAATGGCTAGTGCAACACCCAGAGGTAACATCATGGGAACTGGCCACTGTATTGATACCTCATTGATAAGGGGGTCATCACCATGATCGAGCTACCAAATCCTTGCTGGAATGTGTTATGGAGAAATAATATAAAAAACAAGATATTCCATGTTCAATAAATATATTTTGAGAGATGAATAAAAAGTACATGTGAGGCACAACACAATCCTATATGATTCGTGTAACATTATTTTCCTTACAACCATTGTTTTCATATACTGAGTCATAAGGTAGATTATCAGGGTGCTGGTGTATGGATACCATGGTCCTCACACCAAATCTGGACTCTCTATCCTAGAATCCAAACAACATACACTTGAAATTATTACCCCAATCTAGAATCATAGACTCTCGGTAATATGGTATAACTGAATCTCTTTGATACCACTATGTCACAGCCCATCCAAGTGGGTCCTATGATATGAATCATCAATACCACATCCAATTAGACATAGAATCGTGACTAGAAATTTGTATTGATATCAATAAAATTGGGGGAATTGACTATGTACCCATACATATGCACAAATATGCATCCCACAAATGATGAAATCTAAAAAGAACTGTGTAAAGAATGAATTCATAACACTATATCCACTAAAAAGTATAACAGAAGGTATTTTAAATTAAATAGGGCCATGATACATTACCACTAAAAAGAGTCTATAACTATAAGTCCCACCAATACGAAAAATGAACAGGGACTGCAGTTTTTAGCCATAGGAATATAACTCTATCTTTCCAGTATCCCAATGTATGGTCTTGTCCTAGTCCTTCTAGGAATCCATCAAATGGTTGATCATATACAAATGGAACAACCCATGTGGGGAAATCCCAAGAAATAATGAGAATAAAAATTCACAGTAGGAACCCTAATACCAAAATGAAATACAATAAATAAATATATTATCAAATCTACACAATTATATTTCTACCAAAAAATAGAAAGAATATCCAGATATACTCAACCAAGACACATTTTCTGCAGGTAAGTCATAACCACTTCATACCAAAATGAGTAATTCACCTCAATGATTCAATGAAGCACTCGTTTGGGAGAACACACTCTGGAGTCTGATAAAAACTATGATGTTCATCCAAGAGGAACCTCTCTTTGGTTAATTATATGAGAGATATAAGTTGATAGAGCTAAAGATAGATATATGACAAAATAAAATAGATGGGTATCACATCTAGGGTCATGGGGTGAAATCAATATCTCAATCTAGATTAGACCTAATTGTTGAGGAATGACACCCTTGCAGTGTTTGTCATGTCAATATAATGTACTCTAGTAAGGGCACGAATAATGAATATAAGATCCTACTTTAGGAATCTTGATGGATTCAAAAAAAAATATCCTAGAAGACCTACTGAAGGGATCATATCGTATGAGTGTGAAATGATTTGTACATACCTTCATCTAAATGATAATGGAAATGAACCCTTATTAATCTTGTCCATCATATGGGTGATAATAGAATCGTTCCTTGTAGAAAGGGGTAAATGGTGTGATGTAGGGTCACACACCATTTCCCATGACCCCAGGTACCACCCATATTCAACTACTCAAGTCCTCAGAACCTATGTTGTAGAATACAGATTCATGGTGTGTATAAGGATTCACTCACCATATACTTCAATAAAGGGACTATCTATGTACCTTGGTCATGGGATAGTACATGGTGTCAAACCTTGTAACAATTATTATGAGGAAATATATGGGGTAGAATGTGTATCTGGTTCTAGACATGCCATGTGGTGGAGTATACACCATGTAGGAAACCAATGTAGTACACCATGTTTCTATTTACACTCTTTAGTATAAACCGAGTGGTCAAGTGATGAACACATGTCATGTAGCTGGGAAAAGACGTTGTGTGATTTGTAATTTCAAGAAGGTTGTTTTCTTCCTCCTCACACTTCATCCAATCTCCCAGATCTCATTCTAGTGGCCCCTTCACATCAAAACACATGATTGACAGTCGTTTCTCCACCGTAACACAAAATAGATGTGTTTGGGGATCAAGTCCTCTTAGGAAACCCTTTTAATCAAATACAATGAAAACCAGATAAAGAATTATTTCTCCCAAATTGGATCAAATAATACTTTATCATCAATATAGAACCATTGTCAAGTCTTCCTAATAACAGATCTCAAATTTTGGATCATTGCACTAAAAATTGAGGATGAAACGATCTATCATTCAATGTTTTATGAAGTAAGAAGTAATAAAATAGGAAATTGGAAGAGAAGACACAAGGAACTAACTCATATGAATGAGCCTCAGTTGTGCTTCATTATAGCATATATCTATTTCAAAAATAAAAATAATCAAATCATTCAATTAATCTCAAAGAACAATTCTTGATAAAACCCATAAATGTTACCCATCCCAAAATGTATGATAGAAAATCATGTTATATAATTTTTTGATTGGTATGTGTTTGTCATGGAATTCATGATCAGGGAAGGAGAATCAAAATAATGTATCCTTCTTAGATTTTTTCACACTCAATGATGATGATCAGTTTCTCCATCATCATTGTTGGAGAGATCTGTCAATAATGCGGTTTTTTGATATTTGATCCAATGTACTATTGTTGAATGTGGAGATAATTCTCTATATTATTTAATCTAGGGCCTCCAGAGTGATCATGGGTTATGATCATAACTATATATGTCTTCCTAAAGATTCATTTAAAATTATAATCATTGTTTCATCACTCTGATAATGAAATGGGAATAAAATAAAAAAATTTCAATTTATTTTGTTCATTTAAAACTTTTGTTATGACATTCCCAAACCAATCAACACCCAAAAATGTAAGGTCATGCCAAATGTAATTTGGTTTTTTTGATTGAAATTGTTTTTTTGACATTCTAATTCGGGTAACCAATTAGATGTTTTTCAACTTTTTAGGAAAACATTGCACATTTTTCATTTACTATTTTAATATTATTCATACTGTTGTTATAAGAAAACTCAGCCTCAAATTCTCACACTATCTCAGAACCATGTCTCGATGTTAATCGATATAATATATCAATATAATACAATTAAAATCTAGAACATTACAAAATCTACTATTATAACTAGTATATCTGAGTAAAAATCAATTATCATGAACCACATAAAAAGTAAAAATATTATTCCCAACACCAAAGGGACTTTCAATGAAATCATGCACCATTTTCATGCTCGTAAGAATACTAATTAGGAGGCCCATCCCTCTACACTATAAAAATTTTAGCGAGAAGAGTTCTATACTACGTAACAGTTTCAAACACTCTAATGAGTGATAATGAAAGGTCCCAAACCTCTCCACTTCCCTAATTTTGTGGGATTAGTCGCTCCCAGATATACCAAAAAAACATTTTTTCTCATATATTGAGTGGCCCACACCTAAATCCATCCTAGTATCACAAACTCATAACTAAATATCACACACAAGTAGTAGAGGTTCCCACTTCTCATAATTATACTAAACTGATAAGAGAGACCCATCTCTAAATGGATGTACCTCTACCCACTACTACTTGATGATGGGGGAGTGATACTCTAAACATGAGGATATGTTCCCTGGTTCGATAAGGGAGTACAAATCACAAGATATAAGACCCACACCATGATATGACAGAGGTGTAAATGTTTATAGGATATGACCCAAAAGATGGTACGATGGGTGAGTAAAACTCTATATATCTAGTACCTACAAAAAATTAGGATTAGGTAGTCACACAATTCTAGAAAAATCATAATGGGGGACCCTCACCTTTACACGATAGAGGATTATCGAATCGAGGTTATAGGTCATGCTATATATTATGATGGGGGAGTACCAACTCTTTGAAAATAAAAAATACCTATGGAATAATCCCTATAATTATAGGGCAGTTTTATATCCAAGGATAGTGGAACCTCACTGTAACAAGATAAGGGACAACCAACTCCATATATACATCATAGATGGAGGACCAACACTAGGAAATGGAAGGGGATTACCAACTCCATTACTAGAGGACCCACAAACGGGTCCAATAGGGGTGTACCAACAATATCATTACAAATAGTATGGAGGTCCTAATACCTAACATTGTATAAATAACTATAAAAAATTATATGGACAATATGGGGTCCCCAATCCCATATCTAATAAGGGAGTACCTAGAGTGCTTATCATACCTTGCTTCGCAACACTACAATGAGTATGTGATCGACACATTGATACAATAGGGGAGCACCACTCTACCAGCATAAAGAGTTTAGATGACCTACATCCCGAGGTGTTATGAAATTGTTCAGACCCCTATGTTATCCAATTGACCCCCCCCCCCCCCCCCCCGTGTTTATTACCTACTGTTATTCAATGCTACTTCATTATTGTTCTCAAATCATGCGATTATTTATGTCGTTAGAAAATATGGATTCCAACACTGTGTTTGAAGAAAATAACTTATTAGTAAATTCACTCATAATACTGGGTATAATCCCAATGGTGGATCTACATAACTTCTATTATCCCTTGAAAATATCAATAAAATACTTGGTTTTCACTCGGGTCTACACAGTGTGTGAAAGCACTCGTGAACCGGGTTGTGTCACATGTTTAATCTTTTTTCATATCCGAGTAGGCATTCTAAGCATGAATAATATTATACATCCAAATCCTTCCTCTCTAATCAACTTATGTTGTGTTACCACCACACATAACAGCTATTCATGCCCTACATGCGTCATGTGGCAATAGGTACATGGTGTGTCTAGGAAAACCGACCACTTGGATGTGTTATTATATTATTATATAGATTTCCATCTCATGTCTATTTACATTGGTGGGGTTGTTCTAAATGACCATGTACTATCATTTGACTACCCAAGACATGTAATCTTACCACATGACATGATGTCACTAAAAGAGTTTATCCATATTAAACAACTTTTAGTTCCCAAAATGTCATCTTCCATGAACGGGATGAGAACACCTAGTCTCACCATGGATTTATCAATAGGTAGATTTTAATTCTGATTGGAATTCCCTTTGAGTTTCCAGATTCACCATGTTTTCCCAAAAACCTATAGATCATCATATGATGGTATCACTATTTATCATAATAGGTCTTTAAAACTATAAAAAATACCCATAGCAAGTGTGATTTAGGATAAAACTCAAATACGCCTACATTAGTGGAAAAAATATACTATGTGGTCTATAATGATGGCTAGATCATACTTGAACTTGATCTAATGATGATCTATGACAAGGTCAAATATTGGAATCAGCTCATCACTTTGATTTTCCTCAATTTCTCACATCATCAATGTGATTTTGGAGATCGTTATCTCCTCCAATTGTTATGTGAAAAAAAAGTATGGGGGATAAAAAATTGATTTTAATCAATGAAAAACAACAAATCCCCCTTTTAATTTATTGTCACCAACTCACCTCCAACTGAAATCCAGGTGATTAATAATTGTATGTTGTGACTATAGTAAACACCACATTCTAAACTCAATCAGGGTCCTAGAATTATAATACAAGACTCTTCTATGATGTTATTTCAAATTTCAAAAAAAATGTTCTGGAAGTGTAAAAATATATTTAATATTTTTATAATCATTATGTCGAGGCTCTCTAGGCCTCGTAATCCCATGATGAATCATTATATAAAATAAAAAATAATAATGTGATTAATCAAATGTCTTATAAGTAATAACCAAATATATTATAGGGTATAAATGTGAAAATAAATATATAGGTAATATTGTAGAGTCATATAAAATCATTATATTGTAAAAAAAATTAATAAAATCATTCATCAAGAAAAATGACCAATTGGGGAATAAAATAAAAACATTTCTGTTGAAAATCATTGTGATGTTTCCAATAGTATTGATAATTTAAAATAATTTCAAACTGAAGATATTTCTTATAAAATTTATAATAATGATTAATAATATTTATTTAATCATGAACAACATTGAATGTGGGATTCTGTATAAATTTTCATTATACATTGAAAAATTATATTAGATTGTAGTACAAAAATGATTAAAAATTACTTTTATCATTTGATTTTATGTTTAACAAATATTTATGGATGTGTCTTTGAAGAATAAAAAATAGGTTGATGTTATGAATGATTAGAAATTTCAAATCTAGAAAAATGGAATATTTTTTTTTCACATTCATGAAAACAATATTAGTTACTATGAAAAATGTTTGATTTATAATATGAAATTCCAAAGGGGAGAAATGATAAGAAAATGTCTTGTATTTTGTTAAATGGGTACTAATAAGATGAAAATGACTTTAATGATACCCTTTAATGTGTTTATTTCATTAAGATAATTATAATATTTATTTATATAGGTAAAAGAGTTATACATGGCATTTCTAAATAAATTCTAATATGTATTTCATCAAGAGAGAGTTAGAAGAGAATGTGTACACTAGTAAAATTGGAGTTCCATTACATAAATAATATGACAAATATGTTTTACGTTAATGGAGGTTTCATATTTATTACAACAATCCCCAATATCATATTATTCTATGATATGAATGTTATGGTTGATTATAATGTTCAATAAAGGGTTAGTGGAGTGAATCCACTGCACTAAATATTAAGAATATGTATCGGTTATTAATATTTTCCATGATAATGATATTAATTTTTTTGACATGAAGTAGTTTTATATATGTATTACTATTTTGAAATGAATCTAATGTCTCAAATGTTCATTCATTATGAAATGATGATGATTATGGTAATAAAAATATCCTTATTCGAATAATATACATTAAATTATCAAGAGATGTATACTTTATTAGATCATGAATAAAGCATTGGGATCCACATTCTAACAAAATTTTTCTTGGAACTATGAATTGAATGGATTAACCAAAATAAAGTATAATTATATATGAGAATTCAGGAATATATTTTGTTTTCTATTTACCTTATTTAATTAATATTATATATGTTATATGATTTTACTTTATATTATAGATTAAAAAGAGCACTAAATGAATCTTATTTCATTAAGGGAAGAATATTTCATAGGTATATTGATGCCCAAATGGATTAAAGCATTAAATAGGATATGAATATAATTTTTTTAATAATTTTAATATATATATATATATCTGAATTGGATTGAATAATAAGATAATATAATTTTAATATCTACTAGAATTTTCATTTTAGGATATATTTATGGATATCATTTCATAATGACAAAATATTCTGTAACCACGAGTAAAAATTATTTTGGAAATGATTCCAAAATATATAAAAATATAATTCATTTTGCTAGAGACTCAATTATAACATCTCATTATGAATGAGATAGTTCCATTTTTGTTGTTTCATTATATACATAGCGAATTGATTTATTTATAAATATTTTTTCTATTTTTGAAAAAAGGACAATCATATTAAATATCATGTTTACAAGGACATGGAAGAGTGTAGAGTTATATTGATGGATTATGGTCATAGTAAATATAAGACTTTGTAAATATGTTTACTAATTCAATTTAAATGTAATTAAATCATATATTAGGTTAAATTATGGTAGTCTAACCACATTAACAATAATGAAAAAATATCATGATTATTCACTACTGGAAAATGATCTTATACCCATGGTTCAAAACCGTGGGTATAGACCCCAAAATTGTGGGTATAGGCTATACCCACAGTTTGGGGAACCATGGTCGTTGGTGGAATCGGTATAGATCCATGACCTATACCCACATTTTGGAAAAACAGGGGGTATAGGTTTTTCCACCATTCAATAACTCTATAGCCACGGTTTGGAAACCATGGGTATAACATATTTTACAAAATAACGGCCCGTGAGATTCTATCTCATGACCACTTCTCCGCTCACGAGCATCCTCACCACTACCCCATAACCACATATATATATATATATATTTATATATTAAAGATATTTATTTAAACCGTGGGTATAGGGGAATAATCTGTGGGTATAGAAGTCCAACTAAATTTTTTTTGTTCCGGCAGAAAAAATAAATTTCTCACGCACACGTAAGAAACCTATACCGAAGGTTTTTCAAAACCGTGGGTATAAGTTTATTTTGTACTGTTATTATACCCATGGTTTTAGGGAAAACATTGTTTATAGGTCACAATATCCCCATTGTTTTGGTAAAACCATTGGTATAGTTATTTTTTGATACACTATACCCATAGTTTAGAGAAAATCATGGGTATAGTGTAGCCTATGCCCATGGTTTGCGGAAACTGGGGGTGTAGGCTATCAAAAAATTCCTATACCCATTGTTTTCCAAAAACTGCCTGGATATGGTGACCTATACACCCTATTTTCCCCAAAACTGTTGGTATATGTCCATTTTCTAGTAATGATTCCCTTATATTTTTTATAATTTATTATATATTCTCAAAGGAAATAAATAGAGAAAAAATAACTTCTATGATTATACATTAAGATATTTATAATGGTGGATGAAAAACTTTTATGTGGAGGTTCCTAAGGTATATATTAAACCCATAGTGGGATCTATCCCACATTTTTATAGAGTATATATTTTTTAGAGATACATCAAAGGTGAAATGTGTGATGTCAGCCTGATTGTAGAATTTATAAACTACTATAACATTATTTTTGAGCATTTATATTTATAATTTTTATATATATGTTTATGGAATTGTCATTTTATATAACAGAAAATATTCATCTTGCAATGTTTTTTGAAAATTTTCTATATTTTGAAGAAGTTTTTATAAGCATAATTAATAAAATAAATATGATTATTATGTTTTTATTTCCAACACTACGATCACAAATGTAGTCCTATAATTATTAAATTACCATTTATTTCTAATTGTGTTGAGTTTTAAAAAGTTATTGAAGGTAAATGGATTAAAAAAATACTAATGGGGTTATTATCGAGACAATGTTCTTTATTGGGATATACTGAGATGACACGCTTTTATATCAATGGGAGTTTGTTTAAATATTATGGTGTTTTTATATGTTATATTTATAATAAGAATAATTTTACAAGTTAATTAAGGAAAATATCTGTTATGTTTCTTTTTCAGCCCATAAATACTTTTGAAACTCTTATGTTATTGACTGTTTTTGTTAACGTGAATTTTATATAATTGATTTAAAGTGATTTTAGAATTATGGATATAGTATATAAATTAAGGGATATATTTTAGAGAGGATTAATATAGAGTACTATATTTGAATTATATTATTTTTGGAATCTCAATGTTAGATGGGTTCTATAATTTAAATTATTATATAATGAAGAATTGTATGATATATCTAGTTAGAGATCAAAAAAATCATTTATGATATTTAATATTATCATTGAGGGTGATATATTTTATAGAAAATATATCTATAATATTGATCTAGTTCTTCCCTAGATAAAAGAGGATGAAATTATTTATGATGGATAAAAATGATTAATGATGTTTCAAAATTCATCATATTTAATAAAACAATTATACATGATGAGATATAAATTTATAAAATTTGAATAAGGTGATGTATTAAATTGTTTAATGATTTAGAATAAACATGAAATTTGAAATTTTCTTGAATACATGATATTATTAATGGTGATACATATTCATTTATCTTATAATATACACATATATTTATTAAATTTATCAACACATAAGAGTATATTTGTGCGCAAATATTTTTAACACTAATGTTGAAAATAAATGATAATAAAATAAAGAAATTAATAAATACATATTTTCATATATTTTCATATGAAATAATTGATACGTTCATATATAAATTCTTATCCATGGAAAAAAAATTATAGGTTGATCTAATAATATGTTAGGGTTATTATTAGGTAAATTAAATACCAATGGTTAATCTATTTAACAAGTATGGATTAATATAGGGAACTCAAAATATATATTGTGAAATCCTATAATAAAAATATAGTACCTGAAAATTTCCCAACATACAGAAGTGACACTACGTAATATTGAGTGATATATAAGGAATTTATAATTTGTAAAAAAATGAATTTGAAAAAAATGATGTGTAGTTTAAGAAGAATCTATATTGATGTAGTCAATAAAAAAATAGATGAATTATATTGGTTTCAACATTAATTCATAGAGACCCTTATAAAAATTAATAGAGATAATAATTTTATTATGTTTTGAGATCATGTATTTCAATTATAACAAGTTAAAAATAGTTGAATAATTGTTGATGGTAGTTTATTGGTTGGTTAATGAATAGTTAATTCTAATTTGAATTATTATGATCCTTTCTAGATATTAAATATATATATATTTTATTCCAATGAGGATATTTCTATTGTGGGAAAAATACAGATATGGATAAAATAATAAATGGTAGTGGTGAGTGCTTTCTACTTGGCATGTAGAATCGTGAGAGGATTAGAATAAATGATAAAATGAAGAAGAAAATGAAAACATGATTACAGTCATAATAATTTCAAAAAACATAGTTTATTGATTAAAAAATAATTTTTAATTTTCTATATACGTGAAAATTATAGAAATAGTGATTATTTTTTGGGTATCACAATTTCAATGAGAAACCCTTCCATTATTTTGAACGTTATTTTTTGTGGATCTTTTGATCATTATTTTTATGTGATAATAGAAATGATATAAAATCAATTTTTTACTAGTAAAACTTCTACATATTTTCATTTCCAACAATGATTTTCATTTTTCCTATGTGATAATGATCTATTAACTAAAATTATGTGATGTTAATGGTTATTTAATTAAATTATAAATGAAGTGAATTATATGATTCACCACAAGTTCATTCAAAATAATATTATAGATCATCCTATATTATATACAATAAAATATGATTTTTTTCTTTTGATGTAATGAGATTAATCATGTTTTATATTATAATAGAAAATAAGATAAAAATAATAAAATTTATGAATAAAAGTAAAAAAGTAATGATATTTATTAAAATATTATCAATTGAGATTCAAAAAGCCATCAGAGGAATATTTTTTTGTATAAAATATTCCTTTCAGAATATCTGTCCAATTATATAAAATAAAATATCTGACATAGAAAAATAAAATTATATAATAAATAATATCATTAGGTAAATTATACTTTATTTCCTCAAAAATAAATTTTTTGTATCATCAAATGGCATTATAATGAGAATGTGGTTTCAATGATGGTAATGGGGGATGTTTTTTGAACATGGAGACATTCATAGTTGACATATAAGAAACTATTCCAATCAATTTTCAATGTCAATATAATTAAATATTGAAAATTTATTTAGGGTATGATATTAGAGAGAAATATAATTTATTAAAATATATAACAATATAACTTAATGAAATAATTGACATATTTTTCCAATGAATAAAAATGGTAATGATGGTCAATATAGAAAGAGTTATATATAAACTACACATGGTATTTACATAATCAAATTTTTGATGCTTTGAAATGGTATTTGAATACCACTATAATAAGTGGATTATTTTGAATATGATTTTGCAGTATCTCCATTAACCAAACTATTTTTATTCATTTATCTTTCTTGTTAAAGGATTTTATCGGTGTAATTTTTATGTGGTAATATGGTGATGTGTCAGAAATTATATTGAAATATAATGAGTTTATGAAATCTAGTAAGGTGTGTAAAATATAATAATTGATTTAGAGACTTTTTTATATAATTTGATATAATAATATGTCTTGTATTTAGATGTATTAGTAAAATAATTTATTAATATATATTGTATTATCATATAAATATGGTTTTGTTTTTTTTACCATTAAATCATGTTTACTTATCTTATATTCTTATATATATATATAATGATTTAAAAGGTTTATTGACACAAAAAATTATTACATTGACTTATCTATATCTTGTGTCTATAAAATATTATTATAGTTTGTCACATAACATTTTATTTAATGTGACTCAGATTCATTAATTGAGATATGAAATATTAATATGGGAACAAGGGACATTTTATACACTGTATTAATCACTATATATTGACACCATGAAGTAGAATATACTGTTCCATTTTTATACTAGCGTTACTTGGTTCAAATAGAATCCTTATAACGAATTTTGGAGACATACTTTGAAAGAAAACACATAAACATTTATACGCTTCTAATAGAATCCACGAGACATAGATATGAATGGGGTATTTTGTTTTTTTTATCAAGAAATCACATATTGATAAACCAATAATTTATTATTACACTATTATGAGTCTAGTGGAATATTGTAACACATTTAATATAGAATATTGTAGGGTAGATGTATAACAAGATAATATATATGACGTTCTTTAAAATTTGGGTAATGTTTATGTGATGTTATCATCAACAATGAATAAATAAAATTGATTATTTTATTGACCAATTTAGTTTATACACAATGATTCATTATTTATTGAATATCTATAAGGTATTGATATACTCCATTTCTATTGGCTACAGTATATCCTGGAAAAAGGAATTATATGATCACATTTAGTTTTATATAATACAATTAGGGGTTATAATAATAGAGATATATGTGATTGATATATATCAAATAAAATCCCATTGATAGTTGAGAAACATTTATTCTATTATAAGGATTGTAAATTCCTATATTTATTAATTATTGGAATTATCAACATTGTAAATACATTAATGACTTATTTGGTTAACACATTGGTGTCAAACGAATGTAGTAAAAGATTATGAAATATTTAGATATTAACCAACAGTGTCTTAGAGGATACCTATATATTATTGTAGATTAATTTCCACATTTTTTTAATATGATGTAAAATGTTCTGAAATAACAATTATATTTTTAAAATGATTATTTAAGAGTATATTAAATTTGTTTTTGTGTTCTTTTTTACTATTTGTTGCATAAGATGTGTTATAAGGGGAATATAGACAATGTATGTGTACCTTTTTGTGCATTTGGAAGGTATTTAGATTATCTACTAATATGGGAATAACACAGAAAGAATATGTTTTGTTCCTTGATAGAGATCATAATGTTGTCGTAATAGATTCATTAACATGGAATTTTTTTTTGAAATTATATTCATATGTCATAATGAACCACTTCTATTGATATTACATTCCAATAACTATTATATTTAGATATTCATCATTAAATTATTTATTTTTGGAGCTTGAATGTATCACATAATAATTTAGGAATTAATAAAATAGTAATTCAATTGATCCATGCCTATCAAATGAGTTCGTATGATTCATAAATTTATTAAACGTATGATGAATAATATCGATGTTTTCAAGTTCTTAACTGCCTATATAAATCACTTCAATAATCAAGGATGAGTTAGTAAATAATGGATCTGATCATGTGACCATTACTACTGATAAATGTATATTATATATATTGGAATATCATTATCCATTGAAAAATAGATTATCATAGTTTTTAATGATAACCTATTGTATATCTAGTTTATAAATTGATCTATATATTATAGGAAAGGAATGAGTCATGATGATGCTTTTATGTTATCTTGATTGTACTCTTATGAAAAGATAGTAAATGATGGTTCTTATAGTGGCAGGAAATTGTAACCATCTCATAAAATTAACATAATTGAAATATTTTATTACAATATTTTTCAACGACCATTTAGGGTTAGATTTTTAGAGAATAAGTAGAAACAATAGTTAAAAATGGTAATTCCTTCTTTAAGTCATGAAATTTTGTTTCCCACTCTATATAAATTTATAAAATTCAAATAAATTAATCCTTAACCACAAAAATGAAAAATTTAAAACAAATCATCTAGACACATATTATTTTTTTCAAAATATCTTATTGAAATGGGTAAATGTGACATGGGTGAGATCAAAATCTCGTTAACGGTAAACATAAAAAACAAAAAGGGACCAAAATAGATCATAATATTATGATGTGGCAACACCCATGAAACATAATAAATTTATCGTCAATTTATAGATCATATTTCATTCTATAGTACAAAGAATAAAATATTAATAAAAAAATATTTGGTAAAATATTTCAATAAAAATTATCCAAAAGAGCATATATTTTGTTATTATTAAGTGTATCAAGGATAAAACATAGTATTATTACTCAACCTTAATAATGGGATATAAATTTTTGTAATGATATGTATGAAAATATCTGTGGGAAGAAATTAAATATGTCAATGGTTTTAATTGATAGAAAACCTAATATTATTTCTCATGAGTGGTAAAAATAATTATTACAATTTCCAACTATTTCATGAGATATAAACATAATAAAATCCCTTAGAGGGTGATATCAGATCACACCTATCATTATACATTCATTTTTGAGCCACATAAATCATAATCATAATTTAATGAACCCAAAAAATGATAATGGGTTTCATATAATTTTCAAAGGGAACCATATAAGTAAAATATTCATATTTATTTCGATAATCATAACCCGATATAACAATGGAATATAAATAGTTATCCAGTGAAAATCAATAATAAACTAGGTAAATAAATTTCAAAGTAGATAATAGAGAATATTGTATTCACACCTTATAGATTAATTGTATACAATTATGTCAATAATTTCTAAAATTAATTGATTTATATAATCTATCTGAACACCATATAATAAATTAAAATGAAAATATGATATTCAAAATGGAAATAAAATGGATGAAAAATTATTTTTTTACCATCTATGATAGGGAATGTAAAATATAGTGACTAATCAAATCTATCACCCAAAATAAAATTTCATAAAACATAAGAAAAAAATTGGATTATTCCATATTAAATATCCTTTATTTATTAATAACATGTAATAACAGAAAATAAATTTTATGAAAATAAATTTTGGGATTTTATATAATCCACATTGAAATTTATAAAGAACACATATGATTTAAATGAAATTTAAATGAATTATTTTATAATATTTGGATAAAAAAATCTTTTGTAAAATATAAAAACATCTTTGAAATTATTCATGTGAAAAAAAAATAATTTGTCTAATGTTTTTTTTTCAGATATAATTTTTAAAATGGTTTTTTGGATGAAATGTAAAATTATTCTTAAAATGTAAATGTTAGGGGTCACACTGAAAATTAATTATTCAAAAGATAATGTCAAGTTTTAAGAATATTTTTAACTTTTAATAATATAATTAAAAAATCAATCCTTAATTATTTATATAGCTATATTATCAAATGATATATACGTTGAATATAATATATTTTATTATGAAATGATAGGATCCCTTTATTTTAATATTTCGAAATACCATTTTTCAAAAACTAACAACATATAAAGTGTATTAAATTATCCTTTTCGAAAGGTGTAAAGTGAACTTTTTGTTTAAATTAGAATATTCCATATTATATTTCCCAATTTCATTATGGAAAAATGGATTTTATAGAGAATTTTTCATAGAATAAAATAATAATCAATAAGAACAACACTAATTCATACCAAAGATATACATTAATTTTAGAAATAATTTTATCAAATCAGTGGTTCTTTATTATGATAATTAATATACCCCCAATATAGTCAGTATAATTTAAAATGGATTAAGTTATTATTAAAAATTTCATGAAATTTA
The DNA here is from genome assembly GCA_963277665.1 of Viscum album. Taxonomy (NCBI): domain Eukaryota; kingdom Viridiplantae; phylum Streptophyta; class Magnoliopsida; order Santalales; family Viscaceae; genus Viscum; species Viscum album. The sequence continues at coordinate 738,738,124 of OY728165.1, forward strand.
TGAATTTAAATAATAATGAGAATAACCCATTGAAAAAAATGAGTAGAAGACACTCTTACTGGATTTGTAATGTATATGTCATGTGACATGGATTAAAAAATTTTCATTAAAATCCAATGAAAAAGAAAATATTATTTTTTTAAAGGTAATTTCAATGTGAATAAACCATATGATTGAATTTTTGGTATACAATTCCAAACAAGACCCATATTGTAGAGAATACTATAATGACACACATTCCTTATTTCCCATCATAGTTGAATACATTCTAAAATACCATATAACAAACATAAATATCATAATTTCCTATGTGTGAAAATTTTTATATAGATAACCTTTTGTAAACATGATTTATGATTGTTCTCTACATGTATTTTAGTTTGATATTTTAAATTATGAATATCAAATATGAGTAATGTTGTCCATTTGGAAGTATTTTTATATTCACTGGGTTGTTATTAATTAATATCTGTAATTTAGTCATTATCATATAAATAATTTTACATGAATGGATTACTTTTAATTATTTATAATGTTTTCATTTCAATTAATAATAATATATTTTTTAGTTATTATGGATTATAATGTATCTGATCATCATGTTTTGGTAATTCGTAATACATAGATGGTGTAGTCTTAATTGATGAGTTAAATGTTTTTGTTACCATTATTGAACATAAATATAAATATTTATTTTTTAATATCCAATATTACTATTAAAAAACCATCCTTGAATGAAATTACTAATTTTCATAAAATAGATGGTTAAACCGATATAATAAAAACATGATATAATATTTGCGTGAGTATGGGTTTGAAATAGATAAATTTGACATAATATCATTAAGAATAAAATTAATGAAATTTTTTAGAATATATTGAGTTGATAAATCATAATTTGAATTAGTTAAAAGAGAATGATAATTGAAAATTATTTTTTGATTAATAAATATATTACTTTTCTCTATGTCTATTTATTTTAGGTGGGTAGTTTTACTATGACATATAATTAATAATATTAATGATATAATAAAAACTTATAATTATTGACCATTAATAATGTCATAAAAAAAGAATGATCCCCTCAAAACACATTTTATATTCTTTATTCAATGTCAGTGACAAAGAATTAAATCAGACTTTCTTAGATGTGATAGTTCATAAATGTGAATGAGAAATGATTTCATTTCATAAATTTAATGGAACCATAATGGTTATTGTTTATACTAAAAATAAAATAGAATTTTTTATATTATTTTTATATATATAAGTATTCAAATTTTTAAAAAGGGTTTTCTAGATTGTTTATGATATATATAATGAACAGAATTAAAATTATATATAATAAATACAATGAAAATTTTGATCTTCTCTCGATGTATCTATTGTATGAAAAAGACTCATGGAACATTTTGGAAAATTATGCTACCAAGTGTATTCAATGGAATTATATATGGTACAATTTCATCCAAATATCATAATATATTTTATTCTTGAATGAAAAGTACGTGGATACATTTTTCAAAATAGGTATAGATTTATTTAGATAATTTCATGTAATGAATTAATGTAAAAAATTTCCTAAAAATGGTATTTTTTAAGGTATAGTGTCAGATTTATTTGGTTATATTCAATCCACATTACATTACCCATTTTAAGAATTATTAATTTCTTTTAAAATTTTAAATTTTAGAAAAAAATTCAATTAAAATATATTATTACCCATCATATCTTTTTTTTACTACAATGGATAATATTTTTTAATCCATTTACTATTATTGAATTTATTAAAATGATAAAAAAATTAATATTAAACATGTAATGTGTTGAAACCATAATTGTTTTGAAAAAAAATGTATCTTTAATCATTTAATATTCTTAATCATTTTTAACATTTATTAACTATATAATAAGAGTTAATTAATTTTAATATATTCATATACTTTATATTTTGTATAAATTTAGTATTTAATAATTATAATTAAAAAAATATACAGAAAATTATCTTTCACTGAAAATAATTGTTTTTGATTACTAACTAAATTTTACTTTGGAAATTCCATATTAATCATGAAAAATAAATTTTAAATTCTAAAATAACATTAAATTTATAGATAAAAATTAAAATAATTTTATAATTTTAAATTACAATATTTTAGAATAATTACATTTTTTATTAATATAATTTATCTATTTTTTTGTGACTGTTTGATTCTATACACAATATCGATTTTTAATGAAAATTTTCCAATTTCATTAACTTTCAAGAAATAATTTGTTTCATATAAAACCATATATGATATAAGAGGATTTTAATAAAAGGGAAATTTTAATATTATTATCAATTTTTTTAAAAGGTTATATTGAAAACAATTTCAAAATTAATTTTAACACTTAATAATATCAAAAAAAATTTAACCTTTTTATTTATAGGTTTAACATGTAATTTTATAAAAAATATTATTACACCATAAATATTTCATAAATAAAATATTTTTAATAAACTTGTCGTTATTTTCCACATATTGAGAATGTCATTAAATTTCTAAATTCCATAATAACTATAATTTTTTATAGAAATTTTGTTTTCATAAAATTTCAATGTGAAATTCATATTCAAAATTTTAATTTATTAAATTATTTTTCTTTTTGTTTTATACTAAAATATTATTTTTAAAAATGGATTTTATTAATGAATAAAATTCTTAAACATTAGGTGTCAATGAATTTAATTTTCATGAACATCTAAAGGATTTCATTATTTTTATTTTCTAAAGGTGTTAGTATTCATAAATTTTCAAAATAATATTCCTATACTATGTTGTTGATAATTTTATTTTATAATTTTATGTGAATAACCTATCATAAAGAGTAATTATTTGAGAAAAATACATAGTGAAATCTTAGGTTATTAATTTCATCCCCTTAAATATATTATTTCCATTTAAATTAAATTGCAAGTGACATAAAAATTTAAGGGGTACACTAACTGATGATTTAATTTCTAATGTTCCTTCATCCTTATAGAAATATGTTCAACTCATTAATAAATTTAGTCCCTTATTATTGTAATATGACTACTATTTCATTCTTACCCATTCTTATGAAATACTCCAGTACAATGTGAGTAAAAGTTTTAATTAGGATGTTTATAGTCTATTTATATTTATAAGTGATCATGGGTGGTCAATTATATATGATTTTGTTATCATGTAAATTATCTTAAAATATATGTTCAGTTAAATAATCCATGACTAATTTCTCTTTGAATTTTATGACATGAAAAATAAAATAATTTTACTAAAGTAATAATAATAGGATTTTCAGAAAAGTGCTTAATATAATAATCTATTAGTTTACTTAAATACATGGGATAAAATAAACATGCCATATTTTTTATTTCATTAATAATTAAATATATAATTAAATAAGTTATATTTTTATACCCTATGAATGTGTTTTATCATCAAATAAAATGAGTTAATACTATTAAATTAATAAAAAGGCAGAGTTCACGAGTTAATGATATGTGTTTCTCGCATCAATTATTAATCGAGAACATATTGAATGACCGATTACATTCTTTTAGGAATTCCATTGACCATGTTTTATTCTAAAATTACATAGTTATTCATTTTTGGTCATTATGGGAATGTCCATTAATTTTTGTAAGCCCAGGAGAAATTCATTGTCATTAATGGTTTATTCTAAACTATATGGATTGGCCGAGTAAATTGGCCACCCTATTAATAACCATATGATGGTGGTGATTCATTATTCCAAAATGTGTATCCATCCCTCAAAACCACTCACCCTATTGATAGAGGTGAATTTAGAGTTGGGGATTGTTATGATTAATCGTAAATCCAAACCATGTGCATGAAACAAAATAATAGTAATGGTGCACAATTAGGGCTTATGGGTAGTCTAATCACACGACCCTTTCTAGAAAGTAGTGCACAAGTGTTTTAAATACCTCATTGTTTTTGAAAAATATCTTTACTACTATTTATGATTTATAATTAACCCCAATAATCTTTAACATGATTTCTATTTATTAAAGACACTAAAGATGTTATTTTTGATTCTCCAAACCATTTTTTGATTGGATTGAATAGGTGTTGATCTCATTTGATATACTCTTGTTAAATAGATATATTTTATTATTATTCACATATATCTATCATTTTACCCTCATTAATCATTCATGTACCATCCTGTTATTTATTAATATAACATATGTTTTTTCCTAATTAGTGTTTCTGGTTCTAAATGACTCACTAACTTTTTTATTTCCATTACTTGTTTAATGTATTTTATAGTCTGATCAATTGATTTAATGTTAAGTGGATCCATATTTATTTTCAAATAAACAGAACAAAAATATTTATTGATTTATTTTGACTGATATTTTAAATTACATAAAAACATATATATTTTTGGATTTTATTTATATCCAAAAGGGTAGTGAAATTGAGAAAAATCATGAGATCAATTGAACTAAAATTTTGGGATAATTTTCTAATGAATTATGGTTATAATTTTGTTTTTTAACTATTTGAAATTTTTATTTTACAATTTTATTTCCTGATTTTTTGATTTTTGAATCACATATAAAACATTGATGTTTATTGGTAAGGAATAAAAGCATGCTAGTATCTTAATCCCCTAGAAAATTTATTTTCATTCAAATTACTAACTGAATGAAGACTGTATTGATCACCATAGTGTCTTCCCCAATTGTGTGATGTTTTATTTCCCATGTTTGATCATTTAATGGGGTTTGAATTTATTTTTTGACATATATAAAGATTCATTTTGATAAATTATGAATTTTATGATCTTATAACCAAGAAGTATGTTCTTCCTATACATGACTTGAATATACATGATTTCATTTTTATATCAGTTTTATTCATGAAAATAGATCTATATAAATAATTTTATAACAATTTTTAATTAAAGATTGTATGAGAGTTATTTTGATATACCTACCCCTAATGTGAATGAATTTATATTTTCATTTAAAATTGTAATATTAAATTACATACATTGATTTTAAAAAACGTATATCATAAATGGTTATTTTTTTGGTATTTCTTATTGAACACTGAGTGCGATGAAAATAGGTTATATACCTGACACAATCATGTTTATTATTGTATTTCTAATCATTATTATGAATGGATCGAGCATTGGGAATGATTCATTTCAAGGTGGGGATGTTTTTGATATTTTGAACTATATTGTGATGTGTTTTACCACTATAGTTGTTGTTAACATTTTAAACATTTGATTTAAACTTTTTTTTTTCTAGATGACGTTTTCATATTACGATGATGTTCCTTGTATATTTTTATCTGTATTTTGGGGAAACTCTTACATAATTTATTCAATTTCATTTTATTTTTGTATTTTTGATTTTACTATCATGTATATATTATCATCATTTATTTTTTGGTATATTAAATTTTTATCTAATATTCTATAATTCGATGTTGTAGTCCACAACCCATGGGAATGAAGAACACCCTTCATTCCATGTCATTATTGGAATCAATATCACTATACATGGAAATTTGGGAAACTTATCAGAATTTTTTTAGCAGTGTTATTGATGAATATTTTACATATGTTAGTATGAGGGTTGGCATTACATGATGGGACATAAGAGTTATTAGTGATTGGGTTCCTAAATATCTATAATTGTAATGATACTTATATAACCATGGGTATTTTGAAAATGATTCATTATGGATTCCTTTCAGGTTAATTTAATCATTTCCCAACCATTGTTCTGAGTTTTTTAGAATCCCAATTATGGATTTCAACACTATGTAATTGATATAGTTGTTTTGTTATTCAGTGTATCTTTTCTAATTTAATTAGTGATGTCTATGGATGTTTTAGGGAATCAATCCTTAGAGAAGTCCTGTGAATAAGTCATATGAGTATACTTCTGGTTAAACAAGGTGATTAAATTCTCCTTGGTACAATAATGACATTTAGATAGTGGAGCATGCAATCCAAGGTCTAGTAAAATTACCTAAACACATTTCCCATTTCGGATAGTGAATCCACAAAGGGTGGAATCAAATGATAATTCAAAATAAATTAATATCCAATGTCACCTTACTTATAAGGATCAAATTATTCTCAAGAGGATAGGGACTAGTTGTATAGGATACATCTTCTTATTGATTTCTTGAAAATTCATGTTAAGATTATGGTGAAATGTTCTATCGTTATGTTGGAAATGATTGAAAAGAGATTGTGGGATTAAATAGTGATGAAAAATAAGCATGATGGTTAATAATGGAATGACATTGAGTTCCTTTCTAAGATCAATTATATCTAGAATTATTGTTCAAACATAAATCCTTGGAATTTCACAATATATTGAATGGTGACATGACCATCACTCATTATGGATACTACAGTTCAAATCTTTTTCATTTTTCATTTATGGAGGTGAATAATAGGAAGAGAAAGGAATGATGACATGAGATGGGACATTGACAAAAAATTTGCTCTATAGTTTTTATTGATGTTGGATTCTTAGTCATATACTTTAATATGGGAATGCTGGTTTATCTTGAACAAGATGGAAATTATGGGTTGATAGGAGTCCATTTTTCTCCCATAATCAAATCTTTGAGTTCTAATAAAGGAAATTAAATTCTTAATGAGACTAATGGTGGATCTCAACTTTAGTAATCTTCTAGACCTATTTTAGTGCCTGGAAGATTCCATTTTACATACTTATATAAATTCATGTCTAGGATGTTAAAATATAACTAAAATTAGGCTCATACGATCGACTGTTTTGGTGATAATCTAGGATACATATAGAAATGTACCATATATTATCTGCACTACATTGTGTAACATGGGAATCATGATCTATATTTATAGTGTTAAAATCAAATTCTTCAGGATGTAATGGGTTCCAACTATAAGAATCTAGAAAATCCCTTTTAATGTAGTACAATAGTCTCTAGATGATGTTGATATAGGTCCAGTGAATGTTTGAGAAACCATAACTATATAATTAACATTATGGACAATATTATTTGATACAAGAGTATCGTACTGATTTTTATAGGATTTTGTTATTTACCAAAATAATATTTCTACAGATTGTTTGTCTAATATGATAAATATTTATATGCCCTATGGAATGAAAAGAGTGAAGGGTATCTGTTTTACTTCTTTTATTTTCTCTCTATTAGTGTATGATATTACCTTGAATTTATATTCCTCTCTTTGAAATATTTTTTTTCATTATTGTAATGTAATGGAAATTATTTAACAAGTCTAGAGTTTATTGTTACCTTAAATGGGTCTCCAATATTATGCCCAATGAGGCATTTCATAAAATTTTGGTAGAATATGAATTGATGTGATGTAGATTGAGAACATATATTCCAATGTTACAAAAATAATTTTCGGTTATTTATTTTTACATAGAGAACGAATATTTGACTAACGATGTCCATCTACTCATAATAGAGTTTCAAAACACGATCCCTTATGATTTCTCTAGTCTCCCATTGTTATAAGAGGTGGAATCCTCAATTGATTTTTTACATGGTACTAAAATGATAACTATCGCATCATAGCATATCGAAATAGTAGAGTTTAAAGAGTTACCGACTCATTTCGAATATTTATTATATAATTTTATTAAAATAATTTGTGTTCCACATTGGGTGTAACCTATTATCATTGAGAAGAAAGATAATAGAACATGTCCCTTATTTGTTGACTACCTAATACTAAATCATGTTTTGGAAAAGAAAAATTATCCATTAACATGGATTCATGAATGGTTTGATCTACTAAAAATGGTTAGGTGGTTTGAGAATATTGATATTTTGTGTGGTAAACAGATGTTGATAATAAAAGAACATAACACTATAATATCTTCCTTCTAAAGAAGCTAAGGTAACATTGAGTTTCACATTATTCCATTAATACAAAAAACAGATCCTATAGTATTTATGATATTTATGAAAAAAGATTTCATGAATTCCTTGAAATGTTTATGTTTTCATTTTGGCGGAAATTATTGTTTAAACTATGTCTAATGTATGAAATTTGAATCATCTAAGATCCATTCTATAAATCATGAGAGATCAAAAACATTACACGACACATTAAAATTTTAATTTTATTTTTTAAGAGATGTTCTCAAGATATTATGTTTCATTACAAGGCATTTAAATTAATGAAAAGAAGTTGAATACTATTATGAATTGGTAGAATACGCGTGAATTTTTTCATAGGATTTTATTTTTCGTAGATCTATATTACAAATATTTTTTAAATTATTTCATGAATTGTTTTTATCATATATAATCCTTCAATTAGAAGGGGTGATGTTCCTGTGGAATGGTGAATCCAAGAGTCATTTTGTTTTTTTAAAACATATTTTGTATCATTAAAAAGTGTTTACTCTTCCAGTGTCTTGGTAGGGAATTGTGGACTTATGTAAAGCGTTAGGTTATGGTTTGAATTTATTTCCATTTTTAACATCTAGTAGACTTGTTCTCCAAAAAAGCATTATGAACATGAGATGAATTATCCAACAAATAACATCAATCATTATTTTGTGATTCATACCCTACAGAGTTGGGGAATTCCATCAAAGTATAAATGTTTACATTTTATTATGACCATAAATTATTTATTTATATCTTATATCAAAAATATATGTCCATTCGATAGTGTATTCAGGTGGAGTACCATTATTTTATTGACTTCTGAAATTTCTAGTCCTGGAGGAATGGAAATGTCATTGTTGACACCTTAAGTAGGATTCTTTTGATTCAGTCTGTAACACCCGAGACTTTTATGTTATATGAATCGTCAAAGGAATCTTTTTCTACACAACACTTTCTTGGCTTGCTTTACACGCAATCGCGACCTTCCTCGATAGCTTGCGTCGTACGCAATACCGAGTTTCACTAAACAACAATATGCTATTAAAACTAGCCGTTATGAATAGTAATAACCACTTTTTGAAATTTTATAAATTTTATTTTTTAAAATGGACTTCATTTTTGGACTCAGAATATCGAAATTAGCCTAGGGTGAAATTTTGGTATTTTTCTGAAAACTTTCAATTTTTGATGAATAGTGAAACCACTAAATGGTAGGTTAAAAACTAAATTTTGCATAAAACTTAATTTTACCGCTTCTGTGAATGGAATTTCGAAAATCCGACAGACACGGTTGATATCAGTAAGTAAAATGTGGTTCAATGAGATAAAAATAATTTTTTGGTGAATAGTAACTTTTTACTTTTTTTTACCGCGGTTAATAGTAAATAGGGTAACTAAGGGTAAATATGATATTAATATTACCCTAACACATGTCCTAATTCTATTGGACAAGTGTAATTCGACCAAAAACAAACTTAGGAATAAAATATGACCATTTAGGCCCACTTGGATTAGATTAGGACATTTATTATTAATTTATTTAAAGAAGGGTTAAAATAGTTAAAATAAAGGTTTAATAAGTAAATCATTTTTAATATGGGGTTATACATAAGATAAATTCGATTGTAAATATTCATTAGAAATATAAAAAGATTTCCTACATGATGGTATTTTATTTTTAATTTTTAGACATCAAATAATATAATTTATTTATGACACAAAGATGATGCAGTAATTATCTTATTAATGAAATATTGACATAATTGATAATATAAATACCAAAATAAATGTAATTTAAGACTTTTTATGAACTCCACTAATTTTATAGGTTACTATGATATATTAGTGTTGATTTAATCAACTTGGTTCGAACATATAATTCTTTTATGACTTTCAAAAAAATCATATATCAAATAGTGTCAAAATTGACACAAAATAGTTTATAATTCAAATATTATATTATTAATTGTTATTTTATTCCTAAAAATCTAAGGTTCGGCCAAAGGACTTATATAAGGATATATATATTAATAATAATCAATTTGGGGTTCGTTTGGCATGTTATAGTAAGTGTATTAACCATATAGTGAAAGAAAACAAAAAGACACGGTAAAAGTTAAATTAATTAACTTAGAGTTAAATCTAATTGATAAGGTTAAAATAATACCCTAAACTTGTCTAAATCCTATTGGTTGATAGGATTTCGACCCATCCCCACTTTAGCTTCGAAATAAGACCCTTTGGAACCATTATAAACCGATTTTGACTTTAATATAAAATAATATTTTGAGATATTCCTAAGGTGCCCCTCTCCTCCCTTATAAAAGGGCACCTCCTCCCCCTCCTCCTCACACAAATTTGAGCACTCAAGCTCGGCCAAACCCTGCCATTTTCTCCTCTACACTTCCCTAGAATAATCCTAGAGGTCCTGGTCTTCTCCAAAGACCAATCTTAGTTCCTTAAGTGGAGGATTCAAAGAGGCGTTCCAAAGAAGAGGTAATATCCATTACCGATCTTTTCAATTTCTTTCTTCTTCAACTTCTTCTTCTTTAGTTGTTTCATGATAAAGTAATAACATCAGTATTACTTACAAACTGATATGTTATTATAAATATGAAACAACCCTAATTCACCTTCTATCCATCCTACGGAAAAAATGAAATCACCGCGCGTGCGTACGTACGGAATACCGTCTCCACGCCGTGGTGTAATCTATTTTCCACCATCACCTTACAAGGATGGGTATAATGGTGTAATGAGTAACTATATATGATTATTATGAAGTAATATTGATACTGAAATAATATATATATATATACTCCAATACAATTCCACGATCATAGGAACGATATCATCACTCGTGCGTACGTACGGAATACCGTCTCCACGATGTGATGCGACTCGTTCTACATGATCTTCATTTCATAATGATTATATAAATGAATTGAATGAATAAATATGATATATGTTACACTAATACCATTCTGGATATAAGGAATCTATAACCTTAAAAGAAGAATAAGAATGTATTCGGCAAAACACGCATAAGAACAAAAGGCAATAAAGACCCGAGTAACAAGTAACCATGAAATATTACTATCAAGAAGCTAAGAATATGAACATATATGATATCATATCAATATGTATGATTCTGGAATAAGTCAATAACATTATTTAAACCATTATACAGGAGCTTCGGACACGTACAAAGCAAATTGGATTTAAGGTAAGGGAAATATCACAATCTCATTTTTATCCGAGATTGTTTATTCGTAAGTATTTACTGGGGTGTATTTTATCATCCACATCCATGTTTCATCAATATGTAATATTATTTCCATCCACCTACAATTGTTTAAATCCATTTTTACCCTTCGGTGAGTTTTTAGTAATATGTATGAAAGGAATCTTTTGTCGTTTTTCGTACGAGGTTCTTTTTGACTTTTCCGACAAAAGTACGAAGAATGTTTTTTTAACTTATACGGCATGAATGGATTTTTAAAAAATTATTTCCAAGAAGATTCCTTTAGAAGTTTTCAAGTTTATTTTTAATAAAATTCTTTTATTTTAAAGTTGTATGACATGTTATGAAAGGAAAAATGTTTTTGAAGAAGAAAGGATATTTTCCTCAAGAATGGAGTTCAAGTGTTTTATCAAAATTATTTTCCATCTAAGATAATAAAGGGTTCTGTTTTTTCCCTATTATTAAATTGATTTGTTCATGTTGTGATGGAATTATTTTTATGAATTCCTTTATCTTATATGAATTGATTTATGATGTCATGATGTTTCAAGAATCCCATTTTTGTTACATGTGTTATGCGATGATGTATGTTTTATGATTATGTGGCACACATAAGAAAGGATTCATTATAAGATGGGTGGGACCTATATCTCCCTCCAATGCATTGGGTAATGATTTTATATCTCATGAGATAGACATGGCTGGAACGGAAGGTTATTTCGGTTCAGTGATACAGGACTGAAACGAGGAGTGAACTCGGTTCAGAAAGGGACTTTGTCCACTAAGATAGTCTTGGCAATGAGTCATGACTAACAAGAAATGATTTTCCATGATTATGTGTGCATGCCACAAATTTTATGTTATGATTATGGGGATCTCATTTTCACTTCTATGAATTATTCCATGATAAGATATTATGATCTCTTTTGCAGGTTTTGATTTTCAAAAAGATATGATATGATTTTTATTTCCTTTATTTGCCCTTGGTGAGCATTTGAGCTCACCCTTTTATGTTTTCTTTTCCCCAGGCCAGGAAGATGGATATTAAGTAGAATATGCTAAAAGGGACCCTAGATATGATGAGATAAATGGGAGACACTGTAGAAGATTTATGAACCAGTTGTTTATGTTTCCCAGTTTCTAAAGACACTATACCTATACGGTGGGCAATGCAATGATTGTCCCCCTGAGCAATAGTGTTGCTCACACTATTATTATTGGTTTTAGTCAATGGCTGGAACCCGAAGGAACCGTGTTAATGCGGAATGTGATGGGCAATGCAATGATTGTCCCCCTGAGAAACCAAACGATATGGGAGCTGGAATGCAAAATCTTGTAGCCATGCTCACACAACTTTCTCAAGCTATGAATCATGCAGGATTTCAAAACGAGCAAAGGAGGGAGCAACATTCCGTTGAATCCTTCATGAGGCAGCGTCCACCTTCTTTCAGCGGGTCTACTGATCCATTAGTTTCTGAACAATGGATTAGTACTACTGAAAAGATATTTTCAGTTCTTCAATGTTCTGAGCATGATAAAGTCATCCTAGCAGTGTATTGTTTGGAAGGAGATGCGGATCAATGGTGGAATCTTGTTAAGAATACGAGGCAAAGGGATGAAATTGAGTCTATGGAATGGGACGAGTTCAAGAACTTATTTTTCAATAAGTACTTCCCTCGTATTCTCCGAACAAAGATGGAGAAAGAGTTTCTTGAACTGAAGCAAAGGGATGATGAATCTGTTGGTACCTATGAAGCAAATTTTACAAGACTTGCAAGGTACGCTTCTGGTATTATTATCCAACCTGAGAGTAAGATCGATCGATTCTTTAGTGGCTTAAAACCAAGTCTTCGAAGGGCGTTAGCCATAAGAGACTTCAATAGCTATGAGGAAATCGTTCGATGTGCTCTCAAAGTCGAGATGGAGATTGGAGTAACCCATCAGTCACATGGGTTTGATAAGAAGAGGAAGATGGAATTCAAAGGAAACTCTAAGGAGCACACTGAAAAGAAGACGAACTTTCCCTTATGCTCAAAGTGTGGAAAGAAACATGGAGTGAGTTGTCTTAAAGGGACAAGTAAATGTTTTAAATGTGGAAAGGAAGGTCATCGGGCATTTGAATTCCGCGATAATGGGAAGAAGATGTCTAATGATGCAAACAAAGGAAGGGATACACAGAATGAACCTACTACACTTCAATGCTTCAAGTGCAAGGAGATGGGGCATTATGCCAATCAATGCCCAAATCCAAGGGTTGATGATGATGGTCGACGTCAATAAACTCTTAAGGCTAAAGACAAAGGAAAGTCACATGCAATTTCTATCAGCGATGTGGAGTACGATAACGATGTGGTGAAAGGTACACTTACCATCCACTCTAAAGTAGCAAATGTTTTATTTGATTCTGGATCCACCCACTCTTTTATTTCTGAAGACTTTTCTAAGGGTATCACTGTATTACCTCAACAATTAGATGTTGAGTTAGCTGTGACAACACCTAATGGCACATCAATCGCATCAAAAGTTTATAATTCTTCTCCGATTGAAGTTTGTGGGAAAGTGCTTCCTGCAAATCTTGTGATCCTTCCTTTAGTGGAATTTGATGTGATTCTTGGCATGGATTGGCTTTCTCTACATGGAGCTCATATCGATTGCCAAAGAAGGGAAGTCACATTTCATATTCCAGATCAATCTACGATCGTCTATCAATGAAAGGATGAACATAACCTTCCAGTGGAAATTTCATCCATCTTATGGGTATTGATTCCACTAAATGAAGGTTATTTATCTCAAATGGTTGGTGAGAAACTCACGATTAAGAATATGCCCATTGTACGGGAGTTTGATGATGTCTTTCCGGAGGAATTACCGGGTCTTCCACCAAATCGTGAAGTTGAGTTTTCAATAGAACTCGTACCGGGTGCTTTGCCTATTTCAAAGACACCTTATAGAATGGACCCAATTGAGTTGCAGGAATTGAAGAAGCAACTCCAAGAGAATCTCGATAAGGGATTCATACGCCCTAGTGCGTCACCTTGGGGAGCACCTGTTCTATTTGTTAAGAAGAAAGATGGATCAATGAGACTCTGCATTGATTATCGAGAACTTAACAAGATCACTATCAAGAACAAATATCCTCTCCCACGCATTGATGACTTATTTGACCAACTACGCGGAGCTCAATACTTTTCCAAGATTGATCTTCGTTCAGGGTATCATCAATTAAGGGTAAAAAGGGAGGATATACCAAAGACGGCTTTTTGTACAAGGTATGGACACTATGAATTTATAGTGATGCCATTTGGTCTTACTAATGCCCCTGCTATCTTCATGGATCTAATGAATAGAGTCTTTAGAGACTATCTTGATCAATTTTTGGTAGTCTTTATAGACGATATTCTTGTCTATTCAAAGAGAAAGGAAGAGCATGAAGATCACTTGAGAATTATATTGAAGACCCTGAGAAAGGAGAAGCTTTATGCCAAATTTACCAAGTGTGAATTTTGGCTTCAAAAAGTTGCATTTTTGGGTTATATAATCTCAAAAGAGGGGATATCTGTGGATCCAGCAAAAACAGAGGTTATCGAAAGATGGTCAAGACCAACAACAGTAACTGAGATCCAAAGTTTTCTTGGTTTGGATGGATATTATCGACGTTTTGTAAAATATTTTTCACGATTATCTAATCCAATCACCAAGTTGACTCGGAAAGGAGTTAAGTTTGTCTGGACAGAGGAATGTGAAGAGAATTTCAAGGAGTTGAAAAGAAGGTTATCCAGTGCACCTGTGCTCACACTGCCTTGTAGTGGAGAAAGGTTTGTGATCTACAGTGATGCATCCAAGAAGGGATTGGGGTGTGTTCTTATGCAAAATGATATGGTGATAGCTTATGCCTCACGACAGTTGAAAATCCATGAGCAAAATTACCCAACACATGATTTGGAGTTGGCTGCGGTAATCTTTGCATTAAAGATTTGGAGGCATTACCTTTATGGTGAAAGGTGTGATATTTATACTGATCATAAAAGTTTAAAGTATATTTTCACACAAAAGGAGTTGAATATGCGTCAAAGAAGATGGTTGGAGCTGATTGAGGATTATGACTGCTCAATCCATTACCACCCTGGGAAAGCAAACAAGGTGGCAGATGCATTAAGTCGACAAGACCATTCTAGTTTATCCATGATGAGGATCACAAAAGATCCAATATTTATGGATTTACAAAGGATGGATCTTGGAATTATAATGGAAGGGGAAAAATCTTATCTTTCTCAAATGAATGTTCAGCCATCTCTACATGTGAAGATTAAAGAGGCACAGATAGAAGATGTCGAGTTACAAAAGAAGGTGAGAAATGTTCCTGAATTCAACCTTGATTGTGATGGGATAATAAAGTTCAGGAATCGGGTTTGTGTTTCTCCCATCCCCGAATTAAAGAAAGAGCTGCTGGATGAGGCTCATAGTTCTTCATTCTCTATTCATCCTGGAAGCACGAAGATGTATAGGGACCTAAAAGAGTACTTCTGGTGGGATGGCATGAAAAGAGATGTTGCTGAATATGTCTCTCGATGCATGGTTTCTCAACAAGTTAAAGCTGAGAGACGGAAGTCTAAGGGGATGTTACAACCATTACCCATACCCGAATGGAAATGGGAAAACATCACTATGGACTTTGTCACAGGACTTCCTAAAACATCCAAAGGCAATAATGCTATCTGGGTCATAGTTGATCGTCTTACAAAGTCTGCACACTTCATTCCTATTAGAGAGGATTTATCTCTAGATCAGCCTGCCAGGATATATGTAAAGGAAGTGGTAAGATTGCATGGAGTACCACTTTCTATTATATCTGATCGGGATCCGAGATTTACCTCGAAGTTCTGGCGAAGTCTTCAGCATACTCTGGATACAGAGTTGAGTTTCAGCACTTCTTATCATCCCCAGAAAGACGGTCAGTCTGAGAGAACAATTCAAACCCTATAAGATATGTTGAGAGCTTTCTCTATGGATTTCAAAGGAGGTTGGGATCAACACCTACGTTTGGTAGAATTTTCTTATAATAATAGCTTTCACTCCAGTATTCAGATGGCTCCTTATGAAGCTCTCTATGGAAATAAATGCAGGACTCCAACTTGCTGGGATGAAGTTGGGGAAAGAAAGCTATTAGGACCTGATCTCGTTGATGAAATGGCAGAAAAGGTCAGATCTATTCAACAACACATAAGAGCAGCTCAGAGTCGACAGAAAAGTTATGCCGACAACCGAAGAAAAGACCTAGAGTTTGAAGTGGGTGATAAAGTGTTCTTACGTATATCTCCCTGGAAGAGGGTTATGAGATTTGGAAAGAAGGGGAAGTTGAGCCCTAGATATATCGGTCCTTTCGAAATACTGGATCGTGTTGGGAAGGTAGCTTACCGATTGGCGCTTCCACCGAATCTCTCTCAAGTTCACGATGTGTTCCATGTATCTCTCCTGAGAAAGTACATACCAGATCCTTCACATGTACTCAGCTCAGAAGTTGTACCGCTGGAGCAAGATCTTTCTTATGAAGAACAGCCGATAGAGATTCTGGATCATAGCGAAAAAGTCCTACGAAACAAGACCACTCGCTTGGTGAAAGTTTTATGGAGGAACCACCAACTTGAAGAATATACATGGGAGCTTGAGGATATGATGAGGGAGAATTATCCTCATCTGTTTGTTACAAAGTGACGAATTTCGAGGGCGAAATTCTTTTTAAGGGGGGTAGAATGTAACACCCGAGACTTTTATGTTATATAAATCGTCAAAAGAATCTTTTTCTACACAACACTTGCTTGGCTTGCTTTACACGCAATCGCGACCTTCCTCGATAGCTTGCGTCGTACGCAATACCGAGTTTCACTAAACAGCAATATGCTATTAAAACTAGCCGTTATGAATAGTATTAACCACTTTTTGAAATTTTATAAATTTTATTTTTCAAAATGGACTTCATTTTTGGACTCAGAATATCGAAATTAGCCTCGGGTGAAATTTTGGTATTTTTCTGAAAACTTTCAATTTTTGATGAATAGTGAAACCACTAAGTGGTAGGTTAAAAACTGAATTTTGCATAAAACATAATTTTACCTCTTCTGTGAATGGAATTTCGAAAATCCGACAGACACGGTTGATATCAGCAAGTAAAATGTGGTTCAATGAGATAAAAATAATTTTTTGGTGAATAGTAACTTTTTACTTTTTTTTACCGCGGTTAATAGTAAATAGGGTAACTAAGGGTAAATATGATATTAATATTACCCTAACACATGTCCTAATTCTATTGGACAAGTGTAATTCGACCAAAAACAAACTTAGGAATAAAATATGACCATTTAGGCCCATTTGGATTAGATTAGGACATTTATTATTAATTTATTTAAAGAAGGGTTAAAATAGTGAAAATAAAGGTTTAATAAGTAAATCATTTTTAATATGGGGTTATACATAAGATAAATTCGATTGTAAATATTCATTAGAAAGATAAAAAGCTTTCCTACATGATGGTATTTTATTTCTAATTTTTAGACATCAAATAATATAATTTATTTATGACACAAAGATGATGCAGTAATTATCTTATTAATGAAATATTGACATAATTGATAATATAAATACCAAAATAAATGTAATTTAAGACTTTTTATGAACTCCACTAATTTTCTAGGTTACTATGATATATTAGTGTTGATTTAATCAACTTGGTTCGAACATATAATTCTGTTATGACTTTCAAAAAAATCATATATCAAATAGTGTCAAAATTGACACAAAATAGTTTTTAAATCAAATATTATATTATTAATTGTTATTTTATTCCTAAAAATCTAAGGTTCGGCCAAATGACTTAGATAAGGATATATATATTAATAATAAACAATTTGGGGTTCGTTTGGCATGTTATAGTAAGTGTATTAACCATATAGTGAAAGAAAACAAAAAGACACGGTAAAAGTTAAATTAATTAACTTAGAGTTAAATCTAATTGATAAGGTTAAAATAATGCCCTAAACTTGTCTAAATCCTATTGGTTGATAGGATTTCGACCCATCCCCACTTTAGCTTCGAAATAAGTCCCTTTGGAACCATTATAAACCGATTTTGACTTTAATATAAAATAATATTTTGAGATATTCCTAAGGTGCCCCTCTCCTCCCTTATAAAAGGGCACCTCCTCCCCCTCCTCCTCACACAAATTTGAGCACTCAAGCTCGGCCAACCCCTGCCATTTTCTCCTCTCCACTTCCCTAGAATAATCCTAGAGGTCCTGGTCTTCTCCAAAGACCAATCTTAGTTCCTTAAGTGGAGGATTCAAAGAGGCGTTCCAAAGAAGAGGTAATATCCATTACCGGTCTTTTCAATTTCTTTCTTCTTCAACATCTTCTTCTTTAGTTGTTTCATGATAAAGTAATAACATCAGTATTACTTACATACTGATATGTTATTATAAATATGAAACAACCCTAATTCACCTTCTATCCATCCTACGGAAAAAATGAAATCACCGCGCGTGCGTACGTACGGAATACCGTCTCCATGCCGTGGTGTAATCTATTTTCCACCATCACCTTACAAGGATGGGTATAATGGTGTAATGAGTAACTATATATGACTATTATGAATTAATATTGATACTGAAATAATATATATATATATACTCCAATACAATTCCACGATCATAGGAACGATATCATCACTCGTGCGTACGTACGGAATACCGTCTCCACGATGTGATGCGACTCGTTCTACATGATCTTCATTTCATAATGATTATATAAATGAATTGAATGAATAAATATGATATATGTTACACTAATACTATTCTGGATATACGGAATCTATAACCTTAAAAGAAGAATAAGAATGTATTCGGCAAAACACGCATAAGAACAAAAGGCAATAAAGACCCGAGTAACAAGTAACCATGAAATATTACTATCAAGAAGCTAAGAATATGAACATATATGATATCATATCAATATGTATGATTCTGGAATAAGTCAATAACATTATTTAAACCATTATACAGGAGCTTCGAACACCTACAAAGCAAATTGGATTTAAGGTAAGGGAAATATCACAATCTCATTTTTATCCGAGATTGTTTATTCGTAAGTATTTACTGGGGTGTATTTTATCATCCACATCCATGTTTCATCAATATGTAATATTATTTCCATCCACCTAAAATTGTTTAAATCCATTTTTACCCTTCGGTGAGTTTTTAGTAATATGTATGAAAGGAATATTTTGTCGTTTTTCGTACGAGGTACTTTTTGACTTTTCCGACAAAAGTACGAAGAATGTTTTTTTTAACTTATACGGCATGAATGGATTTTTAAAACATTATTTCCAAGAATCTTCCTTTAGAAGATTTCAAGTTTATTTTTAATCAAATTCTTTTATTTTAAAGTTGTATGACATGTTATGAAAGGAAAAATGTTTTTGAAGAAGAAAGGATATTTTCCTCAAGAATGGAGTTCAAGTGTTTTATCAAAATTATTTTCCATATAAGATAATAAAGGGTTCTGTTTTATCCCTATTATTAAATTGATTTGTTCATGTTGTGATGGAATTATTTTTATGAATTCCTTTATCTTATATGAATTGATTCATGATGTCATGATGTTTCAAGAATCCCATTTTTGTTACATGTGTTATGCGATGATGTATGTTTTATGATTATGTGGCACACATAAGAAAGGATTCATTATAAGATGGGTGGGACCTATATCTCCCTCCAATGCATTGGGTAATGATTTTATATCTCATGAGATAGACATGGCTGGAACGGAAGGTTATTTCGGTTCAGTGATACAGGACTGAAACGAGGAGTGAACTCGGTTCAGAAAGGGACTTTGTCCACTAAGATAGTCTTGGCAATGAGTCATGACTAACAAGAAATGATTTTCCATGATTATGTGTGCATGCCACAAATTTTATGTTATGATTATGGGGATCTCATTTTCACTTCTATGAATTATTCCATGATAAGATATTATGATCTCTTTTGCAGGTTTTGATTTTCAAAAAGATATGATATGATTTTTATTTCCTTTATTTGCCCTTGCTGAGCATTTGAGCTCACCCTTTTATGTTTTCTTTTCCCCAGGTCAGGAAGATGGATATTAAGTAGAATATGATAAAAGGGACCCTAGATATGATGAAATAAATGGGAGACACTGTAGAAGATTTATGAACCAGTTGTTTATGTTTCCCAGTTTCTAAAGACACTATACCTATACGGTCCTTTGTGGTTTTGTCATATGTTGTAATAAGTGTGCTTCAATTTTGAAGTATTAACAATGTATGTAAAGTATGGGTCGTTATACAGTCCATGATGGGATCATAAAAATAGGGAACATGATGCCCCTTTTTTCCTATTTTCATGTTGGATACCATGAAAAAGAGGCTAATATTTTTTGGTTAAGTGTTCAGTTGGCTTCTTATCTTATTAATATTATTATTTGATAATGGAACCCTGGTGTGTAAATTCATAGAATTAAGAACTCTCATTATAATCGAGATACATTCCCTGAATGGACACTCTCTTATAGGGGAGTCATATGTTTTCAAAATCTTGGGGATGTTCTATTGTTAAAAATTATGTTTTTAATTGGTGATTTTAAATATTCCTCATGGGAAGTGCACAATTGGATAACTATTCTCTTTTATGATATGAAGTGAAAAATATGGTGGCATAAAATGATAAGGGATAATGATGACATTATTTTTCATTGATATAACTATCAATATGTGAAATTAGGGAAGAAAAATACATTAATATTTTTTTATCTAATTACAAAGACGACATGGAAGTGGGATGATATTTATATGGAATTTATTATTATGTTTATGCTTACCCTTATAAAAAATAATTTGTTATGTGTTGTGATTAATTAGTTGTTGAAATTTTCCGACTTATTAAACATTCATCCGAAAACTAGTTTTGAGTACTTTTGACATCACTATGTGAATGAGATTTTTAGATTCCATGTTTTCCCTTTTTCAATTCTTTTTGATAGAGTTCGACAAGTTACACCTTGCTTTTTGGGTGTATCTAGTAGGCACTGAGATCGTAATTATGTCTGAGAATAGAGTATCACCCCAAGACAGATGGATAGATATAATGAGCTATATAAATTATTGGATAGATGGATAATTACTATATTGTAGTTTTTGTTGTATCTTTTGAAGTCTATTTGGGACATGCTGGGTATTTCTATAATAATAGTTTCTCGTTAGCATTATATAGTTCTCTTTTCGGTTCCATGTATATAAGGCCATGCAAATCCCTATTGTGTTGTGTCGAGATAGGACTGTATTCGTTGATTGGACTGATTTATTTTCCATGAGATGGAAATAATGAATCAATTTGTTCGTTATAGAATGTTGATAGCCTAGATCATATACATATATCATTCTACCTTTCATATGTGACTTTTTGATTTTTTAGTCACTAACTCGATGTTTTAGAGAGTAACACCTCATTTAATTCATCGATGACTATGGAATAAGTGAAACATTTGACAACATCATGGGGACCTTATGTTTGTTTATAGAATGTGGGGAAGGTTGGTACCCATTTAGAATATCCACCATAGAAAAAGTCAATAAATATTGTGTTTCATTATTAAAAACATTATAATTTAGTAATTTATAGTAGGATAATACCTATACTCATTGTTCTTTAGTATAATTTTTGTGGTCCACATGATACATTGTAGCATGAGGAACATATAAGATATGAGTGGAATTATCTTTTGAAAATAATGTATTTTGATAGGATATATGGGGAAAGAACATTTTTACGATGGATAGGTTATAACATCAAAATAACTTTTTTCTAGTATTCAATGACCCTTATTTTGGCCACCTTAGAGATCAGGTATTTTTTAGTATAATCTATGATATATTCAAAATTATTAGAGGCCCATGTGGATTTTATTGGTTATTGCATGATTAGGGAAAATAATGTGGTTTGGTAAGGAAAATTGGGAACCAAGTTAATGGTCATGTGAAGGGGAAAAAATTTGGTTAAAGTGATGCAACCACCACACCAAATTGTTAATTACATGGACTAAGGGGAGTAAATGATGTGTAGAAGGGTTTTATACCTGTGTGGATATAATATTCACCATAACAAATTATGGGATAATGATTGGAGTATAGTTTTTCTACCCTTAAGGCCTTACCCAAAAACAATGAATATGGTTTTTAATTACTCATAAATTATTTTAAAAATACCAAAACCACTTTATAAGTTTATGATAATCCACATTAAACCACATTTTTAATCCTTTTATGCTCCAAATATGTTATTAATTCTCCTAAAAACCATTTTATTTAATTATATGTGGTGTTGGTCTTCTTCGATTTCATCATGGTTAGAAGATCTACCCTCTTTTGTTTTTTTCATTTCAATATTTATCTTCTCGTTATAATTTAAAAGATCAAAAGTTTATTGATGAATCTAAACATGATTTTATTCATGATTCTAGGATGTGTTCTTATACCTTAATTGATTTCTTTATCCATTGTAATTCATAATCAAGTGTGTTAGTACTATAATCACTTGATTAAAATATAAGTGGTTGAATAAGTATTTATAATTCAAAAGAGAACCTATTTTTATTTAATGTTTTTAGCTATTTTTAAAATTATTTAAAAGGATTCATTTTAGTTGATTCTATATTTTGTTCTAAATGGTTATGGAAATGCTGAATAAAATCCCAATTTCCATGGAACCAATATTGTTTGGTGAATTTTTCAAAATAAATTGATACATTTTTTAATTATTTTGATGGACATATTTAACATTTATCTTGATTAAATGAATTAAAGTGATTTATTATTTTAAATTGAATAAATTATCACAAACTTATGATTTTATTTTGATTTGTGACATAGATGTAAAAATTGATATGTTGTAAGATTTTATTTGAATAATTTGAAATGGTTAACTTCGAATTTGATTTACTGATTGATAATTTGTTGGATAGCATGTATGGGTGGGTATGTAGTAGGTAAGGAGTAAAATCATTCTAGGGTTATGATCTACTAACAAATAGACTGATGATGAATATAGTTATTGAATCAAGATCAACTTGATTACCCATTATGGCTCGAATAATGAGGTATTGTTTGATTTTGCATAGTTGTTCCTTGAATGCTGTTTTGATATGAGTTTTCACATATATATAGATATGTTTTGATAAATGAAATGTCTTACAATCCAATTATTATTAAATATGATGTATAATGGGACCCTTTAGCATTGTTTTCTAACTAAATGATTTCATTAAACATGTCATTTATTTGTAGAATTGTTTCATACTTTTTTATTTATATTTATAAACTCTATTATATAAAATTTTCATTAAATAATTTTTTCAATTTTCCTAGATATAACATTAATCTATTTTAATGAAATAATTTTCTGATTTAAAATATTAGAATGATAAAACATGCACCGTTTTATATAAAATACTTTCATAAATTGATAGTTTTCATGGTATTGATTATGGATGGTGATACCCTTCTATTATTTATACATCACACAATATAATTTTCTTCAAATTCATTTATACAATCATGTTTAAGTTCAATGAAAATGGAATGAAAAAGTTGGAGGTGGAGGATGTTGTAGATCCTTCAGACCATTAATTGACTATTTTGATTGATGGTATAGTTGTACACATGTAACACAATAGTGTTCAAGAGTTTTTATATGTGATTATTTCATTGAGGGATGATTTTCCTTTACAATGTTTATCTTTTTGTTTGGTACTAATTTTATATTATTTTCTATAAATTTCCCATTTTGGTGTGCTGAGCATACTAAACTGTAGTTTTACCTTCTATTATTTTTTAGAAAATCAGGCCCCTCATTGATCTTGTATGAATCCAAATTCAATTCAACATCCCATGGGGATTGGGTTGGACCTTACAACTAGGTCATTTCCATATATTTCTATAGGGTACGAGGGTATCTGATTTATTTCATGATAACATATGTTAGTAGTTGTTTTTGTAAACATATTTCATTATTCCCTTGTCTATATAACTTTAATATACATATCATTATTATTATCCTTTATTTTACGGAATTATCATTAATAAATCCAATTTTCTATAAATTTAATAAATGAAACAATTACTAATAATTCATGGTGAACTAATTTTTTCCCTCTCACAATATCCATTGATTTCATCAAATTTTCCTAATAAATATGTTCTTTAGCCCCTTTTATTGGACATGTAATAAATCTACCAATTCTATTTATATAGAATTGATGGTAAAAATTCCAACATTATTTACATTGGGGACATTGAATATTACATTATTAATCATCCTCATCACCTTAATTTTTGAGAAACTTTATCATTATTTTCTATTTTTTTGTTTAGGATTTATAATATGTTCACATTTTTATTCATGATTCATGATCATTCATTTATCATAATAATAAATATTTTCACTCTAGATATTATCTAGTAATGTTATTCCAAAGGAAAATATTTAAAATATCAATATATTATATTTATATATTTTTCCCCAGTCTCCACAAATTAATAAAATAAAATAAAAATATCACGAGTTGTGAATAATTAACATCAAAATACAATTATCAAAAATGTTATCTTTAATAGGAATCATTAAAATTAATTATTTCTAAAAAATAATCTTATCAGTTAATCAATAATAAATAAGTCTTGGAATAGTTTATTTGAGTTCTCATATACTTTATGTCCTGATTTCAAAACATACTAAATCTTTCATAATAGATTGTAATGTTAATATGATTTACTAAATCATATCTCATAAGTGCGTCAAACTAGTTGTGTAGTTAAAACACTATTCCATGTACCTTTTTATGAATTGGTTAATACCCAATATATATCATTCATGATTACAACACCTAGGTATGTTTGTTCAAGACTATGTAATTTTTTTTAATTAGATGTGGATTTTATTTCCTAGAAAACAACACAATTTCTAATTTGTAAAATATTCAATATTTTTTCCAATATTTATAATTATACATTAGACATTATTATGATCTCTTATATTAATAAAAATATATTCAATATTATCTCATCTAACCATATTGTATATATGTGATTTCGAAATTATCATATTTCTCAACATATCAACCATAAAATTATTCTAAATCAAAATCAAAATCATCAAATATATCTAAACCTAAATTTGACAAAAAAACATATGTTAGCTCACAATTGATAACACTTAATTTATATAACATAATAAAAATATTTCATTATAAAACATTTTCAATACATTTTATGTTTATAGTACTAGAGAATTAGGAAAAGATAATAACGAATAAAATTCAGGTCTTTTTGATCAAAAGGATTTTTACCCACCATATAAGAAACCAATTAATCTATTTGTGGTCATTAAAAATCTCCCAAATATCAAGCACATAATATAATATTCTAGAAACATAATATATATTACTTCTATTCAGAAAATTGGTAAATGAAAACATAAAAATGTGGTGAACTCAGATTCTTAGAATGGGTAAACCTAATAGATTGAAATCATGGTATATATGTTTTCATAATATAAGAATTTTTGAATAATAAAGATATTAGTGAAATTTATGCATAATTATGAATATATTTTAAATCTTGCAACACAAATTTGAATTGTAAAATAATGGAATCAAATGTTTTTCGGAACATCATTAAAAGACGAGAACCGCGAGAGAATAACATGTGTATAAGAATACGGACAAAATTATGGAATGTTAAAAAAATATATGAGAAATATAAAACAACCATATAAATAGTAAACATGTTATTTTAATATATATTTGAACATAACAATGTTAAAAAATTTATTATATCAGATAAAAAATTTATGATGAAACAATTTATCCCCAGGCCTATATAAACAAATTCATTAATTCCACATCAAATTATGCCATTTTATATAATCATAAACAAATTAATTAGAGGTACATATCAAATAAAACAATCATAATCAATAAATATATTAAATATATAAATAATTATTATTTTTCCCAAGATCCCAAATAATGATAAGGGAGTTTGTACCTTTTTCTAATAGAATCATATAAAAATAAAACAATTATACATTCACTATTAATCCTAATAAGATTTTCTAATGTAAAATAAATATGAATCCCATGATATTTTGAAAAATTATATATAAAAAACATTCAATCAAGGTAATATGTCATGTGTTATTTTTTCCATATAGATAAAGGGTATACATATATATTAATAATTCCCCCATTAATAAATGTATGGAATCTTGGTGAACACCATTTGTTCATAGAAACATAAATTATGATTTTCACTATGGAAAGGGATTTGAAGAAATTTTAGGCTTATAAAAAGTCAATAACAGGGAATGACCATGGAATTTATGGATCATTTCAATGATAGAAATTATTATTACATAATCAATATAGGAAAATAAATTTGATGGGGTCCTTTAAACAATATACATTAACAAAGAATAATATATATCAATAATAAATTATATTTTTGGGGGTTTTGAAATATAACATTGGAAATATGAAATAACCCCAATCATTTGAAAGAGTATCAAAAATAATATCTTATAAAACATAGTGAAAAATAATTTCTTCTATAGGCCATTAGAAACAATTTTTTATTTTAATATAAAATATAAAATGTTACAGAAATATATGACCATATAAAAAAGAAAAAAGTGTTTTAATGATTACGTTTTTACAAATTTATAAAATAAAAAGTTATGTTTATAAAAAAATATTCCATTTCCTAAAATAAATTAGTATAACAAAAAAATATTATTTTTAAAATATAATATAATATATGATTCCAGGAATAGTATAATTTTTTTTAATTATGTTTGATAAAAAAATATTTCATCTTGAAATGATAAAAATCATTTAAAAAAATTAAATACCATATTTTTATCCCAATACATAAAAATATATTGAATTTTGTTTTTCAAACCTACTAAATGTTAAATATGTGAATTAGGGCAATGAAAACAAATTTTCATTCATAAAAATATAATATAACGTAATAATGGTGGGAAATGGGGACATGGAGGAAGTGGTTCCTTGATAATAATGAGAATAATTCATTCAAACTAAATTATTTTTTTTGAAATACTATTATCAATGTATTTATTAATGCTAATTTGATATATATTTCCTAGAGGGAAGAAATTAGCACGTATAATATAGGAATTTTATGTGCAATGAATTATCATGATTTTTATTCAAATAATAAGGATGATGACACTATAATTATAAAATGGAGTTAACGAAACATGTACCGAAATGGTATGATGGGAATTAAAGAATATTTATGGGATGATAAAAAATGAACCATTAAAATATCATTTAATGAATGATAATTTCCTATGTAAATGAAAAAGGTATATTAATACACCATATATATGAAATTTTGCTGAAAAACATCAAACATTATCCATAGAGTTGAAACTGATAAAAAATTATTATATTGTTTACCCATTTAGTATAATGTAGTCTACATTCCAGTATAATAAATATAAATATATTAATAACATATTTTAATAAAATCATATATATAAATTTTAGTGAACATAATTTATTGATATTCTCTAAATCTATATTGATTACTTACTATAGATATTCAATATTATGTGTGAGTACTCTTGGTTAATTTAAACTAGATACAAAATCATAGTTTTTAGTCATTATTCTCTAAATTGAAATCATTAAAAGTTTATAAAAGGTAATAAAATTGGAAAATTTAAAATAATTATAATTCATAAATGAATTTTCATATTTATTTTAATAAGAATTCTTGATGATAATTTTGGTGATGAACAAGATCCAATAATTTATAAAGAATGTTCATTTATGTGTTTATTGATGATTTAAATTGTAATATTATTATTTAAAAACAAAAAATAATAATTATTAACTTACTCAAGGATTATATTTCTAAATCCTTAATTGATAGAAATTTATAGCATCGTTCATGTTGGTGGTAAAACCAACACTACAATTACATGTTATAAAAAATAGTTGAGTATTGTTATCCAATAGATTCGTTTATAAAAATATCATTTAAAAAAAGAATTTTGATGTCATTTGGATTTTCATAAGGTGATATGTAATAATTTGGATTGTTTATATGTATAAGATAATTAAAGGTGAATTTTACACTAATAAATGAATCCCATTTATTCAAAAAATGATCCTTTTAGGGTGTTAGTTTATAATAATTTGTTATTTATATTATTGAATATGGGATTAGAAATATATATTTATATATTAATAACCAGGACACAGATGATAGAAAAAATCACTCAACCCATTTACCATGTATTCCATTAAGGGGTGTGATGATGAATGCACATTTTAATTCAGGCTGGTGATTGTCTACACACATGCATGAGAAGTAATTCAATTTATTCAATTCAATTGCAGTAGAATTGACTTTTACATGGAATAGATATAATAAAATTTTAATATCATATTTATAATGATGTATTAATATACATATTTAAATATTGGATTTGTATTAGTGTGGATGATAATGATAATGAATGGAATTTATTTTCAAATTAAAACATAATTTGAGATTTCATATTATCTCTTGATGAATCAATTGTGAAAGAAAAACATGGGGAAAATGTTATTAATAAATGAATAAAAATGTATATATGATCTATATGATAAGTAAATTTTGTTTTCTTACACATTTATTTTTGTTAAATATGTGTTTTTATATGGGAAATTGTGAACTAATTTTTTTGTTGAATGTTTTGAAAAAATATTTTGAAAAGAATGATATATCAAAAATTCTATGAAATTGAATACTAATTAGGTGATTTAGGTGAAGTTATATTAGTGAAATACGTATGTATAATTTTACCACATTAAAAAGGTTTTCTAGAAGGTTTATGTTTCATTTTGATTTTTTAAAATATGATCCATAATAGATGACCTGGTTAGAAACTTATTAATCATGATTTAAATTTTACCATAAAATTTATTTACACTTTAATTATAAGATAACCTATGTAAAAAATTACTATTTCATGAATCTAAATTTTGACACTATTTATGCTTATGATATTATAAAATGTTGTAATGATATTTTTTAAATTTAGGAAGAAAATGTGTTAACAACAATTTATATGGAAATTCTATTTTAAATGAATTAGGGATCATAAAAAAGTTATTAAATTGATTACTGATTTAATGAGAGTGGATTAATTTATATATATATATATATATATAATATTAGATAAATAACTTATAATAGATATATATAATTTTGAAAAATTCTATATTTAGAAAAGATTTTGATTTGGAAAAAAAATTTCATTGTCAAATCTATTATTTACTTTGGTAATATAATATTATACGAGAAAATTAATTTAATCAGACCACAGAAAATAAATTTTTTTATATCAAATATGAAAAAATATTTTTCAAAATTTTTTAATCATTAGAAATAATAATTTTATTTATATATTAACCAAACCATACAAATATGTGTATGAAAAATGTGTTTAAAATACTAATGTTTTTGTGTTGAATAAATTTATCATTGAAATTGATTTTCATGAAAAACATTGATTTATTAAAAAAAATTATTTTAATAGAATACAAATAAATAAAAAAATAAATATTGACATTAAAATATTAAATTTAAATAAAGGACTGAAAATAGTTTTTAATTATATTGAAATATTCTATATGACCGAAATTGTTGAAAAAATATCTTATAAGTTCAAAATTAATTTTTTTTAAATATATTCTTTAAAATGTAATTATTCATAAAATTATTGTTAACTACTATATCTTTCTCATATATTGATAAAGACCTAATATTTACAATTCCATTAAAAAATATATAACTCAACTAAAAATTCCCAATTTCATAAAATAATTATAAACAAATATCATCATATAACAATTTTATAGGATTAATAGAAATATGAAATTATAAATTCAATTTTCAAATTTTGAAATATATAAATTTATTTGTCATATCAAAATAAATATACATAAACTATTTTACAAAAAAATCTTTTTCAACATTAGTTTTTGATAATGTTATTTTTTATGCATTTCTAAATGATATAAATAATTTAATTCTAGATAGGATTTATTTTTCATATATTATAATGATAATATTAATCTATTATATAATGTGTAATTTTTATTTTGTGTTGTGTGTGAATAAATATATAGAAAAAATAATAATTTAGAAAATTTGCTTATAGGAATTATTGGTCGTAATAATTCAAATTATGTAACATAATTGGTTCTTCTTATTATTTATTCATATTTATTCTGTATGGAATGAAATATTCTTATCGTAATTATGTTTTTTGTTTTTTCCTCACTATATTTAAATTTATAAATATCCCATGTACCAAAGAATTATATTCCTCTTCACTAATATAAGTACATTAAATATTGAAAATAACGAACAATGCATATACATTTTATCCACCTCAATTTATGGTAAAAATCATAGTGAATCCCATACAAATAGATGATTTAAAGGTATCAATATTTGGAACTCTTAGATGAGTACCCCTAATACGAGTCCCTTAATAAATAGATATTCCCTAAAATCATTTTTTAATGAACTGATTTACATATAATAATAATGATAATAATAAATGGTTATTAATTAATTTTAGATATGGTGACTCTCCTTATCATTCATTAAATTGGATTTTTAATTTTATCCTTGATATTGTATCAAGAGATACCACCAATATGTAACATTTTGGCATTCCTAATTCTATGCTTATTTATAAATCCAAGAATATCTTACTAGTTATTCCATTTAAGTGTTTTTTATTAGTATATCTTCATTATATACACAAGGATGAATATATTTTCATGGATTCTTTAGATGATAACCATTGGTAGAATTAGAATGTGGTATGATCTATCATGTGCTAGATAGAGTATTCAAATTATACATTTATAGAGTAAATAGAAATGAGATGAACTAGAATTTTGTTTTCAATAGAGTAATTTTCTATATCTATTTATAAAATCATAGATGATTATTTTAAGGGATTAATCTTTTGTTATAGATAAAATTATGAAATGAAAATGTCAAATTCATTGGTTTATTTAGTATAATTTTTTAATTATTTGAGTTTTGAGGAATCTATATATGATTTTTCATTAACTTTTGATTAATAAAGAAGATAAATGGTAACAATATAGCTAGGTATCCATATAGTTTATAAAATCTCATTCTAGTAGCTGACGAATTTTTAACACATTGTTGAGGAATCCATTTGGACAAATCATACATGTTTTGTACGTTAATTTCAGTTATAGAATCATGATTACTAAATGTTTTTTTCATAGATAAGTCTAAGAATATTGGACTTATAGACCATTTCTTCAGAAATTTTAATTTTTTATGCCAAATTTATATATCCATAAGTAAAAAACATGAATATTAACCAAATTATTTCAAATTCATTATTTACTCGGGTATATCTATTTGTGGATATACCTCTCACCCTTCTATTCAAATGCATTGATTTTATATAGTCTCATGTCAATAACCCTCTCCACAATATTACATTCATGGATTTACCATATGGTTCTAATTGGTTTTTTCATTTTTATGTCAACTATATATTATTGATTTTAATTCACCATACTATATATCATCATGTTATTATTAATTCCTCATCACTTATAGACATGGGTGACAAACCTTATCTCTATTTTTATTCTAAATCTCAGCTTCATTGTTGATAGGTGTATTGAAAATATTTCCTTGACCAAATAATTTTTAATTTTTCCAAGGTGGATATGGTCAAAAACATTTAAGTAGCTATTTATATTCCCTCAAATTTAAATGGGGAAAAATTAGTTGGTGGGTATTGTTACTTACATTCCCATATAAAAAATATAAAAATCATATTTTATTATTTATTTTTCATGTTACCAAATATTCTTAAATGATATTTATTTGATATACTTGTGTCAACTCAGATAATTAATTCTTTTTAAATATAAGAGTAGAGGTTATAAAAATCTATTTATGATGAAATGATAAAAATGGATAGATTAAAATTATTTTAATGTTAAATTATTTTTAACTCCAAATTTTGTTTAATGGTTTGGTATTCAAGGTATTAGAATATTTTTCCATATATAATGATTCATTTTACTTCTAAAAATTCACTAGTGAGTTCTAATACACATTAAAATATAAAATGATATTAAAAGTTTGATCGTTGGTTTCTTTTTTGTTGAATCATATTGCTGTACTATTGTGTTAATGATTCATGAATTATTATTAATATATTTTTGTGGCCATGATATTATTCTTTGATAAAGGTCTATTTGGAAAACTAGGAAACTGTGGTCAATATTCAAATAAAAGCATTCATGTAAATTATCATTTTAATTGTATGTTTTTTTATTTGATACATTTTTATATGAATTAATCATTTTGAGTTCCATTAATGTATCTTTTTTCATAATAGTTCTTAGTAAAACTCCCATTTATCATAAATGAATGTATATATTAGTTTAATAAATATTATTTCACATTTATTAAATTAATATTATTATTTAGGTTAAGAGTATGATTGAATTAGAAACATAATACATTTAATATTGGGTACTAAACCACAGTGTTTATTTTTTCAATAAAAATAGTGTACTTAAGTACAGAAAAATTTTTCATTCATGATATTTTACTTTTATAAAAGTTATTTTAAATTATTTTTGATAGCAATTAAAAATATTTAAAAATAAAACTTATTTCATTTAATTTATAATGTGGTATTAACATTAAAATGTCAATAATTTATATTAAAAAATTTGAATCTTGTTAGTAAATTTAAAATCATTAAACCGCAAGAAAACAATTACCTCTATTAAAAATCCTAAAATTATAAAATTTAGAGACAATAAAACAAAACTATTGTAAGATAAATCATTTTAAAACAATTAATAATTTCAAAAATCATGAATTCATTCTGTGTTGTATGATAAATAAAGGAAATGATTCAAAAAAATCCAAACATTCACTTTTAAAATATTATAAACATATCATTCTTCATGGCATAAAAGAATTATACAAATAGAATTTTTTTAAATAATAATATAGATTCCTATGATATAAAAATTCATTACTTTTTTTGTAAATATATGTTAGAATAAATAATCCAAATTTTGTCTATAGGTGTATCTTATAATATTATCTATACTATTTTCACCCTCAATAACAAATCATTGCCTAATGAATTGTCATGAAAAAACTGGATCACCCATCATCATTAGCTATATCATGAATAACATTCATAGTATATTGTTATCCAATACAATATATTGGAACTAATTGTTTGAATTTACCTTTTTATCATATAACCCTTGAGATACTCATTTTGACCTATAAAAACACACTTTTAATATTCACACAATCATTAGGAGTAATATACTCATTATTTAAAAATATTGAAATTGAATAACTCCCATAAATTTAAGAATAGTATATACATTGAAAAAAATTCTAAATTATTGTTTAAAGATCTTAATTGAATAAGTATTTGATAAAAGGAAATGGATTTAATGTTGTGTATGTGAAAAATATTTTTTTATTTTATTAAAGAAACACATAATGACTTATATGATAATTGTTAAAATGATTAGTTTTAAATAATTTAAAATAAATTCGAATATTTGTGCTAAAATCCCATATATCATAAATAATAACATTTTTATAAAATTTCATGTAACCACATCATTAGAGTAAAATAATTTAATCGAAAACATTAATTCAAGCTTTTTTTAATGAACATACATTAGCATAAGTCATGTCCAACTTTATATAATATATATCCAATAAATAATAAAATTTTAAAAGATATTATATATAAAAATTAAATTTTAAATATTCATTATGATATCATCATTCAATTTTTTCCATTATTGCCTTATTTTATATAGTTACTAGAATGGTTATTCACATTAATATTTTTTAGAATATTTGGTTTAAAACCTCAACCCAAAATTACAAATCTAAAAACTACTAATGGAGGTATGGTGTCATTACATAAAAAATCATTAAAAAATTTTAATTATCATGTTTATAAAAATAATAATGGTTTAAATCAAACCATGTCAGGTGTTCATGAAAAATTAATCACGTCATTCCATGTACATAGTTCTCAACATGTAAACAGGAACAACATTTTCAGTTTTTAGATAAATTGAAAATAAATAAATTAGATAATCATTTATTTTCATATAATCATAAATATGTTGAATTTTTCAGAACTATTTGTGACATTCATCCTTCTAAACATTGATTTATGGTGGAAATGAAAAAATTGTTCACATCTCCTCTGAGAGGTTGCTGTCCACATGTACTCACAAGAGAGGTTATCACATTCCAATTAAATAAATTTTAAAAGATAATTTATATATTATATTCATATAATAATAAATTTTTCTTAAATTTCATATATTTTAATCCGATGAATCATTTTAACCATCCTTACAATTTAGTGATGGAAAATGAAACACATCACTTCATAGAGGATATAGGCCACGCATATACATGAGTAGTGTTTTAATTTCCCATAGAATTTGAAATGATATTTAAAACGTTTATAGAATAATCATGTTTAAATTAATCTTTTTGGATGATACTTATATTATTTCATCATAGTGGTTAAAATATATTTCAAGGAGTATTAAGTAAAGATAAATATAAAATCTATTTCATGTACTGTATCATTTTATTTGTAAAATAACTCATGGGTTTCAGCTTAGGGATACTAAGGTTGGTATTTTGGTGATATTTGGGGCTCTAAGCCATATTAATTTTATATGATAAGGTATTTAAAAAGTTATATTCTAATATTTAGTTTTCAAGGTGAATTAAGAAGGGAATATAAAATTTTTCCCTTCTGTATGTTATGTTAGTGGAACCCTTATAAATAATTAAAAATGGTAATTATATTGTGTGTGTGTTTCTCAAGGGAATGTGGCAGTAAATTGAAATATTTTTTATATAGTATGATGGTGAGTAAGAATTATATAATATAATAAAATTTAAACATGGTTTATGATATTTTAAAGCATATAATTTATTTCTAACCCCATCATTAACTTTTTTAAAAAATAATATGGATAAATTTATTTCCCAATATTCAAATTGATTGTGAAAAATGTATTATTACACATATGAAAAAATTTGATACCTTCCAACATTTTTTTAAAATTACATTAATTTATTTAGAAAAATTATTCGTTTTCTAATACAAATTTGGAAACTATAATGATGAAACGTTTTATAAAATTTATTTTTTAAAACCTAAGAGAGCTTTAAAATAAAATTTAATATTATATTAATTAGTGTAAGATATCATAACAATTATTTTGGTACTACTAAAAAAAATTTTCATAATTTTATTTTATGTTTTATTATGATGTTTGGGGTCTATTTGAGTTTTCTGTGTTTTCTTTCCTATTCAGAGTTAGTGAAAAAATGTTGTTTTGTATAGGATACATTTTTCCATGGCACAAGGTTTTGGAGAGGGTCCATGATTTATGAATAAAATCAAGGCTCCACCTTTGACTATTTGGCATGGTAAGTGTAAATTTTTACTCTTGGTGAACATTTTGTCATATACATTTTCCAAAAAAAATTTACCCTTCTTGAAATCCCAAGGAGGAGAATACGGTTGTTACTCAATTTTTCAGACCATTGGGCCCAAACATTTTGTTCTTATAAAATCATAGTTGGGTTGCATGGTTAGACTCATATTTATATATAACAATGTGACCCAGTATATGAAAGCATTCTTTTGGGTTATTAATCCACCAGGAATTATATTTTAATTCTCAAAACCCCAATTATAAATTCTATTCACCTCTTACTAAAACCAAACTCATCAGGTTTTCTTTTGGATGTTCTTTATTGTGGATTGGGGATTTTGTAAACCCATTCCTATAATATATATGTTATTTAGCATGAATTTTATCTTTTAATGTTGAGTGTAATCTATTTTATTGAGAAAAAATGCTTCTCAACATCTATCCTTTATTTAGAGTGATGGATCCTAATGTTGTTTTTTTATCTAAACCCTAATTTGATGGATTTTGATTCAATAAATTCTGATTTCGTCACCCTTTACATTAATTTTTCATTGAAAATTCGTATTTCTTTTTAATGATTAATAATTTGGATTATGGTTGGTTGTTCAATAATTATTTTCTTATATCTTAATCACTCATTTCTTAGATGATTAGATATGAAATCTCAATTGATTAAATCTACTTGAGAATCATTCACACCTTGATTGAAAAGGTATAATTTTTTTAATAAAACCATTTTGTCACCTATTTATGAGATAATGGGCTATGGTATATGAATAATATTGATGAAATATAATTTTTTATTAAATGATTCGATGTTGATAGTCATTATAAATTTATTTAAATAAAATATGATTTCTAATATCATGAACATAGTTAAAACAAAATATTTTTTAACAAAATGAAATGGATTGTTAAATCATGAAATTTGTAACATGAATTGTAAAAGATGATTTGAATTGAAATTATATCGCATAATTTAATGATTTATTGAGAGAAAATGTGTTCCTGAGATATTAGTGGGTGATTAGTACTGTAATTCTTGGACTTTGATTCTATTACAATGAAATAATAATGACATCACTAACAAAACCATCTTTTGCATGAATTTACTTGATGGTTTGTAGATTGAATTTATCATAATTACCATATCCTTAGTGAAATTTCCACACACATTGATCCATGATTATTTTAATAAGTCATGTATGGAATTTATATGCAAAAAAATAAATATATTTATTTATGACTCTATAAATTTTAAATATTTTCTTATTACATTTTAATTTTTGATTTCACAAATGTATTCATCGTCATTCTATTTTTATTAAAATTTTCTTACTAACACCCCAAACATTTTATGGTATGTTTCTATAAATTATTAAAATTAATTATATAGCCTATATTTCAAGAGTCAATGAGTCTCTGTAAAATAAATTTTTTTATTTATAGTATAAAGTCATAACCTAACCATTATACGTAAAATTTTAACTTATGTGATTTTAATTTCGAAAAACAGAATTAAACAGTTGTTATCAGGGCAACATTTGGAGTGTGATAGAATAAAATTTATTTTCAATGATCAACAACCTAACCATATGGTTAATAACATAACCTTAAGAATAAAAACATACCCTTATGAATTATATAATAACTCTTATTAATTGTAAACGTACCCATGAATGTGTAAATAAAATCTAGGCACTTTAAAAATGAAGATGACTATTTTAAGTATTCAATTTTTAAAACAAAATAATTAATTAAATTAAAAATTAATTTTGTCACATTTAGAAAATTAGTTTTGAAAAAATTTAGTTCTTTATTGTAATTTATATGTTGAATATGGTTAAGTTTAATTTGTTTCATTTTTTTGAAATAGTTGAATTTTTCGTGAATAGAAAAATATGGAAATTACAATATAAATACATTATGAGATAAATATATTATTCCCTACATCATGGATGTTTTAAGAAACCATTAATTCTAACTCAAATTCAGTTATTACTATTCTAGTATGTTAAATCCCCATTATTTGTTATCTTAAGGTAAAATAATAAACTAATGATTGAAATATTTGAAAACCCTCCTCCCTTCCACTATATAAACCACCCCTCACCCCCTCTTCCTCCCACACCACTCAAGATTGGATCATTTCTTAGTCTATTAAAAATATACTTCCCAAGACCTATCCTCTACATACAAGACCTTTTAGTATCATAAAAAGTCAAAAAAATGCCTTAAGGAGATTCTCAAGGGGATTACTCAAGAGATAAACGTCTCTTCCTTTTTCATTCAAATTTTTTTACATGTTCCATTATATATTTTTTGTCTTATAACCTCCCCACATACAATTTCAATTATAATTATTGTACCTTAAATGTACTGAAATATTATTATTCTAGTAGAATATATCATCATAATCTTTCTTTTCCCCTTCTCATACACTAGAAATTAAAATACCGTCCAAGATATGTTAATTGATCACATTCAAAGATTAAATTTTTTCAATTTCTTTTACTATGTTCATGAAATTTCAAAAAACACATTTAATGGTTGAAAAATATCATAATATATTTATTTTACCTTATTAATTGTTTTGGAAACCTTACACACTCATAATATAAAATAATAATACAAAATAAGTTCATTATTCAGAATAACACCAATTTAATTCAAGCATTTCTCATTAACATTTAACTAATGTGTCATCCTCATGGTATATAATCCAAAAAAATTATTATATCATTTATATCTATGTAATTTCAAATTAATATATATTTACAATTATAAATGTATATCCACATTTCAAATTATAATCTATTCATGAATATAAGTAAACTGATCAGGAATACCAAAGTGAAAATTCTTCCAAAAGAAGAAAATTGATTCTCTTAATCCATTCAAAAATTCCATGAATGAACTTAATAATCATAAATTAAATCAACAAAAAGAATATTAGGATCTATAAAAATTATTTAATAAATCTAAAGAGGAATATTCGTGTCATTAAGATCAAATGAAGGAAAATTCAGGCATAAGGTAAGGGGTTTCTCATCAGACATTTATTACCGTAATATTTCCATTGTTAACCAATTATTTATTGTATTTTGTGTATTTTTATTTGTAATTTGATATATAATATCATTATTATATTTATATTCATGGTATTTAGTGATTCACGTGAATATTATTAACATGATGGATTATAATGTTTTTAGAGACATTATTTCTATTTATAATTTCATTGTGATTTATTTGGTTTTGTGCACATAATAATTATTATGAGGTGTACCTACATCCTCTTATATATCAATTTTTATTGGAAATTTGAAATATATTATATATCGATATTTTTTTCATAGATATGATTATTATTCTAAGTTGTATACCTTTTTTACATACGATGTTTATTTGGAATGTTGTTGTAACTATGGAAATATTGACGAATCTCTATCATATACTCCATACATATATAGATAAATAATATTTTACATGTATTAAATCTATTTATAAATAATCATTTTTACTTTTAGTGATGTGTGGGGACCTCTATAGCCTCTCTATGCATTGATAGGCCTAAGGAGACAAATCAGTTGGTTACAAACCCTTTGAGTTTGTTTCAAAAATTGAACCACACAGGTATCTAACCACACACTTAAA
The DNA here is from genome assembly GCA_963277665.1 of Viscum album. Taxonomy (NCBI): domain Eukaryota; kingdom Viridiplantae; phylum Streptophyta; class Magnoliopsida; order Santalales; family Viscaceae; genus Viscum; species Viscum album. Next base: position 738,777,642 of record OY728165.1, read on the forward strand.
CCATTTCAACTGTATAGTGGAATCATGAGCTAGATACATTATTTTCAATTAATAAGAATTACCTTTTTTATTTTTTGTTTTTAGTATCTATGAGGTTTTCATTATGAAAAAATCTATGCATATAGTTTCATTATTGTTTTTTTAATGGTTTGTGTTTTCCATTAATTCAAATTTCCATATTGACAATGCCAATTTCATTATGAATCAATTTTTATTGATTCATGCTTACTAAATTTGTATCCTTTACTAACAATTTGATCTCACCCCTTCCATTTATTAAACTTTAATTAGTTATGATGAGGAAACTATTTATTGAGTTTTTTTGGATGCAATTTATTAGGTTTTGTTATTTATTGTATTTTGTTACCTTTCCAAATGTAATATGTGTAACATATATGTATCAATTTATCCATGACTATTAAAATGATCATTACTTTTGGATTTCATTCATTTTAGTCATGAATATTTAATAACTAATTCACTGGATCTGGGATTCTATGGTGGGGGTGTTACAGTTTTTATTTCAGAATGTTTATTAGAATCCTTGGAAACTAGATTTAGCTAACACAGTTTAGAGGAAATATTCCTAAGTTATACATTGAAGAAAATCATAGAATAATATCCTGAAATTTAGATAATTTATAAATTATGTGTGTCTCTCTAGAGAATGATTTTCTATCTGAATACTACATGTGGACATATGTAACAATGAGTAACAACATTGAAAATGTGTTTTTGTCCTGGCCTAGGGTATCTTAGTTCATAAAAACATGCCTTTCTACACATCTGGCTTGACACTCCTAAGGGATATTCTTAGGATAATTCACATTATCCATACAAATCATTATGAAGGAATTAAAATAAAATTAAATCATTGATTAAGATTATGAGATTATTCTTGCATAAATATTAAGATTAGGGTATGTGTTTTCTAGTTACAAATTATGAATTATCACCTAATTTAGTGTATGCCATTTGTTTAGTGATGACACTAAATGGAATAAGGGGAATCAATACCCACAGAAAATGATGGGATTTCTCCACTAAGTAAGTCAACACTGTCAATGTTTTACCATATCAAATCATGACCATATTGGGATAACATACATAGGTTTTGGTGAATAATCATACCATGCCTGTATTGTATCATTTGATATGGCAGAAGCCCCCATCATTTTTCAGGACTAATAATCTCATGGTAGATAATTAGTGGATCAAGTACCTCGAATAGATAATTATGGAAATAAGATATAATGAAAATTAAATGGTTGTAATAGTAGTATATTACCACATGGGTGATTCTTAGGAATGGTGGTACATGATCAAAAATACTGTAGAGTAAGAATAAATAAATGATATATGATGGATAAAATTTAAGGAAATATTCTTTGACAAATATTTCCATCATAATAAATGAAAAAAACGAAGAGGGAATTTATTCAGCCTAATGAATTGGGGAGAAGGGATTGTCGTCGAGTATGAGGATTCATCACAATAATAACCAGTTATGCTATATATTACATAAATGATTCTAAAGACACGATTGATCATTTCTATGAGGGTATTGATCTATGTCTTAAAAAGGAACTATCTTCTCAAATAATTTCATTATATTATGGAATTGTATTTTTTTAAATTAAAATTGAGAAGGAATTTTCTAGATCAAATTTGATCAAGGGAAATCCAAATAAGAAGAGTAATTCTAATAACCATAGAAAATATGAAGCAGCATTGAAGAAGGGAATGTATCAATTTTTTATGTACATGTACATTGGAATTAATCATCCTATTAATGGCTTGAAAGGCAATAGACTTTGCTAAATGTGTAGATAATAGGGTCATCAATCTAGATAATGGAAGGGGTAAAAAAAGTCAATGATGTTCAATGCTACAACATCGGAGAGATGGGGCACAATGAAAATAGGTGTCTTATGTTCCAAGGAATCATTATTTAACAAATGATACAAGATTTAGGGAATAATTTCATTAATACAATCACGGATGTTGAGGTTCCAAATGATGTGGTGGTCGGTACATTAATTGTTTCCTCAAACAGAGCCAATTCATTATTTTATTCTAGATCATCAAATTCATTTATATCATCCCAATTTTCCATGAAAATTAGACATGTACTATTTTATTTGATAAAGGATTTGTCATTCAAAACTCGTATGGGATGTATCATTGTAATAAAGATGTGTGGATCAGTCCTCCTCATGACACATAAACGTTCTTTAGTTGCTAACCTTATCATCATACCAATGATTGACATTGATATAATTCTCAGTATGAATTGGATATAAAATTATGTTATGATGATATATTATAAGAATAAGGAAGTTTTAATTTTTGAAAATGTTATAGGATCCATTTTATTTATAGAATAACCCTCTCTATGTAACTCTATCTACATCCACGCCCAGTATCTCTAATGAATTCTATGATTAGATAGGAAGAGAACATAATATCTATATGAGATGAAATAAATACTTGAATCAAATGTGAACCTAATGAGAATGAATACATTGATGTATTTCTAGAGGATTTACAAGGACATCCTCATGATAATGAACTTGATATCCTTATTTATTTAATTCAGAGTGCATAAACTATATCAAATACTCTTTATAGAATGGCCACTGTAGTATTAGTAGATCAAAATAAAATCATGATGAATTGAGTGAAAAAGGATTTATTTGACATAGTGTCTCCCTATAGGTATCCCTTGAACTCTTTGTTAAGAGGTAATATGGATCCATGAGTTATGAAATTTTTATAGGGATGTAAATGCTATTATAATAAAGAACACATATCATCTTCAACGAATTTATGATTTATTTGATTAACCGCATGGTGCCCAAAATTTTTCGAAGATTGGCCTTCGATATGGATATCATCACTTGTGAGGGAGAAAGTAAGACATTCCAATGACAACATTTCATGTTAGGTATAGATATTATGAGTTTAAAATAATGTCTTTTGGACAGACTAATGCACCCTCTATTTTCATGGATCTATTGAATATAGTTTTAAAAGAATATTATGATGAAATTATTGTTGTATTTATCGATGATATCATGGTATACTACAAAAACTATTAGGACCTTTGAATCACTTTCATATCCTTCTAAAAAAAACATATAATAAATGAATTATATGGGAAGTTTCGAAAGTGTAAATTTTGGATTTAGTCATTTTATTTTCCTGGCCATATTATTATTAAGGAGGGATACTTAGTTGATCCTGTAAAGACAAAGTCAATACATGAATGACCCCCACCAACAATCATAACTGAGGTACATAGTGTTATTGGCATATATGTTTACTATCATCATTTCATTTATAATTTCACCTGATTGGATAAATTAATGAATAATATCACGCGTTAAGAGGTGATGTTTTTATGGATGTAATAAGGCACAAAGTGCATTGATTAATTGAAACAAATATTGGTCCATGCACACATTTGGACTCATACATCAGGAAATGATTGATTTGTGATATACAGTGATGCACCAAAGAATGGACTGGGTTGTGTCCTAAGGCGATATGATAAAGTTATTTCTTATGCATTAAAGAAATTGAAGATTCATGAGAAAAATTACCCATAACATGATCTTGAGTTATAACCTGTAATCATTGATATAAAAATATAGATATATTATCTTTATGGTGAATGATGTCAGATATATATTGATCATAATTGTTCGAAGTAAATTTTAACATAGAAAGAAATCAACATGAGGCAACGAACATGGCTCATATTACTCAAGAATTATGTTTTTTCAATACATTAAAACCCAAGAATGGAAAATAATGTGGTAAATTCATTAAAAGGGTATGATCATGGAATTCAAAGCCAAATGAGGATTGAGAGAGATCCTATATTCATGGATCCACTAAATATAGATATGGGAATTGTTATGTATGTGGAAAATTTTTCCTATTTTAATCTTTTTCTAAACCATATTCACTAGTGGAGATAATAAGATCACAATTTGATGATAATAATATACAAAATAAAATTAATACTATCAAGGATTACATATTGGTGGACTTAATGAATGAGAATGAAGTTATGAAATTTTATAAGTGGTTATGCATTCCATCATTACCTAAGAAAAAAATGGAAATATTAGACGATTCAGATATCTCATGTTTCTCAATACATCATGTTAGAATAATGATGTATATTGATCTGAATGAAAATTTTTGGGGGGGATAACATGAACTAATAAATTGTAGACTATTTGTCAAGGTTTCTAGTTTGTCAACAAGTGAAGGCACAAAGAAAACATTATACAAGGTTAATGGAATCTTTACCAATTCAAATGTGTAATTGGGATGACACTACAATGGATTTTTTCCCAAGGCTACTGAGGACACCTAGAAGGAATGATGCAATATGGGTAATTGTTTAAATGTATTACAAAATCTGCACATTTCCTCACTATAAAGATTATTTACCACAAGAGAATATTTTTAAGATGTTATATTAATGAATTTGTAAGAAACCATGGTTCGACTCTATCAATTTTGTCTGATTGAGATCATTGATTTACATAAATATTCTGGAATAGTATCATAATGGATTTGGATATTATGCTTTATTTGAGTAGTGATTATCTCCCCCAAACTACTAGACAGTGATAAATTAATTTTCAAACACAAGTAGAAATGTTGAGATCATGATTTTTTGACATTCAAGTTATTTGGGATCAATACTTGACTTTTGGGAATTTTTCCTACAATAATAGTTTCCATTTTAGCTTTGTAATGTCTTCGTATGAAGAATTATATGGTAAGAGGGGTCGAACCAACCTTTTTTATATTTTGTTTAGGAGAGGAAACTTAGAGGCACAGAACATATTGAAGAGACCACTACACCAGTAATGAAAATTGAGGCCCAATTTAGAGTAGCCCAATGTAGGTAAAATATTTATGCTAATAACCAGATAAATGATTTAAAATATCAAGTAGGAGATCATATCTTTCAAAAAGTACCTCCATGTAAGGGTGTCTTGTTGTTTAGTAAGTAAGGGAAAATAAGCTATATGTACATTGGACCATTTAAAATTCTGGAAAGTACCGGAGTTGTAGAATTCGGTATTACAATACCACCATGTTTATCCAAATATAACAATGACTTACACTTGTGGTTTTTAAATAAATACATACCAGACCCAATTCATGTTCTCTCCTATGAATAAATTGATTTGAAACTAGATTTTTCGTACTCTGAAGAGCCTACAGATATTCCGGACACAAGGGAGCATGCATTGAGAAATTGGAAAAATCTTCTAGTAATATTTCTTGGGGGAAACCATAAAATGGAGGACACAATTTTGTAACCTGAGGATGTTGTGGAGAAGAACCACCCATATCTTTTAAAATAAATTTAAACAATAAAAATTTCAAGGAATAAATTTATGATGGTGGGAAGAATATAACACCCCCAATATCTTATGGTATGTTTCTATTATATACATTAAATTCATTAGATATCCAATATTTCATGAATTACTGAGGCATTGTGAAATAAAAATTGATAATTTATAAGATATAGTCATAACCTATCTATTAAAATTAATTTTTCCACTTCTGTGAGTTGAATTTATAAAAACAATTCACGGTTGTGAATAGGGTGATATGTGGAGTATGATAGAATAAACATAATTTTTAGTTAATAGTATCCTACGCCTATCAATATTAACATAAACTTATTAATTTTAACATACCCTTATGAATACTACTATTACACCTATGAATGGTAACCATACACATTAAACTGTAAATAAACATCAGGTACCTTAAAAATTATAAATAATAGTTAAGTGTTGGTATTTTTTTATTAAATAATGATTGTATGTAAAAATTAAATTTATCATATTTATAAAATTATTTTGAAAAAATAAAATTCATTTTTTGATTCTACATGACAAAAAATGGTTATGGTGAGTTTTTTGGATTTTTCTAAAGTACTTGAATTTTTTTGATTTGTAAAATACAGTAATTATGATATAAATACATTTTGAGATAAATACACCCTTCCCAGCATCATGGATAATGTATGAAACCATTAGTTCAAAGTCACATGAACTTATTACAATTCATCATCATGAATCCTCTCTATTTATTTTCTTTGGTTAAAATAAAAATCTAATGATTACAATATTGCGAAAACCCTCCCCCCCTCCACTATATAAACTAACCCTCACCCCTCTTCCTCCCACACCACACAAGTTTTGAGAATTTTCTAATATCTACAAAATAAAATTCTCATTACACCCACAATCCAATTCAAAACCTTTTGGTCTCCCCAAAAGATAAAAAACAATGGGCATAAGGATATTCTCAAGGACGAGTACCCAAGAGGCCAACCTCTCTTTTTTTTCAATTTATTTTAAGTGTTCTATTCTTTTGATGCTCTCTCATCACCTCCAAAAATCCATATGAAATGATAATTAAAATAACATAAATTGAGTTGAATATTATTATGATTAGGGAATTATTCATCACCATATCTCTTTTCCCCCTCCTCATACTCTAAAAATGAATATACCTTCCAATATGTGTTAATTTATCACATTCAAGGACTCTGATTTTTCATTTTCTAATAATATATTCAAGAATTATCATGGAACCTTTTTAATTACTGAATCCAAAAATATATATTTATTTTATCTTAATAAAAGATATATATTCTATTCACACTCATTATATAATATAATAATACAAAAAAAATTCATTATATATAAAATAACCAAGTTAATCCAAGCTTTGATCATTAACATTTTAATAATGAGTCTTCATATTAGTGTATAATCCGAAATCATTATAAAATAATTTATATCTATAATATTTCCCTTATAATATATGTTATCAATTTTTTTTGTTTATCCACATTTCAAATGAACTTACATGAATGATTACAAGTAATCCAGTGATGAAAACTGAGGAAGAAAATTCATCCAAAACCATAATATTAAACCTTTTAATCCAACCAAAAAGGAAATGAATAAACCAAATATGGTTAAAATAAATATATTAAATGTATATGAGGTTATTAAATAAATAAATAAATAATATAATTTTTTTATTCCGATCATTAAGATTTAATGATGAACACATTCGGGCATAAGTTATGGGGTTTCTCATCTAAATTTTATTCCAGGGATATTTCAATTATTCTCCACTTTATTATTGTATGTGGTGTATTGATACTTTAATTATATATATAATATAATTATTATTTTTATATTCATTTTATTTATAGATTAACTTGATGATTATTAACTCTAAAGATTATATTTTGTAAGGGACATTTTTCGGTTTCCATTTCATTGCGAATTACTTGTGATTGTGAACCTACTCATTATTACGTGGGGTGCCAACATCCCCTTTGAAATAATTTTGAATTTCAAATTTTAAATATATTATATATCCATATTATTCATTCAAGGATATTATTATTTTTTAAATCCTTATTCTCTTATTAGAATCATTTTTCATTTTCAATGTTGTTTTATCTATGGAAATAATGATGAATATGTATCCTCTAGTCTACACAGATATTGAGAAGGAATATTGTACTTGTATAAAATCTATGTATAATGAATTATTTTGACTTGTAGTTATGGGTTGGTCCATCTCAATCCTCTCGATTCATTGATAGGTCTGATGAGACTAATTAGTTGCTGGAAAACCCTTTGAGTATGTTTCAAAAACAGAATCAGATAGGTATCTACCCAATGATATAAATTTTTCCTATGGTATAGTTATACCACGTGTCTAATATAATATATCTAATTAATATGAATTATATTTATTAATTTTATGATATTACTATCCATTAGGTTTTCACTAGGACAAAATCTATAGATGTAGTTACATTCTCTATTAATTAATGGCATGTTTTTTACATTTATTCACCATTCCATATTGGCTATGCAAATTTTATTATGATTGAATTATTTTTTATTCATGATTCCAGAAAATTTAACTCATAAATATAATTTTAGCTATATACTGAAAACAATTTATTAAATGTGGTTTATAATCCTTTATTACTTTATGAATGATGTATAAGATTTCATTGTACATATTATGACATATTTTCAAGATGTAAGGGGTATTTTATGAGTGAATTTAAGAAAGAGAAGATCATATAGAGATATAAGTCCCCATGGGTTATTTTTGGAAAAGGGCCTTTGATGAAATAGTTGATCTGATTATATTCCTTTTCAAAACATATTTGGTGTTCTTTTGTCTAATTAAAATATATAAATTATATAAAATATAATTAATAATCATATATATCTTCATTTTCTTGCTGACCTGAGTATATCATCTGACATTTTCACGATTTCCTTTGAAATTTTATATTACTATTCTCCTAAGAAAAAATTTTTAATGGTACTTCTATGGTAGATATCCAAAAGCAATGGAAAGTTAAAAATCTAGTTGATCATAACATCATTGATATAGTATAGTTTCCCTTTCCTAATCTCGGACATATTTATACATATGTTATCATCCATGATCGAGTAGTAGAATCTTAATAGGCCAAAACTATAGATCCTAATAAAGATATTCTTAATTATAATAAATAATTTATCAATGGATCAAATTATCCCCATGTTATATATTCTTTTTTTAAAATATAGATTTTCTTTTTAATATCAAGGAAAAACCTGATGTAATATGTGTAGAATGTGTTTCTTTTTATCTTGAAGGGCCTATGGCTAGGTAGTGGGGCTCGATTAATATAATTAATAATCAAGAAAAGATGGTGCATAAATAATAAAAGGATCATTTTATATATAACTTCTTGGTAGAATTGATGGTCATAAATATTTCTAAAATGTTTCCTAGACAAAAAAAGGTGTATGGGACTCTGACTCTTAATGTAAAAAACATTCCATAACATGTTTTATTTTCTACATAGGAACTATCAAATAATAATATAAAGACTTCAAGACTCTATACAGGACAAATATCTAATATCGGATCGAATCATATGACTTTGAATCATATTTCATATGAGCATGTGGTGGATAGAGCATTGATGGATGACCTTGATCTAGAAGGTATGTCTTAGATTACAGAAACTCCTCCTACACATTATTTAAGTTATGTTAGTTACAATAATAGAAAATGGAAGCATTGTGCGCATAATGGTGGATCTTTATAGAATGAGTCATCTATAACTTTATCAAAAACAAGAATTTGAAAATTAACTATCTTTTAATAAGAAAATATTTGGAAATCAATTAGGGTTTGTATTAAAGGGAAAAAAATATTTGGTTCTTATGGATTCTCATGTTGGAGTTGGTTCCCTAGATTGAACATTTGTGTAATTTATGATAAAATATATTCATTATTTTTAATATTAATAAAATCCAAATCACATCATTATTTTTCATCTACATAACATAGTATGTGATAATTTATAATTAGTAGCTGTCAAACAAAAATTTCATATCTATTCCCTACTGTGATGAGAAAAAAGAAGTGCTACGATACTATTTATTAATATATATTCTATTACCATATTCACTAATTTTTGTGAAAAAAATGTATCTGATATGTGGGGTGGACACTCGTAGGGAAAAAATGAATCATAGCAAGGTGTACTCCCTTGGTAATATCAAATATGATATAATGAGAATGAGACCCACTTGTAGGAAATCAAAATTTATATGTATCATTAGATATTCATATCTACAGATGTGTGTATTGATCCATATACATATAGAGTACAATTAATCATATTTATGAGTCATTTATTTTGAGGTATTAATGAAAACAAGGATGAAATATGTTCAGGTTTAGGTAGGATATGTTGGGTGCATCATGAGTAGTATTAAATTGAAGAATAATATGAGAATGGATTTTCCCTAATATTCATTAATATAATATGATATCATAGGATCTTTAATGGAAATGTTATAGCCTAAATAAATCTATGTTCATTTAGTTTTATAGGCAATTTTAATTTTTGGGATGTCCAATAAAGAGACATCAAGTACATATATTGATAGAAATGGCATAAATCCTTCTTGATTTGAGATATCATGGTAAATGGATTATATTATAAAGTATTATTCCAAATGTGTTATTACGTTTTTTAGGCCTTAATTTCATTCTATATTAGTTCGTTGCTGTGTTTTTTGATTCAAAACATGGAATTTATGGTGCTTCTCATAATACAACTAAGTCATAGGAATAGACGTTCAAAATAATGGTGTATCCACAGTAAAAGTTAAATATTATTATCATCATTATTTACTACTTAATATTTTGAATAAAATATTATTCCCTAAAGTTGATTAATAATTATTCAGGCTTTATTGATCTCATTTATTTCTCCACCTATTTTTTTAGAGAATATATTTTGAGTGGGATATTAGATAAATATTTATTTTATATTTAGTAAATATAATATTGTTTTATATATTTGTGAATGATTTAAAAATATTTATTTAATAAATAAATATCCACTTTTAATGATTTAATAATTTTATGGAGGAATAGAGGACCTATTGTAATGGTTTGAGGAGAAATAATATATATTGAATATTATGCTATTAAATAATAATAAATTTAATTCTTAAGTTAAATGCATGTTGAGAAATAATACTATTATAATTATTATTAATTTAAATGGTGTTATGTATCTATTAAATTAAAAACAAATGGAACTTTTGAAATTATTTAATTTTTACCCTAATAATGCATAAACCAAGTATTATTATTATATAAGAGGGTCAATCAATTTGTTTGGTTATTCACTATATATTTAGAGAATCCTCTCAAGACCTAGAGATCTCCAGTCAATATGAACTCTCCAAATAATAGAGAACAATATTCCCATATCACCAACTATAAAGTTAATAGAGGTCCATAGAATGATTTGGATGTGGTTCTCAAGGCGATCAATGGATGATGATGCACACAATATGATCTACCATGCTAGAAAAAAAATATTTTAACAGTGATATTTGATGATTTTCTTAACATGTTTGGAACACCACTAGAGGTAATTAGCTCTTGATTTCTACAATGAAATGATGGTACAACAGAAATATATTATTCTATCCTTCAATGATGAGAGAATTCCAAAAAGGTTATTGTTTATTCAAATAAATTTATTTAAATAAATATGTGATAATATTCTATCTTTTTCTGGTATTCTATCCCTTGTCTATATTGTTTGATACAATTGTTTATATCATGACATTAATAATTATTCAGATATCATATTGATCATTGATAATAGAAAAACTAATGTTGGTAATGACCCATCACAAGACTCTACTCCGCCTAGAACATACAAGTTGAACTAGAGTGGTTACATAATTATTTATAATTATATAAATCTCATTATTTGATTTACTCAATTTTAATTTAGTTTTCAATCCAGGTTTAATATTTTTTTAATAATAAATTGAGATCTTTATATTCCTCATACATTATTCATAGACCTAATCAATACAATGAATTTTACGAATGAAAAAAAATTGATGAACTCATCCAGATGATCCTAAGATTATGGAAGAATAAAGCTTGACTAAATGACATGTAACTATTGTTACACACCATGTAATTGTGTTCAATTTATCACGAATATATTCATCAATTAATTGGAACCTTGTACATTAATGAAACATGTTTTTTTTCATACACCATGTGTTGAACTGGATAGGGTGGCACATAGTTAACTATATTACATTCCATATACACCATGTCCAAGGTGTATATTCCATTTGTGTCATATAAATTCTATGTATTACCATATAAGAACTACCTAAATGGTGGTTGTGTAACATAGTGAGAACACGCCAACTAGTCGGTTATACATTATGTGAACTTAAATTTTTTGAGGCACCACTTACACATTAAGACCCTAAGAACGTTTCTTATATACACAATGAGTGATTCAAAAGCAGTGTATCATTCTAGTAAACACCATGTACATTAAAAAAATTAATTAAATTATGTTTTATTAATTATACTATTTTAAACTTATCAAAATTTTCTTATGTGAGGTCATTAAGTTTATAGGTCATGCCATTTCATATTTATTATCAAAAATATATAAATTTTTAATTAATATATGTGTTATGGTAAGGTTTTCATATCATTTTTTATTCATATTATAGTTGTTACTCTAGGTCCATTAAATTGTGACAGTTATAGAGAAATCATGCTTTAATTGTAATCATTATATTTATTAAACATGCCATGTACGTACATGACATATCATGTATGATATATTTTACAATGATTTCATTTTATATGATTATAATATATGTTGGGTAGATTCAGATAGATATTCATCATTTTCCCTCAATGGTACATTTATATACACCATAAATTATAAATAAATTTATTTAATTTTCTATAATATTATTAATTATAATATATGTGAAATACTTATGAGAAATAAGATAAAATTATTGATTAATTAATGATAATAAATAATTTATTCTAGAATGATTAATCCTAAATAATAAGGATTACAATTTTATGAATTCTTTTATTAAATGTGTAATTAGTTCAATGCATTTGGATGATCATGAGTATAGACTTGTCCTTTGAATCTGATTGGTTTAATTTAAATATTTATTTAATTAAATTATTGATCTACATACCATTTATCCTATTATTATTTACAGGATAAGGGCCCTTTTTTTATGTAAGCCCTTTTCAAATCACCTATTTCTAATTAAAATAATATTTATTGGATGGAGCGACCATGCCAGTTTATGTTGTTTATGTTTGGTGCCAAGGAAAAAATCCCAAGGGTGAAACATAGGTTGACAGGAGGAATGATGTAACACAAACATTAATCTATTGAAGGTTTTTCCATAGCTCTATTGATAGATTATCAACCACTAAAAAACAAACCATTTGTAAAACATCATTATTATACAACTTTATTATATAATTTCTATAATCATTGATGGTTATTTCATTATCAATTCTAATTTTGATCATATGAGTTAATGAATTTAATGATCAAGAAATATATAGCTAAAATAAAATCACTGATGTGAAAATATTATCAATGAGGTGGTTAATCAATTATGTAAATATTATAAATATTAACAAGCATGTAATAAAGTTAATAATTTTCAATGTACACATAATGGATAAAATACCATGATTACATATATTCAATCATTATAGCCTTCACTACTTCTGTTAAAATAACACCATAGTTCATAATTCGTGACCAGAAAATTTTGGAGTTCTTTAAATTATCAGATAATTATAACTTGATTTTTTTGGTTGCTATACCACAATTCACAAGAAAGGATGACTGTCACAGAAATACTTGGTGTAATTGAATGGAAATTATGGGGAAAATATAATGTAAGGATTTCAATATTGGGGATTACACTAAACAGCCCATGGAACGGAGAGATAATGTAGTTAAAATTTAAAATGCATACAAAAAACCATTCATTTTTCTTGGACAAACAAAAATGTTGTAATGAGAATCGGAATATGGATCATTAACACAAAAATATCCAAGAATTATGATATTATGAATCCAATGGTGAGGGTAATAGATTTGTACAAAATAGTGGGATTATAATAAAATTAATATTCATTTGTTATTCTTAAAATTATGTGATAAAGTACATCAATTATGATTATATTTTTTAGAAAAAAATTTAAATGTATTCAAATATATCATTGTGATCAATACATGTTAATGGTAAACTTATCACTGGTATAAATTTACAAGAGTCACAAATTTACTAATGTTTTATCTTTTAGCATAAATGGAAATTATATTTTCTATTAGAACCTATTATTGATGAGTCTTGTAATGAGGCAAGTGGTAAATAGTTATTTATATATGATAAAAATTTAATAATTCCATTAATATTAAACAATTTATGTTATCATCAATTTTCAATGAGAATTTGAAACTACGTGAGGACATGGAAGTATATAACATGTGGTCTCACATTCATGATATATATCAAGAGAATATGATACAATTTTGGTAAAATATCTTCTTTTCATTGATTATAAATAAGTATGGAGTGTATTAACTAGATGGTCCTCATTTAGTCAATATTATTGTATACATTGAATGTTTAGACATCTTGGGGATTCAATTTCCAGATGTGTTACATAAATATCTCATATATTCATCATTTCTCAAGAACATATCCTATTATATTTGTAATTATAATATGAGAAGTATTTTTAACATACTTTCATAATATCATAATTTTATTATCAATGTAGATGTGGACCTAGTTCGTGAAAAAACATGTCGTCCTTATGGTGAAAAATAAAATTAAGAACAAGGAAAATGACCCAAAGACACATAAAAAGTCTAAATCTACCAAGTTCTATCCTTCTATGAAGAGTAATATCCTTTGGTAGTTAATAGAATGGAGGATGTCTGTTTTCCATGTGTTACGCCAGCACACTAGATAAGGAACATCACCTACATGATATGGGATGATAAATGTATGTTTATTATCATGTGTAAGCATTAATTATTAACACATTGGGTATTATATACACCTTTTAGTTCTCAAATATATATCTAAATGTTAGAAACATGTGGATTCCATATGATTTCTAGAGCAGAGGTGGATCTATTCACTAATAATGGTGAGAATAAAATTTTTATATACATTGGTGAATAAGACCTTTAATTTCCAATGAGAATGATTTTTGTTTTAAAATATAGTCATTGCATTCCTATGATTACCATGAACTTAATGTTTGTGTCGTTCCAATCTGCTGATGCGTTTATTTTCCAGATCATAAGTAGAAGTTGTTTCTTTTACTAGAAAATATATGTTAGGATATGAGACATTTAAATAATGGTCTTTATATGTAAAATTATGAAAGCATTGTAATGGAAATTGATAGTAAATCATAATCAAATGACTCATATAACACCAACCAAGGATATCACTGTCTTAGTCATATAAACAAGTTGTTTTTGACATATTTCTTTGAAGAGGGATATTGTAAATCTTCTGAGATAAAACCACATCAAATATGTCATGATAGTCTATAATGGATAAGGGAAAAACCACTATTTTGGGGACATGGTAAACATGCCACAAAGCTTCTTGGATTTATACACACATTTGTGTGTTGTAAATTTCTAATAAAATATAGGGTTGGATTCTCTATCTTCATTAAACTTATTGATGACTTTAGTAGATATGCATATTTTTACATGACAGGTTATAAGTTAGAATCCTTTGATAAATTCAAGTAATTCCAGAATTATGTAGGTAATAAAATTGGTTAGAATATAATGAGTTTCTGATCAGATCGAGGTGGTGAATCTCATAAGTAAGAGTTCATGAAATTTCAATGGGATTTTGGGATTCTATCTAAAATATCTCAACCTTATACACCATAGTGGAGTGATATAATTGAATGGAGGAATATAACCTTCTCATACATGATATGGTATATGATGATTCATGTCAATATTCCATTATCATTTTTGGGGATATTCATTAAAACCAAATAATAAACATTAAAATATGTTCTAACTAAAGGGAAATATGGAACTACATTCATGTATTGGAGTTAAATGAAATATGTTTTCTCACATACATTTGTATGGGGTTTCAAGGAATTTATTAAAGCTTTCTCAGACAACCAAAATCTATTATGGGGAAGAATGTGTATCTTAATATGATATCCCACGAAATCAAAGGGATAATTTCTATAGAAAAAATCATAAGAAAATGTTACTATTATATCAATGTTCATATTTCTTATGTTGGATAAAAACCTTAAAAAGGATAGTGGGATCATAATTGACATTGTTGAAATTGATTCTCAAGATATATAGTAGTTTGAATAGGAACATATTCCAATGGTCCATGTGGATGATTTAGTTACTAAAATGAAATTTCTTCCCAGGAGAGTAAGAGAGGTAAGAGAACCAATGAGATATGGTTTTCTAGTCACCTATTATGTTGAATAATTAGTTTTTGAAAATGATGAACCACTATCATATAATGAGGTAGTAGAGAGAACAGACGCTTTATGATAGAAATAATCTATGAATTCGGAAATGGATTTCATGTATGAAAACCATGTTTGGGTTCTGGTCAATGAACCATTTTATGTAAGTATCGATGAATGAAAATGGGTATTCTAGATAATACTATACCTAAAAGATAAATAAAATTCCTATAAATCACGTATAAAAGCTAAAGGGTATAAAAAAAGTCATGTAATTTACTATGACGAAACTCTTTCTAGCTGTTTAATTATACAAATACATCAAAATTCAACTTGATTTATAGGTTACCCTGAATATGATATTTTAATGATAGTTTAAAAAAAATTAAATTATTTATTGGAAATATATTGGGAGAATATCATTTGAAAAAACCTTAATAGTTTGTGACTCTAGGTGATGATAAAAGTATTTTAAAGTTACCGAGATCCATTTATGGAATGAATAAACCATCTAGGTCATGGAACAATCAATTTCATGAATCCATAAAAGGACATGGCTTCATTAGGAAGTAATATGATCCATGTGTTTTCAATAGGTTGAGATGGAATGTGGTATTTATCATAGTAATAAATGTTGATGACATATTACTTAAAAAAATGACACTCAAGTCTTATATTGTTCAAAGGATTAGTTAAAAAAGTGTTTATCCATGGAATACTTAGCTGCTATAGCCTATATTCTAGGCATCAGGAACATTTTTGATAGATCATAGAGGCTAAATGGACATAGTCAAAGTATATGTGTTTACTAGATACTAAGGAGATTTATTATGGAAATGTCAATGAGAGTATTGGTTCAAGGGTCACATGGATTAAATACTTAAAGGAAAATGTTCCCATAGAAATAACATGATAAAGGGATAATGCGTAATAACCCATACTCTTCAATTAATGGATCAATCATGTATACAATTTTATGTAATATACAATATTTTTACTATGAATTGATCTTGATATGAATATATCAATATGGTCAAGGAGAACAACATTGGTCTTTTGTTTATGTAATACATAAGTATCTGAGAAGAACATATGTTATTGTTCTACTGTATGGAAGAGATGATGAGCTTTTCAACCTGGGTTATGCTAATGCTAGTTCTCAGATAGATCTGAATGATCTGAATTCTAAATTATGATATGTTTTCTTCTTATACGTAGGATCTACGACCTGAACGGTTTAAAAGAAGATATTTTTCATATATTCTACAGTGGATTCTATGTATATATTTTCTTATCATGCATCCACAGATTCCATTTGGATTTGTAATTTTTTCCAAGATATCTATTTGGTATCGATAAGTAAAAAACCTATCACATGCTATTCTAATAATACTAAATCGGTGGGGCCTACAAAAAACCATAGGTCACACCAATGAACAATGAATATACACTGAATGTATCAACTAATGATGGATTTTTATGAAATTTGTTATGTTCATGTAAGAATAATACCCAAAGTAAAAAAAATTGGTGGACCCCTTGAACTAAGGTGTATCTCAATAGATGGAAGAATATCATGTGAGAGATAATGAACTGATGGTTGTGATCATTTATCTCTACTGAATGTGGGAGTTTTTTGGAGTTGGATCCCTAGAACCAATGTAAGTTTACATTATGATAAAATTTATTCATAGTTTTTAATATCAATAAAATCCTTATCAAATAATTTTTTTTCTTCTATATACCGTATTATAGGAAAATTTCAATTGATTAGTTATTACAATGAAATTTTATAGTAGTTCCCTTATATTATGATAACCCTAAATTGGAAATATAATATTCTAGAATATATGTTCAATTGTCAGATAGTATCTTTTGAGGGACACAAAAGATACAAGATATAGGGGTTGGATATTGATAATACACTAAGGAATCTTCTCATTCTTAATCCCTTGATAATATATAGTAGGAGAGAATGAGAACAAGACACTCCAGTAAGAAATCCATCAGTATATGTGTCATTGAATATTTATATCTACATCCATGTGCATTGATCATTTTAATTTATAATTATTAATGATGACTATTATGAGTCATGTACTTTTGATGTATTGATGAAAACCATGATAATATTTTTTTTTGTAATGAGATAAGATTCTTTGTGTGAACCACAAGTAATATGACATTAATTAATAACGCAAGAAATGGTCCATCTTTTGTTTTTTATAAGGGAAGTTGAAATATCAATCTCATTGATGGGAAGGATATAGCCTAAACAAATCCTTGGACATGGTATTCTCTATAGAAATTCATTATCTAGTATTTCAAAGAAAGAGACATTAAGAACATAGGTTGATGGCACTGACTTGAAACCATCATTAATAGAGATATCATGATAAAGGGATTATATTACATATTATGTATTAGGACAAGATATCATTTAATTTTCTACATTAACATCCTTCCCTAGGAAAGCCTTATCATGTTTCTAGACTCTATCATTGGACATTTTTCTTTTACACCTAATGACACTGAGAAAGATCCCAAGAGGTTCACACACTAATTTTATCCAAAAGATTTGTTAAATAATATTAATATTATTTTTTAACATGTTCCATAAAAATTTCCTCTCGCATGTTGAGTAATAATTATTCAGGTTTTCATGATCACATTTACTCAATTACCAGTAATTCACGAGAATATAATGTGAGGGAAATATTTAATAAATATTTAATTTATATTTAGTGAATATAATATTTATTTATGTATTATTATTTAATGAAATGTAATTTTTTATTATATTAGTAGTCATTACTCATGCCCATTTTAATATTATGGATGAATGATAGATTGTTATTAATAGTTTGTTGACAAATAAAAAATATTGGGTATTAATTGATTAAATGATAAATAATTTAATTTTAAAGTTATGTGCATGTTGAGAAATAATGATAAATTTATTACTAATATTATTTGATATACTATTGTGTAGGAACAATATAAATAATAAATCAGTCTTTTAAAGTTAAATTATTTTAACCCTAGTAGTATGTACACCTAATTATATTATCTTTTACAAGAGAAAATTAATTTTTTTGGTTATGAAAAATGGATTTAGTGAATCCTCCAAATCCCTAAATTGTGGCCTTCTCCAACAATATCCTAATAATGAAGGGTGATATTCTTCAACCTACCACTCTCAAGTCATGAGAGTTTAATGCTAATGATTTGCAAGTGATTCTTGAGGTGACCAAAGGTTAGGGATGCAAGTGATAAGATATTCTATTATAGAACATAAATATTCCAATGTAGAAGATAGTATATTTTTGTAACACATGTGGATCACAGTTATAAAGAATATTCTCTTTATTACAATAATGCTACAATGGTAAAACACATATCTGTTTTTAGATCTATCAATAAAGAAGTAATTCTATCTAATAAATGATTTAATTTGGATTAGGTGTTTAGGGGTATAAGTAAATTAAACACAAACACACCACACAGACATAGACCTGAAAGGCTGATCATTTCCCCCTAAAGGATAACCCACCCGATCAACCACTTTATTAGACAATATATTTTTGTCCTGATGGCCCAGTGGTGATGAATCCCAATACATGGAATGTAGGCCCAAAGTTTTTTTCCCAAGGCCCATTATATGAATAGTAAACTGTCTACCATAGTTCCACTACAGTGCCTCCACTGCTAAGTATTCCCTCTATCGTAGCTATAGTGTCTCCCACAGCCGCTACAGTACAACTTTTCAGTAGTCCCCCTACTATTAGAGTATTCTAAAGTAATTCTATAGTAGCTATGCAGAATTAATTTTTAACCCCCATTTTTTATGTAGTATTATACGTTATTACCACTAATATGTTCCCCAATTACAATGAAATTCAATAATTAATTGAATTGATTATAAATAACATGTCATTATCTTACCTTTGGTTCTAATGTTCTATCTCTTTTATATATTCATTGATTAAATTATATAGATTAAAATATTTATCTATATATAAATGTCAGATTCATAATCTATCATGGAAAAATGAAATTATGGTAATGACCCATCACACACTTCTGATGTGCCCAAAACCTATAGCTCTGGCCCCATTAGATATCCTATCATGTGTTTCATTCCTCGAATGACGCAAAAATATCATCTAAATGTAAAAGAAATATATATCAACTAGATTCATATTGAACTATGGTGTTCCTCAAAAATAAATCTAGAACGAAAATTATCCATGTAATGTATGATTCTCAAGAGAATGTTGGTACAGTTATATTGATAGGTATAGGTACTGCCGCTATATATTTATCTTTATTGAATACATTATTTAAAACTTTTTAATATAATTCCTTAATATAGATACATATTGTATGTTTTATATACCTTTCTATTGATATTATGACTTATGTACAAGATATCTTAATGACCCACAGAAAAATAGGGAGTAGTGTCTTTAATGGCCTTCTTATGTACTCTCATTATTTATGGTTTAGATAACCTGGAATTTTATCATTAATAATATAAACCATTTTTATCAAATTATCTAGATGGATTTTTTGATTTCCAATATATCCAAAATTTAATATTAACTTATTAAGTCTCACTTACATTCCCTAATGGGTCTTTACATTTTCTATAGGTATAATAGGACCCAAGGTAGAGCATAATTGGACAACCCTATTCTAATGTTATATATGGTGATATTTTTAATTTCATTTACCCAGAGATATTTTCTTTGAGTGATAATATTCATTTTTAGGATGTCGACATTCCTAAAATGCATCCATCTAAATTGTTTAGCTTACCCCAGTCAAGGGAAGTAAATTCTCTTATTAAGATGTTACCTAGAACCAGTTTTTTTTATAATGTCCTATAATATGGAACTAGTTAATTAAGAAGTGTTAAATACATAGTTGGATGATTTATTCGATAATGGTTATATATATCTTCTTGAGTCTCCTTGGTTAGTGACCATTCATTTTCTAATGAAATATGTTGGAAAGATCTTTAATTTGTGGAATTCTAAAAAATAAATTTGTTCATTGTACATAAAAATATTTATTGCCTCACATTGAATATTTATTATATTATAAAGTTATTATCTAAATTTTATTCTCATTTTGGTTATCACTAGTTGAGTTTTACATAATATAATATGTCTAAGACCACCATGATGAAAAAGAATAACCCTTAGGAGTATAATGTTATACCTTTATGTTTAACCAATTATCTTCCAATTTTTAATTCACAAATTAAAAAGATATTTCATTACTACCTCTATTATTTTTTTGGAGGGGTATGTTGTTAAAATTTTGTTTACATGAAAACATAATAAGAACATGTTCATTATCTAAGAGTATTTCATGATACATTAGGAGATCAAAAAATTTATTTCATGCTATCAAAATTTCAAATCTATATAATAGATGTGAGTTTCATTAGGACCATAGTATCATTACAATGTATTTTTTTCAATCCTTAAAAATTAAGGATACTATTAAATGTGGTAAAACATTAATTTTTTGTATTTATAGATTAAAATGATTAATTATGTATTACAAAACTTTTTTAATATATTTTTTAATGTTGTATTTTCTAATAATGGAAGGCACTCTTGAAGGAGTAATATTCTTATGGATTTCAGCTGTAGGAAATATTTATGTGATTGAATAATATTTATAATTTTATGGATGGGATGACACTTGATGAGGATAGGTACATCAATATGATCTTTTATGATACATCATGATTATGTTAGGGTTATATTATATAGCAGGATAATAATGTGATAAAATATGGTTCCCACCACATTAATCAACAAAAGTAAATCTATAATAGTTATTTTCAAGATTTCATAGATGGGATTCATACCCATAAAATTCTATGATATTACCACTACAACGAGTGTGATTCTTGTTATTCTCATAAAAAATATTGACTTATATATCCTCTCTAATCAATTTAAATCTCCATCAGATATGATGATAGGGGTACCAATTATACTTCATTGCAACAACGCCTTCACTCCCAATAGGTGCAATGTCATTTTTGTTAGATTGGTATAAAAATATCCAATGAATTCTATGGATGAATCATCATATAAGTGAATATTTATTTATATATTCTCTTATCAACATATTTGAATATGTTTATATGAGACCAATATTATTTTTTCAGGTGTACAGTTGAATTCTTCCCCTATCTAGATTGTTATTCTTTAGTAGTAGATTGATGATTAGTTTTTCAGAATTAAGGTCTCTCTTTATGGTGGTAAGACTATTGGTGAGTGGTCATTATCCATTGATGGTACCCTATGTTTCTTGAGAACGTAAATCATATATTTACATGTGCTAATATATTTAATGGGGGTATATCTTAGTTCTTAGTGTTCGGTGCACCTGGTCCACATAATGATGTTCTATAATCTACAATGCTAAATATAGTTCCCAAGTACGAGACATAATATTGTTGGTTTGGTTTATAATTATCAATCATATTTATTGGTAATATTTTAAACTAAAAAATTAGGTTTTCTATATCCCCTTCCAATGCCGACATTTATGTGGGATTAAATTTCAATATATTTCCTAGTTTCATTTACATATGCACCACTACGGATGAATGTTATTTGGTTTGGTATTAATAGACTAAAAAAATATTATCACTTCACTCCCATTCTTTATATTTCCAATGTTAATGGACCTGTAAAGTATGCTTTTTTAATATATCATTACATTCAATGGAGTTATACTGGTTATAGTTTCTAATATAGATCCCATTTAATATTCCTCTTTTTGAAGTGGCATATGTGATGTATTGAATTAACATGTATGTTTTATCTTGTCATATCATACAAAAATGAATTTCCAATCTAAACTATCTATATATATCATAGAATAAATTAATAATTCATTCATTTAATACATTATAAGTTCATTTGATTGAAAAATAGTAGAGTATTGTTTTTCATATAATAATATTTCTCAGTCTTTAGTCAAGATAGAAAAAATTTGGGTGTTTTACAACCATCTTGATAATTTCCTTTTATTTTGTTCAAATAATGTTGATGATTCACTATTTTTTACTGAATTATTCCAATAAATGATTGAAAATTTTTATTTGAATAATGGAAAAAATTTGAAAACACATTGTATGTATAAATATTATGTCTATTGACATATATTCTCTTTGGATATATCAGTATGTGAAAAGGTGTTTTAAAAATTATTTTCATAGTTGGGATAAGGAAATATTAAAAAATATAGGATTCTTCCATTGATATATAAGTGAACAATTGAAGGTGTATAACTTAATGACAATGTTTCATATCAATTCAATTTTACACCTCATTTGTGGTTGATTCATAACATGTTTTATGTACCATATCATTTACTGTACCTCTTTGTCTTATCTATTATTGTAATATAGGAGGAAATTGATGTGGAACCAAATTTATTTGTGATGAAGATCACAGATCAAATTATTTATTATGATATAAAGGGTCTTCATAGGAAGTCTGTACCATTTGTTCAGGTGAGTTATCTTGGTTTCTCTAACTCAAATTATACTAATAATTTCTAATATATTTATGATAGTTTAGTGGAATTATCTATAGGAGAAGCTGTTACCATATTTTAGGCCATTATAAACAATATTGTTTTCAACCATTTATTTGACCTTTTTCTTGGATTTATGTTTTGTATTAGGAAGTTATTTTTTTGGGGATATATATAGTTTGGAAAACCATACTATATTCCCTAATATTTCATTATTCATGCATGTTTTTTAAGGTAGAGTGTATGGTGAGTTAATCTAGTGGCCTCAACCATAAATTTTGTCTTTTGGGATTGTGGAGATTTTCACAATTAAAAACACAGTATTTCAAACTGTGTGCCCAAAACATGAAACATTTTTAGTATCCTAATAATAGGAATATAGTATGATTATATTTTATTAAACCTTGTGTCTAAGAAATGTTACACTCCCTATTTAATTGAAAGGATATATGATTAGGTTTCAAAGTAACTATAACCATGAATCAGAACTCATAACATTGTTTCTCCATATATTTAATCAATTGAATATTATAATTAACATCATGTGCCACATTATTTCATAGAGTAAACTCCCTATAAAACCAAAAAGGGCCCATTTTATTTTGAAGGTTCTCAAGATAGTATTTTGGACCCTTCGAATGCTTTCCACACAGATTGTTTTCTTTGTGGATTTGACTCAGTTAAATGTAATATCCCTGATTTGGAAATCCTCATTCATTACTTATAACCTACATTAAGAGTTATGAATCCCCATGTAATTTCAAGATATATAACATGATTTGAAGGGTTTTGATTATATAGATTTCACTTTGATCATCCTAATATTTTATTACACATTCATGATTCCCAATTCATGTCACTAATTTCCCAGGGGATTAATGTTAATTTGTTTTATATGTTTTTCCCTTCAATTTAAACATTGATTTAACAATTAATTTGTAGTAAAATATCAATTATTTTCTTTGATTTGATAATATTTCGAACATGAATTCAAAATGGATGTATTTTAGATTTAAAACACATTTTGAATGGTTTAGGAAGTAATGGGTTCATGTTTGATATTAAATGTATTGAAATAAAACTTGTTGGATAAATCTAATTGATATTGAATCTAGGGAAATATGGATTTAAGGAAGATAATTTTTAAGGAATGAACATGGTGATGACATGTTAATTTTTTTTGTTAAAATGAAATGAAAATTGGAAAAAATAAAATTTTCATTTTTTCCATGAATGAATATTTTAATGGAATTGATTTATCAAAATTGAATAATTGATTAAGAAGAAATTTGAGCCTGAATTCATAGTGCATTATTAATAAAATTATGATGGGACTATATCTTCCTATTAATTGATTTAGTATGAAATATATAACAAAACAATGTTCTGATTGATTTCCCATGATGAGGAGTTGATTGATTTTATCCCAATGGACGAAGACATTTTGTCATCAAAATAGGCATTGAGTCATAGTTCTTTGAATGAGTGTTGTAAGGATACTACATCCCTTAATAATGAAACCTGATTTATTATGAAAATGTATCATTATATGATATTATTATATAATTCTAGTAATTATTTGAAATTATTTAATCATTTCTTCTTTATTTTGATTAAAATATACATTTATCTTTATTTTCCTATACATACCAACTGCGTCAGCTGAAAAACAAATTGATAGATAAATGTGAGAAATTATCTTCCAAAAATTATTTAATTTAATATCTAAGCTTAATTGATTTTTTATAATGTTTTTTATGGAAACTTTTATGCAATCCAACATTGTTTTTTTCTAACACCCAACATTTTACATTATACATTAGTATATAATGTTTTTTTATGATCCATGTAAGGAAATGTTCATCATAGAGGATAAATATTTACTTTATTCAAGGGACCTTGGCTGCGATATATTACTAGTGGAGTTGTGATCCACTCATTACACTATAAATATATATTCTTTTACTTGATGCATTACTTGTTGTCTTTTGGATGATGTAACATTTAATCTCATTTTTTCTTCATATGATACATTTCCCAATAAGTATTTATTATCTGACAAAAAAATTCTTCGACTTAGTGTAAATTGTTACATATATTTTTTCATGGGTAAATATCAATTTCTCTTACCATTTTTTGATTCCCTGGAACTACTCACCCGTCTATGGTGATCCTAAATTTAATTTGGGTAATGTCAATGTTGGTTCAGGTACAAATGAACTTGTGTATTCAGGTAGCTTCACAAAAATTCTTATTGAATTAATTAAATTAATATCAATTAATATTATTTTATATATTTTTATACTTATCCAAAATATAAAATAAATTAGTTAATAGTTTATTAAATTAAACGAACCAAAACTATTTTTTTTGGAATAAAATCATTAAATAAGTTTTGAAATTTTTAAACATAGATGTCATATATGAAAATTTTATTCCTAAATTAAATATTGTAATTATTAAATTTATATTTATTCCTGATAAAAATGTTTCACAAACATTCTAGTCAATATTATATAATTAAAATTAGATCAATGTGGAAATACTTGTGAAATGTGTATTTTTATGTTTTCAAAAAAAAAATCCATATTTTCAAAAATAAAAAATAAAAAATTATTCTTCTTAATTTTTTACAGACAAATTTAGAAATTGAATTCATTTTTATGATTTAATTTAGTGTATTATAAATTAATCATAATATCGACACACACAAAATACAATCAAAACCATTTTTTATGATACATTATTTAAGTATAAAATAATTTTATAATCTATCTATATCTATGAACATAAAAATTATGAATGATAATAAATTAGTTTATTTGTTAAAATATATTAAATTTTTATAATCTATTTCTTATATATTTTAATTTCATAAAATAAAATACAATGAACCAATACAAAATTTCAATAAAAATATGATTTTAATTATATTAAATAATTTCAATTCATATAAAATTTACTAGAACTATAACTAAAAATTTTCTAATATAGATGGTAATATACATTCAATGGTTCTATAATCCCAATGAATATATGAGTCCATATTCTATATAGGAACAATAATTTTATAATCCCATTTATAGTATTTCAATCATATATAATATCATAAAAATCCTTAAAGTCATTAATTTTGTCTTCTCATTCCAATAATAGGGTTAATTCATAGCTTTTTTAATTGGTATTGGTATTATTGTCTTTATAGAGGACCTTGGGTAAAATATTATATACCTATTGTATTTTTATATATTTTTCTCATTTATTCCGACTTTATTTTTAATATGTCTGAATATTATTGTAGTCAAATAAGGTATTAATTAATATATAGAATTATATTATCTCAAAAATTGATATTATATATCATTTATTTTTTTATGCTATGAAAAAAATATTAAAATTAATATAATTGAAAATAAATTCATAATTTAATGAGTGTTATAATCTACAACCTTTAACACATTCCTAATAATTTTATCCTGAGAATATTTAGTATGGGATCCTAATATAAAAAAATAAAATATTTTTAAAATATATTTTTATAGTTGAAAATGAATAGTTAACTTCATATTTTAAAAATCACAGAAAATTTCCCCTTGAGTAATATAGAAGTGTTTTCTAGACAAAATGTGTTGTTGAATAAATATACATATGGTCATGAAAGAGAAAAAAAAATTATTTAAAAATTCCTTTTATGAAATTATGAATTGTAATTAAGAGATAACAAATACCCATATTTGAAAAAAATTAGAGTGAATAGTAATGATTTATTAGGATAGAATGTAAATCATTTTTCATAATAAGTATGTGAACATTTTTGAGAATGGAAATTATAGTCTAGAAAAGAAGAGCTATTTAATGTATGAAATTACCAATTTATGAGTATAATGATTTAATTGTTCCTAGAATGAAAGATGAAAATTAATTTATTCAAAATTATCATAAAATGGAAAAAATAATTATTTCAAGATCCATTTGTTTGAATTGAAGGATTTATTTACCATAATTTATTAGAATATAAGAATATAAAAATACAAGATATCTTCGATTTCATTAAGGAAATGTAATCTATTGGTTTCATATATAGACTACTCAACAACCTGTTCATATAATTATATTTTTAGAAAAGGAATTAGATGAATCATTCAATTTAAAATCATTATATCCAAATCATTGTGGATCTTGAGGACTAGAAAATGATTTCATGTTTTTTCACCTATATTTATAATGACCAAAAGTATTCGTTCATGACAAGATATTACATATAATGGATACTAAATCCAATATCTATAAAAGTTAAATAATAATTCCCAATGATTAATATAAATTGATTCAATAAATAATTATAGCTAAAAAATTCAAAATATTCCCGACATAATTTCTAACACAATATTTACAAAGATTTTATCAAAAAAATCCTTAAAAATAAAACAAATCTACAATAATTCTTTATTACTCATTATGGTAGATAACACAAAGGATATATGCACCCTTAAATTTAAATATCCAAATTATAAAACAATTCATACCAAACAAACTATAATAACAAATAATACGATAAATCTATGGTTTACCTATACCAAATTCATCATTTAAAATACAAGAAACGTTATTCATAATAACATTATTCAAAAAAATACACAAATAGGGAATATATAAAATTTAATTTTAAAATATCTGAATACATTTAATATAGTATAAAACATACCACAATGTCTAACTCATGGAACACTATATTTATACACTTAAATCATTCATCATTCACAAAAACCAAGAAGCTGTTATTTTCCATATTTTTCCCGAATATATAATCCCGATAATAAAAACTATGAATTATGTATGAAAATTAAAAATTATGAATCTTGTTCTATTTTATAATTTAAAATTTAAAAACTCATAATATTGAAATGTCGATCAGGATACATTCTGAAACCAAAATTGAATATTAATATGTGAATTACATATGAGTTTGAGTCTGCATATTTTTTGAATTCCCCTAATATTTTCCACGATTATATTCTTCTTATATCAATGAAAATTTGTAACATCATAAATGACAAAGATGTTACTCGAGATTTAAATTTATATTAAATCCCATATTTTGAAATTTGGCCTACAAATATAATCAAGAACATATACCACATAGTACATAAGTATACCATTTGAGTTTAGTTTTTTCAAAAAAGATTGGTTTTTATAATAATTTACAATTTTATATAATAATTAAAAAACATAAGATTTCTAAAGTACAACATACATTTGATCTTAGTTAAGTGCTGGGAAAACATTTTATGAGTTATCTATTAAAGAAACCTCAAAAATTCCCTTATGTTATTTTATAAAATATGAGATGACGTGATATTTTCTCAAAACAAGGTATAATATATCATAAATTTCTTCATGAAATCCATGTAAAAAATATGATGGGGATAGAAAATAAATTTTTCTTCATGACTTTTGAATACATGAAATGGTTTCAAAATAATATGAGATATATTTTATGTTATTATTGAAATTGAATCCTCTTAAAGATAAATGATGTTTTTTTTATTTTTTTACCACTCACCATGAAGAACTATTTTTATCATGATCCATGAAATTATTTATCCAGTAACACATAATTACAAATGTAAAATCCATTGATGACATGATAATTTTTTTTACAATTTGGTTATTTTCTTACTCTAACACACCCTTCCCTTAGTCTATATAAAATTTGATTCACCATTGCTTCTATAATGGATTACATATCACTGGTTCTATTATACCACATCACATAATACAGATATAATAACAATTCATCTAAACATATGATATATTTTTGAAATATAATGTTTCAAATTTATGATCTGAAATCATTATATTATCGATTGATGTTTCCTCCTCAAACAAAACTGTATCCTCTAATGTTATTTAAACCCTTTCTCTGATACCATCAATAACTCCAATTTCAATTAGAAAAGGAAAATTTTATTTTAATAAATGGATGTAAATATTTTAAATTCCAATTAATTGTTTTGTATAGTGATTTAGGGAATAACTAAATAATTTAGTTACATAGAGAAAAATTACACAATATGTACATATTTTTCCTATAAGAATAGTGTTCTTAAGATAAAAAAACCTATTTTATTAATGAGTCACTTATGTAATTAATCATTTATATTATTATTTGAGAATTAGAAATAATAATAGTTCATACTAATCCATTGGCCCTGTAAAATAAATTTGAAAATATGGGATGGGAATAAAAATATCAATTTGGGATATAAGAATAATGGAAACCTATTAATCAAGTGAAATACATAAAAATCGATGAAACATTTCACATTTATTAAATGAAAAAATTATAAATAACATAATAAAACATCCTGATAATATAAACCAATAACCAATGATATTTTTTAAAACCCATTGCAATCATATAAAACCATGAATTCAGATTAAGGTTAATTAGAACTCATGATAAATTCCTATAAAACACAACAACTAACCATTAAAAATTAATGATCATTTCATTATGCATGACATCATTATTTTCTACAAGCACTATTTTATCTATATTAATATTGGTTTTGGATATAAAAAAATTCTAACACCATATTCATAGATGTTTGATCATTTCTGGAATAACTAAAATCTTGTTAACTATATAGGAGTATTGAATATTGTTATCAATCTCACTTCTCCCATTGAAGGATAATCTTTAACAAATACATGTCAAAGCTTTATTAGGATTAGGTAACATATGTATCTATAATGTGATAAATAGCAATCACATATAATTATGATATATAATATCATGAGTGAAATTTTTTTAAGGAATAACTTTCTAATGATAAATCCTTATAAAACAAACATGAAATCATTATTGAAATAATTTTTATTTTCATATATTATAAATCAAAAATATGTAAAAATTAAAATTTTCGCTTAAAATATGGAATATTTTATTATTTTAAACCCCATAAAAACTTTTTGTGAAATTAATAATAAAAATAATTTTTGTAATGCTATAAAATTATTTTCAATCCACATAGATTTAATAATATTCCCTTTTACATTAATAAAAGAATAAAAATCTATCGTATGATAAATTATTCAAATGTTATATTTCAAAACAATTTTAAAAATTTTAAATATATTTTATTATTATCATTACAAACTCTTGAATCATATATATGAACATTAATGAAATTATAAAATTTACTATATCGTATTGGAAAAAGAGATGGATAGAACACATTAAAAAAATATTTTTTAGAATAATGTATGTTACCTTATGTCATGTTAATATTGTTATGCTCTAAAATGATTAAATAATAAAATTATATTACTTGTATAATTTATCATGTAATAATTTATTTTTAATCCCACTATCAATTTATTTATATCATTTATTACAATTATTTATATAGTTACTAAAATGGTTGGGTACACAATAGATGTTTTTGTACGTTTCATTTATGACCAAAAAACAATATTCGTACCATGATCATTGTTGAAGAAATTATTGTAAATCAACCTACCGAATGTAAAAATGACATAATTATCAAATTTTTAAAATAAATATACTTTTAAAAACAACTATTTAAATTGTTCATACAAAAATAATAATGGATTTTTATTGAAATGATTTTCAATATGTACACATGAATAAAAATTTCAATTTTCTACTCTTTTGGGAAAAAATATTATATTTACAATGTAATTTTTAAAAATAAAAATTAATTTATAAACATCATATTTTTTAATAATTTCAATCATTTTCAATAGCCTTGTATGGGGTAAATTATAAAAAAAGACATTGTGAGATGGTGGTGGATACTTTCATGAACTACTCCCAACAAATTCTACCCCTCTTCATAATACAAAGGGGGAAGACAGATAATGGCACTGATGTCCTGCATCTAGTAGGCCCCAGTTTTCCAACATGTGCTGACGGTATATTAAAAACACCTGTGGGAGGCATTACCCTGTAATTGAACACCTATCAAAGAGATATAAAAGATTGACACTAACCAACTCATGCGCATAACACAAATACAAAAACCCAAGGTAACAAATGTAACATCAAGAACGAAAAACTACAACTGAAAGGGAAATCATCAAGTAGCAAAAGAGATTAAAATTTCCACAACCATAAAGCCTAAATATATTCTAAAAACACTAAGCTAGTATTATCTATCCTGATCTCCACCCAGCTCTATGTTACCTTAAAAAGTTTTCATAATGTAGGTTGAGTAAATTAGTATACTTTAGTATGATCCTCCCTAGAGCCTCTGATGAAAAGGTAAACAATGAATACTAATTCATAGTGAACAATAATTGAATCTAATGCATCACATAAACATGTATAATATGTTCATAAGAACTCTATGGAAGCTCTAACCAAGTATCATATAGTATAGTATATAATATAATAATAAATTTCAATAGTACATCGCTACATATTTCCCACCGTGTAATGGCTCGGACCTCTCTGTCCCATCTATTTTTCAAAAAGAGTGTCTTGAAGTGTTCTGGAGGGTAAAATGGACTTTTCCCACACTTGTTAGAATTTTTTAAGTACATGTCGTGTAGTGTGAGTACACGCCGTGTACCCCCTCGCTAGGTATACCCCGTGTTAAAGGCCATGTCCTTGTCATGTGAAATAAATGGGTACACGCTGTGTACCCAATACTCCACGTCGTGTAGTGTCTCCCCGAGTACGTGTTACCCTCAAACCGTGTGTTGACCAGTCAACGGCTGTGTGCCATGTTGGAGCCATGTCCTTGTCGTTTGAAATAAATGGGTACACGCTGTGTACCCAATACTACACACCATGTAGTCCCTCCCCGCGTACGCATTCCCCTCAAATCGTGTGTTGACCAGTCAACGGCCACGTGCCGCATTGAATGCCGTGTTGGAAGATGCATGGTGGCAGTGTGAAATGGTCCATTACATGCCATGTAACATAAATTACACGCCATGTAATTTTTTTTCACTCCTATAAAAGGAGGGGTCCCCTCCTCCTTTTCAACACACCCCTCTCCTCCACTTTCCTCTGAGCAATGCTCTGCCAATAGACTCGAAGGATCTTTTTCTTCCATAACTTCTTCATCGGAGCTCTGATTTACGATCTTTCAGTGGCCACGGGATTGTAACGACGAGGCGGAACTTTTGAGCTTGGATCCTTTGTCCTTTCTTACCCAGATTTTACCAGAGGAGTTTTTTTCTGGGCATTGATAGAAGTGAAGGACTCCGACAGATGCCTTCTAAAGTTGATCTGAGGGAGCATTGTGATCAGAACCTTTTGAGGTAGGGATATTACCTTCATCTCTATAATTTGTGCAACATTCAGGGTGGGTATCCTCTTGTTTACACGAAACACTTTTGAACCATTTTAATAAAGATAATAACTGGCTTATATAATGGGAATGGGAAGTTGTGAATGCAGTTACGATTTTATTTATATCTTGTGATATTATGTTGTAAATTGAATAGGCTTATGCTTGTGCAATTAAATGATACCCTATCTTTCTAGACCGTTTATAGATGGAAACCTCATGGAATGTGGTAATTTTTTAATCACGTAAAGTTGGCAGATTAAATGAAAATCTGGAACCCTTGTGTGATCACCCCGGATGAACTAAATTGGAATAATAAACATGTGGGTGCTGTTAGGGTTAATTTATGTGAAGGGTGTGTTTTTGTGGGTTTTTGTGGATAGAGTGACCAGAGGGTATGCAGTTGGATTGGTTGTGGGTTTGTGTGAATTCTATGTTAGTGATGGACAGCAGGGCTGCGATGAATGGTATCAATGGATGATCATGTATGGTGTGGTTGTGGTTATGTTGGTTGGAATCGGGGCTGCAGGGATGGCTTTAAATGTTAACAAACTATGGGTTGTGTTTAATAAAAAAAGTGGAAGTGTTAATGAATGGTGGGGCATGATAGTTGAATTGGAATAATAGTTAATGGGGTTGGTTGGCTAATAAGAAGTACTTGGATGTGTTTCTTGTGTTTTCCTAACATTATTTGTGGGTAGAGGGGATATGTTTTGCGAATGATCAGTGTGTTTGGTTGTGGATAGTTTCCCAGTAGTTAAGGAACTAATAAACTAATTCTGTTGAAACATGAAAACCTAAATGGGGTTGGGGTTTGTTGTTGTATGTGTGCTTCTTAGTAGCAGTGCCGAGGCACGTGCTCAGTTATTTGATTAGAAGACATAGTTTGGGTTGAGTGTTTGATGTATATATATATATCTGTGTCTTTGTGTTTTATCTCACCCCACACATGTTGAGAACTTAGTGCCAAACACTCCCATTTCATGGGAGAGGGTGCTTTCCCCTTAGTTACTAGCTCCTTCCTGCTCCTTCTTCCCTAGGCTGTGATGGCTTGAGGATACCTTACACCAAAGTCTCTTTGGGTTGGTTTCGATTGGGGTGGTTTAGCCCAATAATCTTCAGGCAGGTTTTACTAGTTCCCAAGAGCCTTCGGGATAAGCCAGGTGTGTGCGGGCGGGATACGTGGTTGTGAGGTCCAGGTCTGTGCTGGCGGGATATGTGGTTGTGAGGCCCAGGTGTGTGCGGGCGGGATACGTGGTTGTCCAGCCCAGGTGTGTGTGTTCGGGATACGTGGTTGTGAGGCCCAGGTGTGTGCGGGCGGGATACGTGGTTGTGAGGCCCAGGTGTGTGCGGGCGGGATACGTGGTTGTGAGGCCCAGGTGTGTGTGGGCGGGATACGTGGTTGGGAGGCCCAGGTGTGTGCAGGCGGGATATATGGTTGCCAGGCCCAGGTGTGTGCGGTCGGGATACGTGGTTGTGAGGCCCAGGTGTGTGCGGGCCGGATACGTGGTTGTCAGGCCCAGGTGTGTGCGGGTGGGATACGTGGTTGTGAGGCCCAGGTGTGTGCGGGCAGGATACGTGGTTGTGAGGCCCAGGTGTGTGAGGGCGGGAAGAGTGTGGTAGCGTCAGGACTTTCACCGTTAAGAAGAGAAGCTAGCCACTGGGAGAAAATGGTGTTGGGTAACCAATGCTCTGGTTCGTATATACTACTACCTATTGTGATTGTGTTTTGGTGAGTGTGGCCGGTGAGGATGGGTGGATAGAATTCCTTGCTAGGTTTCTTCTGTTGTTCTCACAGGACATTAGGATGTCACCCCACTTGTGCATGAGATCGTTAGGTTTCCCTACTGAGTATACTTGTATGCTCACCCTACGTTTAATTTCAGTTTTCCAGGAGGACTACCAGGGCCGTGCGGGACCCTACTAGTCGGGACAGTTGGAGTTGCTACAGTTTTCTATACTTGTTTATTTTGGTATTGTACTTTTTGAGCATTCTTGTACTTGTACCATGTTTCAGAACTATTTAAACATGCATGTTGGATTGGTTTGGGTTTATTACTATAAACTTGTTCTTTTCCTTTTTTGTGGCTAACTTGTCCTATCTCTCGATCATAAATAATAAAAAGGGTAATGCCTCCCATATTTCTGAAAACTCATACCTTTGGTTCTAGTCACCACCGAAGAGCCTACTAGAGGCGGGACTTGGGGGGACATTATCTCCCTTTCACCATTTCCAGCTCAAGAGGGGCATCTTTGGTGGAAGGGGGTCATGACAGAATGGTATCAGAGGTGATGGTTGAGAGATAGGATGGAGTATAGAGTTAGGCACAATGAGGATTGCATGGTATCGTAGGTCAATAGTGTTGGTTAATCTTGGTGCATGACATAGGCCATGGAAGACCGGCTAGGACACGGGATTTTAGGGGCCCCCGTGAACCGATGCAAAGACTCTGAGCCTACCGAACAACCAAGTGAGACCACATTGATTGCAGGGTACAGACCCTAGGGAAGGTACATGCATCATCATGATTGTGTTTTACTTGATTTGGGCGTTCTGGGAAAGAAATTTAAATAATTTGATAAAATAAAACCTTGAGAAATTTCCTTACTACTTGTTCTTAGGAGACCCTTGTCTACCATACAGCTATGGCACCTGGATATCATCCTCGGGTGACTCAGATGGTCGAGGCCTAGCAGATCCAGGCAGTCGATCAGTTGAGGATTGACCGAGAGGAGGAAGATAGCCAGTGGAAGAAGACTCTCCTTTCTTTTCGGTGGGAACCCCTCAAGATGTACGAGAGTAGTACGTTGGATACGGAGACATAGGGGTGTCTTGAGGAGTTGGGGATCGCTTTTACCTTGATTCTTGCTCTGAGGGAGTACTGGGTTCTTCTAGCAGTCAGTCAGCTGAGAGGTGCCATGCGACAGTGGTGGATGCTCTACCTTGGAGAGAGGATAAATGTAGAGGTTCCGTGGGCTGACATTAAGAAGGAATTCCGAGAGGAATTACTTTCTTCAATGATCAAGGAGGACAAGCAGCAGGAGTTACTCTCCCTCTAGTAGGGGAGTATGTCAGTACGAGAGTTGGGGATAAAGTTCAAGGATCTCGTATGCTTTGCTTCGGATCTCTTTCCAGATGAGGAGTCTCGGGCGAGACATTTGGAGGAGGTGCTTCGTCCTTCGCTCCAGTATGCCATCACCCCCTTCACCCTTCTGACGTAATTGGAAGTACAGAAGAAGGTAGAGGGTGTAGCGAGGATGCACTCACTGGGAGGTGCATCACATGAGGGGTGTCAGCCAGGTTTGTCAAATGGGAAGGCAGTCAGCAGTAGGTCTCCTGCGACGGGACATTCTCGGTTCAGGCCAGTGGGGAGTAGGCCCTAGGAGTTCCAATTCAGATCTCCATGTACTCTTTCCTTTTCCATGAGCCCAAGACTGAAGTATTTCTCTTGTGGGGGTTTTAGGCACATTCAGAGTCGGTGCCCGACCTGATCTTAGTATGGTGGAGGTGGGCATGTTCAGTGCCTACCTTAGTAGAACCAGTTGTCGATGAGGCCTTTCCAGCCGCAGCAAGACCATGCTCCTCCGAGGGAAGATTTAGTGGGAGGAGTCTGACCTCAGGGTGCTCCTCAGGGACCTCGACCAGGGCATGGTCGGGGAGGTGGACGACATCAGAGAGGCAGAGGAGCCAGGCGTGGATAGTTGTACGTACCAGAGTTGGTAGCTCTAGTAGGACCAGAGGTGGTACGAGGTACGATTTGTTTGTTCAGCACTCTCGTTTCTTCCTTGTTCGATTCAAGAGCTTCACACTCTTTTGTTGCACCCAGTCAAGCCCATGATTTGTGTCTATACATAGAGAAACTTTCCATACCACTGGTGCTGAGTACACCAGTTGGAGGCTAGACCAGCGTATCTTGTGTTTTCCAGGGATGTGGGCTGACGTTGGGACCACATCGATCTAGTGGGGACCTTCTTCTGTTACATATGTAGCCATATGATGTCATCTTAGGAATCGACTGGTTTTTTCTGTTTGTTCCATTATCGACTGCTTCTGGAGAAGAGTTGAGTTCTCTGACATGGACGGGTAGCGTGTGGCTTTTGTTTGTGAGGGGAGC
This sequence comes from Viscum album, assembly GCA_963277665.1. NCBI lineage: Eukaryota > Viridiplantae > Streptophyta > Magnoliopsida > Santalales > Viscaceae > Viscum > Viscum album. Next base: position 738,814,627 of record OY728165.1, read on the forward strand.
TATCAGGTGGGAAGCCGGTGTGTGAAGCCTCTCCATTCTTTGTTAGGTGGGTTATTAGTGGTTCCAGCTGATGAAGAGATGATGGATGTCCCAGAGGTTTTTGAGGAGTTCCTCGATGTTTTCTTCGAGGAGGTTGGGACTCTACCCCCCCCCCCCCCCCCCCGACGTGATGTTGAGTTCGGGATAGACTTACAGTCTGGTGCCCATCCAATTTTGAGGGCCCCTTATCGGATGGAATCTTCGGAGTTTCGGGCGTTGTGGATTTAGATTGACGATTTGATAGAGAAGGGTTTTATTCGACCCAGCGTGTCTCCATGTGGTGCTCTAGTTTTATTCGTGAAAAAGACAGATGGTGGTCTCATGCTATGCATAGACTACCGAAGGATGAACCAGGTAATGGTCAAGAACTGTTACCCTCTTCCAAGGATAGATGATCTCTTCGACCAGCTGAGGAGAGTAGGTTGGTTTTCTAAGATTGATCTAAAATCGGGATATCATCAGCTAAGGGTGAAGGATAGTGACATCTCGAAGATTTCTTTCAGGTGGAGGTATGGGCTCTTCGAGTTTTTAGTGATGTCATTTGGAGTTACGAATGCACTAGCTGTGTTCATGGGACTTATGAACTTTGTCTTCCGAGGGTTTCTGGACCGGTTCTTCGTTGTGTTTATCAATGACATCCTGATCTACTCAATATCAAGGGAGGAGCATGTTGAACATCTCAAGGCGGTCCTGGAAGTCCTTCAACACCACCATCCTTATGGGAAATTGTCGAAATGTAAGTTCTTAACACAAGAAGTACACTTCCTTGGGAATGTGGTGTCTCAGCATTGAGTGTCAGTGGACCTATCAAAAGTGGATCCAGTTGTTTCTTGGGTAGCACCCAAGAGCATGGCAGAAGTTTGTAGTTTCTTGGGGTTAGGAGGTTACTATCGAATGTTCATTTCGGACTTCTCTCATGTTTCTTCTCCATTGACAGCTTTGACTAGGAAGAACCAGGTCTTCCTATGGAGCGAGCAGTTCTAGAAAGCTTTCCACTACCTGAAGGAGAAGTTGGTAAGTGCTTCTGTACTCATGTTTCCAGAGGAATGGTTGTTTTATGAGGTGTTTTGTGATTCTTCTGGCCTTGGTTTGGGGTGCATTCTGATGCAGAAGAACTGTGTGATTTGTTATGGGTCTAGGCAGTTGCACCCTCATGAAATTAACTATGCCACCCATGACCTAGAGCATGTAGCAGTAGTGTTCTCACTGATGTAGTGGGGACATTACTTCTTTGGGGAGCTCTTTGTGGTCTTCTCAGATCACAAGAGCTTACGTTATATCTTCTCCCAATGTGACTTGAACTTGCGGCAGCAGTGATGGGTTGAGTTTCCCCAAGACTATGACTTCGAGATCTCTTACACTGAAGGTAAGGGAAATGTTGTGGTTGATGACCTGTGCAGGAATTCACATAAGGAAGTGGTTCGGGAATCCACTGTTTCTTGGAAAGCGATGGGAAAGTTGGATGCCTTGCACTTGGATGCAAGTGTAGAGGGTGTTAGAAGCTGTTTGTTTCAGATGACAGTTCAGTCCTCCTTGTCGTAGCAGGTGGAAGAGTCTTAGTGGGGGGACCCTAAGGCGGAATTGATGTGGGATCATGTCGATCAGGGAAACTCTCCAGAAGGAAGGTCAGAGGATAGCCGACATCATATTCTTTTCCATGGAAGGTTGTTTGTTCCGGAGGCGATGCGTGAGGGAGGTCTCCGTGAGTTCCATAGATCCACCTTGGCAGTACATCTAGGAGTTTCAAAAATGTACCAAGGCCTGAGGGAACATTTTTGGTGGCCCGGGGTGAAACAGGCAGTGGCAGAGTTTGTGGCTTAATGCATAGTGTGTCAGGAAATGAAGTCTGAACATCGTGTTCCCAGTGGTTTGTGCATCCTTTAGATGTTCCCGAGTGGAAGTGGGATGACTTCTCGATGGACTTCATCATAGGACTACCCAGAGCTCAGGTAGGTTATGATGCTATTTGGGTAGTGGAGGATCGTCTGACAAAATCAGCTCACTTCTTAGAAAATTAAAGAGTCAGGCCCAGTGAGTACCTGATCACAGAGGTATGTAGACGAGGTGTTGTGTTTGCATGGAGTTTTGAAGACTATCATCTCAGACCGGGATACTCGGTTTACCTCACGAGTCTGGAGGGGGTTATAGCATGCCTTTGGCACCCAGCTACACCTTAGCACTACTTTCCACCCCCAGACCGACGGGCAGACAGAGCGGACTATCCAAACGTTGGAGGACATGCTGCGATCATGTGTTCTAGATTTCGGAGGATCATGGGTATGACACTTTCCTTTAGTACAGTTTTCCTACAACAATAGCTTCCACTATACTATTGGCATGACACCATTTGAGGATTTGTATGGAAGATAATGTTATTCACCCATTTGCTGGGCAGAGGATGGTGAGACAGGTGCTCTTGGGCCAGAGGTAGTGCAGAGCACCACAGAGAAAGTCCATCTTGGACGTGAGATGATGAAATCAGATCAGGACCGACAGAAGTCTTATGCAGATCGTCGGAGGAGGCCCTTGGAGTTTGAGGTGGGAGATCATGTGTTCTTGAAGGTTTCCCCTCGACGGGGGAAGAGGAGGTTTGGGAAAGGGAGAAAGATCTAACCATGGTTTATCAGACCTTTTGAGGTGATGAGGCGAGTCAGCGAGGTGGAATATCAGCTATCCTTGCCACCTCAGTTGGAGAAGGTTCATGACATCTTCTACATCTCCCAGCTTCATCGATACTTTCATGAATATTCTCACGTTATCGACTGGGGAGAGTTAAATATGGGAGATGACGTGACCTTCGAGGAAAAACCAGTCAGAATCGAGGATCGTAAAGAGAAGGTGCTTCATGGATGAACAATTCCCTTTGTTTGTGTATTGTGGAGGCATGGAGGCCTCGAGGAGAGCACTTGGGAGGAGGAGATCCAGATGTACGCTCAGTACCTGGAGTTGTTTTGACTTGTGCTTTCTTTGTTCTTCTAATCATTGTTTTGATATTATACTATGTACATTTGATATATGGAATGCTCATCTTGTCGGTTATGAGACATTTTGTTTCCATGTTCTCTATAATTGTGTAGCATGTCTGGATGTGTGGGAAAAAGGGAAAAACCTGATCTTTAATTGAGACGCATTAATGCGGATGCGATTGAAACCATTCAGGCGATTCAGTTCCACCTAAAGAGGATAATATCTCAACATAGGATAAGGAATTTCCCCAAACCACATGTTCGGGCAGTGTGTTGGTTGTGTGGTGTTGGGAGTAGTGTGAGTTGAAAATCCTAATGTATGGAAGTGGGAAGACCCGATTCATAATCAAGACGCATTAATGAGGATGTGATTGGACCCATGTAGGCAAGTTTGTGCTTCCTATAGCGGATAATATATCGACATCGGAGAAGGAATTCCTAACACCTATAATTAGGGTAGATGGTTGGGTTCATGTTATAACAAGGGCCCTAAGAGGTATCTGGTTGGGTTCCTCTGGGTTGGTTTTTGAATTCTCGAGGATGATAATGTTTTAAGTGGTATCATATGTAGTGGCCTGGACCTCTCCGGCACATTCCTTTGTCAAAAAGTGGGTCTTGAAGTGTTCTGGAGGGTAAAATGGACTTTTCTCACACTTTTCAGAATTTTGTAAGTACACACCGTGTAGTGTGAGTACACGCCGTGTACCCCCTCGCCGGGTATACCCCATGTTGAAGGTCGTGTCCTTACCGTGTTAAATAAATGGGTACATGCCGTGTACCCAATACTACACGCCGTGTAGTGTCTCCCCGCGTACGCGTTACCCTCAAACTATGTGTTGACCAGTCAACGGTCGTGTGCCGTGTTGGAGTTGTGTCCTTGCCATGTTAAATAAATGGGTACACTCCATGTAACCAATACATCATACCATGTAGTCCCTCCCCGCGTATGCGTTACCCTCAAACCGTGTGTTGACTAATCAACAGCCGTGTGCCACGTTGAAGGCCGTGTTGGAAGCCGCGTGGTGGCCGTGTCAAATGGCCAAGTACACGCCGTGTACCATAAAGTACACGCCGGGTACTTTTTTTTCACGCCTATAAAAGGAGGGGTCCCCTATGACTTTTCAACACACCCCTCTCCTCCCCTTTCCTTTGAGCCGAGCTCTCCCAAGAGACTCGAAGGCTCTTTTTTATCCATAACTTCTTCGTCTGAGCTCCGATTTATGATCCATCAGCGGCCACGGAATCGTAACGACGAGGCGGAACATATAAGCTTGGATCCATTGTCCTTTACTGCCTAGCATCCACCCGAGGAGATTTTTTCCAGGTTTTGATAGAAGTGACAGACACCGACAGACGTCTTCTAAAGTTGATCTGAGGAAGCGTTGTGATCCGAACCTGTTGAGGCAGGGATACTACCTTCGTCTATCTAATTTGTGCAACATGAGAGGTGGGTGTCCTCTTGTTTATGTGAAACACTTTTGAACAATTTAAATAAAGATAATAACTGGCTCATATAACAGGTTTGGGAGGTTGTGAATGCAGTTGCCTTTTTATTTATATCCTGTGATATTATGTTGTGAATTGAATAGGCTTATGCCTAATGAAAAACACGGTCATTGGGGGCCTTTGTGTAACACCCAAGACTTTTATGAGAAATATTTTTTATTTATGTTAAAATCTTCATCAAAGTAATCTTTCTCTACACACAAAACTAGCTTGGATTTCTTTACACGCAACTGCGGCCTTCCTCAATAGCTTGCGTCGTACCCATTACCGAGTTTTCCTAAACAACGATATGCTATTAAAATATTATTAAAACTAGCCGTTATGAATAGTAATAACCACTTTTTGAAATTTTTTAAATTCTGTTTTCCAAAATGGACTTCATTATTGGTTTCAGAATATCGAAATTAGATTAGGGTGAAATTTTGGTGCTTTTCGGATAACTTTCATATTCTGATGAATAGTGAAAATTACTAAATTTTAATTAAAAACAACTTTTTTAATAGAAATAATTAATAGTGATAAATTATTAATTTGAGTGGTTTTAAAGTATATTTAGAATATATTTTTACCATTTAATACAATTTTGGTCATTGAATGTAATTTCACATTTAAACCAAACATAAACAAGTGTCAATCTTTTGATAGTTATTATCTCTTAAAAACATGCTATTTTCTTTGACGACGAGAATTAATTTTTAAATAAATTAATGCAACTGATGTGTTTTGAATTTGGTAAAATAGACATAATTCTTCAATTCATAATATCAAATATATCTTAGGCCTAATTTTTGGTATTTTTCTGGAAACTTTCATTTTTTTAATGAATAGTGAAACCACTAAGTGGTAGTTAAAAAAACTGAATTTTTCATAAAAATTAATTTTACCGCTTCTGTGAGTGGAATTTCAAAAATCCGAGAGACACGGTTGATGCCAGTACGTAAAATGTGGTTCAATGAGATGAAAATAATTTTTGGCAAATAGTAACTTTTTACTTTTATTTACCATAGTTAAAAGTAAATAAGGTAATTAAGGGTAAAAATGATATTATAATTACCCTAACACATGTCCTAATTCTATTGGATAAGTGTAATTCGACCAAACAGAACCTTAGGAATAAAATATGACCATTTAGGCCCACTTCGATTAGATTAGGACATTTATTATTAATTTATTTAAAGAAGTGTTAAAATAGTTAAAATCAAAGTTTAATAAGTAAATAATTTTTAATATAGTCATATACATAAGATAAATTCGCCTATAAATATTCATTAGAAAGATAAAAATAATTCCTAAATAATCGTATTTTATTTGACATTTTTAGACATTAAATTATTTAATTTATTTATGACACAAAGATGTTGCAGTAATTATCTTATTAATGAAATATTGACATAATTGATGTTATAAATACCCAAATAAATGTAATTTGAGACTTTTTATGAATTACACTAATTTTCTAGGTCAATATGGCATGTTAGTATTGATTTAAGTAACTTTTTTTGAACTAATAATTCTTTTATGATTTTCACAAAAATCAATTACTAAATAGTGTCAAAATTGACATAAAATAGTTTTTTAAATAAAATATTATATTATTGATTGTTATTTTATTAATAAACATCTAGGTTTGGCCAAGATACTAATATCATGATAGGTGTATCATTAATGGACCACTTGGGGGTCGCTTGTGTGTATATGGTATGTTTATTAACTATATAATATAAAAATACAATGTGACATGGTGAATGTCAATCTAATTAACTAAGAGTTAAAACTACAAGATAAGGTTAATATAATGAACTAAACGTGTCTAAATTCTATTGGATGAGAGGATTTAGACCCATCCCCACCTTATCTTCGAAATATATCAATTTGGAGCTATTAAAAACTGATTTGAATTTATAATAAAATAATAGTTTTAGTTATTCCAAAGGTACCCCTCTCCTCCCTTATAAAAGGGCACCTCCTCCCTCTCTTGCTCACACCAATTTGAGCCTTCAAGCTCGGCCAACCCCTGATAATGTCTCCTCTCCACTTCTCTAGAGACATCCTAGAGGTCCTGGTCTTCGTCAAAGACAAATTTTAGTGCCCTAAAAGGAAGTCTCAATGAAGCGCTTCAAAGAAGAGGTAATGTCTGTTACGGGTTCTTTCATCTTTATTTCTTCTTCCACTTCTTATTCTTCTTTAGTTGTTTAATTATGAAGTAATAACATCAGTATCACTCATATACTGATATGTTATTATAAGTGTGAAACAACCCTATTTCACCATCTATCCATCCTATGGAAAATAAAATCACCGCGCGTGCGTACGTAAGGAATAATGTCTCCACGCCGTGGTGTAAACTATTTTCCACCACCACCTTAATTGGATGGGTATAATGGTGTAAATAATGAATATATATGATTATTGTAAAGTTATATTGGTTCTGAAATAGTATACATACACTCCAATAAATTTCCATGAACATGGGAACGATATCATCGCTCGTGCGTACGTACGGAATACTGTTTCCACGATGTGATGTGATTCATTCTACATGATCTTCATTACATAATGATTATATAAATAAATTGAATGAATCAATATGATATATATTACACTAATACAATTCTGGAAATGAGGTATCTATAACCTAAAGAGAAGAATAAGAATTTATTTGACAAAACACGCATAAGAACAAAAAGTAATAAACACCCGAATAACAAGTAGTAATGAAATATTACTAATAAAGAGATAAGAATATGACCATATATGATATAATAAAAATAATTATGATTCTGTAATAATCCAATAACATTATTTAAATCATTATACAAAAGTTTCGGACACTTATGAAGCAAATCGGATCTAAGGTAAGGGAAAATATCACTATCTCATTTTATCCAATATTGTTTATACTTTGGTATTTACTGGGGTATATTTTATCATCCACATCCATGTTTCCTCAATATGTAATATTATTTCCATCCAAATACAATTGTTTAAATCCAATTTTACCCTTCAGTGATTTTTTAGTAAAAGAAATGAAAGGAAACATTTGTCATTTTTCGTAAGAGGTACTTTTTGACTTTTCCGACAAAAGTACGAGAAGAATGTTTTTTTAACTTATACGGCATGAATGGATTTTTAAAACATTATTTCCAAGAAGATTACTTTAAAAGTTTTCAAGTTTATTTTTAATCAACTTTTTTTAGTTTAGAATTATATGACTTGTTAAGAAAGAAAAGTGTTTTTGAAGTAGAAATGATATTTTCCTCAAGAATGGAGTTAAAGTGTTTTATCAAAATTATTTCCCATCTAAGATAATAAAGGGTTCTGTTTCTATCCCAATTATTACATTGATTTTACTATGTTGTGATGGAATTATTTTTATGAATTCCTTTATCTTATATGAATTGTTTTATGATGTTACGATGTTTAAGATTCCCATTTTTATTACATGGGTTACACTATGATGTATGGTTTATGATTTTGTGGCACACATAATAATTGTATCATTATGAGGTGGGTGGGACCTATATCTCCCTCCAATGCATTGGGTATAGATTTTATATCTCATTAGATAGACATGGCTGGAACCTCAGGTTAAACCGGTTTAGTGAAACAGGACTGAAACGAGGAGTGAACTCGGTTCAGAAATGGACTTTGTCCACTAAGATAGTCTTGGAAATGAGTCTTGACTAGTTAGAAATGATTATCTTTGATTATGTGTGTATGCCACAAAGCATCATGTTTTATGTTATGATTATTTTGAATACATTTCACTACCATGATTTATCCCATGTTATGAAATTATGATCTCTTTTGTAGGGTATGATTTCCAAAATGTTATGTTCTTATGAATATGATGTGATTGATATTTCTTTTGTTTACCCTTACAGAGCATTTGAGCTCACCCTTTTGTATGTTTTCTTTCCCTAGGTCAGGGATACGGTTATTAAGTATGATATGCCAAAAGGGACTATAGATATGATGAAATAAATGGGAGACAGTGTAGACGCTTTATGAACCAGTTGTTTATGTTTCACAGTTTCTAAAGACACTATACCTATACGGTACTTTCGTGGTTTTGTTATATGTTGTAATAAGTATGCTTCAATTTTGAAGTATTAACAATGTATGTAAAGTATAGGTCATTATAGTTGGTATCAGAGATAATGTATAGTCAACCTTTGGAAACTAGGATGTGAAAGCCTTAGTAAGAACCCTAAGGATAAGTCTAAGAATAGAACACAATCATAGTGTTTTAGAAATGGCCATGAATAACCTAGGATAAGACCTTAAGTGTGAAATTTTTGATAATGTGGTTTTCCTATTATAATTAGTGTTTCTCACAATATTATTCTTGGTTTTAGTCAATGGATGGAACCCGAAGGAACCATGTTAATGCGGAATGCGACGGGCAATGCAATGATTTTTTCCCTGAGCAACCAAACGTTATGGGAGCTGGAATGAAAAATCTTGTAGCCATGCTCACACAGCTTTCTAAAGCTATGAATCATGCTCGACTTCCAAACGAGCAAAGGAAGGAGCATCATTATGTTGACTCCTTCATGAGGCTGTGTCCACCTTCATTCAGCGGGTCTACTGATCCATTAGTTGCGGAACAATGGATCAGTACTACTGAAAAGATATTTTTAGTTCTTCAATGTTCTGAACATGATAAAGTCATCCTAGCAGTGTATCATTTGGAAGGAGATGCTGATCAATGATGGAATCTTATTAAGAATATGAGGCAAAGAGATGAAATTGAGTCCATGGAATGGGACGAGTTCAAGAACTTATTTTTCAATAAGTTCTTCCCTCGTATTCTCCGAACCAAGATGGAGAAGAAGTTTCTTGAACTAAATCAAAAGGATGATGAATCTGTTGGTACCTATGAAGCACATTTTACAAGACTTTCAGGGTACACTTCTGGTATTATTATCAAACCTGAGAGTAAAATCGATTGATTCTTTAGTGGATTAAAACTAAGTCTTTGAAGGGCCTTAGCCATAAGGGACTTCAATAGCTACGAGGAGATCTTTCGATGTGTTCTCAAAGTTGAAATGGAGATTGGAGTAACCCATCAGTCATATGGGTTTGATAAGAAGAAGAAAATGGAATTCAAAGGAAAATCAAAAGAGCACACTGAAAAGAAGATGACCTTTCCCTTATGCTCAATGTGTGGAAAGAAACATGGAGGAAGTTGTATTAATGGGACAAGTAAATGTTTCAAATGTGGAAGGAAAGGTCATCAGGAATTTGAATGACACAATGATGGGAAGAAGATGTCTAAGGGTGCAAACAAAGGAAGGGATACACAGAATGAACCTAGTACACTTCAATGTTTCAAGTGCAAGGAGATGGGGCATTATGCCAATCAATGCCCAAATCCAAGGGTTGATGATGATGATCGACGTCAACAAACTCTTAAGGCTAAAGACAAAGGAAAGTCACATGCAATTTCTATCAGCGATGTGGAGTACGATAATGATGTGGTGAAATGTACACTTACCATCCACTCTAAAGTAGCAAATGTTTTATTTGATTCTGGATCCACCCACTCTTTTGTTTCTGAAGAATTTTCTAAGGGTATCACCGTATTACCTCAACAATTAGATGTTGAGTTAGCTGTGACAACCCCTAATGCCACAACAGTCGCATCAAAAGTTTATAATTCTTCTCCGATTGAATTTTGTGGGAAAATGCTTCCTGCAAATCTTATGATCATCCCTATAGTTGAATTTGATGTGATTCTTGGCATCGATTGGCTTTCTCTATATGGATCTCATATCAATTTCCAAAGAAGGGGAGTCACATTTCTTATTCCAGATCAATCTATGATCGTCTATCGATGCAAGGATGAACATAACCTTCTGGTGGAAATTTCATCCATCTTTTGGGTCTTGATTCCACTAAATGAAGGATATTTATTTCAAATGGTTGGTGAGAAACTCACGATTAAGAATATTCCCGTTGTATGGGAGTTTGATGATGTCTTTACATAGGAATTTCCATGTCTTCCACCAAATCGTGAAGTTGAGTTTTCAATAGAACTCGCACCGGGTGCTTTGCCTATTTAAAAGACGCCTTTATAATGGCCCCAATTGAGTTGCAGGAATTGAAGAAGCAACTCCAAGAGAATCTTGATAAGGGGTTCATACTCCCTAGTGAATCACCTTGGGGATCACTTGTTCTATTTGTTAAGAAGAAAGATGGATCAATGAGACACTGCATTTCTTATCGAGAACTTAACAAGATCACTATCAAGAACAAATATCCTCTCCCGCGCATTGATGACTTATTTGACCAACTATGATTTTCCAATATTGATCTTCATTCAGGGTATCATAAATTAAGGTTCAAAAGGGAGGATATACCAAAGACGGCTTTTCATACAAGGTATGGACACTATGAATTTATAGTGATGCTGTTTGGTCTTACTAATTCCCCTAATATCTTCATGGATCTGATGAACAGAGTCTTTAGAGACTATCTTGATCAGTTTGTGGTAGTCTTTATAGACGATATTCTTGTATATTCAAAGAGGAAGGAAGAACATGAAGATCACTTGAGAATTATATTGAAGACCCTGAGAAAGGAGAAGCATTATGCCTAATTTACCAAGTGTGAATCTTGGCTTAAAAAAGTGTCAATTTTGGGTCACATAATCTCAAAAGAGGGGATATCTGTGGATCCAGCAAAAAAAGTGGTTTTCAAAAGATGGTCGAGACCAACAACAGTAAATGAGATCCGATGTTTTCTTGGTTTGTCTGGATATTATCGACGTTTTGTGAAACATTTTTCACGATTATCAAATCCACTCACCAGGTTGACTCAGAAAGGAGTTAAGTTTGTTTGGAAGGAGGAATGTGAAGTGAATTTCAAGGAGTTGAAAAGAAGGTTATCCAGTGCACCTGTGCTCACACTGCCTTGTAGTGGAGAATGGTTTTTGATCTATAGTGATGCATCCAAGAAGGGATTGGGGTGTGTTCTCATGAAAAATGATATGGTGATAGCTTATGCCTTACGACAATTGAAAATCCATGATCAAAATTACCCAACTCATGATTTGGAGTTAGCTGCGGTAATTTTTTCATTAAAGATTTGGAGGAATTATCTTTATGGAGAAAGGTGTGACATTCATAATGATCATAAAAGTTTAAAGTATATTTCCACACAAAAGGAGCTGAATATGCACCAAAGAAGATGGTTGGAGTTGATTAAGGTTTACGACTGATCAATTCATTACCACCCTGGGAATGCAAACAAGGTGGCAGATGCATTAAGTCAACAAGACCATGGCAGTTTATCCATGATGAGGATCACAAAAGATCCAATATTTATGGATTTACAAAGGATGTATGTTGGAATTATAATGGAAGGGGGGAAATCGTATCTTTCTCAAATAAATGTTAAACCATCTATTCATGTGAAGATTAAAGAGGCACAGAAAGAAGATATAGAGTTACAAAAGAAGGTGAAAATGTTCCTGAATTCAACCTTGATTGTGATGGGATAATAAAGTTCAGGAATCAGGTTTGTGTTCCTCCCATCCCCGAATTAAAGAAGGAGCTGCTGGATGAGGCTCATAGTTCTTCATTCTCTATTCATCCGGGAAGCACGAAGATGTATAGGGATCTGAAAGAGTACATCTAGTGGGATGGCATGGAAAGAGATGTTGCTGAATATGTCTCTCGATGCTTGGTTTTTCAACAAGTTAAAGGTTAGAGAAAAAAGACTTAGGGGATGTTACAACCATTACCAATACCTGAATGGAAATGGGAAAACTTCACTATGGACTTTGTCACCAGACTAACTAAAACATCCAAAAGCAATAATGATATCTGGGTCATAGATGATCTTCTTAAAAAGTCTACACACTTCATTTCTTTTAGAGAGGATTTCTCTCTGGATCAGCTTGCCAGGATATATGTAAAGGAAGTGGTAAGATTGCAAGGAGTACCACTTTATATTATATCTGATCAGGATCTGAGGTTTACCTCAATGTTCTGGCAAAGTCTTCAGCATACTCTGGATAAAGTGTTGAGTTTCAACACTGCTTATCATCCTCAGACAGACGGTCAGTCTGAGAGAACAATTCAAACTCTAGAAGATATGTTGAGAGCTTTCTCTATGGATTTCAAAGGTGGTTGGGATCAACACCTACCTTTTGTGGAATTTTCTTATAATAATATCTTTCACTCTAGTATTCAGATGGCTCCTTATGAAGCTCTCTATGGAAAGAAATACAGGACTCCAACATGCTGGGATGAAGTTAGGGAACAAAAGCTATTAGGACCTGATCTTGTTGATGAGATGGCAGAAAAGGTTAGATCTATTCAACAACACATAAGAGGAGCTCAGAGTCGACAGAAAAGTTATGCTGACAACCGAAGAAAAGACGTAGAGTTTGAAGTGTGTGATAAAGTGTTCTTAAGAATATCTCCCTGTAAGTGGGTCATGAGATTTGGAAAGAAGGGAAAGTTGAGCCCTAGGTATATCGGTCCTTTCGAAATACTGGATCATGTTGGGAAGGTAGCATTCCGATTGGCGCTTCCACCGAAGTTGTACCGCTGGAACAAGATCTTTCATATGAAGAACAGCCGATAGAGATTCTCGATCGTAGTGAAAAAGTCTTATGGAACAAGACCACTTTCTTGGTGAAAGTTCAATGGAGGAACCACCAATTAGAAGAAGCTACATGGGAGCTTGAGGATATGATGAGGGAGAGGTATCCTCATCTGTTTGTTACAAAGTGATGAATTTCAAGGGAATAATTCATTTAAAGGGGGGTAGAATGTAACACCTGAGACTTTTATGAGAAATATTTTGTTTTTATGTTATATAAATCATCAATGGAATCTTTCACTACACACAACACTAACTTGGCTTGCTTTACATGAAACCGCGGCCTTCCTCGATAGCTTGCGTCGTACACAATACCAAGTTTCACTAAACAACAATATGCTATTAAAATATTATTAAAACTAACCATTAAGAATAGTTAACCACTTTTTGAAATTTTGTACATTTTATTTTTCAAAATGGACTTCATTTTTGGTTTTGGAATATCGAAATTAGCTTAGGATGAAATTTTGGTACTTTTCGCATAACTTTCATATTCTGATGAATAGTGAAAATTACTAAATTTTAATTAAAAACAACTTTTTTAATAGAAATAATTAATAGTGATAAATTAGTAATTTGAGTGGTTTTAAAGTATATTTAGAATATATTTTTACCATGTAATACAATTTTGGACATTGAATGTAATTTCACATTTAAACCAAACATAAACAAGTGTCAATCTTTTGATAGTTATTATCTCTTAAAAACATGCTATTTGTTTTGACGACGAGAATTAATTTTTAAATAAATTAACGCAACTGATGTGTTTTGAATTTGGTAAAATAGACATCATTTTTTAATTAATAATATCAAATATAGCTTACGTCTATTTTTTGGTATTTTTCCAGAAACTTTCATTTTTTGATGAATTGTGAAACCACTAAGTGGTAGTTAAAAAAACTGAATTTTTCATAAAACATAATTTTACCGCTTCTGTGAGTGGAATTTCGAAAATCCAAGAGACACGATTCATGTCAGTAAATAAAATGTGGTTCAATGAGATGAAAATAATTTTTGGTGAATAGTAACTTTTTTACTTTTATTTTCCACGGTTAAAAGTAAATAGGATACTTAAGGGTAAAAATGATATTATTATTACCCTAACACATGTCCTAATTCTATTGGATAAGTGTAATTCGACCTAGAACAACCTTAGGAATAACATATGACCATTTAGGCCCACTTCGATTAGATTAGGACATTTATTATTAATTTATTTAAAGAAGGGTTAAAATAGTTAAAATCAATGTTTAATAAGTAAATAATTTTTAATATAGGGTTACACATAAGATAAATTCGACTATAAATATTCATTAGAAAGATAAAAAGATTTCATACATAATGGTATTTTATTTTTCATTTTTAGACATTAAATAATTTAATTTATTTATGACACAAAGATGATGCAGTAATTATCTTATTAATGAAATATTGACATAATTGATGTTATAAATACCCAAATAAATGTAATTTGAGACTTTTAATGAATTACACTATTTTTCGTGGTTAATAGGACATGTTAGTATTGATTTAATTAAGTTTTTTCTAACTAATAATTATTTTATGATTTTCACAAAAATCAATTACTAAATAGTGTCAAAAATGACATAAAATAGTTTTTTAAAACAAATATTATATTATTGATTGTTATTTTATTTCAAAAAATCTAAGGATCGGCCAAGATACTTATATCATGATAGGTGTATCATTAATGGATCACTTGGGGATCACTTGAATGTATATGGTAATTTTATTTACTATATAATATAAAAATACAAAGTGACATGGTAAATGTCAATCTAATTAACTAAGAGTTAAAACTTAAAGATAAGTTTAATATAATGACTTAAACGTGTATAAATTCTATTGCATGAGAGGATTTCGACCCATCCCCGCCTTAGCTTTTATATATATCAATTTGGAGCTATTAAAAACCGAATTTGACTTCATAATAAAATAATAGTTTTAGTTATTCCAAAGGTGCCCCTCTCCTCCCTTATAAAAGGGCACCTCCTCTCTCTCTTCCTCACACCACTTTAAGCCTTCATGATCGTCCAACCCCTGAATATTTCTCCTTTCCACTTCTCTAGAGACATCCTAGAGGTCTTGTTCTTCTTCAAAGACCAATTTTAGTGGCCTAAAAGGAAGTCTCAACGAAGCGCTTCAAAGAAGAGGTAATTTCTGTTTCCGATTCTTTCATCTTTATTTCTTCTTCCACTTCTTCTTATTTAGTTGTTTAATTATGAATTAATAACATCAGTATCAGTCATATACTGATATGTTATTATAAGTATGAAATAACCCTATTTGACCATCTATCCATCCTATGGAAAATGAAATCACCACACATGCATACGTACGTAATACCGTCTCCACGCCGTGGTGTAATTTATTTTCCACCACCACCTTACTTGGATGGGTATAATGGTGTAAATAATGAATATATATGATTATTGTAAAGTTATATTGATTCTGAAATAGTATACATACACTCCAATACAATTCCACGATCATGGTAACGATATCATCGCTCATGCATACGTACGGAATACCGTCTCCACGATGTGATGCGATTCGTTCTACACGATCTTCATTACATAATGATTATATAAATGAATTTAATTAATGAATATAATATATATTACACTAATACCATACTTAAAATGAGGTATCTATAACATAATGAGAATAATAAGAATTTATTTGACAAAACACGCATAAGAACAAAAAGTAATAAACACCCGAATAACAAGTAGTAATGAAATATTACTAATAAGAAGCTAAGAATATGACCATATATGATATCATAACAATAAGTATGACTATGGAATAAGTCAATAGCATTATTAAAATCATTATACAGGTGGTTCGGACACTTACGAAGAAAATCGGATCTAAGGTAAGGGAAAATATCACAATCTCATTTTATCCGAGATTGTTTATAATTTGGTATTTACTGGGGTGTATTTTATCATCCACATCCATGTTTCCTCAATATTTAATATTTTTTTCAATCCACCTATAATTTTTTAAATCCAATTTTACCCTTTAGTGAGTTTTTAGTAAAAGATATGAATGGAATCTTTTGTCATTTTTCGTACAAGGTACTTTTTGACTTTTCTAACAAAAGTACGAGAAAATTTTTTTTTATCTTATACGACATGAATGGATTTTTAAAACATTATTTCCAAGAATCTTCCTTTACAAGTTTTCAAGTTTATTTTTCATCAACTTCTTTTAGTTTAGAATTTTATGACATGTTAAGAAAGGAAAAGTGTTTTTGAAGCAGAAAAGATATTTTCCTCAAGAATGTAGTTCAAGTGTTTTATTAAAATTAGTTTCCATGTAATATAATAAAGGGTTATGATTCTATCCCTATTATTACATTGATTTGAATATGTTGTGATGGAATAATTTTTATGAATTCTTTTATCATATATGAATTGTTTTATGATGTCATGATCTTTAAGATTCCCATTTTTATTACATGGGTTATGCTATGATGTATAGTTTATGATTTTGTGGAACACATAAGAATGGTATCATTATGAGATGGGTGGAACATATATCTCCCTCCAATTCATTGGGTAAAGATTTTATATCTCATGAGATAGACATGGCTGGAACGACAGGTTAAACCGGTTCAATGAAACAGGACTGAAACGAGGAGTGAACTCAGTTCAGAAATGGACTTTGTCCACTAAGATAGTCTTGGAAATGAGTCTTGACTAATAATAAATGATTATATATGATTATGTGTGTATTACACAAAGCTTCATGTTTTAAGTTATGATTATTGTGATTACATTTCACTACCATGATTTATCCCATGTTATGAAATTATGGTCTCTTTTGCAGGGTAAGATTTCCAAAATCTTATGTTCTTATGAATATGATGTGATTGATATTTCTTTTGTTTACCCTTACTGAGAATTTGAGCTCACCCATTTGTATGTTTTCTTTCCCCAGGTCAGGGAGAAGGTTTTTAAGTAAGATATTCCAAAAGGGACTATAGATATGATGAAATAAATGGGGACAGTGTAGACGCTTTATGAACTAGTTGTTTATGTTTCCCAGTTTCTAAAGACACTATACCAATGCGGTCCTTTCATGGTTTCGTTATATGTTGTAATATGTATGCTTCAATTTTGAAGTATTACCAATTTATGTAAAGTATGGGTCATTATACTTTGCATGCACAATTAAATGCTGCCCTATCTTTCTAGACCGTTTATGGATGGAAACTTCATGGAATGTGGAAATTGGTTAATCACGTAAAGTTGGCTGATTAAATGAAAATCTGGAACCCTTATGTGATCACCCTGGTTGAACTAAATTGGAATAATACACATGTGGGTGCTGTTGGGGTTAATTTATGTGAAGGGTGTGTTTTTGTGGGTTGTTGTGGATCTAGTGAGCAGCGGGGATGTGGTTGGCTTGGTTGTGGGTTGGTGTGAATGCGATGTTAGTGATGGGAAACGGGGCTGCGATGAACGGTATCAAGGGATGATGATGTATGGTGTGGTTGTGGTTATGGTGGTTGGAAGTGGGGATGCAGGGATGGGTTTGAATGTGAAAAAATATGGGTTGTGTTTAATAAATAAAAGTGGAACAGTTAATGAATGGTGGGGCATGATAGTGGAATGGGAATAATAGGTAATGAGGTTGGTTTGTTAATAAGAAGGACTTGGTTGTGCTTATTGTGTTTTACTAACTTGATTTGTGGATGACGGGGATATGTTTTGCGAATGATCGATGTGGTTGGTTGTGGATAGTTTTCCAGTAGTAAAGTAACTAATAAACTAATTCTGTTTAAACATGAAAACCTAAATGGGGTTGGGGATGTTTGGTGTATGCATGATTAGTAGTAGCAGTGTCGAGGCACGTGCTCATTTCTCTGATTAGAAGCCATAGGTTGGGCTGAGTGTTTTATGTATATATAAATTAGTATCTATGTGTTTTATCGCACCCCACCCATGTTGAGCACTTTGTGTCAAACACTCCCATTTCATGGGAGAGGGTGTTTTCCCCTTAGTTACTAGCTTCTTCATACCCCTTCTTCCCTAGGCTGTGATGGATTGAGGCGACCTTACACCCAAGACTCTTTGGGTAGGTTTCAATTGGGGTGGATTATCCCAAGACTCATTGGGCAGGTTTTACAATTTCCCAAGAACCTTCGAGATGAGTCCCAGGTGTGTGCGGGCGAGATTCGTGGTTGTGAGGCCCAGGTGTGTGCGGGTGGGATACGTGGTTGTGAGGCCCACGTGTGTGGTGGCGGGATACGTGGTTGTGAGGCCCAGGTGTGTGCGGGCGGGATACATGGTTGTGAGGCCCAGGTGTGTGGGGGCGGGATACGTGGTTGTGATGCCCAGGTGTGTGCAGGTGGGATACGTGGTTGTGAGGCCCAGGTGTGTGCCAGCAGGATACGTGGTTGTGAGGCCCAGGAGTGTGTGGGTAGGATACGTGGTTGTGGGGCCTAGGTGTGTGTGGGCGGGAAGAGTGTGGTAGCGTTATGACGTTCGCCGTTAGGAAGATCAGCTAGCCAGTGGGGGAAAATGGTACAGGGTACTCAATTCTCTTGTTCTTATATACTACTACCTGTTGTGATTGTGTTTTGGTGAGTGTGGATGGTGAGGTTGGGTGGAAGAATTCCTTTCTAAGTTTCTTCTGTTGTTCCCACGGGACATTAATATGTCTCCCCACCTGCGTACGAGAGCATTAGGTTTCCCTACTTAGTATACTTGTATGCTCACCCTACGTTTACATTCAGGTTTCCAGGGGGACTACCAGGGCCGTATGGGACCCTACTAGTCAGTACAGTTGGAGTTTCTGCAGTTTATTGTACTTGTTTCTTTTGGTATTTTACTTTTTCAGCTTTCTTGTACTTGTACCTTGTTTCAAAACTATTTAAACCTGCATGTGGGATTGGTTTGGGTTTATTACTATACACTTGTCTTTTGCTTTTTGTTGGTTGACTTGTCCTATCTCCCGATATTAAATAATAAAAAGTTTAATGCCTCCCATATTTGTGAAAACTCATACCCTTGGTTCTATTCACCACCCCTGGGCCTACTGGAGGCGGGACTCGGGAGGTCATTATCTCCCTTTCACCATTGCCAGCTCAGGGGGGGCATCTTTGGTGGAAGTGGGTCGTGAAACACTGGTTTTCCCATTTTCCCCACTGTTGCATGTCCTAAGAATCTCTCCCCAAATTGTTGCACCCTAAGATTTCATAGTATGTTATTTCTTTAAAGTAATTCAATAACTTGAACTACACCAAAAACCGAATTCAAGCGCATCATGACATACCAAACTAGTCATTCAAAAGCGGTTATGAATAATGTTAACTGAATTTTGAACTTTATATAATCCTTATAATTAAATAATCCATATTATGAGTTTCTTAGACATAATGTAAGAACTAATTAATTTTTTCAGATAAAAGAAGTATTTTTCAAAAAATGCACTTTTACTGCCTTTTAATGGTGATCCCTTCTTAAATTCAATATTTGAAACTTTTATATATTGAATTTTTAAAAATAAACTTCTTCTTTAGAATCGGGACAGAAAAATTTAGTTTCGATGATTTTTTGATGTTTTTCTGATAACTTTCATATTTGGGTGAATAGTGAAAAATAAAACATTTTAACTAAAAAGAACTTTTTTAATCAAATAAATTTATAGTGTTAAATTATAAATTTGAGTAGGTTTAAAGTATAAGTAGATTATATTTTTACCATTTAAATAAATATTGTTCATTGGGAGTAATTTCACTTCGAAATTGTACATAAACAAGTATCAATCGATTGATAGTTATTATTTCTTAAAAACCCGCTTTTTGATTTGGACAAACAAGAATTAATTTTAAATTAATTAATGAAACATATATGTTTTTAGTTTTGTAAAATATCCATCATTTTTGGATTCTGAATTTCAAAATTAACTTAGGGTGAATTTTTGGAATTTTTCTGAAACATGTCTATTTTGGATGAATAGTGAAAAACACTGAGTTATTGGTTAAAACAGGTTTTTTATTTAAATAAATATTTATTTTATTTAATTTTTTTAGGTCAAAATATATACATAATACCTATTTAATTTTAATTTAATTCATTGTATTAAATTTATATTAATTTTAGATATAGAAATTTTTATTGAACTTTTGACCGTCTTTTACCCACCTCTTAGGAGCTTCTACAAATTTTCATATAAAATAATTTTACCTCTTTTGTGAGTGGAATTTCAAAATCTTAGAGACACGGTTGTTATCAGTATGTAAAATGTGGTTCAATGAGATGAAAATAATTTTTTTAATAGTAACTTTTTACTCTTATTTACAAATGTTAAAAATAAATATGGTAATTAAGGGTAAAAATGATATTAATATTACCCTAAAACATGTCATAATTCTATTGGAAAAGTGTACCTAGACCAAAAACAACCTTAGGAAAAAAATAGTATCATTTATGTCCACTTGGATTAGATTAGGACATTTATTATTATTTAATTCAAAGAAGAGTTAAAAGAGTTAAAATCAAAGATTAATAACTAAAACATTTTTACTATAGGGATATACATAAGATAAATACAATTACAAAATATTCATTATAAATATTAAATGATTTCCTACATAATTTTATTTTATTTATAATTTTTTGACATTGAATAATAAAATTTATTTATGAAACAATAATGATGCACTATTTTCCTTATTAATGAACGAATCAAATAATTGTTATTATAAATGTTAAAATAAATATAATTTGAAAGTTTTGATGACATCCAATAATTTAATTGGTTAATATACCATGATATGAATGATTAAATGAGTTTTTTAGAAATGATAAAGTATTTATGACCTTATCAAAAATCAATTATTAAATACTGTCAAATTTGACATAAAAGAGTTTTAAAAACAAATATTATATTATTAATTAATATAATATTTCTAAAAATATATGGTTCTGAAAAATGACTTATATAATTGTAGTTATATCATTAATTAACCACTTGGGGGTATCTTGGATGTTTATAGTATGTTTATTAACCATATAATATAAAAATACAAAGAGACATGGTAAATGTCAAACTAATTAACTATGAGATAAAACTAAATGATAATGTTAATAAAATGACCCAAACCTATCTAAAAACTATTTGGTTGAGTGTATTTAGACCCATACCAACCTTATACTCTAAATAAATCAATTTGAAAGCATTTTAAACCGAATATTAATTAATTATAAAATAATATTTTATGATTTTCCTAATGTGCCCCTCACCCCTTTTAAAAAAGGGAACTCCCCTTCTCTCTAATTCACACATTAAAAGCCATTTGGCTCGGCCAAAACCTACCCAAATATCCTCCAAACATCCCTCAATTGAAACTATAGTCCTTAGTTTGATCATAAATCCTACTTAAGGGGACCTTTTGATCAAATCAAAAGGAAGAACCTGAAAAAGAGGTAATGATTTCACCACCCTCTTTCAAGTTCCTTTCTTCTTCCACTTCTTCTTTCTTTGTTATTTCCATTCTAAAATAATAACTCCAAAATATTCTATATAATTTTATGTTATTATAAATATGGTACAACCATATGCAGTATTCTATCCATCATATGAATGACATGTCACCAAACATGCGTACGTACGGCTTACCGTCTCCACATCATGGTGTAATTGTTATTCAAAACATTATTTTTTGGATGGGTATGATAATGATGTGTAAGTTAAGTAAATAATAAATATAACATTATAATGATTCTATATATATTATATACCATCTAATTATATATTATTTTAATATCAAAAGAATGATATTGTCTCTTGTATGTACGTATAGACTACCGTCTCCACGAACGCGATGAGATCCATTCCCCATCGTATCAATTCAAGACTAATTTTCATTTGATGATTAAAAATATTTTATAAGTACTTGGTATCATTATTGATATGAATAATATGCATCCTATCCAAAAAAACACTACTTATGTCACAGAAAATATAAAATAAAAAGAGTAAGTTAATACCCGAAACGACGATAATAGTAAGATATTATTAACAATGAAATGTTAAAAGATCATATATGATATCCTATTAATTTATATGATTCTTTTATAATTTAATAACAATCATTTTACCGTTATACAGGAGGTTAACCTACCCTCTACCAAGGAAAAGTACAAGGTAAGGGTTAATTTCACAATCTCTTCATTTTTTGAGATTGTTTATACGTAATTATCTACTGGGACCTCCTTATAATCCACATCTATATTTATTAAAAATTTATTCCAAAACATTTTTATTATTTACTAGAATATGGGTTAAAGTCATTTATTCCCTTCTCTGACTTCTTATAAAATTCTTTGAAGGGAATCTCTCCATCGTTTTCCAAACAAGGTCCTTTTTAACCTTGTCGACAAAATTAAGGAAAGAATGTATTTTTTTACTTATACGGTAGGTGTGGCTATTTTCTACCACTATAAAATTTCCGAAGAATCCCTTAAAATCTTATAAGAATATTTTCAAAGTAAATGTTTTCTTTTATATTTATGTGACTTTTAAATGATTTAAAAAAAGAGATATTTCTCTCAAATTGTTTTGATTTCTTCTATGTCAACATTCTTTGATGGATTTTAAGCTTATTTTAAGTTGATTTATTATGATACAAAAAGTCCAATTATATTGATGGTTTTTTGATATGATTGAATGTGGATGTGTTATTTTTATACAATTCATTGTTTATGGAGAAATTATTGACATTTCGTAGGCATGTTTTAAAACGAATGTTTATGTTATGTTTAAACCTGTTCATATAAGGAATGAATTGGACTTAGTAAGTGATCGTTGGAGCCTGCTATAGCTCCTCTATGAATCGGTAGGACTCATGAGACAAACTAGTGACTTGGAACAAGGCCTTGATAAAATCTTATTTGTAGTCTTGGCACAAGGCCTTGACTATGTGGTTATGATAGTATGGAATTATGCATTCCATATTTATAAAAGTGGTTATTGACATTAAATATGATTATTCGATTAGTAGAATATCCATTTTAATAATTAAATGGAATTATTTCATTTTATCTCTACCATATTATACTTAAGTTCAAGTTTAAAAGGATTTTGTTTTAGTTATACATTGCCTTAAATATTTATGATTATTTATGAAAGCTTCTAATATATTTTTATCCTTACTCGGCATCTGATCTCACCCCTTTCTATGTTTTAATTTTTTCATGATGTGAAGAGTTATTTTATGAATGACCTACAGGGATAGTATGAGGGGATATGAGTGTGGTATATGGAGACAAGATGGGGTTTTAGTTTTTTCACTTTATGATTTAATGTTAATTTTATTAATTCATCTAGTGATTCCAAGGCTACTAAACTAATTGTTCATTAGAGACTTCACCTTTTGTGATCATGTAAATGTTATTTAATAATGTACCGACTCTGGGTAATTGGGGTCGAGGCGTTATAGTTGGTATAAGAGAATGTTTAGTATAAACCTTGGAAGCTAGATTTAGATAAACTCTGATTAGTGCACATAGCCCTAAGATAGACTTTGAGGATTACTATAGAAGAATTACCTAGAGTTTTGGTATTGTAGATATTTTGTGAGTTTTCCAAGAAGTACATCCATGTATGGATACGATCATGTAGAGGCAGCACTGGCATAGATGTACCTAGGGGTAAAACCAGAAAACACTGCATTGAGCTAGACTCGAATCGGAATCGGTGCATGACAACGGGCCCTGCTGAACTCTTGGTTATGACACTCCCAGGGGATATGCTTAGGATTATTCTCATTTTATTTACAAATCACTATGAAGGGTTTATGAGTATATACTTCCTCAAATAAAACATGTTTACGATTATGGAATAAATCCATAAACTGTTCAATTTACGTAAGGTATTTTAAAAGTTTGGAATTATTCATTTCAATTCATAAACTGAAATAATTTATGTCATTGTATAGAAATGGTGCCCACTAGAAGGAATGTAAACTCTAGAAATATGTGTGATCCAAAGATTAAGAAAGATCATATCGTTCATAGTATTAATCCAACATTTATAAGGGAAATAGTCTCCTATGTATTCTCAACATATGAAGAAATAGTATCATGTGATAATAAAATATGTATAGAATTATTTGAGTCCTATGGCCTTGAAGCGAAGAAAGATTTGAAAATTATGGAAGAGAGAAATATAGATAAAGGGATGAGGGAATAGAATAATTTTACCATATGTGATAACTTTGGGATGAAACACCCTAGAACTTTCCTCAAGGGAATGTGAGTTTTTTCTAAGCATGGAGAAAAAGGAAACCAAATACATGACTGCAAGGGTAAGAAATTGGTTTCAAATGTGCAATGCTTCATCTGCAAGGAGTTGGGACACTACAAAAAACTAATGTCCAAATCATCAGAGTATGCATAAAATGATGCTATTGGATAATAATCAAGTTATGATACTACCACATATGAGGAGGAATGATTAGAGTTCTTATGTTGTTATTAAAGAATTATGTCATTTGAGTGTTATATCAACGATATACTGGTTATAATAATTATGGACTATATAAGGATTGTACTGTAGTGCTATTTCATTAAGGACATGAGATTGTGAGGAACCAAGAAATGTGACTCAATAGCAGGTTATATTTTTAGAAAATATATGGTTGAGAGAAAGAAAAACCATAATATGGTCTAATATAGAGGTAGTGAATTTAGAATAATACATGATTGATTTAGAGAAATTATATTGGATATTCTTGAATACCATGAAATTGATTAATGATTTCTATATTCCATCATTATGGAAGTTTAAAACATTTTTGGATAGAAGGTGTATATCCAGTCTCTTATATGGAATTAGGGATCATTAATATAATTAATATGGTTTTATGGTAATTTAGGATGTTGTAGTGTTTTATAGGAATACATGATGATGGTGTTCACCTATTATTACATGGAAAAAAAGATCGTCATTGTGATTACCATCCTTATAAATTTTGGACCATGAGTTTGGACATAAGTATTTTGGATAAATCTAGTTTCAGGTTATTTTTGTATTGCCATAAAAGGAAAACCCGAAGTTTAGGCAACAACATGTCGCGTCCGACAAGGCTATGAGACTAAAACCCGCAACTGAAGGGCCACAAGGGTTTATCACATACCTATGGACCACATGATTTCCTAGATTGAATAATGTAAATTTTTTTAAAAGGTTTGGTAGATGAATTATAAATTAATTTTTTGTAACCCTATAAAAATTTGATAAAAAGAATATTATTTTAAGCTCTATTATCATTTTGAGTGAAAGATGAGTTTGTGGTTAAAATTAGTTAAAGGATGGAACTCTACTTGTCAAGTATATATATATTTTTTGATATTATTCTATGAAAAAATTAATTCTTAAACATTAGGTAAGGTATATTAAATAAAAAAATTTGTTAATCTAATACCTTATGTTTTTTTGAACTGATGATATTTTAAACCATCCTATACTTTTGGCTTTGAGGCCCGCAATTCTACAATTTTTTTTTGTGATTGATGGCCTCAATCACTGACTATAAATATTTATGTTTTTCCTCTAATTACGTGTCTCATATTACCACCAATGTTCTCCAAATATAGATTATAATTTGGTGGCGACTTTTTCATTCCCATTTTTTCCTATTATTAAGACTGAATTTTATTAACCCAATTTTCGATGTGGGTTTTCCCACGAATGTATTTTCTATTTTCAACATTTTATTTTTGAAGAACAATTTAAAATTTCAAGGACACAATTTATTGAAATATGGAAGAATGTAACACCCCAAGATTTTATACTACGTTATTTGTTCAATGTAATTCAATAACATGCACTACACGCAATACCGAGTTCAAGCGCATCACGACTTACCAAACTTGTCGTTCAAAAGCGGTTATGAATAATGTTAACAAAATTTTAAACATTATATAATCATTATAATTTTAGAATCCATAGTATGAGTTTCTAAGACATAATGTAATAACTAATTCATTTTATTCAGATAAAACACGTATTTTTAAAAAAATTCCCTTTTACTGCCTTTTAATGGCGAACCCTTCTTAAATTCAATATTTGAAACTCTTATATATTATATTTGAAAAAAATAAACATCTTCTTTAGAGACAGGACATAAAAATTTAGGTCTGTATAGATACATAATACCTATATAAGTTCAATGTAATTCATTGGAGTCATTTTATATAAATTTTATATATAGAAAATTTTATTGAACTTTTGACCGTCTTTTACCCACCTACTATGAGATTTTTAAAATTTTCATAAAACATAGTTTTACCACATCTGTGAGGTGAATTTAAAAACTCTGAGAGAAATGGTTGATATTAGTAAGTAAAATTTTGTTCAATGAGATGAAAATAATTTTTGGTTAATAGTAACTTTTTACTTTTATTTACCACCGTTAAAAGTAAATAGGGTAATTTAGGGTACAAATGATATTAATATTAGCCCAAAACATGTCAAAATTCTATTGTAAAAACGTATCACGACCAAAAACAACCTTACAAATAAAATATTATCATTTAGGTCCACTTGAATTAGATTAGGACATTTATTATTATTTAATTCAAAGAAGAGTTAAAAGAGTTAAAATTAAAGTTTAATAACTAAAACATTTGTAATATATGGTTATACAAAAGATAAATTAGATTATAAATATTTATTAGAAATATTAACATATTTCCTATATAATTATATTTTATTTAATTTTTTTAGACATTTAATAATTAAATTTATTTATGACACAATAATGATGCAGTATTTTCCTTATTGATGAAATAATAAAACAATTTGTATTATAAATGTTAAAATAAATATAATTTGAATGTTTTGATGACATCCAATAATTTTATTGGTTATTATTCCATGTTAGTATTTCTTGAATTAATTTTTTTCGAATTGTAAAGTTTTTAAGACTTTAACAAATATCAATTATTAAATAGTTTCAAAATTGACATAAAAATGATTTTAAAACAAATATTATATTATTAATTGATATAATATTCCTAAAAATCTAAGGTTCAGACAAAGGACTTATATAATGATATTTGTATCATTAATTAATCACTTGGGGCTCTTTTGGAAGTTTATAGTATGTTTATTAACCATATAATATAAAAATACAAAGAGACATGGTCAATGTCAAACTAATTTACTAAGAGTTAAAACTAAATGATAAGGTTAATAAAGTGACCCATACCTATATAAAACATATTGGTTGAGTGGATTTCGACCCATCCCCACCTTATCCTATAAATAAATTAATTTAGAGACATTATAAGCTGAATATTCATTTATTATAAAATAATATTTTATGTTTTTTCTATGGTGCCCCTCACCCCTCTTATAAAAGGGCACTCCCCTTCTCTCTAATTCACACCTTCAAAGACATTTTTCTCAGCCAACCCCTGCCCAAATATCCCACCAACATCCCTCACTTCAACCTATAGGCCTTATATTGATCGGAAATCAAAACTATGGGACCTTTTTTATCAAATCAAAAGGAAGAACCCGAAGAAGAGGTAATGATTTCACCACCATCTTTCAAGTTCTTTTCTTCTTCTACTTCTTATTTCGTTGTTACTTCCATTATAAAATAATAAATCTTTTATCTTTTATATACTATGATTTTATTATAAATATGGTACAAAAATATTCAGTATTCTATCCATCCTTTGAATGACATGTCACCATACGTTCGTATGTACGGCTTACTGTCTCCACGTCGTGGTGTAATTGTTATTCAAAACATTATTATTTGGATGGGTATAATAACGATGTGTAATTGAAGTAAATAATAAATATATCATTATAATTATTCTGTATATATGATATACCAACCAATTATATATTATTTTAATATCAAAATAATGATATTGTCGCTTGTGCATATGTACAAACTTCCGTCTCCACGAACACGATGAAATCCATTCCCTATCGTATCAATTCAAGACAAATTTTCATTTTATGAATAAAAATAACGTTTATGGACTTTATATAATTCTAGATATGAATAAGATACAACATATCCATTAAAAACGTGTCTTATGTAACAAAAAATATAAAAGAAAACTTAAAAGTTAACACCTGAACCGACGATAATATTAAGATATTATTAACAACTCAATGTTAAAAGATCATATATGAAATCATATTAATTTATATGATTCATGTATAATTTAATAACAATTATTTCACCATTATAAAATAGGTAAACTTACCATCAACCAAGGAAAAGTACAAGGTAAGGGTTAATTTCACAATCTCTTCATCTTCTGAGGTTGTTTATATGTAATTATCTACTGGGACCTCTTTATCATCCACATCCATGTTTCTTAAAAACGTATTCCAAAACATTTTTATTATTTAATAGATTATTGGTTATATTCATTTATCCCCTTTTTTAATTTTTATAAAATGTTTTGAAAATAATCATTCCGTCATTTTCCAGACAAGGTCCTTTTTATCCTTTTGGAAAAAATTAAGGTAAGGATGTATTTTTTAACTTATACGGCAGGTGGAACTACTTTTCACCATTATAAAATAGCTGAAGCTTCCCTTAAAATCTTATAAGAATATTTTCAATGTAAATGTTTTCTTTTATAATTATGTTATATTTAAATGATTTCAAAGAAAGAGATATTTCTCTAAAATAGTTTTTATTTCTTTTTTGTCAACATCATTTAAGGGATTTTAAGCTTATTTGAAGTTGATTTGTTATGATACAAAACATATATATTTTATTGAAGGTTTTGTTATATATTTGACTGTGGATGTGTTATTTCTATACCATATATAGTTTATGGATAAATTATTGACATTTCATATGCTCGTTTTAATATTAATGTTTATGTTATGTTTAAACATTTTCATATGAGGAATGCATTTGACATAGTAAGCGATGGGCGGAGCACTATATAGCTCCTTCATGAATCGGTAGGTCTCATGAGAAAAACTAGTGTCTTGGCACAAGACCTTGACAAAATATTATTTGTAGTCATGGCACAAGGCCTTGACTATGTGGTTATGATATTATGGAATTATGCATTCCATCATTTTGAAAGTGGTTATAGATATTGCATGTGATTATTCGATTAGTAGAATATCCATGTGAATAAGTAAATGACATTATTTCATTTTATTTCTACCATATTATGATTATGTTAATGTTTAAAAGTCTTTTGTTTTAGTTATACATTGCCTTAAAAGGTTATGCTTATTTATGAATGATTCCGCTATATTGTTATCCTTACAGGGCTTCTGAGCTCACCCCTTTATGTGTTTTATTTTTCCCAATATGTGAAGAAGTATTTTATGAATGACCTACATGGGTAGTATGTGGAGATATGTGTGTGGTCTATGGAGACAAGATTTTGTTTTAGTTTTTTCAGTTTATGATGTAATGAAAACATTATTAATGTATCTAGTGATTTCAAGGCTACTACTCTAATCGGTCTTTCGAGACTTGATCTTTTGTGATCATGACAATGTTATATAATAATGCATAGACTCTGGGTAACTGGGGTCGAGGAATTATAGTTGGTATAATCGGAAGTCTAGTACAAACCTTGAAAGCTATATTTAGATATACTCAGAGTAGAGCACATAGCCCTAATGTAGACATTGAGGATTAGTATAGAAGAATTTCCTAGAATTTTGGTATTTTAGAGATTTTATGAGGTTTCCAAGCAATACATTCCTATATAGATACGACCAGGTAGAGGTGGCTATGGAAAAGATTTACCTAGGGGTAGGACCTGAAAACAACACTTCGATATAGATACGAACGGGAACTAGTGCATGACAATGGGCCTTGTTGCACCCTTGGTTACGAAACTCTCGGGGGATATGATTAGGACAATTCTCATTTTCTTTAAAAATCAATATGAAGGGATTATGAGTATATACTTCCTCAAAGAAAAAATCTTTAAGATTATGAATTATATCCATTAACTGTTCAATTTACATTGGGTATTTTACAAGTCTGGAATTATTCATTTCAATTCATAAACTGACCTACTTTGTGACATTATATAGAAATGGAACCCAATAGAAGGAATGTAAAATCCAGAAATACTTATGATCCAAATTGTAAGAAGGATAATATCTTTCATGGTATTAAGCCACAATATAGTATGGAAATATTCTCCCATGTATTCTCAACATATGAAAAAATAATATCATGTGTTAATAAGATAAGTATAGAACTCTCTGAGTCCTATTGCTTTGAAGGGAAGAAAGAGAAGAAAGGTATCGAATAGTGAAAATGGTTACATGGAAGAGGGAAAAGAAGAATTTTCCCATATGTGATAAGTGTTGGAAGAAACACCCTAGAACTTTCCTGAAGGGAATTGGATTTTTTTATAAGTGTGGAGAAAAATAAAACCAAATACGTGACTTCATGGGTATGAAAATGGTTTAAAATGTACAATTCTTCAACTTCAAGGAGTTGGGACACTACGCAAACCAATGGAAAAATCATCAGAGTACGCCAAAAATGATGATATTGGATAATAATCAAGTTAATATATTACCAAAGATGAGGAAGAATGATTATAATTCTTATGTAGTTTTTTAATAATTATGTAATTTGAGTCTTATATCAACGATGTACTGGTTATAATAATTATAGAGTATATAAGGAGTGTATTGTAGTACTATTTCATTAAAGACTTGAGATTGCGTGGAACCTAGAAATGTGACTCAATAGCAGGTTAAATTTTTGAAAATATATGGATGAGAAAAAGATAAACCATAATATGGTTCTGATACTGAGATAGTGAAATTGTAATAATACATGATTGATTTGGATAAATTATATTGGATATTCATGACTACCTTAAAACTGATTAATGATTTGTATATTCCATCATTATTGAAATTTAAAAAAAATTTGGATAGAAGGTGTATATCCAGTATTCTCTTGGTAATAAGGGCGCATTAATGTAATCAATATGGTTTTATGGTATTTCAGGATGTTGTAGTGTTTTAAAAGAATACATGATAAAGGTGTTCACATGTTATTATGTAGCAAAAAAGATTTTAATTGTGTTTACCTTCCTTATAAATTTTGGACCATGAGTTTGGATAGAAGTATTTTGGATAAATCTATTTTGATCTTATTTTTGGATTTCTTTAAAAGGACAACCTGGAGCTCGGGCGGCAACCCGTCGCGTCCGGCAAGGTTAACAAGACTTGAACACGCAACTGAAGGGCGACAAGGGTTTATCACCTACCACTGGACCACGTGATGTCCTAGATTGAATAATGTAGTTTTTAAGAGGTTTTGTAGATGAATTATAAATTCATTTTTTTAACCCTATACAAATAAGATAACTATAATATTTTTTATGTTCTATTATCATTTTGAATGAAAGATGAGTTTGTGGTAGAAATTAGTTAAAGGATGGAAATCTACTAGACAGGTATATATATATATATATTTTATTCTCTTATTATTTGAAGAAATTAATTATTAAACATTAGGTAAGTTATCATAAAAGTAATTTTTTTATCCTAATACCTTATGTTTTGTTGAACCAATGATATTTTAAACCATCATAGATTGGTGGCTTTGAGGACCTCAATTCTACAATTTTTTGTGATTGATGACCTCAATCACTCTCTATAAATATTTATGTTTTTACTCTAATTATGTGTCTCTAATTTCCACCAATGTTCTCCCAATAGATATCATAATTTGATGGTGACTTTTTCATTCCCCCTTTTCCCTCTTATTAAGACTAAATTTTATTAACCCAATTTCTAATGTGGGTTATCCAACAAAGGTATTTTCTATTTTCAACCTTTTATTTTAGAAGAACAATATCAAATTGAGAGGATGCAATTTATTGAATGTGGGAATAATGTAACACCCAAATATTTCATAGTATGTTATTTTTTCAAAGTAATTCAATAACTTACACTACACCCAACACCGAGTTCAAGAACACCACGACATACCAAACTAGCTGTTAAAAAGGGTTTATGAATAGTATTAACTAAATTTTAAACATTATATAATCCTTATAATTTTAGAATCCATATTGTGAGTTTCTAATACATAATTTAATAACTAATTCATTTTTTCAGATAAAAGAAGTATTTTTAAAAAATGCACTTTTACTGCCTTTTAATGGTGAACCCTTCTTAAAATAAATATTTGAAACTTTTATATATTTAATTTTACAAAATAAACATCTTCCTTAGATTTAGGACATAAAAATTTAATGGTGAGGAATTTTTGATGTTTTTCTGATAACTTTCATATTTCGGTGAATAGTGAAAATACCAAATTTTAACTAATTTTTTTTTTCAAAATATTTTATAGTGTTATGTTATACATTTTAGTGGTTTTAAAGTATAATTAGATTATATTTTTACCATTTGATTTATTATTTTTCATTGGCAGTAACTTCCCTTTGAAATTGCCAATACACAAGTATCAACTTTTTTATAGTTATTATTTCTTAAAAACGCGCTTTTTGATTTTGACAAAAGGGAATTAATTTTAAATAAATTAATGAAACTTATATGTTTTTAATTTTCAAAATATCACTCATTTTTGGATTTGTAATACCAAAATTATCTTAGGGTGAATTTTTTGTATTTTTCTGAAAACTTTCAATTTCTGATGAATAGTGAAAAACACTGAGTCGTTGGATAAAACCGACTTTTTATGTAATTAATTATTTATTTTATTTAATTTTTTTAAGGTCAAAGTAGATATATAATACCTATATAAGTTCAATTTAATTAATTGGAGTCATTTTATATTAAATTTAGATATAGAAATTTGTATTGAACTTTTGACCGTCTTTTACCCACCTCCTATGAGCTTTTGCAAATTTTCAGAAAACATAATTTTACTAATTCTTTGAGTGGAATTTAAAAAATAAAAGAGATATGGTTGATATAATTATGTAAAATTTGGTTTAATTAGATGAAATGCTTTTTGGTTAATAGTATCTTTTTACTTTTATTTACCACCGTTAAAAGTAAATAGGGTAATTAAGGGAAAAATGATATTAAAATTATCCTAAAACATGTTCTAATTATATTGGACAAGTTTATCTCAACCAAAAACAACCTTAGGAATAATATATTATAATATAAGTAAACTTGGATTAGTTTAGGGCATTTATTATTATTTAATACAAAGAAGAGTTAAAAGAGTTAAAATCAAAGTTTAATAACTAAATATTTTTTAATATAGGGTTATACATAAGATAAATTCGATTATAAATATTCATTAGAGAGATAAAATTATTTCCTACATAATTTTATTTTATTTATAATTTTTATACACTTAATAATTAAAATTATATATGACACAATAATGATCGATTATCTTCTTTATTAAATAATGAATCAAATAATTGGTATTATAATTGTTAAAAAAATATAATTTGAAAGATTTGATAATATACACGAATTTTATTGGTTAATATTACATGTTAGGGCTGATTTAATGAATTATTTTATAATTTATTATGTTTTTAAGACTTTAACTAAATTCATTTATTAAATAGTGTCAAAATTGACAGAAAAGATTTTTTAAAACAAATATTATATTTTTAATTGATATAATATTCTTAAAAATCTAAGGTTCTACCAAAGAACTTATATTATGATAGATATATCATTAATGAACCACATTAGGGTCTCTTGGATGTTTATAGTAAGTTTATTAACCCTATAATATAATAATACAAAGAGAAATGGTAAATGTCAGACTGATTAACTAAGAGTTAAAACTAAAATATATGGTTAATAAAGTAACCCAAATCTGTCTAAAACCTATTGGTCTAGTGTATTGAAACCATTCCCCACCTTATCCTAGAAATAAAACAATTTTGAGCCATTATAAAACTAATATCAATTTATTATTAAATAATATTTTATTTTTTTCCTAAGGTTCCCCTCACCCTTCTTATAAAAGGCCACTCCCATTCTCTCTAATTCACTCCTTCAAATCCATATGACTCGGCCAAACCCTACCCAAATATCCTACCATATTCTCTAACTTAATATTAGAGGCCATATTTTGATCATAAAGCCAACCTAAGGAGCCCTTTTGATCAAATAAAACAGAAGAACCCGAAAAGGAGGTAATGATCTCACCACCATCTTTCAAGTTCCTTTCTTCTTCCACTTCTTCATTCTTTGTTATTTCCATTCTAAAATAATAATTCTAGTATCTTATATATATTTTAATGTTATTATAAATATGGTACAACAATATTCATTATTCTATCCATCCTTTGAATTACATGTCACCTTACGGCTTACCGTCTCCACGTTGTGGTGTAATTGTTATTCAAAACATTATTGTTTGGATGGGTATGATAATGATGTGTAATTGAAGTAAATAATAAATATAACATTAAAATTATTCTATATATAAGATATAACTTCCAATTATATATTTTTTTAATATCAAATGAATTATATTGTCGCCTGTGTGTACGTATGGACTACCGTCTCCACGAACGCGATGAGATTTATTCCCCAACATATTAATTCAAGACTAATTTTTATTAGATGATTAAAAATAATGTATAAGGACTTTATATAATTCTGGATATTAATAATACACATCATATAAATAAAAACATAGCGTATTTAACAAAACTTATAAAATAAAATGAGTATGTTAAAACCCGAAACGACAATAATATTAAGATATTATAAACAAAGAAACGTTAAAAGATCATTTATGATATCATATTAATTTATATGATTCATGTGTAATTTAATAACAATTATTCCACCATTATATAGGAGGTTAACCTACCCTCGACCAAGGAAAAGTACAATGTAATGGTTAATTTCACAATCTCTTCATTTTCCGATGTTATTTATACGTAATTATCTACTGGGACATCTTTATCATCCACAACCATGTCTCTTAAAAATGAATTCCAAACCATTTTTATTATTTACTAGACTATGGTTTAAAGTCATTTATACCCTTGTTTGACTTTTTATAAAATGGTTTTAAATGAATCTTTCCATCATTTTCCAAACAAGATCCTTTTTATCCTTTTAGACAAAATTAAGGTAAGAATATGTTTTTTAACTTATACGGAATGTGCGGCTATTTTCTGCCATTATAAAATACCTGAATCTTACCTTAAAAGCATATAAGAATATTTTCCATGTAAATATTTTCTTTTATAATTATGTGAGTATTAAATTATTTAAAAAAATAGATATTTCTCTCAAATAGTTTTTATTTATTCTATGTCAACATCCTTTGATAGATTTTAAGCACATATGAAGTTGATTTATTATGATACAAAATATCCGTATTGTATTGAAGGTTTTGTGATATGTTTGACTGTGAATATTCTATTTTTATACCATTCATGGTTTTTTGATAAATTATTGACATTTCATATGCTAATTTTTATACTAATGTTTATGTTAAGTTTAAACCTATTCATATGAGGAATACATTAGATTTAGTAAGTGACAGGTGGAGCCTGTTATAGCTCCTTGATGCATCGGTAGGTCTCATGAGACAAGCTAGTTTCTTGGCACAAATCCTTGAGAAAATCTTATTTGTAGTTTTGTCACATGGCCTTGACTATGTGGTTATGATAGTCGGGCATTATGCATTACAACATTAGGAAAGTCATTATTGATATTTCATGTGATTATTCAATTAGAAGAATAACCATGTGAATAAGAAAATGGAATTATTTCATTTTATTTCTTCAATATTATGCTTAAGTTCATGTTTAATAGTCTTTTGTTTTATTTATACATTGCCTTAATTGTTTATGCTTATTTATGAACGTTTATGCTCTATTTTTATCCTTACTGGGAATCTGAGACCACCCATTTCTATGTTTTATTTTATCCCAGGATGTGAAGAAATATTTTTTGAATGACCTGCAGGGATAGTGTGAAGGGATATGAGTGTAGTCTATGGAGAAAAGATGTTGTTGTAGTTTTTTCACTTTATGATGTAATTTAAACTTTATGAATGTATCTAGTGATTTCAAGGCTACTAAACTAATCAGCCTTTTGAGACATGATCTTTTGTGATCATGCCAATTTTATGTAATAATGCACCGACTCTGGGTAACTGGGGTCGAGGCGATACAAATTAGTTCATAGAAAATTATATCTAGAATATATGTGTGTGAAATAACCAAAAATCCAAAACATTACTATATATATATATATATATATATATGGGGAAAACTAGGCATCATGCTTTCCAAAATATGTAATTTGCATGTGAATAGTACGGGGTCAAATCGGGTAGTCAGCCATCCCTGCTCCCACCGAAATGTTGGTGAAAACACCCGATAGGTGTTAGAACCTTTGGTGTGTTAGTCTCCCAAACCAATTGGTTAGAGTAGAATATAGAAAAAATGTATAGGATAAAATATATCTCACAGCCACACAATAGGCAATGTGTAGTCCTAGACTCAACAACAAATAACATCTCTAGGACTCAAGGATGCCACTTTTATGAATATATATCCTATTATCAAAAAACAATTTAAAGAGATATATTATGTGACATTATATCTGTTCCAAAAATTATACATTACATTAATTAATTATTTAACCATTAATTAACCAAACTTTTTTTCCACATTCTATTACAATTCCATTTCAACAAAGATGAATTCCCTCTATGAATAACCAAAATGAGTCCACATCTACTCAGAACCACAACCTCAGAATTGTAACTGAGGAATATCCAAACCCCTGGGTTAAACAATAATTCAATATTTCTCCACATCATAACTTTTCATAATTCCATGTATTCTAAGAAAAAATTATATGATAACAAACATAATGGGCTCGACACGGTGCGATGATGAACTACACATCGAATCATTTCCAACTATAGAAGGAGCCTAGACTCATCCATCCTTTGGAATATTAACATGGAAAGGACATGGATTACCCTACGTATCTTAAACTCTTTTGTATGGAGAGTAAGACATATTTGATATCACATGTAGTGGGTATTGTAAAACAGATAAGTAAACAACAAATTCAACAATCATACAACATTCATATCAGTGGGTAAGCAAAAATTAAACATGTTCCATCATCTATAGTGTCCTCTTGGACACCTATATGCATAAAATTTTGCATCTAGCCATAGTAGGTGTCAACTTCTAACCCAAAAAATGGTCCACCCTTCCCAATATACCATACCATCCATCCATTTTCATCCATCCTAGGTTTAAAATAGATCATATGAAGTAGGGAACAAATATAGAATGTAGAATCTTGGACCTAAAATAAGGCATCCCACCTTCACACATAATGAAGTTGGAATGTATAAAAAATACTGTAACTCATACCCCATAAGAAATTACAATTATCACACAACCAGTTCTTTATTCAATATTGAATTAACAGATTCATTTTTGACAGGTTCCAACTTAGGGAAACCTAAAAAACTACATCTAGATTCATTAAACATGACTCTTTAGACCTTGATCCAGTTAATTATTAATTAATTATAGCGTTATATTATTTACTAATTTACATCAAGTACAAAATTCTAACAAATAATGGCCTAGATATCACACTATCTAACCAAATCAAGAGGAAAACTTTTATCACAGTATACAACAATAAAATTCGACCAATACCAATTATCTAATCCAGTTCAAATATTTATTATGTCATTTTCATTGTCATAGAGGGTACTCTATCATTTTATATATATTATTTCATATAAATAAATAGTAAAAAATATTCCCATAGCTCAAAAGGTATTTAACATACTCCACTCTAGAAAGAACCAATCAATGGATCACGATCTCCTCTGTCATAATGACTAGATCCACCCGAGGATGCCACGACACTAGAGAAGCAACCAAAAATAGAGAAACTCTATGAGAAACATTTAAATTAGATGAAATCACATTAATAGGAGAAAAATTCCAAAAAATATTGAAGAATCTATAATAACAAATGTTAAACATACCATATATCATAGACGGATCGAAATATCCTGGTTTGACAAAAATAGGATGTGTTCATGAAGTAGGAAAAACTCAAATGGGAATGTGATCCAAGGCTACAGCACAACACATGAAACATATGAGGGGAATAACACTTGTCATTGGATACCAAGGAAAAAAGATGAATGATTAAGGGAGAAATGTGTCAATGAACTTTTGAAAATTTAAATGAAGTACTGGTTTAGATATGGTTTAAATTTACTTTAAAGGCGTATATTATCAATATTATGCATTTTGACTGTGTAAAAGCTCCATGAAAACAAAAAAACTATAAATTATTGATGGGAATTAAATCGGAATTTAATTGTCACTCCCCGACCTTGGAAGACATTTTATTTTTATCCTTTTTTTGTTATTTCATTGTTTTGATGACGTTTAGTTGTGTGTTAGTTTGAATTTTTTTGAAGATTGATGTTCTTGGTGGGTCTCGGGCTAGTGCGTAGTCATCACATATCTAGTAGTGACCATGCATTTGGTCCTGGTGAATGCACAATTGTATGATCGTTCTAATAAATAATAAAATTGGATGGCTAAATTAAATTGTCTAAAAAATAAAGCTACGTTAAATTTTATAACGATAAAATAAAGACACCTTTTAAATTATCATTAAGTGTCCTATTGGTTTTATTAAATTTTATTGGTTTTATTATTATTGTTGTTGTTGTTGTTTTTTTATTATTATTATATTTAATGTGAATTTTATTAATATAATTATTATCATTATTATTAGTATTATTTAGATAGTTAATAATTTGTTAAAAATGGAAATAAAATTCCAAGACTAAATAATTTTTTTTCTCTATAATATCCCCCACACAATCTCTATTATACGGAATGTGGGGCCTTTCCCCTCATTTTCGACATCTAGCATGGTTGTCCCCCCTTCCTCTAGATTCCTCGCAGGCAGCCACCTACCTCCCGGTTTTCTCCCCATCATCGTCTGACTGTCGCCCACTATGGCTTTGCCTCCGTCCCACAGCATAGTCCTCCTCCTACATCTTCTGGCCACCACATGACCTCTGGACACTCCCCTAATGTGAAACCCTAGTATGCTGTATGACCGTAGCACCCCTTCCCTTTCTAGCCAACATGAGGCCACACCCCACATCCTTGTCCATCTAGATCGATGTCGCACCCCTTCCCTGTTCAGTCGTAGTGGGGCCAACCCCTTCATCGTCTAACTACTGCGAGAGCCCTGCTTCCCCCTTCTGCTGGGCACGACACACTGGCAGTAGCCATCTCCCCTACTCCTATCCAACTAGCTCTGGCTTTATTGTCTCCAACTAGTTGTTTAACTGTATCAGCGTGGCACCCTCCCTCAAGAAACCTTTTTCAGTGAACTCGAAATCCTCTTGTGCAATGCCTTCACCCTGCTCTAACGGGATTGTGGCTCCCCTTACCGGCAACCCATTCCTCTTATGGTATATTTGTGTTTATATATTTTGGTGATTTTCTCGTCATTTTATCCAAATTATAAAAGCTTTGGGTTCTGTTAGTGCGTCTTTCCTGGCGTCTAGGGTTTGTAATGGGACAACAGATCGATGATATTCCCTATGTTTTTGTGTTGTCACACTCGAATGTGTTGAGGAAGGGGTGTCATTCCATTTTCTCCCAATCTCAATTTATGTGGTGCTTGTGTGTTTTTATTTAATTTCTAATTCATTTTTGGCACTTTTATTACATACATAGTTAATTTTTAGTAGTGACTTTGTGTCGTTTGAATTGACCAAAATTAGTTTTTTTATGTCATTATTTTATGCCTTTGTAAATGACTCAACTTTTGGTCTTGAATTATTGTAATCTTCTTTTAAATTGTATTTCTTGATATCTTGGTGTGTCTATAGGGTATAGATCTTTTTGTTAGCATTTGATTGTGTGTTACGACATGTGCATTTGGTTTATTTGAGTCATTGATACTTTTAGTCGTTCATTGGTCTTTATTGCCTTAATTTTCGGTATCTTTTTTTCTTATAGTTAATTTATGGTCAACAATTGAGAAAAATCAAGAATATACCTACGGTGTGTATAGATATAATATATATGTCCTCCAAGTATGTATTCCCTCAGGGTACAAAGAATACATGCATTTTATTTTGAAAATATGTATATATATATATATATGTCTGTTCATGTGAATGTTGGATGGTTACGAGTGGGCGCCACATTTTTAGTCAAGTACCAATGTGTTTGACCTGACCTGGTTCCACATTGAGGTAGGAAAATCCACATTTTACCTTTTTAAAATAAGTCCATTTAATGCTTGCATGTTTATAATTATTTCTTTTAGTAGATTCTCATCTGTGAAAAATAATTGGACAACCTGCTATAGTGTTTTCAATTTGGATAGGTTTATTACAAGTATTTTGTTATATTATTTTCTAGTTTGTATAATTTTTCTGATTGGATAATATAATTTTTAACAAACAATATCATTTGATCATGTAATGTCTATTAAAAAGTTTGTGTTGCATTAAGTGTTTTAGAAAACATGGTTTTAATGGGTTCTTTAATGATTGACCTTTGGGTTCGAGACAGGTTTTGGTGTTTAGCATTGTTTTTAAAGGGGTTTGTAAATTTTTATTTTTTTTCTTGTTTTTTTAAATTTATGTTTTGATCAATGAATGTTTTAAAGAAAGGATATTTGATTGTTTCTGTGTATCTAACCATGTTTGGGAAAAATGATATTTATTACTATTTTGGAATAATTTATAAAAGTTTTGGTAAATGGTTCAATGAGGTAGAGGTAAAAACCAATTTGGCATCTTTGAAAAGGTTTTTTTGGAAAACCCCCTCTTTGGATAGGTCTCTTGCTTCGTCAATTGATCACGATACCATAGGGGCCTTATTATGGTCCTCCTTTTCTGAATATTTATTTTATACAATGAGACTAATGTCGAGGTGGTCGGGGTGGTGCTGAATTTGTCACGTGCTTGGTTATATATATATGTGGCTGGTTGTTTGATTGTGTTGCACTCCTCTTTATGAACATATCACGAAAACATATCATAGAAAGGTGGTTTACTGAGAATGATTTTTTCACTTGATTAGAATTTGGAATGGATTGTGTCCCTTAGTAAGGAAATTATTCTGCTAGGGGATTGAGCCCCTAGATTACGCCAGGTAGGGAAACACCGATTGTTTGTGCGTTATGACATCAGCGTGAGTAGGCATGCCGTCAGAAGGAGCCACATGAATAGTACATTTAGTTCTTCCTTTGAGTTTCTATGATTTCTGTGATCCATTGATATGATCACTATTAGTACCATTTCCCTTGTAGTTTTTGGAATCATACCGTTGAACATGGTTTTGCTGTTCTCTTAGAAAGGATTTGTATGGTTGGTTGGTTTTAAAAATTACTTCAAAGTAGCAGTTCTGGAAATGACTGTGACAGCCCCTCTTTTATTTTCATTTCCCTATTTTCAAATTATTAGGGAAATGGAATTGTGATTGTTTATTTTACAAAGGCATTGTATATATGAAAAACATATTTTTATAACTATAGTTCAAACTATTATTATTGGGCAATTTTTCAATTGGAAAATGCATGGATTTTGTGGTTCATTTTTGGAATCCATACTGATCATTTTAATACTTACACCTATCCTATCTCCTAATATGTATTTTGAACTATTTCGATCAGGTTCTTGTTTCGTCTTCCCGTCTGACGTAAGTTGTTAGTTGTTGGAGGTGACCAAGAGGTCACATGGAGGTATGTGGAGTTTTGATTTATATCCACAACTAGTTTTATTTTTCATTGTTTTGTTTTTATTAATTTATTAGTCTTTATTTGATGGGCAAAATCAGTCCCTATTATTTAGATTTGATGCCCCAAAAAAGTTTCCAATCTATGGGGATCAGGAACACCGCTTGGGCCATGTCGGGAGATAGCTCGGGTGACCGGTTCAGTGTCGAACCCTGTTGGTTCATGATAAAATGGTATCAGAGTGGGGCCTTGATATTTGGGATGTTAGGTAGATGGATATTAGGATGGTCAGGTCATAGGATATAGGTTACAGGTCGATGCTTGATCACCACCTCTTATGACAAGACATGAGTTACTAGGAGTAGTCCGGGTTTTGAGTGTTTTGTTTTGGGTTGTATTGGATTGGGGGATAAAAATGGAGGAAAATCCGCTCCTGTTGTGGCCAGAAATGGGGTCGTGACCCAAGTGGAGTCCAAATGACTAATTCAATATCCTCTTTGTGTTATAACGTACATGGGGCATGCCTCACCACCATATCGTCGGGTCAGGCATATGCACTAATTATTCATTCCAGAGGGTTGTTATGGGGTGTATTTCATTATAATATTGGTCGATGTGAGCGTGCTTTAAAAGTGAAATTGGTTTTGATATGGAAAAGTGTTTCTCTTATATAGTTTTGGAATTGGCGAATAGTATTTCAATATTTTGAAATTCGTTTGGAAATGAGGATATTTCAAAAATTTATATGAAAAGGGAGTTTTGAAAAGATGTTTTTGTTTGTACTTGTGTTTTTTTGGCTTCTGAGCCTCTGGTTTTGAGCTCGATGTGTTTCTTTTGATATAGTTTAGGAATGATGCTAGTTTCGATTGTGTTTTTCTTGTTTATCATAGTTTTCCACCCAGAAAGGTCGATAAGGTTTCCAATGAGTCATGCCCATTTTTCAATTCATTTCGTGTTTTGCCTATATATCAAGGTTGCCAATATCCATTAGAGGCAGTTGTGTGGTTTGGATGGTTTGAGTGGGCGTTAGGGTTCGTAGGAACCCCCTGTGTCGTTAAATTTCGTGTCATATCTTGTTTGTGTGAGGGTTGAGTTTTGGACTAGTGGAGGATGGGTACCCCACCTTTTTTGTGATTTGGGGTGTGGTCAGTTTTCATGAGGGTTTCCCATCAGGTGAGCAAGGTGTGCTAGAAAGCCCTATTTTTGAAGGATCTTGTTCATCGATGTCGACTTACTGTTTGTTTTACTATTACCAAGCATGCCACAAGTGTCTCCAATTTGAGTATCCTGATGCATCTTGTCTCATCCCTCTGAAGTCCTGCTATTGGGTGACCGTTCGGGTCACTGGGAAATGTTTTGAATGAATTTTTTGTCGAGGAAGAATTTCTGGTCCCGGGGATTCATAGAACTCGATTGCGAAGCATAAGATTCTTCGGACATTAGATCCCCATCCCCAGATCGTGGTGTTAAGCTTGCGCACAGTTAGGAGTTGCTGAGGGTGTGTGGAAATGTGGTCTCAGTCATGTTTTCAGCTTTAAGGAGATAAATACCCAATGTTTCCTTATCTTATTATTGGCATGGTCGTAAGATCATACTAGATGTGGGTGTGTGATGAGCTCATTGTACTACTGTTAAAGGGTCCTCATCTGCACGAAATTTGGATTTTAAATAATTTTTATTCCTTTAGGGGTGATAGGACCATTAATAAACAGACATGATCTAATTTTGATTTTTTTCTTAATTGTGTTTTTGATGGAAATTCGTGGTGAAATCAATGGGTGTTGTCTATGGGTTGTTTGTTTAGTTTGGGCGCCTCTCCAGGTTATATTCTCAAGAGTGTTTGATTTTTTTGGGGATACCTCTATCCTAGTGTCTTTGTATACCAGTTTTCCTCATAATGGTTTTAGTCCTTGTGGCGGGGAGAACCCCATGTGTTCTCCCCTTGTTTTGAGTGTAGTTTCTTCTAGGTTGGTCGAGTGTGAATTAGGGAGTAAATAGTCACCCTAAAATTCCTTGATTCTTTTGGTTG
Organism: Viscum album; assembly: GCA_963277665.1. Classification (NCBI taxonomy): domain Eukaryota; kingdom Viridiplantae; phylum Streptophyta; class Magnoliopsida; order Santalales; family Viscaceae; genus Viscum; species Viscum album. The sequence goes on from OY728165.1 coordinate 738,858,547, forward strand.
AGTTCGAGTATGGATTCAATTTTTGGCTATCTTTGGGCTTGATGACTTTTTGTGGGTAGTAAGTGGATGTGGTGGGGAGAATTATCACACTCTGACCTCAAAAACCCTTTTATTTTTATCCCTTTTCAGGTATTGCATCTTTTGGATGAAGTTTATTTGGGTGTCAGTTTGAAATTTTTCAAACTTTGATGTTCATGGTGGGTGTTGAGAAATTGTGCAGTCACCACGTCGCTAGCGGTGACCGTGCATTCGATGCTGGTGAATGCGCGGTTTCCCAATTTTTCAAAAATATAATAAAATTTTATGACTAAATTAAATTTACTGAAATAAAAAGCTAAGAAAAATTTTATAACTATAAAATAAAGTTATATTTTTAAATATTATTATGTTTTTTATTGGTTTTATTAATTTTTATTGGTTTTATAAAAAATATTATTCTTAATTTTATAATTATAATTTATATTATTAATAATATTAATTATTATTATTATTATTATTATTCTCATTATTATTATTAATATTTTTATTATTAATAATGTGTTGAAAATCGATAAAAAATCAAAACACTATCTTTTTTTCACTCTCCAATATCCCCACCCTTTCACTCTTATGCAGCTCAAGTGACCATCCCCATCCTATTCAACTTTCGGCATGGCTGACCCCCCTCATAGTTCCTCACACATAGCCAACCACCTCTCGGTTTTCTCCCCTGGGTCATCTGAATGTCTCCCACCGTGGTTCCGCCTCGGTCCCATAGTGCTTCCCTCCTCCTGTGTCTTCCAGCCACAACCTCACCTTCAGCCACTACACCAATGCACACCCATGTCCTACTATGTGACATCAGCTCACCCCACACCCCCCACCCCCCTTACCTATCCAACCAGCACGATGCCTCTCCCCCATTCCCTATTCATCCAACACGAGGCTGACACATTCGATGTTCATCCGACGTGAGACCCCCCTTCCCCCATTATGCAAGGAACGTCCCACTGCAGCATCCCACTCCCCTCCTCCTAGACAAAGTGCTCTGGTGTGAGCCCCTCCACCAGGTGTTTTCTCTATCTCATCATGGTGACCTCCCTCGAGAAACCTTTTCTGGTAACTCTGAAACCCTCTTGTTCAATTCCTTCACCCTACTCCAATGAGACCACAATTTCCCTTATTGGAAACACTTTTCTCTTTTGGAATAAATGTGTTCTTTAATTTGTTTATTTTCACATCAGTAATCCATGTTCTAAAAACTTCATCTTTTGTTCACGCATCTTTCTCACATCTGGGGTTTGTAATTGGTATGCAGAGCGATGAACATCCATCGATTTTGGTTCTGTCCCTCTCACACGTGTTCAGGTAGGTGTTTCGTTCCCTTTTCTCCCAATTTCAATTCATGTCGTGCTTGTGTGTTCTTATTTAATTTCTAAAACACAATTCTCACTTTTATTAAATACTTAGTTAATTTTTAGTAGTTATTTAATCTTGGATTAATTGACCGAAATTAGTATTTTTTTGATGTTGTTCTTTTATGCGCATGTAAATGGCTCACCTTTTGGTCTATAATAATTTTCATCTTCTTTTAAATTTTACTGTTTTATATCATGGGGTGTGTTTTGGGTAAAAATAATTTTTATCATTTTATTGTGTGTTATGACATGTGCATTTGGTGTATGTGAGTCAATGATACTTTTGGTCATGCATTGGTCATTTTCACCTTAATTTTGGTTATCTTTTGTTGTTGTAGTGAATTTATAGTAAAAAAATGAGAATGTACACACATATACCTAAGGTATGTATATATATAATATATATATATCCAACATGTACATATTCTCTCATGGAACGGTGAGTACATGCATTGGACTGTAGATTTATTTATATATATAGGTATGTGCATGAAAGTTTGGTCCGGTTACTATTGGTCACCACCTTTTTTTGTCAAGTTTTGAAGTGGTAGAAAATACTTGGTTCCACATAAAGGTAGGAAAATATACATTTTCCTTTTTAAAAATAATTCCATTCAATGATATGATTTTTTTAATTAATTCTTTTATTATATTCGTATCTTGGAAAAAACAAATTGGACAACCTTCTCTTAGGTTTTGAAGGAGGTTGGGTTTGTTTAAAGTAGTTTGTTATATTATTTTCAAATTTGTGGAATTTTTCTTATTGGTTAATATATTTTTTAATGAAATATTTTATTTTTTTGGAATAGATAGGAAACAGTTTGTGTTGCATTAAGTATTTTGTGAAACATAGTTTTTAGTGGGTTCATAAATGTTTGACCATTTGGTTTGAGACAAGTTTTCGTGCTATGTGTCGTCTTGAAAATGGTTCATAAATGTTTATTATTCTCACAAGTTTTTTTAAATGCGTGTTTTTGTAAATTCATGTTTTTGTGAAGGATACTGGCATGTTTTGGACTCTCTGAACACGTTTGTAAGAAATGATGTTTATTACTGTTTTGGAAAAATTTCTAAATGTTTTGGTATATGGTTGAATGAGGTAAAGCTAAAGTCTTGTTTGGCACCTGGGAAATGGTTTGTTGGAAAAACCCATATTTGGTTTGGTCTCTTTCTTTTGTTGATTGATCATGAGATAAGAGGGTCCTCAATTTGGGCCTCCTTTTGAAAATGTTTTTTTATGGCATGATACTAATCTTGAGGTTATTAGGGTGGTTCCATATTGTGTTGTGTGCTTGGTGATATATATATGGATTCTTTTTTTTAATTTTTGGAATGCCAATTTGTTAATGTAGCATGGAAACATTACATAGCCAGTGGGTTTGCTGAGAATGATTGCTACAGTGGTGTATAATATGCACTGGCTAGTGACCCTTAGTTCAAACATTGGTCTGTTAGGGTATTGGGCCCCTCGGTTAGACCAGGTAAGGAAACAAAGAGAAATTGGGGGTTATGAAGTCATTGAGAGTAGGCATGCCTTCAGGATGAGTCACATTTATAGTACATTCTTGTCTTCCTGTGAGTTTCTAGGTATTCCGTGATCATTTTGTACAAGAACTATTAGTACAATCTCCCTAGCTGTGTGTGGAATCATACCCTTGAACATTGTTTTGGTGTTTTCTGAGATAAGTTTTTTATGTATGGTTTGTTTAAAAAAGGACATCAATGTAGTTGATTTAGATATGTGTGTGTGAACCCCTCTTTTAATTTATTTTCCTTGTTTATAAATTATAAGGGAAATTGAGTTGTGATTATTAGATTTCAATATTCATTGTATATATGAGAACCATGTTTTTATAACTGTTGTTGAAACTATCATTATTGGGTTGTTTTGAAATTATAAAATGCAGGGAATATATGGTTCGTTTTTGGCATCCTTACTGGGCATTTTAATGCTCAACCCTATCCTATCTTTTCAAAATTTGGTTCAACTATTTGATTCATGTTCTTGTTTAGTCTTCCCCTATAAGGTAGGTTGATTGTTATAGGAGGTGACCAAGAGTTCACATGGAGGAATGTGCAGTCCTATTTTACATTCAGTGCTAGTTTCCTTTTTCTCTATTTAGTTTTTAGTAATTTATTTATCTTCATTTTATGAGACAACTTTTTCCTGTCCGTTTCATTTTGTTTCCCAGCACTAGTTTCCATCTCATGGGGATTGGAAAGGACCCTCGATCCATGTCATAGGCCTGCTTGGGAGACTGGTTCAGGGTCATCCCAGGTTGGTTCATCAAATGAATCCCATTAAACAATGATTTTAATGTATTTAATCTCAAATATAACATCAAAAGGGTGAAAATGTAAGACAATGGAAACTTTATTCGTGAATCACCATTATATGAGTGACCATTGGATGAGTCCCCATTAAATGAATAATCGTTGGATGACTCACCATTTAATGATTAACAGTTGGATGAGTCACCATTTGATGACTCACCATTTGAAAACTCACCATTAGATGAGTGACCTTTAAGTGAGATACAATTCGATTAGTAATCATTCCGGGACATACCATTAAGTGAGCCACCATTCATGAGTCACTATTCTATGATATACCGTATCATGTCACCACTGCCGACTCATCACTCATGACCCACTAGTGAGAGGAGCACCCTTAGAAAATAATAAATTTGTAAGACTCATGAAACTACTCACCTTGACCTCCCAGAACACCTCAAACACTATATTTTAACAAAGGAATAAACATGAAAGGTTAGGACCAAAACAACTGATACCTCTCAACTATTCTCACCCTCTAGAATCCAAAACCAACCAAGGGAGTAAACAAAAAGGGGGTTCAAACAACCACCCTTCAAGATACATCTCAAAGCTCTTGCCACTACAAGAGATAAAATATTTCGTAAGGAACAATTCGAAACCATGTTAAAAACATTTGCAACTCCTAATAATATCTTATGATAAATTGCAATATAAATAGGGAAATCCACATTAAGAAATAAGAGTAAGCCATATTCTATACAGAAATGGTATAAAACCACCAAACAGGAAACTTTTTAAGAGTATAGCTAATCATCAAATAGCCCGAGATGTTAAGAACCAAACTATGACTCGTGTTCTCATGTACTCTACTACACTACATTGTTCTACCATAATAGATGAACCAAGGGGACTGCACGCCCACACAAAACCTTATCCAAGTGGTCTTGGATCACTAATGGTATATCTTCAAAGGTAGTATCATCGACAATATCTATTCACCCCAATATATGACATTAGATTCATCATGAAGATAAATATAGATCTAGAGGGAAAGGAAAACAACATGTATTTGACTAATCTGTGGGGGATGTTCCACCCAATACGCCAGATCTCTAACATGATCCACCAATTTGAATGATCCCACAACCCATAGAGATAGCTGACCCCCACAACCAAAACATCTCTCCCCACGATGGGGAGTCACCTTCAAAAACACATGATGCCCAACATAAAACTCTATAGGTATCCTCTTATGATTTTCATATGACTTATGATGATCTTGTGTTTCCTTCATCTACACAAACATCACCTGAACCATATCTATAGTAATATGTACCAGTTACACCCTGAGAATTTCTGAATTACTGACCCCAATAGGCCACAATGAATAATGGAATGGTATGCCAGACAAGGATTCAAATGGAACCATACTAATCGTGGAGTGTAAAATATTGTTGTTAGTAAACACTACTAAGGTAATCTTCCTTATCCACGAACATCGTAAATCTAAGACACAAGAGTGGAACATGTCATCAAAAGTCTAAATAGTCCCCTTAGTCTGACCATCTATATATAGATTAATTATAGTCCAATAGAATAGATGAATACCAGAAGCATGCTGGAGACCTCTCCAAAACCTACTGATAAAATAATGATTTTGATGTCAAATGATTGTTCTCATAGCTCTTTGGAATTTCACCACCTCATTTATATATTTCCTCCATAGAAACCTCTAATATGATCGAATCATTCATCTCTATTAAGTGGTATTATATACTAAAATGATCCAATACTAAACATATAGCATCATATACTCCCTGATACCTAGGTAAACAAGAAATAAAATCTTTTGAGATGTCTGATAACTTCCAATGAGGAAAATCTAATGGCTGGAGAAAACCACCAAAAATGAGGTGTTCGGTCTTCACCTTCTGGAAGATTAGGCATCATGAAAAAAACTCATTAACTTCACACATCTTCCCATTCCTCCATAATAGACCTATAAACTATCTCTACATTTTTTCACATTGGGATGTATCACTGGGTTTGAATTATGGATCTCTCTAAAAACCATCTCAAACGATAACAAAGCAATTAATAGCCTTCCCTGAAAAAACACATGCTGTATTTTCATCCTTAAAAAATCATCAGGGGCCTCACCTAATACAAATTGGTCTCTCTAGACCACCACCTCATCATTCCCCAACTTGTACTCTTCTCCTAGACACACCAGAAATGACTACACTGTCATCTAAAAAGACAAACTATATTCCCAACTTCTCCCATATCAAGATGTAATCTTGAATATTCTTCCATGACTCTGTAGGAATCATATGATTCACAAAATACATCACAATGAAACTTCATACTTAGAACATCCTATAAAACATTCCTAATCCCAAGTATATATGAAATTCTGATGATGTTATCCAGTAAGAACACCGTCCACTGAAATTGTTGCATGTTCAGGTTGTGGTGGGAGAAAACATACCACAGGATATTATGATATGTGAAGACCATAAAATTTTCTCTAATGAAGTAATTTATCCATAACATGAGGGAATATAACATTTTTCCAACTTCATATCATGGGTGGTATTTTTATGTTTATGTGGATGCAACTGACAAGACCCAAAAGAAATGACTACTCTCTACTACACCATAACAAAACATATTCCCAAATTTGATGAATCATAAAAATCCTAAAATGAAACTCACTATACTAGAAGAAAAATAACAAGATAACTAAAAAATATCTCCATTAGATACTTTAATTATTACTTAGATAGATCATACCACATGAATGCTTGATCCTTTATAGTCAATGCTGTCAGTGGAGTCACAACCCGATAGAAATTTGCTACGAACCTTCTGTAAAAGACTATGATATCGAAGAAAACGTCCCAACGCTTTCAATATCTTTAATTAAACCTGAGACACAACTTCATATTTCATTTATGGATCCAATTTTACTCCATACTAGGATAAAACATGCATTTATAAATGGACTCTCGCTCCAAAAAATAACACTTCAGTAACGTCCCAAATAGATTCTCTTGGTGAAGTACTCCCAAAAAAGAAAGAATATTACCAAAATGATCTGCCTCATATCTATATTACATAATTATTTCTTCATTAAAAATATCATTAAAATATCTATGAATTCATTGAAAACATCGTTCATCAACCCCATGAACACTGCTAAAGCATTCATTACAACGAATGGTATCCCAACAAACTCTTAATTTCTTTCATGACAACAAATTGTAGACTTCGGTATATCCTATACTTTACATTAATATGATGATATCATGACCACAGATCAATATTCGAGAACTAATTTTCACCATTAATGTCATTATATAAATCTACAATCCATAGAAGTGGACACTAGTTCTTCAGTACCACTCAATTGAAACAATGATAATCAACACACAACTAAAAACTATTGTCATCCTTATTCTGGGAAAAAATTGGTGCACCCCATGGTGACACACTTGGATGAAGGAAACCATTCCACAATAGAAAATAAATATTTATAAATTTCACTCACAAATCATAACACACTATCTTATGTGGATATATCAAGATAGGATATATGATTGGCAGTAACTCGATCTTGAACTCATTCTCCACTTAAAGGGGGTAATGTTACAACGTCTTCAACAAAGACATCAGGGTACTCTGCCATGACCTTGGGAGACACCGAATAATGAAATTTTGACAAAGATATGGTCAACATAGGAATTGAGGATGATAAGAGAGAAACATTCCTCTAACCCATATGATGGTCTAACTTGCCAATAAACCCAACTGTCATTCCATCAACATTGATGAATAAAAAATTCCTCCATATGAAATCCATGATATCATGAAATGAATACAACCAATCCATGAAAAGTATTAAATCATATGGTTTTATTAGTAATAATATTAATTATATCACAGAGAGGGTCTATGCTAGTACTAGCTCACAATCACTACAGACTTCAAGATAGTCATCTAGACCCTTAAATGGCATTGTCAATGACAGAGGAACTAGAATCCTCTCAACCCCAAAACCCAAAGCATAAACAAGGGAAGATTATATTAATGAGTGTGTCTAACCTAAATCAAACATGGAATGAAAACTTCTACAATAAAATAAATGGGTTCCTCGAATAAATTCTGGCTAGCCTCGAACTGGAAACGCTACTTCATGAAGTGGAACAATAGATACTCTGTTATCTATTTGACAATTCTGATGACCACCTCCATGGTATATATATTCAATTTGATGGTGAGGAGTATCTTGGGGTTATCCTCTCCCTATCCCATATTCTCTATACTTATACAAAGCTGGTGCAACCTCCTACTACTTCCACGACTGGAACTACCTCTTTAGAGGAACCTAGAGTGAAACACATGGCACATGCTGATGACATAGAAATTATACATACTCATGATTTCGATGACCATGAAATCGATAAGAAAAAAGTGTACTATAATTTATCATATTAATAAGAGCATATTTCTTAAGATAAATGAGTCATTAAAGGCTAGGACCTACCCATGGCCAAATCGAAACACTTCATCTTTGAAAACCTGGTCCCCCAGAACATAGCTCAACTACATGGTGAATCCTGGGGACCTCTCTCATAATGATATGGCCTTGGATAACATCCCCTCAATTACATATTCCTTTAAAAGCACCATGAGATATGTCATCAGCATAATTAGGGTGACCTGGTGTTGGAAATATAGATGAAAATCCTCCTCAATATGACTCTCCATGGCCACCACATATGGTTATAGGTTTCTAGAATATCACAGAGTGTTCTGAAACAGATCTTGAACTATCACACATTAGAACTCCCCTATAGAAGGTTAAGAAGCTCATGGTTACTGGGTGCCTTCCTAGTCAAATAATGAAACTCAACTCTAAACTACCCTCATAACATTTACCATGAGATTGTCGAATCCACATGATCTTTGAGAATCGAGTACAACCATTTCCTTATTTCTCAATGTATCATTGTTACAACAAACAATATGCAGTGATCCGTCTACTCATGAATAAAATTGAAGACTATATCAACCTATAAAACTGGTAATCAATGAAATCATTTGAAATAGAGAACTCAAACTTCAGTAGACATTGGTGCTGAAATTCTTCAAGTTTCATCCCCAAAGTGCCATTTTCATCAACTTCTACCTTGTGGTGATCTAACAGATAATCCTACTATACATCTTCTCTGTGAGACAAATGAGGAAATTAACCTCATCCAGACCTAAAAAATGGAAAAATAATTAGATATCCTAAAACTAGAATATAGAAGACTTTGACATTATTTTAAGATTTTCTTTTATTATTATTAGGTTAATTTATCCCATGGTCTACCCATTCAAACATCTACACAATGCAGAATAATTTTGAGTCCATTCCTAAGTCTCAACCCTGTAAAAAGTATCACCTTGTTTAGTTTCCACTGTAATCATGAAGGTCCATCCATGATATCACATAAGGCCCAAAATAAATATATCTCATCTAGTCTCCCTTGTTTACAAATCTTTTAAATCTTAGTTGAGACTATTAACCTACCAACCCATGAATCATCACCATCCTATAACTCCAAAATCCATTATATTTCTAATATAGATGTCGGATACCAGTATCTCCTAACTCCTTATACAAAATGTTTACCCCTATTCATCCAACAATGGCATATGAGAAATTATGACACCTGAGTCCCGCCTCCAGTAGGCCTGTGATTGGCGACTAGCACTGATGATATAGTGAACACATAGATGAGAGGAATTACCCTCTAATAGAACTGATTTTAAATAGTGATATAAGATACACCCCAACCAACTCCTTCTTTGAAAAATTAGTAAAGGAATCCCAAATGAACAAATTTAATGTCATGAAGGAACTACTACAATAGAAAAGGAAAACTATAAGTAGAAAAAGAGAGTAAAATGACATCGACCAAAAATTCCAAATAGATCCTAGAAATACCTGGGAATGTAGTAATTATATAGGTCATCATCCTACTCCAACTAAACTGAAAATAGTTTCCATAATGTATGTTGAGTTTAACAGTATACATAGTAGGATCCACCCCCGAGCCTCTCATGAAATAGTAATGAAAGCATGCTAAAGGAATGTGAACAAAAAATTGAAACAATATCATCACCTAACTAGGAATAATGGGTTCCCAGACTCTCTATGGATACTCTCAATAAGTATTGCATGGAAGAGTATATTATATAATAAATAATATCAAGGGTACACCGCTATAAATTCCCCCACATGTTTTCTGAATTTTCCCAAACATAAAACAAGATGATCATCTCTATCCCAAATGTATAGAGAAATGAAACCTAGTTAATGTAACACAAAATACCCCTCATGTATCACAATTACCACGTCCAAATACACAATATAACCCAATAATTTTTAAGTTCCACCACAACTCGCATAGCATGTATCATATATGAGATATTATTTTTGAAGCCATTACAACCCATTCACCGAGTAATGATCCCCAATCCATCACGGCCTATACATGTTAAACCTTGTATTTCATAGGAAACTATATCCAAAATATATTTTTTTCAATAACCAAAATATGTTACATCCATATACACACATATACGGTGAAAACCAACAACCATGCATACTAGTACATGTAATTACCTAGAGGAACGTGCATGGTCAATTGGAGAAGTCATCCATCAATCATCCCACTAGGAAGTTGTGGAAAACACACCCCCACCCAGTTTAGATTCCCCTAGTTTTCATTCACCTGAAATTATAGTATGATGTAGATAATTGAAAAAGAAAATATATAGGATATAATATAGCTCAAAACCACGCAATGGGAAACAATAATTGTATGGTTGAAAAAAACTAATGTTTCACAAACTCTAGGCTTCCTATTCTAATACTATATATCCAATAAGCACAAAAAAAGAAAAAAGTAATATTATTTTACACTATATATTTTCCTAAATTTTACTTAATATTATTTAATTATTTTTCCATTAATTAACAAACATCATTTCCCACATTCCATTACATTAGAAGTTCATCAAAGATCATTTCCCTCTAGGCATAACCAAACTGATTCCACATCGTCACAAAATCAAAACCTCATCACAGTATCATAAAAAGAACCAACCCCATGGGTTAAACAATTATTCATTTATTAAAAAAATAATTACCTTACATAATTATAGTTATTGAAATAAATAATTCTAAGATAGCAAACACAAGGGGATCAACCAGGTGATCATATTTACTACCGGTCAAGTATTTTCCACCTATATAAGGTTTATAGTCTCATCCATCAATGAGAATCTAAATAGGAAAAGCACATTGTATAATCTATGTGTCTTCACCTGTTTTAGAAGGATAGCAAGAAAAACCAGCTTTCTCATTGAACAGGCAAAGAAAAGCAGATAAAAAAACATCATATTCAATAAACACACAACTCTGATATCAATGTGTAAGCCTATACTCTACCCAAATCATCATCTATGGTGTCCTCCCTGAGACCCATATGCATTAACTGATGCATCTCTCAACTCTAGTCATCAACTGCTGGCACAAAAATCTGGCATCCCTACCCCACATACCACAATAGCCATCTAGGGTCAGCCATCCTATGCTCACTACAAAACACAAGACGTATGGAATATACATATCAACTGGGATCTTGGCCATAAAACAAGGCTTCCAGTATTTACACATAATGAGCTATCTCGACTCCATACCATAAGGAACATCACCTTTAAATCATGTGGGTACCTCATACCCCATAATGAATTACAATTATCACATGACTGGTTCTTTTTTATATCTTGATTTATCTAATTCATTATTCATAGGTTCTAACTATGGGAATCCTATGAAATAACAAAAAATAGATTCATTAAAGAAGCCTCTTTAAACATCTAGACAATTAATTACCAATAATATTTGGATTTACATTCATTACCAATTTCATTCGAGAACAAAATTCATTCCATGGTTGTCATATACGTCACATTATATAACTTCTCATTTTTTTAAAATGATACACTCTAATCATAAATGAAATACTGAGTACTATGTGGAATATATATTATAGTTTTTAATCATAACTTCTAAACTTATAGGATTTAAATTTTAAAAATCATAAATACACGTTTTTGAAAAGCACATTATTTGGAGTCTGATAGGGCCAACATAATTTTTTTAAATAGTAACATAGACTTATGAATAGTAACCTGACCCAAATCAATAGTTAGGTTAACTTTATGAATAGTAATATGATATTTTTGAATATTACTATGTCCAAAAGAAAATTAACCTCCGTAATAAATTTATTAATAAAATTTTGAGAACTTGCAAGTGACAATATGATCATTCCATATTTGTTGGTATATTTGTAATTCATAAATATTTAATTAAAATTTCATGACCAATTTAATATTTTTAATGAAAATTTATTATAAGGAAATTTAATCAAAAATTATTATTTTATTTTTTTGGTTATACGATAATTAAATTAGACCATGAATGTTTTTCAAGTTGTTATTAAACCAGCTATATTTTTGAAATTTCTATTTTTTAAATAAATTTTTATTTTCATTAAAAATAATATTTCTATTATATAGAAATATATTATGAGAGAATGGAGTTCATTTTTAAATTCTACTTCTCACGAAATTGTTTTGGATAATTATTTAGATTTTTGTGAAATAAAATAATTTTTTATGAATTGTTAAATAAGTTAAATTAATGTACATATAATTATATGTTAAATACACTATTCCTTGCATCACGGCTAATGTAATAGTGCATGGTTAAAAGTCACATGCTATGTTTATAGTTATGGATCAAATTAATCAAGAATATTCAGAGTCATGAGAAAACTATTTATTATACTAATGATTAAAATAATGGAGAACACCTCCTCTCCTCTAATATTAATACCACCCTCACCCCCTCCTCCTCTAACACCACTCAAGATTTGAAAATTGACAAAAAATTTCTCAATCCCCATCCAATGGATATTCCACACGTCAAGGACAAGCTACTCTCACCAAAAGGTTAGTACAAAAGGATTTAAGGAGGATCTCATGGATAGGATATAAAGAGGTAAAATCCTCTTTTATTTACATGTATTTTATTTTCAATTATTTTTATTTTCTTATACTCTGCTCACGTACTATTATCCAACATCTTTGAATGATCAAGTGTCTTATATATAATGGATTGTTATAATTGTTTCGGAATAATACATCATTATTATCATTATCATTTCTTTTTTATTCAAAAAATATAAATATCATATGTGATTTTTCAAATTACCAACATCATGTACGATGAATGTTCATGTTTCATTAATTCTTTAAAATATGGTCATAAAATAATTTTAATTGTTGAAATGTATTTTTATCATTTATGATATGACCAATTTCATATAATGGAATTTACATACATGCATAATATTGAATTAAATAATGAAACTATTTCAGGATTATCGAAGAATAACCAAAATGATCTAAACGAATATCTTTAATGATTTATCTAGTAATAAGTCCTCATACCTTATAAAAAAGATTTTTGTAATAATTTAATATCATAGAAACATATTAATACAATTTTATTTCACTTCTAGATACTCATTCTCATTTAATTGGAAAATCCTTTACGTATTGACCAAGGAAATCATGTAAAGAATGCACTCGAAACAATGGAAAGAACGAAATATTATTAACAAATGGAAGTAATGTTGTTATAAAATGATCATATAAGGTGTTATAAACATGAATATGTTTTTTTAAAAAAATAATAACACTATATTAATAATTATACTATTGGTTTAGATATTTTTGAAGTTAGAAGAACCTAAAGTAAGGGAATTCTTAACCCAATTTCCATTCATTGAGTTAACCTTATACAATTAATCATGTGTTATAAATATTATTTGTGTAAATAATTACATTTAAATTATGTTTTTATATTTTTATATACAATATATATACATAATAATTTCGTTTAATTAATTATAATTTCAATTGTATGACATTCGTATTGGAATTTACGATAAAACCCCTCTTTTTAAATTCTATTTTACGAAATTCGAAACAAATGTTTTTATGAAATTATTCATGTTTTTTTATTATGTTATGGTGCATGGGAATTATTTATGATTAAGATTGGCTCCAATATAACCCTCCAATTCATTGAATATATTTATATTGGAAGTTTAAATTATGTTTACTCCATGTTTAACTATGATGGTCACACCATAAGGTAGTCGTGATGGTTACATTAGAAGGTTGCCGTGAGGGTTACATTGTAATGTAGCTGTGTGGGTGTGAAATCATATGGTATCTATGAGGGTTAAAATATTATGTGAGTAATTAACCATGTTATCAATATTATTTATTTATAATTTCATTGATTTTATGGGAAACTCTAGTTTTCATAACTATGGTTTTTAAGTTGATGTTCAAAGGAAAATGTTTTATAAGTATTTATACACTAATGGTTTCTTTACTTCTTTTTATAACCCTAACTGAGCTTTTCATTCTCATCCATTGTTTTAAAATGCTTTTCACAGGATTACATAAAATATCTATGTACTAGTAAGGTTCTAAAACTAATGAATCCAATTAGTTATTCTGAAATTATTATTGTAAAATTTGATTCAATTTATGTAAGATGTTGATTAATTTTTAAAAACCTAGACCAAAAAATTTTGTAGCCTCTATAATGTACTATGTATTTTTCAATAATCTCTTACAAAAAAATTAATCTACATGTTTTAGTACTAAATCCAGAAGTGCAGGTTTAAGGAATTATAATTGGTAACAAAGGAACAATATAGGAAACATTGGAGATTAAAAAACATTATTTTTTAGAAAAAAATTTATCGATAAAACATAATTTTTAACTTATATTAAATTAAGTACACAAAATAAAATATTTTTTCAAAATTATAAATGTTAAAACTTTTAATTATAAGTACAATGAATGAATTTTGAGGCTGCAATTCATTTAAGGGGACATCTACAATCCAAATTTTTTTAATGGAAACTTCATACGATTAAATAAAATACTAAATACTAGGTGGCATTTATAGTCTAGCTATTAATCATAAATTTTCCCAATCTAGTATTTTATTTTCAAAAGATGGGTATGCACATTTGTGACCAATAAGTTATTTTGAGTCTTATAAGTCCAACTATATTGTTGGAAAATATTAACAAACCCTTATGAATAGTAACTTGACCCTATTGAATAGTAAGATGAACTTTATGAATAGTAATTTTATCCATATGAATATTAATATGAACAAATAGTAACCTCCTAAATGAATGTATAAGTTAAATTTAGACTTCTTATAAGTGACAATATGATCATTATATAATTGTTGGTATTTTGGTAAATCATAAATGTTAAATTACAATTTTATGATTAATTTAATAAATTAAATGAAAATTTATTTTTATAAAATGAAATCATTAGTGTTTATTTTTTTATAAAACAATTTAATGAGACCTTGATTAATTATCAAGTTGTTTTAAAACCTGTTACAGTTTTGAAATTATAATTTCATTAAAATAAATAATCATTTTATATAAAAATTAAATATCTCATATATATGAAATTATATTGATAAAATGCAATACATTTTTGAATTCTACACATCGAGAAATGGTTACGGTGAGTTTTTCGGATTTTTCTGATATACATGAATTTTTATGAATAGTGAAATGCTATATTTTACCATATATATACATTAAATATTAAATAAAATATCCCTTGAATCATTGATGATGTAAGTACTAGTGGTTATAACTCGCATTCCATATTTATTGTTTTGGTTATCATGAATTGGGAATAGTCATAATCTTGGACAAAAATAATAAATAATGATTAAAATAATTGAAAACACATCCTCTCTTCCACCAAAAATACCACCCTCACCCCCTATTCCACTCACACCAATCAAGCTTTTAGAACATTATAAAATATACTCGATACCCATCCCTATTATCTACCCCATGTCCAAGACCAAGCCAATACCAAAGGCCTTCAGGAGGATCTCAAGGATAAGAGTCCAAGAGGTAAAAATCCTCTTTCATTTTCTTTTATTTTCTTTTCAGTTATTTTTATTTTGATATACACTCTTCAACTCATTGTATCCAAGATCAATGAAAAATATAGATTTTTATATATAATGTATTATTCTATTATTTTTGAAACAATTGGTCATCATAATTATTCTCAAATCTCTTTTATTGCAAAAATAAAAAACATCATTTGTGCTGTTTCAAATTACCGACATCATAGATGATCTATTTAAAATTTTCATTCAATTCTTATAATATTTTAAAAAAAACATATAGTTGAAAAATATTTATAATACTATTAAAAAACCACTTTATTGTTCAGGAATTTACTTATATACAAGATATAAAATTATATTATTAAACTAGTTAATGATTATAGAAGAACTGCCAAAATGAGCTAAGTGAATATCACTAATGATTTATCTAATGATTAATCCACATAAAATGTAGCCAAAATAATTTGAAGAATAATTTAATACCTAGTAAACATATTTATATAATTTTATTCAACTTCTAGATATTAGTTTCCCTTCAGAATGAAAATCATTTTAAAATCAACCATGGAAATAATGTAAAGAACGAACCAAAAACAATGGAAAGAAAAATATATTATTAACAAATGGATGGACTGGTGTTATAAAATGATCATATAATGTTTATAAATATGAATATATTACTATATATTATTTATCACAATATTATAAGCATAATATAATAGTTTTAAACTTGTTTCAAGTAATATGAACATGATGTAATGGAATTTTTAACCCAATTTCCATTATTTGGGTTAACCTACTACTTCATTAATTATGGGCTACCAAGATTTTTTGTGTAACTAATTTATTTTATATTTAATTTATTTAAATTTTTTATAGTATATACAAATAATAATTTTATTATATTAATCATCACTTCAATTTTATGATATTCCAATGGTACATTACCTTAAAAACCCTCTTTTACAATTCTGTTTTATGAAATTCCAAAGAAATGTTTTTATAAAATTATTAATGTAATATGATAGTGTTATAGTTTGTGGGAAATATTTTGGATTAAGGTCTTGACCAATATATCCCTCCAATTCATTGGGAATTATTATATTATAGTTATACTATATGGTTATTCCATGTGTAACTACGATGGTTACACCATAAGGTAGTCCTGAGGGTTACATTGTAAGGTGTCTGTGAGGGTTACATTGTAAGGTTGTTCTGAGTGTTACCAATCACATGGTAGATATTAATGATACAATATAATTTATGTAATTACTAATTTTAGAAACGTGTTTTATTTATATTTTTTGATTCTGTTATGGAAAACTCTTGTTTTCATAAGTAAGGTTATTAATTTTTTTTGAAGGAAAATATTTTATATGTAATTTTAGTCTAACTATTTCATTCCATAATTTTATAACCATTACTGATCTTTTTATGATCATCCAATTTTTAAAAAAAATCCATGGATTCCATAAATGTTCAATGGGCAGTTAAGTTGATAATTCAGATGAACCCAATTAGTTATCATATAATTATTTTTATAAACCCTGATTCAATGTATGTATGTTGTTACCTAATTATCTATATACTATAAAAAAATAGTCCTTGTTTTTGTGACTTACTAAGTATTTTTCTGTTATCTATTTTATAAAAATAACCTACATGTTTTACTACTGAATATGAATGTGTGGGTTCATGGTTTTATACACAATATAGAAACTTATAGTGGTAAACCATTATCTTTGTATAATGGAACATGATACAATCATTAACAGTTCATTAATCTGGTTCAAATATTTATTTTTTCAATTTCGTCATGATCTAATTACTTAAGTAATGCTAGATCTATTATTTCATGTATATAAATAGAGATGAAATGAATCCCCTACCACAATATATTTTCAACATTCTTCCCTATAGAACAAACCGTGAAATAGATCATAACCACCTCTCCCGTAATGGCTACATCCACCCGATGACGCTGCAACACCACTACACCAACCATAATCCAAGAGAGCTTCATTATATACTTGAAAATCACATTACATAACAAGGAAATGAGAAATATGAGTAAAAAATAAAGGAACCCATAATAAATTATGTATAACATACATTATATCGAAGATGGATCAATACATCCATGATGCACCAAAACTGGGGGTGCCTATGTTTTAGTAAAAAATATAAGGGGATCATGGTCCAAGGATAGAGAATGATACAGGACTCCTAGGGGAGGAATAACACAAGGCAACTCATACCATGGAAAGAAGGAATGAATAACAATGGAAGAAGGTATCTTAGCCCTTTTGAAAATATAAAAGGAGTAGCTAATTAAATAAAATTTATATTTTCCCTTAATGGAGGATCTAGTTAATAATATGTTATTTTGACGGAATAATGACACCCTAATCCTTATGAATTATTACATAGGAGTTATGATCTCTGAATTCTACTTAAATCCCTTAAAACATGGATTTCAATTCATTTTATGTTAATGATAAAATCATATCGAAGAAATAATATGAAACTGGAAACATTGTTCATGACTCGTCATTGGGCGAGTCACCTTTGGATGTCTCACCATTGGATAAATCACCATTAAATGAATCACTATTGGATGACTAACAAATGGATGAGTCAAATTTGTATGACTCACCATTGGATGAGTCAACATTGGATGACTTGCTATTGGATGACTCTCTGTTAGACAAGTTACCATTTAGTGACCTATTGTTCGGTGAGCTACCATTCAGCAAGTCACCTCTAGATGATCCACCATTCATAATTCCATTGTTCACAAGTCACCGTTATGTGAAGTACTATCATGAGTCATCATTTTTAGTCAACTTTATTGACTCACCATTTCGACTCACCTTTCCAAACTCACCATTCCTGATGCAACGATGAATCAAGATACCATTAGAAAACTAGAAGTTTAGAAAACTCTTCAAATGAATCACCTAGACCTCCTAGAACACCAAAAATGCAAGATATCAACTGTAGAATAGACCAAAGAGGATCAGGGAATTACAGTTGTGCACACATAAGAATAGGTGACATTATCATTTTCCAATTTATTTTAGGGTAAAAAGGTATGAAATTTATTATATTTAAGTAATAATAATTTAAATATAGATATTATAGATATTCTTTTTATGAATCATTCAAATATCTATATGAAGTAGTTATAAAAACAAAAACACATTGTTTTGTGTAGGTGGTAGTCCACACATAGGAACAAGTAATGTGTTATTTTATCATAGTATTGAAAAAGAAAACATAATGTGGTTATAATATAATAATAATAACTAATATGTATATTTAATAAAAATGACTGATTATTCAATCAATTTTAAGGAATATATTAATCTATTATAATAAGAAAAAAATGTAAATATTCTATTATTAATTGTTCCCTTTCGTATGAATTCCTCAATTATCTTACACCATTATCCACATTAGGATATTATTTTGACGATATAAGGGCCATTAAAAAGTGGGAGGAGATATTTAATTTGATTTGAGAAACTCCAGGTTGAGTTATTATAGCCCAAGTGTGTGATTAAGTGTGTGGAGAATGTTCCCTTTCATAAGTGATTCAATTGATGCACTAGTAAATATATGATTCTTAGAGATTTAAAATATATGTTTCCGAATATAAACATGAATAAATTGAAATATTTTTAATTAACAAAGATTATTATTATAAATAAACTCATCCAATAAAATTTAAACATGTTTTCATGATATTTTAAGACATATGATCCCAACTGTTAAATATTTTAACCATTAATGTGGTAAATGTCTTTAGCAGTATACATTAGAAGATAATGAAAATGTAATTATAGTTATTTCTTATTATTAAACACAAGATCCAAAATTTAAAATATGTTTTACCATATATAATTTAGTGATGAGGTAAAATTTAATATTAATATAAGTTCGAAGACCACAATTCAAACATTAATTTTGAAAATTTTCATTTTTTATCATCCCAAATATTTTACACCAAAATAATTAATAATTATTATTCATATTTAATTAATTTAAATTAGTTATTTATTTAAAACTATTAGTGATATATAAATTAATAATATAAATTCCTGATTAAAATAGATAAAATAAAATAATTTTTTTGTTGATAAAAAACATTATAATAATACGTCAAAAGTAAAACACAGATATTTAATAAAAAAAAATGTAATTTCAATTTCAATTATATTACTAATTAAATATAATTTTTTTATATAAAAATCATTAAAATTTAATTAATAATTAAATAAATATAAGATCATTGATGAGAAAATATACGCAAAGTTTGATTTTTTTTATTCACTTAAAATTAAATAGTTTTTGAAAAAAAAAGATATTAAGATTATATTGAAATAATGTATTATTATTTTATTAATTTAATTCTATAAATTTTATTAAATTGGTATAAGATAAACATAATATCAACACATGAGGTGGATTAAAAACAAATCATTAGAAAAGGATTTTTATGAATAAAATGAATTTATACTCATTCCATATCTACAAATCAAAATAAAATTGATGTTTATATATTATCTCATATATTCAATTTTCACATATTTTAATAATCATTTTTTAAAGATACGAATTCATAATGATAAAATATTCAACGCCTTGAAAACATTTATTTGATATATATTCCTCTAATCATAATAAAACATTTATTTAAAAATATACTTGTATTATACTGAATGACTATATTTTCCCAATTTTAATATAGTTATAATAGATATATAATCTGGAATACCATATGATTAGGATGACTATAAAAACACATTTGATATATAATAGATATAACCATATATCATTTCATTATTATTTTTTATAAATCCATAAAATTAATAATTCCCTCTAACTATAACAAGAATAATTATCCATATTTACATTTTATCAACTATCTTTATAAAAATTATGTTCTTAATGGATGAAAACCTAGAAAAATATTATATTCATATGGGTTTTTGGTTTTTTATTATATTTTTATTTTACAAGATGTTTTTATTACTGATTTCCATAATTTATTGATGGTAATATTGATTTAAATATTAATTCTCAATAAAAAAATATTGTGATTGATATCTGTTTGGGGTTTTATCAATCAAAACGAATTATGTTTTTCTATATAATGATATATAAATTCTTTATAATTAATTTTTTATATGATGATATAAGTTAATGATTTAGGTATTGGATAAATTGATCCATATTATAATATCAATTTCCTTACCACAGCTCAATTTAGAAAACATCATGGGAAGCCTTTGAATACTGAGTGGGAAATTCATAATGAATTGTTTTCTAGAAATTATTTTAGAATAAATAATATATCAATAATAATATTTTTCTCCTTCAATGGTTACCCCCACCCCCCCCCCCCCCCAATTAAGAATATTATACACAATTATAATGTTATTTTGTTACAAACATAGTACATACTATCTTTTTCTCTCCCAAAAAAGAATATTATTTTCTCATATTCATCTATTCGGATTTCTAGAAAAACAAGTTAGGTTACATTTCATATACGTTGATGGTTTTAATTTTTTTTACATAAATAAAAACTATAATTTTTATTGATAGTAATTTATTTTTTATTGAGTTATGATTCCTTTATTTTGTTTTTATTTTACAATTTTAATTCTGTATATTTTTTATTTATCTTAAAAGTAATAATTTTTAATTATTTAGTTTATTTACTTTTAGAAGAACATTTACCTAATTTTATGTAATAAAATTATAATTCATATTTCTCTAAAATACATATTTTTCTAAAGTTTTATTCTATTGTTATAAAAATATTCAATGTATTTACATAGACATTATATATTCCCACAATAACCAAATATTTTTATCTCACTAAAAAATAAATAATTATTTTTAATTTATATTTGCAATTTGGTAAAGAATTAAACGATGGTAATGATAGATAATTAAATTATTTTTCATTAAATAAAATTATACTCATAATATTCATTGTAAATATTTTGGATTCTATTATAAAAGTAATAGTAATAATTTACGGTGTCATTCTAAAGGTAAATAGATCAAAACCTTTATATATTCATTAGTGTTTATAAAGATGGCCTGTCTTTATACCAGTATAAAAGTTATGCATTTTCAAATATATTCTCTTTTTTCAAATCAATATTCACTAATAATTTTAATATGGATATGTATATCATGTTTTATTTAATGAATTTATCATCGGATTATTTCTTTTTATTATGGATATCGTTGATATATTATAGTTAACATGGAAAAAATTAGTAATAATTTTATGCATTATGTATCGTTTATATAAAATTTATTATCCCACATTTGTTGGAATATTTATTTTTAAAATAATTACACCCCATTCATTAGTTGTTAATACATGAATACCTTATGTAGATTCCTAGTTATATTATAATGGGTATCTACTACACTCATGAGGTAAAATTACTTAGAAGGGGCCATCATGACACCTGTATTGTTTTTAAATTAACATGGTGATCAAGAATGCACATTAATCTATTTGGAAATAAAATTTTGGTCCCCAATTATATTTCATCAATATATAGTTTTTACTGTAAATATTTTCTTTGAAATGAAGGTCTGGTAAGATAAATAATCATAAATTTCTAGTGAAAAATAAATCCACATATCTAAAATCTAATTTTCTTCATCTAGATATTTGATATTATTGTATCTTATGTTCTTTAATATATCTATGTTCTAATTCATAGACAATATTCGAAAGTGATAATTTTTATACAACATTAAATATAAATCTAAAGAGAACAAGTGAAGAGAATGTCCCAAATGAGAGTGCAAGAAATGGTATTAAATCATGATCCCAAATAAATATAAGAGTGTTTAGATTATCGTCCATAATATATAGAAATAATAATAATATCTAATTAAGTCCAATGTAGAGTCATATGGTGAATTATAATGATGATGTTATCTGTGTACTATTATTTAATATATATATATATTAAGTCATGTGTATATAAATAGAATGAGGATACCAATATACTAACAATTTATTAATTTAGTCCTCCTATATAGTATCACCATTATAAAATGATAGTAGGATAGATGATCTCGAAATGAGTTATCTAACAAATAATTATTGATTTCATATTATTAAAATCATGTATGTTGCTTATGTTATAGCAGGGAGGATGTGGATATTATATCTAGAGTCTAACCACCCTAAAAATTTTAAATCCACTTTTGATCAACTATTCATCCAATAATCAACATAAAATTTTTAAATATTCTGTGAGAAACATAAAAAATTACTATTTTCCATGAAATAATTTAAAAAAATTAGGAGAGAATGAGTTAAAATATAATGAGATGAAATTAATCAAAATATAAATTGAATGTCGATATACTACATATATCCTGAAAAAAATATGAATAATAAATTGAGAAAACTAATTCACACCCACCACCGTTCTTAGAGTAAATAACAATGAAAATGGGAACATCTACTAAATTTACAGAAATAGATTTAACCTACTTATTTTCACTAACAAGGATATAATTTGAATTATTGTTGACTAAAACCGTACCTATAATTTACCCAAAATGGTATACATTTTATTAGATGGTTCGCTTATGGATTATGTCAAGAGTTTTTTTCCACATTGATTATAAAATATTTGTTAGGGAACACAAAAATATTTTTATGTAAGTTTTTATATTGAAGAATATATTAATAAATGAAAAAAAATCGTATATTAAAAGAGGATGGCTCATTTATGTGAGATTTCACTTCGACGTTGAACGTTGCCAGCCCTAGCTCACTCCTTCGTTTATGACTAATTCTTCCATGGATGGTTTCGATCCGAAATGGGTGTTTCCCAAAAGGGAAAGAATCCCAAATGTTAATATACTGAAGTACCTGGCACAAACTCATGAAATCGGGGGATTCTTCATCGATGAAATGCAGTCTCCTTTCGTGATTCACATAAGGGCTCACATTTGTGTAGATTAAAGGAGGCAAAACCCCCTATCATTAAAATACTAGACGATGGTGGTCTATTTGTCGAAGCTGCTCTGGATTCCATACATCAATGAGCTCAGATGTGCAAATATTTGATCCTCAGATGAGCCCCATACAATAAAGGTGATCATCCTTGGCCTTTAACTAATCATAAATCCAGGATTGCACACTACTGGGGCTTATAGAAGTGGAAGATCGTGATAATTGTTAATGGATACTATCACATTATACTCAATATGCAATAGGAGCTAGACTAGGTATGGAGAAATTTGAATTTACAACTATGGCAAGGGTTTCTTAGTATCTCTTATTGGGATGCTTCATTTAATCCATACACACACAGGAAATCAATGACACATATTTGAGTAAGATTACATGGGAAGAATGGGTTTTTATGGCTTCAAAAAATTCTTAATGATATTGTCTCTTGTATTGGACTTCCTGTCAAAATTGATCAAAGATTATAAATACATAATTATGCCTTCTTTCTAGAGTCATGGTTGAAGTAAACCTTGACTCAAAGTTGCCTAATTTTATAAACTTTTGTTCTTCTGATTATAAAACGGAAATTAAGGTTAAATATGAAATAAAAAAGAATTTTGTGAGGTCTATAAAATTGTAGGACTTGACCTCTATAATTGTAGAGTGGTTAGGAAACAAGTTATTCCTCCACTTGTAAATGATTGGAAAGAGGATAGACACAATAAGAAAGGTAAATCACATGCTAATATAACTGAGACCTTAGAAATGAAACAAAATGTTTGGGGTAAAAAAATCAATGCCATTTCCACATTAGAAGATAAATCTTTGGGAGAATTAGTAGAAGAAGAGGAATCCCTCCGCATAGAAAATGACATGGCTATGGAAATAGAGGAAATTGTCTTTGAGACCAATCATTCTCACCATGCCAATGAAATTAGTGATAATAGAGTCACTCTATTACCTGCCCATATTTCGAAACCAAAGGAAACAATTTTATGTGAAACAGTCCACACTAATGCTACTTACAAGAATAAGGAAATGTCTGATTATACTACCCCTGTTGAATAATAAATGGTTATTTGTTCTTCCAAGACTTTGAGCTTGGACAATAGGGCCTCTCTAAAGGATATTTCAATTTTAATTCTTGATAAAACCATGGATAATGTTTTGTAAAACCCCAAACCAGTCCATCTAACTCTAGCTAGAACATCTTCCCATGGGACCTTCTATTTGAATGCTGCAACTTTAGATAAACCTCAAGGTAAAAAATGCAATAATGCCGAAGCATGTACCTGTCTCCCTCCTCCTGTGTTTGATATCTCTGAATGCTCAAATTCCATTGTTTCTTTGCAAGATATCCCTAATAAAATTTCTTCTACTTCCTTGGATAATAGTCCTATTTAATACCTGTTAGTTTTTGATTTTATGTTATCCACTATTTCTATAGTTAATATGTTTGAATCACCTAAAAAAGCAGATTCTTGACTTATGGTTTCTTCTGAAGTTTCAAAGCCTCTTGTTTCTAATCAAAGAGATGATTTTAGATCTAACCTTGTCACTATGGAAGCTTCTCTTGATTTGGTTTCAGTGTATGAAATTTAGTCTGGGATTAGTGATTCCTATGCTGAATATTGTTGACATTTCATCCGAACACACGGTGAACATGCATGCACTTCATTCTTCACCTAATAATTCCCTCTCTCCTATGAAAAATTCAGTTAGTGCAGTGAGTAGTATTACTTCTCCAAGATCTATGATTAATAACCAAGGAAAAAAATCCAATACCATCTATTCTCAAGAGGTCAGAAGATTATATTGGAAGAAATCCTAAGGAAAATATAAAAAGGGAGTTATAACCAAAAGAACAAGTTAAAATGAATTTTATCTTTCAGAATTGTCAAGTTATTGCAAACTATAGAACT
The DNA here is from genome assembly GCA_963277665.1 of Viscum album. Taxonomy (NCBI): domain Eukaryota; kingdom Viridiplantae; phylum Streptophyta; class Magnoliopsida; order Santalales; family Viscaceae; genus Viscum; species Viscum album. The sequence goes on from OY728165.1 coordinate 738,884,264, forward strand.
CTGATTGTTCATAAAATATTTTTTATAATACATAATCCTAAAATAATTTTTATATTCAAGCCTAAAGTTAACTCACTTTTAAATATATGAACCTCTACTCTGTCAATTATATTTATTTATGTTTCTATAAGTTCGGTGCTTTGATTTATGATATGTTCATTTTTTCTCACACATCTCTCCATAATATTAATATTATCAAAAGTTCTGAACAATAGTTTACTTGTGATTTATGATGGGACAACCAACAGATTTTTTGCATGATGATATATATTAAAAATTGATACCAAGAAAAAATAACCCTCGGGCATGATCTTTCTATTTTGGACAACAACATTCATGACCCTTGGGTTGTGATGGGATACTTTAATGCAATTATCACCTCCAGTGAGAAAATTGGTCCCCCTCACTTATCAATATCTTCAAGAGAGTTTTGGGCTTCTATTGAAGACAACAATCTGGTGGAGGTTAACCTCACAGGGGTGAAATACACCTGGTACCAAAGACACTATAAAAATGGTGTTTATAGTAAATTGGATAGAGGTTTTGTTAATATAGAGACCCTTGATAAATGGGACACCATCTGTAGTATCACCCTCCCGAGGTTAAATTCTGATCACCAACATATTCTTGTCACTCTTTTCATCAAGACCCATATATCCACTCTCCGATTTAGATTTAACAGTGCTTGGTCTACGGACCCAGACTGTGTTTTGTTTATCAAAAATATTTGGGAAACTATGAATCATCAACAGGATAATTTTTCTTATATTCTAAAACTCAAAACATTAAAACAAGCTCTTAATGGCTGGTGTAGAACTAAAATTAAAAATATTGACATATATACTTATTCTCTAGAAAAGGAACTTGTACATTTACAAACTCTCAATTCATATTATTTTTTAACCTGGATCCTCAACCAGAAATAAAGTTTTCCTTGAAACTCAATTCAGTTCTTAGATTCAATGACAACATGTGCAAGAAACTTTTCAAAAACATGGCTCTCTGATGGTTACAATAACACCAAATTTTATAACTCGGTCCAAAGATTTATAAAAGCCACCCACCCTCTTGCTAAACATTTTCATGATGATTTTCTTATTGAGTCAGAATGGGCCATTTCCAACCATGTTGTCTCTTACCTTCATAACATCATTAATGATCCGAATACTTCTATTGACCTTTATCCTAATATCATCCTGTTGATGGTTGATGAGATTGACAACAGGTTTCTCTTAAGCACTCCATTGAATCATGAAATAAGAGAAACTTTTTTTAGTCTAACTCATGATAGTGCTCCCAGTCCTGATGGATTTAATAATGTTTTCTTCCAACAACAATGGGATATCATTCACATGGATGTGTGAAAACTTGTTAGGTCCTTTTTTTCCAATGGTTTTATCCCTCATGGTCTTAATGGACAATTTCTGAATTTAATCCCATAATTGGACAATGCCTATGAGATTCAACAATTTCAGCCAATTTCCCTAATAATCATTCTCTACAAACTAATTACCAAGATTCATGCTAACAGACATAAACAAATTTTAATTAAAATTGTTTTTTGAATCAATTTGGATTTATAAAAGGTAGGTCTATTCATGACTTCATTTTCTTTGCCTTTGAATGCACTAAAACCCTAAACAATTTTACTAGGAATGGTAATGTTTCTATCAAGCTTGATTTTAAAAAATATTTTGATACTATAGATTGGTGTTTTGTTTTCAATGCCTTGAAAGGCATTGAATTTAATTATATATTTGTTATGAGAACAAATTTTTTTTAAATTTACCTCAATTTTCGTTTTGGATAATGGATCCCCCAAAGGCTATTTCAAATGCACCATTGGAGTCAAAAAATGAGATCCCCTCTTGAAAATACTTTTTTTTCATTGCTGAAGATTATCTCAGCAGATTTATCACACACCTTGTCTATCAAAACAAACTCCAGACCATCCAGGCTACTAGAAATGACAATCTGTCAACTCATCTTCTATATGCTGATGTCATCATCTTGTTTCTTCAGGGTGATCAAAAGAATACTCAAGCAATTAAAAATTCTCATTCCCAATATGAAGTGCTTTCTAGTGAGTCTATTTCTTAGAACAAGTCTCATATTTTATTTGGAAAAAATTCTCCCCATAGAGATAAGGTTGTATCACCAATTATCTTGGAATTAAAGAAGGTCTCTTCCCCTTCACTTACCGGGAGTTCCCATTTTCTAGGGAAGACCCAAATCCCACTACGTTTCCAGCATTATTGATCAAATTACTAATCATCTTTCTAATTGGAAAGATAAATCCGTCTCTATGGCTGGTAGAATCTGTCTTGTCAAATCAACCATTGCCTTGAAAATGGTCTACTTTGTTATGATCTATAAATGGCTAGTCAATATTTTTAAAAAAATGAATACCTACATTAAAAAAATCATTTGGAGGGGAAGTATCCTCGAAAGGAAACCGGTCATCATTCCTTGGACGGCATGTTTCAAACCTTTAGAGAAGGGGGGTATTGGTATCAAAAATGTTAAACTCCAATAATGATTCTCTCCTGGCCAGACTTACATGGAGAATAATTAACAGAAAATATGTTGATATGGACTTACTAAAGCATATATTTCTCAACAATATTAAGAAAGTGAACATAAATTATATTAATTCCTCGATCTGGCCCTACATTAGGATTTCATTCCATCACATTATGAAAAATTCTAGATGGATGGTTAGAACTGACTCCAACATGAATTTGTGGCATGATAATTGGACTGGTTCTCCTTTAATTTTCATGCTACCTCATAAATCTCCTCCAAATAATACGACTTACACCATGAAAGACTTTCTTCAGTCTCATAGGAATAAGCTCTCTGATAACATTTCTCGAATCATTGATAACTACCCCTACACTAGCTCTGAAGACTTTCTTATCTCGGAACAAGCCTCAAATGGAATCCTTAACTCAAAAAAATTCTAAATGCAGGATTTCATTGGAAGTGAATCAAGATTTCAATGGTTGAATAATTTTAATAAGTCTTGAATCAAACTTACTAAACTCACTCTCATTTGGAATATTTCTCACAATAGGTTTCCCACTGAGGGTTGCATTGAAAATATTGGCATCCAACTCTGCTCTAAATGTTGCCTTTGTAATAAACATATGGGGTATACTAACCATCATTTTCATTCATGGTCCACATCCTTTGCTCTATGGAATTATATTTTTGACATTTATTACTTTAGGTGGTTTATTCCTAATTATATTTTCTCTCTATTAATTAAATTTGTTGACCACGGGGTATCTCAGCAAATAAAAAATATTTTCATCTCTTCCACTGCTAAACTCCTGCATGTTATCTGGTATGACAGAAATGATATCCTCCATAATAAATGCTTATTAAAACTCAAATCAGGAAAATAAAGAATTCTCATTGAATCCCGAGAAGCTGCTTCAATTCAAAAGGACCACTACAACAACTCTGTTGGTGATTGTATGATTTTATGAAAAATTCAGGTTGATGGTCTATATCGTCAACCCAAACACACCTTTGAAGTGTTCTGGAAAACTCTAATGCCAGGATAGATCAAAGGGAATGTCGATGGTACCTCAAAGGGCAACCCAGGTCCCGTAGGATGTGGTGTAATATTTAGAGATTCTTCGGGCCGGTTCCATGAGTGTTTCTTTGGGAGATGTGGTGTTGTCTCGTCTCTGGAAGCTGAAATGATGGGTGTAATTCAGGTCTTCAACTTTTCCCTTCAAAAGGGATGGAGGAAGCTCCGAATTAAATGTTATTTGACCATTATTGTCTAGGAAATCTGCACGGGGGTGATTCATCTGGCTTGGCCTCTTACAACCCTTTGGATGGAGTGTCTTAATTCACTCTTGGATATTAATTACATTTCCACTCGTGTTTTTCATGAAGCGAGCACTGTTGCGGATGCACTTACCAACAAATATGTTCACCAAGACAAGAATTGGAAAAATTACCTTCCTTTGGATTTATTTTGGATTTTTTACAACGATTGTAAAAAACATCCTTCCTTCCATCTTATGTATCCTTTGTTCATTTTGTATTCAATAAAATGTACTTTGATCTTTGACCAAGGAACCACCTCTCTTCAAAAAAATATATTAATATTATAGAAATAGTAAATCTGAAAAATTTTCTCTGAGTATATTTTATACGGTCTTCCTTTGGTTTATAATTATAATATTGAAAATCTAATTATATATTTCCTCATACTAAAATTTAATTTTTTATTTAATGAATTACCCACTTGAATGTCTGATAAAGATTTCATCAATAATGTATCGAATTTTTAGAGGATTAAAACTAAGTATATGAATAATACTTATATATATATACATATGTATTAATCTATATAATTTTTCGACACAAGATTTGATTACAAATAAGATGACAGGTTAAATAATTTAGACGCAAACTTTGAGATATAAATATATCAAAAACTCTATAATGTGATATGAAATACTATTATAAATAAATATTAATTTATATATTTCATAATATTAAATTTATATTCATGTAAGATAAAAAATTTCAGTATTCATTAAAATTTATGAATTAAATGATGTAGTTTATTTTTAAATATATATATATGAGAATATATTATCATTAAAATTAATTCCAATTATAGACATATTACGGATCATTGAGAAAATTTACCACTATTAAAGAAAATATGGGGGTAATTATTTATCATTTTTCAAGAATTATATATAGTTTCTCCAAATATTTTAAAATACATAAGGGGAATTATTTCAAATTTTAGTAAAAAAATGTGGTACAAATATGAGTCAATGAAGAAATTTAAAATTATACATATAAATTCAAATTGGATATAAATATAATAGATGAAAATATTTTGATGATTTTTGAACTAAAAAAGAATTTATTTTTCAGAGGTACAAAGAGTTGATGGAAGGATGTGGGTAGTCCAAGAGAAATGAATCAAAAGAAAAAAATGGGATAACAATAAATCAAATACAATATTAAATTATGCTATCAAATGTACAGGTAAGAGTGTTAATATATAAATTAAGATGATGAATCAAATAAAATCAATGTGAATGCAAGATGAGTTTAAATGTAAAAATGAGATGAAGATAAAGTGTTATTATTTTAAAATAACAACAAATTGTGACATAAATCGGTGTAGGGGGTCTCATTCATGAGAATAAAATGATAATAAATACACAAAGAATAATTATGATACAATTTAAATAAAAATAACGAGGCATCATTCTCTATGTAAAACTATATGATTAAACCTAATTTCCAATAATTTTTTTATCATGATATAAGTAAATAAAATTTATCTAATAAAGGTCAAAAAAAATTATATAATGTTTTGTTATTTAGTAAAAGACATATATAATATTTATAAAAAAAATTCCAAAACATATAGACCACACTATAGTAATCAAAATGTTATAAAACAATGTGAAACAAATATATAAAACTCATGTTTTATTATGATAAATAAATTACGGGGTTATTATATGTTTTATTGTCTCATTCAGCATAAAAAAATAGTTATTGAATTTTATTCAGTCTGTAAAGAGTGATATGTTGATGCGTTAATCAATTGGAGGATTGTTTTATAAGCATAAATAAATTGTGTAACAAAATGTTTTGAGGAATAACTATTCAAAAATTAAATTATAAATAAAAACAAATTGTATGATAACAAAGATATAATCCCATGAAATATTTTTAAGGGGATTTAAATTTTTTAATAATATTATGATAATGAATATTATAATATTATTAAACCTGTTTCATGTAAATTTTATTTTTTTCAAAATTAATAGATGTTCCTGTAACAATATAGAACATATGTAAAATAAAATTAAATCTTCTAAGAACATTACAATTAATAAATATAATTTATTGTGTATATAGAATTTGGGTGAAACCATTTTTATAATATATAAAAATAACTGAATAGGGTACTATGTATATAAGTTGATGTAATATTGTGAAAAAGTTTAATAAACCATATTCAAAATATTATAAAAATTTACATTACTTATAATAAGGAAAACCACATAAATTGAACTAATATTTTTTTATATGAGTTTTTTTGCCACAACACATTATATAAATATTGTTTTCAACGTTTTTTATGTTTTTTTAAATAATGATGTTTTATAAATTTTAAAATATTTTCTTTAATTGTATATGTATGGGGGAATGTTGATAATCATTAATATATTTTCTATATTATACAAAAATTTTAAAAATATTCTTTATTTAATTAAAAAATATTATCATTTATAAGAGAAAAAAATTCAAGTACATTTAATTGAACATTTAGATTAAGTTATGAAATTGGGATAATTTTATTTGAGCATAAAATAGAGAGACAATGCATACAATTATGTGAAAGAATCAATTATAAGTGGAGTGAAAGTGAATTTAGGTGGTCTTTTATGTTCAATATCCCATATAATAGATCAATGATTAGTTTCCTTCAGATTATATGGCACCAGCTCTAAAAGATAAATACATTCATATACATTTACAATTGATATTTAATTTATTAACTTTTTTAAATAAATGTAGGTTTCATGGAGATGATAATAAATATATATTTGGAAGCTAAAATTTCATTTTTATAAAAGATAAAGATATGTGACAATGTAATTTGTGAGACTATGCTAAAATGGTGAGATATAATAGGCAATGTGAATAGTATACATTATTTTTTGAACATATCCTAGACATCACACTTGATATAGCTATTTGTTACATTGAAACGATGAGTTATTGATTGGTAAAAAACATAGGATAATGAAAGGATTAATAATACTCAATGATAAAAGATGCAAATATATATGTTGAACAGAAATATAAATGAGATAGTCTAAATTATAATAGAAATTAAAATCATAAAAGGATATAGTTTACTGATAATATAACTATAATATTTCATATCAAATAAAAATTATCTATATATTCTCATATGTATTAAAATGTCTAATATAATGAAAATATTACTATGTATAATAAATTTACTAAAGAATTTATGTAATTTATCATATGATATCTTGAGTTTAAAAGTGTAAAAGTTATAAAATTAAAACAAATAACAAACCATGTTGTTTGGGATAAATTAACATGTTCATCAACAAAAGAATCATTTGAATTTATATATTTTGACTTTGATGATTTTTTAAATCAAGATGAATGATTAATTTAAAAGATTCTAAATTTTTATATTTATAATAAATAATTGATCAATAATTAGAAGAAATAATGTTATGGAAAAAATTCATTATGAATATTTGATATAAAAGAATAATCACTTCAAGTGAATAATTAGTGCAGTTTACAAACCACAATATCAATTTAATCATTTATTTATAAATATTTAAATTTACAATTTATTAAAACCAATTCAATGATATGTATAAATTTCATTAATAAATTTATATCCTTATATATAGAATGAGTGATTACATATTGAATTATATATAAAAAATAAAAATTAGGAATGATTATTCACAACAACATAAAAAATATCTTACAACACATTTTATTGAATATTTTTATTCAATGGTGTTTTATGTAGTATGTATTAATGAATCCATGATGAAGTGAACAATTCAACTAATAATATTGAAATAAAGAATTTATAAAGGTGACAGAAAAAATTTTATTTGATGTCGTATATAAAATATTGTTTTAATGGTATTTTTTACAATATATATTAATCAATATTGAACATTTATAAAAAACAATTTTGAGATGAAGACATGTTAATTTGGAACTATTTTTGAAGGATTTTAGTTTTAATGAAAATTATACATAGTTTATTATATCTCATCAAAAAATATACATAGATGATAATATATCATGTTGAAAATAAAATGATTTCAATGTTTACAAATATCATTAGTAATACTATATAGATCCTTGATGACAATGATATAGAAAAATTGATAAAATAATAAAAAGAACTATTTCAAAGGAAAGGGACAAAAAAATTGGTCATAGAAATTATTGAAATAAAAAAGTTGATATATAATTACTTCCATGATAATATTTTCCCAAAATTACTTTTATGGATATTAAATCATATTTGTAGTAATGACACAGTTCAATATTTTATGATCTGAAGATATCAAATAAAAAATTATGATTTGGGTAATACATATATCCATATAACATTTACCTATAGAAAATATATAAAAACAGTATATAGTGATTTTTTTACAAATTATTTCCATAAAATTTTATCAATCATTTGAGAATAAATAATTTGAAATATTTATTTCATTGCGAACTAAAAAAAATTTATATAACACATTGAAAATGTATGAGGAAAATGTAAATTTTATATATTTTAACATATCATTATGAAATTTGTGTAGGATAAAAAAGACAGTATAATTAATATTTATTTACTTTTTATATTTTAAAAATTTTAAAATATTAATCAATTATAAAATGATTATATTAAAATTTATATGTTGAATATATTCATGAAAATTTGGATTTTTAGATAAATCACAATTTATTATACTCTTTTATTAGTGATATATTATTACTATAGATAATATTGATAATCATGGATCCTATAAGAAATTTTTTTCTTATGAATAATTGTATTAGAGAAATCAAATGAATAATTATATAATTTTTAGACTCATATTGATTATTTATAATTTTATAATTAATAACTATGTTTCAATAAAAATATGCGACTTTATAATTATAGGAAAGGTGTTTAAAAAAAGGTTTTTAAATGTTTTTGGTTTTTAATATGAATAATGTTTGTATTTTAACTATATTATTTGATATTACATATATTTATGTAGATCATATACCTAAAATAGTTAAAAATAATCAATTATTTTTAACAGACATTGTAGATATACTGGTTTCAATGTTCGTTAGCATATTTAAGATAAATAATATTTTCAAGAATTGTGTGAGTAAATATTTGATACAAAATAGAAAAATAATTTTAAAATACACGAATTAAAATAATATATATTACTATAGAGTATATGATTAATCCCGATGATAAATAATATTAATATTAAATACTAAAAATAATGAATTAAAAACTACATATATTCAATGAGTGAAATCCTCAAACATGTCAAACATTTATTAACAAACATTTTATTTAAAATGTCTCAAATTTTACATTTATCTATCTAATTTACAAAAAGATTCAATTCATCCATGATTTATATATACTATTATAATTTTTGAATATTCGAAGGATGACCAATATACATATGGGTTTTTTGGTACAAGGAATGGCATCAACTTATCTCTTATATGTGTTTAGCATATATCTTGGAAGATTTTATCATCTATGTTATTCATGATATAAAAATATAAACACAACTTGGACACTTAAAATCATGTCTTTGATAAAAATCTAGAAGAACTATCTAAAAGATATGATACAAGATAGTCGTCCAAAAAATATATTGAAATATATGATGACTAAAAGGATAAATATTAATGGTCAATTGTTTAATTAGATAACTATCATTAGAAGGAAAATAATAAGACCCATTATTGAATAAATAAAATTAAACAGTTTTATAAGATGAATGTTTTGAACTCATTTAAGATTCTAGATGAGAGAAATTTAATATCATAATTCCAATTATTTTTTATATAAATACTTTGATAGAAAATATCTCTTATATATTTGATAAATAAATATATCATAGTATTTAGGATTTCCCCCTCAACTAGTGTATCCTTTCGCATTTAGTTGATCAAGTAGAATGATTGATATTTTCCTATGATGGTGTTAGAATATATTTATGGATAAATTCCTATGAAAAAAAATTATAATACATTTTTTGTAATATTGTATTAATAATGAACATTAAGACATGAGTACATGAAATTTAGAAGTCTCAAAAATTAGTTTCAAACCATGTCCAAATCCTCTAATTTTTTCATAATTCAGTTTCATTTTTACAAATTTAATTGACCAAAATGAAAAAAGTTATAATTTTTTATTAAAATTATGGAAAAAAGAAATTAAAAACTAAAAATTAAAAAATTATATACAAATGGGAAAATAAATTAATATAATAATCATTCTAGGTAACTAATTTACTCTACACTAATATAAAAAATTACAATTCGGAAAGATGTTTTGTAAATATAAAATATTATAATTCAATGACACTCATAAAACCTAGACCTATAGTATTAGATGTATTTTTACAATAATATGAAATTCATTACATAAAAAACATTATTTCATTCCAATATCTCTTATAATATATTTTTTCACATTATTATAAACCAAAAAAATTTAAAAAAATTAACTATAATAGATTCTATTTTGATCTTATAATATATGTAACATCATTCCATAGAAAATTTGAATAACATTTATCCTCTCAAATTCTCAAGAATATTAATAACGAGAAAAGTGTTATATTGAATGTCCAATAAGGGTTTTCTATAATTTTGGTAGTGTATCTAGTTTGAATCAACAATATATTATATTATTTATAATGATATTTTTTGTAAAAAAATTAATGATTTATTAATAAATAATAATTCATGATTTTTAATAAATATATATTATTCATCATGGGTAAACATCAATAAATTAAATAAAAATGATACTAAACCAATCACCTTAGCATAATAGAATGTAATTATCATTATATCATTGTATATAGTATCTTTTATAATCCAAACATGGTCGGCCATTAACCAGTAACTCGAGCTAATTTAGGACATTCCCCAAATGGAGTTCTCAATCCCTATAGGTTGGAAACTAGATATGGACATCAATAGAGAGATGAGAAATTTTTTTGTAAAAAATATCGATATAATATAAACATCATAAACATATATAAATCATCCAAAATAGTATACCAATATTAAAACTGAACATCTATTACATAGTATGAAAATACAAAAAACATCAAAACAAAAAAAAACCAGACCTAACGATCACTACATCTCCATGTGGAACCATGGTTCACTCTCAAACACCAATATCAACCATCTCCCCAGATGATAAAACCAAGATGAAACCTGAATCATAAGGTGAAAAAAATATAGGTTTTAGAATTAAAATTTAGTAGGAATGCCTCTTAAATTTTTACCGAACTCAATTAAACAGAAATAAAACAAAAATCACGATCATGATTGAAAAACAATATATAAAAGAAATATTTATACACACACTTTACAACATTAAAATAAATCATGGTCCACTACTATATTTCTATTATAAAATATATTATTTTTATAAGAAAGAGAAACTATTATTTCAAATGGAAAGGATGAAAGAACGTGTAATGATTTTTCCAAAACCTTTTCCATAAACACTAGAAATTCTTTTATAATTTTTTGCAAAAGGAAACACTATTCAAAGAAACAAAAACCAAAGAAATATAATAATTCAGTTGGAATATATCAATTTAGTGTATCCATCCAATTATGCATCTCACCAATCCATCATACGTAACTAAGTTGCAATAGACATGGGATGAAACTAAGAGCTCGTGAATAATCCATATCATAATAATAATTATTGACTTATCCCAGAAATAGTTTCTTCACTGGATGAATTCAAATGTACCTAACATTCTTGGCCACACCCCACATGGCACATACTGACAGGCCCAATCCAATAGCAATAATATCAAATATCCCCATACTATGGGACACTACCTAGTTCAAAAAAATACATAGTAAAGAAATAATTCTTAGAGAGGTATGTAGATATTCTATTTTTCCCTATCAAGTGTATATAAATGGTTATCCAACAAAGGCTAGATAAGAATCCAATCACATACACATATAAATAATTTTTCACACAACATTTATCACCCAGTAACCATATGGATAAATCTTTTTCCATACAACACAGAGATAACATGTGAGTCCACACCAAGGATATACCATTCCACAAAAGGTGAAACGTTAATGAGGATTCTGTTGTTAAGAAATACCTACTGTTAAATTTTATTATAAATAAGTATATAAGAATGTCCGTGGTAATTTTTCATATCATTCGTTTTTAATATATTTAAAAATTTCCAAAAGGACCTCTTACATTATTTAAGAAATAATCCTTTTCAATAGAACCAAGTTACATTTCCAAAAGTATTCAAAAACATATTTTCCCATATCAATTCCATTTAATAAAATCCATATTATAACAATCCTATCATATTTTCATTTTAATTCAATTTTATTAAATTGATAAATTGGTTGTTAACCCCCTCCACATGCCAAAAATGTTTTTATGTCCAAATGAACACTTTACTTTTAAATAATTACCACTTAGAAACCCCATTCATGGGACCCAAAAAAAATTTCTCATGTTAAATATATATTTAAAAAGACGATACATTATTTAAAATCCATAAAACCCATGTGAAAGATAACAAAAAATATTATCAAACACTTGGTGTGCATAAATTAATAACAATATAAAATAAACCACTTAATAAGGGAGAAATCACTACATGGCACACCAATCAAGCATTTGAAAAATCAGAAGACACTATTTTAAATATAACTAATGTTTTAAAATAATGAAACCAATGAATCATATATTTAAAATTGAAATTTCATTACAAACCTAACCCAATATCACAACTCATAAATAATGTACACCGTCAAATCAAATCATGTTCATTCCAAAATGTAATATATCTGAAGAAGAACTCTAATCAAACAAAAAAAACAAAAATAATCATACGAAAACTCAACCCCAAGATCCAAATGATATAGAAAGAAGAATATACCAATATTAAATGTAGTAAAAATGATGAGGAATAATATAGGAGGTGTTTTACCTTGATGATATTTCTTAAAACCTAGATTAAATCATATATCTACACTATATGAGGTAGGAAGAATCTTAAAGAACAATGGGGAGAAGTCACATGATTTCATAAACCAGGGGTGGGAGAAATGGTGAATTTTTTTAAATAAAAAATTTGGTATAGTTTTAATTCCACAAATTTATAGTTCTTTAAAGAATGCTTTTTTTGAATTCATTGTTTACCAAATAGTGCACCCAATGTGATCCAATTACTTGATACACCTTGGAACCCTAATGGTTTGGATTTTTGGTTTAAAAAATGTTTTCAATCTATGTGGAATGGTTATATCTCGAGACATTGGATCCCTACACACTTTAATAGCGGTTTGACTAACCGTGTATAGGCAATGAACCCTCGACCCAAAGCTCTCCAAGGTTTGTAAAATTTCATAGACCATGCTGTAGGGTTTTTTCAAAGTGTGTGTTAACGATGGAATAAGGTAAAACACACCTAAACTCAAAATTTGAAACCATCACACCCAAAACTAGAGATCCAATCCAAGTGGAAAATATATTATACAATAGAGGTCTAAAATAAGAATTTGGGTGTGAAAAATATCCCCATAATAAATGTTATCCACCTATGGATGTCAAAAACATCATCCATTTGACTGATCATGATAGAGGATTTTATTACCACTTAATCCATCATCTAAAACCAAGAACATTTATATAAGTAATAAAAAAATACGACTTTCCCCCAAAAATGAAATAAAAACTAAAACCATTCCTTGAGAAACAATGGGAACTCATTCCATGATCTCATAGACTATGCATAGAAAAATCATTAAGAAAATTCTCCCAAAATCAACATTCATCTAAAATGAAAAGAGTTCGTAATCAAAAAACACCATAAATAAATCCTATTACTACCTTTCCCCCATTAGAAACCAAACTAAATTTTCATTATGGGATTTATAAATGGAATCCCACCCATAGAAATTCAACAATGATCAGACACCTCAAAAGAGACCACACCGGGACCCTTGGGGGATCCGAACAAAATTAATAACAAACTAGATTGAAAATATTATACATTCCAACATAGAAAACTGAATATGATCTAGCATAGAACTTTCATACAAGGACCAGATACTCCCACTATAAGGGACCTATATAATGAAGATCAAGCAATGTAAAAATTATATAGAGTTGAGGAAAACTATAATTGATAACCTTAATAATTCTCCATTCTCACAATGAAGACAAAATTAATAAAAACGTAATTAATTATGTTAGGATTTCTAGTATTGATATGGATTCAATTTGAGGATTATGAATGGATCACAGAGGTTTGAAAAATTTAATTCCTCAGAGTTAGGAGTAGCTAATACTGAATCAAAAAATTTCATAAAAAATACTAGATCTTTACAAAAAGGGAAACATGCTTATATGAAGGAAGAAGCAATTAAAAGATCTATAAAATCGATTAAATCAAAATACAAAAGTTAAAACCATCCGGAACCACCTCAATAATAGTGGTAACATTTCAAGATATAGGGTCTTTAAACCGATCACAAATAACACTATACTCAAGCGAAATAGATCCACATCACTTCCTCAAAACACCCCAATAGATCTTTTTAATTTGGACAAGGTTCTCAGAAGAATGATATTTCATTGGTGTGCTTCATCAAGAAATCATTTTAGGATCTTAATTCCCACATTGATGACACACAAGGATCATGTTACGTGAAGTGGTAAATAAAATATCTCGATAACTTTTGATTCCCCAACCAGACCCGAAAACTTTAGTCTATATCCCCACATCCATACTAGATTTCCCCATACTATTTATGTGGATCATAGGAGGGAATATTACATAAATCACTCCCACAATCTTATCTTAAATATGAGTAGCTTATATTACGACCATAGAAATAGAATTTAGTTTTAAATCATACTCCTTAGATGAAAAATCAATATGAAACTTATACTCAAAGGTTTGAGACTTCTTGGAATAATTTGGAACTAGATTTAGAAGTTAATGAACAAAGATCACAATGTGACTCAGGAACTCTAGTATTATTCTATTACATTGGTACAAACCACATACTTCTATTCCATTAGTGATCTTCAACAAGTTAGAGAAGTGTAATTATATGAACGAAGCGTTGAATCTCCCTAACGTAAGAACATCATGAGGATTGTTCTGAGATACCAACATCTACTAATTCATGGGAGAAGATAAATTTATAAAGGTATATAACATAAATTTAAACAACTCATTAAATGTAGTTATACTAATGTTACATTTTATTTTACACATAAACACATCCTCTTCAAGGGGATACATTTGACCATTAAAGAGATGTGGATTTTACTTTTGAAACTAGAGAATTAAATCCCTAGTAAATCATGATAACAGAGAATCACTGAAAGATACCCCATGAATATTTTTTTTTAATCTCTATGCAGGAGAACATTGGGAAATAAGAAATACAATTGTCAGGTCAAAAACATCTCATCAACAAGGGTTCTTAGAACAGAAACACAGCATAAAAAATAATTAAAATCATAACATGAAGCACAAAATATCCATAGGTTTTCCGAAACATCACAACATTCATTCTCCAAACATTATATAAAGAAAAAAATCCTGGTGGATTACACATGCAGCAAATATATTCCTTAGAGTATCACTCACATGAATATTCTCAAGGAATATTGGGCACCCAAAATCTATGACATACAGGGAAATCATCCACCTACATAATCTCCCATCGACAACCCCACACATATCTATGCTTGTGATAACCCAAGGTAATACCAATGATCAAAATAGAACATTTAAATTTTTCAAAACAGAACATTCAACCCACATTTCACACAATCAATGCACTTAAATTTAAAAATTTGAAAAAATTTTCAAATGATGTCTAACTATGAAGATAATGATCATTTTTAAGTTCCATATTTCAATCCATTTCATCATGTTCTGAAATAAAAACAATGAATTTCTATTCAAAAATCAATTTTTTTCTCATTAATTTTTTTTACCAATTCAATAAATATACTTTTTCAAAACAAATTTTTGGTTTCCAAACAACTAATTACTCAAACACTAAAAAATTATTTCTTAACAATAAAATTATATTATATTTTCATAAAAGTGAAACTAAAATCTCATTTTCTATCATTCCAAAATAAAACCATTTTTTCTTGGAAGGGTCAATTTAAAAAATGATTTTTTTATAATGATTTCCTCAATATTAATTATGAAAATCTCATTTTAACGCATTACACGAGACCTTCCATTTCTACTAAAATTACCAACTTCATAATTCTAATAAACTATTTTCAAAACAATTTTTAGAATCAATGATGAACCAAAAACAAATCACAAGAGGGAACTTGTGTTTGTTGGTGGCTTCATCATATGGTTGGTGGCTATATTCCAAACCCTACATCATCCCCATGAGTCTTAAAAGACCATATCCCAAGCTAAAAATGGATTTATTGAACCTTAGACCTTGTTGAGATCACTATTGAAAATCCCTATTCATATCCCAAACACTAATCAACTATGGGAATTGAAGGATTCAATAAAAATGGGAATCCCATGGAAACTCATGGTCTTGGTCAAGAGTGTGTTGGCCAAACACTACCCCAAACCCACATCCTAATATTATTCCAATACTACTAAATCTACCTTAACATCCAAATATGACATATGGCACTCTAATATAAAGTTACTTTAAATTATAACCTCATCTAAGAAAATATTTACACCAACAAATCCTGGTTGACCTAAAACTAGTCACCCATATCAATATGTGTAGGGGCCCAGAGGGAGTTCTCAGTCCCCGCGGTCTAGAAACTAGTGTTGGGAATTAATAAAAAGATGAGGGAATAATTTATATAAAAATAAATATTTAAACTAAAGAGTATAAAGATACAGAAAATATCACAAATTATAATGAAATATGTAGACAAACAAATTTGAGACCTAATAACACCATCACCCCTAGAGATCAAACAAATTTGAGACCTATATCCAAATCTAATTACAAGAAACAAATAAGGGAATGATTATTATAACTCAATATGCATTCCCAACAAATATTATTACTAATACACCTTTATTAAAATCTAATTAACATCGACATCATGTTTGAAATAAAATATATAAAATTATTATTTTTCCCCATACATTTCTACTTTAAAATAAATAAAGATCCATTTCCCATTTCTATTAGAAAACAAATTCCTTTAATTGAAGGATCCATTACTATATCAAAGTGAAATGAATTAATAATTTTTAAATACATTTCCAAAATATTTTCAATAAACACTAGAAAACCCAATTATCAATTTTTTTAATAATCCATTATTTAAAAATGAAGAATAATCAAAATTATGCAATGAGAAATTGAATTTATCATATAAGGGTATCCAACCTATTATAATTCTCAATCATATATCACAATTAACTAAGTGTAAATATATATGTGATGAACCTATGAGATTGTGAATAATCTATAACATACTAGTACATATTGGATCATCCAATAAATAATTCCTTACTCGATGAACTAAAAATACTATTTTATGCTAGGACACACCCCAAATGTTATATACGTAGGGGCCCAATCCCCTATATATAATAACAAATACCCCCTTCCTTGAGAAACATGATAGTGTGTAACCTAACTAATGCATCAATTGTTCATAGAAAATTAATTAGTTATCACTACTGGAAAAGGGACCTTTCCCAACAGTTGTGTACCAACGGTTCAATGAACCGTTGGCATATCTTGTTTTTCCCAACGGTTTATAGAAACCGTTGGGAAAAACCCCTCAATGCATAGTTTTCCCAACGGTTTCATACAACCGTTGGGAAAGATAGGTTTTTCCCAACGGTTCCTAAGAACCGTTGGGAAAAGTGGTGAAAAATCTTGTTTTCCCAACGGTTCTATGGAACCGTTGGGAAATGTTGGTCATTCCCAACGGTTTTTAATAACCGTTGGGAAAAAAAAGCCCCAAATACCAAATCGAGCCAGCGGCCTCCCCACATTCCAGAAGCATTCAGTTCATGTCCTCCTGGAGCGATTCCTTGCAGAAGGACCTCCCAATCCCCACATCTTCCATCAGATCAGCACCTACCAGGTTAGACTCCTATATTTTATCAACGATATAGTTCCAGCTCTTATAAATCATATACTTCTATTCTTGATTTCGTTATTCCCAATTATTAGGGTTTTTGTAAAAATTTATGATTGTTTCATGGTGGTCATGTGCACCACTATAGGTACATTGATTCACTAATTTATTTTGGTATTTCCATAAAATTCGAATACAATTTATTAATGAATCAATGTTGAGTGTTAACATGACATTCATGTTCTTTATTTAAAGTGTAAACAAATACTTATATAGAATTTCCTTGTAAAACCTGATGGTTTAACTCTAGTTAAATGGAATCATAATTTTGTATGTTATTAATATTTAGTAATTGGTGAGGTGAATCATATATGTATATGAAAAATGGATCAAGATCATTTAGTATTGGATAGAATTATTCCCTAGTAATGTGAGACCCTTATGTTGTGGGGTGAGTATGGAGTAGTGAGATATATTTCTTGTTACTTACCTTTTTTCAATTCTATGAGGTAATGATGGCATGCACTCATTTTTTGAGATCTGTCAATGTTTTTATGGTTTTGATAGTGATCCATGATGTGTATCCTAGTATGTAAGATCCTCACTACTGGAAACTGGAGTTTTCCCAACACTTACATACCAACGGTTTGGTATAACCGTTGGTATTTGAGAGGTTTTGCCAACGGTTCTTGGAGCCGTTGGGGATCAAGTGGGCAAGTCTGGTCAAGCTCTAACGGCTAGTTTGACTTTGCTTACCGGCTGACCGGTGCTTGCCCACCGGCTGGCCGGTGCCTTGGAAGGTGGAGAGAGCTTCTGCCCAGGAGCCACCGGCTGGCCGGTGGGAAGGCCACCGGCTGGCCGGTGGTGAGATAGTAGGTCTCACTATTCCAAAGAGTTCCACCGGCTGGCCGGTGAGGAGGCCACCGGCTGGCCGGTGGTCTGGACAGAAGACATCCCATTCTGTCTGGGCCCACCGGTTGGCCGGTGGCCAGACACCGGCTGACCGGTGGCACCTGGCAGAGGGCAAGCCCTTCTGCCTTGTCCACCGGCTGGCCGATGGGCTGGATCCGGCTGGCCGGTGCCCTTACCGGCTGGCCGGTGGTCCTACACCGGCTGGCCGGTGGACTTGAAAAAAGTCCACTTTTCCTTTTTTTTGCCACTTCTTGCTCCTGAAATCATGCCTATTAACAAGAACACTTGAAACAACATTAGATCACTATGAGAGTGATTGTGATCATTAAAATCCAAGAGAGTGGGGTACAACATTCCCTACTCTTCCTTCAAAATTGATTGACCATGTGTTTTTAGGCAAGATGCGATGTGATTGTCCATGTGTCTTCAGGTGAGATGTACTATGATTTCCCTAGTGTTTTTCGATGAGGTGTGATGTGATAAGGCTATAATAAGATGTGGCATGTGGTTGGGGTCATGTAGGGTAGGAGGATGGCACAAGGTTGATGTTATTCATGTTCATGATACCCTACTAATATGGTTATGGGATGAGTCATGCTGTTATGTGATATAACACATTAAGTTCTTGTTGGTTTTACATTTTTTCAATAACACATTTGTATGTTTTTTTGACATGTGTAGTTGATACCTTGATTATTTTCTTCCTTTATCGTTTACTTAAATGTATATTCTATTATAGTTAATGCCTATTGAATTGTTTATGACAAAATGACTTATATAAATTCTTTTTACAGAATGGACAGAAGTTGGATGTATGAAACCGATCGGATCTCAGATGATTTTCAAAACAATTTGGAGAGCTTTATAGATTTTGCATTTGACAATGCTTCAGATAGTGGTCGCATACACTGCCCATGTTCCAATTGTGTTGGTAGACCTTGGTTGAGCCGTGAAGAAGTCAGCTACCACATAACCAAAAATGGGTTTCAAGCAAACTACTTTCTGTGGTATCACAATGGGGAGAAAACGAAATCTCAAATTGGTGATGATCGAAATGAAAAGACTGGAATGGAGAATTTGTTAGATGATCGGTTTCCGTTTATTCGTCATCATGAAAAAGAAAGGATTTCGACTCAAGAAGACTTCGATATGAGGACAGCTGATGCATCTAGTGAAAATGATGATATTGATAGGGTGAAAAAATTGAATGATGCTGCCACGACTCCAGTATATCGGCAATGCGATAAAATGAAAAAGCTGGAATTTTTAATCCGATTATTTCATGGGAAAACTATGTATGGGATTTCTAATACAGCAATCGATTACATTCTTACCCTCTTGAAGGATTTACTTCCAGATGATGCAGATATTCCCTCAAACCACTATATGGCATTGAAGTTAGTTGAGGAACTTGGATTTTCAAGAAACAAAATTCATGCTTGCCCGAAAGATTGCAGTTTATTCTGGGAGGAAACCGCTGAACGAAATGATTGTATAAAATGTGGCACATCCCGCTGGAAGTCAAAATCTGATGGAACACCATCCCGCGTTCCACAGAAAGTAATGTGGCACTTTCCATTGATTCCCAGACTCCAGAATCTTTTTATGTCTGATGACATATCAATAAAAATGAGATGGCATGATACCGAGAGAAAGAAGACTGATGATGAGTTGGTTCATCCTGCAGATGGATTTGCATGGAAGAGATTTGATGCTCGACATCCTGATTTTGCAGCTGACGTGCGTAATGTGAGGCTGGGTCTTTCATGCGACGGTTTTAATCCGTTTGGGCAGATGCTTACTTCGCACAGCACATGGCCAGTTTTTATACACATTTATAATCTTCCCCCATGGTTGTGTATGAAAAAACCTTTCACTTTCATGAGTATACTCATATCTGGTCCTTCTGATCCTGGCATTGATATTGATGTATACATGCAACCTTTAATAAAAGAGTTGAAGCTTCTTTGGGATGTGGGTGTGCGCACATACGATGCATGTTCGAAAGACATATTTCAGATGCGCGCTGCGCTTATGTGGACAATCAATGATTTTCCGGCTTATGCAATGATGTCTGGATGGAGCACGAAGGGGAAACTGTCATGTCCAGTTTGTATGAAGAATACACGATCCAGAAGACTGAAACATCGTTGTAGTTTCAGTTTTATGGGACATCGATGATTTTTGCCAAAGGATCATCCATATAGAATGAATCGTCGAAGATTTGATAATACTATAGAGACCGATGATCCACCTCAGCGTATGTCTGGAACTGATGTGCTTAATGAATTGAAAGATTTCAGTTTTTCGTTCGGGAAGGGTCAAATGAAATCTGGAAAGAGAAAGAATGTTTCCACAGAAACCTGTTACAATTGGAGGAAGAGGAGTATCTTTTTTGATTTGCCTTATTGGTCAACCAATTTGCTACGTCATTGCTTAGACGTAATGCATATTGAAAAGAATATATGTGAAATGTTGCTTTCAGTTCTTCTAAATGTCAAGGGGAAGACAAAAGATGATTTACGATCTCGACGTGACTTGGTGGATTGGGGCATCAGACCAGAATTGCATCCTGTGCGTATCAGTGAAAATAAATGGCAACTTCCATGTGCTTCTTATGTGATGACACCTACTGAAAAAAAACAATTTTTGGAAGTATTAGAGACTATTAGAGTTCCTGATGGCTATTCAAGCAACATATCTAAACGGGTCAACAGAAGAGAGTTGAAGCTAAAATCTTTGAAGACTCATGATTATCACGTTCTACTGCATGAGTTGCTTCCAATAGCAATCCGTCATCTTTTGTCCAATAATGTAAGGGTGGGTGTTATTCGGTTGTGCCATTTGTTTAGAGATCTTTGTGCTAAGAAGTTGTCGAAGTCTTTCTTGCAAAAAATGTTGACAGATGCCCCATTAATTTTGTGTGAGTTGGAGAAAATATTTCCCCCATCATTTTTCACATGCATGCTGCATCTGACTGTCCATATTCCAACTGAAATACTTCTCGGAGGACCTGTTTCTTTTCGTTGGATGTATCCAACTGAAAGAAATATGTTCACATTAAAGTCTTATGTTCGAAACAAGAATCATCCCGAAGGTTCTATCGTGAACGGTTACTTAGCTCAAGAATGTATGGATTTCTGTTCAATGTATTTGTCTGATCTTACTACAAGAATGAGCAGACCAATGAGAAATGAAGAAGAACAATATGAGCAAATTGAACCCAGTTTTCCATCACTTCCTCAAACAGGAGGAATTCCTGGATCATATACATTGAAGACATTAAGCAATGAAGAGCGGGAGATGGCACATCGCACAGTTTTGTTCAACTGTGATTTGTTCGATGACTATATCAGGTAACAAAATTGAATATGTATATCTTACATATATATCTGTTAAACTATTCATATTTTTTTATCTACAGGGAACATAAAACAATGATAAATAGGAAGCATCGTTCTTTATCTTTGAGAAGGAGAGAGACATTGCATAGCAAAGAGTTTTCTGCTTGGTTAAAATTGAAGGTAAAAATATTACTGTTTAAATTAATTATTTCAATATTTACTTAAGTTTAGCTGTCATTTATATTGCAGGTATTGAGTTTGTCTGCTGACTCTGTCTCTGAGGAAATAAGAGCTTTGGCTTTTGGTCCTAATACCGTGGTTCGTGACTGTAAATCAATTGTTATCAATGGGTACAGATTTATTGTCACTGAACGAGCCAAAAACATGAGAACACAACATGATGGTATTATGGTTACTGCCACAACAGATTGTTATGCCAGCGCATCAGATAGTAGACAGCGACTTGAAAATGTGGGTTATTATGGAGTCGTTGAGAAAATAATAATATTGGATTATTACTCTCATGGACGAGTCACAATGATGAAATGCCATTGGTTTGATTCGATGACGAGACATGGCACATTTATTGATGATTGTGGATTTCGAGTAATTAATATGACCCGCACTCTTGCAACCGAAGAACCATATGTGTTGGCATCAATGGCTAAACAAGTTTTTTATGTCAAAGATCAACTTCAACCTGAATTTGGTGTCGTAGTTGAAGTAATTCCAAGACATATTTTTGATGATGCTGATGATGGAATTGACACTGTCCCTATTGCCATTGGAACCAATCCATTTATTTCTTTTGATGACTCCAATAGCTCAATTGTCAGAGTTGATTGTGAACCTGAAGTTGTGGTTGGAAATATATAGAATCATTCATCCATGTTCTCAATTCTTTTGGTTTACCTCGAGTTGGGTTGTTAAGGTTGGTAATATTCATATTTATTTAGTATTGATCACAAATATGTTTTAGCTGACTTGACCGTTATGTGAATTTTCAATGTTTATTGGTTGCTGTTTTATTTGAATTGCATTTTCTAATTTGGAATTGAACTGTATTCAAACCAAATCAAACAATATTTCAAACTTGGTGAACATTACAACTTGTATGTTTTATTAAATTCATTCAAGCTCTTCTAAAACAATTGATAGCTAAATTACCAATGAATCCCCTCATTCCCTCATATATTTAGTTTTTTGGTTTACACATTAATTTTCTTTTTCTAATTAATTACATATTTGTTTTCCAATGCAGGAAATGAAGCCAATTGAAGAGAGACGAAGAAAAAAAATGGCGGAGAACAATCGTCGGATGGAGGAGCTGGGCATTCCACCATTAGTGCCTACAGTGAGTACTTTATTTCAAATATATATATATATATTTACAGAATATATAATGTCATGTGATTAATTTTTTTTGTAAACTTTTTTGTAGGATCCACCATTACGTCGACAGTTATTTGACGAGGAGCCTAGTACTGGTCCGAGTACTCAGGCCGGTGGTACGAGGAGGGTTCGTACCAGAGGTGGACATAGAGCTGCGCGTGCCCGACTAGACCCTGCCCCTCCCACTGACATTTCAGCCTTCCCACATTCTGATCCCGGTGTGTCGTTAGGGACACACGGGATATTTAGACCTCCCATGTTTTCGCTACCTTCTGCATCTTCTGCCCCATCATTTTCACATCCCATGATGATTCCCACTCCCCAGTCAGCATCAGGTCATACAGTTGTTCCATCTTCTTTTCCTTCTACTTCTGTCTCTCCGAGCTTTTATATTCCATCGTCTTCGACTCCCGTTCCACCAGAGGGTGTTCCATCAGGTTCTGTGGATCCGGCGCCACTCATTGATCAGACTAGCACATGTATATTTATAAAACCCTATCAAATTTTTATAGTAATATTTATTTTCATTATAACATGTTTTGATAAAATATTTGTTTTTCTTTCATGACAGATACATCTACTGAAAGGAGGCGGGGGCGGGGCCGTACACGCATGCGTTCGGTGTGGAACCGTCGCACACAGGTTATGGTGGAATATAATGAAGACAATCAGATGGTTGAGAAAACAGGGCAGCAATGTCGGAGTTTTATGGCGACGCTTGCCAAATACTCCGACATCATTCCCGTCAGCCCGCTGTCGTGGAGACATTTGCCACATGAGGTCAAAGATAGAGCTTGGGCAGAGATATGGGTAAAAAAATCTGTTGTATTTAATGCCATGAATTTTTTTTGTATTTATATAAATTAATATTTTCATTTCAGCTTCGATTTAATTTTCCTGATGGTGAGGGTGCACGAATGGAACGTCTAAAGGATTTAGGCGAGCTTTGGAGAGCCTACAAGCATGGGCTGTATATTGGCTGGCGTGCTAGAGTTGGCACTGAGTTAGAGGCGGTACCAGTCGTGGATGATTGTCCTATAGAGCAGTATCGTCAGATGATTACTCATTGGACGAGTACCCAGTTTAAGGTATGAATTACATTTGAGGTATTTAAATAATAACTTTCAAGTTTTGCATTAATATTATCCTTTGCATTATCGAATTTTATTTAGGAATCATCTGGTAAAAATAAAAAAAACATTGATGCAAAAAAATACCTCCATACACTAGGACGCACGACGATGTCGAATCATGAGAGGCAGCAGGTATGACAATTGTTTATAAGTTTTCTTTACGACTTACATTTTCTTTTTTTTTCCTCAATTATTTAATTATTTGCTGAAGTCTTTATATAAATTTTGTTTTCAATGTCATTGTAGAGGAAAGTACAAAATATTGAAGGATGTGTGCCTCGAGCAAAACTGTTTTGCTCGAGTAGACGAAAAAAGGATGGACGTGCTGTCAACGAAGCGACTCAGCAGCAGATTGTAAGTTTTAATCTGTTGATTTTATATTTTAATATCTATTTCGTAACTTAACAATATATTTATATTTGTAACAGGATGCTTTAGAGGCCCTCGATGCCCAAGAAGCAGACAATTTTGGGCCATCTGATCACTTACATCAGGTGTTGGGAGATGATCATTCTGGCAGAGTACGCTGCCGACCTAGGATAGCCCCGACGAGGTATTGGCCTGCCTCAGGTACGAGTTGTAGTGCCACCGAGCTGCAGCAAGTTAGGGCACAGGCAGAACAGGCTGAGAAAAGGGCCACAGAGACGGCAGAACAGTCTGCAAGGGCAAACAGTGCATTTATGAAATTTATTGAAGTTCTACGTCCAACACTTCCAGCAGAGGCCAGCCCAGCGATTGATGAATACATGTCGTCGATACATTCTATATATGGTGCACCAGGTGGCAGTTCCAGTGGTGGTCAGGCCGATGTCGAGCTTGAAGATGATGATGGCGAGCAGTCTGATTCAGAAGAGGATGGAGATGAGGAGGGCGAGGAGGAGGGCGAAGGCGAGGAGGAAGGCGTTGAGGAGGGTGATGACGATGAGGAGGATGATGACGAGGGCGATGATGATGATGATGATGGAGATGGTGATGCTGATGTGGGACATATTGATCCGTTACATTTTTGACTTGACATGTGATGTTTAATCTATTCTAGTTGTTGGTTTTATCTAGACTCGTAGTATAGTATTGGAGTTGAATTATTTTAATCAGTCGCCCGTATTTGTCGTCTGATTTCAGGCCATTCCGACATCGTTCGGCCCGTTTGGACCCCCCTCACGCGCGTTTACGAAGCGCGCGCATCACTTAAAACACGAATATTGAGCCGTACCGCGCACACCGCACGTCCGATTGAGGTGCCGTCTGCGCGTACACGTCACGAATAATAATTAAAATGTTCCACGGTGGTTTCAGATCAATCCGAGGCCGTCCGCTATGAATTTGACCGTTGGACGCCCGTTCTGGCCGTTTATGACACCATAACTGCGTTGTCGGTCACCGCGGGCACACGACAAGTCCGATTGACGTGCCGTCTGCTCGACCACTTCAGAAATCACTCACCCGTATTTGTCGTCTGATTTCAGGCCATTCCGACATCGTTCGGCCCGTTTGGACCCCCCTCACGCGCGTTTACGAAGCGCGCGCATCACTTAAAACACTAATATTGAGCCGTACCGCGCAAACCGCACGTCCGATTGACGTGCCGTCTGCGCGTACACGTCACGAATAATAATTAGAATGTTTCACGGTGGTTTCAGCTCAATCCGGAGACGCGGTGTGGCCGACACCACTCAAAGTGTCCGTCTTTTGTTTCAAAAGGACGTCATTTTAAGTGAAAAGAATCAACTGGCTTACGGAAAACCGACCAAACGCATTCCGAATCTGTTGATAATTTATCCCAACAATCCATGGGTCATATGTGACGTGTACGAGCCAACCCGGGATGAATCCGAGTCGCGGTGTTGCCGGGATAAGTTTAAGTGGCTCTCTTTTGTTTAAAATGAACACCATTTTAAGTACATACGGAAAAACGACCAAACGGATTCGGTTTCCGTTGAAACTTTAGGAGAACGATCCATGGGTCATATGTGACGTGTACGAATCAACCCCGCCACAATCGGAGACGCGGTGTGGCCGACACCACTCAAAAAGTGTCGGTCTTTTGTTTCAAAAAAGACGTCATTTTAAGTCCACCGGCCAGCCGGTGTGAGACCACCGGCCAGCCGGTAAGGTCACCGGCCAGCCGGATCCAGCCCATCGGCCAGCCGGTGGACAAGGAAGAAGGCCTTGCCCTCTGCCAGGTGCCACCGGTCAGCCGGTGTCTGGCCACCAGCCAACCGGTGGGCCCAGACAGAATGGAATACCTTCTGTCCAGACCACCGGCCAGCCGGTGGCTCAGCACCGGTCAGCCGGTGGAGCCAGAGAAATCCCTTGCTTCTGTCTGGTGCACCGGCCAAACGCATTCCGAATCTTTTGATCATTTATCACAACAATCCATGGGTCAAATGTGACCTGTACGAGGCAACCCGGGTTCAATCCGAGTCGCGGTGTGGCCGAGATCAGTCTAAGTGGATCTCTTTTGTTTAAAATGGACACCATTTTAAGTACATACGGAAAACCGACCAAACGCATTCGGTTTCCATTGAAACTTTAGGAGAACGATCCATGAGTCATATGTGACGTGTACGAATCATCCCCGCCTCAATCCGAGCCGCGGTGTGGCCGACACCGCTCTAACTGTGTCTGTTTTGTTTAAAATGGACAGGATTATAAGTGAAAAGAACAACTGGCATACGCAAAACCGACCAAACGCATTCAGAATCTTCTGATAATTTATCACAACGATCCATGGGTCATATGTGACGTGTACGAGCCAACCCGGGTCAATCCGAGTCGCGGTGTGACCGGGATCAGTCTAAATGGCTCTCTTTTTTTTAAAATGTACACCATTTTAAGTACATACGGAAAACCGACCAAACGCATTCGGTTTCCATTGTAACTTTAGGAGAACGATCCATGGGTCCTATGTGACGTGTACGAATCATCCCGCCTCAATCCGACATGCGGTGCGGCTGACACCACTCAAAGTGTCCGTCTTTTGTTTCAAAAGGACGTCATTTTAAGTGAAAAACATCAACTGACATACGGAAGACCGACCAAACGCATTCGGATTCTATCGATACTTTAGCACAACGATCCATGGGTCATATGTGACGTGTACAAGTCAACCCCGTCTTAATCTGAGATGTGGTGTGGCTGACACCGCTCTAACTATGTCTCTTTTGTTTAAAATGGACATGATTATAAATGAAAAGAACAACTGGCATACGCAAAACCGACCAAACGCATTCGGAATCTTTTTATAATTTATCACAATGATCCATGGGTCATATGTGACATGTACGAGCCAACCCGGGATGAATCTGAGTCGCGGTGTGGTCGGGATGAGTCTAAGTGTCACTCTTTTGTTTAAAATGGACAACATTTTAGGTACATACGGAAAACCGACCAAACGCATTCGGTTTCCATTTAAACTTTAGGAGAACGATCCATGAGTCATATGTGACGTGTACGAATCAACCCCGCCTCAATTGGAGACGCGGTGTGGTCGGCACCACTCATAGTGTCCGTCTTTTGTTTCAAAAGGACGCCATTTTAAGTGAAAAACATCAACTGGCATACGGAAAACCGACCAAACGCATTAGGATTCTGTCGATACTTTAGCACAACGATCCATGAGTCAAATGTGACGTGTACGAGTTAACCCCGCCTCAATCTGAGGTGCGGTGTGGCCGGTATCACTTCAGGTGTATGTATTTTGTTTAAAATGGACATCATTTGAGGTAAAAATATATGGTATAGAAAAAACCGATCATATTATGAATTGAATTTCAGATTCCACGTATAATTGTCATCTAAATTTTAAATTGAATTCTATATGAATTATGTATGTTTATGAATTGTAATTTAATTATGGATTTGTATAGTTTCAGGATCCATTATATGTTAAATGTGTATGAATTTGTTCGTAATTGAATATGTATGTTTTATTTTATTACTGGTACAATAGTTGGATCGAAAATGAGGTGAAAATGAGGTGAAAATGAGGTAAAAATGAGGTGAAAATGAGGCCTGATGACTGGTGGTGATAGACAGGGGACAGGGGCTGTGCAAATTGCAGGGTGCTGTTTGCAGCATAGGGTATGCCAACGGTTTTAAACCGTTGGCATATAAGTTTTAGCATGTCTTTTCCCAACGGTTCTAAACCGTTGGGAAAGACTTCACCAATTCCCAACGGTTTAAAACCGTTGGGAAAAAATGTGTGGCATTTGGTTTTCCCAACGGTTTAAAACCGTTGGGAAAAAATGTGTGGCATTTGGTTTTCCCAACGGTTTTGGGAGAACCGTTGGGAAAAACTATCCCAACGGTTCACCCAAACCGTTGGGGTAGGGTAACTTTCTATGGGCCTATTGCAACGGTTGCAAGTAAACCATTGGGAAAACCTTTCCCAACGGCTTACTTCCCAACGGTTATGAGAACTGTTGGGAAAACCTTTCCCAACGGTTTCAGGGGCTTTCCCAACGGTTCTGAACCGTTGGGAAATAGTTTATTTCCAGTAGTGTATTCCAAGTTCTCTATGTCAAATTTTTAATTTGGGTGAGAAATTTTATGCATGATTAGTATCCCATAACATGTACATATACATAATATTTCACATAATAGGAATCACTCTGTCAGCCCAATGATAAATCCCTTTCAATAAAACTCAAATGTCATGTGGGAGTCCAACCCAAGGATCTCTGATTCCATGCAAGGAGAATGGGTCACTCGAATTCTAAAATGAGGAAATTCCACCAATTTAATATTTATATAAACAAGGAAATATGATTTTCCAAGCATCTTTTTCATATAAATCATTTTTACTATCTTTAGAACATGCTAAACTACCTAAATAATTATAAGAGAAACAATCCTTCTTAGAGATCCAAATCACCCTTTGAAAAGGACACAAAAACACCATTTTTAATCGCGCAACTATTTTATTAAATCCCTTTTTTATATTTATGCAACATATTCAATTCAATAAATTTTTTAATAGAATGTAAAATGTAAAATTATTAACCACTACAAGGAAAAAAATTTTAAGATGTGAATACAAATTTCCATTAAATTAAATCACCCTTAAAACCACAAATAAGGGACCCAAAACATAATTTCACATGTAAAAATTTATTTTTAAAGAAAACCCATACATTAAAATTCAAAAAATACATGATAAATCCAACTAATCATTTTATCGAACTCTTTGTGTGAAATAATTACTAAAATAATGGAATTTATCAATAAAAAGGGAGAAATTACTAATTTTCACACCAAACAGTCATTTAATTAATCAAAAAACACTATATGAAATACAAAGAAGGTTCAAAAAGAATGTAAACAATTAATATTGAAATTTATAAAGAAACTGCAAGGGAAATGTACATCAATGTCATTGAACTTGAACAATGCATGCCATAAAACACATCACAAGGGTCCAGAAATCCGTGATCAATGAGGAGGAACCATAAATACCCAAAACCCAAAATATAAACTAGGGTATTAGAAAACTATAGTTCCACATGACTATGCAAGAAGAAGATCTCAAGAAGAAATGGTGTAAAGAGGTGGAAAGAGAATAGAGGATGAGTTATACCATGATGATATTTCCTGAAACCTTGATGAAATTTTATTTATAAACCCTATGTGTAATATTTTTATATTTCTTAAAAAGTATTCACTATGTTAAATATCATATATCACATATCATTTTTACCTTAAATGAATGAATTTATATAATTATTTCATAAGATAGTTATCACATATCCATTATAATAATGGGAATGAAAAATACTTACTAAATAATGAAGATATGGTTTACTAATGTTAATATAATGATTCATTGGTTACTGAATTAATTAGGAAATTAAATAAAAACCAATTGAATATAAAGGATTTTTTTATTAAAAAACTATTTTAATGATAATAAGTGATTTTATAAAATAATATAATCACTAATAAAGGATTTTATTGATGAAATATATATATAATATATTATATTTAGTTATTAAAATTCATCTTATTCATTTTCTAAACATGATATAAGAACAAATTTAATTTTCGTAAAAAAATGATTTTCAAAAAAATGAGGATTTTCCACCTTTTCTAGTGAACCCACTTTAAATATATTTTTTAAAATATTTATATGTTATTTTTACAAAAATAAATTTCTTATTTGGATGTGGGATATGAAAATTTTGTTTGGATAAATTTCTATTATTTTTCTAATAACATTAATTTTTTAAAGAATAGTGAAAATGATACATTTTAATTCAAAATTTATTTTTCCTCGAATTTATTAATATTGATATATTAAACCTTTATCTAGGATTAAATTTATAATTTGATGATTTTTTATCATTTAATACTATTTAGTTTATCAAATTAAATTTTAAATTAAAATAAAATAGAAAAACTATGGGAGCTTTTGAACGTTTTACTTAAAAAACAAGTTTCTTCAATCGGCCAACACGATTTCTGTTAAACCTAATTTTAGAACTTTTTTTAATTAATTTTTCAAAACCCTAAATAGATGGTTCAACTAATTATGAAAAATATTTTTCACTATGATCTGATTGTGTTTTCTAAATAGTATATTTATATTTTATTCACCACGATTAAAGCAAAATAGGGTAATTAAATGTCAAATTTATGTTATAATATTTTAAAATTAAACTAAAACTTATCATAATATTATTTTATTAGTTATTATCTACCATTATTATTCATGTACATAAATTAGGACATTTTCCTTCCACGTGGATGTGATTATGATATTTATGTCAATTAATTTAAAGTAAAGGAAAATATTTCCAAAATATGTACCTTCATACAAAAACAATTTTAATATGAATATATGTAAGTGAAATATGATCATATGACTAGTAATTACAACTCTAAAACTATTATAAAAAACTTGTTAATTTATTTATAATTTATATATATAAATTATTTAAATTTAACAATGACATAATGATAATGCAATAATATATTCATTAAATAATTAATAAAATAAGTCATATTAATAATAATATAAAAATTAAATTTTTCAATATTTGATATCATAAATTAATTTTTTGGATGACTATGAAATGGTAGGATTTATTTAATGTTGTTTTTAATGATTAAAATTGTAATGATGTTTTTAAAAATGCATGAAATGATAAGTGTCAAAATTGACATAATTCATATTTTAAAATATAAAATATTAAATTAAATGATATAAGATACCAAGAAATATAATATTCCACCATAATGTTTTTATAACTATAAAAATTTCATAAATGACTCTTTCATTGATCATTTTTAATGATTTTATATTTTTTTTAACCCTCTATGTTTATATTACCTGATAAAATGGTATTATATAAAAGGGGTTAAAAACATAAGGATTAAAAAAATAGGAAAACATGTGTAATTTTCATGGGATGGTTATATTTTTACCTATATTAATAATATATTTTAAATAAATATTTTGGTTCCCTTATTAATCAAAATATATTATATATTAATTCAATATGTTTTTATAATTCCAAGGGTACCCCTCCCCTCTCTTATAAAAAGGCACTGATTCATCTAAATTACTCACACATCCAAAACCATTCAAATAAGCCAATATTATACCAAAAACATTAATTTAATTCCTACCCTCATTTTAGGCATTATTTTCGGAATAACACCCTCTATATTGGTTTGACGATGTTCTTCAATGGTGATCAACTGAAGAAGATGTACCGTTTATTTTATGCATTTTTAATTTATTTCTACTTCCACTTCCTTCAAATAAAATTATTTTTAGATGAAATAATAACTCAAGTATCATAAATATACTGATATTTTAAAATTATATTATCACCGTCTAAATCCTTCTCAACATAAAATAAATGAAAATTGAATTAATCATTTCTTCTTTCGTGTGAACAATCGCCTCCAAGAACTGATCAAATTCATTTTTCATTACCCTATATCATTACTGATTCTAAGAATGGAACTAATGATCATATGTGATATTCATTACATATTAATCATTATAATATAATTATATATCAATTATGTTCATACTTTCCATGCACATAAAAAAGATAACTTTGTTCGTGTGTACATGGGAACTATCACATCTAGGAAGCGATGTGATTCATTTTTATAAATTATATAACATGTATGATATATATAAGTGTATAAAAATTATTAATATGATATTAATGATGTTATTATCATTCTAGAAAGATAGAATAACATTTCAATTCTTTCCATAATTTTCAACGAATAATGCAAACTGTTACTCATGTGTATGTACAACTTACTGACTTCATGCTTATAATTTTGATCGTTTTTGTATCCACAAAAAATGGTTTGATTTAAATTTATTCATTATGCATAAAAATGATAAATATTTCATCAATATTATTATAGACATTATGTACTTTTTAAAAAATTTATTATTGACATCATACACAGTTCATTTTTGAATCACGTACCAACTATTGACTAAACATCCCACATTAACATAAATAATTATGTAATATTCCTAAGATGATAATAAGTGATGTAAAAGGAATAATTAACATTAAAAAGGTTCTAAAAATGAGTAAATTAACCAAATTAAAATATTCAGGAAGAATAATAAACAATAATGGAAAATCGAACATCAGATAAGAGACTTCATCTCAATATCCTTTCATTGAGGTATATTTGGATGTTATATAACACCATATATTATTTCATGTATAGTAAACTAGTTTAAAATTTATATAAATTAATAGTTTTAAAAAGGAAACATTTTTAACGTTGAGTTTTAAATTATTTTAAAAAATAAAAATGAAAATATTTTTTAACATATGCATTAAAAATGACTTCTATAACGCCATAATCGCTATTTCATATTTGTATTTCTCTATGAGAGTTAATGTTTTAAAAGGGGGAAATATAGACCTTATACCCTATTTTGGTATTTTGTATTGAAATTAGTTTGAAAATTAAATAATAATTTCAATATATTGAAATTATTTCTTGTGATTGCAGAGGTAATTTTTTGAATTAAATGATAAAAATTACAACCATTTAAGTGTTATGATTATATTATGGTACTTCACACATCATAGGTTGTTACATGATAAACCAATGATGAGCTATTATGAGTTAAACCAATGAATAGTGGTTTCAGGATAATCCATGTATGAGTGGTATCATTTTAAACTCTAATTCATTGGTTATGGATGTTGGTCGTATGGGAATTCCATGCTTTTATATATTATTCATTAACAATAATTTCCTTTATAAAAAACATGAATCATTTGATTATGGGATTAATATGAATGAATTTTATATACGATGTGTACCCTAGATGTTATAATGTGAATATTTTATTTGATTAACAATTATCTTTTCTTGTGTGGAAATATTAACAATGGTATGGATAACCATTTGGTTTTATATGATCTTTGATTTTGGGGTAATTATGAGTTATTACATTTTGGGATTCATAATGAAAGGTATGATATATTATTTTTAGGTATAACATGTTATTGTTATTTTTGAGGCTTTTATTACATTTTCTGGAATGAGGTAGAATTATACAATTTTTTTAAGAGGACAACCCATATGAAGGGTGAAAAACCATCGCATCTGACAAGGCATTATAAATCAATCCCACAACTGATGTTCAACAAGAATTTATCCCATACCACTGGCATACGAGAAGTCCCTGGTTAGTATGTCATTTTTTTAATGATTCAATATAATAAGAAGTTTTTTAATTTTGGAAACTTATGTATTATCATTTAGATATCCTCGGTATATGTAACATCCCCACCCAGCTCAACACTTAAACGGTGGCTGGAATAGTCACCACAAGACCTTAAGCTTTCCTCCCCATTATCCATAGGGTGATAACTAGTAGTGAGGGTATAATAATAGTAATTGGGGAGATTGTACTATCTTTTCAATGTTGCATAGTTATATAATATAGTAAATAACAATAAAAACATATGATAGATCTCATATAAATGAATAAAAGTTTCCAATGTTAGTTTATAAAATATATGAATCCATGACATGATATTGATAGAAGATGGAAAGAAGTAAACAATAAAACAAGATTTTAGTACAATAAAATGTAGGACTCAAGTAATGAAATGAACAAAAACCCAAAAGATATCTCTATGAGCATCTTGATCTATATCATAGTCCATTACCCTTAACTCTTAGGTATAAGAAACCAACAATCAATCATGATTAAAAATCCTTCAATCAAGAAAGGTATAATTTGGGTGCCCCAGTGAAATAGTGTCCTGAGTAGGGTCTCAGATATAAATCTCATTAGTTTGACACCACTGTTTTCTATCCCAATCCCGATTGTGTAATATAAATTAAACAGTCTGCATACATGCATAAATAAATCCATACTTCATAAAAAAAATCATGTTCCTTTTTGTTTCCTTAGTTGGTGTCTAAACAAGTAACCAGTTCATTGATTGAGAAATTACCATTTGATGTTAATTGGTTAAGTGAGGAATATACAATAGTAACATCACCCCATGATAATATAAATAGTGTTGGTTCCATGAATTAACAAGGAAACATGAAAATGATATCATGTTCAATAGTTCCAGGGTAATAACCAAGGTAATTTAGATCTCAGGGAATGCTAACTCAGTAGTATCTATGTCTAGATAAGGGGTATGTGGGTAATCCAAAGAGCGTTATCAAAAACAATTATACAATAAGGTGCCTACCGATTGTAAGAGGATGGACCAAGGTAAAATAGGGATAAGCAATGACAGTGCTTGATGTGTTTTAACTGTGAAACCTACATTTCAATGATGGAACAAAGGACTGTATCCTAGGAATTATATAATAATGAGAGAAGAGATAAGTACTAGAGTATAGTCGGGTATCAACCCAAGAAAACTACTTCCTTGAATCTGAATTGGATTCCTGAGTCCCAAATAATTTTCCTCTTAGAATGAATGGTGAGGCCAGGTCAACCAATTTTGTTACATTTGGAAATCATGTAGTAATGTATTAGGTTCATGTCTTGCCTTCCATTTGTGTGGATATGTAAAGTGTAGATACGACCATTTTTTTATTATCCCAAGCCTTGTCTTCCATTAGTGTGACGTGGGCATGTGGAATGCAACCATTTAGTAAAATCCTTTTACGAATTTTCCAAATTCAAGGTCGGTGCCACTACCTTTCCTTAACATGTTAAGGTATTCCACAGATGTGGACCCAATTATCCCTCATGAAACTGGGATCATCAATGGAAATCTGACTTGGTAATCCATGTATCCCCAACGGTATGGGTATGAAACCACATTGAGTCCATCCATAGAATTCCTACTTGTGAACCCATGTTTCACATAAGGTGTTATTACTATTAAAAACATTTGAAAACAATTTTATTATTTTTTTGAGGTACAATCATTAAGAATTAACCATTCATTTAACACAACTCATTCCATTTACCAAAAAAACTTCAATTGCATTTATAAGGCTCTATGTATCCATGGAAGAGGGAAATTACCTACATTAGTAATACCAATCTTAAAATTGGACCAAATACATAGACAGTTCCTTAGCCCTTTAGTCATTTAAAAATTGAAACTCTATGTTAATAATTGGATTAGGTTCCTGTCCTAAACATGATATAATTCAACATAACATCGAAGTATACGAATTCATAACATGACGATTCAAGAAATCATGTTCTTGCCAATAATTTTTAGCTTAATAGAAGGACACCTCTGTTAGAGGGGTTTTATTATAAAATAATGATATTACTTATCACAAAAATCATTTAGACCATTACTATTTTAAACATAAACCATTATAAATCACATTTAGGATAATTCAATATTGATACTTCACTCCAAGAGTTTAAATTAAAACTGAAGTGCAGTAAGTAGTTTTATAATTAATTTTTAAAAATAAGAACATGGAAGGGACCCAACTATAGGGTAGAAAAACGTCGTCCACTACAGCTCTTGGAGCATTCTAACTAAAAGTATCTACATCCTCACTGAGTATATGCACTTCCACACATGTGCAAGGACACCTAGACTCTATTCACACACAAACATGGACTTGGAAATAAACAGGATGATCCTTACAAATGTGATTATATACATATACAAGTCGCCACTCACATAAATACGCTTATATATATATATATATATGGGAAAAACTATCCTCATACGTGTGTAATCTCTTATATGGACATTTAAACATGTAATAAGTGAGTCCACGAACATATATTTACTTACCTATGCATACACAGGCGAGTCACCATTGAATTAGCGACTCCAAACCAACAAACAGGGATCAACACACTATAAATTTAACACAACGAAACATAAAATTTTAAGGAGCACAATTTAATGTGCATGAGACAAAGTAAAAAATAAAAAACCGTAACTCAAGTGTTGGTGACGAGCCAAATCAGAGCCAAACCACAAGAAATATCTCAACGCCCTACCGATCAATTAATAGGGTTGTAAAGAAACATAATGATCTTAATTCAATAGGTGTGAAATAAATAATAAGGTATAAAACTTACCCTAATATGTTTTCAGAAGACTAACCCCATCTGAACTTCTTTTCCTTTTCTGGTGGTTTCCAGAACATGCACCCATGGGTCCAAACAGACCAATAACTACAACCTAGAATAAGAGAGAACTAAAAATCTGAGTTATCCCTAAACCTTAGGTTTGGATGCACTCCATCAGGTGATTATTAAGATGAAAAATTCTAGAATCAGGGATAAGGGGGAAGAGATAATCCTTCCTCAATGATTCTAACATTGAACCGGTGGAAATACAATGAAAATCGGCGAAGGAGGGAAGGCCATATGAGAGGGTTCATACGCGCCAATGGGGGACCACCCCTTGGGTGCACTGTTTTGAATGAGAGAGGAGAGGAGAAGGTTTAGGTTTTAAATTATATAATTTTTTATTTATAATTATTTATATTATTTAAAATAACTTGACAACATGGTTTAATCCACACGGTTTTTAAATTCATGTGCAAAACAGTGCAGAGTCTACTACCTCCAAGACACACCTTGCATTGGGTAGGCACATGGTCTAGGAAACTATGTGCAGCCTGTGCACAAGGACATTTACCCTCTTAAAAAGGAGTCACAATGTTTCCTAAAGTGGGACACATGGTTTCGTATTCCTTGCACAAACCGTATACACTCTATTATCTTTAAAAACATATTGTTTTTTTGGTCGAAAACTCCTGAAACATCTTGAGAAACTAGGGAGACTTTTTTATCCTTATATCAAGCCCAAAACACAACACGTATAATGGTTCCAACACTAAGAATTTTGTTCCAAATATCGGTTTTAAAAACAACTCATCTATTAAAAAAGTTCAAAACACATTGTATTTTTATCTGGTTCAAAATCATGGGATTCTACAATCTACCCACCATAAAAAATTCTTGTCCCGAAGAGGATTTTCGGAACTAAATAAACACCACCTAATGTACTATGGATGTGATGATTCATTTAAATGGTTGCATTGTGTATCTAATTCCTAAAGAAACTGAAGAATTTCCTATGAATTCTACCCAAAAACCATTACTAATTGATCCAATGCTCAATGTTCAACTAAAAAACAGAAAAAAAATAATACATGAGCCCGTTCAGAAAGAGACAAGATCACATCATTATATCGAAAGACATTAAACTGATGGTTCTCTTTACAATAGGTATTAACATAAAGATAAAGTCAAACCCAAGACAGGGTATCTCCACAATAAAAAATTCCTTAAATGGGACCACATTGTATGTTATTATGACATTCCTAGCATGATTTCATTAAAAACTACCAAATTCGGATCTACCTAACACAAAAGTTCAATCAAGCATTATTAGACGACACCACCTACCTTAAAACCAAAATTTACTTCACCCAACATAGTTTTTAAAAAAATATCATCACAAATTGTAAACATTAACCATAATTGGGAGATAATGAGTGTATCCATTTGGATGTAAAATATTGAAGATGCATATCTAAGGCGGCTGGTGCAAAATAAAAGGAATCTCTAGATTCTGTCATTATGAAAAAGGAGTTCCTACGAGGGAACCCAAAAATCACTCAGGACTTACCGTGCCTTGGTATGAACCTCGTTTTTTCTGGTAACACATACAAGATCATCTAACATGCTCAATCGATTTTAAATGTTTAGCTCGGGGTAAGATCGATTCTCTCTTAGTGCATAAAAGAAGGTATCGTTATAGGGGACATGCAAGTCACATAAGGGGAGTACAGTAAGAGGAATGAAGATGGGGCTTCCCGTCAATCTCACCAAGAAACTAGAATATAAAATAGTCAAACCAGATCAATTTCATGATTCCCATCAAGCATTGGAATGATTTAGGTCTTTCAAGCCTCTAGAGAGTTTCTGAAATAACCATCGATATACCAATGGTCATCTTAGGATGTGTTCCTTCTACATGGAAGGAAACATTTACTAGGTTCAAAATGACACAACCCTCCTTAGGAGTGTCCTAGCCATAGAATTAAAGGAAAAATAACCACTCATAAGAACTATAGATTTATTACAATGCGAAAACATGTCAAAATACCCATGTCTTTCAAAAACCATCCCATATATTACGATGAATATTATTATTCAATGCTCATGTTACTCTACATGGAGATGAACCGATACTATACTTAAAAAAAGAATATTTATTTTGGAGTAGTATTTCATCATATGACCCTTTTCCATAGATGAATCTATATCATGTCATCCATCACCATGAAGAAGAGAGGGTCAAAATACCTCTGAAGTAGCCAACGATGCCCGAGGAATGCCAAACAAGCTAAAAATGAGCATTACATGATGATCAAACTCATATCATGGTCAAAGAATACATAACCGCCCATCTAAACTAGGGAGTCAATTTAAAACTGAAATTCTTATAGGAGACAACAACAACATACCAGAACCAAAATAGGGAAGTTTCATATCACTTGCAAGGAATTAAATCCCAAAGGGTGCCAACTACAATGAGATACTCCCTTACGATGCACAGTTACCGAACCTAACATGACTTCATGCAAACAGAAACCACTATGCTCAAAATATGATCATAAATACATTTCTATGTAAAAGAATGCTTATGTAAAGTACTCATGCTTGTATTCCATTGAAATTCAATGAGAAGTGAGAACAACTGTTACATGAGTATATCAAATGATGGACAACACTATGGGTTCTATTTCCAAGAATCTTATATTTAATCACATTTAATAATTAAGCATCAAGGATTTAATCAAAACATCAAAGTACCTATTTCCAAACAAATCACAATGTAATTTATTTTATCCAATTCCCTATGGGAAAAATATGCATGTTTTATAAAACATCCATTTTAAAACAAATTAGCATTTTTTAACATACATCATATGTTAGGATATTAACCAAAATAAATTCTTTTTAGATGATTAGGTGACCTATGAGGGTCCTAATTTAACCCAGGTTCTCCATAAAGCAACATAATAGGAAAAAAATAATTTTAATAAAGTTAAACTACAATGCTAGTTGTCTCATAAAAACATTCCTCAACTTGCCTACTTGGGGCAAGATACATTTTTAAAAGCTATACATTTTATTTTAGATCAAAGTAAAACCACCTTCACATTTATAAAAATTTTACATGGTCTCATTACAACACATTTAATATGGGTTTTCATTTCCCAATTCATGGAGCACCCATACACATCATGGATTTAAAATTGGCTCATATTAATCAATACCAATGTCAATTAAGAATTTAACATGATCAAACATAATTTTCCAAATTATACGGGTGGTTCTATACCAACATCCAATGTACCCATACATTTTACAGTTTCATATTTTTTCCATCTGGTCAAAATCAACTTACTTTAGTTATTGAATTTAGTATTATTTTTACAATGGTTCAATTACACAAGTTACATTTTCTCAGCTATAAGGCTCATATACACCTTTCAACAGAAAACTAGATCTCCTTATGACCACAAATATTATCCTATCGCATTCATCCATTTTCATATATTAAAGTAAGGTAGCTTGTCTCTGCAAGAATGTAACATAGAGAAACAAGATGAAATTATAGATTCATTTCATTTTAATCACAAAAAAATGCTATAAAAAGTAGTAACAACAAAAGGAATGGTAATTTTTTAATTCAACGGGTATAAATCAAGGCATGGCATATTAATAAAGAACAAAATTATACTTAGCATGAAACCTAGTAAAGTAACTACATGGAATATAATATATGCATGTAATTTTAATTTCTATGTGCCTAATATTATTCATGGGATGAAACTTTCTTTCTATATCAAGAAAAGTAATTTTTCCATCTTCTAAAATACTAATCATAGGAATGTACACCAGTTACTCTATGTGAAATTATATCTATTGTAATAGTGAAAAGAATAAACCGAAATATGAGTCCTAGAAACATGGTCATTCCGCATACGTTGGGTAATCAGTACGAAGAATGACTACTAACCAAGTGCTGACACATTACTTGTATCCTGTCTACCAATAAAAAAAGTAACACAAAAGGAAAAACCTGCTCTAATACCACATTGTAAGGACCCGACCTGGATCCCCACTAAGATGATGGCTCGATCAGTCACCACATGACCTCAAGTGTGCCTCCCAATATGCTAGATGCTTCAACAAGCAGTGAGGTTTTAAGGATAGTAATTGGGGAGACTATACCCTCTAATCAAAGATCCACAGTGGTATAACAGAGGAATAAACAATTAATAAAAAAAGACAGATATCATATAAATGAAAAAATGATTCCAGTGCAGGTTTATAAAATAGTTGAATGAATCACATGATATTGATACATGATGGAAATAAGTAACTAATAAAACAAGATATTAAATAAAATTCTGTGTAGAAATCATGTAAATAATAGAACTGAATTTCTTAAGGAAATCTCCTCAAGAGTCTAGATCTCCAACATAGTCTTTTTATCCTAACTCCTATGTACAAGAAAACAACAATCAATCATGATCCTCAATCTGATGAAAAAGAATGGTCTACTCAGGTATCCTAGTGAAATGGCTCCCCGAGTAGTGTATGAGATATAAATATATGTAGGTTGGCACCATTGGTGTCTTTCCAAATCCTGAAAGTGTAATATAAACTAAACAGTGTGCTAGAATGTATAAATAAAGTCGTACTTTGTAAAAAAAAACTCAAGTACCAACATCAGATCTCAGTAGGTTTCTCAACATGTTACCAGTTGATTGATTATGTAATTACCATTTTATGTTAATAGGTCAAGTGAGGCATAGCGAACAATAACATCGCCTAATGATAGTATAAATAGATAATGCTTCATGAAATAATAAGGAAACTGAAAAATTATATCCAATGAGGGAGTTCTAGGGTAATAACCAAGGTACCATAGATCTCATGGAATAATAAATAAGTAGTATCTAAATCTAGCTAAGGGGTAAGAGTGTAATCCATGTAATTCCACAATAAGGCGTATACCGATTCCATTATGATCAACCAAGGTGAAAAGGTGATAAGAAATGATAGGAGCTGATGGGTTGTAACTATTTAACCTACTGGTCAATGTTAGAAACAAAGAGTGTATCCAAGGCATCTTGTAATAATGTATGAATAGATAAGGACTAGATTCTAGGGGGGAATCATCCTAAGCCAACCGAATCCTTGAATCTGAATGTGGATCCTAGGTCCCAAGGTATTCTTCTCTCTGTATCCATGGTGAGGCTAGGTCAAACCATTCCTTTTGATATGGATATCATGTAGTAATTAATTTGGATCTGGTCTAGCCATCCATTAGTGTGGATATATTAATTAGAGCTTCAACGATTCATTTATTGGTCCAATTCATACCTTCCATTAGTGTGACAAGGCCATGTAGAATGAAACCAATTTGTAAAATCCATTTCAGCATAATCCCAAGTCAAAGTTCACACTGCAACCTTTCATTAACATGGTAAGGGTTTCCACAAAACTGGAATCAATTATCCCCTCATGGACTTTGGTCCATCCATGGAATATCAATATGGTAATCCATGTATCTCCAAAGGTATGACTATGAAACACTATTTATTCTATCCAAGGCATTCCCACATGGGAACCCACGTGTCACCCAAGGTGTTATTTGTATTCCAAAAATTTGAAAACAATTTGGTAATTTGTTTAGAGGGTCAATATTTAATCATTAACGTTTCAATTAACTCAAATCATAAAATTTACCAACACATTTCAATTGAATTTATAGGGATCCATGCATCCATTGAAAAGAAAAATTACCTACATGTGCAATTCTAATCTAAAAACCAGAGAAAATACATAGACAGTGCCTTGGTCCTTTAATCATTTCAAAATGGAAACTATGTATTTTAAATACATTAAGTCATTGTTCTAAACTTGTCATATTTCAACATAAAATATAGGAATACGAATTATAATCATGACAATTCATGCAAGATAGGTCTAACAAAAAATTTTATCTTAATAAAATCACATCTCAGTTGGAGGGGTTTTATTATAAAATCATGACATTACTTGTCAGAAAAATCATTTATCACCTATATCATTTTATATAGGAATCAAGATTAATTGAATTTATAAAAATTCAATATAGATACTTCACTATAAGAATTTAAATTTAAACTAAAGTGTAGTAAGCAATTTCATAATTCTTTTACAAAACTGAGGAAATTAAAGGGACCCAACCACTGGGTGGAAACAGGCCATCCAATTCCTATCTTGGATCATTCTAAGTAAAAAAAATGCTCCACCACTGTGTATATGCACATTCACACATGTGCTAGGAAAAAAATCCTCTATGAACACTTCTTCATGGCCATGGTCATGAGAACTTGGATCCTTATACATATTCTTATAAACATATACCATTCTCCACTCGCCTGTGCAATAATTTTTATATATATACATGGGAAAACCTATCCCCTTACATGTGTAATCACTACCATGGATATTTACACTTGTAAATGGGCAACCCACATTTATATATTTACTTACCTATGCATACACATGTGACTTTTCTTTAACTTGGACACTCCAAATGCACAAACTGGGACCAATACACTTCACCTTTAACACTACAACCCTTTAAATAATTAAAGAATGAAATTTAAATGGTTTGGGGCCGTGAAATAAAGAAAACCATGATATCAGGTGTCAGTGACGAAACAAATAGTAGTGAAACTACCCAAAATAGTTCAATGACCTAATTATTAATTAATAGCAAGTCAACGACACATAGAGGTCTTAATTAAAGAGGTGAGAAACAACAACGAAATTATAAACCCAACCCCAAAACATGGAAGGCCGATAGAAACATCTCGAACCACTTCATATTTGGCGTAGTTACTGAAACACAGACCCACATGTCCTAAGAGACCAATCACAATAACCAAGAACAAGAGAAAATATAAAATTTGGGTTATCGCTAAACCATATGATCATCCGCACTCCATCAGGAGATGATTCGATCGAAAAACAGATGGAATAAGGGACATGGAGGATGATAAAGGCCTACCTATTAGGTTGTGTTAAGTTGAATTCAATAGTAAAGGGGGGTGTTTAGGTTTTATTTTTTCATTTTTTTAATTTAATTAAATTATATTCAATAAAAGAGGTGGAATGCATGGTCGAATATGCTTGTTTTTCCAAACTGTGTGCAAAAATTACGGATTCTATTATCTCCCAGACACACCCTACATGGGCTAGGTGGATGGTTTAATAACATTTGTGTCACCCATGCATGAGGACACTGCCCATATTAAAAAGGGGTCATATGATTACCTAAAGTGGGTGGCACTATTTAGCAAGTCATGCGCAAACCGTGTGCCCTCTACTTTCTTTAACAGCCTAATGTTTTTTAGGTCTGAAATTCATAAAACATCTCAACC
This sequence comes from Viscum album, assembly GCA_963277665.1. NCBI lineage: Eukaryota > Viridiplantae > Streptophyta > Magnoliopsida > Santalales > Viscaceae > Viscum > Viscum album. The sequence continues at coordinate 738,928,927 of OY728165.1, forward strand.
CACTCGGGATACTTCTCAATTTATATCCAAAGTCCATATACAATATGATTATGTGTTCCATAACACTTAATTATGTTCCAAAGATCAATAACAAAAATAACCAATACAGTAAATGAAAAGTTCAAGAAACTATAATATTTTTATCCAGTACCAAAATATAAGATTCTACAGTATATAAAATTGATTTTGGGACTAAATGATAACTGTTATATTGGAATAAATTCATTATATTGGGAACCCTATATTCCTAATAAGAATATAATAATCTAATATTTTAGTTGAGGTGTAATAGTGGAATTTTATTTTTAAAAAATATATGTTTTTAATGTGGACTTATGGTGATTATGATTATCTTTGGTAATGATTAACCTATCTTAAAGAATATGTAATTTTGGAAGTAGAAATTTTTGTTTGAAATAATATGATTTGTTGATGTTATTTGGAGTTAAATGTTAGAACATATCATGGATTATTATATGATTAAATCCTTATGATTTTGGGTATTTGATTATATTTATAATATTTATATGGAATTTTAAGGATAAATATTTTTAAAGGGTCTATGTGGTACATTGTGTATTATTTTTAAATTATAGATATTAAAAGAATATATTTTTATTTCATGTTATATTAAATTTGAAGAATTATATTATTATATCGATTCATTTTGGAATTTTAATGTTTCTGGATAGAATGAGTAGATAAATAATCATTTTTGGATTATTTGATTCTCTAAAATTGATTCTATTGTTTCTGGTGTGAAAAATATTCCTCTTAAATACTCATCATTTGAAGAAAATTATTGGTTCATGGTGGAATGTTATTAAAGGATCAAATTGTACTTTTTGTTGATGTGTATTTCTGTATGATCTTAGAAAATGTAGTAAATTAATTCCACAACTCTACAAAAAGTATCCTTATATAATAATGATGTATGTTTACCTTTTCTACTACAAAATCAATGACAGTTTAACATGTTAAAAATTTTGGTTTTTACTTTAACATTATGCTACTTTTTACTTCAATTATTATTCATCAGAATGTGATCTTTATTTTTCACATTCATATCCATGATTTCCATCATTGAACCTTATTATGTGCTATCTCATGTGACTTTTGTTATTTCCATTAATTCTGTTTAAGTGGATGTTTTTTAATCATTTTTATGATGTGGGATTGCAATAAAAGTATTTGGAATTCTCATACCTTAGTTACCAACCCTAAATTCAAATTGAGAGGAAAAATTGTTTAAAATGGGGGTGAATATAACAGCATGAGTTTTTTTAAAAGGAAACACTATGTTCGATATCATACATGATATGCCACTTTTTACTTAAATGAACTACATAATATTATTATTTAATATGCATGTTATCACACAACAATTAGAATTGTTCGAATGAAATGTATTAATGGAATAATGAATATATTGTTTAAAAATGGTTATATATTAATTCATTGGTTACCATATTTATTATCATATTATATAAAAACAAATTTAAAATAAATTATGTGTTTTCACTGAGAAAAAATACTTTTATAAGAAAATAAAATAGTTTATAAAATAAAAAATTTATACATGACAGATTTTCATAAATATATATATATATGTATTTTATTTATTTTAATATATAAAATTCATCTTATATGTTTTTTAGACAAGATATAAGAACAAATTCAATTTTTCGATAAAATGTATTTTTTTTGTAACAATGTTGTCTTGACACCTCTTGAAGGTGAAATAATTTTAAATATATATATTTAACACTTTTATATGTTTTATTTGAAAAAATAATATTATTATTTGGAATATATATTTCTAAATTTAGACTCAATAACTTTTTAGTATTTTTCTGAAAACATTCAAATTTTAATGAATAATAAAAAATACTACATTTTAATTCAAAACATCATTTTCGTCTAATTATTTTGATAGATAGATAGTTTTTTTACATGTCTTTAAAGTATAATTAAAAAAAAATTATTTATTTCAATTTACATCATTCTATGAAATTAAAAATTAAAATTAAATATAAAAATATAGTGCACTTATGCACATTTTACTTAAAAACCCTATTTTCTAGATCTGTCAACATGGTTAGTTTTTAAGAATAATTCAACCACTTATATGAATTTAATTTTAAAAAATAGATAGACTTGGTTTTATTAAATATGAAAAATTTAGATCAATAAGATATGAATTATTGTTGGTTAGTTGTAACTTTTTTTATTTTATTTAACTATATTAAAGGTAAATAGGGTTATTATAAGTAAAATTAATATTATTATGATGTAAAATTAACCAAAAACTTGTCCTAATATTATTTGATGAGTTATTATAAACCATTACTGTTCTAGGGAATAAATTTTGGCCTTTTAGGCCACATGGTTGTGATTATGACATTTATAACATTAAATTTGAATTAAAGGAAAATTTTCCATAAATATGACCCTTCTATATAAAACCATTTTAATATTGTGATATGTAAGTGATATCTTTGACTATAAATATATCTTAAAAAGATAAATATAGTACCTAAAACTTGATAATTTATATAAAATTGTTTGGATTTAAATAATAAAATTTAAATATGACAAAATTATGATGTAGTAGTGTATTTATTAAATATATAATAAAATAAATCATATTAATAAGATTAAAATAAAAAAATAAAATATTTAAGGACCAAAATTAATTTCATTATCAATATAACATTTTATTGTTGAGTAAATATATGTTTTTTATGGAATAAATTATTATGATATTTTAAAAATGACATGTAATTAAAAGTGAAAAAAATTACAAAATTCATATTTTAAAATATAATATATATAGTTTAATGATATGAAATTCTTAAAAACATAATATTCTATGAAAAAGTTCTTTTAACTCTAATAATTTCAAAAATGAGTCATTAATTTTTCATTTTTCCTTATTTGGTAAATATTTTCCCCCTATAAGTGTAATTTAATTATTAAATTGGGAAGAGTTAAAAGGGGTTAAAAACAATAGGGATGAACAAATATTGAAACAGGTATAATTTTAATTGGATGAATATATATATCTACCCATAATCAACCAATATTCAAACTAAATGTGTTTTCAAATATTTCTCATTTATATATAAATTATATTAATATAATATTTTAAATAATTCCAAGGGTTCCCCTCCCAAATCTTTTGAAACACACACATTAAACTCTATTACTCACACATAAAAAGTCCTTTTTGATGGAAATTTTATTCCCAAAAAATTACATTGAATCCTTTTCAATATTCTTGTGGACATATTTTAGCCAGAACACCCTCCTTATAGGTGTTATGGTGTTCTTCAATGGTGATCATCTGAAGAAGATGTATCATTTTCTTTAAGTATTTATATTTTATTTATTCTACCAATTAATTAAAATTGTATTCTTACATGATGAAATAATTACTCTAGTATCCTTAATATTATGAGATTTTATCATGAAAATATCATCTCATAAATCCATATCCACTTCTATTAAATGGGAAAAGAATTAACTTCTCATGTGTACGTGTGTACTATCACCACAAAAAATTGATCTAATTAATTTTTCATAATTGTCTCTCATGAATGGTTATAATAATTCAATTAATGTTCATATATTATATTCATGATATATTAATCATTCTAAGATAATAATATATCAACTAATTTCTTAAATTCCATTCACATAAAATTGATATTCTCGTTCATGCGTACGTGTAGAAAATCACCTCCACAAAGCAATATGACTAGTTTTTTATGCAATATCAGTTATATATTATATGTATATTTATATTCATAAATTATTAATATTATATTAATTATTTTCTGATCATTATGGAAAGGTAAAATAATACTTAACATCTTTTCATAATGATCAACGAAAAATAGAAGACATTACTCATACGTACGTACAACTGACCACCTCCATGATTATAACATTGTTAATTTTTTGTAAACATACATCATGGTTTTAATTATATGTATAATTTATCTTTAAAATTGATAATAATTTAATGAATATTATTTTGGATATTATATACTTTTTACCGTATGGACTATTGACATTGGTACAAGTTTATTTTCGACTCCAACACAAATATCGACAAAACATATGGTATGCACATAAATAATTATTTAATTGTTATAACATGATAAAAAGTGATATACAAGGGTTAATGAACATTTAAAAGGTTCTCTAAAAATTATATATTAACATTATTCTATTATTCAAGATGAACAAGGAATGTACATGGTGAATTAAATTCATGGTATGAGAATTCGTCCAAATCTCCTTTCATAGAGGCATATTTTGATGGTATACACCACCTGATTTTATAAGGTGTATAATCATCCCCTTTGAAATTTAATTATTTTAATGGTTAAAAAAAGGAATATTTTTATACGATGTTTTTTACTTCCTCTATGAATTGAAAACCCAGTATTTTAAAAATATGTGGTGACAAAAACTTCTCCACCGTCATGGCCATTATTTGATATTTTGAATCCATTATAACATTAATGTTTTTAAAAGGGAAAAGAAATTCCAAATTCTTGATTTTGGATTTTATTTAATAAAAATGGTTTTGAAACTTGCTTGGTAATTTTAATATCTTGTAATTATTTCTTTTTATTTAAAATGGAATCATATGACTGAAATGTTGAATATTACCATCATCTTTGTGTTGTGATCATAAAATGGTAGTGAAACATTTGACGAGTGGTTAAATGATAAACCAATTATTGGTGGTTATGTGATAGACAAAAATTGGTAGTTCAATTATAAACCAACGTTGGGTGGTCACTTTATAACCTCTAATGCAATGTGTATAGAAGTGGGGCATATAGATATTCCCTTTATATGAGTGATATGTGTGGAAGTCAAACATATTGTTATTCCATTTATGTATGACTATAGCCCATGTTACCTTTGTTTGTAAAAAGTAATTTATATTGGTATTATGGTAATATATTTATTATTAATACTGTGAGAAATTATCTTATATTCCATGATAATTATTTACTACATCTTAAAGATAAAAAGTAATAATTTTTGATAAGTATTAATAGATTATATTTTTTTAATGGATAATTGTTTTACTTATTTTTTATCCATTACTGAAATTATTATGCTCATCCCATGTTTTGGTATTTTTCCACCAGATTTAAATAAGAATATTATCATGGATGGGATCATTGTAATGTTATGAAGATAAAAAATGAAAGGAAACCGTGTTTTTTTAATCATTTTTTGTTTTATAACAAAATGTATAGTTAATATAAGTCTATAAATTTTAATATTTTAGTTGTTATATATGATTTATGGCCTAATTATAAAAATATATAATGATAAAAATATCCTCAATCTGAATGAATGTCAAATTACTGACATATAGTTAAATTATGTAATGTTTAAGGATGTGGTTTACACTATGAGGATGGAGGAAGCTCTATGAACTAGGGGGGAACTACTAGGGTTGTATGAACTAAAGGTGGATAAATTGGGTATATTTGGTTGAAATAAATAATGTGTACGAGTTGGAATTTACCAAATTTTTAGATCTTGAATTTTTTTCCTGGTTTGGATGCATGGTTTTCCAAACCGTGTGCAAACCATGCTCCCATTACTAGAAAATCCTGATGTCCTACACGTTTTAGTTGCACATTTTATAAACCTAGTGAAAACCATTTGTATTTTTGTGTCTCGAGTTAGGGTGCCCCACATAGTTTAAGAAGTGCATGACTAATCATGCATGTGTGATAAACTATCAAGAAAAATCACTCCAAGGCTTGCATGGTTTCATAGGGCATGTTCCACAATTTTTAAAAACCGTGCACTAACTGTGATCCAAGGGAAAACAACCCTAAACTCAAAATTTTAACCCTTCACTCTGAAAACCGAAGAGGAAAACCAAGAGAAAAATGATAAATCTAAACAGAGTTCCAAAATAAAATCCATGTGTGACAGTATCTATAAATTTATTTTAATTAATTAGGAATATTTTTTTTTCTATGGCCCATTAATCTTATCGATTAAAAATGTATTATTTTAAAATAATTTATTGAATGTGTCTTTGGGAAAAATATATTTCAAAACATTAGATCAATCATGTAGATAAAACCGTTAATTAAATATATTGGGGTCAACAGAAAAAATACATGATCAATTAACAGTTTTATTAACATGATAATAAAAATTCAACAATAAAAATTTGAATTAATAAATAAATAGGGCTTTATGTTAGAATTATACTCCGTGAAAGGGTCCTATTTCAAATTATAATATAAGGATTTATCAGTAATAACATTATCTATCCAAAGGTATGATTAAATGTAAAAATTATATATTATAATCAACATACGTGTGTAATATTCAATTTTATTAAATCATTCATTTATCCAAATTGAAAATGTATTTCATCAATCAATAATAATTGTAGTCATTAATTTTCTCGTATTTGTAGAAACAAATATATTGATCACCGCATTATATGAAAATATTTATCAAAGTCATTAAACTATTTATATAACAATAATATAATAAAACATCTATAGGAATCATAAAATAAACATTTCTGATTCGAACATTTAAATTAACATAAAAAACTACTAAAAAGAAAATTCAATTATACTATATTGAAGAGAAAATATATGTAAATCATTAATATTTAAATTGAAAACTGATAGATAATACATATCAATCAAAATGTACATAAACTACTATAATATAAAAGTAAATATTAAAATATAATATATTCACTAATAAAAAAATTTAAATAATTCCTAAATTAATATTTTGTATTAGAGATTATACATCAAGAATCAAATACTTAGAGATCAAATAAGAGAAATGGGTTAAATAAATAAATAATAATTCAGTGAAGAAATGTATATTTCTTGAATTGTTCAATTTTAGGTGTTTTTTTGGTAAATATTACTAACCGATATTTAACTATTCCTAATCTACAAAACACATCATGGTGTTATGAATTAATATTTTTGGCTAACAAAAAATAATTATTATACTCTTTATATATTTACATAGGCATATCACTGACTATAAAGATGGAATTTAAGGGTCCTTTCTCCAAAAAATATTCAACTGATTAAATATTATAAATGTAATAATTGATGGATATAAAAAGTAGATTAAAATATTGAATACATTAAATGAATAAAAATAGATATTTCATAAAAAATTAGAAATATAGATAAATATATTAATCAAAAAAAATTATTTGTAGAAACATGAAAGTAATAAAATAGATTAATTAGGATCAATATTTGTGAACTTAATTTCCTTCACCTTTTTATATTTTGAAATTTTTAATAATTGATATCATATAGTAATATGACATGTGAAAAAACATTATGTTATTGATTACCTATAATATAATTACATACATTATAAACTAATTTATGTTTAGAATTATTCGTATAGAATACATGTTGTTTCTATATTCAATTTTTATATCAACATGTTTTCAATAAGAACCATTGAGTTTTGAAACAAACATGATGTAGTTTATGTGTATATTATGTTGTAATGTTCTCAAGAACATTTCCCAGATACTGTGATGCATTCATGAAATGAGATTATAAAATCATTTTACATGTTTAAACAAGAATATGAATTCTATTCGTGTTTTTGTGTACAAAAATAAATCATATGATCACTACTTAATATATTTTTATAAAAACAACTTCATCAATGTATACCAACTAAAATGTTTGAAAATATGTAACTGATTTTGGATTTACCAATGAACATGAAGTATTCACAATAATAAAAGCATCAAAAAATAACCAGATGAATAGTAGAACTGTTGAATCCTCAGTATGTTGATTCATGGAATCTATACATATTGCCTCCATTACTCAAAAAACATCAATATCTTCTTCGTATATATATGACCGTTCAATTATTTATTTTTCCCACATTTTCGTAGTGGAAGTTAAACATATATTATATTAATAATATTAACATATCCTACTTCAAAATGATGAAAAATATAATCTTTATATCTTATAAAACTAAATATGATTTTATGGGTGGAAATCAATGTATTCTTGTTGGATAGTTATTTTTGATGATATAACACAAAAATTATAAGTACATTCCCAAATATTTATCCCATAAAAATAATATATAATAGCCAAAAATATCATTAAAATTCTATTAATAATATCTTTGTTCTCTAGAAATGAACCATCATCCTCTACATTGTTTTATATATTCCACATGATTGGAAAACCATTTAATACAAATCGGTATATTAGAAAAAAAATCAAAAAGTAAAAAAAATTATTATTTAAACATGTACATGAGATTTATAATAAAAAACTACTCATCTATATTGAATTATTTTTCAATGATACATATAATCTTTCATTACATACAATATAGATCTATCCATATGATATAAGTGGAATTAAAATTTTCACTCTCTTTGATTAATAATATTTTTATCCATGGTATCTCCCACTATTAAAAAAATATTATTGTTTTATTAGTCATCACCCATTTTTTAATGACTTCAATTTGATTATAATACACACCAATATTAATAAATATAGTATCTTGGATTTTCATTAAATATATGGTTTATTATCTAGTATTATATATGTTTCTCATTAGGATATATGATAAAAATATACACATTATTCTATCAACTTTGATTATTTATGATTACACCACAAACATCTCAAATGCAAAAAGTGATATATAATATATACATTTGAAACATCCATTACCACTTTAAACATATATTCTATCTCTTGTGACATCAAATATCACATCCAATGATACAACATTTCCATATTTCTATAGTGGCCTATAATACTAGATGATTTCTACAACTACTCATATTCCAAATTATAGTATCCAATATAACAATTTTTTGAATCCATTACATATTTTTTTTAATATTTTACCACACTTGTACTCCTCCCATTCATTTTCACGGCTCTATATATTAATTATTATTATTAATAATAAAATACCATTTATCAAACATACTAATTCATATTAATATTGAATAAATTTGAAAAAAAATGACAAATACGTAACGGAGGAATAAAAGTTACAGATATTGAGGAACACAAGTTACATAGTGATTAGTATTTTATGAGGAATAAAAGTTCTAAATAGACTGACTGCATGGGAAAAATTATAGGAATTTAAGGAATAAAAGTAACATAATGTGCAATATCACTTGTAAAAAGATGTTATAAAACCCAAAACTGGATTTTTTTATCAAGTTTACAAAAATCCAAACCTAAAAAAATTTGTATCCCTCTCTTACTCCACCAGAACCATTATTCAAGAAATCATTTAGTACATTAAAATTTCAGATATGTATGTATTCATATAAACCTATAATGGCGACCATAATCAATATGGAAAATGTTTTTCATAAAAAATATAGAAATAGTTATGATTACGAAATCATTAAAACAATATGTATGAGAAATTAGGAAATAGTTTTATAAGAAATCTTAAAAAAAGATAGATTGGAAGAATGGTAAAAGAAAAAAATGTGATTCTAGATTTGGAATTATACATAAAAATACGTTGGATTTATTCATAAATGGAAAAGACCATTCTTCATCATGAACGATACAATTATTGGCGATAGTTCCTTGAGAAGCTAATGCATCCGCAATGAAGATACCCTCCCTGAAGGTCTATTTGAAGAGGACGTCATGAATGATCAATATTATGCTCCTTGTAACAATATAAGTTTCCCACAAAGGATAATTTTTTATACCGTTTTCAAAACTCACCTGTTGGCCCAAATCAGATTCCACTTCAGCAATAACAATTTTGTACTGCCTTCATATCATCAATCCCAGTAGAAGAGTCCACTCTTTTTCTTCAAGAGAAGACCCATCATAAAAGACGGATTGAACTCCATCATAACCAAACTATAGCTTTCCCTCAACAGTTTTCCACCATGCATCTGCACTGCTAAGCAACAATAGTCCTTGTTTAACATCAACACTGAAATGGGTGCATTCCATCTTAGAAAAATCCCCAGTTTGACATATCTGACCTAACTCCTAATGATTTGTCTTTTCAACAACATTTATATGTCCACCTACCTCTATCTAGTATTATACATGTTTCTAATTGGGATATATGATAAAAATATACCCATTATTCTTTCAACATTGATTATTTATGATTACACCACAAACATATCAACTGAAAAAAGTGATATATAATACATACGTTTGTAACATCCATTACCTCTTCAAATATATATTATATCTCTCGTGACATCAAATATCACATCCAATGATACAAAATTTCCATATTATTATTGTGTCCTGTAATACTAGACGTTTTCTGCAACTAATCATTTTCAACATTATAGTCTCCAATATAAATATTTTTTTAATCCATTGCATTTTTATTACTATTTTACCACATGATTTAATAGAATACAACTCTGTAATCGTATTTGTAACATGAAGATTGAAACCCCCATTAAAAAATCACTCTATAAATCCCCCTCGATGAATTCTATGTTATAATATCCCCGATCCCTGACTCCTTGATTTGGTTCTAAAAACATAATCATTACATATATTTATTTCATTAAGATAGAAATGAAAAAACTGTAACCCATCAAAATATACAACTATAAATGGATATATAGATTCATATTAATGCACAAGGACCATATATTTTTATTACATTAGATAATATGGACATAATATTTCATAAGAGCTTATTCCACATAATAACCATTTTTTTCTCCAAATCATGTTCTTTATAAAGGGATGTTAATTTTTTAAGGTAAAATAAATATGTATAACACTGACATAATAAGTATTCTACTCATCCTATTGTCCTATAGAAAACATTTAAAAACAATGAATGAGAACAAAAGTATAAATAAGGACAATAAATAAATAAATATATTACTCTAGTAAAAAACATGAAAACCCAGAAACTACAAACCATTATAAGAATATTATTTGATTGTATAAAAAATAAATTCCATAATAAGAACCATTTTTTTCAAAGGAAAATATTTAAAACCCATTGACATAAATTTAAAAAATAAGAATCATATATATTTCTATTATTAACCCATATTACACCCATGTATGAAATAACTGGAATAATGAAAAATTGTTATGAGAAACAACACTGGTTAAATCCCTACATAATTCTATTGAAGTAAAGGAACATCACACAATGCAATTGAGATATGTAATTATAATCACCCATTGTATAAGATGTTTCTCTCTCACCCATCTAAAATTTTTGTATTTAGATCAATCCTCCATAAATTTTTTGATCAGAACACCTATTGATATAATACAATTATCTGATATTATATCAAGAATAAGACATTTTATGTCTTATCAATTTCAACATAAAATTCATGGAATTTTTTAAAACTGATAGGAATTCCACTTTCAAAATAAAATTTCCTTTTAAAAAATATTTTCATAAATAAAAAAACATCATGAAGAGTAATATGGTTATTTTAACTAAAAGAACCATGAAATAATTAATTACAATGTAATTAAAAAACAATAGATAAATTTGGATGATTTATTGTTGATTTTGAATATTTTGAAATCAAATAAAAATAATCCTTATGTAAATAATGTCAAAACAGTGTCTATAAAATACATAAAATATTCTATAAAACCCCAAGGTTTTAATAATAAATTGACATGAATGAAACACTGAGTCTCTAAATAATTTCACTTCTTTAAGAAGATTGTTGTAATCTAGCTATTAAATATAATTTTTTCACATTTATGATTTTAATCACAAAAATTGGACACATATTGTAGCGATCATTATGGTATTTAGTGTTTGATAGAACCGGGATGATTTTTTGGTGAATAGTAACATACCCATATGAATATTAATATGAATAGTAATATGGCCCTTATGATTAGTAAATAGTTTTATTATTTTATTATCATAATTTTATAATATAATTATATCTTGATTAATTTATCAATATTATATAAAATGGTTTATAGTCATAAAATTTTTATTTTTGGAATTAATTGTTATTTTATTTCAAAATTAAATTAATAATATTTAGAAAATAATTTTCAAAAAATGGAGTAAATTTTTGAATTTTACATGACGAAAAATTCTTTTGGAGGATTTTTTGGATTTATATGAAATATGTAAATTTTTAATGAATAATAAAATATAGTTATTTACGTAACTATATATATATTATGTTAAATAATCCACTCCTAGAATAATGGTTGATGCGTGTACCCTTGGTCAGAAATCAGAGGATCCTATTAATATTGTGGGTCACATGAATCAAGAATATTTATAAATTTGATAAAAAAAATATTAATCTAATGATTAAAATATGGTAAAACTCCACCCCCCTCCAATAAAAAACAACCCCACCCCATCATCCTCTCACACCACTTAAGATTTGTGAATTTACTAAACTAAAACCATTCACATCCCCAATGATCTTCCTCACATTCATGACCATCTAGTCTCACCAAAATTCCAAAACCAAAGGCCATAAAAAGGATCTCAAGGAGAAGAGACCATGATGTAAAAATCCTCTTTCATTTTATTTTATTTTAATTAAAATTATATTCATTTATTATACTCACTTCCCCTCCCATTATCCAAAAGGAATTAAGGCTCTGTTATTAAATATATTCTTTATTATTTTTATTATTTATGGAAAAATTCATCGTCATTCTTCCTCTCCTCTTCCTCATATTATAAAAAATATACCGTCAATGATGTGTTGATTTACCGACATTGTGGGTGTTGTGTCTTCAATTTTGTTTAAATCCTTCAATTTGGGATGTATAAAAATTTTAATGGTTGAAATATATTTTAATGTGTATGGTATGACCTTTATTAGGTTGTTGAATTAAATTATATGTTTAATAATATTGGTGTATGATGAAACTGATTTGTGAATATCGAGAACTGCCTAAATGATATAAAGGAATATCACTAATAATTTACTTAACAATTCAACCTCATACCATATCTCCTAAATTATTTATGGGATAATTTATTATTATTTTAAACTAAATATAACTATTTTCTTCCACTTTTATCATTTATCTTCCATTTTATAAGAAAAGCCTTTACATATTGACGATGGAATTCATGTAAAACACGTAATCAAAACAATCTAAATAACATAATATTATTATTAAATGGTTAAAATTATGGTATTGAATTATCAAATAAGGTATTATAAATATAATTATGATTATTTTCAATATTAATAACACTCTTTTAACTATTTTAAATGAGGTTTAATCACAATTTATGTATGATGAACCTTTTGTATGGGAATTATTAACACTATTTCAATTCATTGGGTTAACCTTCCACTTCATTAATTCTGGTCTATCGAGGTCACATGTGTAATAAATTTCCATTATATAATAATGTATAATGTGGATTTATAGTGTATATACATAATACATTCATTATATTAATTCCTATATCAATTGAATTTTATTTTCAAGAGACACTTTAAAATCATTTTTTATAATTCTATTTTCCAAAATTCAAAAGCACTGTATTTATGTAATTATTCATGTTTTATGATTATGTTATGATTATTGGGAGTTGATTATAATGATTGAGGGACATTTATCTACCTATAATTTATTGGTTAAGTGTGTGTTTGAGGTTGTATGTATGGTTACTCCATGAGTAACTATGACTATTACAAAATAAGGAAGACATGTGGGTTAAAATTTTTAATTTAGCCACAATGGTTACAATATAACAATGTAATTCCCAATTAAACCCTTATGATTTAATATATTTTTCACAATGTTTTTTTGGGAATATCATGTTTAACTAAATATGTATTTATGGGTGAGAAGTCATGTTGAATTTTCTAATAATTTTTCATATAAATATTTTTCTTTTTTTTGTTGAAAATTTTATAATTTAGACTAAATGGATAATATATTAATGTTACCCACTTTTTATGCCAATGGGTTTATTTATCTATGTTATTTTATATAATTATAAAAACAAACTGAAAAAATATTAGTAATTAAAATATGTTAAATGTTGCTAAAATTGCAATGTTATGTAATTTTTAAGGCCGAGTACTTATTGAAGTTATCTGAGGATGGTTTAGAATACATTAAGAGTTATCATGATGTTCCAAGAATAAAATAAATGATTTTTACCTTATGTTTATATTGAAATGATATATAATTTAAATATTACCATTTTAAACAATAAAGATATGTATATTTAGAATGGTTTTCTATAGAAAAATAGGGAACATGATGTTGCATGGAACTGGGTATAAGGCCCCATATATAAACGTTACATAATCACGAGATTAGTCAATAATTTGACATTTATTCACTTTGATGATCTTTTCAGGTTTATAGTTTCATAGAATTATGAAATAAATATTATATAACAACTCAAAATTTACAAGTTGGACACTTCTACTGAATAATGGTTTTCATAATAATAAAGCTCATTAAATAAAATAAGAATTCATTTGTTGATAAAAATCATCTTGAATTCATCTACTTTCTTACCCTTCCTTATACCCTATGAAAAAATATTTCATTAAATGTGGAATAAGTATACTTATCTCAGTATGTGGTATAATATAAGGGATAAAAAAATAGTCCATGAATAGATACAAATCAATGAGATAATATTATTTATATATAAAAAAAATCATTATAAAATACATCATGAAAGTTGAGGATTTATGAATAATTCAAAGAAATCCTAAATCATATAGGTAACTTTTGGAATCAATAACATACTTGCATTGTAGCTTCTACATCCTCATTTGCAGTAATCATTAGGAGTACATTTTGAATACCCATAATAGTATATTCCTTAAATCTCTTTGGAGAAACCCTAATGTTTATCTCTATCACATTAACCAATTCATTGGAAAGCTATCCTAGGCTCCCCTTCCCTAGGATTATCACAGAACCACCTGTATTTCATTTATCATGTAACCACCCATCAACTATCCATGTTCCATTAAATAATCATAAAACATAAATTATTGAAATTATCAACATGTCACTCATCAATAATGAGAAATCAATTTAAGATATTGAAATATTAAATCAATTTCCTAAACCATTTAAATCATTTAACAATGATATTTTCTAATCAAAGTGTCCAATCCAACTTTTTATTTTTTGAAATAAATTATTGAATTAAAATTTGAAATCATATATGTCCACATAAATAAATACATAAAACCAATTTTGAAAACGTTGACATTAACGAGAATGGTTTAAATGAATAAGTCATTAAAAAAATTTAATTTTGTTTTAGTTAATGAATTACTTACCAATATGGAAAAATATGACACAAAAAATAATTAAATAATAACATTAAAAAACATTAAATATCATGATGATATAGAATCAATGATATAAAATATCTAAAGGGTTGTATATACACCTTACAGTATAATAATGGTGCATAATATCAAAATAAGGCTTAGTAAAATGACATTGAGACATTGTCCCATACAAGGATCATATATTATATTAAGGATAAATAAAATAAATATTTATGTGTGAAAAATAAAAATAATCCCAATAAAAGTGGATATAAATTTTAAAACAATCCTAGTTTATTCAAAAATATTCTCTGAAAAACAAAACCAATGACCTAGATATTTAACTCAATGAGATGAGATTGAATTTAGATTTCCTATTCAATGATCATTGTGTTAATAAAATAGATAAATTATGTTTATTCACTATAAATACAAAACAAAATATGTATAAATGCAAGATAGTATATCAACATTTATTTATTACATAATCATAGATGAACATAATAAATAAGTATAAGATTAACACAAAGAGTGGAAATTGGGTGAAGAAGTTCCCTTAAAATGTTCATATAAAAGGTGTAAGAATTTATCAATGGTTTGATTATGTGTATAAGTAGTATATAAACACGATATTAAGTGGAAATTACAACATAAATAAATAATCAATTATAAAATACATAATCTTGGAACAATTTAATAAACGAAGTATGCATAAAACCAAATGAGTGGAAATTGAGTTTAAAAATTCCATTATAAAAGTCATTTTGTTAATAAAATAGATTGATTATATGTATTAAATATAAATCCACATAAATAAATTATAAACAGAAGATAATATATCAAAATTAATTTCTCACTTACATATTGAATGTCATAATCAATAAGTCGATGACCAACCCAATGAATGGAAATTGGGTTAAGAATTTCCCTTATCATGAGTCTGAATTTTGACACTCGTTTGTTATATTACAGAATAATAATCAAAAGATAATTTATACTTTCTTCAAAACCTTTTAATATTATATTATTCAAATTATATTACTTATTATCATGTCATAAAAATTACCTAGATATTTATGTTTACATCATGCTGTTTATCGATATTTATTACTTGAGTCGAAAATGAACATGTTTGATGTTAATTGTCCATGTGGTCAGAATTAAATCATCTAGAAATTATTATTAATTATATAAATATAATATATATATATATAGTATATATGTATTGGTAATTTCTGTAATATTTGGAGATAATAAATTAAATGAACCGTTCATGGACACAGTATGTCGTACGTACGCATGACCGCTACATTCATTTCATTGTTATATAAAAAGGACAATAATATAATTGCATAAAAGTATATTCTAATCCCATTATTATATTTATGTCATGTATGTCTCATATTTTTAATAATACAATCCTTTATATGTTTCATTTATTGCATGAACGAGTCATGTCACTTTGAGGGGGCTGTCATCCACACTTTCTAAATTATAATTATCGTATTTACACATCATAGAAACCCTAAAGGTATGTTTTAAGTAAAAAATTTATAAAAATATATACAATAAAAATATAATATATATCATATATAAATATAGTTACATAATAATTTCAATGATGAGAGGTTCTAGGGTAAAATTGATTGATCATCGTTTCCTGAGTCAGTTTTCTTTCGTACAATGAAACAATATTTTTGTATCCACTGGATGGATTTGTGTGTAAGTGTAGATATGATACTTATCATAAAAGCATAATAGTATATTTAGGATACTGTTTTAATTATTTAATCAAATAATAATAGAATTATATTTAGTGGATAAGGAAAATAAAGTAAAGGAACTTGTGAGAAGGAATTACCTCTAAATAAAATAACTACTTTTGATTTGAGCCGAAATCATTTCATGAATTGACATATTCCAAATGTAAGGAATATAAGAGGAATTAAAGGATGTTAGGAGATTATTTTTGAATAATTTTAATGATTCATGAGGCTTATGGGGTGTGAGTATATGGGTAGAGGAGGTGGCTTTTTATAAGAGGGAGGTGGAGTACTTTAGAAATGTCTTGAATTATTTATTTATTATAAATTCAATTTTGATTATAAATGATTGAAAACAAAATTAATTAAAATATAATATCTTATGGTTTGAATAACCTCATATAATAATTTTTATGCATGTTTTGAATATATTTTTATCCTTCACTTTTTTGTTTAATCCTTATTTTACCCTTATTATATTATAGTAATATAATGTTTCATTCACAATGTGGGTTAATATAATTATCATATCATGTCAAATGACTGTAAAAAATTAATCTTTGACATATTGGGACTTATCTTAAACATTTTTATGAATCATAGATTTTTATTAATTTAATATCATTAAATAAACTTTTTTATATTTTTGGTTATGAATTAAGTCAATGTTGGACACAATTCATATATGAATTTTTTAATAATTCATAACCACTTGATTCCATCAAAAAAAACCTTTATTAAATCTTAAAATTTAATATTAACCTATATAATTTGTGTATGACATTATTTATGTAATATAATATTTATTTTAATATTTATAATATCAATTATTTTAATCCATTATTAATGAATCAATCACTCCATCATCATTCTGTCATAATTAAAATTATTAATTTAATGTCTAAGAATTATAAATATAATATAATGATGTTGAAAATATTTTTATATTTCTAATTAATATTTATATTCTAGTTTATATCTTATATAGCCCCATATAATTTTTTTTAGTAATATGATATATGTTTATGAAATTTTTCTCTTTACATTAAATTATTTATTATAACACATCATTATCACTCCCAAGTGGCATCCAAATGCCAAAATAGCTGCCTAATGTTGATCAGGGTTGGAAATAACTCATCTAATAGTATTAGGACACGTTTTAAGGAAGTTTTATAATATTAATATATTATCTTTATCCATATTTACAAGATTTATCATTAAACCATGGGAAATAAAAATAATTATGGAAGTAACTATTCATAATGTCTAAAAATAAAAAGTAAATGTTTAAAATAATTGAACCTTATGATTCTAAATATAGATTCCATTTTCCAAATTCAATACACTTAATTGGCTGAAATTAATTTAAAATTAGTTCCCATTGTCAAAACGAGAAAGCGGGTTTTAGGTAAATAAAAACTATCAGAAAAATGACACGTTCTTATGTCCAATTTAAATGTTAAATTACTTCCAATGACCGTAATTTATTTATATGATAAACTTATATTCATATAAAACATTAAAACAAATTAAAACAACATTCTATTTATATAAATAAATTAAATTAAAAGGATGTTTTGAAAAAATATATTAGTTATCACCATTAATAAAAATATGGATTTTATATAAAAAATACAAAAAATAAAGATAAAGTAAATTTTTATGAACTAACTCTAAAAAATAAGTTTATTTTATCAAATATAACATATAAAATTGTTAAAACTCAATTTTAAAGGGGTTCTCAAAAAAAGGTGGTAACCCGACCCTTTAAATACATTTGAGTATTTTATGATTAAAATTATATTCATTCATATTTTAAACCTCTAATTTTTTTTAGATAAATGTACATTTTTTTTACAAACATTTATAATAAATTTTTAGTTAGTTCTATTAAATCCCTATAACAAAATGTCTAGGAGTTAAATATCATTTAAAATAATTATTTTATTTTTTTATTTTTCGGTATGACTCAATGTTTTGTGCAATGTAATATTTCAAAGAATCATGGTGTTTCCTTTTTAGTATTATATCAAAAAAAAAGTTCCCTCTATAATGTAAAATTAATATATTATTCATAAATATTAATATTTACTAATCTCTATTATTCAATAAATGCCTAGTTCATTACACTTAGAGGCTGATATCACTCAAAATACACAACTATAAATGGACGGGATTACAATTGAGTAGTTTGTGATAGTAAATGATCAGCTGATATATGAAATAAATGGATTTGGAAACCATGCTAGATAAAAACCTATGGCACCAAAATAGAACATTATTATAGTTGAACATTTTATGAGGCGACACCCCACTTCTTTTAGTAGATCTTCTGAACCAATATCATCTAAAGGTTGGATTAATTCCCTTGATAATATATTCTATGTCCTAGGATGTTCAGATGATCGAAAGGTATGTCTTTACATTAATCTTTTTAATGGGTAACATAATCAGTGGTGGTCAATGGGGAATAATATCAGTGATACAGAAGATGTTGAATAATTATAGTTTGATGAAATTAAATGTCTTTTTCTAAAAAAATATTTTCCTAAGGTGGTTCGACATAATATTTAGAATCATTCATTGAATTTTGTAAAAAGAAAGAAGATTCAGTGTTGTGATCAAAGAAAACATCAGCCAACTAGCTAGGGTATTATCCATAACATATTCATGATCTTACTACAATATATATCTATTTTACTCCCAATTAAATACATAATTCCAAAGGTCATTGGCCTTCTAGAAATTCCAATGTTATGAAAAAAATTTATGATGTGTCGAGGGGGTTGAAATTGAGTTTTCTAATGGTCAATTGTACTTTGAAAATGAATAGAATAAGATGTCTATATAGAAAATGGTTGGTAAGAATCAATCAAATAAACTTGATGGTATGAAATATTATTTTTTAGTTTGTGAAATGTGTGGAAAAAATGTAACACCCTAACCCTAGATACATAGAGTCAATGCATTATTACATTACATTGGCATGATCAAAAAAGATAAAGTGTCGAAATAATTATTAGTTTAGTATCCTTAAAGGTACTAGATATATATAGACATTTTACATTTCAATATAAAATAGAAAAACTACAACATTGTTTCTCCATTGAACAAACTCTTATCCCATAGGCCATTAGGGCATATCAAACAAAATATAATTCTTCACATCCTAGTAAAAATAAATCTTATGAAAGGGGTGATCTTAGATGCTCAGTAAGGATAAAAATATAGCTGAAACTATTATAATAAAACATATACATTCACGGAAATGTATAAGATTAAAACAAAATCATTTTAAACATTAACATTACCATAATATATCAATGATAAATAAAATAATTCAATTTACTTATTCAAATGGATATTATACTAGTTTAATAACAATATGTAAAATCAATATCTAATTTCGTATGGATGTAATGCATAATGATGGAAATCATAACCCCATTGTCAAGGCCTCATTCTAGAACTACAAGTAAGATTTTTTCAAGGCCACATGCCAACACACTAGTTTGTCTCATGAGACATAACGATGAATCAAGGAGCTATAGTGGGATCTACCTGTCATATACTATGTCCAATTTTTTCTCATATGACAAGGATGAATCATAATCCAAACATTTGTATTGAAACTAGAATATAAAATGCCAATATTTTAACTAGAGACCATGAATGTTATAAAAATAGCACATCCACGGTCAATCATAACTCATTTAATAAAATATGGAAGATTATATTATAATTAATCATCCCCAGTCAATAATTATGAAGGATATTGACATAGATGAAAATAATTAGTAAAACTAGTTGAAATAAATATCTCATTTTCTTGAAAACATTTAAAAGTCACATTATTTATCAAAAAGATGTTAAAAATAGATTTTTAAAACAATGTTTCCCATTAAACAGTGAATATTTTAAAAGGAATTTTAATTTTAAAACAATCATGTCCATATAAAAAAATCCTTACCACAATTTTTAAAACATGGACTTTAATGAGATATATTTAGAAGAATAAATCATTAAAAGATTTAAAATGATATTTTAATAAGAGTTCCTAACAAAATAAGAGACACTTGAATACAAATAATTGAGGTAATAAAATCCTTATAATATCATGATAATAATGGGATCCACAACATAATATGTCAAATTACAGTATGTAAACCATACAAAAGTGAATTGGTGCATAAAAACAAAATAAGTCTCAATAGAATGTAAATTGATATGAAATTCCTTATAAATATTTTATCCTTAGGTTAAGGATAAATAAATGACAAAATTATCTTTGAAATATATAAATACAATAAATATTGTTGGATATACATTGTAAATAAATCAGAGCACATTCATGCATATTCTTGTAAAAACAACACCAATGACTTGGATGTTTCACTCAATGAATTAAAACTGAGTTGAGATTGCTCTGATCAAGTTCATATCGAGGACTTATGAATTTATCAATGGAATGATTATGTGTATCAAAACAATATTCACACAAAGGGTAGTGTAATTTTCTAATTAAATTATGATTTCACACATAATCATGGAGTAAAATAATCAATAATGATTGCACAAAACCCAATGAGTGGAAATCAATATTAGAAATTCCCTTACCAAAATGTTAAAAAATTAATAATACACCCCAGTAAAGAAGGATCATACAATGAAAGTTCATATACACATAAATTAAATTTTATTACCCAAATAATACTATTTTGGGAAGTACATACACCACAAAAATGGAAATAGTGGCAATATAACATGAATCTCGTGTGAATAAAAGTGATTTGAAAACCCCTTACCTTGTACTTTTCCATAGTCGAGGGTATGAAAAACTCTGGTATAATAGTTATATCATTGTTATTAAATACTAAAATAACCAAATACATAAATATGATATCTTATATAATCTTCTAATATAGATTTGTTAATACTATTTCAGTAGTATCATCTTTTTAGGGGATAACTGATTTGTTTTCTTATATATGGTTTCATACATAAGAAATGATTGTTATAAATATGATGTATTTGGTTAATATACAAAATTATATTATGTTCTTAGACAATATTTTAAATCATAAAATTAAAATTATTCTTGAATGGTAACGGCGGGGAATGAATATAATCACATTTCTATAGATGGTAATCCATACGTACGCACAAGCGACAATATCATTCTACTGATGGTGAAATCATATATAAGTGGGTGATATATCATATATAAAGAATAATTAAAATGTTATATTTATTAGTTACATCAATTATATTGATTATTATACCTATCCAAATAATGATGTCTTAAATAACAAACTACACCACGAAGTGAAAACGGTAAGCCGTACATACGCACGTATAGTGACTTTTTCATTCATATGATGGATGAAATAATGAATATGGCTCTAAAATATTTATAATAAAATCATAGTATGTATAAGTTATAGAAGATATTATTTTTTTATGGAAACAACAACAAAAGAGGAAGTAGAGGAAAAAAATAATTTTGAAAGAGGTGGTGAAATTATTACCTCTTCCTTGGGAGATTCCTTTTGATTTGATCAAAAGGGCTCTTTATGGTGGATTTTTGTTCAATTTAAGGAATATTCGTTGAATTGAGGGTAGTTGGTATGATATTTGAGCAGAATTTTGCAAGGCCCAATGTATTTGGATGTGTGAAACTATGTGAAGGGGAAATACCCTTTTATAAGAGATGTGAGGGTCACAGTAAGAAATGATTGAAATATTATATTATTATAAAATAATTTTCGTTTTATAATGGCTCAAAATGGATTTTTAAGAGGTAAATGTGGTGATGGGTCAAAAAACATTCAACCAATAGTTTTTAGAAATGTTTATGTCACCATATTAACCTTATATTTTAGTTTTAACACTTAATTAGATAGTTTATATTTTACCAAGCCTTCTTATATTATAGTAATACGATATTAATAAAAATACTATAAAATGCCATGTGATTGTCAATTTTTTCATTAATGACATATCTATCATTTCATATGTCCCTTTTCAGAACCCTATATACATAGGAATATTATATCATTTAATTATATAGTATTTGTATAAAAACCTTATTTATGTCAATTTTGACACTATTTTGAAGATTTTTTTTGTGAAAGTAAACAAAACATGTTTATTTCAAGAAAAATACAATAAATCAACTCTAAAATGTCATATTAACCTATAAAATTAGTGTAATGATTCAAAATTTCCATTTTAATTTTATTTTGGTACTTATAATATCATTTTTCTAATCATTCATTAATAAGATAGTTACTACATCATCATTGTTTCGTAAATAAATTTAGTTATTTAATTCCTAAAAATTATAAATAAATTACCATGATGTATTAAATCTTTTAATATTTCTAATGAACATTTATATTTAAATTTATATTATGTATTACCCTATATTAAATGTGATTTAGTTATTAAAATTTGAATTTAACCCTTTTAACTCTTCTTTAAATAAAATATAATAAATGTCCCAATCTAATCCTTGTTGATCAAAAAGAATCATATTTTTGTCCTACGAATGATTTTGGACGAAATACACTTATCCAATAGATTTAGGACACGTTTTAGGGTAATTATAATATCATTTGTACTTCTAATTACCATAATTACTTTTAACCATGGTAATTAAATTCAAAAGCTACTACTCACGAAATATTATTTGCATCATATTGAACCAAATTTTACTTACTGATTCCAATAGTATCTATTGGATTTTTGAAATTAAATTCATTGAAACAGTAAAAATATGTTTTATGAAAATTTAAAAATGTACCTAGAAGGTGAGTAAAAGACAGTAAAAAAGTTCAATATAATTGTATATAGCTAATCTTATTATAAAATTACATTGATGAATTATTTTAGACTAATATAGATATTATTTTTCAATTTTTCCTTAATATTAATATTATATTAAATATAAATATTTAATTAAAAATTTGGGTTTAAACAATAACACATTGGTTTTCAATATTCATCAAAAATTGAAGGGTTTTAAAAAAATACCAAAAATTCACCCAAACCAAATTTTATTATTTCTAATTCAATAATGTTGTCTATTTTAAAAAATAAAAAATATATAAGATGTATTAATTAATTTATAAAATATTGTTGTAGTCAAAACCAGAAATCAGGGTTTTGAGAAGTAAAAAATATCAAAAGATTGATATTTGTTTATGTACAATGAAAACATTAAATTACTTCTAATGAAAAAATTGGATTAAATGATAAAAATATTAACTAATTATACATCAAAACCATTGAAATTTATATTTTAACACTAAAAATTATTATGATTGGAAATTAGTTTTCATTTAAAATTTAGTACTTTTTATTATTCATCAGTATATGAAAGTTATCAGAAAAGTATGAAAATTCTATCCAAACTGATTTGTTATCTCTAGATTCTAAAGAAGAAGTTTTTTTGTTGTATTGAATACATAAAAGTGTCAAATATGGGATTTAGAAAGTTTTATCCATTAAAAGGCGTTAAAATTACATTTTTTAAAAAATACATCTTTTATCTGAAAAATTAAATTTGTTCATATATTATGTCAATGAAACACATAATATGAATGTTAAAATTATATGGAGTATATAAAATTCAAAATTTATTTAATATTATTATTAATACATTTTTATCTACTAGTTTATTAGGTTAGGGTACATTCGAACTTGGTGTTGCATGTAGCACAAGCTATTGAATTAATTTAATGAAAATAACATACTATGATATCTTGGGTTTTTAAATTCTTCCCCCTTTTAGAAATTTCAACATCAAAATTTTAAAATTGGGCTTGGAAACTTCATTGTGTGTCCCATATCAAAATAAGATTCAATAAAAATATCACTTTAAAAGAATGAGAAGTACAAAGGTAACCCGAAATAACCCATACTAGGATTCTATGTATTAAAACATGGGACTGGAAGATAAATTATGTGTTAATTTCTAATATAGATTGATATAAAACATGATACGGAGAAAGTTAAAAATAATAAAACCAAAAACATGTGATGGGTTAAATGGTCCAATGTTTCTTAGTAGGATTAGTAAAAGAAAAATGTTTTTTTTGTTTTTTGATCCATTTAAAAAAGTTGAAGAATTTTTTTTTGAGATTGACTTAAAACATAAAGAGATATACTTATATTTCAAGTAAAGTTACATCCCTCAATAAATTTCAACCAATATCTCATCTTTTTTCCAAACTATGAGTATTCAAGATGACTTGGAAAAACCTGAAGAGAAAAAATAAACTTTTAGAGAATCACATATTCCACAAAGGATTAAATATATATTTCCCGGGTATTTGGAGATTAACCAAACCAAAATTTATAGTAGATGATCAGATGATCCACAAAATAGATTGTCCTTTATAAAATTAAATACTAATCATAATTTCCAATATTAAACCAACAACACATGATATTCAATAAAGACCATGAAATAAAAAGTTGTCCTTAAAATCATTCAACATAATACTCACTATAATTAAAACCCTAAACTAAGAAGAGTTTAATCATGTAGTATTTCATATTAAATCTTAACATACAACCAAATCACATATTCACTATGATAGGTTAATCATTTCCATTAATAACTGGAATATCTATGAAAAAAATATATTCTTCCAAAATAAAAATCCACCATTACTCCTTAAATGAAATCCCATATAATTCTATATTCTTTGGGAATATTGCATTCCCAACAGAGAGAAAATATTCCTAAATAACATTTATCACTTAATCACCAAATCATTTTTTTATACTAAGGATATTCATTCGATAAAACATAAGTTCCCAAATCAACATAATATTGATCAATAAAATCCTTTAGTTAAAAATAATTAGTAACACTAACTAGGGACTTCACGTTGTCTTGTGGTCTGTGATAAATCCCAATTGCAATTTGGTTGTGGGTTTGATTACCGTAGATTTTTCGGACGTGATGGGTTGTCACAAGGATATCATGTTTTACTTGTTAAAAACTATATTTTATAATATTAACAAAATGAGATAACTTCTACAAAATATTAATAAAATAATTTAACCCCAATTACTATCTCATACCTCCCATTTTCTTTCCAAAAATTAATAACCTATAATTGCCTCAAATTCAAGGATCGTATATCCCCAAATGTTTATTTACAAATATATCCACAAAAGAAAAGATAATTCTTCCTCAAATATCATTTTCACACAACAAATTGTAGGGTTATACATAAAAGAAAAAATTAATCCAATATAATCCCATCAACAATTTGAATTAATAATTTTAAACAATTTAACATCCATTTATTTCAACATAGGTTCTCCCTTGTCCTAGTGGATATCCTATAGAATAGGGAAATGACTTCGGTAATGCTAAGGCCCCATACCTTTACAAAAAAATGAATATAAATGGATTTATATGATCATTTTTATTTCCTTCCATAGTACTCATCATTTTTCCATGGTAATTATTTATTTTATGCCATTCTTTCCCACACATAAAGAATTTATTTGTTCCCTTGAGAAACATTCATGGGTGTCACCTTCTACATTTCCTTCAAAATGGAAACTGAGCTTCCTTTTCTCCATGGTCTCCACTACTGGAGATCTTATCATTCTCTGCCAATATCATTTGTCATGATTTTGGTAGTTGGTTAATGTATATTTTTTAGATCACATTTCTTGAATCCTACTTCAGCTTCAAAAA
The DNA here is from genome assembly GCA_963277665.1 of Viscum album. Classification (NCBI taxonomy): domain Eukaryota; kingdom Viridiplantae; phylum Streptophyta; class Magnoliopsida; order Santalales; family Viscaceae; genus Viscum; species Viscum album. Next base: position 738,955,757 of record OY728165.1, read on the forward strand.
GATATTTTTTACACCTATCAAATTTTCATTTAGTTTCTCATTTACACTATCATTCCCACCAAGTACATAATGTTAAATGTTACAGTGACTTCCTTGTAATCCAACCATTGAATAAACCAGGAAAGCATAGTGTGAGTGAAAATATTCATAAATGTTTTTAGAAAATATCATTACACCTTATTTTCAATCTAAAAATCTGAGGATTAACCAAGGTTATTTATTCACATCTTATCTTAGAATCATTCAAATCTGTTTTTAATGAACATTTTAATTATCCTAAGAATGTCCCATGGTAGCGTTATAACCATGAGTACAACATGACCTATTTTTGCGCACCAGTTCCCATTTGAATCTAGCTCAAACTAGTCTTTTCGTGTTTTATCCCTAGATACATCTATGCTAGAGTAACATCTACCTGTTCATATCCAAATAGAGATGCATTGCTTGTAAAATATCCAAAATATCTACATTACAAAAAAACTTGGTTGTTCTTCCATACTAATTCTCGAAGTCTATATTATGTAATGTTCTCTAATAAGAGTTTTTCTATATCTAGTTTCTAAATTTTGTACCAAACATCATATGATAGAAACTATAATGCCCCCACTATAGTTACCCAGTGTCGATGCATTATTACATAACATTACCCCGATCATAAAATATCATGACTCGAAAGACTGATTAGTTTAGTAGCCTTGGAGGTACAAGATACATACAAACGTTTTACATTACATTATGAAATGATGAAACTACAACATTGTGTCTCCTTTGAAAACAATCATATACATTAGCCTATTCCTACAGATCAAACATAATATACTTCCTCAAATACTGGTAAAAATAAAACATAATAACGGTGTGAGATCATATCCTAATTGAGGATTACAATATATCAGAAACCATTATAAGAAAACATAAACAATTAAGGCAACGTATAATATAAAAATAAAAAACTTTTAAACATTAACTTCATCATAATATGGACAAGATAAATAAAATAATATCATTTAATTATTCACATGGATATTCTACTAATCTAATAATCATATGTAATATCAATAGAAAATTTTATAATGATAAAATGCATAATGTGGAACATCATAACAACATATTCAAGCCCTTGTGCCAATACTATTAATTAATTTTATCACGGAATTGTGCTAAGACACTAGAATGTCTCATGAGACCCACTGATGAATCCAAGAGCTCTAGTGGGATCCACCCATCACATTATATGTCCAATGCATTACTCATACAAAAGGGTTGAAACATAATCTAAACATTCGTATTAAAACATGAATTCCAAATGTAAATATTTTAACCATAAACCATGAATGATATAAAAATAACATATCCGTAGTCAAACAAAACTCATTTAATAAAATAAGGAATATTTTATTATAATAAATCAACTTCAATCACGAATATTGATGGATATTCACACATATGAAAATAATCAGTAAAACTATTCGAGAGAAATATCCATTTTTCTGGAAAAGAATTAAAAGTATTACTATTTATCAAGAATATGTTAAAAATATATTTTTGAATCAAAGTGTCCCATACAAATTTTAAATATATAAAATGAATTTTAATTTTAAAACATTCATTAACATATAAATAATCACTTAACACCATTTTTAGAACATGGACATTATTGAGAAAGATTTAGATGGACAAATCTTTATATAATTTAAAATGATATTTTGGTGAGATTTCCTACACAAAAAAGATATTCTTTAATAAAAATAATCGAGTTAATAAAATATTATAATATCCCGAGAATAAAGGGATTCATGATATATTATGTCAATGTGACATATGTAAAATATATAAATGTTAATTGTCACATAACAACAAAGAAGTCTCGATTGAATGTAAATTGTGATGAAATCCCTTGTAAAGACCATATAATTTGGTTAATGATAAATAAATGACATAATTATGCTTGAAAAATATAAATACACTCAATATGAAAGGATATTCAGTGTGAATAAGTCAGATGACTTTCACACATATTCTTGTAAAAAAACAACAATGACTAGGATGTTTAACACAATGAATGGAAATTGAGTTAAGATTACTTTTATCATGTTCATATTGATGAATTGAGAATTTATCAATTGAGTGATTATTTTTACCAACATTATATAAACACAAATGGAAGAGTAAATTACTACATAAATAAAAAAATTGTGATTTAACACATAATCTTTGAGTAAAATAATCAATGAGGTTTGTATAAAACCAAATTAGTGGAAATCAAAATTCGAAATTCCTTTAATGATTTGGTAACTTACAAATAATACACCCCATGAGTGAGAAATCACACAATGAAGATGAAAATACCAATAAATAATTTTATATTTTAAAAAGAATAAAATCATCTGAAGTACATACATGACACAAAATGAAATAGTGGCAATATAGCATGAATCACATGGGAATAAAAGTCTGATTAAAACCTCTTACATTGTAATATTCCTTAGTCAAGGGTAATTTAAAATCATGTATAATAGTAAAATAATTGTTATTAAATTATAAATGAACCACATACTTAAATATGATATCATATATTATCTTCTAATATTACATTTTTAATAACATTTCAGTAGTATCATTGTTTTGGGTGTTAATAGATTCGTTTTCTTTTTTATGATTTGTTATGTAAGTCAAGTTTGATATAGATAGGATGTATTTTATTAATATAAATAATGGTATTAGGTTATTTAAAAAAAATTTAAATAATAAAATTATAATTATTCATGAATGGTTTTTATGGGGAATGAATTTACTCACGTTCGTGGAGACAGTAATTCATCCACATACACGAGAGACAATATCATTCTTTTGATGGTGAAATCATATGTAATTGCATGGTATATAATATATAAATAATTAATAAAATTTTATAATTATTATTTACATAAATTATAATCATTATTATACCCATCAAAATAATGAATTGTTGAATAACAAACTACACCACGACGTGGAGACGGTAATTCGTATGCACACAATTATGGTAACATTTTCATTAAAAGGATTGATAGAATACAGAATATAGTTATACCATATTTATAACAAAATAAATGTATGTAGAAGGTACTGGAGTTAGTATTTTGGTTTTGAAACACCAAATAAAGAGGATGTGGATGAAGAAAAGAACATTGAAAGAGGTGGTAACATTATTACCTCTTCATAGGGTGCTTCCTTTTGATCTGATCAAAAGGGATCCATAAGTTTTCATTAAGACCAAATTAAGCTCCCTAGGTTAACGTTATTGTAGTTGGGAGGATATTTGAGTAGCAGTTGGCCGAGACAAAATTATTTGGAGGTGTACAATTATAATATGGTGAATTAACCTTTTATAAGGGAGGTGAGGGTCACTTTAGGAAAAGCTTGAAATATTAATTTATTATAAAATTATATTCAATTTCTAATGTCTCCAAATTGATTTATTTCTAGTATAATGTTGGGATGGGTTAATAACCTCTCAACCAATATGTATTTGAAATGTTTATGTCACCCTATTAACCATATCATTTAGATTTAATTGTGAGTTAAATAATTTATCTTTTATAATGTCTTGTTCTATTATTATAATACATGGTTAACAAACATAATATTAAACGACAAGGGAACCTCGCATGGTTCCGTAATGACATATCTATAATTATATATGACCTTTTTAAGAACCTTATATTTTTCAGAATAATATATCATTCAATAATAGAGTATTTGTTTTAGAGACTCATTTATGAAAATTTTGACATAATTTAGTATTTGGTATTTGTGGAAGTCATTGAAACCTGATTAATATGAAAAAATACATTAAATCAATGATAAAATATCACATTGACCAAAAAAATTATTTAAATGAATCAAAAGCCTCAGTTTACATTAATTGTGATATTTATAATATCAATTATTTTAGTCATTCATTAATAAGGTAGTTACTACATCATCGTGGGGTAATAAATAAATTATAGTATTTAATGTATAAAAATTATAAATAAACTATCATGATGTAGGAAATATTTTTATCTTCTTAGTCAATATTTATAGTCAAATGTATCTTATATATAACAATATATTAAAAATGTTTTAGTTATTTAAATTTGAATTTAACACTGTTTACTCTTCATAAAATAAAATATAATAAATGCCATACCTAATCCAAGGGGATCAAAAAGTATCATATTCTTTTTCCTAATGTTTATTTTTGTCAAAATACACATATCCAATAGAATTAGTTCATATCTTAGTGTAATTATAATATTATTTATACCTTTAATTACCCTATTTAATTTTAATCGTGATAAATAAAATTAAAAAGATGTTATTCACCAAAAATTATTTTCCTCCTATTGAACCACATTTTATATAATAAAGTAAACCATGTCTCTTAGATTTTTTAATTTCAATTCAATAAAGTGGTAAAATTATGTTTTATAGAAATTTGTAAATCTTCATAGAAGGTTAGTAAAAGACTCTAAAAAGTTAAATAAATATTTATATATCTAATATTATTATAAAATTTATTCAATGAATTATATTTGACTAATACAAGTATTATGTATCTATTTTAACTTAAAAATAAATTTTAATTAAAAATAAATATTTAAATAAAATGTCGGCTTTAAACAATAACACAGTGTTTGTTCACTATTCATCTAAAATTGAATGTTTTTATAAAAATACTAAAAATTCACCCAAAGATAATTTTGATATTCCCAATTAAAAAAATATGTCTATTTTACCAAAATAAAAATAGATATGTTGTATTAATTAATTTAAAAAATATTCCTATTGTCAAAACCAGAAACTAGTATTTGGGAAGTAAAAACTATCAAAATATTGATATGAGTTTATGTCCAATGAAAATGTAAATTTACGTATGTTGACCAAAATTGGATTAAATGATAAAAATATAATACAATTATAATTCAAAAATATTCATGTTTATATTTTAACACTATAAATTATTTTTATTAAAAAAATATTCTATTAAAATTTAGTATTTTTCACTATTCATCAAAATATGAAAGTTTTCATAAAAGTACCAAAAATTTATCCAAACTAAATTCTTATGTCCTGATTCTAAATAGTATTTTTTTTGGTAAAATTTAATTTATAAAAGTGTCAAATATTTTATATAAAAATGTTTCTCCATTAAAAGGTGGTAAAATTGCATTTTTTAAAATACTTCTTTTATCTAAAAGATTAAATATTTTCTTATATTATGTCTAAGAAACACATAAAATGGATATTAAAATTATTTTGAGTTTATAAAATTCGGAATTTAGTTTATATTATTCGTAACTTCTTTTTGAATTGCTAGTTTGCAAATTCGTGGTGTGCTCAAACTCAGTGTTGTGTGCAGTGAACACTATTGAATTGTTTTAAAGAAATAACACACAATGAAATATTGTGGTATTACAAATATTCACCCAGGGGAATGTTTTACCAACACATGAATGTGTTTTCCATGTTGTAAGATTGGAAATATGGCACTACATTGTAATTAAAATTATCATAAGATCAATTCAGATAAAGGAACTGTAAATTGTTAAATTGTTGTGAGATGGGTCATTATCCAAATTCCTTACCAAGGAATTTTTAGGGTGATGTAAAGAAGCTAGAATAAAAGTATAAATGTGTTGTGAGATCCTTTGTTACTATGATAGATGTTTTTGGTTTATCCAATAAAGTGGTATCAGGTACGCTATTTATTTACTCATATTTTTCTAAGGTCTCTTTTGATAAGAGATATACACATTCCATTATTTCTGAGAAATTTTTTAATACATTAAAAAAATCAAAAAAAATTAGAGTAGAACATGTAGTTAAATTAAATAGGGGATTTTTTATGTAAAAATGCATTTTAAAAATCTTTTTATTATTATTAGCGGAAATACATTACATAAAAACCATGTTTTTTTCATAGTTGAGTTTGATGTCATTATACGATTGGATTGCCTTTATATTTATCTTGATATGAGTGATTGTAGAGATAAAGATCATTTTTTTAGAAATCGTTTTAGTTTTTACAAATGAATGAACCCATAAAATTGATAACATATCGAAAAGATGAGAAACATGTGAAATATGTAATTGAATGTTATCATGATCATATTTATGATAGAAAGGGAACTATTCATATTATTTATGTGTCTATAGAAAATTAATACCTTGATGTTTTTTCAGAATCTTTACCCATTATCATACCTGATCAGGAAGTTGAATTCACAATGAATGTAGTTTGTGACACTAAAAAAATTTCAATACCCCCTAATTGATTGACTCGAAATGAACATTATTAATTGATATGCTAGTTGGGTGAGTTTCTCAATAAAGGATACATTCATCCTATATGTTCACCATGGGGAGATCATATTTTATCAATAAAAATACATATGGTTCTATGAGACATTTCACTAATTAAAATTCTTTGAATAACATTACTGTTAAAAATATGTGTATGTCACCCCATATTGATGATCTCTTTGATTAAATCTTGAGATATCAGAAATTTTACTAGATTATATTGAGATATGCATACCATTAGATGAAGGTGAAAGAGGATGACAACCCGAAAAAAAAATTCATACTAGATATTGTCATTTTTATTTATTTTTTATTCCCATTGGGTTTTGAAAATACCCTATTGTATTCATTAGTCTTATGAATAGAATATTCTATTAATATTTGGATAAGTTTATTGTTTTATTTATTGATGGTAGTTTTTGATTCCAAAATTATTTGAGGATCATGAAAAACATTTAAGGATTGACTTTATAATTCCCAATGAAATGATGTTATATTAAAAATTTTGAAAATTTAATTTTTGGTTGCAGTAGATTTCTTTTCATGGGTACATTGTAAATATGGCTATAATTATAGATGATACTACCATTAATGAGGTTAATTAATGACCAAGAATAATAAATTTTACATATATTTGTATTTTTCAAATATTACCAGGTTACTACCAACGGTTTGTTAAAACAATTCACAATTATATAGGCAGTTAACTAATTGAATATGAAAAGGGGTTAAATTAGTTTGGATCGAAGAATGTGATTTTTGTTTTCAAGACAGATGAAGAGATTGTTGGATTGTCTAGTTTTGGACTTGCGTCCAAAAATGGTTAAATTTTCATCTATAGAGATGCATCATTGAATAGGACATGGTTGTGTTACAGTGGAAAATTATTAAGTAAATTATTATTATTTATGAAAACAAAAAAAACCATGAGTTAAATTATCCCACACATGATTTGGAATTATCATCTATGCTGTTTTATTTTTATATATAAAGGAATCATTTATATATATCCAAATGTGAAATATATATTGACTATAAAAGTATAATGTTTACATTCACTCAGAAGAAATTAATAATGAGGTAGAGAAGATGGGTTGAATTGATAAAGGATTATGATTTTACGATTAATTACCATCTAGGAAAGAAAAAAAATGCGGTGGATGCCTTCTATCAAAAACATTATCCATCATTAACAATGATACTACAAGAACGAGACCCTTTGATAAATGATTTGATTAATTTTGGATTTGAATTTGTTGGTGAGATAAAATTATTCATTTTTATTTCTGATTTCATTATAGTCATCTTCATCAGATAGAATTAAGATAGTATATAATGAAGATGTAGAGATACAAAATAAGGTTTAATTTGTTAAAATGCATATGTTTCTAGAATTTAACATTGATGAAGATTGTATTGGATGATTTGGAATGATATTATATGTTTGTTGTGATTCTATGTTTAAGAGAGAATTGTTTTTAAAAGCTCATAGTTATCCATTTTTTGTTTATCTTAGAAGCATAATAATGTATAGAGACTTTATAGGTTATTAATGGTGGGATGGAATTAAAATAGATATTGAATATTTTATCATGAAATGTTTGAAATTTGAAAAGGTTAATGAAGATCAGTAGTAACTGATGAGGATGCTTCATCCATTACCAGTTCCAGAGATTAAATGAGCAAATATACCAATGTACATCATTTGGGGATTACCAAAAACATATATAGGTAATAATGAAATCTAGTTTATTGTTGATCTACTGACTATATCTCGTCATTTATATCCTATTCCAGATATTATATCTTTGTATCAGCTTTATCGATCGTGCTTCAAAGAGATTGTTAGGTTAAATGTACTTATTTTTCCATTTTATATGACTATGTTCCCATTTTCACCTCTAACAATTGAAAATACCTTAATAATTCATTAAGAAGTGAAATAAATTTTAGTGCATCTTTTCATCCTTGATCAGATGGGTAGTCATAACGGATGATTCAGACATTGGAGGATATTGTTTGATCGTATTCAGTAGATTACCAAGGATGTTGGGATCAAAATATTTCATTAGTTTAATTTTATTATAATAATAGGTTTCTTTCAAATATACCGATGACCACTTTTTAGGCATTATATGGGAGAAGATTCAAACTCTTTCTTTTTGGGATGATGTTGTGGAAGGGAAGTTGATGAGATTAGAATTAGTAGAAAAAGTTTTTGATAATGTTATGATGATTTAGCAACACAGGAGGAACGATCAGAGTAAGTTGAAATATTATGCAGATAAGAGAAGAAAAGACATCACATTTGTGATTGGTGATCATATTTTTCTAATAATATCACCAAGGAAATTTGTTATGAGTTCTCTTAAGAAAGGAAATATGAGTTCATGATTTATTGCACTTTATAAAATCATAGAGAAATTATGATATATTGCTACCAACTACTGTTTCCTCCATGTTTATCTTATGTAAACAATTATCTTCCTGTTTTCATATTAAGAATGTATGTATCGGATTCATCTCATGTTTTGAGACCAGAAGAACTTCATATGGAAGAGAACCATTATTGATACGAGAAACTTGTTCAGATTCATAAAAGAAGAGAACAAGTATTGTAAAATAATGTAGAATACAAGGTAATGTTTTTTTTGGAAAAAAACATCGTTTTTAAGAATTATGGGAATCTGAGAATTCTATGATGAAAAGGTTCCTTCACTTTTTTTACATGTAAATAAAATTCCGATGATGCAATTTCAAGAAGGTGGGGAGAATGTAACACCCCATTTTATTAGAAATAAATTGAAATTCATGAAAAATTGCATATCTACAAAATGAATCATTTTTAATGAAATATATGTAATCTATCTGTTAAATGTAATTTTTTCACTTCTAGGATTTGAATTTTGAAAAACAAACAACTATAGTTGTGATTTGTATGTCATTCGGAGTATGATAGAAAAAACATGATTTATGATGAATTGTAACATACCTTTATGAATGGAAATATGAATAATAATATTACCCTTTCGAATAATAAATCATATTATTATTTTATTGTCATTAGGTTATATGATAATAAGGTCCTAAATAATTTTACAAGATGATATAAAATGAGTTATAATTTTAAAATTGTTACTTATCTAATAAATTATTATTTTATTAAATATTAAATTAATCATATTAATAAAATTACTTTCAAAAAATGGATATCATATTTTTATTCTACATATTGAAAAATTGTTAAGGTAATTTCTATTTGGATTTTTTTAAAATACATGAAATTTTTATGAATAGTAAAATATAGTAATTTACATTTTATATATTGTATGTTAAATAAAATATTCCAAGAATATTGGATTATGTTATCCTCCTTGGTTAGAAATAAAATTATATCTTCAATGTTTTGGGTCACATGAATCATGACTATTCATAGTCTTGAGAAAACATATTAAACTAATGATTAAAATAATATAAAACTTCTCCTCTCCAACACTATAAATACCACCCTAACCCCTTATTCCTCTCACACCTCTCAAGAATTGATAATTACCCAAATTTTATCCAATTCCCTTACCAAAGCTATTCCCCACGTTCAAAACCTTCTTGGTCTCACCAAAATGAAAAAAATGAAAGCCTTGCGGATGATCTCAAGGAGAAGAGATCAATAGGTAAAAATTATCTTTCATTTTCTTGTGATTTCATTTAAAGTATTTTTTTTATACTCTATTTACCTCCCAGTATCCAAGAGGAATGAAATATCTTGTATTTTATATATTCTAGATTTTTATCTTGTCTATTAAAAATTCATTACCACTATTTCTATCATATTATTCCTATTCTAAATATAAAAACATCGTTTGTGATGTGTCTGTTTACCGACATCATGGACAATGTGTCTTTAATTTCAATTGCATCCTTCAAAGATGGTTGTAAAATTATTTAATGGTTAAAACCAATTTTAATGTGTATTATATAACATTAATTTTTATTTTAATTTACTTATATGCATAATATGAATGGTATACAATGAAAAAAGGTAGTGATTATTGAGGAACCGCCAAAATGATCTCAACGAATATCACAAATGATTTATCTAATGACTCATCCCTATACAATATAAAAAAATTATTTATTGAATAATTTAATATTCTAGTTTCATATTAACAAACTCTAAATACAATTATGGTGTTTTTCTTCCATTCGACAGTAATATACTTTACGAACCGTCCCTGGAAGTCATGTAAATCAGGCACACGGAACATTGGAAAAAACAAAATATTATTAATAAATGGGTCAAATTATGTTATAAAATAATCATATACGGTGTTATAATCTTTATTATGTATTAATAAAATAAAAATAATACCATTTTAACAATTATATATTAGTTTTAAATAGGTTTTTATTAAGACGAACCTGAGGTAAAGAAAATCATAACCTAATTTCTATTCATTGGGTTAACCATCTACTTCTTTAATTAAGTGCTACTGAGATTATTTTGGTAATAAAATTTCATTATACTAGGATTTATTATGTTTATTTAAAATATATACACATAATAATTTATTTATAATAATTCTCACAATAATTATATGACATTTATAATGGAATTTTATTTAAAAATTGAAATTTTAAAATTCTATTTTATAGAATTCAAAATAAAAGTTTTTATGAAATAATTTGTGTTTTATGATTATGATATGGTTATTGGTCATTGTTTATTATGAATGGTTGGAAAAATATCTACCTCGAACTCATTTTGTATGTGTATGTTGTAGGTTTGTTGTATGTTTACTCCAAGTGTAACTACGATGGTTACAGTATATGGTAGCTATGAGGGTTACATTGTAAGGTACCCATGGTGACTATTAATCATAATGTAGAAAAGATGGTTAGAATATATTTAATTAATTATCCATGACAACCTTATTGTTTTAAATGTGATATTTAATGTTTTAAATACAACTCATGTTTCATAGAGTATGTATATATAGGTTATATGTATGTCTTTCTCAAAGTTATTACATATGTTAATAATAATTCAGGAACTATTTGTTTCATTCTTACTTTTTATATTTGTTACTGAGAATTTCATTATAATACCTTGTTAGGAAATGATTTCAAAGGTTATTAGGATTGGTAACATAAATAAATAATTCAATTTAAATGTTATTAATATTTTTAAAAAATATTATCTTTATGATTTCTATTAAAAAATTTAAATTTTGGAAGGAATGGATACTATTTTAATGGTACCCACATTGTTTGAGTGTGGGCTGATATGTATGAGTTATTTCAAAAAATTATAAAACATTGAACCAATAAGATCATTGGTATTGTAAAGAAGTGAAATATATTTAAAATAGATAGACAATGTAATGTTTGGGTTTCAGTACTTATAGATTGGATTTGAAACCCGTAGAAATGTTGTAAAAAGAGAAAAAATAATTTTTAAATTATGTGTACATTAATAAAATAATTATATAAAAATGGGCATGGAATATACTTATATAAAATAACATTTCTTTAAATTATTTAAAATATAATTTTTATAGAAATGTTACCCTTTATATATAACACACTCTACACATATATTCATTGTATTCTAGGATAATAAATTTGGGTTCATTTTTTAATTCATTATTAAAATTATTCATGTTCACTAATTATTTAATTTTACTTATAACTACCTTATATTAAATTACTATATCAATAATTTTCATTTCTTTTTTTGAAGATATTCATCTCAGATGAAAAAAACTAATATTGTGGGTTCAATATGGTGATTTGGCACATTATGATATCATATAGTGAAATATAATAAATGCATAATTTAAATTTTTATACATAAATTCTACTTTTATGAATGTCCATAATATATGGATAAGAAAATTAACTACATTAAATTAATAAAGACAATAAGTCATATGTACTCATATTTAATGCTTAAATTTTTTAACCATCATGATGAAAATATTTTTTGTATAAATTTTTCTATAAAAATTATCATCATCGAATAAATAAAATTATATTTTATTAAATTTAGTTACATATATCATCCAAGTGTTGTGATTATGTATAATCGATTTAATATATTTGTTTTAGTGAATGTCCACAAAAACCTAGAAATAATGTTTTAATTTTTGAATGGATGGATTTCTGTGAAATTAGATGGTATATTAAGGGATAATAATTATAATAATATCATTAATATCAAATATAATCATTACATCCATCATTATAACCATCCCAAAGATGCGGTGGTGGAAATATAATTACAACAATTCAATATGTGATAGTCTACCGTGCACACAAATGATTCTGTTGTGTTTCCATTTGATTGAATAAGATATTGATAGAAGTTATTACATTAAAATAATGAAAATATATTATCATATATATAGTCATTTTTCTTCATTTTATTGTTTTGAAGTTTAATTTGAGAAGAATAAGAAACAAAATTATAACATATGAATAAATCATTATATCTATTCTTTATACAACATATTTATATTTTCACCAATATCCATTCTTGATATAATTTTAACTGAAAAAAATTCTACTATGATTTTGGGGACAAAAAGAATATATTATGGTAGGTATTTTATAAAAAAAGTAATGTGTTTTTTGTGTCATTAAAATAGGGGAGGAGCTTCCCACTTAATTTTAGGGGCGTTCATGGAATTTCATAAAGTGTTAAATTTAAAAAAAAATTATAGAAATATATACAAAAAAGGATATATTTAGAAGATAATATGAAAATTTTTCTATTTCAAATCATCCAATAAAATTTCTACTAGTTTAGATAATTTTTTTCCTGATATGTTTGTTTTAACATGTGTTAACTATTTTTGATGATTAACATGATAATAATGTTTTTACCCTTTATGGGTCATAATATTAATTATAAATAATTAATTCAAAAATAAATGGAAAATAGATGATATTTTAACAATTTATTAGTATTCGAGAGGATGATATTATTTTTGGGAATTTTAAGTCATTTAATAAAATATAATTTATTTTAAAACATAATTTAGGTCATTTTTTGTACTACATACAATATTATATTATATTACATTTCAATCTCATCTAAAATTGTTTCAATATAAAATGAAATAAATTATAATAAATATATGGTATTTGTATAATTACCAAATTTAATTTTCATATTTTATTATATAATATTATGTGTTATATTTCTTTCACCTTAGTTAACAAAATTTAAAATTCATTATGGTAATGTATTTTCTATTTTTAGTGAATAAAAGATTCAATGTAAATTTCAAAATTTATTTTAAATTCATAGGGAATGTAATTTTTAAAAAACTATATTCATTACTATTTTGTAATATTTAAATAATTTATAAATAATTTATTAAAATATTATTTATCATTAAATATTATGAATTCATTTTTTAGAACTATTAAAATAAATAGACATTGATAATATAATTTAAAAAATAAAATTCATATATAATCTATGAAATCATTTCTAAGACATTATATTTATCATGATAATTTATTGGATAATATAACTCGGGTATAAAAAATTATATTTACAATTTTTAAAATCATTTATTTGATTTTTCAGCTCCATGAAGAAGAACTTTATCGTCATTATGAAACCATTTAAGGTTATTATATTATGACTAATAATTATAAATATATTCATATAATAAAAAATAATTTCTCTATCATATAATCCTCTATAACTAAATATAATTTGTCTTCATACTAATAAAAAGATATTATATTTCAATGATGAATGTGGGAACATTTATGACTTTATATTTTAAATAAATAATTTATGTGTCAAAATCAATGAATGATGGATTAAATTTCTTGCATTCTAGAAAATTGATTAGAAATGGCTGAAGCCAACTCATAAAATTTAATAATGGGAATTTTTTGGTCATTTTTTCTTATCATATTATTTTAAATATTCATTACCCAATTTTCCATTACAATTGTATTAATTAATTACAATACTTAATATTCAAAACGTCCAAAAATTTAGGCGACCTATTTACTAAATTTTGAGATCGTGATTCAAAATTTCAAATCCATCATTGAAGATTGAATATTTTTATGTGGGAAGAAATTTGCAATATTAAAAATCATCAAACAATTTAAAGTTATTTTTTAGTAAAATGTTTTTTTAGTTATAAATTTTTCAACAATTAATATCCAATAAATAAGATTATAAATTTTTTAATAATATTATTAATATAATAGAACTAATTTTAAATTTAAATTATTATGATATAAAATTAATCATTTTTAATTCTTTAAATAAAATATAGTTTTAAATAATAATCTATATTGTTCAAAATTCATAGGAAAATGATTCTTCTTTTAAAAACCCAAATATTCACAGTAAGGTAATTTTGATACTATTATTTCAAAATTGAAACCCATTTATCATATAAAATTTTTATAATTTCTATACACTTATTATAATATTCTCTCACAAACTATAATAAAAATAATTTTTTTATAAACCTATTATTAACGAATAAAATCAATTTACTATACATTGTGTTATTATTTCTAAATTTTTAATAAAAAAATTTCAATTTACATATATATCATTAAATTGTATATACTATTAATACATTAAAATTTAGTAGCTAGGATAAAATAGACTTAATTATATAGAAATATTTCGTAGTTTGTTTAATTTTTTTGTTTCATACATTTTATGATATTGAACATTTTCCATCTTTAAAATCATGGGATATTAAATTTATCCAAATTAATGAATATTACTATAATTATTTGACCATTTGCATGACAATCAATTCTTTATGATTTGAAAATAAATTTTAATGAAATCCCATATCGTTAAATGTGTAATTAAAACATCTTTTCTTATAATAGGGAATTAGAAGTATGAAGGTCAACTAAAATAACACATTATTAGGTTTCAAAATAATAGAACATTCATGGAATGTGAAAATATAGAAATGGAGGAAAAATATAGGTTCCATAAATTTATAGAGATTGTCAATTTTTATTGATCCTATGAAAATGAATGATCATGAGAAAGATAATGACCCCAAATAAAAAAAACAATGTGGGGTGAGAAAGAAAATCATTTCATCAAAAATTTATGTAATATCAAAATAAATATTCAAATATTGTTTTAATATAGTTCATAAATCCTATTACTATCTATAGTTGAAAATAAGGAAATATACTATCATGATCAATATAATTTTATCTTTTAATAAATTACCATAATAATCTCATCTTCCTCAGAAAAAATTGATTATTAAAGATGAATTTATTATACCTATTGTACTAAAATCAATTTTTAATTGTTCAGATAACTATATAAAATAATAGATTTTTATTCTATGTGTCTTCATAAATTTACCAACATCGATGTATTTGTAAAAAGGTAAATTAATATCAAAAAATTATATACCTTAAAATAAGGAAATTAACCATTAATATCTAAATCCTATTCAATATTACCCTATATAAAACATACATAATTTGATAAATAACTAACCATTACATAATGATAATTATCATGACCAAGTTAAAAAAAAAATCAAAAGGATATGATCAAATTTTCTTCCAATATTACATTAATATTTCTCTTCAAACATTATTAAACACTAAAAATATTATATAATAATAAATATATATTCCCTAATCATATAATCTCTGAAATAATATAATCAACAAAATAACCAACATGATGCATTATAAATATACATTAATATCATATATTATCCAATAAGATAATTACACAATTATATATCATATTGATTCAAATAATACAATGATATGTTCCATAAAATTATTGTGGTCTACTTTGAAAATAATATTAATCACATAATATGCTCATCAAATTCCAAAATATTGGTTAGCTATACAATAAATCGTGTTTTCCATAACAACCTCAATATTAAATAAAATATATAACCTTGCTGTTATCAATACATTAATTCTTATTTCCTAAAAAATTTAATAGAATTATTCATCAAATAATACATCATGTTAAACCTAATGGTTAAATGATCCTAAAACCAATAAATTATCTCCAACAACTCTCATAATTATCATATAAATCCATAACATAATACTTGGAATATGGTGCATATACTATGGGACATTATAGAATGCCCAATTATATAAAACAATGATGTTATCCATATCAATTAACATATACACTCATGAAAACATCCTAAAATCCAATGTTTTCAAAACCATAATCTGATTACAACTCTAATATCCTGAAACATGCACCCTCAAATGTTGTTCAAAAAACATAAAATTTACATTTATTGATTTAATATTATTACACCTAACAAAATTTCAACCCTAAAAACGTTAAAAATCAAAATTAATTATGTAATCAAATTTTTATCTAGATACCATTTAGGGATTGTATTTTATAGATTTAGTAAAAATTCATTCATATGGGACACAAATACATGGTAACAATTTTTTAAAAAAACAATCTCAAGAGAAATTAATGATTGATTTATTTTAGTTAAATTCTAAACCAGGAATAATAACATTATAAATAATACTACACATTCATAAGAAAAATTTAAATATTAAAACTATTTTACAACTATAAAAGTCATAGTAATGGAAATAAAAGAGTAAATCTGTTATTCCTGGAAAAATATAGGAACCCATAAATTGATTTACAATATCACATTATTTGTTTAGCATATGCAATAAATAAATTTCTCTTAATAATAACGTTTTTTTAAATGGAAAACATTAATAACAATATAAGTTAATTTTAAAATTTTATGGTAAACATATAGAATCATATAGATAACCCATATTAAACTCCTATATGAAATAACTTATTCTTAGAAAAATCCATAGGAGAAGCAATAACAACCTAATAAACACACTCCATGAACCTATAATAAAATCCAAAGCAATAAATTTATTGCACTGATGCTGATAAATGTGATCCATTTTTTCATCAAACCATACAATTTTAATGGAATACATGAATAACCTGAATTCTATATGACCTTTTCGGTGTATTGTTTTATACAATTAGGACATGCTCATACAAAAACAACTATTATGTCATCAAAATGAAATTCTACAATTTAACATAGATTTTCTTATTTCACAATAGGTCATTATCATCATCATTGTTTAATATATTATAAACATAAATAATTCAACATAATTATTTAACACACTAGGAAAAAGAAACAAACTATGGGTGATCTCAAATAAATAGTATTGGATAACCTAATAATTTAAAAATTAATTTCATCAATGTGGATAATAATTCATAATGGTATAATGACATAATAAAATTGAATGACTAGAACATAAAATAGGTCAATATCAACAATAACTGGATCATCAGATATAAAAACATGGAAAAAAAATAATTCATCAATATCAATAATAATAGTAATCTAATATCCATATTGATCGCTAGAATCATTATAAACCCATAAAAGAAATAATTGATCTTCTTTGTAACTTGGATCATGAATTTCATAAATTAAATT
The DNA here is from genome assembly GCA_963277665.1 of Viscum album. Classification (NCBI taxonomy): domain Eukaryota; kingdom Viridiplantae; phylum Streptophyta; class Magnoliopsida; order Santalales; family Viscaceae; genus Viscum; species Viscum album. The sequence continues at coordinate 738,973,603 of OY728165.1, forward strand.
AAAAACCAATTCAATTTTAATATCCATGAAGATGAATTATAGTATTATCATTATCCAGTGTATTAGTAAGCTATAATGGTAATACTAGTAACTATATGGGATGCCCCATAATATAATTTGTGACGGGCTCACCGATCACTATCTAGGCCACCATATAGTATGGGATCTAACATGCTCACCTGAAATTCTATGGGTCATCATATTGTGAAATATTTACATGATCCAAAACAAGAATAAAAAAAATGAAACAATCATTATTAATTTTATATCTTGATTAACCCATGGAGAATAAATTAATATCATGTCAATTTCATTGAATCATGATTAACCTACTAAAAAGAAAAATTTATACACCAATCACTTTGAAACATGGTTTTTCAAGGCAATTTGAAATGATTATTAGAAATCCATTAAAACACTATTATCCATTGGGTAATTAATGGGTTCCCTAATAATTTCATTGAAACATGATCAATCCATGGAAATGAAATGTAATCCATAATAATAACCTCAAATAATTGTTAATGAGTGGTAAATGAATGCCTTCGTTATAATTTTATTGAAACAATCATAAGCCATCCTGATAAAGAGTGAATTTATTATAAAAATAATATCCCAAAAGTATGATAATTAATAATAAGGGTTGCCTAATGTGATGGATTGAAATTACCTTTAATGATCGTTAAAAACATTCATGGGGATGTTAATCATTAATCATTCAATGTGTTACATGCCAGATTGATGCAATAGAATCTATATCCCAAAAAATGAATAACATTACAATGAAACATATAATATCATGATATTATGGATATTAAATATATATAATATTCATGAATTGTAGTATATAAACTCTATTAAAGATATTGATTTTAAAATATTACAAACATCTCATAGAAATGAAAGTTGTGATATAAATTACAATACCGATTTGGTAACATTGAAACAATGAACACCAAGATAGCGAGATCATAAAATGGATATGTCAATGCCCAAAAATTAATTCATAATAATAATAAAATACATGAATTGGTTGTATATACATCACATACTAATAATAAGTGGTGAATATGGAATAATTATCAATTAAATAAATGTGAGACTACAAATCCTTGAATAACATCAGAGTATTTTAAATCATGATATTTGGGAAATTATTACATAAATTGAGAAATATAATATCATTTTATAAATTAATATCATGAAATAAAATGTAATAGAGAAGTATATGACCCATATTAATGTGAATACGTTCATAATATCAAATTAGTCTCAAAAGAATGTGTATTGAGATGAAACCCCGTACCTGGAATATGATTAATCGTGATTTTCTTATAACATCATGAATAATAAAAAAATTAATTATTTAATTTTATTTATAACAATTATCATTTTTATCATTAATTTTAATTTTAATTTTAATATATTGTATATAAATTCTTATATAATTTAATATACTTGATGTATTTTAACCTTATTTGGTATATGTGTCAAAAAAAACATAGGTAGGTCAACTATAGTAAAATGATCATTATTTAAACATCATTATAGAAATAATTATTCCATTATTTTCAAATTTTTATATTAATTTTACTATTAATATATTATGTTATGGATGGGTATGAAAAAGGACTTATGTTAAGATAATGGGGATGGTAGGTCATACATACGCAAGGGTATCCATCCCATTTTTAAGTGATCAATATAGAACGAAGGTAACAATAATTTATCAATACAAAGTTACCATTATATCATTTATATGAAATTAATTATTTATATATAAATATATATAAAATTATTATGATTTTGTAATGAAAACTAAATAATCTCTTTTCTTTGAGGAGGTGGTAATCCATAAATCCACGAATTACATTAACACTTTTTAGTGAGAAAATGGAAAGAATAAAATGATATGATATATTTATAGATAAAAAATGTTAATTAATATTATATAGGTATAATTTATGTCAAATATTTTAATTAAATTGATCCTATATACATTCCATGTAAAGTGTAATGAATTAAATTTATCTGAGGTGGTGGTAGTCCACACATCAAAAAAATGATGTAATCGTATACCAAAAAATGGAAATATTATAGATATGTGTTATATAATGAACCATGAAACATAAAGACATAAAAATTATCATATATATAATATTAAAATAGTATTTCATCATTATCCCCAACCATGAGATGTGGTTAATGAGAAAAAACCAATGACATCATTTCGTGAGGTGGTAGTCTGTCGTACACATGAACTATGATTTCATTACCCATTTAATGGAAGTGTGTGTAAGGGTAAGCATATCCATTAACCTAAAATCAAATCATTCGTATTAGTAAAGTTATTTTATTATATAATAATATAATATTATGAAATTAAGTGGTGGATAAATAAATAAAACAAAATTGCTCATTGTAGAATGATACCTCTTCTTCAAGTATCTTTTTTTGATGGAACATAAAGAAATCCATTGATTAATCTTTCATAAAATTTATGTTGATAACGTTGTATTAGGGATGTTGGTATATAATTTAGGAAGTGTTTCAACCATCCAAATTAGATTTATATAGGAGATTAAGGGAGTAGTGTTTGTTCCCTTTTATTTCATAGAAGTGGAATTTTTCTAAATAAAAAAGGTATACACTAATAAAAGTTATACCTTAAATATTGTGACTCATATAATTGAAAAAATTCAATAAAATAGGTGATATTGTTGATATATTTCCATAAAATGGGTTTTGGATAGGTTTTTAGGTCATTTTCCACTTATCATTAAAATTTAACCATTATGTAAACTCTTTTTTACCTTAATTTCTGTAATAAATATTTAATCATTAACATATATTTAAAAAAAATTAATTTGAGCTGCATTGAAATTAAATAATATTTGGAAACAAAATATGGAATACAATTTTCCAAATTTCATCCACAAATGTTATATAATATATGTTAACATTAATCATGTATACATGATGGTGAATAATGTTTTTAATAATAAAATGTCCAAAAGAATTCTACTATTTATATCTAAATAAAATATAAAAGTTATTCTAATGAAATATATTTAGTAAATATATATATTATTAATATAATTTAACATCAACAATAATTATAAATATAATTTCACCTTCTAAATAAATAATAAAAAAAATGAATGTGTCAATTAAAATTAGCTATCATTCATTATTCATTAAAATATTACTATCCTCAAAAAATTAAAAAAATCAGTTACCCAAGGTAAATTTTTACATTTTTATTTGAAAATATAATTTTTTTTAAAATAAAATTTATTTATGATTTTATATTTAATATTAAACTATATTACATTAAAAGATTGTAAAATTAGATTTTAAAATAATACAACTTTTTATACATAAATTATGATTTATTATTATTTTATAAATATCAATTTTATTTGATGAATTTAATAACATTTTAAATAATAGATTTCATAGAAATTTCATTAATAATTTTCAATAATAGTTATTATTTTAATTCATTTTTTTCATGACCTGTCCCTCGGGGCCGGTGTGGTGACTACCCCAAGCCCGCCTTCCATAATCAAGGGGTGGGAGACTAGCACTAGAAAAGAAAATCCCTAAATTCGGGAAGGGATTTCCATTATAACTTGTAAAATCACACATCCAATCACACAAAAAGATACAAGAACAATGTAAACTATATAGTAAAAAAGGTGTTTACAGTATGTAAAGTGGGCCAGAATACAAGGCCAACTAGAAAATACAAGTAAATCTGAAAACAACTCATGTGAACACCTACTAAGGATCCTATGTAAAGGGTATGTATATCTCTCGTATGTTCATCTCTGTAGATTGTCTCATCTAATTTCCACCTCTTAGCAGCCTGCAGTCCTGGTACCCTCATCCTCATTTAGGGTTGTATGTCGTCTTCACAAGACACAGTAAGGTACGGGCAAAGCCCGTTCAGGGGTGAGTATAACGATACTCAGTAGGGACCCCGAGACCACTGAAGGTCTCTTAGAATCTACAAAGGATAACCACAAAACAAGACCTCAATCTCAAATCATGAATAAATAGGCATCAAACTACATAGAAATATTCCCATACATATACCTATGTTATCAATAGAAACACAACATACACACGAGGGAAGAATACCACAAAGGTAGCACCCTTAAGGTATACGTACCACATAAGTAACACAACAGTGGCATAAGTAACACACAGGTAACACCACGGTGATATTAGTAAAACATAGGTACACCACGAAGGTATTTACCACAAAGGTAATGCCACAAATAAGAATACCATAAAGGTATGAACTAGGCACACACTAGGTATTAGTGAAGTATAGAAGTACAGATGATCATTAGTGAAGATAGATCATCTTATTCTGTCAAGAGGCACTACTACTGATTATACAGTGTCTAACTCACACATGATTGATAGGTACTAACCCCTGCAATAACCCATACAGGATCTGACCTACACATGATCGGTATGCACTGACCCACAAAAGATTGTTGAGTGCTGACCCACATAGGATCTAACCCACACAGGATCAGTATGAACTGTCCCACTCATGATGGTTGATTGTTGACCCACACAGGATCTGAACCACACAAGATCTCTCAGTACTAACCTCTGTATGATCTATCTCCTACCACCGCCTTAGTGTTAACCACTATATTCCCGCACCTACCATGATTGGGAGAAACAATTCTCAATACATTGGTTATAACTCATCCACCTCAAAGTTTTAAAATAATGTATTCCAAAAGACTATAATATCATAAAGGACCCAACACAATAGATGACACATTAATCGGACACCATGTCTGTATGTTATTAGTGTTTCGGCTCCAATGGCCTAGTTGGATTTAGGTTCAATCCAAACCTGTCACACTCCAACATTTTCCAAAACTCATTTGGAGTATAAAAAAGGACCTTATCAATCAAAGGATTCGGGTTTCATAGATGGTTAATCAAAAGGACACCGAGTTCTCATGATATAGCCACAATGGCATCTCTAGGTCTAGATGGTCTTGGGATCTGTATGACATGATCAGACCAACCAGGACTGACCCAACCTGGGCTGACCCAGCCCGATTCAAGTCTACTCAACCAATTCGGGTTTGGTCTGAAGGGGTTGGGTCATGGTTAGGCCGGCCCGTGAAGGGGGCGGCCCGCCCCAGCCTGCAGGGTGTGTCCTGCTGGGCACGGTCTGCGGTGCAGCCCGTGATTGGGTGGCCCACTATGGCAGGGTCTGACCTAACTGACACCCGGTCAGAGGAAACCCCCCATAATGATATTTAAAATGGTCTACTAGACCGTTTGGTTCGGTCAACCCGGCAGTGCCAAGTGGCACCAGTTGTTTAATTGTGGGATCTGCTAGAGCAGATCATGCCCGGTGTGATGTGTTCTGAAATAATGGTCATCCCACCCCCTAGTGGCATGGACGTGTGCTACTCCTCCCATGGCCTGCTTGTTGTCAGTCGCCTTGGGGCACCGACGTGGCCTCCTCCACCTCCATCGGTGGCCTGGGCGCGCGTCGTCCCACCTTCACACTGCTGGTCGGCATGTCGACAGCCATGTTTCAAATGCAGTGGCTGACGTCCCATGGCCACTTCACTACCGGAGGTACAGACATGCGCCGCCTCGGTTCCACCCAGCCGGACAGGATGCCGGCCACCACCCTCCTCTACTGCGGCCTCCATCGGCAGTGCAGTTGCACCGCACCCATCATCACATTCATCTGGTGTGTCGGCCCCCACCTGCGAATTACACATAAATCCAAAGGGATGTTGGGTGGATCGGGTCACGTTTCTTTGGCCCACACCCTCCACCTTAATCGATAACAGGCGGTTGATGAGGATGGAAAATCAAAAAATCCATGAAGAAAATTATAAACTAATCCCTACCTTGATGTTCATTGGAGTTTTCGTGAGGAAATAGATGACGTTGTTGATAAATTCAATGTCTTTTTCTCCCACAACATGATTCAATGTTGGTTCATTTTTCATGATCTAGAGGACGTTCTTCATTGGATGACGTTCTTCCTTCAAGATTTCTCCACCAATGCTCTCCCAAAACATCCCCTCTTCCAAAAAAAATCCTCCCCTCAGTAGATGAGTTTAAAAACATAATAATTCAAGAAAATTAAATCTAATAGTCATTGGTTTGTTTAGTTTGGGTATTTCCAAACTTTAACTCATATTAAATGAGTATGTTTTAAGCTCGGGTGGTCCCCACCACTAAATATCAAAAAGGAGGATTAAAGGAAATAAAACAAAAGTTGTTGTTTTATTTTATTTTTATTCTTCTAACCTCCCACAAAAAACTGGAAAACTAGCATCCACCCTCGACCTAAAATAGTTGAAGGTAAGGTCTCCCTAAACGAATATCGATAATGAGAGTTCAATGATGTCCTCATATTTCAATTCCAACCATTGGTTCAAAAGTTACGAAACATTTCTCACGAGTTTACTAAATGTATCTGAAAAAAAGTTCAAAAATTTATTCTGGGCACTCCAGGCCTCGGAATCATGCGCCTTCAATTTTTCCAGACACATAATATTTCTATATAATTAAAAACATTACATGAAAAATTCTATAACTTTACAGTCTCCCCTCCTCGGGGCTTTTCATCCCCGATCTCCACAACACAAACTAGGGAAACAAGTTGGGGTAATGAGCACAAATCTGAGCCTCCCGCTCCCTTGTGATCTTCTAGAGGTTCATGTGATGCCAACAAATGTGCATCCAAGGTATCAACTTCCCACAAAGGACCTGCTACGGACGATCCTCAATCAAATTAGAACCTCTAAAAACATCACCCAACAATTGATACCCAGATCGCCCCAGTCAATGATGTGAAATTTATCATGTAAGTATCTCCTCAGATGGAATATGTGGAAGATGTCGTGCACTTGGTGAAAATGAGGTGGAAGAGCTAATTGGTAAGCCTCCTCGCCAACTCTATTGAGGACCTGAAAGGGTCCCCTGAACCTCTGAGATAACTTGTCACCCCAGTCAAATATCTATAAACCCCATCTAGCTGAGACCCGTAGAAAGACATGACCACAATATTCTAACTAGAGAGGTCTATGTATACTATCAGTATATGACATCTTCCTACTCTGGGTAGTCTTCATCCGCTCCTCGATGATATGAACATTCTCTGTGGTAGCCCGTACCATCTCTGGTCCTATGAGTGATGAATCCCCTGGGTCAATCTAGCAGATAGATGATCTACAAGGTCTTTCGTAAAATGCCTCAAATGGTTCCATACCAATGGTGGATTGAGTACTGTTGTTGTACGCAAGCTCCACCAAAGGCAAGTGATCATCCTATCTGCAATTGAAATCAACAACACAAGCATGTACCATGTCCTTGAGTGTCTGAATGGTCCGCTTTTTATGACCATATGTCTGAGTATCAAAGGTGGTGCTCAATTGAAGATGACTCTTGAACTCCTCCTACAACCCCTTCCATAGCCGGGAAGTAAAATGTGCAGCATGATTGGAGGGAATTGTTGATGGAACCCCATGAAAATGCAGATTATCTTTCAAATAGAGAAATCCAAACCCCTCTACAGCTCCCTGCTCTATGATAGGTTGAAAGTGGGATGACTTTGTGAGTCGGTAAATGAACACCAGATGGATTCAATACCCTTGTATGTGTGTGGAATCCCTTTCACAATTTCCATGGATATTCCATTCCACTTCCACTCTTGCTCTTCTAGTTGTTAAACTAATCCCACTGAAAACCGATGCTCTACCTTTACTTTCTAAAAAGTGAGGAATCGAGAGACAAACACTACTACATATTTCGTCATTCCCGACCACTAATGCTGATGTTGAAGGTCCGTGTACATCTTCCCCACTCCTGGATATACCACCAGAAGGAACATAATGAACCCCTTCAACACTTCCTCCAGTAGTGTCAAAGGTACAACAGTACATCCTTTGAAAAAGATGATGTGCCCCCACATTCAGAAAAAGCATCGGATGCCTGTTCTGTGAATATCTGAGCCCATTGAGCCTCGTAGTCAGTGTCCCCAAGTTGTGCCTCCTTGAATCGCTAATGAAGTGGGAGAGTGACTTTCAGAGATTGAAGATACATTTATTCATCTTGTTGCACGTAGGATATCCACCAAGCGGCTAGCTGCTATGTTTCCTCACTCATCAACTGTATACCATATCTCTTGTTGAGTGCATCTGCTACTAAATTCCACTTCCATGATGTATGGACTATCTCGAAGTCATAGTCTTAGAGGATCTCAAGCCAACAATGTTGTATCAGGTTCCAGTCCTTCTGAGTGAAGATATACCTGAGGATCTTGTGATCAGTGAAGACTATAAAATGTTCCCCATCAATTAAGGTCACCACATATTGAATGTGAATACCACTGCTGCTAAGTCAAAGTCATGGGTAGTGTAGTTATTTTATGTTGTCTCAGCTGTCGTGAACTATACGCGAACACTACTCACTCTTGCATCAAGACACATCAAATATTGGTCCTTGATGTATCGTAGTAGACTACGTACCCAACACCCTCCTCTGATAGCCTCAAGAGAGGGGCACTCTTTAGTCTCTTCCCCAACTTTTAGAAACTCTGTTGGTATATTTCCGACCACACAAAGGGTTTCCCCTTCCTTGTCAATGCTGATAAGTGTGCCACAACTCTGGAAAAGTAAGGCACAAACCTCCCGTTGTAACCTGCCAAACCCATGAAACACTGCACTTCTGTCACACTCTTGGGTGGATGCAAAGAAGGCCCAACCTCAATCATCACTGTATCCACCACAACTCTTGCCTCTACGATGGAGTGTCCTAGAAAGTTAACCTCTTAGATCTAGAACAAAAACTTCGAGAGATAACATTAAAGCTTGGGCACATACAGTGTGTTTGGAACTATCTACAGATGATAGTCATGCTCCTCCTTTGTCGCTGAGTATATCAAGTTGTCACCGACGAAAACTACCATAATGTGATTGAGGTATGGCCGGATGATCCAGTTCATTAGTCCCATGAACAATAATAGGGCATTGCTAACACTGAATGGTAAAACCAAGAACTCAAAATGTCCATACCGACATATGAATATCACCTTTTCCACATCCTCGTCTCATACCCTAAGCTGTTGATAGCCTGATCTAAGGTCTATCATCCAAAACCATTGTTCTCCCGTCATCAGATCAAAAAGATACGAACCCTCATGAGTCGGTACTTGTTCTTCACGGTCACCTAGTTCAGGCGCCGATAGTCCACACAGGGTCTCAAACTCCCATATGTCTTCTTGGCGATAAAAATTGGGGCTGCCAAAGACGAAACACTGGTCCATATAAACCCCTTTCCCTACAAGTCCTCTAGTTGTACCCGCTGCTCTCGAAGCACTGTTGGAGTCTTCTAATATGATGGAGTAGATATCGGTGTCATCCCGAGTTACTAGTTGATGTAAAAGTCCACCTCTCTGCGAGTATGTAGACCTAGAACATCATCAATGGAAAACATCATAGTAATAGTCCACCACAACAGGATAGTTCAGACTCTCAATATCAACTGCTCAGAGGGTGAGGCTAGCCAGCTGATGTGTGATATGTTGCACCCTCCTCCAGGTATGTCCATCCTATGATGCAAATGTTTCCTTCTCACCGGTTAAGGAAAACTCAGTCCCATCCATGCGGACACACCACATTTTTCACCGAATATAGGTGATCTGAGCACGTAATATAGATAACAATTCTCTACCTAAGATGACGTTGTAAGGCCTCAACACCGCTACAAAAACATCCCAGTTGAAGATCTAGCCTCCTAGAGTAATCCCACACTATCGAAACATGTGTGTAATCGCTGAATATGATCCTATAAGAATCTCTAGCCGTATGGGTCGAGACTATGGCTCCACTAGATTCTCCGAGCTCTAAAAGAGGGCCATGACAATAAATGAGTGACCGAACCCTGTGTCTATAATTACTATATCTAGGTTTTAGTAGATAAATATCGTACCTCATATTATTTGTGGAGCATCGTAGTCATAGGCCTCAGCTGCCTGGAGTTGAGCTCATCCTTGTCCACATGCTCCCTATGGTCAGGGTGGACCATCTTGAGGTGGTGGCGGTAGAACCACGAATCGCCACCCACCGCCTGATGTATGGAATGCTCTTCTGCCTCATCCACCTTCTGCCTACATACCTCCTTGATCGAATCATCACCCCTGCCCAGGCAGTCGTTCAAAAATCTACCGGTCTTCCGTACGGTGGGTCTGGTAGTCACGAGCCACGTGACCCTACCCTCCACACTAGTAAAACAGCCTCATCCTAACATATCACATTCTGTCTCGAGATCCCCTCATCACCGACCCTGTATCCTATGGTCCTCCACTTGTAGGTCTGGTCCTCTTGGACTTCTGTCTCTTCTGTCTGTCGCCAGCTACTGGTGACTCTACTACGTGTTGTACGATGGTAGATATCATTGTCAGTGACTGATCACCAAGGAATATCTCCACTAAGAGTGGTCACTCTTACACCCCCGCCTGTGTCATCATGCTGATAGAAACCATCGAATCTCTAATCTCCCTTCTGAGCCCCTGCTCGAAGGTCCAGGACCTGAAGAAAGGGTCCCGCAACATATCAGTGGAGTAGCGTGAGAGGTCGGTGAACCATGCTGAATACTGAGGCACGGTCATTCTACCCTACTACATGTGGAGAATATAATGTATACGCACCATGTGTAGGTTCGCTAGGAAAAACTCTTCCCTGAAAAGACTCATGAAGTCCACCGAGATGAGAGTCACCTCATCATGAACATGGAGCATCATGCTCTACCATCTGCCAGCTACTGCCCAATGAAGAGTGGCGGCAAGGGTCACCATAATATTGGCTGATGTGCCTACATTTCAAAAAACTCTAACCACGACCTCCTTATAATCCTCATCCACATGTAGATCTATCTCGCCCAGGAACCTCAGTGGCCTCTGGTTTGGGAACATATGTAACACGCTCAGGCGGCATGCACCCTCTGCTACTTGGGTAGGTGGATTGGCTGCCCAACGGGTAGTGGTGCTGCTAGTACACCACCCAATTGTATAACTACCATAAGGGGGACCTGAACCAAAGCATCATTTCTCGGTGTGCTGTCATCATGTACTCCACCTGGAACCAGGGCTATCTGTTTGCATGGTGGAATCCTAAAAGAAACATGTTTACCGAAGTTAATAAGTTATGCCCGGTGAGATGACTCAGAGAGATAAAAAAGAGAAATTTTCAAAAAAACACACACAATATGTGTTTTCATGAACTATGTCGAAAATCAGATGTTAGGTTCCTGGTTTATGGATACGTTAACTGCCAAACTAACACTAGATTCCCCAAAACAAATCACACTCATCACACATAACACTATTTCCAAAAAGAAAACATCAGAGTCCTAGTTCTTCGGTAGAAAATAACTCCTCTAATAACAATTTTTCTTGACCCATCCCCCAAGGATTGCACCGTGATGACCCCAATATCGCCTTCTATAGGACAGGGGCTGGCGACAAGCACCGAAAAGGCATATACAAAAAACTGGGAATGCATTGACTCTATTACATGTAAACTCAGACAAACAAGAAGACTACAAGATATGAGAACAATTTAGACTATATAGTAAAAAGAGTGTGTACAGTATGTAATGGGGTCCAGAATACAAGACCAACTGAAATGTATAAGAAAATATTAAAACAGCTCCTGTGAACACCCACCAAGGATCCTACATAAAGGGTAGGTATATATCTCGTACGGTCGTCTCTGCGGATCATCTCATCTAATGTCCACCTTGGAACAGCCTCCAGTCCTGGTATCCCCATCCTTGGTCAGTAGTGTCTGCCATTTTCTCAAGGTGCAACAAGGTGTGTATGAAGCCTGTGTAGGGGTGAGTATAACGATACTCAGTAGTGACCCCAAGACCCCAATGGTATCTCAAAATCCACAAATGATAACCACAAAACAAGACCTCAATCTCATGTAATGAAGAAATAGTCATCACAATACTTAGGTGTATACCTATACATATATCTATGTTTACACTAAATACACACCTTACACAAGATAAAATAAAACCAAAACGGTAACACCACTATGGTAGAAGTAAAACATAGGAAACACCACAAAGGCATAAGTACCAAACAGGTAACACCATAAAGATATAATGACCACACATGTACCCCATAAAAGTATGTATCACATAGGTAACACCACACAGAAGAATACCATAAATGTAAGGACTTATTTTTCCCCAGGTATTAGTGATCTTTAGAAGTATAGATGATCATTCGTGAAGCATGATCATCATATTCTGTCAAGCGGCACTGCTACAGATTATAAGTAGTCAAATCCACAAATGATTGATTGGTACTAACCTAGGCGATGACTCACACAGGATCTTACCAACACAGGATCAGTATGCGCTGACATACACAGGATCGCTGAGCGGTGACCCCCACAGGATCTGACACACATTAGATCGGTATGCACTGATCCACATAGTATCCCTGAGCACTGACCCACACAGGATCTGACCCACACAAGATTGGGGCTGACCCACATAGGATTGCTTAGCACTAACCAACGTATGATCTGTCTCCATCCTCTGCCTCACTGCCAGCCACTGGATTCTCGCTCATAGTATGCTTGGGAGAAACGCTCCTCAAGTCATTGGTCAACACTCAACCCCAACATTGTTCCAAGAAGAAGTATCCCAAATGTTTACCACGTCATAGGGGACCCAATGTTACAAACAACGCATCAATGGGATGTCTGGTCTGTAAGTTATTAGTTTTTCTGTTCTGAGGGCCCTGTAGGATTTGGGTTCGATCCAAATCGGCTATACTTCATGTTTATACAAAACTAAAGTGGAAAATACCAAAAAAAATGCCTCTATCCAAGTATTCTAGTGAAATATTTGGTTCATAAAATATATTCTAAGTTCTCATGATATTGCCAGAAAAGCATATCTTGTTTCAGATGGGCCCAGGTCTCGTCCGACCCCACCTAGGCTGACCCGACCCCGTTCTCAACGACCCGGCTCGGTCCGGGTCTTGGAGGGATGGGCTGGGCCGCGATTAGGACGAGCACATGAAGGGGGTGGCCCGGCCCAGCCCGGTGGGTACAACCCGTGGTGCATCCCACAGTCGGGTGGACTATTATAGAGGGGTTTCCCTAGCCAACACTCAAGGGAGAGGAGCCGCCCTGGTATTCTGAAAGGTTCACTGGACTATTTGGTTTGGTCAACCAGGTGGCTCCATGTGGCACCGACTATTGGATTGTGGGGTGTGCCAGAGCGGGTCCCACATGGTGTGATGCAGCCAGTAGGAACGGTCGATCATCCTCTTAGTGGCACAAATGCATGCCTCTCCTCATCCAGCCAGTCGGAAGGGTATCTTTCTTCACCACCGGCGGTGCGGATGCACGCCACCCCACCTTGACACGACCAGCCTGCATGCCAGCCCCCATCCTTCCACCACCACGATTGATGAGCCGTGACCTTTTTCCCAACCAGCATCATAGATGCACGATGCCCCAGTTCCACATGGCCAACTGACATGCCAGCTCTCACCCTACTCTATCGCGACCTTCATCAGTGGCACAGTTTCATCGCCATTATCATCATGGCCTTCTGGTGTGTCGACTGCTACCTGCGAAGAACATGTAAATTATGAAGTATTGTAGAGGGATTAGGTTGTGTTTTCTTGGCCCGCACCCTAGACATTAAACGATATCAGGCGGTTCATGAGGATGGAAACAATGTGAATTCCATGAATAATTTTTTTTTAAAAATCCTACCTTGAAATTATATGGAGATTTCGTGAGGTAGGAGAGGAAGACATTGAAAAAGCAAACTTCTATTGCTCCCACAACACAATTCAATGCAGGCTCCTCATTCTTGATCCGGAGGATGTTCTTCGATAGAGGACGTTCTTCCAGTGCAAGTTCTCCACCAAAGCGCTCCAAAACCCTCCCCCTGGCCAACACAAATCCTCTTCATAAAATATGAGGAGCCAAACTTAATAAATTACGTAAATTAAAACAATTAATTGTTGACACAATTAATTGGGGGAATTCCAAGGGATAACTCAAATTATATGCGGAGGTTTCAAACTCAAGATGTCCCCACCACTTAAATTCAAAAAGTATGTTTCAAGTCAATAAAATAAATTTTCTTTCCTTCATTTATTTTTATTATTTTAGCCTCCCATGAAAAACCAAAAAACTAACTACCAACCTTGACCTACCACGGTCGAAGTAACGGTCTTCTTAAGCTAATATTGGATCTATGAGTTCAATGATGTACTCATATTTCAATTCCAAGCACCGGTTCAAAAGTTACAAAATTCCACTCGCGTGTTTATTGAATATACTAGAAAAATGTTCATAAATTTATTTCGGGATATCTGGCCCTCGAAAGCACGCACCATCAATTTTTATGGACTTGTAATATTGCCATTTAAATAAATAATTTACATGGAAAATTATGGGTCTTTAAAATATAGATAATACATTCTTAAGGCCATAAAAAATTTTTATTCATAAGAACACATTATCTATATTCCTATGGTTATTATTTTCATTTCTAATTAATTTTTCACCAAATGTCTCATTATAAATACACAGGTCAAAAAAAATTATCACAATTAAGTTAATCATATCCATTCCTCCCATTATAATGAGTAGTTGATAATTATTATAATATTTATATTATACTATTATTTTGTTTGCCTCAGGCATGAATTAAAAAAAATTTATCCAAGAAACGCAATGTTAAATGAAACACCACTTAAAGATTGTATTGCATGAAAATCAGGATAAACTGTGAATTATGTATAAAAAATTATACAAATGAAGATAAATTAATTTTATTTTTTTAGTAAAATATCATAATTTTATATCATACACCCCATAATGTGATTTTATCTAAATAAATACAAATTTTTTGTAAAATGAATAATTATTTTATTTATCTATTATTGAAACCAACATCATAAAAATGATATACATAAATCTTACCATAATATGGAAAGTATGATTCATAACGGTCACCAAAAGATACAAATAAATAGGATTCTATATTTGGAGAACATTTGGGGAAAATAAATGATTGATTTGATTAAAAAACTAATTCCCATGGACCAATAGAGGGTGATAAAAAAAATTCAAGAGGATTTCCATGATAAGTAAACATAAAAAATCTGTGTGGAAAAGATAATAGATATCCTTAGAATACTATGTAATAGGATACCATTTTACTTTAATATCCATTTCCAAATGTTCAATGGATATTTTCATCATCTAAATATAAAATGTAATGAAATATACTTATGTGAATAGTAAATTTCATCTTTTATTCAATTTACACTGTAATATCATCTTTTCCTCTAAAGGATGATTATTAAAAATGAAATTTTAACTCATAAGGAACTAAATTCAGCATTAAAATACCCCATAAACATAAAATATGTTGTCATGGTATTGCACATATCTTTAGACATTAACAAAAATAAAAAAATTAAGTATAGTTTATGAAAATTCAAAAAACATAATAATCAATAATATGATAAAATAATTGAAAAAATTCAATAGTAGTACAGAAATAAAAAACTAAGTGATAAAAAAACAGTATCCTAAATAATATATGTAACCTCAAAATTAATGATCATTGAACCCTAAGGGTTATCTCATTCCTTCAAAATTTCACACGCAAATGATGATATATTATTTTTAAATAACATTTGTAATATATTCACCAAATTTGTTTTCAATCATGTGGTTATCTATAAGATAATACTTGTGTTCCAACAATTATATCAATATAAAAATTATATAATCCCTAAATTTTATGAATACATTAAAATTTATCTATAAAATAGTAAAGGAAAACATCCCATTAAACTAATGTTTTATATAAGCATGAACATAATAAAATTTCACCAAAAATTTCACTAATGACATTATGATCACATTGCTTAAAACATGAAAGGTGTATCTAAGTCTTTGAAAACATGAACATCCTTATTTTTATAGTATAATTAAGGATCTTATAAATCTTATGACAACCTCATATGATAACATCCTACAGGACATTATTATCTAATATGGATTTTGATACCAACTATAATAGACCTAGTCCCACATTATAGGATCATATACTGTAATATATATCAATACATTTATGGCATTGATTCTGATAATTTTAACACAACTATTTTCCTTAAACATTACAAAAAAAATGATTCTCTAAAATTCATAAGGAAATACTATGTTTATAATTATTAATAATTATAAAATTTCATCCATAAAAAATTTTCAAATAGTCAAAAAAACGTTTCAATCATTTAACCCATCATATATTATTTCAAAATAGGTCATCAAAATCATCCTTATAAAGTCATTTATTTACAAAAATCATTCAATTTCATTCTTTATAAAATGGAAAATAGTGAACATAATAATTTTGATCTCAAACGCTCAGTAAGGGACTATATAAGGATTAAAAAATGAATTTCATTAGTGAGAGTAATATTATATAGTTGTATAATGAAATAATCAATATGAGTGATAAAATCATAATATAACTCAAACCCATGAATACCTTGATAATAATATATTAAAAATATTAGATTGAACAATTAATATGAATATATAATCAAAGGAAATTTAATATCCATCCAAAACATTAAAATCATTATAAACTTATAATAATAATTCAAAATATTTTTGGAATCTTGGAGATTAACATTAATAATTTTGTTTGAAGACCAATTAATTGGAATTAACATATCACTGAATTAAAATAATTTGATAACCCAATGTTTAGTGAGATACAGAGGGCTCATCTGGTTTTATCTCATGTGCCCCATAATATATTATGTAAGCCTTTGCAATCTAGGCTTCCCCATCATATTAAAAGAATGTAATCACCCGACATTATCTTGGTTACCACATCATTTAATATTTTCAAGAACTAAAATAACAATAAAATTAATTGAATCAATCATTATTCCATTTTGAAATTAACTATCCCATGGAAAATAAATGTGTATCATGTATATATATTTGAAACACGATTAACTTGTGGAAAAGAATGGGCTCCATAACATTATCCTTGTAACATGGTTATACCATGGAAAATAATTATACATAGATATCATTGAATACACCGTTATCCAATTGAAAATAAATGTCATCCATAAAAATCTCATTCAATCCTTATTTTTCATTGGACGATAAATGGGTTCCATTGAAAAATATTTAAATCATGGTTAACCCATGGGAACGGAAAGGATTCAATACAATGTATTTGAAATAATCACAATCGAAAAATATAATAAATTAGGATGATATCAATAAAAAATTTCCACATTTGAGGATATGTAACATCAATTATATCTAACATTGAAGAATATAAATTCTCTTAATTAATCATTATAAGTATTTTTGTTGAAATAAATGGTTAAACTTTCATATTTTCCCTTTCGAGTTTAAAAAATTATAATTCCAAAAAATAAATACGAGTAAAATGACACATAAAAATATCATGATAATAATGAGTTTCATTGTATAACATGTCGAATAATTTGTATCTACATTTCATAAAATAATATAGGTGTATAATATAACAAACATTTCAAAAAAAAGGAAAATTGTGTCAATATTTCTATTATCGCTTTAGTAACATTGAGACCAATAACCCCATAGAAGAGTGATCATAAAATTGATATTTAATCTAGATAAATTAAATTATATGATTCATAGAATAAATTCATGATTATTATGTTAACCAAAAAAATATGTTCTGAATATGGAATTAGTCTCACAAAAATAATAGCGAGACAAATAAAATCCCTTATAACTTGAGAAAATATTTAATCAAGAGATTTATAAAGGAATAAAATCACATAAAACATTAAAAATCATAAAAACTAAAATAATTATATTCATATATATAGGTTATTATATACACCATATAAAATTGACAAGGTTCATAATAACAAAAATATCTCAATGGACTATAAATTGCGAAGAAACCCCTTACCATGAATCTGATTTTTCTAACATCTATTTTAAAATCATTAATAATAATAAAAATTTAATTATTTACTTGTTTCAAAACCTCGTGCATGTTTATCATTACAATTTCAACAAATTAAATTTTTTATAAATCTACATAAGTAATTAAGTTTTTTAGGACTTTTTACCATATTCGTTTCAGCTTTAAAAAAAGACATCTATATGTCATATATGGTCAATGGGTTCATTATCTAAAAATCTATAGAATAATAATTATCAACTAGTTATCACATTTAAAAATAAACAATTCATTTTAAAAAAATCAATAACTATGGTAATGTAAAATTAACAAATTTTACAATTTAAAAGATGGTATTCCATATATACACATGAGTAACATTCCTATTATTTAAATTATCATTATGGAAAAAAGGTGTATAAAAGTTATATTTATATAATAAAAATTATAGGATAAATAAAATACTTTTTTATTATTTATAGGTATATATATAAATATCATTCTTGTTATGCGGTGATGAAATAGAATGCATCACATCACTTGGAAGAGGTGGTAGTCTACACATCAGCAAATGACATTATCACATTTTTTGTGTGTAAAACAGAAAAAATAAAATGATATGTTATTTGTAATGATACATACTATTTTCATGAATATCATAAAGGTTCCATTTATATCATAATTTTTATTAAACCCATATTTAATTAATCTTATGTAAATCCACAATGAATGACATCGATTTGAGGAGATGGTAGTCCACATGTCCACAAATGATATTATCATATTTCCAAAAATTGGGAAACATGGAAATCTGTTGTAAAGACCCTGAAATTTCAATGAATTGTTTTTAAATACTTTGGAATTTTATGAGTCCGCGGATTCTGATGGTGCCTGTTTTCGAGGCCCGGTGTGCCCAGAATCAATTTCTGAAGTTTTGTTCTAGTACATTCAGTAAACGTACGTGCGGGTTTTTGTATCATTTGAACCGTCGCTCGGAATTAAAATCTGAAGGCACCTATGACCTCATAGTAGAGGTATTCTCTTAAAGAGACCATTACCGCAGTTGCGTTTTCTTGGGAGGAGAATTTAGTTTTTGGGGATTAATAATAAATTAAATAAAATTGTTGTACATGATTTTATTTATGTTTTTTGGTTATTTCCTCCAAATTAAAGTTGGGGTGGGGCCCACACCTCACGTAACCACCTATGAGAGGATATTAGGGAGGTGGGGGCCACATGATCCCTAACCCTTAAACTCCCCTAAACTCCCCATTAACACCCCCTTATTTAATTTGACAACTCCACTCTTTTGAATTTTAAACTCTTCACCTCCACTCATTATGGTAGAGCCTTTCCACCTCCCTTCTTTAAATTATGACAACTTAATTTATTAATTAATTGGCATAACTTTTTAAATTAATTTGAAATTGTTTTTCCAAAATTGAAAGAATGAAGATCATTCTTTTCTTTTGGTTGGCATAAACTCATTTTGTTGGGACATGAGAGGATTTAGAAAGAAGTGTTCCTCTCCGTGAAGAACGCTCCATGACTCGATGAACGGGAAGAAATTTCTCTCCACTTTCTTTTTCAACCAGAATAAGATCATAAAGAATTCCTTCATCCTTTCTTTTTCCTCCGCGTCAAGGGAGAAGACACCGCTTGTGAGGAACACCATCTATGATAATGACTTCCAAAGATGAAGGGACAACAATGTTCTCTGTGACGATGTCTTTCGCAACGCTCGACCGTCGCGACGCTCATCTTCCGTGGCTCGTCATTGTACGAACCTCAAATACGAGGTAGGGGTTTTTATATAATATTAAGTGAATAATTTGAACCCCATTATTCATTGACTTTTTGGATTGTAATCGGCCTTACGATGTCACCTAACACGGAGGGTGCGGGCAGAGCGAACAAGGCTCGACGACCCTTCGATTGTTCTTGAATATTTTTCCAGCCGTGAATAGAGGCAACAGCTACCGAAGGAAGCGGCGGCCACCTGCAGGCCTCTTGCAGAAGAACTGCGGCTTGCAACGACGGGCTGCTCAGCCGAAGAATAATCGGTCAGCTGTAGCCGGCCGGGCTGGAGGAACCGCGACGCCTGATGGCGCCGCGCTATGGAGGACCACAGCCCATGCTCCATGGTCCGCTTTGGCAGATGAACCGGCTGGCTCGTCAACCGGACGGGTTGGAGGAGGCTGTGGCACCCGCAGGTGCCGTGTGGGGGGATAGCAGCTTGCTGTGCGGGCCGCTCGGGCCAGGAAGACCGGTCGGCTACAGTCGATCAGATAGAAGGGGAGACGCCGCTCGGTGCCGCCAGTTTGAAAAACTGGGGGGTCATACCACGACGGGCTAGGTCGTGCTCCACCAGGCTGGGCTGACCCCATTATGAGTCAGACCCGTAGAAGCAGGTCGGGCCGACCCGCCAGCCCACTAGGATTGATGGGCCGAGCCCGTTTAACATAAACCTGAATAACATTATGATTGGGCATTCGATAGACGCTCCATCTACAGTACTAGGATCATCGTGACATGATGGTCCTTTTGTGACAATCTAATTGTGTTTTGGAAAAATTTGGAAAACGACTGGGTTTGGAACGAGCATATTTCCAACCGGGCCCCTGGAAGGGAAAAGCCAATATCTCTCAGACTGGGCGCCCGATTGACGTGTCATTTCTCGTGTTGGGTTTCTTTTTGATGAGACAAAACTTCGAGATTCATCAACTCTGGACTTCATGATACTTGATTTATCGACCCCTTGTCTTAAGGAGTGGACCATCCCAGAATCGAGCGTGCTTTGTACGGGATCCTTTGAGCAGGTTGCGACTGCAACGACTACTGTACTAGAATCCTACATGGATTCGATGATGACGTCTACCGTACTGGAATCCTCTATCGGTTAAATGACGATTAAAACTATATTGGAATCCTATGTGGGTTTGACCGCGATGACTACTCTACTTGTATCCTATGTGGGTCTGACAGTTTGACTTCTGTACTAGAATCCTGAGTAGGTCCGACAATGTAGTTGGTATTGTATCCTACGTGGGTCTGGAAGCTTAGCTGGTATAATATCCTACATCAGTCCGACAGCTTAGATAAATTAGTGACTACATCTGATCATCTCTATCCCTATACAAAAGATGAATACCTTTGTGAGATGAGTCTTGACTTTCAATCATTATCATCGATGTGATTGCCTTGCCTTCCTGTGTGGACTGGGTTGTGCTTGGGCTCGAGAGTTGGAGAAGAACTTTGATTGATAACTTAGGTATATGTATGGGCATATACCTAAATAGAGTTGGTTGATACTTTATGATTGTATCTCACTTCTGTGGTTTATCCTTCTTGGATTCTAGGAGACCTTCAGGGGTCTAGGAGTCCCTACTGAGTATCGTATAACCACCCCTACATGGGCTATTCCCACACTACATTGTGTTCGATGTAGATGACGAACGAAACTGATCGAGGTGGAGGCTTGTGGAGCTGAATGGTACCTGGTGGTGGAACACATGGAGAGACGTACACGGAGAGGACGTCCGGACCCAAGGTGTTGAGGAGGAAATTTGTACTCACCGTTCAGGTTGGATTCCCAGGGGACGACACAGTGGTTGCTGTTTTAATTTTCTGTATTTTTACTAGCTTTTAAGTTGTACTATATTTACTTTTGGGCTTGTATTTCTGGCCCCTTTCTTTTCAGAACATAATTTTTTATTCATTATTACATAGTGCTTTATTCTGTTTCGTACTATGTTATGTTTATTTACTTTTATAATGGAAATTCCTTCCCATTGTATCGGGATTTACGCCTTTAGTACTAGTCGACAGCCCCTGGCCTATGGATGGCGGGCATGGGGAAGTCATGGCCCAGGCCCCGAGGACGGGTCATGAAAAATTGGTATCAGAGGAGTTGGTTCTACTACAGAACATAGGACTCTTATTTATATTACTGTGAAAAAATAGTGTTAAGAGTATTGAGTGCGGTTTTCGTTCCAGGGAGTCTAATGTATGTGTGGTGGCTAACGTATCCATACACCTGGACTATGACCTCTGATTTCCGACTTAGTGCACAAAAACATTGATTGAGTATGTGTTTCAAAGGTTTCCTTTTTGAATACTTTGTGTCTGCTCATCAGGTATATTGTTTTTACCGTGGCACACCTGTTTCTTTTCAGGATGCCCCCATAAAGGCAGCTAGCTATGGTTCTGAGTTACATATTGGATGGTAGCCCACCGAGCAAGAAGGCCTCAGTGCAGGGCTCCATCACAGCGGTGGCACCAAGTGTACCACTACCCACTGGGCCACCAATACAAACAACCCCATCATCAGAGATTGAACGCCGCCTGAGTGCATTTCACGAGTTACAACGACATATTCCACCTAGGTTCCACAAAGAGATGGACCCACAATAAGCTAAGGATTGGCTGGAGGTTGTCATCAGAGTTTTTAGATTAGTAGGGACACCAGCCAGCCCTATGGTGAACCTTGATGTGAGTCTCCAGCATGCAGAAGTAGATAGATGGTGGAGCATGATGATCCAGGTGCATGATGAGGCATCATTACTTTGGACAGACTTTGAGAGTCTCATCCACACGGAGTTTGTTCCATCCACACTTTGTACAGTGTGAATTAAGGAGTTACTTCATCTGCAGTAGGGTTGTATGACAGTAGCTCAGTACTCAGTGATGTTCACTGACCTCTCACCCTACTCCACAGATATGGTACGAGGACCATTATTTATGGCCCGGACCATAGACTAGGGGATCTGACAAGAGATCAAGGCTTCGATGATCTCCCTCAGTATTCTGACACAGGCAGACTTTATGGATCGATCCCTTCTGGTGGAGAGCATTATTACTGATCCTTCACCAGCTATGAGACCCACCTTATGACGACACATAACAGAGTCTTCTACAGCTAGCAGGAGAAAGTTGACGGAGAGGTCCAAGAGGACCAGGACATTAGATTGGAGACCTCAGGATTTATGTTCTATTTTACGGGGCACATGAAACCGAGCCAGCTATATGAGGAGCTTGTAATGCTATGCATGCGGAAGGCAAGGTCAAATGGCTCGGGACTGCATGAACCACAATGCGAATGAGCAGCAGTCAATAGAGGAACCTACCAGGGAGAGGAAAATTTTTGACCATGGTGGTCCTCCAGGAGTGGGCAGACGAGGTAGAGGAGCTGTCCATGCACCGGGTGGTGGATGACGTTTCGAGACTCTACCACCACCACCACCACCAGGAGGTCCACCCTGACCACAGGGAGCTGGAAGACAGATGTGGGCTCAGCTCCAGGTATTCTAGGCCTACGACCATGGTGCACCTGAGATGATTCGAGGTACTATCTGTTTCTACTCCACCCTTGCTGCAGTAATTATAGATACATGTGTGAGTCATTCTTTTATTGCAACTACCCTTGTTCGGAGCACGGAGATTTTGATGGAGGTTTTGGCTTGATCCTTAGGGCTAGAGGCACCTACAAGAGTAGACTCGAAGATTACGAACTGATGCTGGTGGTATGACCTTGCTCTAGGAGGAAAGAGCATCGGCTAGAATCTTCATGTAGTGACGTCGAGGCCTTACGCCGTCATCTTGGGTATGGACTAGTTGTCTACAGTCCACGCTCAGGTCAACTGTATTAGGTGGAATTTGTGATGTGTCCGCACAGATGGGACTAGGTTCACCTTCCCTAGCGAGAAGGGAGCCTTTGTAGCACAGGATGGACAGACATAGAGGAGAGGGTAGGCGATCACACATCAGTTGGATAGTCTAATCCTTAGAGCGGTTGACATGCGGAGTCCGAGTTTTCCTATTGTGGTGGATCAATAAGTTGATTTTTTTCATGATGATGTACCAGGACTACCTCCTCGTAGATAGGTAGAATTATACATAGACATTTACCCCAGGAAATCACTGATATCTACTCCAGCATATAGGATGGCTCCCAATAAGCATCGTGAGTAGCGGGTACAGCTAGAGGACTTGCAGGGATTGTGATTTATCTGACCCAGTGTTTCACCTTGGGCTTCCTTTATTTTATTCTCCAAGAAGGTGGATGGGAGCTTGTGACTGTGTGTCAACTACCATCACCTGAATCACGTGACCATGAAGAAAAAGTACCCACTTCAGATTATTGATAACCTCTTTGATCAGATCAATGGAGCACGGTGGTTCTTGAAGATAGGACATAGGTCAGGCTATCACCAGCTCACAGTTCGAGATGTGGATGTGCATAATATGACCTTCAGGTGTCGGTATGGCCACAACGAGTTCTAGTTTATACCCTTCGGCGCAACCAATGCTCCAGCAGTGTTCATGATACTCATGAACAAGATCTTCTAGCCTTACCTTGATCAATTTGTCGTATTCTTCATCGACGACATACTGATTTACTCGACTAATGAGGAGAAGAACGCCTACCATTTTCGGGTAGTACTGGTCACACTCCATGAGCACCAGATTTATGGTATGCTCTTGAAGTTCCAGTTCTGGATTTGAGAGGTTTATTTCGTGGGACACGTCATCTCAGAGGCTGGAGATGTAGTGGATCCAGCAAAGATTGAAGAAATACGTTTTTGGGAGCCACCGAGGAGTGTGACAGAGGTGCAGAGTTTCCTGGGTCTGGCTGGGTACTATCGGAGATTTGTGCCAGACTTTTCCAGATTTACTGCATCGCTTCCAGCTTTGACAAAGAATGGGAAATCCTTCATGTGGTTAGATATATGCCAGTAGAGCTTTTATAACCTGAGATAGATATTGACTCGTGCTCCCATCTTGAGGATACCGGAGGAGGGCGTTGGGTACGTAGTTTACTGTGATGCATCAGGGACAATAATCGGGTGTGTCCTGATGCAGGAGTGAGTAGTTAATGCGTATGGTTCACAGTAGTTGCGAAAAAACGAGCAGAACTACCCTACCCATGACTTGGAGTTAGCAGCAGCAGTATTCGTATTATAGATGTGGTGACACTATCTTAGGTGAGATCTCTTTACATTCTATTCTGACCACCAGAGACTCAGGTACATCTTCTTGTAGAAGGACCTGTACCAGAGATAGTGGCGATGGCTCGAGTTCTCCAGGAATATGAATTTAAAATAATCTATACTCTTGGGAAGGGGAATGTTGAAGATGATGTTATCAGTAAGAGATCGGGCATTCAGCTACTAGGAGAGGCAACAGAGTAGGTAGTCGTGTTTCAGATATCATTTGTGGATATAGATGGAGCAGCCTTTCTTCAGTCTCTCACAGTCACTCCTCCAAATCATCAGCGAGTCAGGGAGGAATAACGTGGGGATATTGACTGTGAGACACGACGTGCTCAGATATCCACAGGGAAAGCACCTGATGGATTTTATGAAGGAGGGGAGCACTTTATCCTCTTTAGGGGACATACTATGGTACCAGTTGCACTGCAAAAGAAAGTGCGGAGGGAGTTTCACACTTCCCCTCTAGCGGTACATCCAGGAGTGGAGAAGATGTATTAGTACCTTAGACGATTGCACTAGTGGCCGTGTTTAAAGAAGGCTGTAGCAGAGTTTGTATCACGATGCCTCACTTATCAACAAGTGTAGGGAGACACCAGGTACCAGAAGTCTTGGTACAACCCTTAGAGGTCCTAGAGTGGAGGTGGGATGGGATATACATGGATTTCGTGATGGTGCTTCCACATACATCTAGAGGACATGATTCTATCTGGGTGATAATAGACCGACTCACCAAGTTGGCCCACTTCCTACTAATTAGAGATAAAGGCTGAGCAGAGTGCTTGGGATGCTTTTACATTCAGGAGATTGTATGTATTCATGGGGTGCCATTTTCTATCATTTCTGGTCAAGATTCTCGATTCAGTTCCCAGTTATGGAAGGGGTTACCGGAGGCATTTGGGATGCAGCTATGTCTGAGAACCACCTTCCATCCTCAGAAGAATATTCAGACCGAGAAGACCATTCAGAATCTTGACGACATGCTTCGTACATGTGTCCTCGCCTTTGGTCGTAGCTGGGAGGATCACTTACCCTTGGTGGAGTTTGTGTACAACAACATTTACAACTCCACCATCGGGATGGCCCCTTACGAAGCACTGTATTGCCAACCTTGTAGATCACCTCTGTGCTGGAATGACCCAGGGGAGTCAGCACATGAAGGATTAGAGATGGTTCAGGATATGATGGATAAGGTGCAAATCATCCAGGAGCAGATGAATACTGCACAGAGTAGACAGAAGTCCTATGCTGATAACAGATGGGGACCACTGGAGTTCGGGGATGGTGACCAGGTCTACATAAGGGTCTCACCTCGATGAGGTCTATAGAGATTTGTCCAGGGCGGTATGTTATCTCCACGTTTCATCGAACCTTTCCAGGTCCTCAACAGAGTAGGTGAGGTGGATTACCTCTTGGCCCTTCCACCTCAGTTGCACCAGGTGCATAACATCTTCCTTCTATCTCAGTTGAGGAGATATGTGCACGACCCGACCCAGATCATCGACCAAAGGGAGTTGGACAACGATGATGGGGTGAAATTCACAGAGGTCCTGGTGTAGATCGGGGATCGACATGAGCAGGTCCTATGTGGATGGTCAATTCCTCTGGTGCGTAGTCGCTGGCAGCATGGAAAATTCTATGAGAGCACATGGGAGCGGGAGGCTCAGATGCGTGCTCAGTACCATCATTTGTTTCCCTAGTGAGTGTTTTAGCTTTACGGGGACGTAAAGCCCTGTAGTGGTAGTTATGTAAATACCCTAAAATTTCATGTAATTTATTTAAACACATTGAAATTTTACGAGTCCGCATTTCTTGACGGCGCCTGATTCCGAGGACCGGTGTGCCTGGAATCAATTTCTGATGTTTTTTTGGGTACGTTCAGTAAAGGTATGTGCGGGTTTTTCTATATTTTGAACCGATGCTCGGAATTGAAATCCGTGGGCACTAATGAACTCGCAGCACAAGTATTCCTTTAAGGTGACCATTACTGCAGTTGCGTTTTCATGGGAAGAGAAGTAAATTTTAGGGGAAATAAAATAAATTAAATAAAATTGGTGTACACAATTTTATTTGGGTTTATGGTTATTTCTAGAAAAGGAAAGTTGGGGTGGGGCCCACACCTCCCATAACCACCCATGAGAGGATATTTGTGTGGTGGGTCCCACATGAGCCCTACCCTTCAACTCCCTTAAACTCCCCATTAACACCCCCTTTTTTAATTTGACAACTCCTCTCTTTTGAATTTTAAACTCTTCACCTCCCCTCATTAATGTGGTGCCTTTCCACCTCCCTTCCTTAACTTATTTTATTAATTAATTAGCTTCACATTATAGATGAATTAGAAATTTTTGGGAAAAAATTAAAAGAATATATATCCATAATTTATTTTGGTTGGAATAAACTTGTTTTGATGGGATTTGAGAGTATTTAGAAGGAAGTGTTCCTCTCCGCAAAGAATGCTCCACAACTAGTAGAACAGGAAGCAATTTCTCTCCACCTCCCTTTTCAACCGGAACAAGATCGTGAGGAAGGCCTTAATCCTTTTTTATTCCTCCGAATCAAGGAAGAAGTCACCGCTTGTGAGGAACGCCGTCTACGACAACAACTTCCGAAGTTCAAAGGATGATAACATTCTCCGCAATGTCGTCTTTCGCGACACCGTCTTCCACGACGCATGAATACCGCGATGCTCGACTTCTATGGCTCGTTGACGAATGAACCTAAAATACGAGGTAGGGGGTTTTATATAATGTTAGGTGAATATTTTTTACCCCGTTCTTCATTGAATTTCTTGATTCTCATCGGCCTTATGATATCGCCTAACGCGGAGGGCGTGGGCCGAACAAACATAGCCTGATGACCCTCTGATGGTTCTTGAATATTTTGATAGCGGCGAATGGAGGTAGTGGATACTAGAGGAAGTGACGGCCACACACCGATTGTGTGTTGAAAAACTGTTAATTGCAACTATGGGCCGCTCGGATAAAGAATAACCAGCCAGCCGTAGCTAGCCGGGATGGAGGAAGCACGGCGCCCCATGGCACCCTGCTGTAGAGAACCGCGGCCCGTGCTCCACGGGCCGCTGCGGCTGACGAACCAGCCGGCTCATTAGCTAGCCGGGTATGAGGAGGCCGCGGAACCCGCATGTACCACGTGGGAGGACATTGGCCCACTGTTGGGGCTGCTCGCGCTTGGAAGACCAGCAGGCTTCGGCGAGCCGGATAAGAGAGGCAGCGCCGCTCAGCATCGCCAGTTTGGGAAACAGGGGGGCCACGCCACACCGGGCTGGGCCAGGTCACGCCCCATCAGGCCGGGATGACCCCCTTCTAGGTTGGACCTGCGGAACTAGGTCGGGCCAACCTGCCAGTCCACTGGGCCTAACGGGTCAGGCCCGTTTAACATAAATGTGAATAACATTAAGACTGCCAGTCCGATCGATGCCCCATCTATTGCACTGGGATCCTCAGGACAAGATAGCCCTTTTTCGATACTCTAAATGAGTTTTGGATGATTTTTTAAAATGGTCAGGTTTGGAATGATTGAATTTCCAACTGGGCCCCTGGAACTGAAAAGCCAATATCTATAAAACCGGGCATCCAATTGACATGGCGTCTATCGAGTTGGGTTCCTTTTAACGAGACAAAACTTCATGATAACTCAAATATATAATTCTTGATTGTTGATGTATCGACGCCTTGGTTCGAGGAGCAGACCCTCCCAGATTCGAGGGTGCTTTGTGCGGGAAGCCTAGAGCTAGCTGTGACTGTGACGACTACCGTACTGGAATCCTCTGTGGGTTCGACGACAATGTCTACCGTACTAGAATCCTCTATGGGTTCGATGATGACGACAACTGTACTGGATTCCTCCATGGGTTCGACAATGATAACTATTGTACTTGTATCCTATTTAGGTCTAATAGTTTGAATTATGTACAAGTATCATGGGTGGGTCTGACAGAGTAGCCGGTCTAGTATCCTACGTTGGTCCAACAGCTTAGCTGGTCTAGTATCCTATGTCGGTCCAACAGTTTAGATGAATCAGTGACTACATCTCATCATCTATATCTCTATACGAAAGATGAATACTATTGTGAGATGAGTCTTGATATTAAATCATTATAATCGATATGATTGGCTTGCTTTACTATGTGGACTGGGTTGTGCTTGGGCATGAGAGTTGGAGTCGAACTGTGATTGGTATCTTAGGTATATGTATGGGTATATAATTAAGTAGAGTTGGTTGATACTTTATGATTTTATCTCACTTCTGTGTTTTATCCTTTTTGGATTATGGGAGACCATAGAGGGTCTTGGGGTCCCTACTGAGTATCGAATACTCACCCCTGCACGAGATATGCCCGCACTATGTTGTGTTGGACGCAGATGACGAATATCACTGATCGAGGTGGAGGCTTGTGGAGCTGGACGGTACCCGGAGGTGGACCACTTAGTGAGACGTAAATAGAGAAGACGACCAAACCTGAGGTGATAAGGAGGACATATATACCCACCCTTCAGGTGGTATTGCAATAGGATGACACAGTGGTTGCTATTTTACTTCACTGTAGTTGTACTAGATTTTCAGTTGTACTCTACTTACTGTTGGGACTATATTTCCGGCCACTTTCCTTTCAGCACTTACTTTTATATTGTGTATTACTTAGTGATTTTTTCTTCTGCGTACACTATTGTGTTTGTTTACTTTTATAAAGGTAATTCCTTCCCTTTTTTCAAGATTTACACCTTTGGTTCTAGTTTCTAGCTCCTGACCTATGGATGGCGGGCTTGGGGTAGTCACGACACGGGCCCTGAGGATGGGTCGTGACATATCTGTTATATAATGCATCAAAAAACATAATTTCATCATAAATATGTAATATATCATATGAAAGTTTATTTAATTTCATAATTTAAAACCATTACTTGTGATAAATGACAAATAATTGATATTGTTTCAAAAGGTGGTATTCTATCATACACACAAATAGTGATTTTTATTACCCATTTGATGATTTTCTTTATATTTTTAGGTAGAACACATAAAATAAGAAATACATGTATATTAAGGATGTTGACATTTTTATATAATCATAGAATAATATGAATTTAACGGGTGGAGAAAGAAATAAAAACAAATTGACAGTCAAAAAATGATACATCTTCTTTGGGTAACTCATTTTGATTCTCACCAATGCACTTCCATGGATAAAATTTTTACAAAAACTTTTTTCCTATAATATCAGAGGACTTATTTTGGGAACATATTTTCAATGTATTATGGTGAACCTAATGTTATTTAGAGGTGTGAAAATGTGAGGGGGTGATTTCATTTTATAGTGAAGGGTAAGTAGAAATCTAATAAATACAAAAATATAAACACTATTTGGAGATATATGTTACATAATTTTCCTCCAATTATGGATAAAATTAGATCCAGGAATTTATATGGTTTAAAAATGTCGATAAAATATTTCTCTACAAGTTTCCAGTTCATTTGATCAATTATTATTAATGTTTTACCATTATGTAAACCGGTTTTTACATAAATCCCAGTAATGAATTTTAATTTATTTCCCAAATATTTTTGAATAAAAGCTATTTTGGACTTCCTAGATATTTTATGTTATCATTATACCAAAAATGTAATCCATTATTTTAAGTTTCAATAATTTAAATGAAATAATTTAATTTAAAATTAATCTGGAAGACATAATGGGATTTTGAAATGTTAATTTGAAAATGTCCAAAAGTATAGAATGTTATTTTATCTGATATAATTTTAAAAATGATTCCAATGGAATATATTAGATTAATATATGTATTATTTATCTAATATAACATTAAAAACAATTTTATATTTTATATTTCCTTATAAATAAAATATATAAAAATTTATTTTCAAGTCAAAATTCTTTATCATCCACTATTTATCAAAATATGATAGTTCTCATGAAAAAAAACAGACAAAGTAAATTTGATAATTAAGATATTAAAAAATAAGTTTATTTTTCATATCATATTCATAAAAGTTTCAAAATTTACTTTTAAAATGGGATTCAGTTTAAATGAAAAAAAACATCCTTTTTCAAAAACCAATCTATCTGTGCTTATATATTATTTTAATTCTTATTTTGTTCCTATAAAACATATATAAAACATATATTTTATTTATTGAATATATATCATATAAATTTCTATAATATATGTCGCTTATTTATATAAATTTAATTTATTAATATAATATTCATCTGTGGTGAAAAATAGTATTTTAGAAAAACATATTCTTAATATTAAATTTGTTTTTATTTTATTTTATAATTATTAGTCTCCAAATAATTAATTTTAAACAAAATTTTAAACCATAATTTAAAATTTTTGTTAATTATATTCATTCACACCATTCAAATAGATAGTTTATAACTCTCATACAATGAATAGTATATTTCTGTTTGGTAAGCCTCGACCTTGGTTGTAACAAAATTTATTAAAGAAACAAATTGTTATATATAATTCATAGTAAACATGGTGTTTTTATAACACTATATGAATTATGAATTGTGTGGAACAAAATTAACTAATTAATTTAAATTAATTATTAATAATTTTTTTCTTAAAATAAAATGTTGTTATAGCCATCACAGTAGTTAACTCTCTCATTCTATCATTCCAATATGAGGAACGTTACATAATGATTAGATATCTATAATGGGTATCCATTATTGTATACATTTTATATGGATGAACCATCATATAGTTGTATCAGGCTAACCAATCATATAATATCTATTCAAAACATCTATCATTCATGATTTATCATGATCACCCATTCTTCATATATATTTTTCATGTAACAAATAATAATTTTAAATTTTCTTTTAGGGGACAGATAATCCTAAAACAGATTAAAAACACTTTTATATTAATAAATTTCTGGAATCTAAAAGATGATTTCATATATAAATGTATTTTAATAAACTAAAATAACCAATATAATGGTAAAGAAGTTCTCTAATAGATTATAACATGAAATCAAGTAATTGAATCCCTGTTTAAAATAGTGGTCATATATATTGGAAGAACCATTGAAACCTTATATGATAAATTAAATCACTAGTTTTCCTTTTTGTAAAAAAAATATAATGAAATAAGAATCTGTAATAAAAGTTCCATAATATTTTATAAATAAATCTATATAAATTGTTACTAATATGTACATGGATTAGAAGGATTTGAAAAATAAATAAATAAATAGTTAACGCATGGGTTTTATGGTAAAGAGTCCCTTAATGTGATTCGGTATAATATAGTATCTTATTTTTTCCAACCATAATAATAAAAATATGTTAATTATATAATTTATGAAAAAATTATTTCATATATATTATTCCATTTTATTGTATTTTATGTAATTTTATATTCATTTACATAATATTTTTTTTTCGTGTCGGATTATTTGAGGATATTCAACTCATATGTCTAAAAATAATTTGTTACGATGATCATGATCAGCGAGTTCTTTATTAAATTCTCTCTAGAATAATAATAATGAAATTAATATCTATTTTAAACATATATTATTCATTTAAAATCAAAAATCAAATATAGTTTTGAAAGATGAAATATGTTATAATAATGGATATGGTATGTTTTACGTACACATATGTAACAATTCAATTATTTAAAATAAATTCAAAAAGAAGCTAAGTATTATTTTACATTAACATAAATATTTTTATATCATAAAGAAGTTATTTACTTAAATAAATGTATATATATCTTTAATTCTATGTGGTTATGTATAATGGATCACATCTCTTTATGGAGGTAGTAGTCCAGATGTATACATGAATGATGTAATAATATTCAAATAGATATAAATATATGAAATTAGATGATAAATTGTATTATACTAATGATGAACTTTTCATTAATATCCAATATGTTCTTTAATTTCATCACTATATGTATACATATGAGGGGATGATAGAAAATAAATTATATCAGTTTGCAATGCGGGGGACCGCAGAACTCATTAAAAAGGGGTTCATTTCATTTTTTTTATGATGAAGGGATGTAAATTGGACATTAATTTAACATAATAGAATACTACTATATAAAAATATACTATTTTTTGTCAAATAATTATAATATAATATTTTATGGTTGTAGTATAATAATTAAAGAGAAAATTATCGGTTAAAAAACATACCACTTCACCACACAACAAATTTATGTTTGACTTAATGACCTTAAAAGAAAATATTCTGATCAAAGTAATTAGTAAAGGATGTTTACATGGAGTAATGGATGTAATTTATCTAGTAATTTTACAAATAAATATGTTTTTACCATTGAATTAATGTTGAGATGTGTATCCATTTTACAAGGAGTATATGGGAATTCACTAAATACCATAATGTTTTAAATTAATATAAACAAATTTCCTTTTTATAATTCTTCCGAATTTTATAAACTACATGAAAACATGAATCTAATTTGGAATCCTATTATAAAATAAAATTTTCACATGTTAAGATAATAATTTTACCTTAATCATCTTTTTTAAACCCATGTTAACCCTTTGTTATGATTACCATAATAACACAATATTGTACTCTTTAGGGGCCATGATAGTTAATATAAAATAAAAAAAGAAATTAATTAACTATGGTTTATAATATAATCGATTTCCCAATAACAACGACGAATACTAAATATCATGTAATTTTAAATAATCTACGAAAATATTATATATTATAAAATATATCATTTTTTGAATTACATTAAATATTATAATTTATTAATTCTCTGTGTCATGTATAGAGATTCAAATAACATAGTAATTATAATATATGATGTACACAGTATTGATATAATAACCCAATAAAATTTTTATATCTATGGGTATCATTTTAAACATTATATTTTTTGATTAACATCTTGGTTAAACAATTTATCCTTAGCTATGGAAATGACTTTTCAATATTATAGGAATAAAATTTTATATATAATGGGATAATTTACTCATAAATGGAATATAAATTATATTTATGACATTTTTATTGACATATATTTTCTTTTTTAATGGTTTTATTTTCTAAAAATATTATAATATAATATTATATAATATATATTAATATTAAATTAATTTTAATGAAATAATCATAATATTTTACTTTGAATAAAACATGTTTTTTATAAACCATTAAAAAATATAAAATATATAGTATATTTATCCTCATGATTCATGGGATGCTATAACTAAACAAAACAATAAACTTTTAGGGTGTTGAAAATCCTACTCTTTATTTTTCTACTACTTGAATGAGTATTGTATTGGTATTCTGTAAACACTTAATATTATTGTTTAGTCACTAAATATTATAATTAAACTATAATAAAAAATAAATTATAATTAAAAAAACTTTTATTGTTAATCATATGTCTTATTCTCCATATCCCAAAAAATGTAGTTATAAAATACATGAAATCGTCATTTTTTTAATTTTTACATTACATAAATATTATAATGTTCCAAAACCAAGAAATATGTCTCCAGGAATCAATTTTTTCAAACATGGATAAAGATGTATGAATATAACTAATAAAACGTTACAAATTCATTTTTATGGTAATTTTTTCATTCTCTTATTATATTAGCCTCATTTAACCAATTTTTCCGTACATGGTAATAGTTACATACAATGGTTTGTATTCATAACAGATGAAATTAAAAGGGGTTGTTTTTTAAATATGGACCGCATTATTAAAAAATGGAAACAATTTTTCCATTTTTAGTTTTAAAATAAAATAA
Source organism: Viscum album (assembly GCA_963277665.1). Classification (NCBI taxonomy): domain Eukaryota; kingdom Viridiplantae; phylum Streptophyta; class Magnoliopsida; order Santalales; family Viscaceae; genus Viscum; species Viscum album. The sequence goes on from OY728165.1 coordinate 739,008,462, forward strand.
TATTAATTAAATATAAAAACAAAAAACTAAAGAATAACATTGTTTTAGAAAATCCCATATTAAGAATAGAAAATTTTTATACCAAATTAATCAATAAATTAATTCAAATGAACATAATTGGATTACTAATAGTATTAGAGAACATTTTTTTATTTCATTATAAATTATTGGGAATAAGTTTAAATTCCAAATTCAAAATATAGCTTTTAATAAAATATATAATTTATCACTATTCACTAGAAAATCCTTCCTTTCAAATAAATACAAAATATTCACTATATACATATTTTAACCTAATTAATTCAAAAAATATGTAATTTTTATCAAGTAAAATAAAACAATTTTCACTAAATTTATTATAATGTTTACACAAATAACCAATAAAGACAATTCCTTCAGGAAAAAATATATTCCTTGAGTAAATAAGCATTACAATTAAATAACTAATTATTTTATAAGAATTAATTAATATGTGTTCTTTGCTTAATAAATTTATATATATATATATTCCATAATGTCTTAACTCATGTTCATATATACAACTTTATTGGCCATTTTTTATGGTTCTATTTACATTTTAATATCACAAAGTTCTTCCATGATCACTGTTATGTATATTCTACGACAATGGATATTTTAATTTTTTAATTCATGTGATAATACTCTTTCAACATGAAAGAATCCACATGATAGAAGCATAATTATATAAATTTCATTTATAAATACAACCAAAATATGAATATATATTTCTTTAGTGATATACCAATATATTAGTTGGTAAAAATATCTTCATTTATTAAAGAAATAAGTATAAAACAACACATTATTTATCATATTATGAGAGTTGATATGATCCAACCAGTCGCTTTCCTAAAACCACTTTATTATAAGATATATTTTGAAAATGGTTGATAAATGATGAAATTTATTCTCAGATACATTTATAAAAATTTCATTAATTAATCCTTGTCATTATAGAAATAATTTCATCATGTTATATTATATTTACTTTATTTTTAGTGCTTCCACACTGATGCATATTTTTTTCCATACATAGCCTCCAATTAAAATATATTTTTAATTATAATACTCTAAATTGTATATTAAATAGTATCACATCTAGTTAGCATATTAATTATTTTATATTTATATATATATTAATGATCAAACCCCCCTAAAGAGTAACCTATATTAATTACATCTTATAATGAATCATGAAAATATACAATTAGATTTCAGGAATATAATTTTTTCTATCATAGGATCAATGATTATTTATGATCATCGCTATTCTTGGATGATTTTATTATACAATGGATACTTAATTTCACCTATTATAATTAATCTACATCCTTACTGGGTATAAAATCCCCAATTTACCAATACATACTAAATTTAATCCTTAATAATTTCAATAAAAAATATAAATTTTGTTACACATATAACACTATAGAGAAAAATCATATAATAAATATATATTCACTATGCATAAATTATTAATAAACAACACCGCATGATAAAACATTTGAATAAATAATGAATGAAAACATTAATAGTTTCTTAAAAATCCATAATTGGACGTGGATATAAACTTACTCCACTACTTCTAACACATTGAAATCAAAATTTAAGCCATACCATTTTTTAATAATTTTAAATATTCATAATTAAATAATAATAAATATATTCATATTATATAACTGTATAAAAATTTCCTAAAATTAACCCTTTATTTATCATTCTAAGACTGTATTATTTATAGAATAGTATAGGAAACTATAATATTAAAAAATATATGCAAATAGTTAGTTAAATATCCCCCAGGTGTTTACCAAAAACACTTCATTGCACTACACTTTAATTTCACACTCAAAACCATTGAGTAAAAAACTATCCCTATAATAATCATATTTTTGTTATATTCTTGTCATATGTATCCAAATTATTCATATAAATTTTTCATATATATATATACACTAGATATAATTTTTGAAACATTTAATATTCTATTTAGGTATCTATCATACATTGAACTAAAAATTAGCAATGATATTTTTTATAAAATGAAATTGGTTACACATATAAAATTTAGTATTTTAAAAATAATTTATAATATCCCTCAAATGATATTTTAAATTTAATATAATATAAAAAAATATTTAAATTACATCACCAAAGATTTCTATGTTTATAGATTTTGTATAATGGGTAAAAAAATTAACTACTACAACTTATTTTTTTTCAACTAGATGATTTTTTCCAACAATATATGAAACTATATAATATATTTTAATTATTTAAGAATTCCAAAAAAATATTCCCTATAATATAATCTTTTAATAATATTTTATGTACATCATTTCATCAAATCTTTCTGATATAGAAACTTAATAAAAGATTATCTCAAATTCAATGTAATTTCAATAAAATTTTATTATAATTAATGATCATAAGTGAAAATAATATTTCCATATATTTATAATCAAGATAAATAAGAATTATTTTAAAAATCAATTCATAGATCATAGATCATTCAATATGTGTTGGAATATCTTAAAATTTGAATAAATACTATTTAGTAACATTAATCAATACAAATTATCTTGGATATCATAACAGAAGCATACGAATAAATATAAAAATTTATTTTAACTCCCTGACCAGGAAGGCGCAGTCAGGGGGTACTCCCCTGACCATTTATTAAAATAAAGGAAAAAGACAGTAGACAAGCAACAAAAACCAGAAAGAAGGAAAATTACATGTCACTACAACCATACCCGTCCCCATTCATATCCTCTACTGAAGCTGTCTCCCAAAGTCGGTGCATTATTTTAATAAAATGGCATGATATAAGGAAATCATGTCTCAACAGGCCAATCAGTTTAGAATTCATGGAAATAGATTACATACATCAACTTCGCATTACAATTTCAGACATAAAATATAGCATAGATGCTTCTTTGAGAACTCCATTATTCCCTTTTAGATTAACCCTGCATATCAATCATAATACACTTCTTGGAAATTATTGGAAAATAAAACATAAGAAAGGGGTGAGCTGAGATGCTCAGTAAGGATAATGAACTTATTAGAAGATAACATAATCAATATGTATGGTGAATAATTGAAAAAACATGGCTTTACAAATAATAAACATGAAAAATTTATGGAAGATATATGGTCTGAGTAAATAATGCCACAATAAAACGTAGTCTTGGGTATTCTACTTTTCAAATAACCACAAGAACAATCAATATAATTTTCATAATGGGGGAATGTATAATTCAAGTCATTTTGAAACATTTTTACAAGGCTTCAACAAATATGTATAAAAATGATTATGGTCTTGGTCAAAACCATATATCAAATTGGGACATGCCTAAGCCAATTCAACCTATAATTATATCATGAGACCTACCAATGCATCGAGGATATATGGTGGGATACACCCATCATGTACTATGTCCAATACTTTCCATGTATGAAAATAATATTAATGGTTTATGTGGTTATTCGACTATTAGAATACCCATGACTATGTCTTATTATGGCATTATTTATACAACTTATATTTCTGCCATAATGTGTTCGTGTTTATTGTTGGTAAAATAAGGTGTTTTCAATTATTCACCAGGCTTATGGATTATGTTATATTCCACTAAATTTTTGACCCTTACAGAGCATCTAAGATCACCCATTTCTTATGTTTTGTTTTCCCATGATTTCCATGAATTGTATTATTATGATTGATATGCTGTGTTAAGATAAAATGGAATAATATAGTTTTCAAAGAACTATCTATGCTATATTTGATGTCTGAAATTACAATGTTAAGTTGATATATGTATTATATTTCCAAGACTGCTAAACCGATCAGCCATTCGTGACAATATTTCTTTATATCATGCCAATGTATTAAAATATTGCACTGACTCTGGGTAACTGGGGTCGAGGTGTTACAGTTGGTATCAGATGATGTTTATAAATAACCTTGGATACTATATTGAGAAAAAATATTATTAGAAAAAATAATCCTAAGATAGACTTTGAGGATTAAAAAATAAGAACATCCAAATTTTTTGGTAATGATGATATTTTGTGCCTTTTACAAGCATTACATCCCTGTCCATACACGAGTTGAAAGAGGTGGATCTGGCACAGATGTACCTAAAGGTGAAAAATCCAACCAGGAGTTTTGGCTTGACCCGAGGTATACTGGTACACGACAATAGGCATTACCACACTCTTGGTTACGAAACTCCCAGGGGATATTCTTAGGATAATTCACAATTTATTTACAAACCATTATGAATGATATATGAGTAATTATTCTAGTAATGAAACCATTTTTATGATTATGAGACTAAATGTGTGAAAATATTTGATTAATGTTGATAATTTCACTAGTTTTTGGATTATACAGCATGATATGATCTAACCTAGTGTGTGTTGTCGTTTAAAAATATCGACCATTAGAAGAAATGATAACTCAACCAATATTCATGATCCAAGTGTAAGAAGGATCATATCATTCGTAGTCTTAAGCCATCATTAAAAGGGAAATAGCCTCCTGCGTATTCTCATCATATAAAGATATAGTATCATGTGTTAATAATATATGTGGAAAATTCTCAGTGTCCTATGGATTTGAAGTGAATCAAGAGAAGAAAAGAATGATATAGAGAAAGATGGATAAAGGGAGGAGGGGAATGAAGGATTTCATATTTGTGATAATTTTGAAAAGAATCACCTTGGAAAATCCCTGAAGGTAATGAGAGTTTTTTATAAGTGTGGAGAAAAGGGACACCAAGTACGTGAATGCAGGATTATAAAAGTTTCAAATATACGGTTCTTCAGTTGCAGGGACTTGGGAAACTAGGTGAATCAATGTCCAAATCATCATAGTATGCCCCAAATGTTGCTATTGGATAATAATAAAGATAGGATAATAAAGAAGATGATAAGGACTGATTATATTTTTAATTTTCATATAAAATAATTTTGTCATTTGAGTATTGTAAAAATGATTTACATGTTATAATAATTATAGAGTATCCAAGGATTGTACTGTAAGACTATTTCATGAAGGACATGAGACTGTGTGGAACCAAGAAATGTGACTCAATAGCATGATAATTTTTTTTAGAAAATATATTTTTGTGGGAAATATAAACCATAATATGGTTTTGATACTGATTTTATGTTTTTGGAATAATATATGACTGATTTGGATAAATTATATTTGATATTATTGAATACCTTGAAACTGATTAATGATTTGTATATTCTATCATTATTGGAGTTAAAATAGTTTTTGATATAATGATTATATCTATTATTTTATATGTAATATGGGTCCATGAATGTAATTAATAAGTTTTTATGGTAATTCAGGGTGTTACCATGTTTTAAAAGAATGCATTATGAAGGTACTGAAATTCTATTACGTGGAAAAAAAATATCTTTATTATGTTTACATTCCTTATAAATTTTTTACATTGAGTTTAGAAAAAAGTATTTTGGATAAGCATAAAGTTTGCAATGAATTATGTTAAACATTGGATACTATTTTGTGGTTAAAAAAACTTCTAAATTTTTTTTTTGTATTTTTATAAAAAGGACAACTCGGAGGATGGGCTAAAACACGTCATGTGTGGTAAGGTTGTGAGACTTGAACCCGAAACCGAATAGTGAAAAGGGTTCATCACCTACCACTATCCCATGTTATGTCATATTTTTTATAGTTTAGTTTTTTAAATTGTCAGACAGATGAATTATAAATTCTTTTGTTGAACCCTATACGATTATGATAAATAGAATATTTTTGAGTTCTATTGCCTTTTGGAGTGAATGATGAATTGTGGTAGAAATTAGGTAATGGATGGAAATCTACTTGTCAAGTATTCATTTTTCAATTTATTCTATGAAGAAATTGATTCTTAACCACTATGGAAGGTATCATAAAAACAAAAATGTGTTATCCTAATACCATACGTTTTGTTAAACCGATAATATTTTAAATCATCATTGATTGATGTATTTGAGGACCTCAATTTTAAAATTCATTTTGATTAATGACCTCAATCACTCCCTATAAATATTTACGTTTTCACTCCAATTATGTGTCTCTAATTGCTACAAATGTTCCCCAAATCACGATCATAATTTGGTGGTGAATTTTTCATTTCCCTTTACTCTTATTAAGAATAAATTTTGTTAACCCTATTTTCGATGTGGGTTTTCCACAAAGGTATTTTTCTATTTTAATATTTTATTTTCAAAAAACAATTTCAATTTATTAAGATGCAATTTATTTGTAGAGACCCGAAGCTTAACGTACATTGACATTACATTACATTTGCGGAATACTTAGTACATAACAAAAACACACACATAAGGATCGTAATAGTTTAGTGTCTTTTGAAACTCGGAATATAATCTTCTAATCCTGGTGAAAGATCTTCAACAACTCCCATAAAGATCTTCCTTTTTTTACCTAAAACCTTTATTTATATCCTAGGGAAAAGAAAACATAAAAGGGTGAGCTCAAATGCTCAGTAAGGGTAAACAAAAGAAATATCAATCACATCATATACATAAGCACATAACTTTTGGAAATCTTATCCTGCAAAAGAGATCATAAATTTCATAACATGGGATAAATCATGGTAGTGAAATGTAATCACAATAATCATAACTTAAAACATGAAACTTTGTGGCATACACACATAATCATATAGAATCATTTCTTGTTAGTCAAGACTCATTTCCAAGACTATCTTAGTGGACAATGTCCCTTTCTGAATCGAGTAACCCTCGTTTCAGTCATGTTTCACTGAACCGGTATAACCTACCATTCCAGCCATGTCTATCTCATGAGATATAAAATATTTACCCAATGCATTGGAGGGAGATATAGGTCCCACCCATCTTATAATGAATCCTTTCTTATGTGTGCCACATAATCATAAATCATACATCATCGCATAACACTTGTAACAAAAATGGGATTCTTGAAACATCAAGACGTCATAAAACAAATCATATAAGGTAAATGACTTCATAAAAATAATTTCCTCAAAACATAATCAAATCAATTTAATAATAGGGATAAAAATAGAACCCTATATTATCTTAGATGGAAAATAATTTTGATAAAACATTTTAACTCTATTCTTGAGGAAAATATCCTTTCTACTTCAAAAAAACACTTTTCTTTTCTTAACATGTCATAAAATTATAAACTAAAAGAAGTTGATTAAAAATAAACATGAAAACTTATAAAGGAAGATTCTTGGAAATAATGTTTTAAAAATCCATTCTTTCCATATAAGTTAAAAAAACATTCTTCGTACTTTTGTCGGAAAAGTCAAAAAGTACGTCGTACGAAAAACGACAAAATATTCCTTTCATATCTTTTACTAAAAACTCAAATAAGAGTAAAATTGGATATAAAATATTGTAGAAGGATGGAAATAATATTACATATTGAGGGAACATGGATGATAAAATACACCCCAGTAAATACTTACGAATAAACAATCTCGGATAAAAATGAGATTGTGATATATTCCCTTACCGTAGGTCCGACTTGCTTTGTAAGTGTCCGAACCTCCTCTTCTTTGAAACGCCTCTTTGAATCCTCCACTTAGGGAACTAAGATTGGTCTTTGAAGAAGACCAGGACCTCTAGGATTATTCTAGGGAAGTGGAGAAGGTATTTTGGCAGGGGTTGGCCGAGCTTGAGTTCTCAAATTGGTGTGAGGAGGAGGGGAAGGAGGTGCCCTTTTATAAGGGAGGAGAGGGGCACCTTAGGAATATCTCAAAATATTATTTTATATTAAAGTAAAAATCGGTTTATAATGGTTCCAAAGGGTCTTATTTAGAAGCTAAAGTGGGGATGGCTCTAAATCCTATCAACCAATAGGATTTAGACAAGTTTAGGTTATTATTTTAACCTTATCAGTTAGATTTAACTCTAAGTTAAATAATTTAACTTTTACCGTGTCTTTTTGTTTTCTTTCTCTATATGGTTAATACACTTACTATAACATGCCAAAAGAACCCAAAATTGTTTATTATTAATATATATATCCTTATATAAGTCATTTGGCTGAACCTTATATTTTTAGGAATAAAATAACAATTAATAATATTTTATTTTATTTAAAAACTATTTTGTGTCAATTTTGACACTATTTGATATATGATTTTTGTGAAAGTCATAACAGAATTATATGTTCGATACAAGTTGATTAATTCAACACTAATATATCATAGTAACCTAGAAAATTAGTGTAAGTCATAAAAAGTCTCAAATTACATTTATTTGGGCATTTATAACATCAATTCTGTCAATATTTCATTAATAAGACAATTACTGCATCATCTTTCTGTCATAATAAATGATAATTATTTAATCCCTAAAAATTCTAAATAAATTCCTATGATGTAGATAATTGTATTATCTTTCTGGAGACTATTCATGTTCGAAGTTTCATGAAGTTTATCACTAGATTAAAATTATTATACTTATAAGATTTAAGAAAGTGACATGTTGTCACATTCTTTGGTATTAATAATAATTAAATTATTTTTATTGAACAAATTTAATTAAATTAATCTAATCCGACCCTTAGGTGATATGAGTCGTTTTTTAGTCATCCAATATAATTTTTACATTTTTTAGGGTAATTTTAAAATATTATATTTACCCATAATTACACGATTTACCTTTAACTATGGTAAATAAAATTTACCGTAGTTACTATTAATAATTCCCAAAAATAAAAAGTATCCTATTAACATAATTTGGACCCACTGATTCCAAATATGGAATCCATTTTTTAAAATTCAAAACACAGAAGTTGCAGAAATTTCATTAAAATTAACCCCGTTGTCGAATAAAAACGGGTTTTTGTTTAAAACATTGCAAAAGATTGAATTGATTTAACTTACGAATTCAAGGTAAAATCAATTCTATTGACATACATCATATTAAATGGTAAAAATATATTCTATTTATACTTTAAAACCATTCAATATTATAATTTAACCACATAAGATATTACGATGAAAAAATTTGTTTTTAATTAAAATATAGCGTGTTTTTACTATTCATTAAAATGTGAAAGTTACCAGAATAATATGAAAATTTTATCCAAAGTAAATTTTTATTTGTTGATTCCAAAGAAGAATTTTATTTTGTCAAATTTAACTTATAAACATGTCGAAAACCAGATTTAATGTGGGTGCACCATCCAAAGGCGACAAAACTGCATTTTTTGAAAAATACTTATTTTACCCGAAAAATTTATTTTGTTCTTATACCATGTTCTAGAAATGTGTAAGATGAATAATAATGTTATCAAATTCAAAATTTAGTTAATACTATTCATAACGGCTAGTTCATGAGAATATTATAATAATATAACATTGTTTATTAAAACCCGGTATTGCGTACAACACACGCTATCGAGGAAGGTCGCGATTGCGTGTAATGCAAGCCAAGTCAGGGTTTCGTGTTGTGAAAGAATCCTTCGTTTTTTCGTATAACATAATCCAACCATATTTCATTTATACATTTAATATATATATATATATATACTCAATGTTGCGTAGAATAACTATTATCAAACTTGTGTGTAACACGGTCCAAGAATAGTGGTGCGTATACTGCAAGCTAATACAGTGTTGCGTATAGCGCAAGGTAATCTTGGTGTAGAATACAACAAAAGACATTAATGAAATTAAAATAATATTTTTCATAAAATCTTGTGGTGTTACATTCTACCCCCCTTAAAATGAATTTCGCCCTCGAAATTCTTCGGGGTTATAAATGGTTTACTATTTGAAAGTTTCTTTGATAGAAACCCACATCGTAAAAAGGAATACCAAAACTTATCTTTAAAAACAAAAGTATGAAACGTAACGGTTACCCAAATAAACTAATCACTAAGTTTACACATAGGTGAAAATATGGATATGGAAGAGAAATCTAACCATCATGTTCTGATGGAGAGTGGTAGAGAACATGGCTATGGAAAAGCAAGTAATCACAAAGCCATAAATTTGTGACGATCTAAGGTACCATCCGATTCATCAGGTATAAGATCACTAGGACAACATTTTTGATTTTCAAGATCGTTTCCCTAAAGTTAAAGAATTAAAATAAATACTTACTTTATTTTGGTACAATCTCACTGTTGTTCATGCTTTTAACAATTTCCACTTCATCTCTTAAATAAATGAAGTTGAATTTGTTATTCGTGAAGTGTTAGCAGATCATGTGATAGAATGACAGGTCATTCCATCTGTCACAAACAAAAGGTTAGCAAATATTATATACATAAGTCGATCTATAGTGAGATTAATCATATATGGTTCCTAAAATGGACTTATACTTCATATATCATACTTCTTAATAAAATAAAACTAGTTTCTACTAGACAGGGACTTCTTGTAGGCCAGTGGTAGGCGATAAAGGCCAGTCGCACTTCGGTTGTGGGTTCGATTTCCACAGCCTTGTCCGACGCGATGGGCTGTCGCCCGTCCTGCAGGTTGTCCTTTTTCTAAAACTATATTACTATAACATCCCATCAATAATATCGAGAAAAACTTCTATCTTTAAACAATAATAACTTATTTCCAACATAATCCATTCCAATCTTTAGGCTTATCCATAATACTACATTCCACTCTCATAACATAGTGAAAACGATTACCAGAGATTTAACACCATCGTCGATCCCCATATATCAGAAGATATATTTTGTTGGTCACATTCCAAACATTCAAATTCCTTAATCATGTATTCTCTTGAATAACTTAGTGAAAACATGAATTTAGTTAAAAGTTAACACTTTCCACATACCAAAATCCTCAAAATTCTATATACTCAAACAATGATATCACTTATCAATCATGAGCTCATGAATACTGTCAAACATTTCATTTTCTCGTTTTCCCTTTATTATGCGCATATCATCTTATTTCCAAAAAATATATCTCAATCACTTTGAATACCACATTAGACCAACACATAAATATTCCAATATTCCACGATACTATATACAACATTATTTTGGAATCCCATTACATAAACACTTAATCATTCCACCACATCGTTGTCATATTCAACATCGCCAATAGTGATCGCATGTGACTTCCCTTTGTCCTTTACCTTAAGTGGTTGCTCATGTTGATCATCACTAACCCTTGGATTAGGGAATTTATTGGCATAATGTCCCATCTCCTTGCACTTGAAACATTGAAGTGTTGGTGGTGCGTTCTCTGCAGTCTTTTCTTTATTCACATCATTAGAAACCCTTTTCCCACTACTTCGACACTCAGCTGCTCGATGACCTTCTTTTCCACACTTAAAACATTTTCTAGTCCCTTTAAGACAATCTCCACCATGCTTCTTTCCACACTTTGAGCATAAGGAAACATTCATATTCTTTTCACCATTATTCTGAGATTTCTCCATGAACTCCATCTTTCGTTTCTTGTCAAAACCCTGAGATGGATATGTAACACCAACTTCCATTTCTACCTTGATAGCACAACGCACAATTTCTTCATAGCTACTGAAGTCTCTTATAGCCAATTCCCTTCAAAGACTTGGTTTTAAACCACTGAAAAATCGATCAACTTTACTTTCAGGTTGGATGATAATGCCAGATGCATACCTTGCAAGTCATGTAAAATTCACTTCGTATATACCAACAGATTCACCATCCTTCTGCTTCAGCTCAAGAAACTCCTTTTCCATCTTTGTTCGAAGAATACGAGGGAAGTACTTACTGAAAAACAAGTTCTTGAACTCGTCCCATTCCATGGACTCAATTTCATCTCTTGGCCTCGTATTCATGATAAGATTCCACCATTGATCAGCTTCACCTTCCAAACGATATACTACTAAGATGACTTTATCATGTTCAGAACATTTAAGAACTGAAAATATCTTTTCAGTGGTACTGATCCATTTTTTAGCAACAATTGGATAAGAAGTCCCACTGAAAGAAGGTGGATGTTGCCTCATGAAGGACTCAATAGAATATTGTTCCCTTCTCTGCTCATTTGGAAGTCGAAAATGATTCATAGCTTGTGTAAGTATAGCAATAAGATTTTTCACTCCATCTCCCATAACATTTGTTTGTTCAGGAGGGAAATCATTGCATTTTCCATTGCATTGATCAACACGGTTCCTTCAGGTTCCAGCCATCGTCTAAAACCCAAAAAGAATAGTGTGAGAGGCAAAAATCATGCTAGGGAAAACAACATAATAAATGGGGAGTACCCTCATTATCTAACATCTTAGGTTAAATTCTAAGATCGTTAGCACAATTCTAAGACTATAACCTATACGTATACTTAACCTTAGAGACATCCCTAGACATACCTTAGAAATATCTCTAGGGATCTCACTAAAGTTCTCGCATCCTAGTTTCCATAGGTTGACTAAACCTTTCCTCTGATACCAACTGTAGAGAATCGAAGCTTAACGTACATTGACATTACATTAAATTTGCGGAATACTTAGTACATAACAAAAACACACACATAAGGATCGTAATAGTTTAGTGTCTTTGGAAACTCAGAATATAATCTTCTAATCCTGGTGAAAGATCTTCAACAACTCCCATAAAGATCTTCCTTTTTTTTACATAAAACCTTTCTTTAAATCCTGGGGAAAAGAAAACATAAAAGGGTGAGCTCAAATTCTCAGTAAGGGTAAACAAAAGAAATATCAATCACATCATATACATAAGCACATAACTTTTGGAAATCTTATCCCGCAAAAGAGATCATAAATTTCTTAACATGGGATAAATCATGGCAGTGAAATGTAATCAAAATAATCATAACGTAAAACATGAAACTTTGTGGCATACACACATAATCATAGAGAATCATTTCTTGTTAGTAAAGACTCATTGCCAAGACTATCTTAGTTGACAAAGTCCCTTTCTAAATCGAGTAACCCTCGTTTCAGTCCTGTTTCACTGAACCGGTATAACCTACCATTCAAGCCATGTCTATCTCATGAGATATAAAATCTTTACCCAATGCATTGGAGGGAGATATAGGTCCCACCCATCTTATAATGAATCCTTTCTTATGTGTGCCACATAATCATAAATCATACATCATCGCATAACACATGTAACAAAAATGGGATTCTTGAAACATCAAGACGTCAAAAAACAAATCATATAAGGTAAATGACTTCATAAAAATAATTTCCTCAAAACATAATCAAATCAATATAATAATAGGGATAAAAATAGAACCCTATATTATCTTAGATGGAAAATAATTTTGATAAAATATTTGAACTCTATTCTTGAGGAAAATATCCTTTCTACTTCAAAAAAACACTTTTCTTTTCTTAACATGTCATAAAATTATAAACTAAAATAAGTTGATTAAAAATAAACTTGAAAACTTATAAAGGAAGATTCTTGGAATTAATGTTTTAAAAATCCATTCTTTTAGTATAAGTTAAAAAAACATTCTTCGTACTTTTGTCGGAAAAGTCAAAAAGTACCTCGTACGAAAAACGACAAAAGATTCCTTTCATATCTTTTACTAAAAACTCAAAGAAGAGTAAAATTGGATATAAAATATTGTATAAGGATGGAAATAATATTACATATTGAGGGAACATGGATGATAAAATACACCCCAGTAAATACTTACGAATAAACAATCTCGGATAAAAATGAGATTGTGATATTTTCCCTTACCGTAGGTCCGACTTTTTTTGTAAGTGTCCGAACCTCCTCTTCTTTGAAACGCCTCTTTGAATCCTCCACTTAGGGAACTAAGATTGGTCTTTGAAGAAGAAAAGGACCTCTAGGATTATTCTAGGGAAGTGGAGAAGGGATTTTGGCAGGGGTTGGCCGAGCTTGAGTGCTCAAATTGGTGTGAGGAGGAGGGGAAGGAGGTGCCCTTTTATAAGGGAGGAGAGGGGCACCTTAGGAATATCTCAAAATATAATTTTATATTAAAGTCAAAATCAGTTTATAATGGATCCAAAGGGTCTTATTTAGAAGCTAAAGTGGGGATGGGTCAAAATCCTATCAACCAATAGGATTTAGACGAGTTTAGGTTATTATTTTAACCTTATCAATTAGATTTAACTCTAAGTTAAATAATTTAACTTTTATCGTGTCTTTTTGTTTTCTTTCACTATATGGTTAAAAAACTTACTATAACATGCCAAACAAACCCAAAATTGTTTATTATTAATATATATATCCTTATCTTAGTCATTTGGCCGAACCTTAGATTTTTAGGAATAAAATTACAATTAATAATATAATATTTGATTTAAAAACTATTTTGTGTCAATTTTGACACTATTTGATATATGATTTTTGTGAAAGTCATAACAGAATTATATGTTCGAAACAAGTTTATTAAATCAACACTAATATATCATAGAAACCTATAAAATTAGTGTAAGTCATAAAAAGTCTCAAATTACATTTATTTGGGCATTTATAACATCAATTCTGTCAATATTTCATTAATAAGACAATTACTGCATCATCGTTCTGTCATAATAAATGATAATAATTTAATCCCTAAAAATTCTAAATAAATTCCTATGATGTAGATATTTGTATTATCTTTCTGGAGACTATTCATTTTCGAAGTTTCATGAATTTTATCACTAGATTAAAATTATTATACTTATAAGATTTAAGAAAGTGACATGTTGTCACATTCTTTGGTTTTAATAATAATTAAATTATTTTCATTGAAAAAATTTAATTAAATTAATCTAATCCGACCCTTAGGTGATATGGGTCGTTTTTTAGTCATCCAATAGAATTTTGACATTTGTTAGGGTAATTTTAAAATATTATATTTACCCTTAAATACCCGATTTACCTTTAACTATGGTAAATAAAATTTACCGTAGTTACTATTCATAATTCCCAAAAATAAAAAGTATCCTATTAACATAATTTGGATTCACTGATTCCAAATATGGAATCCATTTTTTAAAATTCAAAACACAGAAGTTGCAGAAATTAAATTAAAATTAATCCCGTTGTCGAATAAAAACGGGTTTTTGTTTAAAACATTGCAAAAGATTGAATTGATTTAACTTACGAATTCAAGGTAAAATCAATGCTATTGACATACATAATATTAAATGGTAAAAATGTATTCTATTTATACTTTAAAACCATTCAATATTATAATTTAACCACATAAGATATTACGATGAAAAAAGTTGTTTTTAATTAAAATATAGCGTGTTTTTACTATTCATTAAAATGTGAAAGTTACCCGAATAATATGAAAATTTTATCCAAAGTAAATTTTTATTTCTTGATTCCAAAGAAGAATTTTATTTTTTCAAATTTAACTTATAAACATGTCAAAAACCAGATTTAAAGTTGGTGCACCATCCAAAGGCGACAAAACTGCATTTTTTGAAAAATACTTATTTTACCCGAAAAATTTATTTTGTTCTTATACCATGTTCTAGAAATGTGTAAGATGAATAATAATGTTATAAAATTCAAAATTTAGTTAATACTATTCATAACGGCTAGTTCATGACAATATTATAATAATATAACATTGTTTATTTAAACCCGGTATTGCGTACAACACACGCTATCGAGGAAGGTCGCGATTGCGTGTAATGCAAGCCAAGTCAGGGTTGCGTGTTGTGAAAGAATCCTTCGTTGTTTCGTATAACAGAATCCAACCATATTTCATTTATACATTTAATATATATATATATATACTCAATGTTGCGTAGAATAACTATTATCAAAATTGTGTGTAACACGGTCCAAGAATAGTGTTGCGTATACTGCAAGCTAATACAGTGTTGCGTATAGCGCAAGGTAATCTTGGTGTAGAATACAACAACAGACATTAATGAAATTAAAATAATATTTTTCATAAAATCTTGGGGTGTTACATTATTGATGGAGGGTAAAATTTTACAACTCATGATTTAATAGAATGTTATATCTTCAAAGAATTTCAATAACTTGTGCTACACACAAAACCGAGTTCGAGGACAACATGGCTTACCAAACTAGCTGTTCAAATAATGTGGTTATGAATAGTATTACCCACATATTAAATTTTATATACCCTATATAATTTTAACTTTAATATTTTGTGTTTTTTATACAGAATATAAGAAAAATTCTATTTTTAAGATTAAAGAGGTATTATTCATAAAATACAATTTTTCTGCATTGTAACGGGGAACACTTTTTAATCCAATATTTGAAAATTTTATATATTAAATTTAGAGAAATTAAATTTTTCTTTAAAATAGGGACATAAAAATGTAGTTTGGATAAATATTTGGTACTTTTCTGATAACTTTCATATTTTCGTGAATAGTTAAAAATACTAAATTTTAATTAAATCCATATTTTTTTATCGAAATAATTTATGGTGTTAAATTATACATATGAGTGTATTTAAATTTTAATTACATTTTATATTAATCATATTATATAATTTAGGTCATTGGATTTAATTTCACATATAAACTGGACATAAACAAGTGTCAATCTTTTTGTAGTTATTATTTCTTAAAAACACGCTCTTTGTTTTCAAAACGAGAAATAATTTTAAATTAACGTCTCTCACATTATTGTTCTGAATTTGAATAAATGTATTCCATATTCGGAATCTGTAGGTCCATATTTTTTATATAGGTAACTTTTATTTTTAGGCATTATGAATATTTACTTCCGTAAATATTTTATTTACTATGGTTAATGATTAAATCTAGTAAATATGGGTAAAAAAATAATATTATAATAATATTAAAATTCCAAAAAACATGTACTAACCCTATTATATGATACATTTCTGACCATTGGACTCCTTGGGTCTATTTTGGGAAAACATAGAGCCACTAGAGAGTGATAATGACACTTTATATTTATCAATTTAATGGAAAGACAAAAATGACATAAACATATATATTTTAGTAAAACAACCTTTAAATGGGGTTATATAATTTATCATTAACACAATAAATACTAATTAAAAATATGAAAATATTTCATAGATAATTATATTTTATTTATAATTTTTAGACATTATATAATTAAATTTATTTTTGACACAATTATGATGCACTAATTATCTTATTAATGAATGAATCAAATAAATGGTATTGTAAATATTAAAATAAATATCATTTGAAAGTTTTGATGACATACACAAATTTTATAGGTGAATATGAAATTTTAGTATTGAATCAATGTATTTGGTTTGAAGTAATAAAGTTGTGGTTGATTTCACAAAAATCAAATACTAAATAGTGTCAAAATTGACATATATGAGTTTTTGAAACAAATATTATATTATTAAATTATTCAATATTACTAAAAATATAAGGTTATTCCAAATAAAATATATAATTATATTTATATCATTAATGAGCCACCTATGTTTATCTTGGAATTTTATTATATTTTTATTAGCCAATTATTATAATAATATAAGAATACATTGTAAAAGTTAAACTATTTAACTAAGAGTTAAATATAAATGATAATTCTATTATAGTGTCCCAAACCTATCTAAAACCTTTTGGTAGAGAGGTTTTCGATCCATCCCCACTATATAATCGAAATAAATAATTTTTGAGAAAATGACAAACTGAAAATTATTTTATCATAAAATAATATTTCAATCTTTTCCCAAGGTGCCTCTCAGCTCTCTTATAAAAGGGCAATTCCTCTTCAATCAAAATCACACCTCCAAATCCATTTGGATAGGCCAAACCCTACACAAGTATCGTCCCAATTTTCCTTACTTTATCTTAGAGGCCTTATATTGATCATAAATCCAACCAAATGATCCATTTTGATAAAATCAAAAGGAAGAACGTGAAGACGAGGAAAGTATTTAATCACCTCTTATAAATTCTTTTTCTACATCCACTTCCTCTTTCTTTATTGTTTCAAATCTAAAATAATAACTTCTGTATCATCTATTTACAGTGATATTATTATAAAAATGGTAAAACCATATTCATTATTTCATCAATCATATGAATGACAAAGTCATTATACGTGCGTACGTACGTCTTACCATCTCGACATTGTGGTGTAGATTGTTATTCAAACAATTCATTGTTTGTATGGGTATAATAATGAGTATAACTGATGTAAATAATAAATATAACATGTTTATGATTCTTTATACTTGATTTAACATTCAATTACAAACGATTTCACTATCAATAAAATGGTTTTTTCGCTCATGCATACGTACAAATTATCGTCTCCACAACGCGATGAGATTCATTTCAACGTTCACTATTCAACAATGATTATAAAAATTTATTTTGTTAACAAGTATGTAGTCTATTATATAATAATTCTATTGGATATATATATATATATATATATGTATGTATGTATTTACTTATATATATCTTATTCACTTACTTCCGTTCAATACGTTATGAAAAATGAAACAGTGTTTATGCATACATACGGCCTACCGTCTCCATAAATAGTGCCTTACATTTCATATATTTACCTATTATAAATATTTATATTCTAAAAATATATGATATTTAAATCATGTTTAATATTATGGAAGTATTAAAATCATAATATAAATGATACGATCAAAAATAAAAAATTAAAAGACGTATGATAATGAAATTGATTATTACCCAATTATTAATTTAACATGGAAATAATTATTAAATTGATAATATAAAGTAATAAATGAATAATGTATGATATAATAAATAAAAATATGGTTTTTTTATAATTTAATAACATACTACTATCATTATTCAAGAGGTTAAACCTACCCTTATCCAATGGAAAGTGCATTGTAAGGGTTAATTCCCCGATCTTGTTATTATACAAGATTGTTCATAGGAGAGTTTTCACTAGGAAATATTTATTATCCATTTCCATGTTTCATTAAAGAGTTTACGAAGGCATTATTGTAAGGGATTTTTTTATTAAAACATTATTTTAAATGTTTAAATATTAATTCTTCTAAATCATTCTCATTAATGTCCATGTTTTCAAAATGGTTTTTTATGATTTATTTACATGGACAAGAATTATTTTATAATGTTAATTCCATTCAATTATTTCAATGTGGTATGTAAAAATTTGATTCAAAATTGTCTTCAATGGTCTAACATTCAATATTTTGTGACTTTTAAATATTTTTATGAAAATAGGATACATGTCTCATAGAGTTTTATAAATCATTTTCATCAGTGTCATCATCCTTTGATGGATTTTAAACTTATTTAAAGTTGATTTATTATGATACAAATATTCCATATTGAATTGAAGGTTTTGTGATATGATAGACTAAGGAATTTTTTATATGATTCATGGTTTATGGACAAAGTATAGACATTTAGTATGCTAGTTTTAATATGAATTTATATGTTATCTTTCAACCTTTTTATATGTGGAATGTACTGGACATAGTAAGTGACTGATGGAGCCCACTATATCTCCTAGATTAATTAGTAGGTCTCATGATTAAATTTGATGTGGAATTGGCTGAGGCCTCCCCCAATTTGATATATTGTTTCGGATGAGGCCTTAATCATTTTTAGACATCTTGGTTGAGGCCTGGAAATAATGCTACAGAATGTCTAGCATTATAAATTACCTCATTATGAAAATAATATTGATGGTTCATATGGTTATTCCACTAGTAGAATACCCATGACTATTTTTTATTATGTCATTATTTACTGATCTCGTTTTTCTACCATAAAATGTTCATGTTTCTTATTTGTAAAGGCATGTGTTTTCAATTATTCACCATACCTATTGAATATGTAACCTTCCGCTAAATTGCTTACCCTTACGGAGCATCTAAGCTCACCTATTTGTTATTATTTATTTTCTTAGGATTTCCTATAAGTTTATTATGATTGATAGGTAGTTAGGTATAAGATAAAAGGGAATAATGGTGTTCTCAAAGAACGATCTATTCTGTTTTTTATGACTAAAATTGTAACGTGAGGTTGATGTATGTAATCTATTTCCAAGACTGCTAAACTGATCTGTCTTTTGGGACATGATTTCATTATATTATGCCAATGTATTAAAATAATTCACCAACTCGAGGTAATTGTGGTCAGGGAGTTGCATTTCATATTAGGGGTTTTATTTTTAATATCAAAAACATAATCAAAGAAAACCCCTTGTTAGAAAAGTCATTATACACATGCCAATGTGAACAAGCTTGTTTTTTTGAAACATAAAAATGTATCCCAAATCATTTTTCCAACTCATTTGTGAAAAAACTCATTATGTCTACACCATGCTACCGTAACATATATTAACAAAAACAAATCAATTAGAGGGTGAGATAATACCCCAACCATCATTATATATTCATATATTTTCGATTTAACTCATCATTTTATCATGAAGTATCCATGGAATGAAATTGCATTTCTTGACCATTTCATATTGATTCACATATCAAAAATATTCATTCAATAATCAATAATAATTATGTGATATTCATGTGTAAAATATACAAAAATCCATCAAAATTGAGTAACATTATAGGTAAATACAATTCACCAAAGATAAAAGAGAAAATGTTATCAACAACATACAGATAATGAATATATGGTTCTATCAATAATGTTTCTAGTCAATCAATGTATAGAGTAATAGTGAAATAAAGGGTTTATAAGTTATTAATAATGTAAATAAATTAGAATAGATATTGATTTTATAACCCATTATTGACAAAGAATGAGAAAGGATGTGATTAATTAGTTATATGATAGAGAATACTATTTCCTAATACATATATAGGAATAAATTAAATGGTGTGATTTGAATATATATATGAATTAATATTAGGAAGTATCAATGGAAAATAATTGTGATAAATATTAAATATGTTTTACTAAAACCACGTTGAAATTAATATCCAACATCCTATCCCTCGTAATTTACATTTTATATGACAGGTGTTCTGTTAGGCTATATGTGACATCCACAGGACACCAAAGGGTATTAATAAAATAGAAATTTTGTCAATCAAGTTCAGTGATATTTTTTAATTAAAAGATACCAATTTAAACAACATAAAAATAATCATTCAACCCTCAATATAACTAATGAGTAAAAAATAAAACTCAAAACACAATCAACCAAATAATTATAGAAGGATAACACAGGAAACTATAATAAATAATAATATTGATTGAAAGAAAAGTGAAACTGAGCTAAAAACTCCCAAACTACTACATGATCTTACTTGATAACCCATTATCAATGTATCAAGAAGAATTAATAATGAACTGGTATAACTTTACATTACTAGTGACTTTAAAGATGTCATTTTTAAAACCATATATGTACCAAAAATGGGGTTAGTGTAAACATATTATGATATCCCTAATTATATCCAAAATCACACCAATATGATAATGTATATAAATTTATATACTATATTTTCAAATAGTAATATATATATATATATTAATGTATCAAAATATTATATAGATTGAAAAAAAAATCATTTGAAACATTTCTCATCTCATTTTGAATACACATTCCATGTTTGCCCCAAACATTTTTTTTCAGACATGCATGTCTAGGTGAATTAACAATAGCATGATCATTCTCTCATGAATCTACTAGGTTTCCATAAGGTAACCAATACCAGGTGACCCATTAGAGCACCCCCTTCCACAGGGTCACGTCAAAAAAATAAACACACACAAACCTTGAATACCAATATACCTGACAATACATTTAACATAACAACATTAATTCGTTAAAAAAAAATCCAAAATCACTTTTAATGTATCCAATAAAACTCTTAATTTTTCAATAATGATTTTAAAATTTTCACCAAATATTATTATCAACCTAACTATCAAATTTACAAAAAATTTCAAGGATATCTAAAAATAGAAATCTAACAAGAATCAGACAATTATTTTATAATAATTTCCAAAGAAAAAAATTATTTTATGAAATTACAAAATATTATAATCATTTGATATTGATAAAGTGGCCAAAAACTTCGCAAATGTTCTCAAAAAATGAATAATAGAACCATAACCCTCTAAATCTAGGCTTGAATCTCCTTTCCATCAATATATCCGATCATAAAATATCAAAATTACTATAAATGATCAAGGAAATATCCAAATACAAATAGATATATGGTTCTAGGATAGGGGAATAGAATAAATATAATAATAGTAGACTACAACTATGACATACTAGCAATTTTATAACTCTAATTGGATTTAATTCACCTACAACACGTTCCAAAATATAAGGAGAATGTCAATAGAGGAAAAATGATTTTAGGATTATGAATTATTAAATAATTAATAGGGGTCCAAATATGTAATCAAAATTAGATCAAAAAATTTCTAATCTACAACTATACATTTCATAGTTAGGGTATATGGTTTCTCAGGTCATGCAACTTCATGAAGATATAATTAATCAACCCCTAAAATAGTTAAATAAGTTGGTCATAAAATCAATATGTTATCAATGTTTTTACCCTCTTTATAGAAAACACAATTTTTTCAAATAAATCATTATATTTTTTTTAAAATTAAGCATTATCCATGTTGAACTAACGTCCCTCCTCAAACAAGTCACATTGTTTCATGGATGGGTTGTACGATGGGTACTAACAATTCTCAAATAGTGAATGTCTGTAAAATCCTCCAATGCTATCCAAAACCCCTATTAACATCCATTAAACTAAACTCATCATTATATATACAATAACAATAATATTTAAATGGTCTTGTACCTTAAATCATGTTTTCTACATTCTACACCCCATTGGACATTCCATCCCCGAAATATAGAGATCTGGATTTGACATGGACTACTTTTGGCTATATTTTTTAATTTCAAATTTATAGTAAAATTTTTCATCTTGATTACGATCATTTTTCAAAAAAAAATACACTATAACGATTATATTCCAACCTAATAAAATTATCCAAAATTTATACAAGAATATAAATTAATGTGTCTTATGGACCTTGGTCAACATGTTCAATTGGATAAAATGGTCATGATAAGGTTGATAAATCCATTACCAAGACAAGTGAAATAAATTATATGAAAAAAACCATGGAGGAAAGTAAAATTGACCTTCCATCTCACTAATCAATTCATCTATTTCATAGGGGCCTATGTATAAAAGATACAATTTGACTTTTATTCTAAAATATAGTTTCTTAAGAATTGATGTTATTCTCAAAAACTCATGATCACTCACCACAAATTAAAATCACCATCAATGATAAAATTATTATGGTTTTTGAAGTATCTAATCCATCTCGATCCTCATTCTAATCAAATTAATCTTTATTTATGTCTCTTCAACATGGATTGGTCAAACTAGTGAAGTCTCACATGTTTCCACCCAATAAAAATGAAAATAAAAAAATAACCCATACAAATATTCCAATGTAGAATTATATATCAAGTCTATATATATATTATCTATATAAATATAATAATAGTATGTTATCTTTCAATGAGACACCACAAAACACTATAGATGATATAATCTTGTTGTCCAGGGTTGGATCATACTTTCATTTTTTCAATCCGTTCGAGGATGATATGTTGTGCTCAATGTAAAATGATGTAAAATTTTATTATATAAAAAATTCCAACAATGATAGAAAATCATAAGGTCTGGGTATGAATCAATTGGTACTGTAATTCCATACACCTTCACTACTTCCCATATATAGATTTTGAAAAATTATTTCACTATATGAGATTCAAGAGTAGGGATAAAATGAAAATTCTAGGGAAGATGATCCACAATTACCCATATGAAATTATGTTTCCTAATCATACTTAGAAAACTATTAAAAAATAAATGTTATGCTCTCCTTCATCTATAAAACAATTAGTAAATAATTCATCATTCTCATTGTTTGTTAGTGTTCAGCCTTGACCTACTGACAATTAAGGAATCAAAACACAAACTCACCCACAATAATTCCCCTTCCATCCTTCAAAAACTATGCATTCATCTATCTATTAATATTAATTATACCTAGATGAATAGATCATTTTGTATTTTTGTAAGAATAAATAATTTTTCACTATCAAGCCAATGTTTTTATCAACGTTTTTCTATAGTGAAATAACGATTTCAAAATGAACATCCAAACATAAATTTACTAAATATTATTGTGATTTAACATCATTATAAGACATTTAGGATCAGATATCTAATCCTCTTTCACATGTTGAACAAAATCAATAACAAACAGAACTCTAATGAAAAATGTAAAAGCCCAATAGTCAGTTCAATCTATATACATGTCTATTATTATAGAAATTAACTCACACTGAATTAATGTTTCATTTGAAAATTAACTAAATGAATTATGTCTAAAAAACTACTCAACAAAATATTCAAATAATTGATACACACACCAAGTTGAAGTCAGAAATTTGAAGGTATTCCATCTATATTTCGTTCGATTGATTTAAATCTATTTTTGAGAAAAAAAGTTTTTCAAAAACCTTATGGTCCATAAAAACAATAAATTTATCACAAAAAATATAATTAAGAAATTTATAAAATGAATTTACCACCATCTCCAATTCAATATCTTATTCTTGTAGTTCTTCTAATGCTAGTGTATTTGGAATTATCCTAAATAAAATAAACATGATCTCTCTACAGGATTACAAATCTTAAACTAGATCCTGATGCATCATGAACGAATATGTATCCATGTAGAGACACTTGAAACAAATTGGTTAGCACTAATGTAAATAAAATATTGTTCTCTTAGAAATAATTTTGGCATTCATTACTCCATTGAACATGAATGATTTTCCTCATTAAATTTGTTATTGGTGATGATAAAAGGTAAAAGTCACATAAAAACATATGCAGTATCCTTTTATTAGAAGGAAATTATATATCTAAAAGAAAATTTTTACCCCTTTCCTTATCATATAGTCATATATGTTTTAATAATCTATAGAAACTCATTATTCATATATGAAAAGTATAAAAAATTTATGAATTGTATCTTGAAGGAAAACTAGTATAAATTTGAATACAGACGATGCACTAATAAGATACCTAATACTACCACCATGTTTTCTCATTATATTCCATTATCTTAGATTAAAAAAGTATATCATCTAAAAACAACTATGAATTAATCTAGATACATTTGACATATCTAATTCATTAATTACATAATGATGGTTGGTGCATTTTTATGACCAAAAATCCAAATAGAAAATCCATAATTGAATATATTTGTTGGAATATTGCTTTTAGATTATCCTCTTTATGGAACATATTTTGGTGTATCCTAAACGAATTTGTGGGATAGAGAACTAATGGGATCCCATAAATTTAATAGAATATTAATTAATTCCTAGAAGACGATGTTGATTCAATATCATATCTTCATTAAGTGTATAATAACTGAAAAACATCTTTATAGTAATATCATCCTTCATTATAATTCGAACTTGTTCTTCCTAGGGAGATATCATCGAGTAAACCTTCTACTTTCTAAATATTCTGATTAAAATTCAAACCCACTCAATTATAGTATTTTCAGTTGATTTGACCAAATTGATATAGTGCACATCCATGATATTAGATCAATCATAAACTCTACTTTTAATTATTGAGGAAACTCTATGAAATATTTGTGTAAGATATCAAGAAACTAATAAAAAATAGTTGGAAATTAACAAATACTAATATCATTTATAGATTCAAATGTAAGTGATTCCAACTAAAAATTTTTGTTTCTATCCTTCAAGACCAATATTTTCTATTTACTATTCTTAATAACCCAATCTCTTATAATGAGTTAGTCAATGATATCTATGTATGTGAACCTAACCTATTAATCATTATATTTGATATGGTACATGTACCACGTCCAGCAATCCATATCGAAATTCAAGTCCTAGAAATCCATCTCATTTATAGAAAAATTGCAATTCATCTCATCCCCATCGACATTGATAGAACATTTTTTACACTTAAAGGATAGACTATAAATTTATTTAGAAGGAGTTTATAGTTAGTAGATAGATGGTGACTTTTAATGTTTGAAGACATATTATCAATAATTGTAAAATTCATAATGGAATTGGGAGTGTCTGTATAAAAATATCTTTATATCGGTAGAATTAAAAATATTTATACATCTCACCATCAAAGTACATGATTGATCATCCCTCATTATTTTATCAACTCCATATAATTAATTAAGTAATAAAATATTCTCATTGTCAACCTTATTATTTTTAACTGTTTAAGGATTTATGGTGTTCCAAGAATATTCTTCTCTCGATATTCTAATATTGTTAATTATTTTACTGCCCTCATCATGTTGATGAATATGATTCCAAAGAACAAGGATATGTTTTTTTTTTCCGGAAATCATCATTGGAGAAATTTGTGAGAAGCGCTAATAATGTCACATATTGTTTAAATTAAGACAATATGTAGTGGATGTTGTATAATATTTCCTCGTATGATCAAATAAACCATGATGGAAATATATTATCTAACATTTTGGTTGAGGATGTAGATATAATGAACCTTGTTTTAACGCTATGGTGTCACACCACTCTTGATATACATGTCTTTATTCTTTTTATACCTATCATTGGAGTTCCCACCCATTACTATAACAAAAAATATTACCCCTCCAACCATATTTCCTGAGGTATACCCTTCCTCCACCATCATTCTATTGAACATTTTATACAAATCATTATACAACAGATCAAATTATTTATGTGAATATCTACCTTAAACATATTTTCAAAATTAATTTCCTTCAAGGATGAAACATTAGTATCTTTTGGGGAAAAGATAAAATAACTCATAGATTTAGTCTAATATAGAGTCACCAAGTGTTTTACCACCTTTATAATAAATAACTTCTTTATTATAGAATGGTTAATGGCCTGATGATTGAATTTTTTGTTAAAAAATATTCAAAATCCATCAATTTCATGCCTTGGTCCAATTTAGTAAGAACTGTTTATTAACACATTTGGAGTACCAAATTTTCCAACACACAAAATGAAATCATCACATATAGATATTGTAGTTCACCATGTAAATCTACTATATGATTTATTATATTCAATCATTCATAGGATTTTCCATGATGCGAATCACTCATAAATGTGGGTAGATTTTTCTTTTGGAACTAAATCAAATGATCCAATTTTGTTGGTTCTTAATTTTTGTGTTCTATATACATGAACTGAAAATTATATAAAATAAATTATATAAATTGTTGTTTCACATGGTTCTTAGGTGGAACAACATTTTTTGAATCATGTTCTGGTTGGATCTTATAATCCGTGCATGATTCCATTTGTAATAACCAAATTAAACTCCATGTAGTCTCACTCTCTAACAACTAAATACTTATAAAATTAAAATTATCATTTCCAATAGTTCCCCAATAATGCTTATCCATAAAAACCATTTTACCCCATTTGATAATACCACTATCTTACCTTCAAAAAATATCATCTTTTGATAACATTTATCTTTTTTTGTTAAAAATATTTATTTTTTAACATTTCCATGAATCATTAACATAATAATAAAAATACATTCTTAGTAGAACGTGATACTATCAATACATGTCATGATACTATCCTTAGCTAATAACAGGATGATGAAGTAGCAACTAACCAAGATGTATCTTAAACACATATGTACCTAAACACCCTGGTAACATAATTTTTAGCAAAAAGGTTTAACATAATATTTTTATTCTATATATTTCATGTTTTAAAAATCATATCATCTTAATACCATTCCATGAAAAAGATGAACTTATAACGAATGATACTATTTGAAACATCATGAGTTAACCAACCATCCCATTTAATTAAAAAGTTAGTTGTGTTCTACAAGGATTTAAGGGATATTGATAAGATAACTTACTCTTGAAGTAAATTACATGGGCCTCAATAACATTTGCGAGATAATTTCACGTTTGAAATATAATTTCCCAAACTATATTATTATCACCAAAAATGATATATATAATTCATGAGTACAAAAAAATAATAAACTAACCAAACCAACATCCATATCACATTACAAGAGGAAAATAAAGAACCAATAAGACTCAAAATATAAGTTACATTAACACAAAATATAAAAAATATTCTAAGATCCAACTGGAAAATTCATTCCCATAGTGTCATAATGAGTCACTAGATAACTAAGAAAAAATTCTTTTACATCTTTCGTGAAAAAAACATCATCAAATGAACAAATGTTCCAAATAATGGGTGACTCTAGACAATATAATTTTTTTAATGACATCCAAACTCACACCACTAGAATAAATCTTCTTTTTTATTTTTTTTAAAGATTATATATGTTAAAAGTGTTTATATCAATGAAAAAAATAGTTTCCTTGTAAATAATAAAAAAAATGGGAAAACATTACTCATATAAGCAGTTAAACCCATTCCAAGAATTGAAATACTATAAAACACAACTTAAATAGTGCTAGAATATTCCTTTATTGGTGCTAAAAATCTTCATCAATATGAGAATGGTTAAAAGACTGAAACCATTTCCATCACTATTAACTAGATATTTAATGGGGTAAAATTACATTTTTTTAGAAACCTATTAGCCTAAAACCCTGTATCAGTGATTCAAGGACCCCTTTATTTTCAATCCACCCCCACGAGCGCTTTTCAACACACTACCTTTATCAATCCTTTTGGAATATTCAGCCTTATGTGTGCATTCCTAGTTTCGCACCCAACACCTCTCCTTCAATGATTGAATTTCATTACCACTATACCATGTGTTTTCTGTTAGTATAATGATACTTATCTATATATATATAACATATATTTATATAAATATTTTATAATTCATTACTAAATTATGTGTGTGTCTAATATATAAAATTATATTTATTTAAATATTTTTTATTTTTTATTTTTTTATATATAAATTTAAACAATATAAATATATATCTCTCTCCTTATTAATACACACATATGTAATGTATATACAATGTTAAAAATGATAGATATTTTTTAAATACATTTTAAGAATATATATTTTCTTAAATATATTATAATATACATTTTTACATAAATATGTTGATATATGTATTTATATAAGTGATTAATTATATGTAAATATTAGAAAACATGCTTATATTTCACAATAAATAAAAATTAATTATGAAATATGTGAAAAATCTTAACATTAGTATCAATATGATTATAGGATCTAATAACAAATTTAGTCATTGATAAAAGGCAATAAGACCCCCTTAAATGAGGTTAAAATTACATTGAATGTTAAAAAAATCTGATTACACCGGCTAAAAACCCATTTTTGGAGGCTTTCATGGCCTTTTTTCACCTTTAAAATTGTTGAAAATATTTACCTCTATATCCTAGGGCATATATATCATCAGAAGATTTTATTTGATATGTGTTAGAGCTCATACAGACACCTAGATCAAATTTTTTTCTGTTTGATGTATGAGTTACATTTTCATTATATTTTACATATTTTATTAAATTTTTTATTTTTAATATATCTGAAATAATATTAAAGTAATATTAAGTTTTAATAATTAGTATTTTTTAAATTAATGTTATTTTTTATATTATTTTACAATATTTTTTCAAAAAATATCTTATATATTTTGTATAAATATCTATTTACTATAACTAAAATTTATTTTAAAAATATATAATATATTTTTATCAATATAAATATATTAATATATTAATATATTATTTATAATGAAATATAATTTTTTTGAATTATTCCTTAATCAGTGCTATTAAAAAGTGTTGATAATGTGGTTTTTTATTAGCTCTTTTAAAAATGTGAGGATAATGACAACACCGTTTATAATAAATTTTTTCAAGTACTATTAAATGAAACCATTTAAGAATGATTTTTTAAAATCACTGATATAAGGTGGTAAATTATTAGTTCTTGTATAAAAGCACAGATCAAGGTCACCCGTTAACAAAAATAACTTTAGCACTGTCTAATACCACCTATAATAGTACTTATTTTAGAGCTGACAAAGGGGGTCTTTAACAGCATTTTTTTTCAAGATCTATTAAATACCTATCGTGGGATAAACACAATATTATAATATTGACCACATACCACAACATCCAAAACATGAATGATTGAGTGATAATTTTATACTGATTAGTGGTATCTATACAATCTAAAAGGTCATCACAATATAACCAATATGAGGTTCCCAAATGAAGCACACCCCTTCCCCAGGATCATGTTTTATTAAAATGAACTCATACCAACCATGTATGCAAAAATAAATTACAATAAATTTCACAAAATAAATCACTATTACTTTAATTCAATAAAACAATAATTTCTCATTTAAAAAAATACAAACCATTAATTAAAAATTACAATTATATAATAATAACCAAGGATGACATTCACAAAACCGATCAAATTTCAATATTATATGAAAACCTTTAAAAATGTGTCTTAATACCATAATCACCCATGAATATATAAATAATTTCTTATGAAAATATTATTTTTAATATATGCCATCAATTTTTAATCATGTGGAGTTAATAAATTATCCACTTACTCAAAAAAATTTGGTAAAATAATAATGGATCTATGATCCTCTATATATTTCCTTGTATATCCTTTCCATTAATAGATCCAACCATAAATCATAAAAATTTATCTTCAAGGAACAACGATCTATCCATATAGAATTATATATATGGATTTAGGAAAATGTAAGAGAATATATCCAACAGGATTACCAATTAATAAAGATAAACCAATAAATCTAGATCTCCAATGACATTTGAATAACATAAAACTAGATCATGGATCAATGGTGAATGCCTCACAAGATTTTATGGAATTTTTAATCTAGATTAATTTTTTTGGAACATGATGTGGTCCTATGACTTTATCAATATTAGATCTATAAATTTTAAAACTATAATTATACACCACAAGGTTATTCGACACGGTTTGGAAAACTATGAGCCAACCATGAAGATATACTATCTCAAGACAGACCATCACACGATTGGATCAAATGGTTAGAAAACCCAAAAAACATCTATTTTATACCCTGTGTCTAGAATTTTATTCCATGTACATCTCTAGGGTTTGACTAATACATGAACTAACCTTATAGAGATAATATGAATTCTTCCACAAGACACACACTTTCTTGTATTGTGTGAACCACTTCTACTATCCACGTAGAAATCATTCACCTATATTATAGCCCACAAAGCATGCCAATACCCCTCTAAACGACTCGAAATATAACCCAATAATTATATATTCATTTGATTCATAAATAATGGTTCAATTAACTGAAATTGGTTGCTAAATATATGACAAGTCTGTGATTTTTTGAGAAAATATTAAAATAAAAATTATACAATAATAGTAGAAACATATATGCATATTAAAAAATTATAATGGTGAGATAATATATTATGTAAATTTTCATGTAAGTAATAAGTTATTATCAAAATTAAAACAATAAAATGTATATCTAGAATAAATTCAAAACATATTTTCAATATAGAAATGTTACATTTAGCATTCAAAACAATTTATAAAAAAATTAGTGAAATCATAATAAATATTTTACCATTGAAAAATATACTCCAGTAAACTTTTCAATGAAAATTCATTAATATTTTCAAATTATATGTTCATAATGAGATTAAAAAATTTACTATTAAAGTATAAAAATACCCTTTAAAAATCATTAAAATATATTTTCATGAAATCCCAAATCATAGAAAGTGTATTTAATTTTAGGTCTAAATATGGTTAAAGGGAATTATAAGATTCATATAAAACAATCCATATTAACATTCCAATGTATAGATGAGAACATTTTCAAAATGGAAAATATATAAATGGAAGAAAATATTCATTCAAAATAGTGATATTTATTTTTACCAATGTTATTTATTAAGTGAAGAAAAATCAGTCAAATATATTGTCATTGTTGATGAGAAATAATTTACCTACTGAAAAATTTAATTTTCATTTAAAAATGGATATATATTATTTTAATGATGAATTCAAAATTATAATAAAATATAAAATACTATAACCTGATGAATTATATATAGAGTCGATAAAAATATTATATAATTTGTAACATATTAATCCATGGATCTTGTGAAAAACATTATTACATGGAAATTAAAATATAATGAAATAGAATATATTTTCGTACATGATATAAATTGGTTAGTGATTAAGATATTCATTGGATATAATAGTAAATAGTATCGAATGTGTTCCATGGAATTAAAACGAATATAAAGAAACTGTTTCTATATTTTCTTCTATAATAAAATATAATATATGATCTTGTTTAAAATACATGAATGTCATAATAAAATATTTGAAAAATATTCATCTATGATACCTTTTTAGAATGTAATTTATAATTATTCTCAACCTATATAATAAATAGTAATCTCCTATTTTTAATATTGGTTGTGAGTAATCTTTATCATTTTGAACTATTTTCATAATCACGGTGTTGTTATTTATTACTTTCCCAAAAAAATATATCATATTTTATAAAGGAAAATTTAATTGAATCTTATAAATTATTTATTTTTTTGTAATTTAATTTCAAAATTATATTAATTATAATCAATTTGTAAAAGTCTTTGATGAGCTTGTTTTTGGAATTTATAATTATGTTGGATTGAAAATTAAATTATATGTTTATAAAACAATATAGATATAAAAATATTAATTATAAAATAAATATCGTCTATAACATTTTCAAATGAATTATTGATAAAAATTTATAAAAATATTCATCTATGTCGTTAAACAAATCCAATAAGTATATACAATAATCTATATTTAAAATTGAATTGGGGTGAGATTATTTTGTAATAATAACATTATCAAAAAACTATAATTAATTTATTCATAATTTAGTATAAAAGTAATTTTTTAATTTGGATGATTTATAAGAAGAAGTTAACTGAAAAATATCTTGAAAAATATAAATAGTTTCTTCCAACATGGATGGATTGATTTAGATGTTTGGTGTTAAAATGATATCATATTTTTAATAATATTTATAAAATTCATAATTTATATTAAAAAAATATAAATACTAAAATCATATTTATTGAATAAATTAATATCTAGAATCAACCTTTGCTGAGGGTGAGGAAAATATGAAATTTATTTCATGGATATGGTGGTCCACCCATGATCACAAGAATAATATTAATTTTTTTATTTAATGGTTAGAGGGTAAATAATGTTTATACCATCAATAAAATAAAATCTACATAATTTATTTATAATTATTTAATTATATACTAATTTTTGATAATTGTTTCATAATGGTTGATGGTAAATATAATGAAAGGTTGTTTATGGTAATTAATACTTACATTGATATTACAGATCTTCTATTAATGAATCGTTTGTGATATGAAGATTAGGGGAATATTGTAGTCAATAGAGACTACAAAATTGTATAATGTATAATTTTTAAGTAAATTGAATAAAGTTTCATGGTAATTTAATAATAAACTTTTGGAATGGAGTTTTGTTAACTAAACACCATTTAAAGGTGAAAATGAGTGAATAATCACTGTAAAATAATAATATGTAAGGAATTAGATATTAATTTCATGATATATAAATGAAATTGTTTTAGATTGGATTTTGAGACCTGTATTATTGACTTCCTACCCTTCTAACAGGTTTCTGGATGGTCTAAATATAAAATTGATTTAGTAAAACTCAAACCCCTTTATATTACCATTTTAAACATTAATTATTCGTGATTTGGTTTTTATTTTATCACATAAAATATAATATTACCCATAATACCACAATTTAATATTTTGAAAAAGAATTTGGAGTCAATTTAATTTAATTAAATTTTGAAATGTTTGAAAATTATCTTTTATATTAAAATTTTAATAACCTGAGAATACTATTTAAAGAAAATTTAATTTCAAATTTATCATATTAATATTAAAAATTTATTTACAATTAAATGACTTTTAATTATGCTTTAATTTTTTAATGATAAAAGTGTATTCATATTTTAAAATAGATTAAATAATTTTCTTGATCATGCCTTAATACCTGGGTACCTAGATACCCTACCCAACTCTAACATTTCACAAATGGCATACTCTATCCCCAAGAGTTTGTCACTAGCAATTAGGACCATAAAAGTTCCCAGAGGTAAGAAAATTTAAAAAAATAGCGACATCTAAAACATATAAGTTATCATTGTCAACACTATAAAAAGACATGTACCATAAAAAATAGGTAAAATTATCCAGAACCAAAATATAAACATCCCAAAGGAATAT
Source organism: Viscum album (assembly GCA_963277665.1). Lineage (NCBI taxonomy): Eukaryota > Viridiplantae > Streptophyta > Magnoliopsida > Santalales > Viscaceae > Viscum > Viscum album. Next base: position 739,042,909 of record OY728165.1, read on the forward strand.
TCAACAAAACTATACAAAACTATCAGAAATTCATGGGAAACAAGTGGAAAATAGATCAAATGGTCACCAACATCACTCTATGATCCAATAAAAATGAAAATTTACCACCTCCTAGTGGAGTATTCACCTGTCATAGACATAAAATAAGAACTTCTACCGAAACTAGAAGGAAATTATAGGTCATGAGCTATAAATCATACTACTGTCCAAATAAATTTTACATAATCAATTAAATAAAATTTAAATCAACTATAAAATAATTTAAAATAATACATGGAATAGAAGAAAAATTGTAATTATATACACAATTTTCATTCATAATGAAAATGATGGTATGAATAACAAATAGATTTCAAATATATTTAAATAAAACAATTATAGACAATATTAAAAATATAATTGTTTTCGTGAGAAATATAGTTAATGGTTAGTATAATACCTTTGAAATAAAATAACTTGTAGAACCATGGCCATTTACCCTATGACATGTTACTTACAAGTTAATGGATATTAATACATAAGATAAGTGATCATATCCCATTAATAGTGTGTATATAAAATCAATAACTATATAAGGGAACATATTCTGAGAAATTAACCTACACCCAAATAAGGCAACACATCATGATCATCCTAAGACAAAACGGTTTCTTTAAGGTTTACATCAGAATTATAGTGATATAGGATAAAAATCCTGATATTCTTAACCTAACTACCTACTAAATACTCAGGCTCACAGATACAATAATCATCTAATGAATTAATCAATTTGGAAATAATAAATTTAAAAAAAATCCATATTAAATTTCCTTATTTTATTTTTCAACATGCCTTTTCCATTTAAAATCCAAATAATATGTTTTAATCATTTCATTACATTCAAAATCAACTATCATTTTAATTTACACTCATATGATTCACACCAACACATTTCATTTGAACTATTTCTAGAAGCAATCCATTAATTTCAGAAATCCATCCCCAAATTCAAATTTCATTAGAATTTGTATTTTTTCATAATTTACAATCCAATTTAAAATTTTATATGAAATCATTCAAACAATATATTTTAAACAAATAAAAAAATCCTTTTAATTCAATCAATAGAAACCAATTATCAATAATAGGATAATTTAATATAGAACTACCAACCATTTATCACACGATCAATATAAATACCGATAATAGGACATCCAAAAATTAATGAGAAATATGATATCACGAAAAAAAAAATTGAATCCATATAAAAAACATATAATAGTTACATCAATAACATAATGATCTATCAAACAATAAGGATGATAGAAATTGTTATTATATGAATATAAAAGATATATGATCATCATACTAGAGTAGTATTAGATCATTCACTAACACATTGATTCACAAGGAACAAGGGTTGGAGGGGGAAATCCATTATGGGGATCCTCTAGGGGTGAAAAAAAGTGTTCAGATCTATTGTATGGTTTAGTAATAATATTAATGTGGTTTATTATTTTTAAAATAATATTGTGATGAATTAAAATCAGTTGTCTAGATTTTTTTGGGTGGGGTCACAATATTAGAAAAACCATTCTCCCAAACCATGTTCCTGTACAGGTAGGGTGAAGAGATTCTCCAAAGAGGGTGTGTGTTTTTACAAATTGTGTTCAAACCATTCAAACCATCATTGTATAATGTATCATGGTTTTAAGGTTCTATCCAAATTATTTTAAACAAAATTTCACCCCCTTCTTGTGGATCATAATAAGGCTTGTTATATAATGGGCCAAAAAACATGGTATTTTCTAATCATGAATTTTCCATGCATTGACACACAAGATTTCAAAATATATCAATTACCCTAGAAAGACCACAAAATAAAACCATAGATATTAGAGATCAATAAAATGATTAGATAATACCTAAATAATGGTAATACGTAGTTATTCCATACCCATAATAGAAATATTATATCACCAGAAATCCCATCATGGAAGATCCATTGAAAAAAGATGAGGACAATACTCCTTATCAATACCTCATTCTCCCAAGTATCATGTGATTTTTACCCAAGATGACAAATAACACAAACTAATGTAATTTTCGTCACATGAATAATTTTATTCTCATAATAAAAAATCATGATTGTATTATTAGTCACAAATATATCAACGTTAACATCAACAAGTTCATATCCCAATACAGGATTTGGTTCCTAAGGAAACATTTGAATATACGACACATGGAACTCATAGTGATTCAATGTAAAATGTTGTAAAAGTTTTAAATGTTATTACACATTACCAACCAACTCAAAATATTCAAATTATCCCACAATCCATGGTGAAAGAATCAACTATTTCCCAAGTTTTTTATGAATCAAATAATGTGAAACTCTCATAACAAATTGATCACCAATTAAAAAAATTATATTCATCTATTATGGTCTATATAATATTTTTACCAAGTCTATTCCATCATGATTACATGAATAATCACTATAATCATTTCCATTATTTCCAAAAAAACCTGTCCAAATAAAAGAAAATTCACAAATACTAGACAAACACAATGATTATTTATATGTAAAACAACAAAAGGACTCAAATGGTGCCATTAAAATTGTAGAAAAGTGACTATTTTTGTAATTAATCTCAACTGGTCCCAAATAAACATACCAAAACCCCACTAAAATTGTGGTTACATTCATGTTTCATGTCCATGTTAATCTGTATGGATTGTTATGTGTGGAAATATGTCTTCTCATTATATAAAATGCACAATCACACACGAGATCATAATGAATCCATTATACCTATCCACAAGTGTGATGTAAGACTAGGTTCCCCACCCATGACTATAGTTTAAGGGACTCTGTAGAATATGAAAATATCTTTTATATATTAACAACATATGTCATAAACTATAGTTGTGCCATTTATGGGTATTAATTATTTGATTTCATCATATGTTCGTTCTCTTACCATATTTGATTATTTTTATATATGTGTGAATAAACCAACTCATAATGTTTGTTCAGATAAAAACTACTTTCACGTCGGCACAAGGAGGGGCTAGAGAAATCCTGAAGGACACTATTGCATTATTATGACATAAATATAGGAATAATATCAAGATAAAAATTAATGATGTCTAAAATAAGACATGGAACCCATAATTTATTCTAAATATCAAAACATGTTCTTCTGGTGTTAAGGACTACCACTAATTTGGAATTATAATAATCCGCCATTAGGTCTTACCCTTCAATCTAATTTAATTCAAAATAATTTTGAAAACATAGGTTCCCTCATAATATAAAGTTCATTAATAGATATTCAACCCACCATAATGTGATAATCTCATGCTATGGAATTATTCCACTAGATTCTATTCCTATAGAATTATCTCATAAAAAGTGGAAAATAATTGAATATGTAGTAATACAACCATGGAACCTTCCTCTCGAGCTCCTAAATGCTACATTGAAAAACTATCCATCATGTTAAACTCTTCTGCTAATCCTTACATGGTATGAAAATGAATATTCCTTGTCACATCATTAGTGATGAAATTTATCATTCTCAGGATGTAGTCAACATCTAAATGAAAATTATTTATGTAATCCACACACATCATCTTGAAAATGAATAAATATTATTTAAGTAATATATAATTCATAGTGTTGTATTCAAAATACATAGGACATCATTTTCATATATATTAATGTCACCATCTCAAAAGATCATGCATCACAACTGTGATTTTTTGTTCATTGTTTAGATAATTATTTTCATGTGGTACATGGGTTTTTCATGTTTCTAATACCACATGAATACAAAACTTAAGAACATAGATCAAACAATATCATGATGAATAATTAAAGAAAAAATAGCCCTATAAACCTCTAGAAGAGTCATTAAATGAACAGAAGATAAAAACAGTTGAACTCATCGAAATAGCCTCTCCATTTCTCATTCAATAAGATCATATCTCCATTCAATGTGATGAAGTTCATTATATAATCCATCTTTGATAGATCATTAACAATCACATTGTAATACCCTACAAATCCCAAGTGGCTTTATATCTTGAAAACATTACTTATTTTATCTAATGTAATAACAGCCTTCTCATTCATAGTATTGACTGATATCCAATGTTTTTAGGACACATGTCCCAAAAATTTCCCAACCTAAATCTATAAATTACATTTCAAATTTTGTTTCCAATTTTCTAGAATCACTATTTATTTCTATTACAACTTTCAAATTAAGCACATGATCTACAGTAATTTAGTAACTGTAGATGTCATCCATAGATACTACTATGAATAAGTCAAGGTACTCATGGAAAATAGTATTAATTAAACCCATAAAAACTATATAATTATTATTTAGGAAAAAATAAATGATGTTATAAAAATAGTGGATATACATATTTCTAATGAAGGTCATTTTAATATCTGGTTATTTCATTTGCAGCCTGTGATAACGAGATCAATAAAAATACATTTAGATCCACAATTAAACTATTAACTAGTCAAATGGATCATAAGTCAATTTTAAAAGATACTTATTAGTTACTATAACAAGGTTGACTTTTTATTAATAAACATAGTGATTAAGTGTTCTATTGTCCTTCTTCACAAAGAGAATAGGTACCACACAAGGGGAATCCTGTAGTCATAAAAATCCATTCTCTAAAATACTATCCATTTGTGAATTTCTATTTTTATATATTTAGGTTCTATATGGTAAGAAGGAATAGTTACTAGTAGAGTACCTGGTAATAAATAAATAGAGAAATATGCATCTCATATTAGTGGAAGAGAATATATATCAATGGGAAACATGATGAGAAACTCAGTGATGATAGGAGTGAGATCATTACTCAATTATTCTTTCTCTACAAAAAAATGTAAACATCAGTATTAACATGAGATTATATATAAAGGTTGTTCTTCTATAGTCATCTCAGGTCCCATTCTCACTAAATGATATGACACACCCCCTCAAGTGCAGTAAAAATGAGCCATTAAAGATAATAATCACTTATGATGTTGTTAGTAATAATTAATTCTATATTGTTGATTAATTCAATTGGATTCATTTCATGAATAAGAAATATCCTAGTAAGATAAATTGTTGATAAAGATAATTCTCAATCAAGTCAATGGTGTCACTTAACTATTGTCATTTTGATGGGTTTGGTAATATCAATCACTTATGAAAAAATATTCCTAGAAATACTTAATAGATATACAATAAAATTAAATATAAATCAGTGATATATACCAATATAAGATAAATAATTCAGTAAATATGAATTCATAGTGATGGTGCCTCTCATAGTTTCTAAACCTATAAATGATTCTTAATATAAAACCAGGCACCATGTGAAAAGGCTTTATTCATGATGTATATCGCTAGATCCCCTTAGAACCTGAAGAATTTCATTTCAAAATATTACATGTTGGAGATCATGATTATTTTCTAATACATTGACAATATTTAAAATTTATTAACTTTTGTAGGAGTCTTAAGAGACCACATAAAGTGACGGTCTACGGTAACATAGTCCAAAAATGACTCAGATTCCAAAATTTTAAACATTAGAAGCAATTCAACATATATATTTTCAAAATTACATGATATTTGGTTATTAGAGATACCATGATATCTATTAAGATACTTTTTTCAATAAAAGGAACACATAGAGATTATACTATTAGAAATAGGAACTCACATCAACATTAACTTACCATCCATGTGATGCACAACCATCAATGTTATATCTAGTAAATCATCAAAATCCATCATTATTAGGAAAACATGATATCAGATTACAAGTTGAATATCTATATCAATTATTCATTATTTTTTCTTCTTCTTTTTCACTAACTCAGGATTAAACAAAAAAATCGCAAAAAAGTCCTTTATTTATTTTTTCACTATCATGTCTTCCTATTGGAGTTTCAGAAACTGTGGATTTCCCCATGACCGCAAATTCCTAATAAAATATATCAGTGAAAATAACTGAAATGTCTTCCGTTCAAAAGACTCTTGATTCTTTAAATCACCAATGAATCACTCCATCTCATGTAAGGATGATCTATAATAAACTTAACACATATCAACTTAAAAACATTATGTTTTTCCAGGAATTCAAAAAACAATCTGTCTTTCTAAATGAGTCCCTAGACATTTTGGGATCATTATAGACTAGTAATTTAGGCGGGTTTTGTTGAAGAAAATATTATGTATGACTTTTATAATCATCCATCAGAGGATCTACTATTAGAGCATGTGTTGTAACTAGATTCAGTTCTTATCCTTAAGCATGGAAAACACACACTACTATTTTAGAAGGATTCTTGTAAATAGGGGGATTTTCTAAATGTGGATCACCCAAAACATCTACATAACACATATTAACACATATTATCGAATGCATTATTGTTTATAACATAAAAAAATATGAAAGGCATAAAAAATCATACATCAAAAAAGTAGATATAAATATAAATTCTATTGATAAGAAATTTAATATTTTGATTTCAATGAAATCAGAATAATTTATGGTAAAATTGTTATAAAAAAATCATTCCTCAATAACATATTTTTGATACCCCCATGGTGAGTTAAGGTATATTCTACTGAGATAAAGATAGGAACCAGTAGAAAACTACCTCAAAATCTAAATCAAGATATCCCAAACACCATATTATAACCAATAAAAGAATCTTCAACTCCCTCTAATAGCCAATTTTTTTGAACCATTATAGATACTATGGTATCTAGATATATAATAAGGATTTGTCATAGAATTTGGGTTTTCCTCATCCCTACATGTTATTTTCTTAATCCTGGGATCATAATAAATCCAAAGAGGCAACACGTTTACTATAGAAATGATATAATATATGTGTCTGTGTGTGGCCATTTGGGTGTGTATGTGTAAAAATACTCAACACTATAAACTCATATCTAACAAAAAAAATAGGTAAAATAGTGTGAAAATAAATATTTTATCAACCAGTGGAAACTAAAATGTTAACAAGATAAGAGTTTCTGAAAATCTAATGAAAACTTCTTTAATTATCACACATTAATTCATGAATTATTAAAAATGAATACACATAGATAAATTCAACAATCCATGAGTTTTAGATTAATTTATTAAATTACATAACATTGGAAAACAAGGGGTAAATTTTCAATATTGAGAACATACTTCACATGCTCATAATATTTCATTATTATTAATGTTGAATTAGATAATATATGGATATATATAAGGAATGGGATATCCAAAAAAACTAGTAAGGGAATAAATAATAAATAAAAGAAAGAATATATTATACCTTAAACAATAGCCATTTTAATATTTAATAAAAGGGTTGATAAGAAAAAACAATAACATTTTTTGTGATATAACATGGCCACCTAAAGGTAACATGTGGGACACGGAAAAACATTAAACATTAAATTATAAATATATTTGGTGTTTTTACACCCTGAAATAATAACATAATACTTTTAGGATATACTCTAATAAAATAAACATGGAATATCCTGATACTAAACCATTACCCAATTCATTTGATCACTATATGGGCACACCCTTCATAATCATATCATGTACATGCATAAATGTTTGACATAGGTCTTATAAAATAATAAAAAATGCCATCACATTTTATCTAATGATAGTGGATTTTGAATTACATATACGTATGTTCTCAACCAAATATGTATATTTTTATAAATTTTAACACTATTTAAAGTAAAATTGTTTGGTTATTCACTAAATAATTATTTTACATGAAAAAGGATAATGAAAATTTTGGCAATATTACTTGGGATTATAAATATTCCCGAGAATTCATAATGAGAATAAAATGGGTGTTTAATAATTCAAAAATCATAAGAGTTGTAATAGTGATATGGATGAACATATTCAAACATTAGTATTTGTAGATAAATTGATTAAATACTAAAAAATATTCAATGAATATGGGAAGGATAATATTTCAGCATGGTAATGGATCTGATAAATGCTATAATAAAAAGGGATAAATTATCCCTTAATATTAGAAAAATAATTGGATAGTATTGATATATTTATATGATAATGATCACATAACTAATTTGGATTCAAAATTACAAATATAATTAATTTCCATGAATTTAATTGAAGAGGGAGAGGTCCCAGACATTTGGTTCATAAAATCAAATAACAATTTTGATATCAAATCATATGTCCAAAAAGGTTTATAGGAGTCATAAATAATATCAAATCGTATAATCATCACATGAAAATAAAAAATGTTAGTAATAGGGAATTTGGAAAACATACCCAAATAAGAAAAATTTAAAAATTGGATGCACAACACAAATGTGATTGTTGAATAAAAAGAAGAGAGTGAGATCCCTTACATTGAGAGGGTGACTTTGAAAGATTGAGAGGAGCTTCATAACGTCTTAAAGTAACCTTGAGTGGAATTTATATAGGGTATGAGAGATTATTAATGTGTTTAATTGTTATATATTTAATGTGTAATGGGATCTTTAATGGGATTATATAGTGAAATATATAAAAGATCACTATTATTTCCAAAACACAGATTTTGTACTCAATACAATAAAATAATCAAAACCAAAAACTATATCCTAGTATTTTCCCATGATGGATTTTAATATGACTAGTTTTAATTATTTTATATATTTAAGGTCCAAAACAATTAAAATATTTCCTTTGGTGATGTGTATGTTAGTCATGTTAATAAAGAAATGGTTTTAAAATCATTAAATTTTATATAGGATTTGTTGTATTCATAAAGTCTCAATAACATTAATAAAATAACCATAAAATTAATTTATTTTAAATGGAAAACATATATTTGGCCTTTTATGGAATATAAATCATTTGTTATACATCTTTTTTGTCACTATTATGTCATAATATACACCGTATATTTATATCATTTTTTATATTTACATAAAATTTCAGCTGGCTCTAAAAATTTGGAAAAATTATCCTTTGGAAAAATTTTATGTGCATATTTCAAAAATAATATTTATTTTAAAAATTAAAGATGGTAAATTTTTTAATTTTCAATATTAAAATAGATTTTACATTTATTTATAATTGATTGTGTTTTTACAATAATTATTTTTGAAGCATTAATGGAATTAAATTTCATATCATAATATTATATTTCGTCATTTATATTTAAATATGATATTTACTAATAATATTAAATTAATATATAAATTAATTAAATAAGTAATTAATTAATAAAAAAGTATGTATTCATTAAAAATATATATTACCCCAACTATACTCTTTTTTTATGCATCAATAATATTATTTAAAAAACCCATTATGTAATTATTAAATAAGTAACTGAAAAATACATAATTATTAGTGTTTTGAAATAAAAATATAATTTTTCTTTGTCTTATGGTTAGTTTTTTCGGTCAATGTAAAATTATATTTACCCTTATTTATATTTTTTCATTTTGGTATAGTCATAAATACGTATAATGGTTACAATTTATATGGTCCAATTATTTTTTTTATATTATCTAATATTAATTTTTATTAAAATAAATATTTAATCAATTAATAAAATTAAATTCACAATGGTGTATAAAATTAATAAAATACATTCATGCGTGATGATAATCATTTTTCTGAAAACAACATTGTTTCCATGATATAATGAATATAATTTAACTATATAATTATTCATATTAATTATTAGAATATATATATATATATATATATAATATAATTTATATCATTCCCCATTAGTGGGTCATTTTAATTAATTAAAATTGTGAAACATAATTCATTTTAATTTTTTTTTCAAAAAATCTATTTCCATAAAAAAAATTAAACATATTACAAAATCAATTATAAATATAATTTAAATGAAACTCGATGGTCAAATTATACCTCAATAATATTTTGTTACCTTGAAATAAAATTAAATTATTATTAATATATTATATTTCTTAGTTTATCAAAATAATGAAATGTTTTAGGAAAATGTTTATTTTTCAATATTCAATGAGAACAACATATTTTTCTAAAATGTTAGAAATTATCACACTATGTTAATATTCGTATGATGATACCAAAAATGGAGTTAATTTTATCATGCTCATTTTATTATTCTCCTTGAAAATTATTATAATTTTTTTCCAAAATAAAATAAAAATCATTTATGAAAAACCATATTTTAGGGAACAAAAAGTAATTAAAAACATAATAATTACTTACTATGAATTTATGAATAATACTATCTTCAGTATAACCTAGATATATTAATTTTAGAAATTAGTTAATCCAATTTATTTCCACACAACTAATGGATACATTAAAATGGCCATACTTAAATAATCATTGTCTTTTTTGGGTTTGGTGTTGCATATCATTTACATTATCAGACATAATTTTCTATTTTTAAAAGAATGAGTTGTTAAATTATCCAAACAATTAAGAAATTTGGTCTAAATAAATTTATCTTTATATCAATATGAAATTTTTTTCATAGTTGAAAATATCGATATTGAAAACACTCATCTAAAAATGTGTTAATAAATCATCCAAATGAAAACAGAGAATGGTACGAAGAAAGGTCATCACATATCTAGGTTTTCATGTTGGAAAAAAATAGTACAATTTGAAACCATATACATTGAATTGAAAACATAAACCACTTAAATATTATAGTGTTATAGAGAATTTGTATAGCATACTGTCAATGATTATAAAATAATAAATTTTTAGGGGTGAAACATCATCAATTCATCAGAAAGGATTTTAAAACTACAAATTTTTTATTTCAATTTTTTTTCCAATAGTTAATTAATTCATTTAACATTTATACATTGTTCATAAAGAAATAGTAATTAATAAAAATCATAATTTAATCATTAAATAAATTATCTTACTTCAATCATTTTTAAAAAATATGAATATTCGTGATAAATAATATTTTAGGCAATAAGTTGTAAAATAAGATTATAACAAATCATATAATCCACCATATATTTAAAAGTTATTATTTATATGTTTAATAATTTAAAAATTACTTTTTATAATGTTATATGACATTGAAAATTTAATAAACAATAATAAATTAATGTCTATATTTCATCAAAAAAATCTAAATGGTTTATCATCGATCATTTTGTAAAAAAATACACATATATCCAAATTAGCACAAATAAATTTAACATTAATGAATTGGTTTCCTTCAAATATTCCCTCATACTCATCATATTAAGCATCAAAAAATATAGTATCATTCTTCTAAAATAATCATTTATATAAAACCAAATGGGTATATATACCTCACCATGATAAACGTTTTATGAAATATAATTATTCATTTCTAAATAAAAAAAATATTTTATCCTATAATATGTTTTCCAAAATAATGGTTAATCTTGTTAAAAATCTAACACACAAGTCATCAAAAGTGGTATCAATTAATTTAATGATTATGAAAAAATAATGTAATAATTTATGAGTTTTATCCCATTAGAAAAAGATATTAAGGTTTATAAATCCCTAAATTATTTGTTTTCTATAATATCACATTATCATTAAATCACCATTCTAGTTTACCAGTACCACATCATCATTTGTTTCAAATCCTTAATAAAAATATATTGTTGAAATTTCCTTGGATATTTCATGATTATTATATATATAGTGTCTTTGATAAATATTTATAAGATAAGATTCTCAAATACAAATAAAAAATAACTCCAATGGCCATAGTCCTTCCTTAGTCTATGATTTAACCTTTATATTTAAGAATTAACTATAATAATTGAGAAAATATCAAAAAAAGTTATTTTAAGATATAAAGTTTCCCATTTTATTTAATATATTCCCTTCCATCATACTCCTAATTTTTTACCTTTTTATCTAATATTTGGCCAATATATCCACACATAAATAACATCAAGAACCTTTTTAGAATTTACCTTTGTGAAAAAGTAAACAATGTTGACAAAAAGGAAAAATAATCCTAATTGCCTTACCACGAATATCAAATGGAATTCTTTGAGATTTTTTCACTACCATTTTTCATGTATTTTGAAATTCAACATTGATACAGTTATGAATTATTATTTTTTAATGTTGGTTTCAAATAATGGAAATATGTTTTACTGGAGATCACATCGTGTTAGGATTATCATTTGGTATGTCATCATATTTCCCACTACATTGGTTATCGACTTAGATATTATTTTTTCATCCTTTAAATTTAATAAAGGAAAAATTATTTATGATTGATTTTGAAATACTAAAAACATAACTAGGAAGTATATAAAATTTATTAAATAAACTGAAAATGATATGTAATTCCTTAACTAATGAATTACATGGCTTCAATCAATGATTTCCATGACCAATTTCCAATCCTAAAATCTTATGGAAAATATTTTTCACTTAGTAATGATTCATAATTAGGTTAAAAAGTTTCCAAATAAAAGCCTATGGTACTTTCAAATATGTTTTAAATCATGGATCATTGTCAAGCACTAGTTCTCAATTGATTCTAACTCCATTATATCTTTACAAGTGTCACCCCAGTGTACATTTTTTTCCAATCCACATCCACATGTCCTATCTAGAAAGTGATGTATTTTATTGTAACCCAATTAATATATCCATTAACAATATATAGGGATGAATTTTTAGGATTATATTTGTTCTAATGACTTTCTCTAGAGTTCTATAATCCAAATCTAGGAAATAACAATTATTTCCTTTGATACCAAAAATGAAAACCCTTTCCTTTAATTCACATTAATTATTGACTTATTATATAGATATAAACACAGATCAACATGTATTATTGAGAAGCCTAGTTAATTTGAGAGATATTTTTCAATAAATAAAAACCTAAAACATGGACTACATTGATATTATTGAAAACCACCTTAACAGTATCATAATATTCTAACATTCTAAAATATTCATGGGATAACATGGGGACATACATAAGAAAGGGGTGACAGATAAATTCTAGGAAGTGAATTTATAAGTTATAGAATGAATAATTTATTAAATGTTATAGAATATTCAATTTCATGGGTCCTAAAAAGGGTGATAATCATAAACGTAAACTGTAGGGCTTGATATAACAACATGAAATAATAGAAACATGTATAATGTTTAAACATAATTAAACATGACATTATAAACATTGGTTGAGGTTAACCAACATGACATCATACCATAATGTGATTAATATATCCTCACTTAAACTAAAAATCGAATGTTCTAATAGTAAAACATTACCCAATGCATTGGATCATTATGTAGGTACATCGATCATAAAAATATCATATACCTAAATAAGTGTTCAACATAGAGCATATTCATTACATTTAATACCACAATATTATATTGTGAATAAAATATGTTTTTGCAATACATAAAATTAGTATAACTTTTTTAATGTGATCACACTTGATTGGAAAGTGATATGGGAATTTACTACACAATTTCTCGGCATGAAATATGTCCGTTAAATATATAAATCATTAGAGGGGCACATTAATGGACATGTTAGTGATTAATGAGATTAATTTTTTTTTATAATCATTTATAGATCATAAGGGATTTAAGAGCAGTATGTATGAGCATGTATAAAAAATTTTAATTTTATATAACAGGAATAAGCTAATGGTGAAAGTTGAATGAAAAGGAGAAGGAGAGGATTTCAATATAGAAGTCGATTAAGTAAACTCCATAATAAGAGGGTAAATTGGTCACTAATTATTAGACAATTTATTGTATAGTGTATATATATATATAATTTCTGGGGATAAGACTAATTGATATTGAAAACCCAATATATTAAAACACACATAATAAAAAATAGAATTAAGAGTCCCAAAATAAAGGTGGTTCTTTAATAACATGAAGAATGGGGATTCCTCGCCTTGAGAGGGTGACCCCCAAATCATAGAAGGTTCTTCTTAAATGCTTGGGGAACCTCAGAAGGTTTCTAAGGGGTGACTAATTACATTATCTATTGTTTGTTAGGGATGTGTAACAAGATCCTGGGTTATTTTATATAAGCTAAGAGTCAGGAGATCATTATTATATCCCAAACATATGTTCTGAACTATATAATAAAAATAATAATAAACACAACAATTCCCATGGTTTTCTATAAATATTATGAATCATTAGAGTGAGTTTCATTATGTTATAACGTAAAGGGCCTAATTTATTATAATGTTACACTTAGTGATGTATAAATGGGTCATTTTCATAGAGAAATGATTTTAATACCTAAAAACAATACATGTTTTGGAGGAATCATAATATAATTATAAAATTAATAAAATAACCATAAAATAAATATATTTTTATGTGGGAAATATTTTTTTTGTTGATATAATTTATTACATATCTTCAGGGTAATTATGATGTAATAATATAGACTACAATTTTAACCTGTATTTAATTTTTAATTATAATTTCAGCTCTCTTAGAAAATTATGAAAAATTATCCATTTCATAATTTTTATGTGCTTATTCAATATATAATATTTATTTTATCTATATTTTAAACATATATATATATATATAATTAAATAAATAATTTATATATATTTTTTTAAATCATTAATTTGTTAACACTGACAGTTTTTGAACCATTATAGAAATTACTATTGACATCATAAAAAAATATTTATCATTTATATATAATATATATTATTTATTAATAATATTTAATTAAAAAATAAATTTTTTAAAAAATTAATTATTATTAATAATTTTCTTGATTAGAACATTATATTACCACAACTATAATTTTTGTTTTAACTAATGAAAAATATAATTTTAAAAAATGATTATTTTATAACATATAATGTAATGGAAAACTATTATTTAAAAAATTCCATGAAATTTAAAAAATCCATTTTTCCTAGGGTAGTTTTTTAACAATCCTTGTTATATTATTTTTTACCATGGTTAACATATTTTCATTTTACTATTGTAATAAATAGTTACTACGGTCACTGGTAATATTATGAAATAATTATGTTTTACCTTTTACCAAATATTAATAATGATTATTCCAAAACATTTAATCAATTTTAAAATTTTAATTCACAATAGATGAATAATAAAAATTAAATCCACAAGCACGACTGAATGTAGTTTTCTAAAATATGCATTTTATCAAGGAAATTACGACTTTCTTTAAAACAATAACGAGTTAATAACATTATATGATTTTCAATTCATAATTATAAATATAAATAAATAATTATAATTTAATTCATTTCCCATTATGGGTATTTTTTAATAAATTAATGTGGCGAAGCATTATGCATTCTAAAATTGATTTCAAAAATGTGATTTCAAAATCAACTCATTTCATCAAAATAATATCCAAAATCAATCAATAATTTTTATCAAATGTATCCTAGTATAAAAATTCCCATCGAATAAGGGTTTTATCTAAATTTAAAATCCCACTCAAGATCAATTTTATAATGATTTAAAATAAGGGTTTACTTTTAATTTAAAAAACATTTTCCATTTAATCATGCGATTTTATGTTTCAATGTGAGGGAAAAGAAAAATGGATGCACCTAAATTTTGTCACATGGTAAAATATATCACTCATAGTGAGATTGATAATGATGAATGAGTAAATGGATACAAAGAATCAAAACCTAGAATAATTACCCAAAACGGTGTCTAAATCGAAAAATAAAATGATAATCTTTCAAACTCTACTGAGGATATAAATTGATATTTTAAAGAACCACATGATTGGAGATCCACATATCAAAGAGGGATCAGATATTTCAAAATCACATTGAGATTCTAGGAAAATCATTTACAAGGGATGAAATCACTTCAATAAATTCTCCATGGATGAAAAAGTTATGTTGTAGTTGAATGGGATGATTATTGATATTAAATGGTTGTGGGGTTTTGTGAATTTTTTGTATAATTGTTTTAGGAAAAAAACACACGTTCATAACTTGTTGGATAAGGTTATTATATCATATAGAACATGTACCCATACTAGTACACTTCACATTTTCTCATAGGAGGGAACACTATCCCAAATACCATAAAAACTATGACACTCCTCTTTGTCTGAGTTTTCACGTTTTGGATGGGCTTAGGGAAAATTTTTAAAAAAATCCATCATCCTCTTCTTCTGGCCAAAAATATGTAATACAGTATGTCAGGCCAAACCTCTCGGTTCTCAAAAGTCATCTAACAACTGTGCACTATGCCTTTTTCTTACTAAATTATACCAATTATTTAAGAAATAACCCAAAAATTGACATAACCTATTTAATATAAAAATAGATTTCGGGGTATACCTAAAATAAGTTAAGGGGTTCCTCTAATTATGTATAGAACTTTTTTAAAATAGTATCAATCTTCTGAAAATAATATTATTATCACACTAACTATTATAATCCTTGGTAACAAAATTTAATACCTAAAAATGTATTATTTTTTATAATTTTAAAAAAATTATTTTTTGATCTAAAATATGAAAATATTTCAATGAATATATTTTCTAGATTTAAAAAATATTATTTTAATAATATCACACAAAACCTATAAAACCAATTATATTAAAAAGTGTTTTATAGTGGTTGAATATATTTTTAAATATAAATTAATTAATTTCCTTGATATTAAGTTTATAAATATATTTATTATAAAATAAATATTTTTAATGTGAATTTTAAATATGTCAAAAATTAAATATAACCCTTCAAATGATTAATTATAAAAAAATAAATAAAATTATTTATAAAAAATGAATGAAAGGTTTCTTATGTCTTAAAATGATGAGCATATTTTTTATGATGAAATTTATATTTCAAGTAAATTGTTTTTCTCCATTAATAAAACATTGAGAAATTTTTTGATAAACTTCTAGTTCATTTTCATATATTATTAAATTCATAAAATCAAATATTTTATTAAAAAATGTAGTATGTACCCATAAATCAAATAATTCATTATATGTGAAAAACGATAATAGTCTCATTTTGATATGATAAATTCCAAAGTCAAAATATTTTTAGAATATTCAAAAAAATTACTATTTTATATTATATAATAATATATAATAAATAAAAACTATTTGTATCGAAAAATACCGTTTTAAAACATTTTTTGTTCTTAATAAAATATTAAATCATTTACTATATAATATTCACCCAATATTTCAAGGATTGGTTTAGTATTGGGTTTCATGGGGATATTATTTTTGTGCAAAATATTAAATTGAGTAGAATAAATAATGAAATATTGAACAATCACATTTTCTTGCATACCTAAATAATTGGGTCCTCATAATTTCAATTATTATCTTATTTAAGAGTTACAAGATTCCAAGATTCATGATTTTATTTCTTATGAAGATTCATCCTTACAATCATATGTTCGAAAAGTGACCTTGTTTATTAAATTCCAATATTAATATTAAGAAAGTTATGTTTATCATTCACCATTTTTTCAAAATTGCACAGTATAATGGGAGTAATTTTTTCATTTGGGTTTATAGTAAAATGTATTTTAATAGGTGATCATGGAAATATATTTATATGTTATTTAACTATCTTGGATATTATCATGACCTCTATATCCTTATAATTAATCCATTAATATTATCACATAAAATTTTACTACATGAATACAAATAAGATTTTACATAAATCATATTACTATAAAAATCTATTAAATTTGTTATATATTTATGATTCAATAACCATACCAATATAATTTATTATTAACAATAAAATGAATAGTATTTATGGTTATGATTTGATTTCTATTGGAAATAATTTTGTTGAAAAGAAGAAAATTTAATATGATAAAAATACCATACTCGTTGTCGATGAGTATAAGATATCTGTTCCTCACCCCAAGTAATTTTTTAAACCTTCTACATTAGTTGATTTTTTTTAGATTTTCTTATTCACTTTTACATTTATTTTTTATTCCTATAAAAATAGGTATCCCTTGAAATGGGGCCAAAATTCAAAAAAAATATTTCATTGAATGGTTATATGAACCGCATAGAGAACTCATTTTCATATCCATAATTCCACTGAGATATTCACTTTTCCGTAATAACTAATTAATATATTCCTTCCATTACCAAAAATAAGACATTTATAAATTCCATTAGTCCAATTTTCATTGTGGTAATTGTTTCATTTTTTACATGTTTCAAATGAAATATCCATTCATTCATAATCACCCACATCTAAATTTCTATGATTCTCAATACTTGAATACATTTTGTGTTTTTCAACATAATACAAATTATTAGTCATCATTGTTGATAGTCTATATGAAATAATCATATTTTATTTAACTGGATATTGTATACAAACATGTCAACCATTGATGAAATCATTCCATTATAAATGGAATTCATTATTAACATGTCTCATTTAGGCATTATCCATTATTAAATCCATAATGTGTTATAGTGAGTAATCAATAATTATAATCATAAAATAATATTTATATTTTTCTCATCAAGACTAAAACATGAATTGTATTAATTTTGGAAATTATAAAATTTGTTTTTGTTAAAGATATATCTAAATTGTTTAAAAAATTGTTTCATTAGTATGATTTATATCAAATTTATTGTCTACGTGCATTAACGTTATATATCAGTCATAATATATTGTAAAGATAATGTGAATAACTTAATAATATCACCCAACAATGTCCAAATTGGTGTAAAATAAGTCATATTTCTCATGAATCCTGTGAGAATGGAGTTATAACCTAATAAACCCCTTTCAAAAGAAAATACCACGGGTATATCTATGTCAATTTTTATATCAACTAATACATTCCATATACGAATGATATTTCCAAAAATAGAACAAAATCTATATGTCTCCATTATTTCATGATATTCACTAATATATTGGCATTTCCCTCATAAATTATAAACATTTGTTATCCTAATATGAAAATTATTCAAAAATACCACAACTTCCCTTTAGGTAAGCATTCAAAATAGAAATTATAATCAAATATAACTTATCAACTCTTAATTTTTTTGAAACTAACATCATAATAACAAAATCTATTTAAACCATTATCAAATACTAAAATTATCATCCGAAAAACATGAATATCACATCTAAATGACATTAAAAATATTTCATTGCAATATAATCTAAGATCCATTAATGTTTGGTCAGTTATGGAATTATGGAAAAACAATAACCAACCAAACTAATTCATTTTTCAAAAAAATAAAATTTTTTCCAGTATATATAAAATTAATTTATATATATATAATAATTAACATATCCTACCAATATTCAACTAAATAAAATGTTTTAGACACATTATATGTATTAAATTTTATCATAATTTAGGACAATGAAAGCACAATAATGATGAAAGATAAACAACTTAATAAGGGTAAACGTAAGTGATAATAAGTGTGGATCATAACTGAGAATAAGATAAGATTATGGGTATAATTAGAATAATTTTTAATGATATAACTAGTGTATAATATAGATTAAATAATGTAAAAATTCATGGAATAACATGATATATGAATCAAATTGTTTTAAAAATTACTCATAAAATATGATCCATAAGAGCCTAATGCCGGAAAAAAATATTAGAATAAAATAATTAATTATCTTGGAAAAATATATAAAATTTTGAAACAACCATAATCAAATAAAAACATATTTTAATAAACTCATCATTACAATACTAATGTGAATACTTTTTTTCCAAACATGAAAGTACGAGAAAACTCATTATTTCTAGCACTATTTAAGAAAACAAACAATGTCCATGTATAAATATATCAATAGATATAAATATTAAAAACTAATTGGAGGATGATGTTCTACCCCACCAATCATCATCAACAAATATTTTCTCCACAATTTTTATGATCATACCATAGAGAACCCATGGAAGTAATTTTTTTTCAAAACATTTCTAATGGAATCAAATAAAGAAAAAATCTATACATCCATCAACAATTATATCATGATTTAACCATTAATAATAAATGATATTAATGAGAATAATATTAAATAAAAATCTATAATATTAAAAGAGGATATGGTATTTATCTTGTATATATGAAGGGTATATGTTGATGTCCATACTTCACATAAGTATTTGATTTTATGAATCAAGATGAACACCAATACATGAAAAAAGTAATGGAAAATACATTACTCATAACGGATAATAATTTTATGATAAAATATGATTATAATTCATCAATAACTTGGAATGAAAAATGTAGTCGTTATTTACTTATATGACTGAAAACCCATTTCATAAGTCACATTGAGAAAGAACGTTGATGGTATCATTTTAAAAGTCTAATGAATATAGAATAATATTTTTCAATGGATGTTGAAAAAACCATTTCTACTGTTTATTTTTACTTCCCCTTGAGACTGAATTCGTTTTGGACAGTGGATTTCTGGCTGGATCTTTGAGGTATTTCTCTTTCCAGCTTCTTGTTTGGATGGCGTGGTTCTTACCTGTTACTCTTATCTCAGTTTGGGCCTAATTTTGATCTAATGTTCTTGCGCTACTATTGGTTCTGATTCTTAATCGTAAATGGAATTTCTGCTTTAATGGCTTTAGTGTTTTGAAGAAACTCTTGATGCAGCACTCATCTATTGATGATTGATCAAGTTTACATTGGTTTCTGCTTTGGAATCTATATGTGACGGAAGGTTGATCGCATGCTGTTTGGGTTCATGTATTGGTATGGTGTTGTTTGAGTATTCTCTTGTACCCTACATTAATTCCCTACTGATGTAAGTACATTACACCTCGTGTTTCTATTGTAAATTTTTGATTTTAATAAATTTTTGGGGGAATGGTCTGATTTACATGTAAAAATATAAATACATAATAATATTGAGGAATGTAAGGATAAATGAATGGCTTGAAATTATATTCATGTAATACAGACTATGACCTAATGATCCATAAGTAGAGTCAATGAAACTCTTACAATGTTTGTATCCAAACAATAAAAGGAACATAGTGGTATGATAATTAAATCGAATTTAAAATATCATGAACTGGGTTGTTTTTTTATATTATAAATTAATTCAGTAGTCAATAAACCATAACAAATATATTATGGACCATAATATCAATCATGTCCATTTGTGTTGAAAATTATACAAATAAACACATACCTTTTTCATCACATATTCAAGTACACACTAATATTATTTATGAAAAAACATTAAAAAATGACACCCTTATAAATAATATATTATATATATATAATTTATAATTTATCATATATTGTTATACTCTATAATAATATTATTTAATTATTATATTTTTTCAATATTGGGTGATATTAAAATTAATCATTCTGAAGTAGGATTGAAATCATAGTGTTTTTATTAATTATTATCGAAAATTTCAGCATACCTATATTATAATATATATTACCATTTTTATTTTAAGTATATATATTTTCATAAGTTATTATCATAATTATTATAGTTATTATTCCACATGATGAATTTAGTGGTGTTATCTTAATTAATGGGGTCAATATGTATAGTGTCTTTCTAAAAACATAAAAACATCAATATACCATTATATTTAAATATTACATTTCAAAATCCATCTTGGATTGAAATTTATTTCATTTTTCCTATAAATGGGGAAACTTACACAATAAGATAATTATATAATGTATGA
The DNA here is from genome assembly GCA_963277665.1 of Viscum album. Taxonomy (NCBI): domain Eukaryota; kingdom Viridiplantae; phylum Streptophyta; class Magnoliopsida; order Santalales; family Viscaceae; genus Viscum; species Viscum album. The sequence continues at coordinate 739,064,677 of OY728165.1, forward strand.
ATCTGTATAACTATAGAATGGATTCTAATTTTATTATATCAATAATGAAAATTTATATTGAAATTGTTTGGATATTTTTCATGTTATTATAAATAATTTATATGATTATGAATAATTATTTTACTTGAAATGTGGTTAAAAAAATGAACATGTTGATTTTACTCTCGACATGTTCATTTCTATTGGTTAGTTCGACCATTATATATTTTTTTTAAATATTAATTATATAATTTCCAATTTATATTTAAATAATATAAATACTATAAAAATTAAAATAACTATGTACATTTTTTGAGTCATTCAAATATGTGTGTGATGGAAAAATGAATTTCTTGTTTCTAGAGGGGGTAGTTCATATAAACACATGTCAAGTGTTTTCATTTAATCGATTGAATTAGAGGGAAATACATAATGGGGATTCCTTATATATAATAACATTTAAGTATATTATTTATAATTATTTTTATATAAATTTGGATAATTTTTTTTGGAATGGTGGATAAGAAGGATGTGTATTTCTAAATTAAAGGGTATGTAATTTTTTCATTGAGAATTGTGGCCTTTTCATGAATTATTGTTTGAAAAATTACGTGTTGGGAAACATTGTTGATTATATAGGATAAGAAATACTAATTGGGATCTAGAATCTGTAATTTATTAATATTTTCAATAATATTTAATACTATTAGTATTTATATTCAAGCAGTTGGAATTGATCTACTTTTATTGGTAAAAAATAGGGGCAAATATTTTGAAAAATATGGTAGGTATGGGATTAAAATTAAATTGAATGAGATTCAGTTGAGTTAGTTAGAGAAATGTGGGTGAAACATGTAGGTATTGACATCAAATATAAATAAATTTTTCTATATTGTATACATGTCACATTTATTTAAAAAAATTGAACAATCACCTATTACATATTTTAACCCTTATTAATGATGAATAATATTTTACTAGTGTAATAATTTTGTAAAAAAAAATATTTGATGATACTTATAACTAAATTTACCTTGATAAATAGGAATTTGGTCTCAATTTAAATTAAAACATTTACTATTTATGAGAAAATTAATATTCAAATTAAAATACATAATGTGTTGAAAAACTGTTTTTAAATAAATTTTTGTTTTAATCATTTTGTGTTTTCAATATTGTTTGACACCAATTAACAACCATATTAATCTTAATTCAACTAAATATATTATTAAATTTCATGATATATTTCAGATTCTGAATATATAAATATAATTTAAAAACATAATATTATAAAATTGTAAAAAATATAAAATAAAATTTTTATAGTGGTAATAATGTTTTCCCGAGGTAATAAAATTTTATGATTTAAAAATGAATTTAAACACACAAAATAATATTAAAATTTTGAACATAAATATTTAAAAACAATTATAATAAAAAATCAATAATGGTTATTAATATTATTATAATATCATTATGCATAACCCATAAAACAATTTTTAAGAATTTTATTTAATTTAAAATTTTAATATATTATAAAATTATCATTGTCACCAACATTCTTTATAGTATTTATTTTATTATAAAACATTTATAACTTATGTTTCATATAAAGAATTCTGAAAATAAAAATTAGAAATAAAATCATTAATAATATATATAGAACTGAATAATTGGTTAAATTACAATAAAATGATAATTATGTAAAAAAATATTTTACATAGGTTTTTATATTCCAAATCATATAATAAAATGAATTAATTAATAATGAAATAAATATATTTTTAAAAAATATTTTATAAAATTCTTGTTCATTATCTAATGCTGATAATTTAATAATATTTCTACTTTTTTTCAAATGGATACTAATCATCTAAAAATAAATAATTTAAAAATAAATCATAAATATTCATCGTAGAATAATTTTGATACTTTAATGTCAAGAATGAAATATTTTTTATGAATTTTAAATTTTAAAATGTTTTTTGTAAATTTTATGCTATTATAAAAACTATAATTACTGTTATTTTAATATATAATTTTAAATCTGTAGGTGTTCTTAATCAAATTATTTTATGAAATATTAATTGATTAAAATAATTTTTTTCACTAGTGATTTTATAAATCAAATAGATTCTTATTAATGTTCGTATAATATTATGAATGTAATTTTAGTCAGGTGTTGTTTCTGTTTATGATATCGAACAGAATTTTTATGAATGAAAAATACAAAGTGAAATCATGGGTTGATATATAAGGGTAATATTAGTACATCATGTCATAATTTTGATTATGTTTTTCCATGATATTACATGTCGTGACCTCCCTTCACCAATATGAGGAAAGGGAAAAAACTGATAGACCCATCCTACTTTATGTTGATGGGGAGAAACATACCCCCTATGTCTGGACATCAATAGGCCCCGGAGTGGCGAATCGCACCAATGATATAGAATCTCATGTGAAATGGAAGGAAATACTCTTGTTGCTTTATAATATTGGGAGATAAGATGGTAAATCCTAAATAACTCCAAAATATGAAAGTAAAAGTAAATCCAAAATTCCATTTCCATATGCATGGTCACCATAAAATGATATAAAGTATAAGAAACTCTGAGGAAAGTTTCCAAAAGAAAAAAAAGCTGCAATGACAACTGTCTCGGTGTCCGAGGAAATAAGGTCTGACATAATCCTCCATGTCCTCTTGGAAACTTGAATGCAGTTTTATATACATAGGGTGAGTATAAAAATATACTCAATAGGGAAAATCGAAATCTCTCATGCACAAGTGGGAATAAATTCTAATTCCCCATGGAAAATAGAGATAACCCAAGCACATAGCAAGGAAACTATCCACCCTGCCTCAACAAAGAACATTCCACAAATAAATCAAGTCATGTAATGGAATAGTAATAACACATCAGTATTTGGGTACCCCACACCACATTCCCACTTGTTATTTAGAAAAACCTATGGATTAGATCTCCACCATAAGTTCTACTAATGTCCCACTACAACCCCAATACCATCCTTATAATCTATCTCAGCCACACATATATCCCACCTGTAAACACCTAAGACACCACAACAACACCTAACCACACCCGCAGACACTTGGTTTACAATATCCACTTCCACAACCGAAGACACTTGGGCCTCAACAACCACTGTAACGCCTAAAAAACATGGTAGTCATTATAAAGACATGTGGGAAACAAAACTTCCCACAAACACCTTGGTAAATCACCATAAAAACCCTACCAAAATATTCTAGGGCCATAATGAATCTTAGACCGTCAAAGCCTGCCTGATGAATATTGGGATACCTAAGAGAGGTGGTAGAAGGGAGCTAGTAACCTACCACTCATATGTTTTTTGGGAAAAACACCCTCCCCTAGGAAATGTGGGTGTTTGTCATGAAGGTCAAAACATGGGTCAGGTGTGTATAAGAAACACGAGACCTAGATCTTTTACATACTGGTAATCAATCACTCATTCCAACCTATTGCTTCCAAAACAGATAACATAATTGTACACAACCACTCTAACTGTTATTCCTACATGCACAAATATACAATATCCACAACCGGAGGAAAATCCATTTATCTAATGAAAATCCCCCATTGTACATGTTCTAGTTATAATGTTCAAGTGATTCGATTTAAATATTACTTAACTAATAGGAAACTAAACGGAATAGACATAAGCCAAAACAAAAACTAAAGGAAAAAAAATAGCTATTCAGACATTTAATCATTCACTCCAAGTTATCATGTAAATTAACAACAAAAAAAGGTATCTGTGAGGTCCTCCAAAGCATTAGAACCAAACCAAACCCCAATATACTAGATCCAAACAGCCTCGAATCCACTAACCAACAACAGACAACAATCGATCCAATCTCTACCGACATCTCCCCATAAGAATAAAATAGATCAACAATGAATTCCACCAGAACATAGAATGTATGTTTTTAGATTTTTCCATCACAATTTATTAAGTTCCATCATTCTGTTTGGTTAATAGGGGTGATCACACAAGGATTCATATTTATCGTTAATCGATTTTTTCGACCAAGATTACATGAATATCCAACTTCCATGTTACAGTCACTCAATCATAGGATTACCCAAAAAATAGAGGTTCATTAGTGCACCAGTAAGTACCACCAATGACCCATATTTTTAGTGGGCATAAGCACATACAATTTAAAAAAACAAGGTATAAAAAAGAAACATCACAAACTTCCCCACCCATTCATTCTTTATGTCCTTTTCATTTCTTCTATGTAGTTGGTTCCATATACGTCCCAATGAATCATCATCATACCCACCCTGCATGATATACAATAATGAGAGATGAAAGAAAACCCTACATGTATGATCATGGATTGAATTTTTTTCCCCATGAAATTAACTAAGGATGTGTGACTCGTAGGAAAGGAAAACTCAAGGACTTCAAGGATGATTGGGAAGAGATCTATTAAGGGCGCACAATTCACCCCCAGAGTATGTCTCTAGGTATACTTAGTGAATTGAATAGAATTATGAATAGAGGATCTCAGCTTAAGAAGAGGCTAGATCCTAAAATCAGGGAGAGTATTTCATAGTACATGATGTCGGATAGTGGCATGACCACACAGTTGAGTGGTTTCACTCGTCGGGATTAATTATTATTTTATTAATCTACTCAAATATGGCGGAGATAATAGCTTCATGTTCATTGATATCTCTTAAACATAGGAATACCACGTAACATGGGTGATGTTGGAAAAACTCAGAAGACTAGGAAGGGGTTGGGACACTGTTTGGTGAGACACTGTAACTGTGCCACCATAAATGGTGCAACTGTGACTGTACAACTATGAAGGTGTGACCGTGATGGTGAAATCATGATGGTGTAACCATGATTGTGAAGCCATGATAGTACCACTATAACAGTTCCACCATTTCGACGGTACTGTTTGGTGGGTCTATGATTTTGAAAAACTACTAGGAATGAAGCCACATGACCCCTAAGAACACTACCAACACATGATTTTTACAAATCAGGGGCTCATGAAAACTAGGTTATTATTCCAAATACCCCTAAAACTATTCTCTTCCATGACAATTTAAAATCAACTAGTGTAAAATAAGTCCAAAAAACCATCCGTAAGATACCTATAAATAGTAATCCACCTTGAAATCTATCACCTGAACAACTAGAAAAACACAGATACTTCACAAGGATACCTTTGTGATATCTAAGAACACCTCTCCCTCATACTTATCAACTTTTTAACACCACCACTACCCTCCCTTAAGTATCCACAAAAACATATAATGGTAACACCATGAAAACATATGGATAAAGGTCTACCTTCTTTCCATTTCAAGATATTATCCTCTTTGGGTGTCACTGACTCACCCTAATAGGTTTAATCGATTCCACCTTAATGTGTCTTGATTACTAATCAGGTCCTACCCACAACATAGTTAATACATTTCACACACTTAGTGAATAAGGAAAACTACTCATCTCATATTTTAAAAAGTTCAATCATTAAATCATATCCAAGTACAAAAAACATAAACACTAAACACAAAATAGCTATGGGTACTGGGCATGCACCTATACCTCCCATTCACAAGAAATTTCCATGAGTCCACCATTCCTCCATAACACATGAGCCAATGGAATGGTCAGTCAATTAATAACCTTCTCCCATTGATCCTTGATCTACACCAGTCACTCCACGAACGTGACACCATCCTTGATGACCAACTATCCCCAGTTGAGGATGTGGGAGTCATCTTGTAGATATCGATGGAGGTGAGATACAATATAAGCATTGTGGACCCTCTCTAGCGGCGATGATATCTCCAGCTAATACACCTCCTCACCCACTCATCTCAACACCCCAAAGGGTCCGATAAACCTAGGAGAATTCTTACTCCCCCTGTCAAACCTTCATTTCCCATGCTGGGAGGGGGATATTTAAGAACATGTGGTCCCCTTCCTCAAACTCCAAGGGTCTCCCCAAATGATCAACATGGGACTTATTCCAGTACTGATCTTCTTACATCCTCTCATGCACAAGGTGAACCTTATTCATTGTTCTCTACAAAACCTTCAGTCTAAGAACACCTTTCCCCCTCAATATATGTTTATCACGTTGGTGAACGATACAATCATCTGTAAAAGGCTTCAAATGAAGACATTTCAATTGTAGAGTGATAACTATTGTTGTATGAGAACTCAACTACTTTTAAGTGTCGTATCCATGATCTTCTGAATCCCCGAATACACACTCGTAACATATCCTCGAACGTCTGGGTGGTCCTCTCTGTCTACCCATCCATATAGGGGTGGAAAGTAGTGCTAAGGCATAACTGCGAGCCAAAAACACGCAAGAATCCATTCCAGACCCATGAATTAAAGCTTGTATCTCTATCCTAAAATATGGTTTTGAGAATTTTTTACAACCACAAAACATCAACAAGTTACTTCTATGCTATGGTATCCACATTCATAAACTCCTTAATCAATAATAAGTGAGCCGATTTTTTCAGCCGCTCTACCCCGACCTAGAAGGAATCACAGCTTTTCTCAGCCCTGGGTTGTCCAGTTATTAAATCCATAGAAACATCCTTCCACTTCCACTCAGAAATGTGTATGGGCTGCAACAGACCTCCCAGAACACAGTGCTCATCCTTCAACTGTAGACGCACAAGGCACCTTGGCACAAACCTTTCTAGTACCTACTTCACTCTCGGATAGAAAAAATAACCTCTCAAACCTCATTAAATCATATAGAATATCTTATGTACCACCATAGGTGGGTTAGAGGACTCACTGAGAAATGTTTCTTGCATTGTCTCTGGGACAACGAACATCCTATAAAAAATCATCTGATTTGACCATCTTTAGACCATCCCTCCAGTGCAACACTCTCGATAACACCATCACACATCACTTCAGCCTCTTGGCCTCCCTAGTGAGGCTCCTCCACCTACTGAGCAAAGGAATAAAAAAATTTCAACTGGAACAGAAATCCTATACCATCCTCCACTCTCATGATCTAATATAAAGAAACCAACTCCTCTATGGCTTTTCAAGCATCTGATGACTCCCAAACCGCATCCTTCTTAGAATTCATTCTTAAGGCATCGGCCACCACATTACACTTCCATGAGGAGTAAAATATCTCAAAATCATAATCTTATAGAAACTCCATCCACCTCCACTTTTGAAAATTCAGTTCTATCAGGGAGAAGTCATACCTTAAGCTATTGTGATCTTTGAAGAACACAAAGAGTTACACAATTAGAAAATTCCTCTAAAACATTAGTGCAAATATCATCACTGTATGTTCTAGGTCCGAGGTGGCATAGTTACGTTTGCGATAACATAACTGCCTAGACCCATAAGCGATAACTCCCCACTACTGCCTTAGCACACACCCCATGCCTATATAAGAATCATCACAACACACATCAAACGTTACCCCTTCCATGGGAAACCTCATCATTGAGACACTGAATATATTTCCCTTTCGATAACTGAAATCCATCGGAAACTTCTCACTCCAAAGGAATTCCTGGTCCTTCCAAGTCAATGAAGTAGAAGGAACATCAACCCAGGAGAAGTTTGGAAAGAACTTCCGGTAATAACCTTCAAGTCCCATGAAGCTAAAAACCTCTTCCACGTCATTGGGTGCTACCCATGAAACAAACACATCGTCCTTTTTGGGTCCACTTCTATTCCATGTTAGATACTGTGTGTCCAAGGAAGTGCACCTCATGTGTCCATAACCTATTCTTGGATTCATAGAATAGATTTGGTGGTGTCGTTGGACCTCTAAAACTGTCCTCATATGTTATATGTGATCATCCATTGATCTTGAGTAGATAAGGATGTCGTCGATGTACACGACTATGAACCGGTTAAGATATTTGTGGAACACGAAGTTTATGAACCCCATGAACACGACTCATGCATTCTTAACACCGAACGACATGACCATGAACATGATGTGACCATATATACACCTAAATGAAGTCTTGTATATTGCAACCTCCTTCACCCTCAACTAGTGTTATCCGGACCGTAGTTCGATCATAGAGAACCAACCTTTCCCCTTCAACTGGTTAAAAAGGTCATCAATCCTCAAGAGGGGGTAGCGGTTCTTGACCGTCACCATATTCAATATCTGGTAGTCTATGGATAGCCTAACACCACCATCTACCTTCTTTGTAAATAATACTATATTACCCAATGGCGATGCTCTCAGTCAGATAAAACCCCTCATAATTATGTTATCAACCTGAATCTGCAACCCCCACAACACTGAAGGTGCTATCTGATTGGGTGCTATTGAAATCAGAGAGGCACCGGGTAGCAAGTCTGTCCTGAACTCAACATAACATCGAGGGGGTATGTAACATCAAATGATTTCATAGTACGTTATCTTATTAAAGTAATTCAATAGCTTCTACTACACACAACACTGAGTTCGAGAGCACCCAAACATACCAATCTAGCCATTCAAAAAATAGTTATAAATAGTAATAACCATTTTTTGAATCGTATATAAGCTATAAAATTTTGAAATACATATTTTTTGTTTCATAGATATAATATAAGAACAAATTCACTTTTTCAGATAAAATATGTATTTATTAAAAAATGCAATTTTATCAGCTTTTAAAGGAGAACCCTATTTGAAACCAATATTTGAAACTTTTATATATTAAATTAAATTAAATTACATTCTTCTTTAGTAGTGGGACATAAAAATTATTTTTGGATAAATATTTGGTACTTTTCTAACAACTTTCATATTTTGACAAATAATGAAATATACTTTGTTTTAATTGAAAGAAATTTTTTTTATTGAAATAATTTACTGTAAAAAATTATTCATTTCAATGTTTTAGAAGTATAAATTATACATTGATAATTTAATATAATTTAGGATATTATATGTAATTTTATATTTAAATTTGACATAAACACATGTCAATCTTTTGATAGTTTTTACTTTTCAAAAACCTGCTTCTTGGTTTTGACAATGGGTATTAATTTAAAATTAATAAATAAACTTATATGTTTTTAATTTGTTAAAATAGACTTCATTTTTTAATTCAAAATATCAAAATTATCTTAGGTTGAATTGTTGGTATTTTTTTGAAAACTTTAAATTTTTTATGAATAGTGAAAAAACACAGCGTTATTTTTTAAAACTGATTTTTATTTAAATATTTATTTATATTATTTAAATATATTTTATGTAAAAATATATATATAATACCTATATATGTTAAATTTAATTCATTTGAGTCATTTTATAATAAAATTAGATATATAAAATTTTATTCAACTTTTAACGTTTTTTACCCACCTTGTAGGAGCATTTAAAAATTTGCATGAAACATAATTTTATCACTTATGGGAGTTGAATTTAAAAAATATGAAAGAAATGGTTGAAATAAGTATGTATAATGTGGTTCAATAAGATGAAAATAATTTTTGTTAAATAGAACTTTTGAATTTTACTTACCACGGTTAAAAGTAAATAGGGTAATTAACGGAAAATATTATTTTATAATTACCATAACACAAGGACTAATTCTGTTTGATATGTTTAATTCGAAGAAAAAAAAATCTTAGGAATAAAATATGATCTTTTTGGTACACTTGGATTAGATTATTAGATTTTTTATTTTTTTATTTAAAGAAGAGTTAAAAGTGTTAAATTCAAAGTTTAATAAATAAACAATTTATAATATAGTGACACACACCATATAAATTAGACTATAAATATTAATTATAAAGAAAACTATATTTATAACATAATGTTATTTTATTTTAAATTTTTAGACAATAAATAATTTATTTTATTTATGTCATAATAATGATGCAGTAATTTCCTTATTAATGAATTATTAAATTAATTGATATTATAAATATCCAAATAAATGTAAATTGAGACATATCATGAATTATAATAATTTTATAGTTTAATATGACATTTTATTGTTTATTTAATAATTTTTTCTAAGAAATCATGTTTCAATGATTTTCACAAAAACCAAATACTAAATAGTTTCAAAATTGACATAATTCTGTTTTTAAAACAAATATTATATTATTAATTGATATAATATTTATAAAAATATAACGATCAAAAAAGGAATTAGATAATGTTATATATTTTAATAATCAATCACTTGGGGTTCTCTTGGATAGTTATAGTATGGTTATTAATCATATCATATAAAAATATAAAGAGACTTGGTAAATGTCAAACTATTTAACTTAGAGTTAAATATAAAAGATAACGTTAATAAGGTGACCTAAACCTATATAAAACCTATTTGATGAGAGGTTTTATACCCATACCAATATTATTGTCTTAATAAATCATTTTAGATCTATTATAAACTGAAAATAATTATATATTAAAATAATATTTCATCCTTTTCCTAAAGTGACCCTCACCTCTCTTCTACAAGGGTACTTCCCCTTCTCTCAAAATAACTCATCCAAAGCAATTTGGATTAGCAAAAACCTACCCATATATCTTCCAAACATCCCTCAATTCATCCTATAGTCCTTAAATTGATCAAAAATCCAACCTATGGATCCCTTTTGATCAACTCCAATGGAAACACCTAAAGAAGAGGTAATTATTTCACCACCTTCTTTCAAATTCTTTTCTTCTTCCACTTCCTCTTTCAATGTTCTATCCATACCAAAATAATAAATCCAGTACATTATACATACATTAATGTTATTATAAATATGGTTAAACCATATTCGTTATTCTATAAAACCTATAAATGATAATGTCACCATATGTGTGTACGTTCGGCTTACCATCTCCATGTCGTGGTGTAGTTTGTTATTCAAACACATAATTATTTAGATAAGTATAATAATGAGTATAAATAATGTAAATAATAAATATAACATGTTAATGATTCTGTATATATGATATAACATCAAATTACATATGATTTCTTCATCAATATAATTGTATTTTTACTCGTACGTACGTACGGATTACCATTTACACAACTCGATGAGATTCATTTCCACATTCACCATTCAACAATTTTTATAAAATTAATAATTTATTAACAAGTATGTAATATATTAAATAATAATGATACTGGATATATATATATATGTACTTACATATATCATATTCACTAAATTCTATTCAATAAGATATGAAAACGGAAACAACATTAATGCATACATACGGCCTACCGTCTCAATAAACTGTATTTTCCATTTCATATATCTATCTATTATACATATTTATATTATATATATGATACAAAATTCATATTTTATATTCTGGAAGTATTTTAATCATGATCTAAGTGAAACGATCAAGAATAAAAACATAAAACACATCCGATAAACAAAGCGATTATTACCTGAAATGTTAATTTAACATGGAAATAATTATTAAATGGATAATATAAAGTCATAAATGAATCATGTATGATATAATAAATATGAATATAGTTCTGGTATAATTTAATAACACACTATAGTCATTCTACATGAGGTTAAACGTACCCTCGACCAAATGAAAGTAGAAGGTAAGGGTCAATTCTACAATCTCTTCATTATCTGAGATTGTTTTTATGTGAGTATATACTATGAACCCTTTATCATACACATTCATGTTTCATAAAAATATTTTGAAAATGAATATTTAATGGTTTTTTGGAATGGTCTCTTTAACTATATCATCATTTTAATAGGTTTAAATTTTTATTCTTCTAAATCATTCTCATTAATGTCCATGTTTTCATAATGTTTTTTAAGGATTTATTTATATGGACATGAATTTTTTTAAAATGTTGATTCCATTCAAAAGTTTGAAAGTGGTATTGGACACTTTGATTCCAAAATTTCTTTCAATTTCATTATTTTTAAACTGTTTTAATTTTAAATGTTTCCATGAAAAAGGGGTATTTCTCTCAAAGAGGTTTACAAATCATTTTCATCTATGTAAACATCCTTTGATGAATTTTCAAGTTGTTTGAAGTTGATTTATTATGATAAAAATCATCCATATTGTATCGATGGTTTTGTGATATATTTTACTGTAAATGAATTATTGTTATACAATCCATGATTTATGGATAAAGTTTTAAAATTACTTATGCTAGTTTTAAAATGTGTGTTTATGTTATGTATCAACCTTTTCATATGAGGAATGCATTTGAAACAGTAAGTAACGGGTGGAGGCTGCTATAGCTCCTTGATGGATTCGTAGGTCTCATGACACAAACTAGTGTAATGACACAACTCCTTGACAAAATCTTATTTGTAGGCCAGTCGAAAGGCCTTGACTATGTGGTTATGAAGTCTGGTATTATGAATTCCATCATTATTACATTGGTTATTTGATATCTCATGTTATTATTCGACTAGTAGAATATCCATGTGGATGTGTAGATGGAATTATCTGATTTATATTGGCCATATTATGAAAACTTATATGTTTAAAAGGCTTAAGTTTTAATCTTATACATTTTTTAAATTTTTATACTTATTTATGAATGTTTTCACTATATTTTTATCCTTACAGAGCATCTAAGCTCACCCCTTTCTATATATTATTTTACACATGATACAAATAAGTATATTATGACTAACATTCAAGGATAACATAAGGGATATGAATTTGGTAAATGGAGACAATAATTTTTTGTTTTTCTTTTTATAAAATAATATAACTTTCAGGTATGTAATCTATTTTCCAAGACTCCCAAATTTATCAGTCCTTCAAAACTCATTTCCTTGTAATCATGAAAATATATTAAAATAATTCAACAACTCTAGGTAACTAGGGGTCGGGGCATAATATTTTGTATCAGAGGAAGTTTAGAAATAACCATGGAAATATATTTTGATAAACTCGGATTAGAGAACATTACCCTATAATATACTTTGAATATTAGTATATATGAACTTCCAAGAATTTTGCTAATGTTGAGATTTTGTGTATTTTCTAATCAATACATCTCAGTCTATATACGAGAAGTCAGAGGTTGCTCTGGAATAGATGTACCTAAGAGTGAAAACATCAACAAAGATTTTTGGGCTTGACTCAGGGTATCCTGGTACACGACAATTGGCTTTGCTTAACTCATGGTTATGACACTCCTAGGGGATATGTTTAGAATAATTTACATTTTCATTACAAGAAATTATGATGGATTAATGAGTAAATATTTCCTCAAATAAGTCATTTTATGATGATAGATTATATGCATAATCTTATCAATTTATGTTATGTATTCTAAAACTTTGTAATTATGCATTGCGATTTATAAACAAACATTGTGTATGACATTGTATAGAAATGGCGCATAGTATAAGGAATGAGAATTGCAACAATATGCATGATCGAAAGATTAAGAAGGATCATATTTTTCCTGGTATTAAGGAAACATTTAAAAGGGAATTAGTCAGCCACATATTCTCATCATATGTAAAAATAGTATCATGTGTAAATAAGATATGTAAATAATTATCTGAGTCCTATGGCTTTGATATTAATCAATAGAAGAAAAGGATAGCAGAGAGAAATAAAGATAACAGGAGGAGGGGAAAGTTGTATTTTCTTATATGTGATAACTATGGAAATAATCATCATGGTAAATGTTTGAATAGAATTGTAGTTTGGTATAATTCTGGAGAAAAAGGACACCGAGTATTTGATTTCAAGGGTAAGAAAACAATTTCAAATGTACTATTCTTCATCTGCAATAAGATGAGACCCTACATGAATAAATGTCCAAATCATCAGATTATGCCCCAAATGATGCTATCGGATAATAATTATGTTATGATAATACCACAGATAAAGAGGGATGAATTTTATTCTTAGGTTGTTATGAAATAATTATTCCATTTGAGTGTTGTATAAAAAATGTACTTGTTATAAGAATTTTTGAAATAAATAAGGATTGAACTACATTATTATTTCATTAGAGACTTGAGATTGGGTGGAACCTAGAAAAGTGACACAATAACAGGTTACATTTTTTGGAAAATATATGGTTGATAGAATGATAAACAATAATATGGTTTTGATACTGAGGTAGTGATTTTGGAATAATATTTGATTTATTTGGATAAATTATATTAGATATTCTTGACTACCTTGAAACTAATTAATGATTTGTATATTCCATCATTGTTGCAGTTTAAAAAAATGGATAAAAGGAGTATATCCAGTATTCTATAAAAAATAAGGGAGAATGAATGTAATCAATAAAATTTTATGGTAATTCACAGTGTTATAGTGTTTTAAAAGAATACATGATGATAGTATTCACATGTTACTACCTGGAAAAAAGAATCTTCATTGTATTTACCTTCCTTAAAAATTTTGGAATATGAGTTTGGATAGAAGTATTTTGGATAAGTCTAAAGTTTGGAATCGATTATACTTGACATTGGATTCTATTGATAAGGTTAAATGATTTCTTGAGATTATTTTTGGATTTCCATAAAAAGGACTAACCGGAGGTCGGGCGATAACCCATCGTGTCGGGCCAGGCCGGAAAACAAGAACCCACAACCAAAGGGCGACAATGGTGGATCACTATCCACTGGCATACATGATTTCCTAGTTTTTATAATGTATAATTTTTCAAATAGTCTGAAAAATGAATTCTAAATTCCCAGTTTTTTGATCCCTATAAAATTTGGATAAAGAGAATATTTTTTAATTCAATTATATTTTGATTGGAAAGATTAGTTTGTGGTAAGAATTAGTTGATGGACGAAAATCTACTTGTCAAGTATATTTTTTCTACTTATTCTATGAATAAATTAATTCTAAAACATTAGGGAAGGTATCTTAAAACCAAACATGTGTTTTCCTAATACCTTATGTTTTGTTGAACTAACAATATTTGAAATCATCATAGATTTATGGCTTTGAGGCCCTCAATTTTACACTTGTTTATGATTGATTACCTCAATCACTTTATATAAATATTTATGTTTTAATCCAATTATGCGTCTCTAATTTAAACCAATGTTCACCTAATCAAGATCAAAATTTGGGGGTGACTTTTTCATTCCCTTTCCCTCTCATTGTGACTAAATTCTAAAAACCCAATTTCCGATGTGGGTTTTCCAGAAAGGTATTTTTCTATTTTAAACATTTTATTTTAGAAGAACAATTACAAATTGTGATGATGCAATTTATTGAAGGAGTGGAGAATGTAACAACCCATGATTTAATAATAAGTTGTCTCATTAATTTAATTTAATTGTTTATGTTACACAAAACACCATGTTCTAGTGCACCACAACTTACCGAACTAGTCGTTCAAAAAAATGGTTATGAATAATAAAAACTATATTTTGAATCATATATACTCTATATAAATTTACATTCAATATTATGTGTTTCTTAGACATACTTTAAGAGCTAATTCAGTTTTTCTGGTAAAAGAACTGTTTTTCAAAAAATGCAATTTTACAGCCTTTTAATGGTGAACCCTTTTTAAAACCAATATTTGACACTTTTATATATTAAATTTAATGAAATTAAATTCTTCTTTAGAAGTACTAAATAGAAGTGGCTGGTAATGTGTGGAACTGTAGTAGGGTGTACTATAGTAGTAATATTCATAGAATGGGCCTTGGGTAAGAAATTTGGGAATACGGGCCATGTAATGGAATAATTGCCCGCTAGGCCTTCGGAATATGTAATAGTTCTACCTCTACCCAGTTAAAGAGTAATTTTAATTGATCAGATAATAAATGAGGCTTCGACCCCATCCATTTAAAAAAATACAATGTAGGCCATTACAAGTAATTTCACATTTAAATTTTCCATAAACACATGTAAATTTTTTGATAGTTTTTACTTTTCAAAAGAACGCTTTTTTGTTTTGACAACGAGAATTAATTTTAAATTAATAAATTAAATGACTATGTTTTTAATTTGGTAAAATAGGATTCATATTTCAATTCATAATATCAAAATTATCTTATAGTGAATTATTGGTATTTCTCTAAAAACTTTCAATTGTTTGCTGAATAGTTAAAAACATTGTGTTATTATTTAAAACCGAATTTTTATTTAAAAAATTATTTATTTTATGAAAATTTATTTTATTTCAAAACATATATATATATATATATAATACTTATATAATATAAATGTAATTCATTGGGTAATTTTATAATAAAATTAGATGTATAAAATTTTATTAAACTTTTTATAATATTTTACCCACCTTCTAGGAACATTTACAAATTTGAATAAAACTTAATTTTACTGCTTCTGTGAGTTGAATTTCAAAAATATGAGATACATGGTTGAAATCAGTATATAATATGTGGTTCAATATGATGAAAATAATTTTGGGTCAACAGTAGCTTTCGATTTTATTTACCACAGTTAAAAGTAAATAGGGTAAGTAAGTGTATAAATTATATTATAATTTCACTAACACATGTCCTAATTCTATTGAATAAGACTATTCGACCAAAAACAACTTTAGGAATAAAATATGTTCCATTTAGTCCACTTGGATTAGATAATGAATTTTATTATTATTTTTTTCAAAGAAGAGTAAAAAGTGTTAACTTCAATGTTTAATAACAAAACCATTTTTAATATAGGGTTACACAAAATATAAATTAGACCATAAATATTCATTACACAGATAAATATATTTCTTATATATTGGTATTTTATTTATAATTTTTGGACATTAATAAATTTAATTTATTAATGACACAATGATGTTACAGTAGTTACCTTATTAATGAGATATTAAAATAATTGATATTATTAAAATCCAAATAAATGTAAATTGAGACTTCTGATGAATTCCTATTACTTTATAGGTTAATATGACATGTTTGGGTTGATTAACTTTTTTTCTAAGTAATTATGTTGTTATGATTTTCACAAAATCCAAATATAAAATAGTGTCAAAATTGACATAATTATGTTTTTAAAGGAAATACTATATAATTAATTGGTATAATATTCCTAAAAAACAAAGGTTTGGCCAAAAAACTTAGCTAATGTTATATATATTATTATTAACTACATGGGGTTCTCTTGTCTTGTTATTGTATGTTAATTATACATATAATATAAAACTAAAAAGAGATAATGAAAATGTCTAACTATTTAACTAAGAGTTCTATCTAAAGGATATGGTAAATATAGTGACCTAAACCAGTCTAAAACCTACTGGTTGAGAGTTTTTTGACCCATCCCCACCATAGACTCTAAATAAATAATGTTGGAGCCACTAGAAACCGAAATATATTTTACTATAAAATAATTTTTCAAACTTTTTCAAAAGTGACTTTCACCTCTCTTATAAAAGGGTAGTTCCCCTTCTCTCAAAATCACACCTCCAAAGCCATTTGGCTCAGCCAAAACCTACCCAGATATCCTCCCAACTTCCCTAAAATCAACCTAGAGGCCTTAATTGGATCATAAATCCATCCTATGAATCCCTTTTTATCGACTCCTAATGAAACACCCGAAGAAGATGTAATAATTTCACCACCCTCTTTCAAGTTCCTTTCTTCTTCCACATCCTCTTTCATTGTTGTTTCCATACAAAAATAAAAATCTAGTAACTTATACATGCTATGATTTTATTATAAATATGGTACAAACATATTCTTTATTCTATCCAACCTATAAATGACCAAGTTACCATACATGTGTACGTACTGCTTACCGTCTCCACGTCGTTGAGTAGTCTGTTATTAAAACACATTATTAGTTGGATGAGTATAATAATGAGTTTAAAAGATTTAATTAATAAATATAAAATTTTAATGATTACGTACATATGATATAACATCCAATTACATATGATTTCACCATCAATATAGTGATATTTTCGGTCGTGCGTACGTAAAGATTATCGTCTCCATGAAGCGATGAGATTCATTTCCACGTTCAAAATTCAAAGATGATTATAAAAATATATATTATTCATATGTATTTAATATATGAAATAATAATCTACTAGATATATATATATATATATGTACATGTATATATCTTATTCACTTACTTCTGTTCAACAATAAATGAAAATGGAAACAACGTTCATGCGTACGTACGGCCAACAGTCTCCATAAATGGTGTTTTTCATTCCATATATCTATCTATTATTAATATTTAGATTATATATATATATGATATATAAATCATTTTTTAACTTATGAAAATATTTAAATCTTGATCTAAGTGATACGGTCAAGAATAACGACTTAAAACAGATACGATAATGAAAAACATTATTACATGAAATGTTAATTTAACATAAAAATCATTATTAAATGTATAGTATAAAGTCATAAATTAATCATCTATGATATAATATATATGAATATTGTTCTGTTATAATTTAATAATATACTATGGTAATTATACATGATGTTAAACGTACCCGGGACCAAAGGAATGTTCAAGGTGAGAGTTAATTCTTCAATATATTCACTATCTGTCATGGTTTTTATGTGAGTATCTACATGGACCTCTTTATCATCCACATCCATGTTTTAGAAAAATATTTTCAAAAGTATTATTTGAGGTTTTATGGAATGGACTCTTTAACTATATCATCATATTAAATGTTTTAAGTATTTATTCTTCTATATCATTCTCATTAATGTCCATGTTTTCACAATGGGTTTTAAGGACTTATTTATATATACATGGATGTTTTTAAAATGTTTATTCAGTTCAAAAGTTTCAAATTGTTATGGGACACATTGATTGAAAAATATCTTTAAATTTTTTACTTTCTAAATTGTGTTCCCTTTAAATGTTTTCATGAAAAGGTATATTACTCTCAAATAGGATTACAAATCATTTTAATCTATGTCAACATCTTTTGATGGATTTTAAACATGTTTGAAGTTGATTTATTATGATACAAATTGTCCATATTTTATTGAATATTTTGTGATATGTTTGACTATGGATGTGTTATTTTTATACCATTCATGGTTTATGGTTAAGGTATTGACTTTTTTTATTCTAGTTTTAATTCAAATGTTTATGTTATGTTTCAACCATTTCATTTTAGGAATGCATTGGACTTAGTAAGTGATGGTAGGATCCCTCTATAGATCCTCAATGGATTGGTAGGTCTCATGATACAAACTAGTGTCTTGGCACAAGGCCTTAACAAAATCGTATTTTTAGTCATAGCTCAAGGCCTTGACTATGTGGGTATGAAGTCTAGCATTATTTATTCCATTATTATCAAATTGGATATTTGATATTGAATGTGATTATTCGACTAGTAGAATATCCATGGGGATAAGTAAATTACATTATTTGATTTATATTGGCCATATTATGTATAAGTTTATGTTCAAAATGATTATGTTTTACTCTTATACATTTTCATAAATGTTTATGCTTACTCATGAAAGTTTCTGCAATATTTCTATCCTTACTATACTTCTGATCTCACCCATTTCTAGGTTTTATTTTTCCCTGGATGCGAAGAAGTATATTTTGACTGACCTATAGGGATAATATAAGGGATATTATTGTTGTCAATGGAGGAAATTTTTTTTAGTTTCTAATTTTATAATGTAATGTAACATTCATTTATTTAATCTAATTTCCATTACTCCTAAACTGATCGGTCCTTCGGGACTTGATTACTTGAAATCATGCCAATGTATAAAAATAATGCACTGACTCTGGGTAACTGGGGGTAAGGGCATTATAGGGTAGGGTCACAACATCTTCAGGGAAGAAATCCATGAACTCCCTAAAAATTTATAGATCTCCCACCATATCTGTGTCTGCCGACTCCACTGGGAACTCTGCTAATAAGAAAAGGAGGGGATCCACTCACTGACCGCCCTCTTAGAAACACCACTAACTAGAAAAATCCACATGATAGACGTCCTCATCATAGAACATGACTCTTATTTGGAAGGATTTGATAACGGCACAGACAGTGAACAATCAGTCGATTCCGAATATGACATCATATTGTTGCATCTATAACAAAAGAATGTCCCCACTAGATTATGTAGCCCCAACATCAGTCTATATCCCCAAAAAATAGAATACAATATTGTCTAACCTCTACCTAGAATTCTCAACAACAGGGACATGAGAATTATCTCTGCATCTAGACCCATAGCATTGGCTAGGCATGGTGTGACGAATGATTGTGAAGCTCTTGAATCACACATGGAAGATGTAATTGTACTAAACAAGATGATCATAGCTCGAATGACTTTTGTCCCTACAAGATCTACTATCTCTATAGTGTGAAACTGAACATGCATAGATTCTGTACTTTTATAATGTTAGAAACATTCTTGACTAGTCCCTAGTTGATGTCCTTAAGGAGTGCCCTGAGGTTAGCCTCCTCCAGCAATGTCTACTCTCGGTGGTACTAGAGCTCGCTACCCCTGCTGCTGCTATGGCTGAAAACGTCATGATGGAAACTACCGCTGCAATTTTGGGTGCTGAACCTACCCACCTCCACTATACTACACACAAACTTGGAATAGATTCCAAATATCCCCATGGCTTCCATAGATAATTCATCTCAATCCTAGGACCATAGGGATAGGGTGAGGATTGGGAGATCGAAACTGAAACTCCTGAGACCTTCTCCCCATCAGCCAAAACATGGAAGTCCCTGATGCTAGAGAACTAATACTAATGGCCTTCCAATTTGATGAACTCAATTGGATCCCCTTTCACCACACACCTCCTAGCGTGTGCATCCTCTCTACGACTTCATCCTTCTTATGAAGCTCCATATATGACAGTAGAGTGAAGGGGGAAACAATATACTGGAGAGATGGTCAGAGGGTGTCCTATAATAACCATGCTCATGACTCCCCATTTAGGAATAGGTCTAGAGCGAAACAAATGAGTTCCTCGAGCTTGATCCCCAACTCCCTTACTGACATAATCCCTTACTTTAGGGAGAGTATCTCTTGCAAATTTTCACCTTTCCTTGTGGAAGAAAGGAATTTCACCCACAATTCCTTCTCAAAGTCAGTCCACAAAACCTCAGTCAATATAATCCCTTCAAGGTAGAGCATCCACCACTAACGCGCTTCACCCCTCATTTGACTAACTTCTAACAGAGTCCAGTACTCCATCAGAGCACAAATCAAGGTAAAGTTGATCGCCAGAACCTCATGCCAGCCCTCTTCCTCCAAGTTAGAAACATTTCATTCATACTTCCCAAGGTTATACTAATGGAATGAACACTGATTCCTCTGGAACATGTCATCCTCTTACTCTCAGTCAATCCTATAATAGTTGAACAGATCATCCTCCTGGGCCATGCTAACAACAACTACTTTTGGATGTTATCCAGGTTCCATAACTGTGTGGTAAAATAGGAATTCCTAATCTTGAGTGATGTATAATATTTCATTTAAACTATTAATAAAAACTTTTATTCATTTTAAATTACCCGAAAAATCCAAGAAACATAAGAACATAAGTCATGATGATGAAAGTACCATTCATTAGATCTCCACCCTACAATTTGTGTATCCTCACATGGTTTTTTAGTAGGTCCACAGTCCTTGTATCAAACAAAAGGGGCCCGTAAAATCCCACACCCTAGCCAGTCTTCCATAGCCTACTTCATGCACTATGATTTCTTAGCACTTTTTCCATACCATCCCATGAAATCCTCCCTGTTTTAAACCCTGCACTCCATTATACCTCTCAAACT
The DNA here is from genome assembly GCA_963277665.1 of Viscum album. Taxonomy (NCBI): domain Eukaryota; kingdom Viridiplantae; phylum Streptophyta; class Magnoliopsida; order Santalales; family Viscaceae; genus Viscum; species Viscum album. Next base: position 739,086,411 of record OY728165.1, read on the forward strand.
TGTGTTGATACCACTCTATCACATCTCGCCATAACCAATTTGTGGAATTGGACAAAAAACTACAAGAAAAATCCTTCTTCAAGTTGAATGAGTGATGATGTCCCCTGAATCCAGCCATCAATAGTCCCCAAAGTGGTGAATAACACCAAGGATATTGAATTCCACTTGAAATGGGAGGAATAACCCTATTTATTTACTAATATTGGAGATAATATGGTAAATCGTGAACAAATCAAAAAACTAAAAGTCATATTATAGACAAAAATCCATTTCTATATGCATGTTCAACAAAAAAAGATATAAAGAACTAGAAAACAATGATGAAAAGTACCAAAAGAAAGAATAGATGTAAAAAAATTGTCTCGATGTCTGAGCTTCTAAGGTCTGGCATGGTTCTAAAAGTTATTTGGGAATCCTGAAATAATTTTTATATACGTTGGGTTAGTATATAAGTATACATAGTATGGAAAACCAAAATCTCTTGTGCACAAGTGGGAAGGAATTCCAATTCCCATGAGAAATAGAGATAACCAAAGAACCTATCAAGGAAACTATCCACCTATCCACACCAAGGAAGACTCCCCAAATAATGCGAGTAAGGTAAAGTAATAGTAATAACACATCAGTATTTGGGTACCCCAGACCTCTTTCCCACTCGTTATTTGAGATATCCTATGCATCAGACCTCCCCCCCCCCCCAATTTTTATGGCAGTTCCACTTCCCCCAACCCAAACATTAGGGTCTATCTCAACCACACATATATCCTACCTGCAAACACATTGGCCACCACAACATGAATAACCACGACTACAAACAACTGGGCCACAGCAACCACTTCCATGCCTGAAGATACCTGGGCCTCAACATCCACTACTATGCCCAAAAACACCTGGGCCTCATCCCACAAACCCTTGGGAAACCAACATACCGACACACATTAGGAACAACAACCACAACACACATTGTCCAAGGAATCTTGGGATACAATGAACCTTAGTTCATCATAGCCTACTCGATGAATCCTGGGCTACCTAGGAGAAGGAGTAGAAAGAAGCTAGTAACCAGCCACTCAAAAGAATTTTGGAAAAGGAACCCACCCCATGAAATAGGGGTGTTTGAAATGATGTTCTCAACAAAGGGGATGTGATTATAAGAAACACAAGAAATAAATATTATACATACAGGTAATATAGACCTCATCCAAACCTAGGGGTTATGAAATAGATAATCGGCTTGTACACCGCCACACATGTTGGATTCCCTACACGAAAAAATACACAATAGCCACCACCAAAGAACAACCAATTTTTGGAAAATAATCCCCATTTGTACCCGTTATCATTATAATTTTCTATTTATTCCAATTAATTATTCCTCCACTGCAAGGAAACTAATATTAATATCCATAATCCAAAACAATAATTGAGCAAAACAACTGCCATGCAGATTTTCAAGCATTCACACCCAGTTCCCTTATAAAGTCACAACAATGAAAGAAATATGTGAGATCCCTAAATGTACTAGAACCAAACCAATCCCTAACATGCCGGCTCCACAAAACCTCAGATCCACAAACCAAAAACTGAACAACATGAGATCTCATCCCCATCCACATCACCCCATAAGGATCATAAAAAACTATACATACCACCAAAAAAGAGAAATGAAGTATAAATATTTATCCATCACCATTTATTATGTTCTTTAATTTTATTTGGTTAATCGAGGTGATCACACATTGATTATTATTTATCGGGCATCCATTTTATCAACCATGTTTACGTAATTATGCGTTTTTCATGTTACAACCACTCAATCAAAAGATTACCTGAAAAATAAATGTTCATTTTTCAATAAGAATGGGACACCAATAGACATGATTTTTAGTGGAAATAATCCCATACAATTAACAATATAAATCAAGGCATAACCTAGAAACTACATCAACTTACCCACCCATTCATTATTCAAGTTGGTTTATTATCTTCATTAATGTGGGTCCCATCTATGCCCAGAAGGATCATTATAATACCTACCCCGCATGATACATATTAATGAGAGAAAAATGAAAACCGTACTTTGATGATCAAGGATTTAGGTTTTTTCCTCGCATCAATAACTAAGGATGCGAGAAATGCAGGAAAGGGAATCTTGGGGGATTCAAGGATGAGCAGGAAGGCATCTAGCATGGGCACACAACTTGACATTAGAGATAGTCTCTAGGCATACATAGAGAATAGAAAAGAATTATGAAGAGAGGATTTTGAATTAAGAGTATGAAAAATACTAAAATCATAGAGAGTATTTCGAAGTAGTTGAAATCGGATCATGGCTTGACCATGCGGTTGGGAAGTTTAACACATCAGGAATAGTTTTTTTTAATAATTCTTCATAGAAATGGTGGAGATAATGACTATGAGTTAATGGATATCATATAAATAGGGATATACATCGTAAAATGGGTGATTATTTAAATACTTAGAAGACTAAGCTTGGGTGGGTGTGACATTGTTTGTTGAGACACCATAATGGTGCCACTGTAAATGGGTCCATCATGATGGTGAAACTATGACAATGGGACCATGATAGTGCATTCTAGATAGTGAAACCATGAAGGAGCCACAGTAAAAGTTCCACCATTTGGTGGAACTGTGTTTTTGAAAAACTCTCAAGCAAGAATCCATGTGACCCCTAAGAACACTTCCATCAAAAGATTTTCACAATGGATGGGCTCCGGAATATCCAATTTTTACAATAAAAATCACTATCCCCCACGCTAGATATAACTTTATGTATAGTTTCTCCCCAATCATATAGATCAGAATTAATCTTTGGGGTCAGAATGGGGTGCTTTATTCAATATGTGATGATTTTTTTGTAATTCTTTATAAACATATATTCACTTCCATTTATCTTCAAACAGTTTCTTCTATTTCAGTTTAACATCCACATAATTTAAATTTTAGTATTGTTTGTCAAAAAAATATTTTATTATTAAAAATGAAATGATTACATGAAATATTTAAAAATGGTGGACAATGCACAATCCGTGAATATATCAAATGAGTATACACTGTGGTTGTTCTGTGTAACAGTTATATGATATGGGTTTTCCCAAGTTGTTTCATGGTCTTGGGTTCCATACAATGAAACTATTCATTAATTTGTATTGAGATAAAACATCATCTTTTAAATATCAATATCCCATAAAAATATATAATCAATCAAAATATTTAAATGGTAATTATTTTTAATATTTAATATGTTTATATGATTTATAAAATCTGTTTCAGTGTGTGTTAGCTTTTATTTTTCAATGTATATAATTATAATGTTTCTAGAAAGTTTTTTATAATTTTTCATGAAAATTACTATTATTAATATTATTATTATAATAATTCATACTATTCATTCACTATCATCATTTTTATAGTTTCCCACATAGTTGTTAAATATATTTTATATAATATTATATGGTTATTTGTTATATAAAATAATAATCCATGCAAAATTTATATATGTCACATATCAATGGAAACCTAGATACGTAAGAATATTGTCACAACATATCTAAATAAGTTAGAAAATAATTATTCCTAAGTATTTTTAACACCCCAAGATTCCATAGTACAATTATCTTTGAATAATACAGTAGTGTGTGTTGTACGCAACATTAAGTTCTAACACACCAAAGCCAATCAAACTAGCTGTTATAAATATTGATACCCACTTTTTGAAATTTTATTAATTTTATATTTCAAAATGGTCTTCTTTTTTGGATTCGGAATATCAAAATTATATTAGGGAGAATTTTTTGTATTTTTTTGAAAACTTTCAATTTTTTATGAATATTGAAAAATACTGAATTGTAGTTTAAAAACAAAATTTTATTTAAATAATTAAATCTTTTATTTAAATTTATAATAGGTCAAAATAGATACATAATACATGTATACAATCAATTTAATTCATTTGAGTCATTTGGTAATAATATTATACATAATAAATTTTATCGAACTTTTCACCGTCTTTTACCCACCTCCTTGGAGCATTTTCAAATTTACATAAAACATAATTTTTCCGGTTCTGTGAGTTGAATTTCAAAACTCCGAGGGACATGGTTGATATCAGTAAATAAATTGTGGTTCAATAGGATGAAAATATTTTTTTTTGTGAATAGTAACTTTTTGCTTTTATTTACCACGGTTAAAAGTAATAGGGTAATTAAGTGTAAAAATAATATTATTATTAGCCTAACACATGTCCTAATTATATTGGATAAATATAATTAGACCAAATACAACAAAATGAATAAAATATTAACCTTTTTGGTCTACTTGGATTAGATTATGACATTTATTATTATTTTATTTAAATAAGAGTTAAAAGAGTTAAATTAAATGATTAATAACTAAACCATTTTTACATAGGGTTATATATGCAATCTCATGGACTATAAAATTTCATTAGAAAGCTAAAAAGATTTCAAAAATAATTGTATTTTATTTATATTCTTTAGACATTAAATAATTTAATTTATATATGACAAAATGATGATGGAGTAATTACCTTATTAATGAAATATCCAAATAATTAATATTATAAATAACCAAATAAATGAAATTTATACTTTTTATTAATAAAACTAATATTATAGGTTAATATGACGTGTTAGGGTTGGATAGATAATTATTTTTTATGTAATAATTCTGTTATTAATTTAGAAAAAACAAAATACCAAATAGTGTCAAAATTGACATAGAAGAGTTTTTTTAAAATATTATATTATTAATTGATATTATATTCCTAAAAATATAAAGTTCAGCCAAAAGACTTATATAAATATTTTTGTATCATTATAGAACCACTTGTGGTTCTCTTGTATGTTTATTCTAAGTTTATTAACCATAAAATACTAAAATACAAAGCGACATGGTAAATGTCAAACAATTTAACTAAGAGTTAAATCTAAAAGATAAAGTTAATATAGTGACCCAAACCTATCCAAAACCTATTTTTTGAGAGTTTTTCGCCCTATACCCACCTTATCCTTGGAATAATCCATTTTATATCCCTTATAATCCGAAAAATATTTTATTATTAAATTACATATCTAACTTTTCTTATGGTGCCCCTCACCCCTCTTATAAAAGGGCACTCCCCGTTCTCTCTAATTCAAACCATAAAATCCTTTTGGCTCAGACACCCCCTTTCATAATACCCTATCATGTGTCCTAACTTCATCCTAGAGTCCATTTATTAGTCATAAATCCAACCTAAGGATCGCTTTTGATCAAATCAAAAGGAAGAACCCGAAGAAGAGGAAAATATTTCATCACCTCTTTCAAATTCATTTCCTCTTCCACTTCCCCTATATTTGTTCTTTCCATCACAAAATAATAACTCTAGTATAATATATATACTGTGATGTTATTATAAATATGGTATAAAATTATTCATTATTCTATCCATCCTTTGAAACACATGTCACTATACGTGCGTACGTACGACATACCGTTTTCACGTTGTGGTATAATTGTTATTCAATACATTATTATTTGTATGGGTATAATAATGATGTTTAATTTACATAAATAATAAATATAAAATGATAATGGTCCTGTATATATGATATACCATCCAATTATATATTATTTTAATATTAAAATTATGATATCGTCACTCATTCATACGTACGGATTACTGTCTCCGCGAACGCGTTGAGATTCATTCCCCGTCGTATCCATTAAAGAATAATTTCCATTAGATTATTAAAAATAATGTTTAAATACATAATATTATAATGAATATGAATAAGATACATACTATCCATAACAAACATTACTTACTTAACAAATCATACAAAGGAAAATGAATTAGTTAACACCCAAAACGACGATAATACTATGATATTATTAACAAAGCAATGTTAAAAGATCATATATGATATCATAATAATGTATATCATTCTTGTATAATTTAATAAAAATTATTTCACCATTATACATGAGGTTAACCTACCCTCAACCAAGGAAAAATACAAGGTAAGGGTTAATTTAATAATCTCTTTATTATCCAAGGTTGTTTTACGTAAGTATCTACTGGGACCTCATTATCAACCACATCCATGTTTCCTAAAAATTAATTCCAAAACATTTTTATTATTTACTAGACTATTGGTTAATTTCATGTGTACCCTTGTATGAAATTTTTTAAAATGGTTTGAAAGGAATATTTTCGCCATTTACAAATAAGTTACTTTATGACCTTTTTGACAAAATTAAGGTAAGAATGTTTTTTAACTTATACGGTTGGTGTGGCTATATTCTGCCATTATAACATCTTCAAAGCATCCCATAAAAGATTATAATAATTTTTCAAATATAAATATTTTCTTTTCTAATTATGTTACCTTTAAATAATTTAAAAAAAAGAATGAGATATTTCTCTTAAACAGTATATATTTCATCAATGTCAACATCCTTTAATGAATTTTAATCTTATTTGAAGTTGATTTATTATGATACAAATATTCCATTTTGTATTGAAGGTTTTGTGATATGTTTTACTTTGGATGTTTTATTTTTCTACCATTCACGGTTTATGGATAATGTATGGACATTTATTATGCTAGTTTTAATATGAATGTTAATTTTATGTTTAAACCTTTTCATATAAGGAATGCATTGGACTTAGTAAGTGACGGGTGGAGCCCACTATAGCTCCTCGATGCATCGGTATGTCACATGAGACAAACTAGTGTTGTGGAACAAGGCCTTGAGAAAATTTTCTTTGTAGCCTTGGCACAAGGCCTTGAATATGTGGTTATAAAAGTCTGGGATTATGCATTCCATCATTATGAAAGTGGCTATTGATTTTCCATTTGATTATTTGACGAGTAAAATGTTAATGCAAGTAAGTAAATTTAATTATTTATATTTATATTTTCCATATTATGAGGAAGTTTATGTTGAAAAGTCTTTTTTAGTTCTATACATTGCCTTAAATGTTTATTCTTATTTATGAATGTTTTTGCTATATTGTTATTTATACTGAGAATATGAGCTCACACCTTTCAATGTTTTATTTTTTCCAAGATGAAAATAAGTATATTATTAATGAATTGTAGTTATAGTCGATGGGATCTCAGTGTTTTCTATGTAAACAATGTTGTTGTATTTTTCTATTTTATGATGTAATGTAAACCTTATGAATTTACCTAGTACTTCCAAGGCTAATAAACTAATCTGTCTTTGAAGACATGATATTTTGTGATCATGACTATGATAGATAATAATGCACTGACTCTAGGCTTCTGGGATTGGGGCGTTACAGTTTGAATCAGAGGATGTTTAGTACAAACCATGGAAACTAGATTTAGATATACTCTGATTATATCACATAGCCTTAAGATAGACTATGAGGACTTGTATAGAAGAACATCCTAGAATTTTTGTATTATAGATATTTTGTGATATTTCTAAGAAATACATCCCTATCTAGATACGAGAAGGTAGAGGTGGATCTGGCATAGATGTACCTAGGGGTAAATCCCAAAAAAACCACTTTGAGCTGGACTCAAACAGGAACTGGTGCATGACAACATGACTTGCTGCACCCATGATTACGACACTCTCGGGGAATATGATTAAGATAATTCCCATTTTCTTTACAAACCATTATGAAGGGTTTATGAGTATATACTTCCTCAATGATAACATTTTTATGATTATGGATTGTATCCATAAATTGTTCAAGTTGTGTTAAGTGTTTTACAAGTTTGGAATTATGTATTTTGATTCATAAACTAATCTAGTTTATGACATTTTTTATAAATGGTTCCTAGGGGAAGGAATGGATACCATATCAATACATTCACACCATGTAAGGATTTCCCTCCTAGTCAAGATAATTATAGTGGAGTTGGTGATTCAAATGATGCTGATCAGCTAATCACTATAATAGGACAACTCAATCAGGTTATGAATAATAACCTTGCCCGTATGTATCACCCTGATCCACAGTGTGGAGGATCAATGATATATCTCTTAATGAGTCAAAAACCACAATCATTATATGGGGGTAAAAATCCACTACTAGATGATAAATTGATAAATTCCTTAGAGAAAATATTATATGCCTTGGGGAGTAGCGAAATGGAAAAGGAGTTCATGATAGTTTACCGCCTCACAGGAGATGCTGATCAATGGTGGTCATTGATTCTAAACACATAGGATGATTATGAAGTATCAAATATGGAATCTAGGGAGGTTAAAGAAATTTTCGAAGAAAAATAATTTCATCATGACCATCAAGTAGATATGGAAAGGAAATTTATGAGTCTGAGGCTAAAGGGGGATGAGAATGATGCAAAGTATAAATCTAAGCTTTCAAGGTTAGAGAGACAATATGCATATTATATACATAACCCAAGAAGTAATTTTGATCATTTCCTTGATGGGTTAAAACCATATCTCTATCGAGAATTATTCTCACAGTCCTTCTCTTCGTACGAAGATATTGTCTTATGTGCTATCAAGACAGAAAAAGAATTATCTATGTCTTATTACATTAAAGCAATCTTAGAGAATAAGAGATCTTCTGAAAACTCTAGAAATGTAAATAAGGGGAATAATGGAAAATTTTAATATCAATCATGTAGTAAATGTGGGAAGAAACACCTTTGTACTTTCCTTGACGGAATGAGAGACTATTACAATTGTGGTGAAAAGGGCCACCAAGCTCATGATTGTAAGGGGAAGAAAGAGGATGTCAATTTTGAATGCTAAAATTGTTGAGAAAGGGGTTATTATAAAAACAAATGTCCTATGCATCAGAGGAACATACCATAAATGATTCCAAGGGATCAAGACCAACCTTATGCTATCGCTACTGCTGAGGTTTATTCTCCAAAAGACGTAGAGGCATGTAATTTAATTGTTTCCTCATGTTTATCCATTGCATTAGTTGATTCTAGATCATTGCATTGTTTCTTATCCTCCCGGTTTGATATGAAAATTAGATATTTCCAATTTTATTTAACAAGGGAGTTGTCAGTCAAAACTCTTAAGGGATGTATCATTGCTACAAAGTTTTGTGAATCAGTTCCCAATAGGGAATATAAATGTTCTTTATCTGCTGATGTCATCGTCATACCCATGATTGAATTTGATATAATCCTCAGTATGGATTGGCTTTCAGACCATGATGAAAAAATTTATTGTAAGAAAAGAAAGATACTATTTGTGATTATGATGATAAAGAACACATTATCTTTAGAGAAGAATCGTCACCACTTAATTCTTATCTAGATCCACCCCATGTAGCACAACCAATTTCAATTATTAATTTGGAAGAGAATGAAATAACTGTGTGTGAGGAAAATATTCATCAAATAGATGATGTATATATTTTGAAATAATATGTTGATGTGTTTCTAGAAGATTTAACTAGACATCCTCCAGAATGAGAAATTGAGTCTTCCATTGATTTAATTCCTGGATCAAGGCCCATATCAATGACCCCTTATAGAATGGCCACTGTAGAATTAGTGGAACTAATGAAACAACTAGAGGAATTAAGTAACATGGGATTTATTCTCCCTACTGTTTCTCCATGGGTATCCCCTATTATTTTTGTTAAGAAAAAAGATGGATCTATGAGGTTGTGAACTGACTATAGGGAGATTAATTCTATAACAATAAAGAACATGTATCCCCAACCTCACATTGATGATTTATTAGACCAAATTCATGGAGCTCAATAATTTTCAAATATTGTCCATCGATCTGGATATCATTAGTTGTGTGTGAAGAAGGAATACATTCCAAAATCATCATTTTGAACCATGTATGGGAATTAAGAGTTTATAGTAGTGCCTTTTAGATTGACTAATACACCCTCTGTCTTCATGGGTCTAATGAATAATGTTTTCAAGGAATATATTGATGAACCTTTAGGTGTATTTATTGATGATATCTTGTTATATAAAAAAAGCTATGAAGATCATGAAAATCACTTGCACATTATCCTAAAGACTTTTAGAAGACATTAATTATATGGGAAGATTAGCCAGTATCAATTCTGACTTCAGGAGATTTCTTTTCATGGCCATATTATCTCTAAGGATAGAATCTATGTTTATAATTCTAAGACAAGAGTAATCCATGAATGGTCAACAAAGATGATTATAACTGAGGTACAAAGTTTTATTGGTTTAGCATGTTATTATCGACGTTTCGTCAAAAATGTTTCCCAATTGGCTAACCTGATAACCAAGCTCACACATAACGGGATTACATTTTTTTTGGAAAAAAAAAGTGTGTGAAGAATGTTTTGAATAACTGGAGAGAAGATTAGTCAATGCTCCAATATTGATTCTACCATTGTGGAATGATGTGTTTTTTATTTATAGTGATGCTTCAATGAAAGGACTTGGTTGTGTCCTTATGCCGAGTGGTAGGGTTATTTTCTATATATCATTACATCTAAAAATTCATGATCAAAACTATCCTACTAATGATATTGAGTTAGCAGATGTAATATTTTTTTGAATATATGGAGACATTATCTCTATGGTGAAAAATGTGAGATATATACTAATTACAAGAGTTTTAAGAATAGTTTCTCACAGAAATAACTCAGCATGAGGCAAAGGAGAAGGCTTGAACTACTCAAGGGTTATGATTTCACTATACACTACCACCAGGGGATGAAAATGAGGTGGAACAAGCTTTGAGTAGAAAGGATCATGTAGTTTTGAACAAGATGAGAGTTGAAAAAGATCCAAAATACATGGTTCTAGTAATAATAGATATGGGAATCACCATGGAAGTTGAAACATCAAAAAAAATTCAAATGGATTCCAAACCAACTTTTCTAAAAAGGATAAATAGTTCTTATACCGATGATGAAGAGTTTTAAAAGAATATTAAAGATGTGAATAAAGGGAGATTGAGTGACTTCGTATATGAAGATGGAATTTTGAAATTTGGGAAGAGTCTTTATGATCCTGATATACCTGATCTAAAAAGAGAATTGTTGGATGATGCTCATAGTTATAATTTCTCTATACGCCCTGGGAGCAGCAAAATGTATAGATATATGATGGAATATTTTTTTCGGGACAAATGAAGAAAGAGATTGCTGATATTTTTCAAGATATATGGTTTGTCAACAAGTGAAAGCTGGGAGACAATAGCCTGGAATATTCACGAAACCTCTTCCCATACCTGAGTGAAAATGAGATAATATTATGATGGACTTTGTCATGGGACTACCAAAGACTCCAGGAAGGAATGATATAATATGGGACATTATTGATCTTCTTACCAAGTCAGTACATTTTATTTATATAATAGAAGATTTACCACTTGAACATTTTTCAAGACTATATATTAATGAATTTGTAAGACTTCATGTAGTACCATTATCGATTGTTTCTGATAGTGATTTTTTTTTAAAACAAGATTATGGAAAATTCTTCAGAAATACATGGATACTAAACTTTGTTTGAGCACTGCCTGCCACCCCCAACTGATTGACAACCAGAACGAACTATTCAACCCTTAGAAGCAAGTTTAGATCTTCCTCAATTGACTTTGAAGGTATGTGGCATCAATATTTACCTCTAGTAGAATTTTCTATAACAATAGCTTCCACTCAAGTATTCATATGGCAACATATGAAGCGTTATATAGAAAGAGATGTTGCACACCAACATGTGTGGATGATGGTTGTGAAAGAAAACTCATAGGCCCAAAACATGTGGAGTAAACGATGGAAAATGTGAAGTTAATCCAAACCCACATCAAATCACCTCAAATTAGGCACAAGGGATATGCTGATAAATAAAGGATTTGGAATTTCAGGTAGGAGATCATTTTTTTTAAAGGTATCTCCATAGAAGGTTTTTATATGTTTCGGTAAGAAGGTAAAATTGAGTCCCAGGAACATCGGACCTTTCAAAATTCTTGAACAATTTGGGGATGTATCTTACTGTTTGGAAATGCAGCCACATCTCTCCAAAGTTCATGATATGTTCCACGTATCACTGTTGATAAAATACATGCCTGAATCAATGCATGTACTCACACATGTTGAATTAGAACTGGAACCTGATCTGTCTTATTGCGATGAGCCTATCAAGATTTTTGATACAATAGAACAAGTGTTGAGAAACCGGATGACTTGTTTTTTCAAAGATCTATGGAGAAACTACATGATAGGAGAAGTGATATAGGAACCCTAGGAACTTATGATGAAGAACCACCCGAGTATATTTTATGCAGTAATATTCTAGAAATTTTGAGGACTAAATTATTTGAATTAGGGGAGAATGTAACAACCCAAGCTTCCACAGTATGCTTCTCTTTGAATAATACTGTAGCGTGTGTTGTAAGCAAATTTGAGTTCTAACACACCACAACCAATCAAAATAGTCGTTATGAATAATAATACCTTGTTTTTAAAATTTTATAAATTTTATCTTTTAAAATAGACTTCATTATTAGATTAGTAATATCAAAATTATCTTAGGGTCAATTTTTGGTATTTTTCTGAAAACATGCAATTTTTGATGAATAGTGAAAAACACTGAATTATAGTTTGAAACCAAATTTTTACTTAAATAATTTACTAATTTTTTTAAATTTATTTTAGATCAATATAGATACCTAATACCTATATATATATTCAATTTAATTCATTAGATTCTTTTTGTAATAATATTATATATATAAAATTTTATTGAACTTTTCACCCTCTTTTACCCACCTCCTAGGAGCATTTACAAATTTAAATAAAACTTAATTTGAACTCTTTTGTGAGATTAATTTAAAAAACTTGAGAGACACAGTTGATATCATAAATTAATATGTTTTTCTATAAGATGAACATAATTTTTTGTGAATGTTAAATTTTTACTTTTCTTTACAACGGTTAAAAGTAAATTAGGTAATTATGGGTAAAAATGATATTATTATTACCCTAACACATGTCCTAATTCTATTGGATAAGTATAATTCGACCAAAACAGCCCTAGGTACAAAATATGAACCTCTTTGGTCCACTTGGATTAGATTAGTACATTTATTATTATTTTATTAAAGGAAGATTTAAAAGAGTTAAATTCAATGTTAAATAACTAAAACATTTTTACATAGGGTTATATATGTTATCTATTTGACTATAAATATTCATTAGAAATATAAAACGTTTTCCTAAATAATGGTATTTTATTTATATTTTTTAGACATTAAATAATTTTATTTATTTATGACACAATGATGATGTAGTAATTACCTAATTAAAGAGAATATTAAAATAATTAATATTATAAATATCCAAATAAATGTAATTTGAGACTTTTTGTGAATTACACTAATTTTATAGGTTAATATGACATGTTATAGTGGTTTATATGAATTTTTTTCTAAATAATAATGATGTTATGAATTTAGAAAACACATAATACCAAATAGTGTCAAAATTGACATAAAAGAGTTTTTAAAACAAATATTATATTATTAATTGATATTCAAATACTAAATATCTAGGGTTTGGCCAAAAGTATTTTTCAATGATAGATGTATCATTAATGAATATGTTGACTTTTTATTGGAAGTTTATTGTATGTTTATTAACCATATAATATAAAAATTCAAAGAGACATGCTAAATGTAAAACAATTTAACTAAGAGTTATATCTAAAAATAAGGTTAATATAGTGACCCAGACTTGTCTAAAACCTATTGGTTGAGATTATTTATACCCATACCCCCTTATTATTTGCATAATTTATTTTTGAGCCATTATAAACCCAAAATAATTTTATTATAAAACAATATTTCTAGCTTTTCCTAAGGTGCCCCTCACCCCTCTTATAAAAGGGAACTCCTGCTTCTCTCTAATTAGAACCTTAAAAGCCTTCTGAATTGGCCAAAACTGGCCCAAATACGCTATAATGTGTTCTCCCTTCATCCTCGAGTCCAATAATTAGTCAGAAATCCATCCTAGGGATACCTTTTGATCAAATCAAAAGGAAGAGCCCAAAGAAGAGGTAAATATTTCATCACTTGTTTCATGTTCTTTTCTTCTTCCACTTTTTCTTTCTTTGTTATTTCCATTCTAATATAATAACATATGTATCTTCTATAAAATTTGATTTATTATAAATATGGTACAACCATATTCATTATTCTATCCATCCTTTGAATTATATGTCACCATACGTGCGTAGGTACGACTTATCGTCTCCACGTCACGGTATAATTGTTATTCAATACATTATTATTTCGATGGGTATAATAATGATGTGAAATTGAGGTAAATAATAAGTATATTATGATAATGATTCTGTATATATGATATACCATCAAATCATATATTATTTTAATATCAAAAGAATGATATTCTCGCTCATGTGTACGTACGGATTACCGTCTCCACAAACGCGATGAGATTCATTTCCCATCGTATCCATTCAAGACTAATTTTAATTTTATGATTAAAAATTATGTTTAAAGGCTAAATATAATTTTTAATATGAATAAAATACATCTTATACAATACAAACATTACTTACATAACAATGTATACAGAGGAAAATGAATCAGTTAACACCTGAAATGACAATAATATTAAGATATTATTAACAAACCAATGTTAATAGATCGTATATGATATCATATTAATGTATATGATTCTTGTATAATTTAATAACAATTATTTCACCATTATATAGGAGGTTAACCTACCCACGATCAAGGAAAAGTACATGGTAAGGGTAAATTTTACAATGTCTTTATAATCTGAAGGTGTTTTTATGTAAGTGTCTATTGGGACCTCGTTATCATCCACATCCATGTTTCTTAAAAATGAATTCCAAAACTTTTTTACTATTTACTAGACTATGGGTTCATTTAATTTATACCCTTGTTTTAATTTTTATCAAATGATTTGAAAGTAATCTTTCTGTCATTTTCCAAACAAGTTACATTATGAACTTTTGGACAGAATTAAGGTGAGAATGTTTTCTTATCTTATATGGAGGGTCCAGTAATATTCTGCCATTATAACATCGTCGAAGATTCAATTAAACTATTATAAGAATATTTTCAAATATAAATATTTTCTTTTATAATTATGTGATCTTTAAATGATTTCAAAATAATGAGATATTTCTCTAAAACTATTTTTATTTTACCTATGTCAACATCCTTTAATGAATTTTAATGTTATTTGAAGTTGATTTATTATGATAAAAATCTTCCATTTTCTATTGAAGGTTTTTTGATGTTTTTGATGGTGGATATGTTATTTTTCTACCATTCAAGGTTTATGGATAATGCATTGACATTTTTTATACTAGTTTTAATATTAATTTTTATGTTATGTTTCATCCTTTTCAAATGAGGAATGCATTGGACTTAGTAAGTGTCAGGTGGAGCCTACTATAGCTCCTCAATGCGTCAGTAGGTCTTATGAAACAAACTAGTTTCTTGGCACAAGGCCTTGAAGAAATATTATTTGCAGTATTGGCAGGAGGCCTTGAATATGTGGTTATTCATGTCTTTCATTATGAATTCCATCATTATAAAAGTGTCTATTGATATTGCATGTGATTATTTGACAAGTAGAATATCTATGAGAGAATGTAAATGCAATTATTTTGATTTATATTTTCCATATAATGATGATGTTTATGTTCAAAAGTCATTTTTTTTAAGTTCTATACATTTACTTAATTTTTTTATGCTTATTTATGATTGCTTCTACTATATTGTTATCCTTACTGAGCATCTAAGCTCATCTCTTTCTATGTTTTATTTTTCCCAGGAAGCGAAGTAGTATATAATGACTCACCTACAATGATAGTCTATAGGATCTCAATTTTGTCTATAGAAATAATGTTGTTTTAGTTTTCTATTTTATGATTCAATGTAAACCTTATGAATGTACCTATTACTTCCATGGCTAATAAACTAATCGGTCTTTCGAGACTTGATCTTTTTTGATCCTACCAATGATACGTAATAATGCACCGACTCTGGTCTTATAGGGTAGGGGCATTAAAGTATCACCCTTATTGTACATATTATAATTAATATATTTCTAAATAACAGGGGGTAAGGAAATATAAGAGTGAGAGATATTATACAGTGAGTAATGGTAAAAAGGGAGATATCAAAGATCGTTTATGTGTTTTGTGATCATAAGGGTATTAGAACATGATATTAAATATTTATAAAAATAAAATTCATATAATTTATTATGATATTGAGTCATGTAATAAATCATGTCTATTTATAAGACATGAATCATATTGGAATCAAATAACAAGAGCTTTTTGAAAATTAAATTAGCAAAAGACCCAGACTTGTGGCTTCCTCATAAACATATAATGTTATTTCCTTAGTATTCATGTCTCACTCTCATGACTATTATAGTTGATTGGGTTTAATTCATACTCCATAATATTATACAAGATTCACTCCCAATAATATCATACTGTATCTATTTCCAAAATGAAGTGGTCTCACTCCCCATTCCAATCCTTTTTATCCAATGAAAAATCAATCATTACCTATATAATTATAGGGATATACAATTCTCGGTTGACACTTAAGATGATAAAATTAATATACATGTGTTTGAAATAATCATAAAACTATTTTTGTATCATATCAAATGAATAAAAAATGTGTTTCAAAAACATTTATTAATTGAATAAAACATTCAAAAGGAATGAAATTTCAATACATTTTACAATTTCATTGTAAAATATAAAATGTAAAATAAAAGTATTTCATGGATTTTTATAGAATTATGAAAAATATTGATATATAAAATTCTCATATTTTTGGGATCATATCCTCAGTAAATAAAGACACAGAATTCAAGGATGAAATAATCCTTTAAAATATCACAAGATTAATTTTGGTTAAAATAAACATTTCACTTCGTAATAACTTATTTATGATCAAAAAATTGAAAAAAATTAAATTGAAACATTATATTTGAAATGAGCCTTGGGAAATTTGAAATTAATGTCATAATCATTTATTGACATGGACATTAGGAAATCTAGTTCAAGATTTTTATGTAAATAGATTCCAGTCCTTTGAATCTTTTATAAATAGTCTAAAAGTACATTGTTAAAAATATAAGAAATTTAATTTTTGAACAATTTTGTAGTCTCTTAATCATGAATAAAAGTTTATTTCAAAAATAATTGTTTTTTTAATATATTGAACAACATATTTTAAAAAATATATATTATTAATAAAAAATATATTTTGAGAAAAATGAGAAAAAATATTATTTTCCTTTAATATATTCTTTCATAATCCATAATATATAAGGATAATAAAATGATTCATAATCATGTAATATCCATAATAATCATTTTTCAAGAAAATTAATCAGTTTCATGGGTGTTATAATATAATATTTCATCTTCATAAACATAATTATAATTAATCCCTACAGTGAAAGAGTTTGTCAAAGAAAACCCTTACATTAAGTTTATCTTTGTTTAAAAGGTATTTATAAAAACTAAATAATTAATTTATTTTTATAAAAAATCAGTAATATATTAACATAAATTTTTATAATATAATATACTATGTTCTTATAATAATTTGACTCCCATTTATTTATATTATCTTATTAGAATTAACATTTTCATGTGTTAATTTTTATATTTTCATAATATTTTCAAATGTGTAGTTCTAGTACATTTAAATTGATAATTATAAAAGAATATATAGAAATTTACTGATTATATAGCTATACTATGTCATAATTATATATTTATTTATAACTATTTGCAAAACATTATAAAGAAAAATTAATCGCATCATTCATGGGGCTGGAAGGCCATACATACGGATGAACATTGTTTTTAATATTTTTCCAATGTAATGAAATATAGGAAAATAATAATTCACCAATTAAAAAATTAATGAATTTTATATATCATATATATTCATTAAAAATATACATAACGTCATCCATGTATGGAGGAATTAAAAAACAAATCACATCACTTCTTATAGGTGGTTGTTCACATGTATGCATGGGAGATATTATTATTTACCAATGGATTGGAAGGTATAAATTTATATATGATATCATTCATAAAAGTAATTTTTATTTAGTAAAAAGTCATATATATATATATAAATTCATTTTAATACCCTTTCACAAAATATTAAGATGAAAAATAATTTTTATTTCAACAAGGAAATGGTAAGCACTACATGCGCTTGATCAATATATTCAGTTATCATCTGATAGGAATGAGGGAGGATAATGATGGTCTGAAAAAATAATTGTAAAATCCCAAGTAAAGAATTTTGGATTTTAATATCTATGTCCATTTATGAATTATAGTGTGTTTTAAAGGCTTAAAATGAAAATAAATTCAATCTTAAGCATTGAATTCTCTAATATTTTTAAAAGATTGTTTTACCGCCTTTTGTTGGAGAACAAATTTTAAATCTTTAATTTGACAATTTTATAATCTCTATTTTTTAAAATAATCTTATTCGTTAGGATTGGGACATTGATATTTACTTTGGATAAATTTTTGGTATTTTTTTGACAATGTTAATTTTTTAATGAATAGTGAAAAATACAGCCTTTTACATCAAAACTACTTTTTCATCTAGTTTGATTATATTGATAGATTATCTTTTTAATTTATTTTAAAGTGAAAATAAAATATATTTTTACCATTTTATCCAATGGTGGTCATTCGAATTAATTTCACTGTGAAATTGGACATAAACAATTGCCAAACTTTTAATAAATATTGTTTCTAAAAAACCCGCTATTTATTTTGACAACGGGAATTATTTTAAAATTAATTAATACAATTTGTTTGTTTGGAATATGGTAAAATGGATTCCATATTTGGAATAATAAGGTCCAAATTATGTAATTAAGATAATTTTGTATTTGGACATTATGAATAGTAACGACGGTAATTATCTTTAATTATCGTGATTAATTAGTAATCGGGTAGTTAAGGGTAATAAAATAATAAAATAATAATATAAAATGACCCCAAAATGTGTCCTAATTCTACTGGTTGTATCATTGGAGACCACGGGATGTCTTGTGCCAAATTTTGGGACCCCATGGAATCACTTTTGGTTGATAGTGACACTTTATCATTTTATGTTTTTAAAAGGAAAGTGTAACCAAAGTATGTATCACCCAAGTAAAAAAAATTAGATTTGTCTATGTAAATGATCTCTTATAATATAAATATTCATTGGAAAGATAAAAATATTTTCTACATCATAGTATTTTTTTATACGTTTTAGACATTAAATAAATTAATTCTTGTATGACACCATGATGATAGAGCGATTACCTCATAAATTAATGATTTAAATAAAATGAAAAGATAATGTAAAATCTAAGAATTAAACTCGTCAAAGACCTATTGGATGGGTGTATTTATAACCCTGATCACCTTATCCTCGAAATATATCATTTTGGGACCTTTAAAATCCGAAACTCATTTTATAATAAAGTACCATTTCTTTACTTTCCAAGAGTGCCCCTCCTCCCTCTTTATTAATAGCCCCCACCTCTACCACCATACCCACACCTATCAAGACATTGGATCGGAAAATATCTACTCATTTTATCTCTCCACATCCCTCTATTCATCCTATAATCATTACATTATGCATAAATCTCTTCAAAAACCCCTTTTGGTTCAAACCAAGATGAGTTACCCGTTTTAAAGGTAACGTCTTCACTTGTGTTCTTTTGTTTTATTTTTCTTCTCCAACCCCCTAAACTGTTTTTATTCAATTATTTTGTAAAAACACCAGTATAAAAATTATACAATGATTTTTTGATGATAAGGATTTGATTTACACTTACACACACCTCCGTCTAATTGTTAATGACCATACTATTTCTGTGGTTGGCAAATTTCGGCCTCACGAAATGATGATTGTTCAATATTTTTTTAACACCTTTCATGGTGTCCATTAAGATGTCACTATATTTATATATTATATATATTATGTTTATGTTTTCTATATTCTTATTTATCTTTCTTTTATAGCATATGTTTATGGTTTCCATTATGGGTAATCATGTTATCTCCATTTTAGGATGTGCGGACTACCGCCCCCTCAAAGTGATTTGAATCGTTAATTCCATATGTGGGATGTATAAAGGATGGAGTTAATGATATTATATATGAAATTATACTGGAATTATAATATACCATTATATCATTATGATTTTATTCCATTAAATACCAAATAGAAATGAAAGTAACATTCACGCGTACGTACGGCTTACCGTCTCCATTAACGGTGCATTTCATTTATTACCTCTAAATGTTAGGTAATATTATAAATTAGTGTATATACTATATATATATATATATTATATATATGATATCTAAATCATGAATATAATTCTGGATATAATGGATGTTTTACCACATGAATAACTTGTAATTATAAGAAGTTTATTTTTTTCCCAAGTACCAATGATCGACAAAATGGTCGTTTTAACATAAATAATTACATAATGTTCATAACATGGTAATAATTTATATAAAAGGAATAATGAACATGAAAAATGTTCTTAAGAAAGTATAAATTACCTCTAGTTTATTATTTAGGAGATTAAACAATGATCGAGTCAAGTTGGACACGAGGTATGGGACATCCTCTCAATCTCCTTTCATTAAGGTATATTTTGTTTTATACACAATTTATTTTATACGGTGTATAAATCCCTTTGACTTTGACTTTTATTCAAAAGAAATATTTTTTATATGAAGCGTTTTCCTAAACGAAAAACGCGAATGTTTTTTTTCATATGTATGTGGCAACAACGACTTTTCTACTGCCGTGACCATTATTTGAGTTTTAGCTTCCTATAAAACCCATAACTTTTTTTAAATGAAAAATAAATACAATGTTTTAATTTTCATTTATTTTGGTATTGAAAATGGTTTTGATAATTTTTTAATTATATCAATGTGTTGTATTGATATCTTTTGATTGAAATGTGGAAATGTTATGTTTCCTTCATGCATGTCTTATGTGATATGATTATGTTATGGTTCTTGGGCATTGTTTATGAAGACGGGTGGTTCCGTGATAAAATAAGGGCGGGTGAGCCCGTGATATCTCTCCAATTCCTTGGTTACCATGAAGGAGTTAAACTCTAAGGTTTCTCAGAAGATATTTAAGGAATATACAGTGATGGGTATTCCAAACGTAACCATGAGGGTTACTCCCTACAGAAGAATGTTATGAATGCCTCATGTTACCTTTATGTCCTATGTTTTCTATGATTTATTCATAAATCTTATGATTTCATTACGTCTGATAAAGTGCTTATGTTTTATGAGTAACATATGATTCCATTAATTCTTATGTATACATGGACTAATGTTTTCATTACATACTTTTATATCCCTTACAGAGCTTTTTATGCTCATCCCAAACTTTCGAAATGTTTTTCACAGGTCAAGGGAATGGTACATGATGTGATGATACTGTCAAGGAAGTGTCAAGAAAGAATCAATGTTTTATTTTAAATATTTCTCCTTTGATGGGAAAAAAATAATATTGTATTTTATGTAACCACCTTGTTGAAATGTGGAATGTAATGCATGATTTATGATATAATTCTCTAAAACTCTAAAACTGAAAATATCCTCAATGTGTATTCTTGAAATAACTCAAGATTAAGTAATTTTTAAGGCTTGGGCCTTATAGTTGGTATCAGAGGTCAGTTTATATAACTTTAGGAGTTATAATTCTATTAAATGATTATCTAAAAATAATTTTTTTATGGTCAAATTGAAAAGATATTGCATTTGAAGATTACCGTGTTGCTCCATCTAAGACATGTTTGTTCAGAATAGTTTTCCGCAGAGGAAATAGGGAAGCAGTGATAGGAAGGAATACATAAGGAAATGACCTTCCGAATCAGCATCCTGAGACGGCTGGAATTGGAACTGAATAGTTTTTTGTAGTAATGGCATAGTTTACTCAAGCGATAAATGGTGGTGGTATCCATGAACGAGATCAGCCAGATCAACCGCAGAGGAACATGTTAGTGGTGGAAATTTTCCTGAGGCAACATCCCCCATCATTCAGAGGATCATCTTACCCCATGTTAGCTGAAGGGTGTATTAAATCACTGGAGAATATTTTCAATGTCATGGGGTGTTCAGACA
Source organism: Viscum album (assembly GCA_963277665.1). Taxonomy (NCBI): domain Eukaryota; kingdom Viridiplantae; phylum Streptophyta; class Magnoliopsida; order Santalales; family Viscaceae; genus Viscum; species Viscum album. The sequence continues at coordinate 739,108,646 of OY728165.1, forward strand.
ATCAAAAGGTTAGTCTTGTTGTTTACCATTTGGAGGGTGAAGCAGATCAGTGGTGGTCGATGGTTAAAAATATCAGGGACGCTGATGAGATTGATGCTCTTGACTGGGATGAATTCAAAGGTATGTTTCTTCAGAAATATTTTCCTAAAGCTATTTTACTTAATATGGAAAAACTATTCTTGGAATTGAGGCAAGAGGATGACTTAGTGGCTGCTTATGAAGAAATTTTCACTCGATTGGCAAGGTATGCTCCAAATTTTATTCGAGGCTTTGATAGTAAAATCAACCATTTTTACTCATGATTAATGCCAAAATTTTGAAAGGGCTTTAGCTTTTCGCACGTTCAAGAGTTATGAAAAACTTGTTTGATGTGCTGAGAATGAGGAAATGGAGTTTTTCAGTGATCAAGTGTTCTATAACAACCAACAGAAGAAGAGACCGATGTGGCAAGAGAAAGAGAAGAATTATTCAAAAAGTTCTGATGAAAAAAAACTATGTTTTCAGTTTGTGATAAATGTGGTAAAATGCATTTTAGGGAATTTCTTCTCTATTCTGGAAAGTGCTACCGATGTGGAAAGATGGGATATAAGGCTCGTGATTCCACTGAAAAAGATCAGGGTGATGGTAAAAAAAATTTATTTACAGTTAGTGAAATGTTTCAAGTGTAATGAAATGGGTCATTATGAAAACGAGTGTTCGACAAAGAGCTCAAATGATGGGAAGTAGTCAGACAACAAGAAGAAAGGTGTGGTGAAATCCTTTGTAACTACTTCAGCAGATGTTGGGCCATCAAATGAAGTGGTATCAGGTACATTGTTTGTTTTTTCAGATTATGCTAGTGTGTTGTTTGATTCAGGGTCTACACATTCTTTCATCTCTGAAAAAGTATCTAGTAAATTGGGAATTATATCTCAAGAAATGACACCTGAAATTTTGGTAAAAACACATGGGAGAAATATTGAGGCGAAAATAATTTATAAGAATCTTCTTATCCTTATCAGTGGAAAGAACCTACTTGAAAACCTTATTGTTTTACCTCTAGTAGAGTTTGATGTCATCTTGGGTATGGATTGGCTCTTTTTTTAGCATGCAAAGATTGATTATAGAGCTAAAGAAGTTTCATTTCATATAGACTTTCAGTTTCTCTACAGGAATGAACCCTTACTTTTGATAACATATCAAGAGGTTGAGAAAAATGTAAAAGATGGAAATGAATGTTACCTTGAACATATTGCTGAAAAAAAAGGAACAGTTTAGCTAAATGGTGTGCTAGTGGTAAATCAGTATCCTGATGTTTTTCCTGATGAGTTTATGGAATTATACCAGATCTGGAAGTAGAATTTACTGTTTACTTAGGTCCAGATGCTAAGCCAATTTCAAAACCCCCTTATCGAATGGCTCAAATTTAACTTTTAAAGTTGAAGGAGAAATTGCAAGATTTATTAGAGAATGGTTTAATTCGACCTAGCACATCACCATGGGGTGCTCTTGTATTATTTGTTAAAAAGAAAGATGGTTCAATTAGACTTTTCATTGATTATAGAGCCTTGAATAACATCACTATTAAGAACAAATATCTTTTTCCTCATATCAATGTTTTGTTTGATCAGCTCCTGCGAGCTTAGTACTTTTCATAGATTGACCTGTGATCGGGGTGCCATCCGTTGATGGTAAAGGAAGAAGATATTCCTAAGACCACGTTTCGTACAAGATATGGCCATTATGAATTTTTAGTAATTCCTTTTCGGCTAACCAATGCACCTGCTATATTCATGGACCATATGAGTATAATTTTCCATGAGATCTTGGATAAGTTTGTAGTTGTTTTCATTGATAATATTTTGGTGTTTTCTAAAAGTAAAGAGGAGTATAGAAGTCATTTAAGGGTTATTTTGAATACCTTAATATAAAAGAAATTGTATGGGAAATTCAGCAAGTGTGAGTTTTGGTTGCAACAAATTTCTTTCCTTGGACTTATTGTTTCTAAAGATGGAATAACTGATGATCCTCCAAAAACAAAGGTTGTTGAAGAATAGCCAAGAACCACTAATGTAACTGAGATTCTTAGTATTCTTGGTTTGGTAGGATATTACCGAAGGTTTCTTAGAAGTTTTTCATGGTTATCTAGTCCAATGACTAAGCTAACTCGGAACGGTGTTATGTTTATCTAGACAAAGGAATGTGATGATTGTTTTCAAGAGTTGAAAAGAATATTAGTGAATGCTCCAGTTTTGGCACTACCTTCCAGGAATGGTGAGTTTTTTTATCTACATTGATTCTATATTGAAAGGAATTGGTTTCATCCTAATGCATAATGATCAGGTAATTTCCAATGCTTCATGTTAGTTTAAAACTCATGAAGTAAATTACCCTAAACTTTATTTGGAATTAGCTACTGTTGTTTTCACTTTAAAATTTTGGAGGCATCATTTGTATGGTGTAAAGTGTGAAATATATACTGATCACAATAGTTTAAAGTATATTTTCACTCAGAACGAATTGAATATGAGACAGAGAAGATGGCTAGAATTAATCAAGGATTATGATTGTACAATTCATTACCATACAGGAAAATAAAATAAAATGGTTGATGCCTTGAGTCAAAAAATTAATGCTTCATTAACCATGTTATGTTTGGAACATGATCCTTTGGCTAAGTATTCGATGAAATTTAGAATAGAAGTTGTTGGTGTAGGATGTTCTTCTGTTTTGTTTCAGGTATCAGTGAAATTCTCTCTATCAGACAGAATTAAGCAAGATCAGAATCAAGATAGTGAGTTGTAGAAAAAGGTAGATCTAGTTCAGAAGGATAAGTTTCTTGAATTCAACATTGATAATGATTGTGTTTTGAGATTTGTGAAGAGATTGTGTGTGTCGTGTGATTCATAATTGAAGAGAGAGTTATTATGTGATGCTCATAGTTATCTGTTTTCTATTCATCCAGGCAGTACTAAGATGTATAGTGATCTTCGAGAGTATTACTAGTGGGATGGAATGAAAAGCGATATTGATGATTTTTTTATGAAGTGTTTGACTTGTCAGCAGGTTAATGTAGAGCGGAAGTTACTTAAAGGGATGCATCATCCTTTTCCAGTACCAGAGTGGAAATGGGAGAATATATCCATGGATATCGTTGTGGGATTGCCGAAGACACCTCAAGGTAATAATGAAATCTGGGTTATTGTTGATTGCTTGACTAAATCTGCTCATTTACATGCTATACGAGATAATTTTTCTGAAGATCAACTTTCTAGTTTGTATCTAAAAGATATAGTCCGGTTACATGGAGTTCCCCTTTCCATTGTATCTGATCGTGATCCCAGGTTTACTTCTAACTTTTTGAAAGGCCTTCAGAAGTCGTTGGGTACTGAATTAAATTTTAGTACAACTTTTCATCCTCAATCAGATTGGTAGACAGAACGAACAATTCAGACATTAGAGGATATGCAACGTTCTTGTTCGATGTATTATCATAGAGTTGGGACCAACATCTTTCTTTGGTTGAGTGTTCTTATAATAACAGTTTTCATTCCAATATACAGATTTCACCATTTGTTGAATTATATGGGAAGCGGTGTTGAACTCCAGCTTTTTGGGATGAAGTGGGTGAAAGGAAGTTTATGGGACCCGAATTGGTAGTGGATTTGGAAGAAAAAGTTCAGCTGATATAGAAACACATGACAACAGCTCAGAGCAGGCATAAAAGTTATGCGGACAATAGGAGGAAGGATCTCTCTTTTGAAGTAGGTGATCATGTTTTTCTCAAATTTTCACCATGGAAAAGTGTGATGCAATTTGGTAAGAAAGGAAAGATATGTCCAAGGTTCATTAGACTATATGAAATTCTCGAGAGAGTTGGATCAGTTTATTACCATGTGGATTTACCTCCGAATTTATCTCATGTACACAATGTTTTTCATGTTTCAATGATAAGGAAGTACATGCCAGATCCATCTCATGTTTTGAGTCTAGAGATAGTTCATATGGAAGAGAACTTATCTTATGAGGAACAACCAGTCATGATTATTGACCGCATGGAGCAAGTATTGTGGAATAAGGTGATTCATCAAGTAAATGTTTTGTGTAAAAACCACATGATTGAAGAGGCAACATGGGAATCTGAAAATGCAATGGGGGATAAATACCCCCACTTATTCGATAAGTAAATAAAGTGCGGGGACACAATTTTTTAAATGGGGGAAGGATGTGAAATCCCAAGTAAGTAAAGAGTTATGGATTTTCATATCTATGTCTATTAATGAATTAGATACTGTTTTGGAGGCATAAAATGAGAATAAATCCAATCTTAATCATTGAATTCTCTAGTATTTTTAAAAGATTATTTTACCACATTTTGATGGTGAACCATTTTTAAATCTATATTTTGAAAATTTTAGAAGATCTATTTGACAAAATAAAATTATTCATTAGGATTGGGACATTGAAATTTACTTTGGGTAAATTTTTTATATTTTTCTGACAATGTTCATTTTTTAATGAATACTGAAAAAGACTGCATTTTACTTCAAAACTACTTTTTCATATACTTTAATTATATTGATACATTATATTTTTAATTTATTTTAATGTTTAACAAAAATATACTTTTACCATTTAATCCAATGGTGGTCATTGTAATTAATTTCACTTTGAAATTGAACATAAACAATTGTCAAAGTTTTGATAGATATTGTTTCAAAAAAACCCGCTATTTCCTTTGACAACGAGAATTATTTTTAAATTAATTACTATAATTTCAGTGTTCGTAACTTGGTAAAATGGATTCCATATTTGAAATCATACGGTCCAAATTATGTAATTTAGACTCTATTTGTTTTCGGACATTATGAATAGTAACGACGATAATTATCTTTAATTATCGTGATTAATTAGTAATCAGGTAGTTATGGGTAATAAAATAATAATATAATAACATAAAATGACCAAAACATGTGTCCTAATGCTACTGGTTTTGTCATGGCCGACCATGAGATTCCTTTTGACAAACTTTGGGACCCCATGGAATCACTTTCGGGTGATAGTGACACTTTATCATTTTATGTTTTTAAAAGGAATGTGTAACCAAAGTATGTTCACCCATGTAAAACAATTTAAGTTTTGTCTGTGTAAAAGATATCTTAGTCTATGAATAGTCATTGGAAATATAAAAAGAGTTCCTACATCATAGTATTTTTTTTATAATTTTTAGACATTAAATAAATTAATTTTTTTATGACACCACGATGATGGAGCGATTACCTCATTAATTAACGATTTAAAAAAATAAAAAGATAATTTAAAATCTAAGACTTAGACTTCTCAAAGTCCTATTGGATGGGTCGATATAGAACCTTAATCACTTTATCCTCGAAATATATCATTTTGGGACTTTTAAAATCCGAATCTCATTATATAATAAAGTAACATTTCTTGACATTCCAAGAGTGCCCCTCCTACCTCTTATAAAAGGCCCCCACCTCTACCACCTCACCCACACCTCTCAAGCCATTGGCTCGGCCAATATCTGATAATTTTATCTCTCCACATCCCAATATTCATCCTAGAATCCTTACCTTGGGAAAAAATCTCGTCAAGAAACCCTTTTGGTTCAAACCAAGAGGAGTTACCCGATTTAAAGGTAATGTCTTCACTTGTGTTCTTTTGTTTTATTTTGCTTCTCCAACCCCATAAACTATTTTTATTCTTTTCTTTTGTAAAAAAACCAGTATCTAAAATACACTAGGATGTTTTTATAAGAATTATTCTGTTTACACTTACACACACCTCTGTCTAATGGTTAAAGAACATACTGTTTCTATGGTTGGTGAATTTCTGCCTCACGAAACAATGATTGTTCAATCTTCATTTATCACCTTTAATGGTGGACATTAAGATGTCACTATATTTATATATTATATATATTATTTTATGTTTTCAATATGCTTCTATATCTTTCTTTTATGTCATAACATTATGGTTTCCATTATGGGTAAACACGATATCATCATTTTAGGAAGTGCAGACTACTGCCCCCTCAAAGTGATTTGAATCGTTACTGCCATATGTGGGATGTATAAAGGATTGAGTTAATGAAATTATATATTATATTATACTGTAATTATAATAAACCATTATATTATTATGATTTCATTCAATAAATACGAAATAGAAATGAAATTAGTGTTCATGCATACGTACGGCTTACCGTCTCCATGAACGGTGCATTTCATTTCTTACCTCTAAATGTTAGGTAATATTATAAATGAATGTATATAAAATATATATATATATATATTATATGATATCTACATCAGGAATATTATTATGGATATAATAGATATTTTACCACATGAACAACTTGTAATTATAAGAAGTTTATTTTTGGATCAAGTACCAAAGATCGACAAAACGACCGTTTTAAATTAAATAATTACATAATGTTCATAACATGGTAATAAGTGATATAAAAGGAATAATGAACTTGAAAAATGTTATTCTGCAAGTAGAAATTAACTCTATTTTATTAGTCAGGAGATTAATGAACAATTGAGTCTAGTTCAACACGTGGTATGGGACTTTGTCTCAATCTCCTTTCATTGAGGCATTTTTTGTTTTATACACAATTTTATTTTATACGGTGTATAAAACCCTTTTACTTTTACTTTTATTGAAAAAGGAATATTTTTTATACTAATATTTTTACAAAATGACAAAAGGTAATGTTTTTGTCGTACGTATGCAGTGACAACGACTTCTCCGCTACTGTGACCATTATTTGAGTTTCAGCTTCCTCTACAAGCCATAACTTTTTTTTAAATGAAAAATAAATTCCATGTTTAATTTTCATTTATTCTGGTATTGAAAATGGTTTTGATAATTTTATAATTATATTAATGTGTTGTATTGTATCTTGTGACTAAAATGTGGAAATTTTATGTTTCTTTTATGCATGTTTTATGTGATACGATTATGTTATGGTTCTTGGGAATTATTTATAAATATGGGTCGTTCTGTGATAAACTAAGGGCGGGTGATCCTGTGATATCTCTACAATGCATTGGGTAATGCAAAGGACTTAAATTATAAGGTTTATCAAAATAGATTTATGTAATATACTGTGATGGGTATTCCAAACGTAACCAAGAGGGTTACTCCCTACGTAAAAATGTTATGAATGCCTCATGTTACCTTTATGTCTTATGTTTTCAATGAGTTATTCATAAATCATATGATTTCATGAGGTAAGATAAAGTTCATGTGTTTTATGAGTAAAGTATTATTTCTTTAATTCATATGTATACATGGACTAATGTTTTCATTCCGTACTTTTGTATCACTTACTAAGCTTTTTATGCTCATCCCAAGTTTTTGAAATGTTTTTCACAGGTCAAGGGAAAGGTACATGATGTGATGATAGTGTCAAGGAAGTGTCAAGAAAGAATCCATTTTTTATTTTAAATATGTCTCCTTTGATGGGAAAAAAAGAATACTATATTTTATGTAACCACCTTGTTGAAATGTGGAATATAATGCATAAATTATGATCTAGTTATCTAAAACTCTATAACTGAAAAGATCATCAATGTGAATTCTTGAAATAACTCTAGATTAAGTAATATTTAAGGATGGGGCCTTAAAATAACTACTTTTTAGAACATTTATTATAATAAATATGTTATTCATTTTGCATACCAATTATATAGATAATGAAAAACATGTAGTAAAAAGATACTAATCTATTATCATCATTACCATTTATTTTATACAATTCCTTTAGATATCCACGTAATGACATTTGGGATGATACTTTTTGGATAAAAGAGCCTCTAGATCAGGTATATGGAAAATGATAATGTATTTTGGAATTTTATAGTTGATTTAATATTATAAATTGGTTTAAATTAAGGGAAAGTTTGGATGTCCTTTTATACGAGAGGGGGAGGGAACATGTGGAATTTCCAAAAATAATAAAATATAATTATTTCTTTCTCAATAAAATAATAAATAAATGGACATAAATTTATATTGAAAGTGTTTAGGGTCCATATAACATTATAAATTTAAAATTTGATATCTTTTTGGCTAATTTTAAGAAGTATATATTTTATAAACCCTATAAATAATAATTTTTTACATTAACTATAAGAACCACATTTTCAATCATAAATGGTCAAAAATAAATACATAAATTGGAAATTGACACATAAATTCACCATGTTTAATGTGTTAAACCATATTTCATTATGTATTATTGTGTTATTATTTTTATTAATTTTCTGTTTTTTAATGAATTTTTATTTATTAGAAAATATAATTGTTTTAATTTTAAGAATAATTTATTTTATTTAATAATACCTAGAAAAACAAAATGATTGAATTGGAATTTAATAATTCCAAAAAACAATAATATTTTATATTTATATTCCACATATTTGAAACATAATAATTCATTCATCTTTATTTTTAGTAATATTTCTAGAATCATTTGTATCATTTATATATTAACTAAATAAATATATTGTTGACATTACATAGGCCTTTACGGTAAATATTCAATTACTACAAATTTTAAACAAATTAATATGATTAAAATAATATATTTTTTGTAAAGAAAAACATAGAATCAATCATAAAAAACTATTTATCATTATTTTCAAAAAATAGATATATTAAATTCAATAGAATAACATTTTTATATTTTCCATTATTAAATAATTAAATATGTTATAATAAAAGAAATATGAAACCATGTGTCCATATATTCAAGTCATATAGGGATATAAATTAATTCTACTAATCTAATAGGATTATGGAATGTGTCAAACAAATTTAATATCCTATCCTAATATTATAACCAAAATTTATGAATTTTACCATTACCTAGAACAGAAAATTTAACTATAGTAACTATTTATATCGAACAAAAATAATATTGATATATTTTTTAAATTTGATAGTTTTTTTTAAATATTTAGAATAAATTTTAGATGAATCTATTTCCATATGTGGTATAAAATAAATATAAAACATGAATTAATAACATGATGAAACATTTTTTAGGGAAATAGATTTTCAAGTATACGACATGATTTATTAATATAACATGTCTTGAGAGAAAATTTAATGAAATTTAAATAATTATATTGAGAATAATGTTTATTATTCTCATTAAAATCATTAAAAAATTGTTATTAATTAACTAATTTAAGATTAACAATTAATTAAATGAAAAAAAGGAATTTGTTTGACCTATATTTTACCATGAAATAATTTAACAGATATTTATGATCAATTTATAAATAAAAAATTTACTTTATAAATTTATAAACCATAATTTTTATATAATTTTGTTTTATTTATTCGGACATAAAAATTTTATGTCATGGCCATAATAATATATTACATCATAGTTTAATTGGACTCAGGGATTCATGAATATCAATGATACCAAAAAATTAAAAAAAATTAATACAAGTATATTGTAAAACCTCACAGTGTTATATTCTACCCTACCTTAAATGAATTACACCCTTAAATTTTCATCAAATTAGTACAAAAAATAGAGATATCATTGTTTCAATGTATTCTTAGTTTCATATATATCATCTTCAAATTTATGATTCATCCAAAGGACATTAACAATGAGAATTGTACTTGTTATACCACATTATCTTTATGTTCAAGGATATATACTATTTTTTATTTATAAGAATGATTATTCTCTATTTGTATGGAATAATTTTACAGATATTGTCAATGATCAGTTACATACTTCCTCTCAATCGATATATTGAACAAAATGGGAACTTTTGAGATGTTTAGTGGATGCACAATTATATAAGCTACTATCTTGACTCAATGAAGAATATAAAATTAAAAAATATATATATTAATCATAATTCAATCATTCTGAAGGTTTATAACATTCTTCCTCAGTTTTTTATATATGTTTTCATCATCCTCAAATTCATTTTTTCACTAATTATTAGCATCATAAAATTTATTTTTACATTGATATTCCTTAATGTGATCCAAGATAAATATAACTATATCAAATGTTTCCACATCTATCATTGATCCCAATTTTTTATTTCTCCAACTTCAATAGAGAACATTGGATCTCTACAATAAATATTCCTATAAAAAATTTTCTAAATCCATTTGAATGATCGAGTGGAATATATTTTTGGTAAGAATAATCAACTATCTGTTGGTGTTGATCCCAATCACAATTTAATATCTTAGAAAATGATCTCAATATATATTTGTTTGTTTTAATGATCTCTTAACTATTACCCTCAATATGAAGATGAGGAAAAGTATTGAAACATAACATTTTATACATTGCATACTATATAATTCTCGAGAAAATTGATGTATAACAAAGATCCTGATCATATACAATATAATTTTTTTCTTTTTAGAAAATTGACAATATATTAATATATTTTTTGGCTAGCTGATCTTGAGGGAAATATTCACTTGTATAAAATAAATTTTCTTACATTAAATGGATATCACTTATTATCCTAATAATATTATATTTTGTAGACATTTCAGGGTGTCTGAATAAATATCTGTTCTAACAGTTTCCCATTTCCATTCTTAGTGGTTAATATTTATAACATAACTACTAACTTCTATCTATCATCCATAGCTTTCATACATAAAAATAATAGAGATTCTGACTCTACAATAACAATCTATGTGATGTCCCACAAAAGACCCACTTTAAAATATCAATTCTTGCTCATTATTTTTGCATGAATATGGAATAATGGACTACAAGCCACATCAAACATATCTATATTCTATTCCAGAATGTAAGGAACACATATATAATTCCCTATCCTTATATTTCTATCACATTAAGAATATAATGAGGATCATTTCTAACCATACTATTTCATTCACAAACATTCATTTTCTACTCTTCAATCCTCACATGGATTAATGTTTTAACAATCAATTCTGAAAGATAATTTTTCTCATAATCCACAAATAAATAAATAAAATTCATTTTAAAATATTGACATTTTAGATGTTTTGTGACACTTATCGTTTTGTATATATCATGATCCTATTGACTCAGAGCATGTATTACCTTATTCACATTCCTAGTGTTGTAATTTATTAAACCATTTTAATTTTTGACTAACTTCGACCAACATCTCAAGAAATATGAAACATATTGTGACTTAATATAAAATTTAAACTCTTTTGAACAGTATAAATATAACAAAATTATTTTTAATGATAATTAATTCATATCACGAATGAATAAATTAAAATATCTTACTCCAAACCACTAATTTTTTACTTTTTCTCTAGAAGATTAAATTTTTGTGAGTAACATGATATCAACATATAATTATATATGAGGTAAAATCTAGGTTCCTTCATAGTTTCACCACTATAGATCAAAAATCGTCCCCACAATATGGTAATATAATGATATCTATTCTGACTAATATTCTCTTCAATTCCATGAAATTTTAGTCACATTAATATATCCAAAAAAATATTGATCCTTTCCTTTTAAAAATTATTTATGGATTATATTTCCATTATAAATTACCTATTAAGAAACAATAATTTCATTCCCAACCAAGAGTAATCTAGATTTCTGTGTCAGATGATTGTCTAAGACATTGTTTGATAACACTAATGATTGATGGGTGCATATATATACCCTCTATATAGATTATATAAGATAAATAGATTTTTTGTAGACAAAATTCAAACTCTATTTTTTTCAAACATATTATCATTTCATATGGTTTCATTAAAATAAATAGGTTATCGTCATTATCTTGTTTTATATTTGAATTTATATAAAATTATTCTATAATTACAAAAAAAAACTAATACATATAATCAATAAACACTCTATTAATTAAATAAATGATGGTATTGAAAGAATTATTGAGACCAAACAAAATTAGAATATATTAATAGTGTCCAAACCTTTTACTAAATTTTTTCTTGGTTATATCCTTCTTCTTAAAACTCGGTTTGTGATATCAATGATGGAGTTTAATCCTGGATAAATATTAAAATCCACATAGTCAATAAAAAAACTCACTAATAGGATGAAGAGGATACCTATTCATTATTTTGATATTTTTATGTCACCATTAATCAATACAGGGTCACTTTTATCCATAGTTTTTCTAAAAAAATATTTATTACTCCCAATTTTTACATATATGGAAAAATGGATCCCTTGGAAATATTATCTTATAGTATGATCTTCAATTCATATTACACAATCAGGGAAATTCAATATAGGGTCATTAAAATAATTGAATCTACAATTAAGATTCCAAATTAAGAACTCAACTTCATGATTTGGTGGAAGACAAGATATATAATTAGTAAAATCATCAACAAATGAAAACACAAATAGAAATTTCATTGATATTTAGTTTCTCCCACACCATATGAGATTAAAAAACCTTTACAATTGGAATCAATAATCATACATAGGTTGAAATTTCCATTAGATTTACATAATTTTCATCACACATAACTATAGTTATAGTTTCATTTAAAACATAAGACATTACATAACTTCCTTAATAGTTGATGTTATAATTGGGTAATTAATGTAAAAAATTAAAAAATTGAATGGAATTAACATAGAGGGAATATAAATATATTTTGAAGAAGAAAATTACCAAAAAAACATTATGAAACGGTTCATAGTTCTGTTAATTGATAATCATACCATTGTGGATATTCATAACAAATTAATCATCTAATTATTGATGTGGTATTATGATCTCTTTTAAAATTATTTTGATATAAAAGAGTAGTTAGATCTATAATCAAATAATATAGTTTTTGAAGTGATAAAAATTTATCATAAATAAATATTACATAATTATAGATGAATATTCATTATATATCATACTAATCTATATCATAATCATTCTGGCATAACACATTTGGAAACATGGATACCTAATCAAATGGATTGTAAGTGAAACACAACATGTTAATGAAAAATCTTCGTAACTAGTTACTTTCTTAGAAATGTCAAACATAATACCACTTTTAATAACATGGGAAATGGATACATAAGTAATTGTGACCTAATATGCTTAGTATGAGAGAAAATAGGAGATAAAAAAAATTCATGATCATATAGGAGAGGGAAAATGATAATAAAATTTCAAAAAAACCATACCCTTCTTATGATAGATCCTAAACACAAGTCATGGTATAAATCAAGGTATTTCATCTGGAATAAATTATAATATAATTATGTAACATAGATAATGGTTTTATATAACTAGCCTAATAAATAGTGTTTTGGAAAATAAATAAACCAAAATATACTTCTCTCAAGAATACCAGCCAATACACTCATAAAATGATAGTCTCTAGCAATCAAATAGTGTATGTTCTTTGGGATTTTAATAAAATCTAAAATATCCTATTTCACGTATTTTCTAAGAACCATTATATCTTCTATTAAGAAATGGATAACCGCTTTTATTCCCATTTATTTCATATATCCTTAATCATTACCCAATTCATTATAGGAAGATATAGATCCCACCCATTACAAAATAAAAATGATACGTATATGTGCCAGAAATCATATAACATCCATCATATCAAATATCATGAAAATATATTTTCTTCATAAAATATTCATCATATTATAACCCATGAATACATATAGGTTTAATTAAAAATTTCATAAAATCATAACCCAGGGAAAATAAATTGTTTTCATGAAAATATTTTCATCATAAATTTAAATCACAACAAGAATGAATAAAGATGGTATCACTTGACCGCATCAGTATCAATCATTATGTAGCTATGAAAAATGACATCATAGCTGGAATGTCATGAAAAAAAATTGTTACCCTAAAACCCATATAAATGAACCAGATATGACATAATTTGAAGAGCATTCTTGATTCCCTTCATTCAGAAACAGGGACCTGGAATCATAAAAATGAATGTGGGAATGATTTTTTCCACAAACAATTGTAGTAGTAAAGGAAACAATATAGTATTCATATCAAAAGAAAATCCATTTTGTGTAATTTACTAAAAGACAAAATGGTAATAAATCCCAATGTACTATAGGAAAATAACCAACATAAGGAGAAAATACCATGTATCTAAGGACAATACACAAAAATCCATGGTTCAATGACTAGATCCAATACAAAGAGGTATATTTTCCTTTCATGAAGGTATAATTAGATAATTTAAAAACCCCTAAATGATCATGTATGGTTTGAGAAAATTCCCTATAGTATTTCACCAATGATTCCATAAAATGATTCCAATGCCAAATCAACCATCAAATTGCTTTTAATTTTAAAAATAGACATGTCTTTCATTAAAAATATAATATTTAAACAAACAATTATTTATATATTAAAATAGTGAAATATATCAATCAATATAGGTTTGATATTTAAACTGATAGAAATATATTTTAAATATGGAATTTACTTGTCGTAAATGGTGCTTTACACAAATTTCAAATTCCCTAAAATTAATTAAAAAATATAATTTAACAAAACGACATTTACAAGGCATGTATAACTATTTTAAATAGTGGTATATATATACATGAACTACAAAAAATTAAGAAACATGGTTATGTACGATGTTGGTAGAATTATTCCAGGTAATCAGGAACCAATAATGTGAATATGGGAATGTATGTACACAAATCACTCCATCCAAGGAAAAGATGATTCATCATCATTGCCTGATGAATGGAAAGTGCTGATATGATGATATAGAATGATGTATGTCATGCTTTTTTGTACAATACAAAAAACTAACTACTTATGGCTTTCATGTTCACTAGTAGAAAACAATGGTGGGATATTTATATTAATACTTCTTAAAATGAAATTAAAACCCACATTCCATTTTAATATTCCAATTTTACACTTCATAACTATAAACGAGTTTTAATTAAAAACATTCCCTACTCAAAAAGATAAAACCACTTTGTTTCCCTAAAAACGTTTTAATGAAATATTTCATAAATAATGATTTTAAACCAATTCAATCAACATCATAATCCATTACAAAATTAAATAAATAATTTCAAATTAGAAAATTTCAATCATTTTTATCATAATCACCTTATTCTCTAGAATTTGGGGTTTTCAAAAATTTTCCATAAAATAAATTTCATTATTTTAATTCATCAATTTAATTGATTAAATATCCATCAAAAAAATATTGGAAAATTTAAATCTCTCTAATTTCCAATTCCATTCAAAAAAACCATTTTTTATCAATAACTACAATTCACTAACATTGGGGTATTCCAAAAACCAATTAAAATCCAAATAATCAATACAAAAACAATTAAATTTAAATTAAATAAATTTAAATTTTTAGAAACATAGTTAGGGTTAATATAAACATGGCATCATAACGGAACCACATACCTCGAGATCAATAGGATTCAAATCACTAAACCCTAGTATGTATAAATCAATGAAGAATGATGGTCATGGAATTTGGTATAAAATGATAAAAAATAGGTTTGTTAACCCAAAATATAGGTTATTATATCTAAAAAACAAGACAAATATCCATAGAAGACAGATATACCGCATGTGATTAAGAAATAGAGAAGGAAACATAATAGAATAAGATTGATTGATCTTATCCTCTCTTCAGATGGCTCCTGGAAGGGTTATATAAGTTAAAAATCAGTTTTGGGATCTCTGTGGTAGGGAGAAAATAATTTTGGTCACATGGGTTTTTTTGGTGACCTTTAATAAGGTAATGGAAATTTTCTATAAAAATTTATATATTTTAAATTAGCATATGAATGGTTTCCTAGGTAGACCTGCATGATTAGACAAAACTGTGTATCCCTATCATTCAACCATTTTAAAAGGGTCACATTATAACTACATAGAGATTTCAAAGATTAACTAGACATGTACCAACCATTAAAAATCCCACATCCTCGAGATGTATGATTTTCTCTAACAGGGTGCACATTTTGGAAAACCCATTCCCTAATAAATGTCCAAATCAAGGAGTTTATCCCATTTGATTGGATAATTATGTCTTATGTGTCACTCTAGAAAAGCTGTGATCATGTATTGAAATATCCTCTTAGTATGCAATTGTTAGCTCACATAATGACTCAAGTATCTCTCATGGCATAGAACATCCATTGAGTCATTGAGAAAATCTATGGGTCACCCCTAGTGAACCAGCATCACTCATCTGGAGGATATTGTTATAACACTTGATGATCTCATCCTATAGATAGCTAGTGTCTCCCTGTATATGTTTATAAATCATTAAAAATTATGACATGAATTCACAATATTATTCCTAAGTTTTCCATATGTCTATCTTTTTTTCACCCATGAAACTAAGGTGAAGGCATCAATTATGAAAGGCATTTTTAAAATTGTATAGAAACAGGTACCATTTCATTTAATTCAGAAATTTACACCATAATTGGCTTAATGGTTAAGGCACTACATTAAAAAACCATTGATTACACAAGGAAAAAAGGTATAATCACTTATCCAACTCATATAGTTTATCATTTTAATTTATTGAATGATTTACTGGGTCAAAATCCTGGTTTTACAATGAAATACAAAAAAAATTAGTCCTAATGTGTTAGTTATGTGACAATACACATTGACAGTTTTTAGATGATTGTTGGCACCAGAAAACAAGACTATGTAATTCACTTAATGCATCCAAGAATGATTCTGTAGTGTAAATTACTACAAAAGGTTTTATTTTGACTAGTTAGGGATCACAAATGGAGTAATGTATCAGATTTCATAGTTGGTATATGGAAGACTACTGAAAATATCCATCTATGATGAGTTTGGGGAAAAGTATGGTTTTCACGTAAGAATGGAAATTTGGCATTCATGAATCGATTTTTTGTGTACAATAATGTATGATTTAGTTCCACAACAAAATGTTGTATGAAAACTATAGTGAAAACTATTGTGTACCCAATGTGATGTCATCTTCCACCCCGGCCACCTGAAAAAATCCTAGTACGATGCACGCATGTTTTGATATCCATTCACAATATCGACATCCACACATAAGATTTATATATTCCCAATGCGATGTCAAATTCCTCTGCCCATGCAGCCACCATAGGTGGGGATGATGATCTCTTCCTTGCCAGGAATCATATGCGGCACCACCCAACATTGCAGCTATAAATACAAGTGAACCCCCTCCCCTAGGGGTATGTCTCTAGAGGTTGGCCACCGCTCTACTGCAGTTAATATCACCTCTTTCGTAGCTGATCAGAATAATAGAACCCTCGGTGTGATATCTTTTGTGAAATTTTTCATATGGTCCTGCCTTTGTGTGGGCCATTAGTTGTTTGACCCCCACACGACCTATTTTATTGTTATTTCTTGTGCGTTCTAGATTTCCTCTTACTCCCAATATTCCATTCTTGCATGAAAAACACCCAACCTTCCACATATGGCATCAATATTGTGCGCAACAGTGACAATGTTCCCATCTGGCATGCACGTTTTACCCACATCCCATTCATGCACACCATGTATCCTCTAAGTAGTCCATTATATGATAAGTAATGACTAGGGATGTGCCTGATGGTCCATACGATGGGGAATATACCTCAACAACCCATCTTGGTCTCACTCTCGGAATGTGGTTCGGGCCCACCAGGACAGCCCCTTCACTAGCGCCACTGACCCCCATGAAAAATGGAGGGTCGCATCCCAAGCTTTTTAGGTCTAGTAATGAATGTTTTTCCTTGTGTGCTTCTTCCACCCACCTTCATCCTTTGGAATACCATGATTTATGATACTCCTATGATCCTCATGAAACACTTTATGTAAATATATTCTTCTTACTCCCATTGTATGTCTTGAGTGGTTATTCTCATCATTAATTCCTTGTGTACATTGTGTTGAACCAGTCCTCAAGAAACCCATCCAGACCCCACCACCTGACTTCTATGCCTGGTTTAAATAGACAGTGCCTCACTTTTATAAGTCCCACACATGCCATTTCATATCACCATATGCCTAATTGTCACCTCTACCAGACTATAAATTATAGTGCACCATATATGATAAAAATATGATTCCTCTTGTTTGGAAATTTTGATTCTTTATGGGCCAATAATAAGATGCCAATAGACCTCACTACATGATTTTAAACTATAGAAAGCCCTATCATTCAATCATTGGATGCATCTTTCTCAAAATAAATTATTTCTTATGCTTCAAGAATAATATTTCAAAAAATTTCTCTATATGACAATTAACTATAGAATACCCTATATGACAAAAATAGGATGCTTCCTACTCTCAAAAAGTGATGCATTATGC
The DNA here is from genome assembly GCA_963277665.1 of Viscum album. NCBI lineage: Eukaryota > Viridiplantae > Streptophyta > Magnoliopsida > Santalales > Viscaceae > Viscum > Viscum album. The sequence continues at coordinate 739,127,011 of OY728165.1, forward strand.
ACAAATTAGATGATGTTAATAGTCCTCTCAGTATGACTATAAATTGTAGTATAACTTATATGAAAAACATTTGATTCCTCTAGCTCCAATCAATAGATGACTGATGCTCCAAGAATAATATTCCTGTAGTCATATATATATAACTTTAAACTGTAGTAAAAACTATATGAAAAACATCAGATGCCTCTTTCCCCAAATAAGATATGCCATATGCACCATGCATAGGATATTAATAGTTATCTCTAGAAGACTATAAACTATACTATGGAATACGGGGCAAATATAGGATAGCTATTGTTCCAAATAAAACAACCCTAATTCTCTAATAATATGATGAAATCAGTCCTCTATACATGACTATAAAATGAAGCATACCCTATATGAAAAATATAGGATTCCTCTTGTTCCAAATTAGAGATTCAATATGTGACAAGCATAATATTCCATATTCCACAATTACTGTTTCATAATTTCAATATAAATAAGATTCGTTCATGCATTCGACCACTACACCTCATGATTTGTGTGTCCTTATTTCATATCTTTATCCCCTTTCATGTATGAAGGGACCCCCTAACAGCATGGCCCAATGCCTCTTCATCCAACCTACCATTCGTGGACAATGCCCTGAATGAATTTTGACGATACATCATGTTTGTCCCTACCTTTTGAAGATGATCAATGATCTCCCCTCGTTTTTTTGTATCCATCTCAGGAAAACATGATGTGGATTCAATGTTTTGAATATGGTCCATAGTTATCTACCATCATCATGACACCCTCATTATGATCTGAACGTTGGTTATATGATTACCACATTTCATCACCCTTTGTTTGGACTGATTCCTATGCCATTAGATTTATCCCACTTGTGCACTAGTGAATTGGTGTAGGCCTCAATTATATCCTTCTTACCACCAATTTATAGGAGTTACCTCATGGAGAAATTGAAGGTATACATCTAAGGAATATTCCATGTGAAACCCCATGAACCATGGCCTCTCCTCAGTATCACATAGGCAACTTCGACACCTAATCCCCTTTTAACGTTTCCACTCCTTAGCGACCCTTGGACAGCTTCCATGCATAATCCCCATCCATCATTTCCACTACATAGTGACACCCACACATCTTCCATGTGAGAACCCCATTTACCACCCTTTGTGGACTCGCCTTTTCACCATGATCATCTGAAATTTTATTTCCTTTTGTTTCTCACACAAAGAATGAATAATGTGAGCTTAGAGTAAACAACGACCATGGCATCCTATTTGGTTCGCCTTAGATTTTAAGACCCAATAACCATTAAACTAAAATACATGGACTTTGATCATTTCCATTTTTAATAAAGGTACATAGGAAGCCTCCCTATGGTTGAATCCCATCACCCATCCATACTGACCACTTAATGTTGGCTAACCCTCATATTGTATGCCGTTATACTATATACCACGTTCATCTCACATGACTGTAAACTGAATGCGTTCGAAGTACATGGGTTTTTTTCGTTATCTCCTAAAATGTTTATGTATGATGCCTCTCTAATTTTAAAACCCAGACATGGGTAAACATTGGAATCCCCTTTACTGGGACCCATATCCTTGCCCCCCATTATTGGTGTCATACTAGTTCATGGGAATATAACCATGAGTAAGCCCCATAGATAATCCATAATCCTCAAACCAAGAGTGTCCCTTTTTTATGGATTATTAACCACATGTAAGCCCCAACATTTTTTCAGGTTGTTGTCCTTTTATATATACTCTAATTCCATCACCCATCCTAAATACGTGGACTTTGATTCCCTTCCACATGGATACATAGGAATCCTCCCAGAAGATCAATCCCATCACCCATGTCTTATCTTATTCTCTCCCTCCCCCAATTGTGTTTCGGGAAGATCATGCCCCATCTAGGAGGTTCTATTTCCATCAGGTCCCCATCAATGCACTCCATTCTCATGGGATGCCTCCTCAGGTGTCTCATCGCTCCACCAAACTACATGGACATTGATCCCTACCTTCCTGATAGGGTACGTAGTAAGTCTTTTGAGGGTTAATGTCGGACACTACTATAAACTTCATGTCATTTACAGATCATTCACCACCCACTTCATTAATTCATCCACTATTCACCTTGATTCTTACCTGGGCTGCCACAACCAAGTGAGATCAATCCATTCACTCATATGCATGCTGCTCTTATTAGCACGGAGGCCGTCTCAATGCTTAATCCTTAAACCAAAAAATCTAACTATGCAGGTTTAGATCCCCATATTTTAAATTGGATATGTTGGAATCCACATCTATGTTCAATCCCAACCAATGGTAAACCATGGTGTTCTTAATACTAGGGTCCACCTTCCCTAATCCTCCATTAGTTGTTTTTAGATCAAACTTCCCAGTGAAATGTCTTCCCATTATGGTACATACCAATATGGGTGCACTCTTATTGATCATTTTTATCCATCGGTCCAGTTTCTCCCTTTATGGTGTGAACTCTACATGATCGTCCCTTAGTGGTGTCTAGATCAGACTTCATAGTGTGATATCTTTCCTTTATGGAAAAAACCCTCATGTAACTTATCTTATTGGTCATTCTAATCCATCCACCTAGTAAACACTATACATGCTACCTCCTTGGGATATAACAATGTAATTTTACTCGATGGGGGGTTCTTATAACCCTCATTTCAGGTCCACAAGATTTTAAACTCATGCCATACCCTATGATGAGCATTTGATGTCTATGGAAAACCTATGATACTACACTATTGGTGTAACCATCTTCAGAAGAATTTGAAATCATGGAATTCTCTATTTTAATCATGGGAAGCTGAGTAAAAACTCAATGACATTCCTTTGTCATAAGATACCCCATTATAGACATTGTATGCCTTAGGTTTCTATTCCCTTGATAATCTCTACCAGGAGAATGAATAGATGTTCTCTAATGTCCACTAATCCAGAGATTACCTAACATGCCCATTGTTAGCATCTTCACCAACACATGGATTCTTCTATGTCATGACCATTTGTAATGTGCAGACAGAATAATAATAATTAACAAACATCCAAAATGATACGGCTCCAAGAGTAGTTTCACGAACAGCCTCTTAATCATTAAGGGAATCCTAGACTAGGTGGTGTGTTCTAAAGAGGAATCCATAGAAGGGGAGACCAACATACCATAATCCTATTTCAATCAGGGAGAAAAGAATGCTGAATATGATATGGATTCAACCTACCTATATAAATTTAGAATGCAGGGAAATGATTAGTGTGTCCCCATGAAAGCATACACACCATGATGAAAGCATTAAAAATGGCCATTTTAGTAGAAAGGGGAAATATGCCACTAAGGTGTATCACACCCATAAGGGTAGAAAAAGATATGGTGATCAACACAAGGAGTTGATTATCAAAAATTTTAGGACACCAATGGATATGTATGAAATTAAATTTAAATTAATTTTAAAAATTAGTGGGGATGATGGAATGACATGGCACATGAAAAAAAGACGCATTTTATATAACACAAAGAATTAGGTTAAATAACCTAGAAAACCTAACATATAAACATATATAATCCCTCATCATCAGTCTAACATTAACTTCATATGAATTAAAAGAAATTGAAGAAACCATATAATTCCCTTAAAATGGGGAAATGAAGCTTACACTAAGATTTTATGACTGATGGTGTGAATAAAATGAAACAGAAGCTATTGGGTTAAAGATCAAACCTATAGATTCCGGATTAATCAAATAAAAAGATAAATGGAGTTCTTATAGAGTATTTTTCTTGATCCATAGGTTGATAGGTAGTAGAGTCTTCATATGTATTAGAAGAAAAAAAAAACCAATTAGAGGATGTGAGAAAAGAAAATATTGGCTTTAAAAGAATTAGTGAGGGGTAAACATTTATTTCTACCTCAAATACAAGGGAATAGGGTTTGGTCACATGGTTGTATAACCCATTAACTAACATTTCATCATTATCTACTTCAAAGGGGTATTTCTCAGGGGTTTTCTAAAAATTTAAAAACCATGTGAACCTCCTTTATACCTATCCTACAGTTTGTTGCACAAATATTCCCATGGGGTTTCACAATTATTGAGACACTATATTCCACCCATCACACAAATATATGAAACCACAATATTTGAAAAACATATGGGGTGTGAAGAAATTATTCTAATAATAATACGGCCCAGTATACCTCTTCGTAGTTATAGCTTATGGGCTCCAAATGAGCCCCAAACACACCTAAGTCCTCCTTAACATCTGTATTAGGGTCAGAAAAAGTTATTAAAAAAATAATTATTTGTACCTTTAAAATTATATTGGTTGTTACAACCTCCCATCCATGAAAATATTTTTTCCCATGTGTTTCCCATTTGTAAGGTGGTAAACCATCTTCAGATAAGAGTTTTGGGCAGTGCACATGTGCATTAAATTCCAACTTCAAGGTATTCACTTACACACATGTGTGCTTCCACAGAACTCGGTCAAGAAGAAATGACCTACATAAAAGATCCTTTATTATCTGATCAACGATATGAATAGTATGATTCTTGAAGTACACATCTACATCAATCTCAATATCACAGGTGTTATACATCGTAGATGGGTCATCATGATACATTCAATGATAAGATATGTGGGAGGCACGATTCCTGGAATGGTACCTCTAAGGTAACATCAACTAATTGGATACTATATCAACTCTCTCCACTATCTCAAATGGATTTAAACAGTGAGGTGATAAATTTACAAGCCTTGACATTGATCAGTGACCAAAACTTGGGGATACACAAAGAAAGACCCAGTGTCCCACCTTGAACACTATATGTATATGGTGATGATAAGTATAATACATGTGACTATTCAATGATTTATAAATATACTTTTGAATTAGTTGGACTTGTTCCAAAGTAACCTAAAAAATAATAGGTCCGTGTATATTTTCCCCAACAACCATTAGCTACAAATGATGTGACCAAAATGACTTATTATAAATGGCCTCCTAGGGAGCGATCTGTTTTTTATATCTGTTGTTTTCAGAAAACTCATCTAGAGAGCTATACTTCCCCCGTGCACCTCCAAATACAAGGATTTAGGATCAATGAATTTCTTCTAGTACTTGTATATTTTTTTCATGCATCCCATCAATCTGAAGGTTATATGTCATATGTAATATTACACGTGTACTTGATGCATTCTAAAACCGTTTCTAGAATAATGATCTGAACTGGGCATTTAGTTATGAAATGATATATTGGGGAACACCCTGAAGTCAAAATATCTCCTAAATATAAAGCCTTCATAGTTAGTCAACATAGAAGGACTCCTAGAATTTTAAGAGGTATTCACCCCTAGTCAACCAATCGATGATATCCCATACCACATTGCTTCCCTAAGGGTATATGAGCAATCCTATCATGACATCCATGGTGATGTCATTATACATCCACTAAAAAAATATGTGTGTTTTAGATTTCTAGGAAGCTGATGGTCCTCAACCATCACATGAATACATGTGGTTCACTAAGTGGTATGTCCTTCAATCTATTCTTTATACCTAGCCACCATTATTGTTGATGCCTAATACTTTACATATTGGTATTTACAAGATGAACATCGAAAACTAAGGCATGAAATTCTATCATTATCTCTTCATGTTTTTAATAAGGTACACATACATGACCATAGAAGAGTAAGACGTCACTGCCATAAAAAACCAAACTAGGATGTGGGTTCTCACATATGTGGGTGATCCTCATAAATAGGAACTCATAATTAGATAAATTATTATTCCAAAGTCTCTCCATAAGAGAGTAATTGACTTCCATGGATGCTAACACTGGTCACCCACACTATTCCAAAATTTCAATATGCAACTCAGGCAACCATGCCATCGTCTATTATCCACTACTAGCCTCCTTGACATAAAGTGACTGTGTATTCAACATAATGGAATCATCAATGGTATTACCATTACCATTTTCGTAATAAATCTCAAAATAGAATGATTGTAGATATTCCACCCACCTATGCTACCTCAAATTCATGTATCACATTGTGGAGATGATTTCGAGGTACTTTTGATCTATGTAAATGAAAAATCACTCAACCAATGCATAGTTACATCAATATAATAATTCATGAACCATTGATTCTATATTGAGTCAATGCATATGATAGTTCCACTGAGGAGGTCCCACCTAACAAAATCTATATTCCCTAACATGATCTCCATGCATCATATGTACACCCATCATGATTCCTAAAGCATCACAGTAGATTGTGTAACTCCTTCCTAGATATGGAACATTATCAATTATCTCTGATGTGTGTATCCACTCATCAAAATCTATTTTACATGCTTCATTATAATCTAATTTTACATCCATCAAGGTCATGACTATAAGCTGCACTATCAGGCATGGGAAATACCAGATGAATTAACCCTAGTAGCCATCCATATCTATAAAGATCTGTAGATAAAACACATTCATGGAATGTTTTTAGGAAACCATGGTTATAACATTCCCTATGTTGTCTAACACTCATTATTCATATATGATACGAGCCATGTAGTTAATATTCCGGATCTAAAAGGTTCAATTTATGAGAATTTTATATTGCTAGTTCTCTTATAGTGTAATCAAACTAATCTCCTGATGATTAAAATGAACATTTATGATCAGAGAATACACTAATATTTATTCTAATAAGACTACGTCAAATGAATCGATATACATGTGCAAAACCTGACTCATCTTATCCATGAACACTATCAATGAACTCTTCAGGACTAAAAATGTAATCTGATACTCTTATTGGCCATACTATCTTTGGAATGTTTTATAAGGTAATTCAAATATCCACACATGAATCTAATGGTAGACCAACCCCAAATCAGTCATATAGAAAATAGTTTCTATTTGAAGCTAGTAGAAGAGGTTTTCTATATGTGGAAGTGGGTACCAATTCATTAACATAAGCTTTTTCAATCAATGATAATTGATGCATAATCAGACTGCACCATCTTCATTCATGGAGAAAATGATTTGTAAACCCTATGGATATGTCTTGCATCAAATAAAACCATTATTTTATTAGCCTTCAAGCTACTTCTTCTGTTCCTGGTTCTCTATAAATTACATCAAATATGGTGAAACGGAAACTCATAACATGAAAAAATAATATTGAAGGTGAACTTGACTCCCTCTTAGTTGGTTAGTTAGAGAATATGTTAGATAATAAGTCCCTAATATAATCCACCACTGGAAAAAAATCAAAAAAAAAATCATCCCGTGATCTCTTATATATAGAATACCCCTCAGAAATGACACTCCCAAAAGATTAGTATGATTGAATCTAACTTGACTAGCCGACATAAGTCATTCAACATTATGAATATGTATACTAGTTTATATAGATGTGAATGATACCAGAGGGTTATTTAAATCCTCCTTGAATAGATAATGAACAAACTAGCCTATTATGAGAATGATAATGAAACAACCATCTTGAGGATCAAAAAATCCCAATGAAATGGTACCCACTTATTTTAACGGGAAGACTTTATACTATTTTATACCTTCTTCTAAAATTATTAAAGGGTTTTCAATAGACATAATTCCACAATAGTGTCCTATAACATGTCCTAGACATCCAATAGTTACAATAGATATAAAATTTTGTAATATACTTTTATCAAATAATGTATATATACTCATGTAGAGGCTGCCAAAATAGTACCAATATATATATCTATCGTTCTAGATTTATCATCTATTGTAGGATGAACTAAATAAATAAAAACTCTACCATGACCATCTGATGGTGCCTGAGTAGCCAGATTAGTTCTACATTGTTGTTGATGGAACCCCGAAACCCGACATCCACAATCGTGAGCACCCACTCAACCTAAATGTCTTGTAGAAGATGAACATCCTACCTGATGTGGTGTTATTAATACTACACAAGATATTGGTGTTAGAATAGAACCTTATTACTTGAAACCATAGGAAATGACTAGAAAAGACAATAGAGGTGATCCATCCTTTTAACAACATGACATAGGTTCCTCGTACATAAGAGATTTTGAGGCATAGTCTTCTGCAATGCTGAGACACCACTTTGTTGTCAGTGTGTTCCAACTAGCTGGTACCACCCCCACATATACCCTAAATGCTTATCTTCTAGTTGATTCATAACCCGCAAATATCCCTGAACACTGAACTACCCTACTTCATGTGACCCTATGTTCTTTGTCTTGGTTCTAGTATGACCTCTTTGTTCACTATATCAAAAATGCTTGTCATCTAAATGATTTTCATCTAATTGAAAATGGTATAAGAAATCCCAACCTCAAATCTCCTCATAGTAGTTATCTCATCACCTAACATATATGGTGAAAAAAATTTCAACTCAGTTATGAGATGTGAGTAGTCATTCTCTAAAATTTTCCCTTTCTAAAGGTTCATATTATCATGAACATGTCCTGATATCCTGGTCTGCTGAAATGAGCAGTCGAAAAAGGTTTCCTTGAAGTCATCCCAGAACATTGAATAATTGGAATATCATGAGACATAATACCTTACCAAAAGTTGTAAAATTCATGAGGCTTATAGGAAATTAATAAGAACCCCCTATATAGAGGCATCTCAATATGCTATAAGATAAACAAAATATCATACATCCATGATTTAACGTCATACGGTATTCTAACCCTCAGGATGGTGGTAGGATGCAACTGATAAAATTCTAGAGATAACTCGGCCATATAAAGGGATGGTTAGGGAGAAACTAGTATATATTTTATGAATCAGAAGAAGCTATCATAGAACCGGGTATCAACACTCAGTGGATGATCTTGAAAAGGTGCCTTAGGGGGAACTAGATGAGGTATCACATGTATCTCTTGGCCCACAAGCATAAAAGTTTTCTCAGCACAACATTCATGGTGTAAAACATGGAGTCATCAGGTGGAATAGATCTAAAATTTATAGGATCATACCTCATACATTATTTATAATAGATGGGGATAGTGATAAGGATTGATAGGTACCAGACTTCATATAAGCATGCTACAAATCCTAACTAGCTCTACAAGCCATTTATGGATGATCATAAACTATCTTGGGATAATCATAGGATACATGAACTAGTTCCAACTAATAATTTTAGGTTAGTAAAAGGTCTCATATTTAACATATAAGGAAATGTTTTCATTATATGGATATTAATCATTAAAATTCATTTATATATTTAAAATTCATTCCCTTCGTTTAAAAAAATGAATCTCTTCCTCCATTTTATATGGACTCATACACCTTATTTGTCGGATAATGGTTTCTATTTAGTATGAATCACAACATGTTATATCCCATGAAATTAATAGTCTATGGCTCAAAGAGCCATAATTGGCTTCTTAAGTAATCTACATTGACCAATTTAAGAAAACACTATTAGGACAAGGATGATGATTTATGTTCCGATAGTTTTTACTCAGTCCTTCAAGGAAATTAAAGAAAATTTATAAATATCTATATGTTACAATAAAATAACTACAAGTAATAACATAAATGTAACATTCAACAATCACATGAAATTTAAGAGATACTCAATGAGAAGTAGATATCTCATAGAATAATTCATGATATTTTAGTCCCAGGTTTCCTATCAGGATTCAACTTTTTAGATTACATATTTTCCTCTAGAAAGGGTTAATATCCCATAATAACTATAAAATAAATATTATTTAAATTATAAAATAATTGTATCACATAATGGTGATTTCCATGAAATGGTAATAGCACAAGAAATAGAAGTATTTCCCTATCCAAGGAAAATTGATTTCCCCGGTTTGTGGGATAGATACTCCCAAGATCAAGGTCATGATAAATTTCAACATCCAATACTATGATTTAATACGAAAGAGTAGTATAATATGAAAAACCACTCAGATACCACAATGTAGCATCCCTCCAATGATTCCATTTCAAGGTTCCTAGTGAAAGTGGTTCACAAGTCCTCAAGTGTCCCTCCTGATCTTCCAGAGGATACTGACTAGTAGTGAGGGCCACAAGTGTGTATGTGGTGAGACTATTACATCATCGATCAAGGTAAAGAACATTAATATATATATAATGTAATATTAAATATTATAATAAGTAATTAAAAACATATAGTAGTGGAATAACCTATAATAAAACATGAAATCTAAATAATTAATAAGAACAAACTAAAGAATATGGGATAAAATATGATTATTCTATGTTTAATAGCTATAAAAAATTTCAATAAGAAGTGTAGGATATACATTCACCTAACACATGATAAAAATTTAAAGAAATTTCCAAAGATAGTGAAACTAGAAAATTGGGCATAGGCACGGTCCTCGGCCAAAAAACTATGTTGTAGATCTGACAAACAATGATTAGAATCTAGCTACTTCCCTTTATTAACAATTGAAAACCTTAAATTATACATGGTACCAAGGGAAAAAAAAGAATGTTATGAGATAAAATATTAGTAGGTCGTAACACACCATGTCTAGGATAATCCATGTCATCCAATATACAATGAATAATGTTCGAGAATAAATAAATTCCAAATAGAAATTATAAAATAAATACATTAAAATGAGTTGTTATTCGCCACCCACCCAATTTTACCTACTTCCGCATAATACTATGAGTCTATGGAAAGTAATCCAATAAATGTAATGTGATAGGAATGATTTGATGGAAGGTATACTATCCCCATGATTGTTATTGGACTTAGAGGGAATATCCCTAATTTTCTGAAACCAATGTATAAATAAATATTCATAAAACATTTTCACTATTTAATTAAATTTTATAAAACCCTTCTTCATATATTATTTTGAGACACCCTGAGAATATTCATGTATGTTCAACAATAATGTCTTATTATCTATTAAGTTCTTTTTAAAAGTAAAATTTAAAGGAGTATATCCATGGTGGCCAAAGAATTAAGTCCTAGGTATCAATCCAAGCCTCTTATTATTATGTCATGAACTAGCCTCTATGTCCGTAACTAGTGTCACATGTTGGGTCTTAATTCTCTCTTATGGCATGGTACAACCATCATTCCCCACAGCATGGCCATGGGGTCTCTCCTAAGAAACTAGTATTACTCATCAAGAGGTAAATGTTATAATACCCAATGATCCCCTCCTAGGAATTCATATTATTTCCCACCTATGTGTCTACAAAGAATTTACAATTCTAACAAGAAGATGCAAGATTACAAACAAGGGGTCCATAAGTTAAAATACCTTATTTGAATCCTCTCACTATGTTAAATTAATCATATGGGCCCGAAACTTATAAATAACTCTAAAGAGAATGAATATTTTAATGAATTCAGACATTTATATCATAAATTTTATATTGTTCTAGGAACTCAATTAGGAAACCAGTTATAGAATAATGGAAAATGGAATATCCAATTGGCTAACTCAATTAGTCCATCTATTTTATTTATGGAATGAGATGTGGAATCCAACTCATGGTTCAACCTTCAATTCAACTAAAACTATAGTATCATTGCATTAACTATTTGAAAACACATATCAAGGAGGTTAGTGGATATTTTAGTATAGAAGGGAAATATGAATTAAGATTTAACTCACCCATTGGGGTGATACATGATAAAGAGACCTACCTAATGGGTTAATTCTCAATTATCATGGGTCACCAATGTCTAGGAAGGGAGCTATATTTAATTTAATTTTACATATTACACGTGATGTATCAAAGGTTTGTCTCATTAATCATGATTTAATTTTATATAATGAAATGAAATGTGGATAAAAGAAAATAGACCAATGAAAATATTTTGGTAATGTTTCCCTCACATAGTGTTGACCACTAATTTTATATAGGTTGGATTAAATCAATGAATCCATAAATTTCTCATAAAGGGGGTAAATGAAATTGCCCTAAGATAGAATAAAAAATAGGGTGAAGAACATGAAAATATATGAAAGGGGATTTAATATCTAAATTATAACTTTTTGATGGATCCATTATTGATTGAAAGAGATTCGGTATGGATGAGGTGTCTTGATCCCTATATTGAGAGGGGGTAGAGGTTTTGTATATAGGATATGGAGAATAAAACAAAAGAGGAGGAGTAAATATAAAGAATGTGGATTAAAATAATTAAATAAGGGTAAAAATAAAATTTCTCCCTCAAATAATAGTGCACATGGTTTTTCTACATGGTTGGAAAAACTATTTTCCAAACATGCACAATTATATACATGAAATGGGAACTATGCATTGTAAGGTGCTGTGTTTATCAAACCGTGCTGAAACCATTAAAAACAACTCTATCAAAAACATGCATTTTTTTCATAGACATTGGCCTAGGGTTGCCTTGGTGTAGCAAAACTATGCATCCACCATCACTCCACTATCTAAAACAACACTATTAGTGAATCTATGTAGGCTGGGAAACACAGTTTCTATGAATAGTTCAACTCAGTTTACATCTTCCCAAATCGTGGTTCTGGTCTCTAAATGATCCCCATACACACAAGAGAACTCCTTGACATCATTATGAATCATTATTAAGGATAAATAAAAGAATCTATACCAAAACAATTTCATGTACCTTTGGGAAAAGTAGGTATGTTACAACATCAATAAAGAAACATACAAATAATATGTATTTCATATTTATTAAACATTTAAATTATAATTATTAACTTCTTTCCACATCATACATATCATCCCACCATAAACTGCATCAAGTAGATATAAAAACCTTGACCGTAGTAGCCTAGAGCTGGTGCATTATAATATTACATGTCCATATATATAATGAATTGAATCATTGAGGTTGGAAGTGTTTAACATATTTGGAATCAATATATATAAATTATATACATTTTACATTGGGAATATAAAATGAAAGATAATACATAACCAAATTAAATTCTCATAATCCTCGAGAAGTCCTTCCATTATTTCATATCCATATTCTACAAAAATGAAATAAAATAAGGGTGAGATAAAATGATAATTAATTATCTAGTATATTGTAATATATAATAAATAAATAATGAATAATCATAATGTTATGTATAATTATTAAAAACACATTCTAATTAATCAATAACTTTATCGTAGCATCGTAGGAATAAGAGTTGATCAATAAAATACATATAAATAATCACATGAGCTTGAAACTTGACCATAGATATTGTAAAAAAATATACAGTCAAATGGAAAAAAATAATATCGATATAAATAATATTTGGTATTTGAATACTCACAATATATCCTCAAGAGATTTATTATCATGATCAATCCTCAAGGATCTTTAATTTTATGGGTTGAAACCTGCTTTATTTGGAAAATAAATTCATCTCATGGGATTAATGATGTAATTAGGGGAACACATTAGCTATCCCCAACCAATGTAATATATTTCCAAACATTCCACATATATTTAATAATCTATTTATATAATTATCAATATTCTTTATCAAATATCTATATTTATAAAAGGATAGAGATTTTTCAATATTTCCATAAATCAAATAACTATCACTATAATAAAAGAACGTAAAAATTGTATATTGTTTAGGAAAAAAGAAAATCTTTAATAAAATAAAAAGGATATTAAAAAATATAATTTATAATGAAAATTTATTACCAAAAAAGTGACTGATTTTGGATAATGATTGTAATCACAAAAAGTAATTGAGATTGTACGATTGCTATCACTACATGGTTATTTTCATGTCAAATACCCTTTGTTTAGATAATTCAAAATTGAATCATTAAAAACATAGATTTGAATTATATATTATAATAAATTTCAAAGTTGTATTATATAAAACACATTAAAGTGGGTTGGTGGATAAAAAAAAATTAGTCTCAATGTAATGTAAATTTAGATGAAATCCCAAAACTCACAATTTACCTTAGTTGATCATTATTTAACCTCATGTATAAGAGTTTAATGAATGTTATTAACATATTATAGGACCATATTAATATTTATGAAATCATATATTATTCATTTATATCATATTATCAACCATTCGTTAATAACTTTTTATTTTTCTATATATTTTTTAGATGTTAAATGATTTGATTTTCAAGGATGTTTTGACCTATTATGTTTTTGATCATATAAAATTGATAATGATTTTATAATATCAATAATTTAAAAAATGATTTAAATGTAAATATATTCCTTATATATATATTTATAAAAATTTATAAAATTTGGTTATAGGAACTAAAATACACAGTTCATGGAGATAGTCGTTTGTATGTACACATAAACATTGTGTCCATTTTCTTATCGTATTTAGTGAATGAAACATAAATTTCACATATATATATATAATTATATATTTACATTATCATTATAGTATCATATATAATTCATATATATCAAACATGTTTACAAAACTCATCCTTAATACATTAATTGTAAATCATGATTGAATTACATCGCTTTGGGAGGCAGTAGTCAGCTATACACATGATTGTTGTTATTGTATTCACAAAAAATGTAATCGATTAGTTTTTGTTTATTCAATAGTTATAAAATAATAAATATATAATATGTATCATAATTATTACATATATAATGTATTAACATCAATATTACAAACATAGGTTTTAACATCCCAGATCATCATTTTAGGTATGGATCATAAATTCTACTGTTTTTGTGGGAAAGGAAGAATTTCGTAATTTTCCAAGTACACACAGTGTAATCCTGAGTATATACCATGTAACCGAATGACACATGTAGCTGTGTACTGTCCATATAATGGCCAAGGACTTGGATGTCTGGACTGCCTAAATTGGGCGCCGGCTGAGGCATGTACACGGTGCGTACATTAAGTTAACATGTTGTGTAATTTTATTTTTATTTTACTAATCAGATCGAGGTCATGTCTTATATCTAGATCTCCCTTATTCATCATGTGTCATTTACAAGAGAGTTACATATATATAATTATCTATTACTTCCTCACATTCCTTCTTCCATGCTCTAATTGAGGTGTTATGGGATACGTTGGATTCCCACTGGTGAGTTCTCTCTTTCCCTAGATTCTCTCTTCCAGATTTCTCCTCTTTCTTGAGTTTTCCAAAGTTGAACGTTTTTTATCATTATGTTTATATATGACTTTATAAGATGATTTATAGGTATGGGTTCAACTATATTGGTTGTAAAACATCAAGGGAGGTGGATTTTTGCGTTTCGATGGTTTTATTTGTGTTATATATTCCTAAGTTCAAATTACCCATGATTTAAGTATTTCTTGTTAATGAATTGAAACCTGTTATTATCTTCCTTAAATTTATTGTGAGATTAAGGGTTTTATTTTGATATATTATTGCTAAATATCATGTTTATGGGACACCCAATTGGTGAGTTTCCTTATTTAAATGTTTATTGTTGTTTATACTAGGTTTTCTATAAGGCATACCCTGTTTCCATGCCATTCTTGTTAGGTATGAATTGATTTATTATTTGCTACTTGTAAAATTCTTTTCTTATGTATTATAATTTATAATACTTTTAGTAGTTGAGATTACATTGCGATTTTGTATATCATTTGTATATGATTGTACTATAGAGGGCAATGAGAACCGGGTGTAGTTAGACTATAGGGAGAATTTACACTAAGGGATTCCCCAAAGTGTTTGTTATATTTATGTTTGGATACCATATGGTGGATTTAAAGTGAGTTCTACATTAGAGTGTTTATAATATACCGTTACAAGAACACATAGGGAATGGATGTTGAATTATTCCTCTGTGTGTATTTAGTTTTTCATTCCACAACCACAAGGGGAAATGATGGTGACTGCTTCCTCAGAGAGTCTTTGTTTTCGTGGGACCAAAGTGGTTAGAATATGTGAGGTTTTTCAAGAGGGTAATTATATATTTATTAAATTTATGATATGTCAAACAAGTGGATTTAAACTATTACAACATTCCCAAAGGGAAGGTTTTATGTGATTGATTGATTGTGACGAGCCTTCCGAGCCAATGAACAAGCTTGGACTCGGTCTTACTTGATTTCTATATGGCCTTAAGTGACATATTTTTTTCTATAAAATAGTTGATATAGAGCATAGGATAGATCATATATTTTCATTATTCAATGTTTTGAAAAATTATTAAATATAAATTAATGTAATTGGAAACTGTAGGATTGTTTACTTTGGAGTACTTCCTTGTTTATTGATTCATTTTTCACTTTTCCTGTTATATATATATTCACTGACAGTGAGGCATATATCTTTTGGTCATTTACAAATGGGATTTATCTCACATCCAATTTAGGACATGCTTTTGGGTCCATACAAATTATATGGTTATAGGTATAGATATGGGAAAGATACCTTCTTCATCTGGTACTTGATTGCTATTGGAGTAGGAGAGCATGAGACCAAGCTAAGCCTTGCAATATAGCATGAGTTTGCTTGTTTTTTTTTTTGGAAATCGGGTTAGTAATTTATTTACTTTATTGTGATTTTTTGTGATATTTTCCATGAAATATGCGACCTAAATAATTTATATATTCTCTTCAGTTGATTATTTAATATTAGTCTTCTTCTATTTACATTTATTGTACGGTATTACTATTTTCTACTATTATTTATTATTTTTATTATATTGTGTTACTATGAAAATGAGGTAATAGTTTCCCACTATCACACCCAAGGCCCTCGCTGCTTTTCAGCATCCACTAGATTGCAGGGAAATGTGCATGGTCCATGTCACCAACCTGGTATGGGGAACCTTTGGCATCACTCGGACCTGGGATGTAACAAAGTGGTATCAGAGCATGGTTTGTTTCGACATTGTATTTATATTTGGACCTTATAGATAGGGATAAGAAGGAATATTTAGATTATAATAAGTTGTCCTTGTTTTTATCTGACCTATGTATAGGGAAACCCCAAGTTACCTCAAGTGTTGAAATT
This sequence comes from Viscum album, assembly GCA_963277665.1. Taxonomy (NCBI): domain Eukaryota; kingdom Viridiplantae; phylum Streptophyta; class Magnoliopsida; order Santalales; family Viscaceae; genus Viscum; species Viscum album. Next base: position 739,144,023 of record OY728165.1, read on the forward strand.
TTTCTGGTTTTTCAATTGTTACAATTAATTTGGTTTCACCATTGGGTGATTCCCTTATATTGTGCTATAGTCATTGATGTTATAAAGGTTTTATTTCTATGGAAAAATAATGAGATGATGGTATTCCATCTCATGCATCATATAAGAACTTTCTATAGATCACATGTCATGTATTCTTGTCCTTCTATTTAGTGTGCATTAACGATTGCATGTGTTTGTGATAAATGATGTGCAAGATATGCTTGTTGATGTGATACATTCCATGATAGGATACCTGCTATTTGATATGGAATTTCTAATATGTGATGTTTCTTTTGGTTGGACGCCAAACATTTGTCCCTATGGTGTTATGGGCCCTCTTGGATCTGAATTTGGTTGATCATGTATGAACATTAGATGAATTTATTAAGTTGTAATGGGGAAAAAGATGCCAAAAATTGATTCGGGAAATTATGGATTCTCACAGGTCAAAATTCTTTTATTTATTGTAAATGATTATAGAATTTTAAGGGTTCCATAGATATTTCATAGGGTTACATTCTGGAAACCTAGACTATACGGTGTGTGGTGTTTTGAACAAACAAAATGTGTTCTTCTATTATCGTAGAAATAACTTTTCATAATTAAAAATTGTGTAATGTATATACATGTCATGTACTCTTTAACTATGTGACTGACTGTGTGAGAAGAGACACGAGTTGGGAATTTTTTGGAAGAACACAACATGTACATGGAGTACATTCCATGTTGTAGAGGCCATGTATCCGACCATGTGACTAACGACCTAAGTGGATTAATTTTGGTTATTACACATAGTGTCAAACAAGACCACACCATGTGGAAGCCTACTGCGTCTCTGAAAATACGACTAACATCATAGGTGCTTACGTCTTAGGTAGTACATATCATGTCTAGGGTTTACCCGGGAAAGAACCTTGTGGTTTTCATGTGTATAAGAACTTGGGCATGAGAGAAAAATCAAGTACATACCATTTCACAGGAGGAACAAGATGTGTGTAGGGGTGTTACATGATAAATTATTGCATAGGAAGACGACCATGTTAAAAGCATAAGGGGACAACTAGTGTAGGTCTTATACATGCAATGTACCCCTGTTTTGTAAAACTTGATTGTTTTTCTTCTCTTCTTCATTTCTCGTACTTCTAAGTTTTATTCCATGATAATTGTAAACTAATTTTTGTGCATGACCATGAAGAGTGATGCCACTGAGGCATCCTCTAGTTTTATGCCAGATACAGGGCAATGATCTGACACTAAAAATGGTAGATCTGGGACTACCAGCAGATTGTCTTGTCCTAACCATCTTGGAACCAGCTATTATATCAGATGTAGGTGCTGATGAACAGTTTTGAGAAGGCTTCAAGAGGTTTATAAAGACCTATGAGGGAGTACCTCATTCTGACACATCAATGGAAGAGTTGATGTAGGTTTTTTCAGCTACAGTATCCTTCTACATTCTCAAATGATGGAGGACCTTAGGCTATAGAGTCAAGGATGGAGGCCATACGATTTAACATGAAGCATCACAAGATACCTCTTGAGAGGAGGGTTAAGATTACAACCAACATGATTCGAGATTCTTCCATGATTTGTTGGGATGAGATATATCATGAGGGATGGAAGCTATTTATGTATTGGTATGAGTTATAGTGCACCTTCTATGACTATTTCTACTCGGAGCTATTATGTTCTAGGGGGGAAGAGTGTTCATAGGTCTGAAACAAGGTACACTTTCTATCATGGAATATTTTTCTTTCTTCACATAGCTATAGCACTTCACACACATTTAGGGGGTAATAAGTTATTTCTAGCCAGGATGTTTGAGGATGGTATTAGATATAACACTCGATCCCAAGAAAACATCCTCCGGTAGACTTCCAGAACCTCAATAGTCAACTCAGTGGTGATCACTGAGGGTAATCTGAGAGTGTCTAGAGCTATGAGCTACGGAGGTTTGGCATCCAGACATGGTACTTATTTGACTGATAGTAGGAAGAATTTTTGGGAGTCTTTGTGTGGATATCCTAAGAGTCAGGATACTCTTTTAGGTATCCATGTGGTATGTTACCAGTATGGGAAGACCAGGCATACGAGACCACATTGCCTGAGATACACAGTTGAGTGTCGATCTTGGGGCAAGATGGAAAGTATTCATCATTATTCTTGGTTTTTCATTCTAGCAACTAGTGATAAGAGTTCTTCAATAACTCATGGTTTAGGATAAGGACTACCAATTTCTCATCAGTTTGGGAAATAGAGTTCGTCCGACTGTTACTACTGAGGTGTAGGTCATGGCCATGGTAGCCTGTTAATAGGCATTCTGTGACTGAATGGTGGACCATAATAGGACATTTTGGCATGCTCATAGGGTTGCGGAAAAGGTCAGACATTTGCATCAGAGAAAAATCAGCCAGATTAGGATCATAGACCCTCTACAGTCGGAGGTACTATTTTAGTTGCCACATATTTATCTTCTTATCTTTTTTTATATAGAGGCTTCCCATAGTTTCATATTTGTGGCCTTTATAGAGAGCCTTTGGCCCTTATCATTACTTATGAGGATGTTATGAGGTCAGACGATTCACTGGGGATTTTAATGGGCAGTGTATGTCAATTCAAGGAGTTCCCTTTTAAGTGTGGTGGGTGTCACCTCTTATAGGATCTCTATGACGTAGAGATGATAGGATTCAATGTCATCTTAGGATGAAGTGTTTAGTAACTTTATATGTCACGAACTGTCCTCGGGGCTCGTTCCGTGACTAACCCAACTCCCATAGGCCAGGTGCTGGCGACTAGCACCAAAGGCGTAAATCCCGACAAAGGGGAAGACATTGCCTTTATAAAGTAAACAAACACCACAGAGTAAGCCAGAAGAAGTAAACACTATGTAAAACTGGGTACAAAAGTAAGTGCGGAAAGTAAATGGGTCAGAATACAAACCCAAACTGAATGTAAAGTACAACTGGAAAGAATGTACAGAAATTGAAAGTAAAGCAGCAATGTCGAGCCGTCCACTGGAAGTACCACCTGAAAGGTGGGTACAGATAGCCTCCTCAGCTCCTGGGGTCCAGCCGTCCGCTCCATGTATATCCCATCCAGTGGTCCACCTCTAGGTACTAATTGCTTCACCAGCCTTAACCACAATCAGTGCTTTCTGTCATCTGTATCCAACACAACGTAGTGCGGGCATAACCCGTGCAGGGGTGAGTATACGCTACTTAGTAGGGACCCCAAGACCCCCGAAGGTCTCCCAGAATCCACAAAGGATAATCCACAAAGGAAAGATACAATCATGAAGTAACATCCAACACTACTTAGGTATATGCCCATACATATACCTAAGTCGTCAATTCCAGTTAAACTCCAACATCTGAGCCCATGTTCAGTCACATCCACACAGGATAGTACAACCCAATCCATACAGGAAATCACAACACAATCAACATAGGAAAGAAAGTCAATCATATCGAAGATAATGATTGAAATTCAAGACTTAGGTCACACTGGTATACTTCTTCGTACAATGATAGAGATGATCATATGTATCCACTGATTCATCTAAGCTGGGACCCAGGTAGGATACTAGACCGACTAAGCTGTCGGACCCAAGTAGGAAACTACAACAGAGGTCAATATTGTCGAACCCACATAGGATACAAGTACTGTAGTCGTCACCACCGATCCCACAGAGGATTCCAGTATAGCTGTTGTCATCGTCTAACCCACGGAGGATTCCAGTACGATAGTCTTCACCGTCGAACCCACGGAGGATTAAAGTATGGTTGTCATCGTCGTCGAACCCAGGGAGGATTCCAGTACGAAAGTCTTCACCGTCGAACCCATAGCTGTTGGGGAACCCTTACTCTATCGAGTATAGTTGGCCTGCCACTACATCCAAGCGCTTCCCACTAGCCTTGGACTACTGTAATACTCCACCTGTCGAGTACTGTGGGCCTGCTGCTATAACCAAGAGCTTCCCACCATGGGTATACCGCTACAACAAAGCGCTCCACCTCATAGCCTACAGAGGTAATCCTTCTATTGAGTACTGTAGGTATGCTGCTACAACCAAGTGCTCCTTTTCCATGGGTCTGGCGCTACAACCAAGCGCTCCCCACTGGGCTATCGAAACACTCCGAGTCGATCGATTAGCAGTCGTCAAGTCTCAACCAGCTCTAGGGTTTTCGCACACAGCACACTCGTTCTGGGAGGGTCCTCTCCACGAGAAAAGAGTTTGATACATCAAATATCACGTAGACCAGATTTGATGTATCAAAAAGTTCCTCCTCATCGATAAGAACTCAACATGACAGATGACGCGTCAATCGGACACCCGGTCTGAGAGTTAATGGCTTTTTCGTTCGAGGGGCCCGGTTGGTATTTAAGTCAAAACAAACCTGACCATACTCCAACTATGTCCAAACCTTGAGCGGAGTAATCCAAAAGGACCATATCTCTAAGAGGAATCCAACAAAGAAGATGGCACATCAATCGGACGTCCGGAACTCAAGTTATAAGCGTTTCCGCTCCGAGGACCCGGTTGGTTTCGTGTTCGAACCAAACCGGTTGTACCCAAAGTTCTTCGAAACCTTGAGTGTAATATACCTAAATGACCATCTCGATCCAAGGATCACATCGCAACTGACGGTGTGTCGATCAGAGGTCTGTAGCCCATGTTACGAGCATTTAAACTGCGGCCTGGCCCGGCCCATTAGGGTGCAACCTGGCCCCGCCGGCGCGGGCGCGACCAGCATGGCCCGACAGCTCGGTACGGCCAAGCTGTCACGGAAAAGGGGGGGGGGGGCTACCCCCCTGATTGAAACGGTGGCCCCACGTGGTGCTGCTCTTTTGGCTATACGGGGGTTATGACCCCCGGCCTTCACCAATCGGCCAGCTCGGCTGGCCGGCCATGCTGCCATCGGGGGACCCTGCGGTCCCGCCCCTCCGACGAGCCGGCGACCGGTGGTTCCGGCCACCACTCCCCGCTTCGCTGCAACCCCTGGCCACAGCCTTGGTCCGACCGGCACCGTGTGACGGCGCCGCGCCCCACCGCCACGGCCCGCTGCGGCCGCGACCTCTTCGTGGTTCTCTGGCGTGATGCGACGACACTGCTCCCCTTTGTCGCGGCCCGACTCCGGCCGCTGTTTTGTTTGCCCTCAACGGCATGGCGCGATGGCGCCGCGCTTCCTTGCCACATTTCTCCTTGTTCCCACACGGTGTCATTGCACTGCGCCACCTTCGTTCGAGCCGTAATGATCACAACAGAAAAGGGTGGAGGAGGGTCGGTCGTGTTCGTGCGGTCCGACCTACTCCCATTAAATTGATAAAAAGCTTCCCAAAGAAATTTTCGATGAACAGTAAAGAATATTCACGAACGAAAATCAAACCCCTACTTCGATAATGAGTTGACAATTGATGAGCTTCGCGGAAAGCGACGTCGCGGGGTGTGGCTCCGTACGGGTTGATGGAGATTGTCCAAGGTGAAATGGCGTCTCCCTTCCATTGACGCTGTAAAAAGAATGAAGGAAGGTGTGTCGGTGTTCTTTGCATTCATCAAGGAGGATGATGATGTTCTTCGATGGTAGAACTCTCCCTCTCTCGACACAAAGAAGGAACCAAAATAAAATAAGTCTTAAGGCTTATTTTATTACTTTTTCCAACACTTTTAAAATTCAAAAATTCAAAATTAAATTCACCTCATTTAATTAAAATTAACTTTTCAAAATTAATTGATGTGATAAGTTGGATACTTTAATGAAAAAAGAGGTTTTAAAAAGGAGTTAAGGAAAAATGAAAAGGTGGGGGCTTGTGTGGGCTCCATCTCATCTTAAATCCTCTCAAGGGGAGTTAGAACTTTAGTGGGTCCCACCCCAACTCCCTCAAATGTGCTAAACCACTATGTAGAGAGAAATTAAGTTGTGACACAACTTAATTTCACTTAAACCGCTTAGTAAGGAATAAAAAAAATAAAACAATTATATTTTGATTCCCTACATTTTTTTAACATCAACACCCGAGAAAACGCACCTTCAGAAAATATGTTCCTAAGAAATTACCGGCGCTGCGGTTTCATCAGTGCCCTCAGATTTTGATTCCGAGCACCGGTTCAAAAGTTAGGAAAACCCCCTCATTCATTCACTAAGCGTACCCAAGATAAAATTTGGAAATTGATTCCGGGAACATCGCGCCTCGGAATCAGGTGCCGTCAGAAACTGCGTACTCGTAAAATCCCAAAGAAAATTAAGAAAAAATTTCACTTGAAATTTACCGGTCTTTACATTACTCCCACCTCATGGCTATACGTCCCCGTAAAGATACAACACAAAAATAGGGGAACAAATGAGGGTACTGAGCATGCATCTGAGCCTCCCGCTCCCATGTGCTCTCCTGGAGGTTCCCGTGCTTCCATATGATGCACACTAGAGAAATTGAACGTCCACGTAGGACCCACTCCTGTCGATCCTAGATCTCCACCGAGACATCCACAAAAGTCTCCCTGTCGTCAAGGCCTAGCTCTCCATGGTCGATGATATGCGTCGGGTCGTGCATAGATCTCCTCAGCTGAGATACGTGGAAGACATCATGCACTCGGTGCAACTGAGGTGGTAGAGCCTCAAACCGTTTCCCACCACCCGCTGCACGACTAGCTCCCCTACCTCGGTCTCTTGCTCCTTGAGATCCACCCCGATCGAACCTTTGCCTCTGCCTGGGAGGTCCTTCATTTATCCTCTGGTCATCTAAATGGTGGGTAGGACAATCACGTGCCATGTGACCAACCCCGCCGCAGAGGTAACACTATCCGCTCCTGATAACTAATTCTCTACCTTGGGTGCCTCAAAAACCCGATCATGTGTCATGTGGTTGATCACCTATAGGTCTGGTCCTCTTGGACCTCTGTGTCATATGTCTATTGCCCGCTGCAGAAGACTCTGCCGCATGTCGGCAAGGGGTGGGTCTTGCTGCTGGAGACTGCTCACCAAGGAAACTCTCCACTAAGAGGGCACACTCCAACACCCCTATCTGCGTCGGGATGATGTGAGAAAAAACTGAATCTCTAATATCTCGCATGAGCCCTTTCTTGAAGGTTCGGGACTTGAAGAACGGGTCCCGTACCATATCTGTAGAGTAACATGAGAGATCGGTGAACCTCCCTGAATACTGCACCACTGTCATGCTACACTACTGAAGATGAAGTAGCTCTTATATGCTCACCACTCGAAGGGTGGATGGTACAAACTCTGCCCAGAACAGGCTCTCGAAGTCTACCCAAGAAGAAATGCCTCGTCGTGCACTTGGAGCATCAAGATCCACCTTCTGCCCGCTGCCGCGTGCAGGAGGCTCGCTGTAAGGATCACTATGAGGTCAGCTGGTGTCCCCAGTAACCTGAAAACTCAAACTACAGCCTCCAACCAATCCTCGGCTTCCTGAGGGTCCATCTCCCCGTGGAACCTGGGCGGTCTCTGATGCTGAAACTCGTGCAGTTCACTAAGGCGACGTTCACTCTCAGCGGTTGGGGCTGGTGGCATCAGTGGCTCGGTAGGTAGAGGTACTGTCGATGCCTCCGCTGTAATGGGGCCCTACACCGAGGCCTCATCGCTTGGTGGGTTTTCGTCTCACACAAATTTCTGAACCCTAGCTGGCTGCCGTCCTGGGGCCATCCTGGAAAGAGACAGGTGTGCCACGGTAAAAATAGTGTACTTGGTGAGCTGACACAAAGTAATCATAAAGAAAACTTTTGAAACACACACGCAATCAGTGTTTTCTTGCACTGAGTCGGAAATCAGAAGTCTAGGTCCTCGTGTATAGATACGTCGGCCGCCGCACCAACACTGGACTCCCTGGACTGATAACCACAATCAATACCCTTAACACTATTTCTTCACATAGAAGAATGATCAGAGTCATGAGTTCTGTGGTAGAACTGAACAACTCTGATACAAATTTGTCACGACCCGTCCTTAGGTCCCGTGCCGTGACTACCCCAAGCCCGCCTCCCATAGGCCAGGGGCTGGTGACTAGCACCAAAGGAGTAAATCCTGACAATGGGGAAGGAATTGCCTTTATAAAGTAATCAAAGACCACAGAGTAAGCCAAAAGAAGTAAACACTAAGTAAAACTAGGTAAAAAAGTAAGTGCAGAATGTAAATGGGCCAGAATACAAACCCAAACAGAATGTAAAGTATAATTGGAAAGAAGGTACAACAATTGAAAGTAAAGCAGCAATGTCGAGCCGTCCACTGGAAGTCTCACCAGAAGGGTGGGTACAGATAGCCTCCTCAGCTCCTCAGGTACAGCTGTCCGCTCCGTGTACGTCCCGCCAAGTGCTCCACCTCTTAATACTGACTTCTCCACAAGCCTCAACCACAATCAGCGTTTTCCGTCATCTGCATCCAACACAATGTAGTGCGGGCATATCTCATGAAGGGGTGAGTATACCATACTCAATAGGGACCCCGAGACCCCCAAAGGTCTCCCAGAATCCACAAAGGATAATCCAAAAGGGAAAGATACAATCATGAGGTAACATCCAACACTACTTAGGTATATGCCCATACATATACCTAAGTTATAAATTCCAGTTCAGCTCCAACATCCGAGCCCATGTTCGGTCACGTCCACACATGATAGTACAACCCAATCTACACAGGAAAGCACAACACAATCCACATAGGAATGCAAGTCAATAATATCGAAGATAGTGATTGAAAGTCAGGACTCAGCTCACAGAGGTATAATTCTTCGTAAGGTGATAGAGATGATCAGATGTAGCCACTGATTCATCTAAGGTAGGACCCACGTTGGATACTAGACCAGCTAAGCTGTCGTACCCACGTAGGATACTACAACAGAGGTCAATACTGTCGAACCCACGTAGGATAAAAGTATTGTAGTCATCACCGCCGAACCCACAGAGGATTCCAATACGATAGTCTTCACCATCGAACCCACAGAGGATTCTAGTACGGTTGGCATCATCATTGAACCCATGGACGATTACAGTACGAATTTATTCACCGTCGAACCCATAGCTACTAGGGAAATCTTCCTCTATCGAGTATAGTGGGCATGCCGCAACAACCAAGCACTTCCCATTAACCTTGGACTACTGTAGTACTCCACCTGTCGAGTACTATGAGCCGGCTGCTACAACCAAGTGCTTCCCACCATGGGTCTGCCTCTACAACCAAGCGCTCCTTCGTCGTGGTTCTTCCACTACAACCAAGCTCTCCCCACAGGTCTATCTAAACACTCCGAGTCGATCGATCAGCAGTCATCAAGTCTCGACCAGTTATAGGGTTTCTGCACACAGCACACTCATTTTGGGAGGGTCTGCTCCACGATCTAAGAGTTTGATACATCAACTATCACGTAGACCAGAGTTTATGTATCGCAAATTTCCACATCATCGATAGCAACTCAACATGACATATGGCACGTCAATCTGATGCCCGGTCTGAGAGTTAATGGCTTTTTCGTTTCAGGGGCCCAGTTGGTTTTTAAGTCAAAACCAACCTGACCATACTCCAAATACATCCAAACCTCGAGCGGAGTAAGCCAAAATTTCTGTCTCACTAAGAGGAATCCAACAATGTCGACGGAATGTCAATCAGACGTCCGGAGCTCAAGTTATAATTGTTTCCACTCCGAGGGCCCGGTTGGTTTCGTGTTCCAACCAACCCGGACGTATCCAAAGTTCTCTAAAACCTTGAGTGTAAAATATTGAAACAGCCTTCTTGATCCAAGGATCGCATAAAAACTGACAGTGCGTAGATCGGAGGTTTGTAGCCCATGTTACAGGCATTTAAATGAACCTGTCCGGTATTAGGGGGTTTTGGGCCCAAACCGACCCGGCCCAAGATCCCCCTGGGTCAGCCCGTACCGGGTCGACCTGACCCAGGTCCAGGTCCGACCCATTAGGGTGCGGCCCGGCCTGGCTTGGGCGGCTGGTTGGCCTGGCGCGGGTGCGGCCCGCGTCGCCAGAGAGCTTGGCTTGGCCGAGCTATCATGGAAAAGGGGGGGGGGGTGCTGCCCCCCTGATTGAAACGGCGGCCCCACGTGGGGGCCACTCCTTTGACCATTTGGGGGTAACGACCCCCGTACTTCTCCGATCGGCCGACCCGGCTGGCCGGCCATGTTGCCGCCGTGGGACCATGTGGTCCCGCCCCTCCGACGCGCCGGTGGTTCCCGCCGCCGATCCTTGCTCTATCGCGGCCAAAGGTCGTGGCCTTGGTCCGACCGGCGGGGCGCGACGGCGCCGCGCACCTCCACCGTGGCCCGCTCCGGCCGTGGCCTTTTTGTGGTTCTCCAGCATGACATGACGGTGTCGTACCCCTTTTCCACGACCCGACTCCGATCATGGTTTCGTTCGGCCTCAACGGCGTGGCACGACGACACCGCGCTTCCTTGCCGCATTTCTCCCTGTTCTCGCGCGGTGTTGTTGCACCGCGCGACCTTCATTCGAGCCGTAACGATAAGAACAACAAAGGGGGGTGGAGGGTCGGCCATGTTCGTGTGGTCCGACCTCCTCCTGTTAAATTGATAACAAGAGGTCCGAAGAAATTGTCGATGAACGACGAAGAATATTCACGAATGAAAATCAATCCCCTACTTCGATAACGAGTTGACGATCAATGAGCATCACGGAAAGAGGCGTCACGGAAAGCGGTGTCGCAGGGTGTGGCTCCGTACACATTGAAGGAGATTGTCTGAGGTGAAATGGTGTCTCCCTTCCTTTGACGTGGGAAAAAGAATAAAGGAAGGCGTGTTAGTTCTCTTCGCGTTCTTCAAGGTGGATGATGAAGTTCTTCGATGGTAGAACTCTCCCTCTCTCGACACAACGAAGCTACAAAAATAAAATAAGGCTTAAGCCTAATTTTATTACTTGTTCCAACACTTTTAAAATTAAAACATTAAAAATTAAATTCACCTCATTTAATTAAACATAACTTGTCAATATTAATTGAAGTGATAAGAATGAAACATTAATGAAAAAAGAGGTTTTAAAAAGAAGTTAAAGAAAAAATGAAAAGGTGGGGGCTCGTGTGGGACCTAGCTCATCTTAAATCATCTCAAGGGGAGTTAGGACTTCAGTGGGTCCCACCCCAACTCCCTCACATGGGTTAAACCACTAAGTAGAGAGAATTTAGGTTGTGACAGAACTTAATTTCACTAAAACCGCTTATTAAGGAATAAAAAAAATAAAACAATTATATTTTTATTCCCCACTTTTTTTTACATCAACACCCGAGAAAACGATCCTTCTGAAATGATGTTCCTAAGAAATTATTGGCGCTGCGGTTTCATCGGTGCCCTCATATTTCGATTCCGAGAACCGGTTCAAAAGTTAGGAAAACCCGCTCTTTCCTTCACTGAATGTACCTGAGCTAAAATTCGAAAATTGATTTCGGGCACACCGGGCCTCGGAATTTGGTGCCATCAAGAAACTACATACTCGAAAAATCCCAATTAAAATTAAGAAAAAATATCCCTTGAAATTTACAGGTCTTTAAATTTTAGGCCTTTTTTTGATTTTTTTTACTATATGGTGAGTTTCGCGTAACTAGAGGGAAGGTCCTTTATAACACATGGGTGAATGGAATGTCCATGCAAGAAAACTAGGTCCAAAGCATCATGTTTTAGGAGGAATTAAATCTCGTAGAAGACAAATGGACTTTCCACAATGGTATTTCATTTCAGAGATGTTTTTCTAGATGATATTTCATGTTTACCTATGGATAAAGTGGTAGATTTATAAATTGATCTCCTTCCAGGAGCATCACTAGTATCCATTCCTGCATATAGAATGGCACCACTATAGATACAAGAGAAAAAGAACCAGTTAGTGGAGTTTTAGGAAAATCATTTAATCTAAACCAGTATAACTTCTTAGGGTTCGCATATCCTTTTTGTGAAGATGGAATACAGTACCATCATAATATTAATATATTATCGAATGATGAACTAGTTGACGGTCAAGAAATGATGTCGCTTATAGAGGATTGATGATCTCTTTGATTAGCATCAAGGATCATGGGGGTTTTCAATGATTTACATGAGATCCAGTGATCATCAGTTTCATGTTTGACCCTCAGATATACCACTTAAAACCTTTTAGAGTACCTATGGTCTATACGAGTAGGTTGTTATGCATTTTGGCATCACGAACGTGATTGTAGTATTCAGGGCACTGATGAACCGAGTGTTCCATACTTACATGGATTTTTTGGTGGTAGTCTTCATGTACGATATCTTGGTGTAATCTCACACTAGACACAATCATGAAACCCATATGGAGATCATATTGTGTCACTAAGAGAAAAACATCTTTATTTCTGTCTCTAAAATTGACACTATTGGATGGATCATATTCACATATTGGGTTATGTTATATCAGATACTGGAGTGTTAGAAGAACCATAGAATTTTAGAGCATCAGTTTCTTGGGTGAATCCAAAGAACATCTTTGAGCTGTATTGTTTTTGGGGACTTCTAGACACTAGAGACACTATATATAAAAATTTTCATGCTTAGCATCCCCACTAACAGGCCTGACTAAGAAGAGTGTGATGTACTTGGGGACAGATTCTTGCGATTCATACATTCAATGTCTCAAAGGGAGATTGTCTTCAGCACTGATAGTTCATTTTCCAGAGCTAGGCATGAGTTACACAGTTTACTACGATGCATCAAGTGTTGGGCTATGAGTAGTGCTTATGAAAGGGGAAGGATTCGTTGTGTATGGGTCTCAGATTTTGAGGCCGCATGAGAGGAATTACCTAGCACATGATCTTAGGTTAGCTTTAATTGTGAAAACATTACACTATTAGAGATATTATCTAAAGGGAGAGAATTTTTGGGTTTTCACTAACCACAAAAGTCTCATGTGTATCATTACTCAGTATGATATGAATTTGAGACAGTGATAGTGGGTTGAGTACCTCAATTATTTTTCCATTCATCTTGCCTAAATGCCTTGGAAAGGAAATGTAGTGGCAGATGCATTGAGAAGTAGGACTCAGATACAGGCTGTTATGGAGCCCAATAGTGAGTAAAACTTATGGTTCTATTCACTGAGTTGTATTAGGAGGTGTGCGACATGTTAGGGAAGACTTTTCTATCTTCTACATGTGCTACCTCTACCGATAGGAATTGAGTGTGAATGAGGACACTAACAAATTCTAAAGTCCTAGTCCTAAGGGAGAGTGTGTCAATAGGAGACCCTACTTATGTGTGGAAAATATGAGAGGATGATTTATTGAGTTTTCATGTGATAAAATGGGTGTCAGTAGACATACACGAGGATCTCATTCTGGATTTTATTTCATCATTTTGGCAAGTTCATCCTGGTGTCACCAAGATGTGTCATGATTTACATAGTTATTATTCGAGTCCAGGTATGAAAAGAGTTTTTGCTAGTTTTTTTATGAGGTGTTCCACCTGTCAGCAGGTGAAGGCAAAGCACCTACGATCAACAGGTCTTTTAAAGCAGTTACCCATTCCCATGTGTAAGTGGTAGGATGTCGCTATGGATTTCATGACGGGGTTACCAAGGTCACCATGAGTGAATGATGTGGTTTGGGTTGTCATTGATTGACACTCATAGGTTTCACACATTTTATTGATCATGGAGTCTTTCAATTTTGATGATATTGGAAGGTAGTACATCTGAGAGATTGTATGTTTTCATGGTGGTCCACACTCTATCATTTCATAAGGGGATTCTTATTTTACTTCTCATTTTTTGAAGGGACTACAAAGGTCTTTGGGTACACATGTACTTATAAGTACTGCATACCATACACAGATAGATAGCCAATCCGAGCACACGATTCAGGTCTTAGAGGACATACATCGATCTTGAGTCGTAGATTTTTGGGCTTCTTGGGATCGACACATACCCCTATTGGGGTTTTCCTACAATAACATTTTTTAGGTGACGATTTAAATGGCTCCATATGTGGTTTGGTATGGTAGGCCATTCTGATCACCCTTGTGTTGGCAAGAGATAAGAGATGCAATATTTCTGGGATCTCATCTTATCTATGAGACCACTGAGTAGGTGGAGTTGATTCAGAAAATTATGGATAATGCACAATAATTCTAGAAATTTTATGCTAATTGGCGGAGATGACCTCTGGAGTTCGAGGATGGTTATCAGGTTTTTTACATGTCACACTGAGGTTGGAACATATGAGGATTAGGAGACATGGGAAACATTCACTGAGATACATCAGTCAGTTTGAGGTTTTAGAGAGAGTCAGGCTAGTTTTCTATTGGTTGTAGTTACCTCAGAGGTACCAGCCTATGAATTACATCTTACATGTTTCTCAGCTATGACATTATTTTGTAGACATGTCTCACATTTATTAAACCTGATGAGGATGATTTTGAAGTTGATGTATCCTTCAAAGAGAACCCTAATCTGATTGTGGAACACAGTATGAAGGTTCTTTGAGACTAATATGTTCCTATAGTATGGGTGTTATGACAACAAAAGAGTGTACAGAACAGGACATGGGACACTGAGGCTAATGTACGATTACAGTGGTCAGAGTTGTATGAGTTTTCTTCTTTACTACCCTTAAAGGGATATTTTGGGATGAATTTATTTAAGGGGGAAGTTTGTAATAACCAGGTTCTTCATTTTAGGAATGGATCATGATTTTGTGTTTTTTGGGGAAAAGGGAAGAATTTTGAAATTTTAGAGGTACATATCATGTACTCTTGACTACAATCCATATGTCTAATTAGCATATGTAGCCATGTACTGGATGTGTTATGTCCTAGGACTTGGCTGTGTGGACTGCCTAAAGCGTGGTCTGGTTGAGTCATGTACACGGTGTGTACATTAAAAGAAAACTCTTTGTACTTTTCATTTTATTTTATTAATTGGACTGAGGTCACATCTCATCTCCAAAACTCCCATCTTATTCTCGTTTCTTGTATAGAAGATCATTAAATTCCCAATTATCTTCTTGTGACTCACATTGCTATGTATGAGCTCTGATTGAGACATCATTAGGTGTGTTTTTTTCCCATCAGTGAGTTATCTCTTTCCCTAGAGTATCTTGTCTTGATTTCTCCATTTTCATTACATATACAAGGTTTAAGGTTGTCGACCTATTTTTTATCTATGACATTATAGGACGTTTAAAATTATGGGTTTCAACTATATTGATCGAACAATGTCATGGTATGTGTTATCATTACATTCAAGGGTTTTCTTTGAGTTATATATTCCTATGTAGTGATTACCCATGTTTTGGGTATTTTGTGTTTAGGAATTAAAACCTGTTATTAGTTTCCTTAGATTGATTGATATATTAAGGTATGTCGTTGATATGTTAGGCTAAATTACATATTTTAGGGACACCTCATAGGTGTGTTTCCTTGTTTGAATGTTTATATCCATTTGTTCCAGGATTCCTTTGAGGAAAACCTTATTTTATTTCTTTTTTTGTTAGGTTTGAATTTATTGTTTATTTCTTTCTTGTTTAATGCATGTGCTATGCAATGTAACTACTTATACTTGTAGTATTTGAGATTACTTTGTGCTACTGGATATCGTTTGAGTATGATTGTATTAGACAGGGCTATAAGATCCTAGTGTAGTTAGACCATAGGGGGAATTGATGTTTAGGTCTTCCCTAAAGTGTCTATTATATTTACATTGTGAGACCATAGGTGGGATTAACAGTGATTTCACCCTCATATTGTCTATGGTATACTATTACGAGACAAAATGGGGAATATATGTTGAGTTCTTACTCAATGATTCATTAGTTTATCATTCAAATAAAATAGGGGGAACTGACGGTAAGTGATTCTTTAGAGATTATTTGTATTCGTGGGACCAAAGGGTTTAGACTATGTGAACATTACAAGAGGTTCGTTATATCTTAATAGAATTTTTGATATATCGAACTAGGGGGTTATCATATGAGAACATTCCCAGAGGGCTTCTTAGGATTGATTAATTGAGTGTGATGAGCCTGACAAGCCAAAGCCCAAGCTTGGGCTCGGTCATACTAGATTATTGGATGGTCTCCTTATACAACATATTTTCTATTACATAGAGGATTGAGAACTCAGTCTAGATCATGGGATATCATTATTTGTCATCTTGAATAATTAATAAATGTAAATGAATGTAATTAGAAACTATGGGATTGTTTACTTTTGAGTAGTTCCTAGTTTATTGCAACATATTTCTTATTTCATTCTTTATATAAATTCCCTAACAGTTAGGAATATATGTTTTAGTGGTCACCTATTGGGATTCATCTCACACCTTGTTTGGGTCAAGGTTTTGGGCCCAAACATATTATATGATTGAAGGTATAGATAAGGGAATGAGACCTTCTTCATTAGGTACTTAATTGCGGTTGAGTGGGAGATCATGGGACCAAGCTATGGCTTGCGGTGCTGCAGGAGGTTACTTTTTTCCTTTTGTACTTTGTGTTAGTACGTTATTTTTAGCATTATTACTTGTTTGGATGTTTCCCAACATACATGTGACATGCATCATTTATATATCGGCTCTAGTTTTTTATTTACTATCAGTATTCTGAATTTTACTTTTATTGTGTTGTATTACTATTTTATTCTGTTGTTTATTATTGTAATTCGGTTGTCTTTCTCTTCTAATGAGGAAATAGTTTCCCACTATCCAACCCTTGGCCCTCACTTCTAGTCGAAAGCATCTGGTGTTCCAAAAAATACTCTTGAGGCCTTATGCCCCACTGGGTATGGGGCAACTTTGGGCTGTACCTGTACCTGAGATGTGACATAAGTGATAATGAAAAAATGAACGACATCAACTCATGAGGCATTTGTATATCGTAGAGGTAAATGATTATTTCATAACCCATTTGATTATTGGGCGTAAACTTGTATTTTATACCATTAAAATATAAAATATCATTATATTTAGCATAATTATTATATTATATAATCATGATATTAATTTAATTGAAGAAAACATAGGAATAAATAAAAAAACACATTCATTGATGAATTTAACCTATTCTTTTGGTATCCCATTTTTGTTCACAGCAACGTCATTCCCTGGATGGATTAATTCCCAAATTAATGCTTTTATGATGATTTTACTGATTTGGGGATGTGAATTTCTTAGTTTCTCAGAGATCTAAGTGTCTTTGGTAATTTGAAGAAGTGGTAAGAGTCAATTCCCTTTTATTTTTGTGGTGTACTGGAATTCATGTATGTACTCAAAATTACACAATATTTGGAGGTCTACCTTACCACATTTAGCTCCAAAATTTAATGATAATTGATTGATGGATTTATTTAATATAGAAATTCCTTCACCTCACCAAAATAAGCACATTTTTATCACTTTTTCTCCTTAAGAACATGGTTTCCCAATATTTACATTTTATATTGTTTTATCATGTTTTGTAACCATAAAAATTTATTTATTAAGAGTTAATTAATTCTGCAATTATTAAAAAATTTCAAACCAATATTTCTAAATATGATAGATAACTTATCATATAAACAACCCATGTATTTTGGAAATTAATTTTAACACAGGCACATGTATTGTGTAGAATTGTAACTCCAAACATAACCGTGCAATCAACATGTTTACTAGTTAGGGGAAATATATAATAATTACAATATAATCTTGATCCATGAATGAAAAAATATTTTATACTTATTATAATTAAAAAAATACCTAGTAATAATACTATATTATTATTAATTTTTACTCACCTAATAATATTTCATATATTTTAAAATATCATTAACGTAAATATTGAAATCATTTAATTATTTTGAATAAAAAGTAAATATAATGATGGAATTAAAATATATTGATTCCAAACCCATGTAAAAAAATTCACATCTAAAAAATTAATGGGAATAAATAATTCATTCAATTTCATTAAGTTATAATATTTTTAGTATCACATTTTTATTATTATGTAAATTATTATAGCATGGGCATTTTTTAAGAATTTAAAGTAGATAATTCATCTATAGAAGAATAATATAAATTATGATAACAAAAAGAAATTAAATTTGAAAATAATATACATAACTGATCATATTTTATATTTCCCCCAATCCCAAATAATTATTAAATGAAATTTTAAAAATAATGTTTTTTTATTTTTCTTTATTCAATATATTATATCTGTCACATTCATGGAACAATATCCCCATAATTCATAAAAATATATCATATTGACATAATAGTTGAAATATTTCCATAAAATGTATTTTTGACATGGAAATGGGTTATTTATATCTATGGTTTTACTATTTAATCCCTTGGAAGTCTCATTCTTTTCTTGATCAATTTAATTAATATCTACTATTAACACTAATAATTTTTTTTCAAAAATTTAGATTTCATAATTAGAAATTAGAAATTATTATGATTAAAAATATAGAATCAATATTTTCTAAATTATATTCAAATAAGTGGAATTATTTAATTAATAATCAATCCTACATACGTGAGGAGAATGTGGATTTTTTAATTGAAAATCAAAAAATGTTTACTATGTTTTGATATCTGAATTAATTGCGAAAAATATTTTAATAAAATAAATTGGATTATTATATTTTTAATAAATAAAAATATAACATAATACTAACTTAGAAAATTATTTAACATTATCTATTATTTATATGAGAAGTCAATTTTCCTATAAAATACTGTATTTTTCACTACTAATGAACAAATGATGCTACCTAAAAAATTACCAAAAATTAAAAATAATATAATTATGATATTATAATTTAAAAACTAAATTATACATTATAAAATAATATTTATAAAAATTTTAATTTTTTAAAACATTTTTTACATTAAATGTTGGTAAAAACGCTTTTTAAAAATTATAACCTTTATGCATAAAATTAGATTTATTATTATAATTTTTATGTCAAATATATTGTGTAAATTTCACAAAAAATTAAATATATATTATATAAATTTCATTAATCTCATCCACCAAGTGTAATTAATATAATTAATAATGATAAAATACTATTAGAATATGTAAATATTTTTTTGTAAAAAAATCACTTTATATCCTAATGATTTTTATTTCCACTTTTAATCATTTGGTAACCAATGAATTCTACCATATATATCCATAAGTTACACAGTCCTATTAATAACAATAAATTTAACAAATAAGTGTTAATTTTCATTATAAATAATAATATTAAAAATATTCTATAAAACATAGGCTTCATTGTAATGCCTGTTATAGAAGGTCATCATTGTTATGTTGAAATCAAGTAGACTCAACCTTTTCTATAACAGAATCTTCCCAATAAATCATTATTGTTTAAAAAATTTCTTACATTTCATTCTCTCCACATTAATAAAATTTAATCCTCGCAATTTATACCATCATATTGATGATCTAGGGATTGAAATTTGATAATACCATTGATGAAAACTCATAATCATGAAAGATTTACTATAATATAAACTAAATAATAGAAAAAGTGATGTCAAAAATAAATCGAAAATAATAGCATAAATATTTTTTTAGATATGTTAAATTATATGGAAAAGGAATACATGGACATGGAAGAGAAAAGTAAAACTCAAATAATAATGGGGAACGATTGAGAACAAGTTAAATAGAAATATAATGACCACAAAGAAAAGAACTAGATTAGTGAACAAGGTCATTAATATTGTCAAATAATGATAATATTTGGTCAAATTTTTTCACTCAGAACCTTTTCCATAATTTGAGGATTTATTAGAGTCTATGAATATAATGTAATATAAATACTTGATACATTTATTTTTCAAAATAATACTTTTATAAATTGGTTATTCTTTGAACAATTTTTAATTCATCTATTTGAATAGGTTACATAATATGGTGATGTAATAAAATACTCTCCCAAATTTTGATCAAATATCAACATAAAAAATATCATAAATAGTAAACCTTAAACCTCATCAAAAAAATTCATTCCATGTTTACAAATAATGGTACTAAATAAAATTAATATTACCTAGGAAAAATATTATTTCTCTTAATCAACACATGTCAAACATATGGATACCTTCCACACATATTCTATTAATAATGTTAATAATGATAATTTAAAAAAACCTTCTTAAAAACATGAATTCTATATTAATATTTATTTAAAAGATTGGTTATTGGATATATTCCATAAATAAAAAATGGTATACAATTCATAAATGATAGAACTAACACATTTATAATAAATCATTAATTAGTGCCAAAATAGTCTATAATATCCAATTTACATTTCTCATATCTATCATGCATGTATATCATCTTCATTATCTCCACATTTAGAGCATATTTAGGGCTATAATTTCTTTCATCATATGTTTTATTGATCTTCTACATGACACTATATATAATTTTTATTATCGGTATTATACTACATGTTCACTAAAATCCTTGACAATATAGTACTCAAGTAAACTCATTTTATATTTCATGATTCCCATAACCATAACATCATTGATAAAATACCCAAATGACACAATTCATGAATTTAAACACAAGAATATTAATATTTATTCTTCGGTTGAATCAATTTCATGTTCTTGGCATTAACACATTGATTTATTTTAGTTATATTACCTTAAATTTGGGGAATTAATTTGTGGAGTGCCCCATATATATAATATTAAATAATTTTAAATTAGAGACTTTTTTGTTTCCCTTGAAATCCAAATCATAGTGGCATTTTTATCCAATCTTGTAGAAATATCGCAATATATTTATGGAAGTATTAGGTTGTTTTATTCCACAGTTATCACATGTGCGAAAATAAATTATTCCATTCATACCTTTATCCATCATTTTCCAAACAATCCTCTTTTTTTTATGCATCCATCAAATTGCATTATATTTATAACTATTTGTTTTTTAGGTAACCACAGGATAACATGTCCTTAAAAGAGGTAAATTATTGGGATATTATTTCTTGTAAAAGATTTTATTAGTCCCATAATATGAAATATCATTTTTACTCATTGGATGACATTGAATGGTGAGGTTCACATTGTTTCTCCTAGTATCTATTTCTAAATGAATACATATACTGGGATAGATCATTTTATTAAGAAACGTGATTTATAATAACAAAACTAGTGAAATATGTAACATAAATTGAAAATCATTATTCAATGAAAAAACATAATCATAAACATGGTTTCTTTTGTATTTTAATATTTATTTATCTTAAAATCCTATCATAGGGTTATTTTTCTAGAACTATTTTTTCTTAAATATAGTTCAAATTAATTATACTAACAATCATATGATACCAAATGTAATGAACCTGATATCAAAAAATTGGAGCTGATGTCGTACATTATCCCATTATAATAGATAAAAAGAATAAAATCATGAAGGAATAAAAATATTATCAGTTTCGAAAACGAAAAACATAAATTATACCCATTTTAATTTTTTAAATGAAAATGAAACATAATTCGTAATAAAATAGGATTCTGAAATTCCTTAAAAATCTTTGCAAGAGTTTTACTTTATATCCTCGTAAAGGAAAAAAATTAAGGGTTCTCTAAAATAAATCTGAAAGTCTTATTTTACAAGAAGAAGGTATCATAACTAGATATATAAAAATCATCATGGTTAGTTAAATGAATAAAATGCATTCCAATAAATCACTAACAATAGAATAATATTGTAGAAATAAAAGATGGGAAAATAATTCCATATAAATAATAACATTGTGAGAAAATTTGACTTTGTATATTATAAAAAAAATAATAATAAATGAAATAATAATAATATCTGAATAAATATTTTTAAATTTTTTTACTATCACAATCATTCCTCAATAATGTTACAATCAAAATTTATCCTCATGGGTGTTTATGTCTTTCTGTTGAAACACTTCTGATTTTTCTAACTAATTCTTCTCATGAGATTATTTATGCAACTATGGGAATAAATTAAACTACCCCCAACCCATATACATCGGGTAAAAAACATTCCTTATAAATTTAATAATCAATCTCAATCAAAAATAATAAGATTTATCAAATATCTCAACTATGTAGAGTATCGATTTATCAATATTTTTCTAATAAATCAAATAACATTCAAAGTGAACACCGTATGTATATGTGGTATATGGATATTGAAATAAAATATCCATCATATAAAAAATGGTTATTAATATTAATTATAATTTATAATAAAAATTTATTACAAGAAATCGATTGTTTCATGATAATGATAACAATCACAAATAGAATTGATATTGTACAATAAATTTTAACAGTTTTTAATTTTGATGTCCAATCCCCTTTTATGAGATATTTAAAATTGAAATAGAAAATAAAATAAGGTAAGGCTAATTTTTTGAATTACATGTTAATTCAAAAGTATATAAACAACATAATTGAGAATTGGTTTACTAATCAAATTAAATCATGGTGTAATGTAAATTGAGATGAAATCTATTTCCTTGTGATTTCTACTAGTTTAATGTGTTTTAACCACAATTAAAATGGTTTTAAAATTGTAAATAACTTATTAGTTAACCTTGTTATTATTTATAGTATCATGTATGGTCCTTTTAAAATATATTTTTACCCATTCATTAATATTGATTCATTGTTTTTATTGTTTTTTTGTGGAAATTGCTGTTTTTTAAGACTGTTTTGTGTTGTAAGTTTCTATTTCACTTATATATATCATGATATTATAATATATCGAATTTAAACCATTATTTAAATATCATACATATTATCTATTTATATTTTTATAGTAATCCATAAAATCCAGTTATATGAAATGAAAAACTATGTTCATGGAGATGGTAGGTCATACAAATGAATGAATAATGTTTCCATTTTATTATCACATTGAATGAAAGAAACATAAATGTAATAAATATATATATTATCATTCCAATAAAATTTATATTTAATATATATTAGATATTTTTAATTAAAATCATCCTTAGTACATTCTAAGTAAGCTGTGACTGAATCACATCACTTCGTGAGGGTTAGTCCATCATACACTTCAGTGATGTTATCGAATACCTAAAAAATAAAAATAATGATGTCATGATTTATAAAATAATTAAGAAAGAATAATGAAACCATAAATATTATATATTTACAGTATATGGACCATTATTCCAATCCATGATCTGTGGCAATTAAAAAATGAACGACATCAGTTCTTGAGGAGATTATCCATCGTACACAAGAATGATTATTTCATAACCCGTTTCATGGAGGGGTGTGAATTTGAACCAAATACACTTAACAATAAATAACCTCATTATGTTGAAGTTACTAAATTTATAATACAGTCATTATATTAAAATAAATGATGGGTTTTGAAGATGAAATAAAACCCAAATGTTAGTTGATGAACATTGCATATCCCTTGAGTGTATTATTTTTCTTCTAACAATGGAATTACATTGTTGCATTTTTATGAAATTATTTCTTATATGAATAGTGGAGAAAAATTTTATGTGATTTTGTTAGGGTTTTCTTGAGAAAAAATTACTTGGTATGCATAATGAATAAGGGATAGTGAAAGACACTTTATAATTTATGGGTACTGTCATTCACGTAAATACTCAGATGTATTAAATATTGTGATGAATAAAGTTCCAAATGTGGATAATAATTTTTTATGTATGTGAGTGTTTATTTTTTAGATAATAAAATATAACATACAAAAGGAAACATATTTGTATCATTTTTTTCTTTAACTTCTATTTTTCCTTATTTGGCTATATTAGATTTTTTTTATTTTAATTAAATTTTAAAACAATGTAATTTATTAATTAATACTAAAAAAATGTAAAATTTATTTATACTTAATATCAAATAATTATAATTACGATATTTAATTTATATGAAAAATATCCTATATATATCAATAATAAATTTTAATAGAATAACTTGTAGTGCACAAAATCGTTTTGTTTACCCTAACCAATATAACAATGGTTTACTCTTTACAGGTTAATATTTTCATTATAAAAGCTAAATTGGTCAATTAATGAACCATATTTTATAATTTTAAATAATAGATAATATGTTTTCATATTAATTGATTTTTAGTAATTGTAATTCAATTATTAATATATCATTTGTAAATATATTACCTTAATATCAATTTGGACATTATTTATTTAATTTTAGTTTAGAAATATCAACAAAATGATATAATTAAAATTTATTATTTAAAAAATATAATATAATAAGTTAATAATATATCTATTTAATGCATATGATAATTCAATCAATTTCTTTACATACTAAATTTTAATATCATGTATTTTTGTTAATTATTAAATAAATAATTAATGCATTTGAATTTCATAATGATTTTATGTAATTAATACATCTCTAAAACATTAAAATAAAATCGTTGTAGAAAAAATCATTTAAATTTAATAATGATATAAATAAACAGACATATGTTATATTTTCCACTATTCTAAAGTGTTAATGATATTAAAATTTATAAAATAATATTTTTTTACTATTTCCTTACATAACTAATTATATGGTTCCATTTCATGGAATATTATCCTAATGAATCATAAAAATATGTCCTAGTGTTCTAATTGTATAATGTTGTCCATAAAAAGGGCTTTGGAAATTTAATAGGTCATTTGGCCCCATCGGATTAAAGTATATTCCATTGGTAAACTCATTTTTGTATTAATCACTAGAATTAATTTTAACGGTTTTCACTAATCATTATTAAAAAAATATAAGAATTGATTTTTGAAACTACAAATTATTATGATTAAAAATATGGAATAAATTTTCTAAAATTTAATTTTTAGAAGTTAGAGAACATAATTTCAAATTAATCTAGTAGATGCGATGAGAATGTGAGTTTTAAAGTGTAAATTTTCAAATGTTTATTATTATTTTATATAAAAATTAAAAATAATTATAATTATAATTACCATAATTATATTAATATAATTATAATTTATCTTATTTTACATTAAAATCAATTTAAAATATTTATTAACAATAAAATTTTTTATATGAAAAGTCCATTTTCTATTAAAATATAGTATATCTCATTATTCATAAAAAATGAAACTTATCATAAGAATAAAAAATGTCCGTACGGTAATTTTTACAAGATATTTTTAAAAATTAAGATTATATTTTAAAATAATTATTAAAAAATCACTTTTAAAATGATGCAAAACATCATTCAAAGTTATACATATTTTATTCATAAAATTATATTTGTTCTTTTATTATAGATATAAAATATTTTGGATGATATTTTGAAAAAAAAATATTGAATATAATATATATATTTTTCATTACTATAATCCACTAATATTAATAAATTTAATTACGTAAGGTAAAACCTGTTTTGGTGCGTAATAATGGCCTTTTTTGTAACCACATATCCATTATATCCCATTGATTATTATTTCCATTTGAATGAATTAGTAACCAATTAATTCAATCATATATATCCATACATTAGTTAATAAAATTCATAACATAAAATTTATTATCTTGGATAAATTTTTTATTTTAAATAATATTATATTTTTATTCCGTAATATGCATGCTTTCATGTAACACACTCTATGTAATAAATTCATTGTTCTATGTGAGTAATGATAACTCATTATTACATGAAACAATCACTACTGAACTAAATGATATTATTTTAAAATTTTTGTGAGTTATATTAGCCATCCCAAAAATATATCAATTAGAGGAACCTTCTCTATATCAACAACCGTACTGTTTTTTCATAAGAAATCACACAATTGGATTTATAAATATGTTATGTTGAAATGTAATATTCCATAAACATTTAAATATTAAGGGGAGAATGAATCTTCAATTATTTCCAGAAATATATTGTCAATGTAATATAGAGTTAATCATCCATAATAATTTATTTTAATATATATTATAGTTTAATAAAAAATTAATCATATAATTTTATTACGATATAATTTTAATAAGTATGGAAAACTAATATAAACATTAAATAGAACTTATTTTATATTGAAATCAATATGATCCAATTATTTCATTAATATTAGAATCAGATACTAAAATATTATATAGAATAAATCATGAATCGTTATAAATAAATTCCATGGAATAATATGTTTTCCCAAAATGATATTTTATTAATATTTATGCCTTACCACCCAAATAAAATTGATCCATTATATTTGTATCGTATATTTAATAGAATCATGACAACCACCTTAATTTACAATCATTCTACCAAAAGAATATATCTTGAGATAACCAAAATTAAAAACAACTTAATTGTATATGAAACCATTTAACAATGAAATTCAAAATTCAAAATATCAATATAGAACAGCTACCCACATCATGAAATTTCATAAATAAAAGGGAAATAATATAATATTATCGCAAAATAATTGATAAAAATAATTATTTAATTTTATTATATCCAAATTATTTTCATATTGAATTCAATATCAACTCTTTAATAATTATAATTTTAAATCCATAATATCCCACAATTGAATTTAAATAAATATGAGTTGTTTTGAATATTGTTCATCATAACAGGATTGTGATGGTATACTATATAGGTATTTAGGGTGAATTATAGATGTGATCATGGTGTCAAGAACTCAAATGGGTGGAATGAGATGTAATTTCTTAGACCATCAACAGTTGTAAAATGATTCCTCTAGTAAACTGTGGTTCTAGAAATACAATAATTATCTTAATTGAGGATGTGAATATTGTTTTTTTTAAACCTTGACCATGAAATATTTCCTTTGATCGAACAAGAGTTTCAATTTTTATTTTTATTTCAATTTTAGTTAATATATTTTCGAGTAACCATTCTTTGTTGATAATTAAAATCATAAAAAATTTAGAATGACAAAAAAATGATGGAATCAAATAAAAAGATATATTACATTATTTATTTTCTTGAATCCCCTATGTATAATGGTTGATAATGTCCCTCTTATTCAAAAATAATTATTTAAACTAGAAATAATATTTTATCGATATAATGGTTTCAAATATCATACCTGTCATTTAGATATTCATATAATTAAGGAACAAAAATTAACCGAATAATGATTTTAGGGAAATTCAAATGAACATTTAAAAAAATATATAATGTGTGAGGATAAATTATGATATGAAAATACATTAACTATATTCTATATGAAATGATGAAGATACATTTCCTAGAATTTAGTTAACTATCATAAAATTATATGGTTTTTCACCTAAATGATTAAATGATACATGATATTAAAATATTTAAACATATGTGTATGTAAATTTATATGATTTTGAATGGTTCATGAAGTTATTGATCCTAAATGAAAATGGAATTTGATAGAGTAACTCATACAAAAATAAAAATTGTCAGAAAATAATTCAACCCTAAGGAAATGTAACTAGAAATTTGATTTTCATATGATAAGAATATATAATATAAGCTATCTAAAAGATTTGTTTGTCTGGGTATTGACTTAATTAAAAATATATGGTAACCATCACAAATTCCCCCTCAATAAAAGTTTATTTTCATACTTCCTAAGACTCCTTCAACACCTGGAATGTGAATAAGGAAGGGTTTATAAAAATCTATACCTTTAATTCAGATAAAAGAAAAGTGATTATTCCCCACAATTATAAAAATGAATCCCATGAAGGAGAAATAAAAAGGGAAATCATAATGAAACATAAATATTTTATACCTCTAAAACAGTGATACTACTATCATAAAAATATATCCAACACATCATAAATTAGTGCCATCGAATAGCACAAAATTAATAAACACTTCATTAATCATCTACATGAAATAAATATCACATAAATTAAATCAATTATTGAATATATGAAGATATTGATAATGCATATATGTCTCATGTTCCCAATACTTCTTTCCAAAGACACAATGTTATTATATGAAACAAATTAATTGATATAGAATATCCAAGAACCATCCCCTAAAATACATATATCATGGTTGTAAATTATATATAAATTTATTCTTCAAACACCAGTAACTCTCTCCAATATATAAAATTGAATTCATCATGAAAAAGAAAATTAATTTATGACATGTTTAATTGGTCAAGGATCTAATAAAACAATGTAGAGAGATATACCTGATAACAAAAATCACCAGATTCCTCTGACACTGTGATGGTCGAACAATGTATGAGACCTTGAATACACCCAATATAGAATCTTTGATTATTAATTAAAGAAGATCACTTCATGAAAAAATTATCAATGATGTCAAATTATATAGGACTAGTCCTCTTAACATCATAGGACCTTTCATGACCTATAAATTATTTCATTCCCTCATTAATCATATTCATATATTCTATCACGCAATATTAAAATTTAAATATAATAATAATAGACTATATTGTTGTACACTTTTCATAAATAGGAATGACATCATTATATAGAAATATTCACTATATAAGATAAGGATTTAGACCAAAATAGTAATGTTCTAGTTCCATTAGAATCATGCATTCCATAATAACT
The DNA here is from genome assembly GCA_963277665.1 of Viscum album. Classification (NCBI taxonomy): domain Eukaryota; kingdom Viridiplantae; phylum Streptophyta; class Magnoliopsida; order Santalales; family Viscaceae; genus Viscum; species Viscum album. Next base: position 739,172,608 of record OY728165.1, read on the forward strand.
AGTTTAGGAGTGACTACATAGTATCCCACTTACATTTTCATTAGTCAAACCCTTAATAAACATGTTATTAAAATTATCATTCATCATAACCTAGGGAAATAAAATATACGTCTGAGATTTGGTACTTAATATGGGTAAAAAAGGGTGATAAAGTTATAATGAGTGTAAGGGTTTGATATTATGTGAATAACATTTGAAAAAAATTCCCTACAAATAATTTATGAAATTCATAATTTATGGATGAAACCATGAAAATTGATAATACATTTAAAACATAGGGATCATAGAACCTAATACAAGAGAGAATAACATTGGAATAAGAAATAAGTTTGTGAAATAAAAATAAATATAGAAAATCATTTTGTTTTTATTCAATGATCATTTCAAAAAAATCATAATGCAATAGGTTTACTCAAAAAATAATCATACTAATCATGGTTTACTCTCAAGAATATCATTGTGGACTAATTCTCTTACAAAAATTGGTTCACTTCTCTTTTCATTCCCATTTATCTAATGGTATATAAATGTTTACCTAATTATATGTAGAGATATATAACTCTATCCCTACACATGAAAAATTGAAAATAATTCATATATGTTCCAATAAACATTAATCCTTCATTATAGAATAATCAATATAAAGGAAATGGATTTTATAATCATTTCATTATTTCATAGTCCATGGAAAAGAAATGTGTTTTATAAGAATAACCCATGGAAATGAAATGGGTTTCATATCATCTTATCATCATAATCAGAATATATCTGGGGAAATAGTATTTCTAGTATCATTAGATAATATCCCTAGTAGATCATAAGTAGAATGAAGTCTTATATTAAATGATGAATAAAAATACTATTAAATATTCAATTGAATAATCTTTAGTAAAACCCCCCCCCCCTTAAAATTCACTTGAGAATGTGAAAATTTACCAAATATTAATGTATAATATTTAATTTAAAAAACATTCTAAACTCTTATATAATTATTTAAATCATTTAATGGTAATAACTACATAAAATACTCTCCATTATATACACAAAAATACAATGAATCATCTCTCATTATTAGTAAAATAGAAAATGTACATCATTTATAAAAATATAATAATATTCATTTTAAAAATACTATAATAACATTAAAAATGTTAAAACTTAAAAAAAACTTAATTGTATAAAATTTAAAGTAGTCTACATAAGAATTTTTAAAAATATTGACATGTAAAAAATGTTTTTTGATAAATGAAAGACCAATTCTTCTTTAATTAAAAACATTTATCTTGTATTTTTTTAAATAAATAATTCAACTAAAAAGGATGATTGTTTTCATGAATAACCAGTAGAGAAGAATGTTATTGATTTATTAAAGGGTTATATCGTTGGATTTCAACAATTGAAATTTAAATGAATAAAACCTTGATAAATAATCATATTGTAATATTAAACCATTACCACATTGGAATATTTAGAACCATAAGACTCATGAAAGAGAAAACATATATGTATATTTAAATTGTGAAATTTTAAAAGGAATAAACATAAAAATGTTCTTTGGCATTATATATACCACACTAATAGATGTCGTGTTGTTTATGGAATGCATCCGATAGAAATAAAAGTGAGATGAAATCCCATACCTCAAGTATCGACATCCTTCATATTTATTTGAACTTCCTGTATAATAAATATTTGCTTATTATATATGTATATATTCTAGAAAAATACTGATATATGTGATAGAATATTTGATTACATATATCCTATTAATTACTTGCAAATTAACATTTCTTTAGTAAAAACACTAATCGGGTTAATAACTGCTTTGTTTTCATTGTATGTTTTGGTTATATAGTGTTAGGAATGTTTACATTGACCATGGAAAAATCATGTTAATAATTTTAATCATTATATAAAGAAAAAATATATACATTATGTTAATACTTAATGTTATTTCTAAATTATAGGTATATAAAAATGAACTATGTTATTCATGGAGATGGTAGGTCATGCACACACATGAATGTTGTTTTTGATTTTATGATGGATGAAATGAAATACTGGTATATATAAATTTATCATAAAAATATAATTTTTTTAACAACCTGAAATTTTAAAATAAGAACATTTTGTTCAATACAGTATTCTATTAGAAACATCGTACTTAAACAACACGTAAAATATATGACCTTTATAACATAACCATTAAATTTATATGTTTGAATATTATTAACTAAATAATGATATAAATATATATATATATATATTTCATTATTAATTAATATTTAACAAAAAATACATAATAACTAATCAATCAGTTTATAAAAATTTAATTTACTTCATAAAAAATATGTTTTCTTCAACAAATATTTTTTATTTTTGTATCTATGAAAATATTTTAATTTATATGTTGAGAATTTATAGAATTTTTCTTATGAAATTAATTTTTTGAATCACCTTATCAAAATTAACTTCTGGTTAAATTTTAATTTATTTAAAAAAATATTTACTTTTCTATTAATAATGAAAAATATCTATTTTCAAGTGCTGGAATTTCATTTAAATGAATTTATTAATGAAAAAGGAAAAAATTTAATTGAAATTTATTTTATGTGAACAAAATATTATATATGTATATATATAATACAATTATATAAATTTAATCCTATTTTTAAATTATTTAATTATATGTTTAATTTTGAATTTAAAATAAATTTTTCTAAAACCTTTTCTAAAGTTATTAGAATTTATCAATTTTCATTAATTAAAATAGCCAATAAAATTTATGATATTAATGAAATATATAGAATATATATCTATAAATTATTTCTTTAAATAATATAATTATTAATTACTAGTCAAATATTTGAAATAATATTTCCTTATTCTTGAAAGATAAATTTCTTGAAAACTCTAGTTTTCATTTCATATGATAGTTTTATTTTCATTTCATTTATACCTCATATAAGAATGGATATTTTTTAAAAAAGTATTTCATATTTTTAATAATAAAAATTAATTTTATATAATATGGTAAACTAAATTGTTTGTCTTCATGAATAATGAAATAAGTAAAACTATTTTACCATTATTAATATAATGATGGGATAAACTAAAAATATAATTGATAAAATAACATCAAAATAATAAAATAAATTTCGTGATCATTTTCTGAAATTATTTCACCTATGTATTACGAATAACCAATTTTTACCCAATTTCCATGAAAAATACATGAGTCTTGATTTTTGTTTTCAAAAACACCAAGTGTTTCCTCCACTCTATTTATTAAAAACAACAAGGTCTATTATCCATTAAAGACCATTAATTCAATTTGGATCATTAATTATATAATAAAATATCACCATTTTTACCTATCCATATAATAATTTTATTTTTTTCATTAATCAAATCTAGTAATGATTTACGTATAATCCAAATGTTGTAGTTAGAATAAGAGGGATCGATCTTAACCGAGCTATTTAGTTTAGTTTCTTCTCCGGTATCCTTAAATTTTATCTTCTTGGATGATAAAATAATAAAAATAATATGTAATAAATATTTAAATTTTATTGTGTTAATGTAATTACCTACAACCATGTCCACTTCCATCAAATGTGAAATGAATCTATTAATAGTGTGTAAGGTATATTACAACCACATAAACTGATGTAATTCATCTTCAATCATCACCTCAAATTGATGGTCATAATGATTGATTTAATAATTATATATTAAATTTAAAACATTTTTATAACTATTATATTTTGATATCATAAATAATTATTAAATTCCATTCCAATGGGGATATGATAACATTGCTCATGTTTAGAACAAACTTCTACCATGTGAACTGAAGTCATTAATTTATTTATTAATTTTTTTCATGGATGCAAATATAGAAAATTTTAATGAATATATGTAAAATAAATCACTTAATTAAGATATTAATGAAATATTTATAATTATTAAATTAAAATAGTTAATATTCTTTTTTTCATTTTACTCATATAAAAATGATAACGACATTCTTGTGTATGTGTGGACCATCTCCTCTAATAAGTGATGTCATAAATTTTTTATAAGAAAAAAATGGATTTTATGTATAAAAATATATAATGAAATAATATGGTATTTATTTTATTTTTATATATTATATTATCAAAAAATAATTCATATTGTCTTCTCTATTTGTCATTGAAAAGTGAAAACATTACATATGAATACGTACAACATATTTTCTCCATTATGGTAACATATACCATTTTTCATTAACATCATTAATTATCAGTATTATATTTATAATTTAAGTATATATATGAGAGATATTTCATGTGTATTGTTATGTATATTTTAAATAATTACCTCTATTACCACATTCATCATATGGAAGCTCTTTTGAAATAATGGAACGATTTCCCAGAATACACCATACATGGACTTAAATGAAAACTTATTTTATCCTTTAATTAAAAATAAATTTAAAAATTAATATAGATATAGTAATTTAATCTTTGAAAATTTTCTTATAAATTAAAATAATGGATATATTCTTATTATAACTGATTTAATAGATATACTTTCAATGTATTGATTTTAGTTAATTGATTTAGTCTCAATTATTTTCATTGAGGATTATTTTATTATTATGTATATAATTTATGTTATATAGATCATATTAATCCCCTTTTAATTTTAATATAATAAATTCTTCATTAGTCACATTATTTTTTGTTCCTGTTTTAATTATATCATCTAAGGGGATTTGACTGAATGAAATTACCATGTTGTATGAAATTTCACAACAATTGTTTTCATTAGGTAATACTTCATATTCATTATCACTAATATTCATATATTAGTATTGAAATTAATTTATTTATCATATGTTTTTTTCTCATTATATAATAAGGTTTTCACAGTTATTCAAATAATGTATTAATGTATTAAATCTCTTTTCTATATTATAATCATTTTAAGGGATTCTTATTAACAATTGGCTTATATGCGAAACTTGTTTTTTTGTACACATATCTTATTTTATGAGTTCTATATACATAAAATTTGATAAGTTATATAATGATTATATATATATTAATGGTATTTAATGTTTTATTTCAAGTAATTTCATTGACGTGGTTTGTTATGAAAAAGTTAAAGAAGTAGTAATGGTATATTTAATAGTCTCACTTTAATTGGGATTATTTATGATTTAATTAAATTAAATGAAATTATTTGTTCATTAGATAATAATACAATTTATTTTTCCTTTATCCCATAGCTATTCATGAAATTTTAATGTAATAATACTATTTTGTTCTCTTTGGGTCATATAATGGTTGAGAAAATACTTTTATGAAAATATGACTTTATTTCCTTATTCAAATGAAAATCCATTTTCTTCGAACTTGTTTTTTTTAATAATGATTTCAAAACATGTTTTTACTATATATATATTATTTATAATATTCATTTTTAACAAAATATTATTATTTTAAAAATAATTAAACTTCATATCCTTTTTTGAAAGAGTAATTTTGAAACTTTTTACCAAAAATGTCATCAAAATCTTAATTTTAAAATAATTAAATGTATGAAGATTTTTCACTATCATGAAAAATAAATATTTTAATGAATATTTTATTATTATTATTTTTTTAATCAAATTTTTTTCAAATGGTTTTTGTAAATTTATAGTTTCTAAACATATTTTCAAAGATAAAATATTTTTTTTCTCAAGAGTTGTTTTAATGATCATTTAACATTATTTCTACTTATGAACTTCATAAAACATTGATTTTACTTATGATACACATGGTATATTTTATATTTATAACATAATAAATCATTATATGTATGTATTATTATTATTATGAAGAGATTATCGTGGAACCCATTTAATTTCCATAAGTTAATAACATTTTGAAAAGAAATATTGATTTAACTATTCGTTTTTGTTGAAATTATATATATGGATACATTATTAATTTTATATATATTTGAAATTTTTTATGATTATTGGTGGTTCTCCTATAAAAGACCGAATGGTGGTTACATAATAAACCAAGGATGGTGGTTATGTTATTAACCAATAAATGGTGGGTATGTTAAAAATAAATGATTGGTGGGTTCATTATACCCCGAATATAGTTTAGGTATGTAAGAATAATGTATGTTCAATCCATTATTATTATTTATTTGAAAATGAAATCCCAATTTATATAAATTTTTTATCTACAGTTTTGATGGGTTTATAATATCTCTTCTGATCAATGTTGACATCACATGGATAATTATTATTGAATCCTATGACTCTTGTATTTAAACGCCTCATTCCATTGATCAAAAATATTGATCCATATAAAATTATGATTTCCTTTTATTATACTCATGCACTATTATAATGAATTTAAACAGATATGAAAATCTTATTGTCACTAAAGACATAAATATTTTCATATTTATGATTTTTCGTACTGAACTTTTAATGTCACACATCATATGTCTCCTTTTCCCAAAGTTTCTAAGAATTGTGCTAAATGATTAATGTATATATGGGTTTAATATGGATTATGTTAATCTCTTAATATGAAATAGTTAAATCTAGGTATTTGGGGAAATATATACTATTTATGTTAAGGGAATTACTTTTTTAAATATTTTTCCTAAAAACAAAAATATATATCTTAATATAATTGATTATATAAATGATCCAATATTTAATTTTTGTTTTTTATGTATTTTAAGGAAAAATTATGCTCATGTTTAACATTATTTTTATTTTTTGTAATGTAGTTATTTTTATTTAGCACAAAATCTGGGAGTGCAGGTTTAGGGTTTTTATAGTTGGTATAAAATCATGTTTGAAATAACATTAATAATTAGGTTATTTTTGTGTGAGGTTATCATAATACTTGTGGATAATTTCATGTTTTTAAATGTTTTAATTTGATAATACGATAAAATTATATGAAAACACTTTTTTATGTATTATGTAATGGAATTTATAGCTGATAAATGATATTATGGATGATGTTTTAGTGGGTTGGGGTATATGTACCCCATAGGTTCTACATAAATTATCATTTATGAATGATTTATATTTTCATAAGTATTAATTTATTAATAACCATTATGGTTTATTTTATTCATGAATAAATATATTTATATATGTTAACCATTATTATTTTAAATTTATATCAATATAATTTTCTATAAAATACAAAATGATGTTTGGGATACAACCCATCAAAATAAACAAGGTTTGGGGTGTGACCGCAGTACCAAAGGGCGATAAGGATGAATATCAAAAAAATGAAGTACGTGTTGTCTTGTATGGAATTATAATTTTTTTTATAAATAGTGTGAATGCTATTTACTAGAGCATATGGTTTATCATATGGCTAAATACGGTTTGGGAAAATGATTTTGTGATTATGTGTTTAATATTATTTTGGAATATGACAATTATACTTTTTTAGACATCTTACCATATGATAACCATTTTGGTAGGGTTTAATAAAAAAATTATAGTTCAATATATGGTAATGCTTTTAGGGATTATGTGATCCATTAGAATTTAATTATCCGGTTTATGATTGAATTTATAGACTTGAAATAACATTATTTAGAGAATATATAATATTTTTTTGAATATGATTCAAATATTAAAAATTTGTTTTCTAGGAGGTATATTCTTCATTTTTTTAAGTACATATAGTAAATAAATTCTTAAACATTATGAAAATGATCACCAATTAAAAATATTATTCATTTTCAATAAATATATCATCTGTTGTTTATAACACATTTTTTTATTATTATATTTTTGAATATTGAATTTTTGATGATCATTCAGTTTCATTGATAAATTGTCCCCATAAATCTCCACCATTATTTTTGGATTAATTTTCACTTCCATGACCATATCTTTACTTCACAAAAATTCTCTCTTATTTTGAAACCATGTAATGTGTTATTAATGATATACATCATATTAACTATTCTTTATTTTCAAAATATTGTTTCATTGACCAAATATATTATATAGGATTTCATTAATTATATTTAAAAATAAAAAAACATGTGGTTACAAATATAAATCTAACATTAAGATGAAAAAATTTAGTAGTGAGGGGGGGAGTGTACCACATTAATATTCTAAAATAATTTTTTTGATTGATAGTGTATTCCATATGAAACACCGAGCATAAAGGGCCAATGATACATATGAATGTAATAGAATAATTATAAAAATTTGATTTATGAATAGTGTAAAAAATTTAAGTACTAAATATATATAAATTTAATAATTAGTATATTTTTTTAATAAATTAATAGAAATTACTCAATAAGTTTTTGAAATGTAATTTTATTACTCAATATTATGTTTGATTAAAAAATTATTTTTATTTAGTTTTTATAAAATATTATAATAAATATATAGATGTTTCAGAGAAAATAATTTATTAAATAAAAGTATTAATAAATATATTCAAATCAGTATAAACATAGAGTAAAATTTTCATATTTTATCGAAAATATTAATATTTCAGTAAATTGGAAAAAATAAAACTTTTTTAAATACGAGAATTTATTTTTAATAAATTCGTTAATTTTATGATATCGAAATTCATATTTCATGTGAAAGAAATAATAATTTTTTATATATAATAAAATTAATTACATTGTAAACAAATTTATACCAGACTATATTTTATATTATCTTTTGAATAAAAACCAAATTTCACTATAAACTACTTTAATGTGGTTAATGTATATCCTATTAAATTGATTATAATGACATTTATGTGAACTAAATTATAATAAATTTATATTTTATATATCTATAAATATTAATTTATATTAATATAATGTTATTTTAGTAGATGTAGACTTAATATTGAATTATCTTATGCTGAAAAAATACAGTTTTTAAAAAACCCACTTTTTTATCGCATTTATGAGTTTTATTTTGAGTTATATTTAGATATTTCTATGAATAAAATTTTGAAAAATAAATAATATATTCATAATATAAATAATTTATATTATATAATATGTTTATCTAAATATTTACTTTTAATGTCTAGTGATATAAGAAAATATATTTTAATGTGTTTAAGGTGAATACTGGGTTACCGTCCGTTAAAATAAGAAAGATAAATCTTAAAATTACCTAAACACAAGTATAAAATTTATTTTATTTCCATAATTACGCATTATATCATATAATCTTCTATATTTTTCAATTTTGGAGAATTGTGTCAATAGAAAAGGCTTATATCACTTTTTCATTGCAAAAAATTCATGTCTTTCCTCCCCCGTAGTTAAAACATTCCACCACCTCTCCTATACTCATTACACATAAAAACCTTTTTCTCATCCATTAACTTCTAAAATACCTTCATAATTTCCATCTAAACATAATAGAGTTTTTATATTCATTATAACACCAGTCTATGCAACCTATAGAAATAATATTAATGAGCTGGTCAGAGGATCATGTATTGTTCGTAATCAAGTACATTTGTTTTGTTTTTTATTCCACCTCTATCATATCATCATAAAACATTATACAAAAATAAAATTAGTGTGTAAATAATTATTATATTTTATTAATTAAATAAAAAAACTTACATATATCTATATTTCCACCAAATTAGACACAAAACTACAATTCAAGTGTACAACTGACTACCGTCATGCAAGCTAATGTAATTATTTTTTCTATCATAACCAATTAGGTTGTTATTTATGATTTATTTAATGTTAAAATATTATATTAGTTACATAATATTCATATTTAATTATTAATTCACATATAAATTCATTTTTTTATTCCTAGTGGGAAAATTAACATTGATATTACGTACCACATAATACCATCCTGCAATGTGTTGTGAATTTTTTTGCAATAACTATTTAAATGAAAGGTAATATAGATAAATTTAATAATTAAATGTTATATATAATACCTAAATATTGTATCAATTATATATTTATGAGTATTAACATTTAATTTATTATTTTCGTGCATTTTAATCTAATGAAATTTAAAAATTCCATTCTTTAGTAAGTGTGGACTACCACCTCGATGAAGCGATGTTACTCTTTTTTCTTCAGTACACACCAACTATTACATATATATAAGTATATTTAATTATATAATATGTTATTTAGGATATTATTTTCATTTAAAAAAGATGATATAATACTTAACTTCTTTATATAATGATCGCTCATGAATGGAAACATTACTCAGTTGTATACATGACCAGCCATCTCCAGGATTATAATTTAGTTCATTTTTAAAAACAATATTTAATGAATGGTTTTAAAATAATAAATTATTTATAAATAATATATATATATATATATATAATCATTATTATTATATATATTTTTAAATAGTGACCTCATTGACCAAGGTCAACTTATTTGAGTTACTTTTAAAATACGGACCGAACGTCCTTCAAACATAGGACACAGACTTAACAGATTACGTAATACAATATTTCATTAAATAAATGATATATGTATAATGTATTAAAATATTTCATTTTTATTAATAAATTATATAATTTGAATAATATTATTATATTTGGGTTACAGAATATACATTTAATGTTTGGACTTTGGGTAAATGATTTAGTGTTAAATTTCCTTCATTAAGGTTTATTTTACTTTTATGCACCAAATTGTTTATTATATATTCTATGTAATTTATCTATTACATTTAAAATCATTTAAACACTATAAAAAATGTTATAATATGTTTGAATTTGTATTATTTTATCCATGGTTATATGACAAGAAAATTACCAAGTGGTTTGGAATTTCATAACTCAATTTATATTCAATATGTTATATTACTTATTTATTATCATAGATGTTATAAGACTATGTGTTTAAAGAATTTTATTATATCATTTTAAATTTTAAATTGATTATATAGTTTTAAATTTGACACAGATCATCAATTTATGATATAATTTTCTCTTCATTGTTATAATCATTCTAAATCTTTCTCGTATCAAATTACCTTCTTGGAGACATAAGTTATTGTATACACCTATCTTATTTTATGAATTGTATCTACATATACATTTAGATTTTATATTATATTTATGTAAATGTAATTTAATGTTTCATTTTATTTTATTTCATTCATGGGTTTTATTATTCATAAATCACTGAAGTGTTATGGGTTTATTTCACCATATCATTTTAATTGTGATTGTTTATGCACGAATTAACATTCAAGAAAATTAATTATTAATTTCCAAACAAACCCATTTCATTTTATTATTCTAAAGTTATTAATGAAATTTTCAATAAAAATTTCCATTTCATCTCTTCGGTACTTATAATTATTGATGAATTTTTATTGAAAAAATTATATTAATTGTCTCTTCAATCAAAAGTTCATTTTCATCAAAATCGTTATAATATATTGAATTTTTATAAATACTTCATTAATATACAATGATTATTCATTTTTTTGTTATTACCGTTATTTAAATATTTGAATAAAAATATATAAAATCCTTCTCCTTTTTCCATGTGATGCATTTTTTGATATTTTACCAAAAATGTGAGCGAATTTTTTATTGTAAATAATATGAAAATATTTTATACCCTCATGAACACACCTATTTTTTATAATTAGTTTTAATGTTTCAAATTATATTTTAATTTATTTTTATTATCCAAATATTTTTGTCATTTTTTATTATTAAATAATTCTTTTCAATATGATAATAATAATTTTCTCATGAATGATTATAATGATATTTAAATTTTATTTTCCCTTATCAACACAAAAAACTATTGATGTAACATATTCTCTAGTTGGTATATTTTTTATTCATACAAAAATAACTATATAATTGGATATATTATAATTTACGCACGTAGAGTTTCTTGGATAATATTTTATTTCCATGAGTAAATCATGTTTTGAAATTAATAATAGTTTTTTATATGATTTTTTTGATGAATTGAATGATCCAGGAACTTTATTTAACTTATGGTTCTTAGGAATTTTTTATGATGATAATTGGTAGCATTATAAACCAAGGTCATGTTGTTACATTATAGAAAATGGATATATGGTTAATATATTAACCAATGATGTGTGGTTGCTTTATAAATGAAGGAAGGGTGGGTCTGTTATAACACTATAATGAATTTTGTCTGGAAGCTGATAGTTTGGTTATTCCAAATATATTACAGGTTTTTAGAGTTATATTGAAATGTTATCCCAGAGTTATTAATGTGTTAGATATATTATTTATATAGTTTTATAATATTTCCCTTTATCAATATTGACATCACATGGCTCGTAATTGTTGAATCATATGACTCTTTTCTTTGTTAAGACTAATATAATACATCATGACTGAAAATCTCGACGTTAAAGGGTATTATTTTACTTTTATTATACTCATTCACATGGACTAATTCAACACACACTTATGGTCATCTTATTCTCACTATACTAACTAATTTATTAATGATCTTTATTACACATATTGAGATTCTGATTTCACCATTCTTATATATAATTTTCCAATTTTTGTTAATAATGAAGTTAAAGGAGTAATGTTATGAATGTTTTCATTTGGATAATGGTTAAAACATAGTTTTAAATAATAAAAAATGTGTATATTACTAAATATACTCTATTAAAGTCATGTGAATTGTTTACGTGGGAGTTTCTCCTAATTCAATAAAACACTAAAAGTAAAAATTCCTTGGAATGTTTATGACCCAAAATTTCCAACACTTATTAAAATTTTTTTATATGAAAAATAGTGAAATAATTATTTGTACCAATCCATCAATGTAGTTATTATGTTTTAGCACCGAATCATGTAGTGTGAGATGTTGGGACTAATTTTGTTTCAAATCCTGAAATATGTTGTTGTTGTTTAATTTTTTATTTTCTTTCATTATGAAAAATAAATTCAATTTTTAATTATTTTTTATTAGGTGAAATGTGTATCATCCATAAAAGACCGGACTCATTATTGTAAAAATATTCCATCAGTTTTAGATATCTATTCCAGTGATTATTTATGGATGATTTTTTGAGACACACATTGTGTCTTGAATAATTATTTTAATTAAATTTAGAAATATTATTATAGTCCTAATTTATTTAGATATATTAAGTAACATAATTTAAAATGAATTTATATTTTTTAATGTTCAATATCATAGGTTGTCTGAAAAAATTGTTAAACCAATATTGGGATGGAAAAGTGTAGAAAATTTTTTGTTACTAAGACTATGATATGTTGATCTAAATTATCTTAATATAATAAAGAAATAATGTTACTGATGTGTTTTTTTGTTGGTAGATTATGAATTCAATATAATCTAGCTATAGATCATTTATGTAGGATTTATCATAAATACAATTATTCTAATGGAAATGAGTCGGTTGTGTTTATTGTATCGGTAAATCTAATGAACTGGTCAAACAATCCATCATATTTTATGATCTATCGGACTATCTGATTGACAAAATAAAACAGCCCAGAGGATCAATATCCTTTTATATATAATCTAATTTAATTTATTTGATGATACTGGTCCATCAGACATAATAAGCCACATAACCGTTAGAGGAGTTCTGATACCGTTTTATTACAAATATTGTTGGTATCAATATAGCAACAGATGAAGTGTTAAATTGGCGGAAGATAAGAATTGTTTTGTGATCATAGATAGATAAGTTAGTGATAATGATAAGAAAGTTATATTTTCTATTTCTAATGAATGAGAAAATCTTGTGGGAATGATCTATCAAATGGGACAAGAGACAAATCCCTTGGATGTGATATGAGACTGATCAATAAGAAGATGTATAAAAATCATTTAGACCATTTTTGAATAAAAAATATTATAATTTTCCTCAAGGGGGTGAAGATTCATTGTAAAATAATTAACACTATTACATCATATGGGTGATAGAGACTGATCTATCATACACATATTGACACCATTAATTTAACAAACAATCTACATTATCTAATAGAATCTCATTAGTCTGTAGAGATATTGAAAAAAACGGGTGAATTATTTCGATGTAACTGAAGTGGTGTTTCAGAATTATGGATTTAGAAGATATTTCAAATATGTTTACATAAAAATAAATAAACAATTTAATCATGTTGAAACTAAATTTATAATAATAAAATTATTGAGTATTTCTAAACATACTGTAGAAGACATAATAAAGAATTTGTGTTATGAAAAAGTGTAACCAATGTTTTTTGGTATAATTGTTTCATAGTTTCCATTAGAACAATGTAATGGGATGTTGAATCACAATGAAACACTATTTTATATTGATCATTTTTATCAAACTAAAAAAAATTTATAATTTTAAATAATATTTGTGTTGTGAAAATATTTATGATTATACAAAAAGATTCAATAAAACATGAGATGCACTGACATGTTCATATTAGAAGTTGAAATAAATTATAAATGTTAGATTCATAAATTTGGATGTGATAAAAAATAAATTTGGTTTCCCAACCATCCTTTTTAAGAGAACCTTTAAATATAAGCCAAACTAAAGAATACTTGTCACGACCCGCCTTCACCAAAAGGAGGGAAGGGTCAGCAGGTTGCCAGGCCCTTCCTTCCTTAAGTTGAAGGAGAGATAATGACCCCTGAAACCCGCCTTCAATAGGTCCCGGAGTGCCGACTAGCACCAAGGGTATAGGAAATTCTCGCAAATGGAAGGCATTACCCTTTTTTTAATTTATAGGATCGAAAGATAAGGAGGAGAAGGCCCAACAACACCAAGGTAGAAAGGAAAGTAAAGCCAAAAGTAAACCATTCCCACATGCATGTTTCAAAAGTGAAATCCACGAAGTGAAAAAAAAAGTGTCTACAAGGTAAGTACCAAAAGAAAAAGAGAACAACTGCAACTGCTCCAAAATTCCAAGCTAGTAAGGTCATGCGTGATCCCCGAAGTCCTCCTGGAAACCTGAAAGTAGTTTTATATATGTAGGGTGAGCATACAAGTACACTCAGTAGGGAAAACCAAGACTCTCGTGCACAAGTGGGGGAACGTACTAAAGTCCCGTGAGAAAAGAGTAAACCAAACACCTAACAAGGCAAACTATCCATCCCAGGCCTCACCAAGGCTCGCTCCCCAAATAACGCAAGTCAAGTAATATATATATATAAGAGCACATCGATGTTTGGGTACCCCGCGCCACTTTCCCACTGGTTATTGAGACATCCTACGCATCGGACCAATCCCTCCATTCTCACCGCAGTCCCACTGCCACACACGCCCGCACACACCTGGGCCACAACCACACGCAGTCCCACTGCCACACCCGCCCGCACACACCTGGGCCACAAACACACGCAGTCCCACTGCCGAATCCCGCCCGCACACACTTGGGCCTTTCTGTCACATGTAACCATGCCTGCAAACACCTAGGCCAGAACAAACACCGCTACGCCCGAAGACACCTGGGCTAAAGGATCCACTGCCACGCCCGAAGACACCTGGGCCTCATCCCGAAGACACTTGGGAAACCACCTGCCGCACACACCTGGACAACCACCACAACACCCCGCCCGGAGGTTCTTGGGCTAATAATGGACTTCAGGCCATCACAGCCTGCCCGAAGATACTTGGGCTATCCGGGAAAGGGAGCAGAAAAGGAGCTAATAACCAGCCACTAAGGATAGTGTTGGGAAAAACACCCTTCCCCAATAAATGGGGGTGTTCGGAAGTGCTCAACTTGGGTGGGGCGCAAATAAGAAACACAAAGCTACAAGTATAGATATAGGTAACAAACACTCACCCAAAACTTAGTTTTTCCTAGCCAACCTACAGAACACCACACCACTGCGTCCGAGTCACAATTCACGACCATTGCCCACAAGACCATTGTCCCATTCTTGTTTCACGTTCAGTCAAAATGTTCAATTAATTTTAAGTACTACTGGGAAACTACCATAAGCATAACCAAGGAAAGCGTCAAAAAGAAAGGATCAACCAAAACACTCACACCCGGTTCTGTTAACAGAGGATCTCTCCCCAATTTGTGATATTTTAAGTAACCACCCGGATTTAAAACTCACAACCACCGAATCCATACCAACAGGAGATCCCATCCCCAAATTCACACAGCCACCGAGAGTATAAACAGAACAGGGGATCCCATCCCCTCCCACATTTCCAGCAAATGGCCCGAAGGGAAAACAACCAACTACCACTACCAACACAAGTCAGGGACTTTCAGATTTAAAAGATTTAACACGCTCCATGATTTCAAAATTTTGTGTGTTCTAATCGAGAGTTATCACAGAAGGGTTGATCCTGGTGCTTTCAACTTATTCAGCCGGATATACGTGATTAACCAATTTCACCACAGGAGTTCACAAATTCAGCAACCCACATAAAACATCACGAGGGGATTTATCATTGCACATACAACGACCACCAACGGCCTCAATTTTCAGAAAACATAAACCAACACAACAAAAAAGGATGATCACAAGATAAGGCATAAAAAATGATCACAACCCCTTCCCCTTCTTTAACCAGTTATTATCTTCATTTAAAGGCTCAACAATTTCTCATGAGAACAAAAGATAACGCCCACCCCGCATGATACACAGAAGTGAGAGGCGAAAGAAATTCCCTACCTGTTGATAGATGATCGACGTTTAGGCCGGGGGCGCGGAACTTTACGGATAACGACGCGGCGGTCCCGATGCACCAGAAGAGCCACGATCGAAGAAGGGGGGAAACCACGGCCTAACCCTTAATTTATAAGAGCCGGGAACGGTTGAGATAAAAACGCTGAACCGCGTAAGACGTGGAAGTCGTGGGTTGACCACGCGGCTTGACTCATCATTAATGGTGCTGAGTGGATTAAACTGACTCATGAATTAATGAAGCATTTAATTAAAACTTTTGTGCGCGTTTCGGGTTTCCAAGACATTTTCACGAGGCAGAATAGGGTTTAAAACCCTATTTGCGAAAAAAGAGCGTTACTGGAACAACTTGGCAAGGTTGGGTGACGTCGGCCAGTTCCGTCGATCGGTCACACCGATCGGTCTCACCGATCCAGATTTTGGAAAAGGAAGGGACCAAGGGGGGTCTAGGTCATCACATCAGATACCTCTTAAACGATTCTCGTCCTCGAGAATCACAACAAACCAGAAGGAAAGAGAGGGTCCGAACAACCATCTTCGAAAGATACCTCTTAGGAGTGAACCTCTGCTAACTAAAAACACTCCCCTATCATGAACTAAGCAACATACCATGCCAAACCGCCCAGTCATGTGGTTTTGGGGAGTTCCCCTCCCCCATGTCAAGATATTATCCACTTTGGGCGGCACTGACTCGCCCGCACGGGTTTAATCGCATCCACCTTAATGCGTCTTGATTAGCGGTCGGGTTCCCTCTTCCCTTTAGACGGGGCTTTTCACACATAACAGAGGAAAGGGAATAGTACATTTCATAGCCAAAAGTCAAACGTTCTACCACAACAGGTACAAAAAGGAACAAAGCTCAAAACAACACGGGGTATTGGGCACGCATCTGTGCCTCCCTCTTCCACGTACTCTCTTCGAGGCCGCCATGTCTCCATAATACACGAACCAAGCCGATGGTTCGTACACGAAGCACTTTCTCCTTGCGATCCTCGATCCTGACTGGCCGTTCCTCGAAGGTCGCGTCTTCTCCCACATCTATCTCTCCACAGTTGATGACATTAGAGTCATCATGTAAGTACTGACGAAGCTGGGAGACATGGAAGACGTCATGGACCCTTTCCAACTGAGGTGGTAGGGCCAGCTGATATGCCACCTCGCCAACTTGCCTCAGCACCTCGAAAGGTCCGATGAACCTAGGGGAGAGCTTACTCCCCTCTCCGAACCTCCGCTGCCCCCGTTGAGGGGAAACCTTCAAGAACACATGATCTCCCACCTCGAACTCCAAGGGCCTCCTCCGACGATCAGCATAAGATTTCTGCCGATCCTGAGCTGCTTTCATCCTCTCCCGCACTAGCTGGACTTCCTCCGTGGTACTCTGCACTACTTTTGGTCCAAGAGTACCAGTCTCACCAACCTCTTCCCATCATAAGGGTGAAAGAAATGGTCTTCCATACAAAGCCTCAAAAGGAGCTATGCCGATAGTAGAGTGGAAGCTGTTGTTGTAGGCAAACTCTACTAAAGGAAAGTGTCGTACCCATGATCCTCCGAAATCCAGAACACATGCTCGCAGCATGTCCTCCAACGTCTGGATTGTCCGCTCTATCTGTCCATCAGTCTGAGGGTGAAAAGTAGTGCTAAGGCGTAGTTGGGTGCCAAAAGCATGTTGTAACCCCTTCCAGACTCGTGAGGTGAACCGAGTGTCCCGATCTGAGACGATAGTCTTCGGAACTTCATGCAAACGCACCACCTCATCCACGTACCTCTGTGCTAAGGTACTCACAGGTCTTGACTCCTTGATAGCCAAGAAGTGAGCAGATTTTGTCAATCGATCCACCACTACCCAGATAGCATCATGCCCGCCCTGAGCTCTGGGTAGTCCTGTGACGAAGTCCATCGAAACGTCATCCCACTTCCACTCGGGAACATCTAAAGGATGAAACAAACCACCAGGAACACGGTGTTCAGCCTTCACCTGCTGACACACCAGGCATTTAGCCACAAACTCTGCCACTGCCCGTTTCACCCCGGGCCACCAAAACTATCCCCTCAGGCCTTGGTACATTTTCGAAACACCCGGATGCACTGCCAAGGCTGAGCTATGGAACTCACGAAGGACTTCATCACGCATCACCTCTGGAACAAACAACCTCCCATGAAAGAGCATCCGATGTCGGCTGTCCTCCGACCATCCTTCCGGAGCATTCCCCTGATCGACACGATCCCGCAACACTTCCACCTTAGGATCTCCCCACTGAGACACTTCCACTTGTCGAAACAGAGACGACTGAACTATCATCTGATATAGGCAGCCTCTGCCACTATCCATCTTTGCATCCAGGTGTAAGGAATCCAACTCCTCCATTGCCTTCCAGGCATTTGCCGACTCTCGGACCGCATCCTTCTGCGTCCTCCTGCTCAAGGCATCGGCCACCACATTGCCCTTGCCCTCAGTATAAGAGATTTCAAAGTCGTAGTCCTGGAGGAACTCCACCCATCTCCGTTGTTGCAATTTCAAGTCCCACTGGGAGAAGATGTACTTTAAGATTTTATGATCTTTGAAGACCACAAAGCATTCTCCGATGAGGTAGTGCCGCCATAACTTTAGCGCAAAAACGACCGCTGCAAGCTCCAGGTCATGGGTGGCGTAGTTACGCTCATGGGGGCGTACCTGCCTGGACCCGTAAGAGATCACCCCTTGTTGCTGCATCAACACGCATCCCAGGCCCTGTACTGAGGCATCACAAAACACCTCATAGGCCATCCCTTCTTCTGGTAATCTCAACACTGGGGCACTAACCAGCTTTTCTTTTAGGTAGCTGAAGGACGACTCACATTGCTCGCTCCACACGAAAACCTGGTCCTTCTTGGTCAAAGCCGTCAAAGGGGCTGCTACCCGGGAGAAGTTGGGTACGAATCTCCGGTAGTAGCCTGCCAGTCCGAGGAAACTCCGAACTTCCGCCACATTCTTGGGTGCTGCCCAAGAAACAACTGCCTCATCCTTTGATGGGTCGACTGCTACCCCCTGCTCAGACACTACATGCCCGAGGAAGTGCACTTCTCGTGTCCAGAACTTGCACTTTGACAACTTCCCGTAGAGCTGGTGCTGTCGGAGGACTTCCAAAACTGTCCTCAGGTGCTCTGCATGGACCTTTTCTGACCTTGAATAGATCAGGATATCGTCGATGAATACCACCACAAACCGATCCAGATACTCCCGAAATATGGAGTTCATAAGCCCCATGAACACGGCCGGGGCGTTCGTAACACCAAAGGGCATGACCACGAACTCGAAGTGCCCATACCTGCACCTGAACGCCGTCTTCGGGACGTCTCTATCCTTTACCCTCGGCTGGTGGTATCCAGATCGCAGGTCGATCTTCGAGAACCATCCTGCTCCCTGTAGGTCGGAACCTGGAGGGTCCCGATGCTGGAGGCCTGGTGCTGACGGCCTTCCCCTTCGATGGTCCTAGCTGGATCCCTTCTCGTGACACTCCGCCCAGAGCATGCATCCTTTCCACCACTTCTGCCTTCTTCTGGACCTCTAAGTATGTCGGAAGGGTAAAGGTGGTAACAACATACTGGAGGGAGGGTCGGAGCGCCTCCTCCAAACGTCTTGCCCGAGACTTCCTCATTGGGAAAGAGGTCCGGAGCAAAACGCAGGAGGTCCTTGAACTTGATTCCAAGTTCCCTCACGGACATGCTCCCCTGTTGGAGGGAGAGTAGCTCCTGCCTCTTCTCCGCCTTTATTGTCGAGGAGAGAAACTCCTCCCGGAACTCCTTCTCGAAATCCGCCCAGGTAACCTCAGACTCTTTCCTACTCCCCAGGTGAAGCATCCACCACTGACGTGCCGCTCCTCGCATCTGGCTAACAGCCAGAGGAACCCAGTACTCAGTCGGGGCCCGAATTAGGCCGAAGGCTATGACTAGCTCCTCTAGCCAGCCTTCTATCTTCATATCGGAGGTGCTGCCCTCATACTTCTCGAGGGCCTGTCGCTGGAAGCCTCGAAGAGTCTTCTGCCACTGGTCATCCTCTTCCTCTCGATCAGCCCTCTGCCGATTGGCCAAAGTAGTCTCAGGAGTCTCGATCGCCTGTACCACACGTGGTCGCCTTCCAGGTGCCATAGCTGCAAGGTAAACAAGGAATGCCTAAGCCCAGTAGTGCAAAGAAAATCGTTCTTAAAACTTATTAAGATTTAATTTATTCTTAATTTCCCAAGAAATCCTAGAAACACAAGAACACAAGTCATTATGATGCATGTACCTTTCCTAGGGTCTCTACCCCGCACTCAGTGTGGCCTCACTTGGTCGTTCGGTAGGCCCAGAGTCCTTGCATCGGATCACGGGGGGCCCTAAAATCCCGTGTCCTAGCCGGTCCTCCCTAGCCTAATTCACGCACCAAGGTCACCCAACGTTGTTGCCTTACCATCCCATGCAATCCTCACTGTGCCTAACTCCAGACTCCAACCTATCTCTCAACCTCCGCTCTGATACCATTCTGTCACGACCCGCCTTCACCAAAAGGAGGGAAGGGTCAGCAGGTTGCCAGGCCCTTCCTTCCTTAAGTTGAAGGAGAGATAATGACCCATGAAACCCGCCTTCAACAGGTCCCGGAGTGGCGACTAGCACCAAGGGTATAGGAAATTATCGCAAATGGAAGGCATTACCCTTTTTTTTTATTTTATAGGATCGAAAGATAAGGAGGAGAAGGCCCAACAACACCAAGGTAGAAAGGAAAGTAAAGCCAAAAGTAAACCATTCCCACATGCATGTTTCAAAAGTGAAAGCCACGAAGTGCAAAAAAAAGTGTCTACAAGGTAATTACCAAAAGAAAAAGAGAACAACTGCAACTGCTCCAAAAGTCCGAGCTAGTAAGGTCCTGCGTGATCCCCGAAGTCCTCCTGGAAACCTGAAAGCAGTTTTATATACGTAGGGTGAGCATACAAGTACACTCAGTAGGGAAAACCAAGACTCTCGTGCACAAGTGGGGGAACGTACTAAAGTCCCATGAGAAAAGAGTAAACCAAACACCTAACAAGGCAAACTATCCATCCCAGGCCTCACCAAGGCTCGCTCCCCAAATAACGCAAGTCAAGTAATATATATATATATATAAGAGCACATCGATGTTTGGGTACCCCGCGCCACTTTCCCACTGGTTATTGAGACATCCTATGCATCGGACCAATCCCGCCATTCTCACTGCAGTCCCACTGCCACACCTGACCACACACACCTGGGCCACAACCACACGCAGTCCCACTGCCACACCCGCCCGCACACGCCTGGGCCACAACGACACGCAGTCCCACTGCCGAATCCCGCCCGCACACACCTGGGCCTTTCTGTCACATGTAACCATGCCTGCAAACACCTAGGCCAAAACAACCACCGCTACGCCCGAAGACACCTGGGCTAAAGGATCCACTGCCACGCCCGAAGACACCTGGGCCTCATCCCGAAGACACTTGGGAAACCACCTGCCGCACACACCTAGCCAACCACCACAACACCCCGCCCGGAGGTTCTTGGGCTAATAATGGACTTCAGGCCATCACAGCCTGCCCGAAGATACTTGGGCTATCCGGGAAAGGGAGAAGAAAAGGAGCTAATAACCAGCCACTAAGGATAGTGTTGGGAAAAACACCCTTCCCCCATAAATGGGGGTGTTCGGCACTAAGTGCTCAACTTGGGTGGGGCGCGAATAAGAAACACAAAGCTACAAGTATAGATATAGGTAAAAAACAATCACCCAAAACTTAGGTTTTCCTAGCCAACCTACAGAACACCACACCACTGCGTCCGAGTCACAATTCACGACCATTTCCCACAAGACCATTGTCCCATTCTTGTTTCATGTTCAGTCAAAATGTTCAATTAATTTTAAGCACTACTGGGCAACTACCATAAGCATAACCAAGGAAAGCGTCAAAAAGCAAGGATCAACCAAAACACTCACACCCGGTTCTGTTAACAGAGGATCTCTCCCCAATTTGTGATATTTTAAGTAACCACCCGGATTTACAACTCACAACCACCGAATCCATAACAACAGGAGATCCCATCCCCAAATTCACACATCCACCGAGAGTATAAACAGAACAGGGGATCCCATCCCCTCCCACATTTCCAGCAAACGGCCCGAAGGGAAAACAACCAACTACCACTACTAACAAAAGTCAGGGACTTTCAGATTTAAAAGCTTTAACACGCTCCATGATTTCATAATATCGTGTTTTCTAACCGGGAGTTATCACAGAAGGGTTGATCCTGGTGCTTTCAACTTATTCAGCCGGATATACGTGATTAACCAATTTCACCGCAGGAGTTCACAAATTCAGCAACCCACTTAAAACATCACGAGGGGATTTATCAGTGCACATACAACAACCACCAACGACCTCAATTTTCAGAAAACATAAACCAGCACAACTAAAAACGATGATCATAAGATAAGGCATAAACAACGATCACAACCCCTTCCCCTTATTTAACCAGTTATTATCTTCATTTAAAGGCTCAACCATTTCTCATGAGAACAAAAGATAACGCCCACCCCGAAAGATACACAGAAGTGAGAGGCGAAAGAAATTCCCTACCTGTTGATAGATGATCGACGTTTAGGCCGGGGGCGCGGAACTTTACGGATAATGACGCGGCGGTCCCAATGCACCAGAAGAGCCACGATCGAAGAAGGGGGGAAACCACGGCCTAACCCTTAATTTATAAGAGCCGGGAACGGTTGAGATAAAAACGCCGAACCGCGTAAGACGTGGAAGTCGTGGGTTGACCACGCGGCTTGACTCATCATTAATGGTGCTGAGTGGTTTAAACCGACTCATGAATTAATGAAGCATTTAATTAAAACTTTTGTGCGCGTTTCGGGTTTCCAAGACATTTTCACGAGGCAGAATAGGGTTTAAAACCCTATTTTCAAAAAATGAGCGTTACTGGAACAACTTGGCAAGGTCGGGCGACATCGGCCGGTTCCGCCGATCGGTCACGCCGATCGGTCGCACCGATCGGTCGCACCGATCGGTCGCACCGATCGGTCTCACCGATCAGTCTCACCGATCGTACCTAAAATAATACACTCCCCCACATTCTTCTTGATACATTGATCGTACCTAGTTCATTTAATAGGGTAACAGAGTGAAGGTTCCATTTTCTCACAATTTTCCATTTTTCAGATGGAATTTGATATATAGAATTTCAATAATGTGAAGGGTAATGGAATTTCAGTCTTGGAATAAAATTAAAATCATATATAGAAATATATATTGTTTCTATATCATTTTCATATTGGGTATGTTGTATTGGAATATACTACTTCTGGATTTCTTCCTCTTATCTATAATATCCCACTTCCACATTTGGTTAATTATAATGTGAAGAATGATGTATGAGCAATGAAATCCTGAATCTAAAAAAATTCTAAAATTGAATTTCTTAGATTGAAGGGATTTTAGACTACTAAGGGTATTTGGGAGAAGTTAAAAATGTCTTTAAATGCAATACCGTGGGGAATAAATAGAATTTACAAATTTTTCTACTCTAGTATAAAGATATCAATATTGGTGAGAATGAACCGTCTTGTGACTTATTGTGAAGAGTGAACACATTTTTTATCTCCATAATATTCCTTGATCATAGTACAGAAGATTCCTACATTTATGAAAATATCTTGATAATTCTTCCTCAAATTATTGATGTTAATGTTTCTTCTATATAATATATGACCGTGGAACTCTATCATTGGATTATGATAATACTATTCTCATTACTTATGAAATGATAAGGGATATATTTTTACAAATTAAATAACAAATTGATTCTTATTTTTTCATTAGGATTGTCAAACATCAAAAATATAATAAGATTCTTGACGATAAAGAAGTTAGTGATTCTGATTCTAAATATTAAGTTAGTGAATATCTTGATGATTTTTTTATTATTTTATAAAAATTTGAAATGATGTACATGAATATATTATTGGATGATACCCTTAAATTTCTTTTAATGTGATGCTATTTGAAACTATTCTATAAATTTCCTTAGAAAATATAATGACGAAGATAGTTATGAAGATGAATAAAGGCCAATAATATCATGTAATAATCATTTGGATAAATAAAAACTATATTATAATAGAATATATTAAAATTTCTCCAAATCTAAATGGATATGATTTGGTCTAGAGATGATGAAGTTTAATATAGTGATGTTGAAGCTGAAATGTTTAATGATGTTACTGGAGAAAATATTATTATTTAATTATTTACAGGTGAAGAGTTTCAAATAATTAGTTCTGAATAATAAGTCACCGAGTTATAATTTCTTATGAATAGATAGTTTATATTATTAAAGAATAATATAGTAATACTTTAAATAGAAATAAATGATTTATATAAGAGATGCCCTATTTCAATAAATTCATTAATGTATTCCTAAAGAGAATGATATTTTTGTCAAAGATGATTATTTTCTGATAAAAAATTTGAAAATTAAAATAATCTGAAGGAGCAACTTGATGTAAATTTTAATACAAAGGATAAAGAGTTGAAACTTATTTATAAATGGTTTTAAAATATTGAGCATGGAGTAACGTGATTCAATAAATGTTTCTCTGATGTTGGTGAATTATCCAGAATGTGTGGACATGGTAAGGATCAACAAATGTTACCATATAATTATGTATGCAAAATTAAAAATATTTTTTAGAACATGAATTCTAAGAAATTCATTTATGTTTCCAAAACCAAAAAAGTTGAAAATTCCAATTTTTCTAATACATCAGGGTAATAAATTATTTTTCTAAAACTATTAGTATTGATACTGTTGGAGTGAAATATCAATTGAAGAATACAATTCTGGATTATAATTATATGGTTAGGGAATAATAAATTTTATTGTCGAAGAGAATAATGTTACTAAAAAACATATTGACAACTCATGAGCTCTATGGAAGTTATAGTTTTAAATATTCATTTTTTATTCATTAGTAGTATTTTAGAGGAAGTTGGAATACATAAAAATATGTTGTTCATTCAAAAACAATAAAATTTTCTCATTTCTTATGGGATGAAAATATCAAGAAGGGATTCAATCCTCTAAAAAGAAGAATTATGGAAAAGCTGTTTTGAATTTAGAAAATAAGTTCCTACCTTTGAAAACTATATGTGACATGTTTGAAAAAACAAATAAATCGTGAAAAAATGGTTTATTTTATTTCCATATTAAGAAAATATTTATAACAATTCTCAAATGTTTTTTTAACTTCTTAAAAATTGAAATGGAATGTCATTTTTGTAGAATTGTTGTTAATGATACTAAAGAATAATAAATCATGATCGTTCAATGTGTGTACTCCTCACAAAATATATGGTATTTCAATTTTTTATTGAATGTGAATTATTTATATTATGTAATAGTTATATTTTGAAATAATTAATATCCAAAAATGAAAGTGGCTGGGTATACTATTATTAGAGAATCAAATTTTAAATCTACGAATTCCATGCTTTTTAGGGGATAAAAGACATATTTTAATGTCGTTGACACCTTTTTTATGATGGAAAAATAGTTTTTAATAGAAAATATTCTTTTTTTAATCAAAAAACCATTGAATACATGGATATTAAAATATTTTTACATTATTATTCATAATATTACAAAAGTACATTCTTGAGGACCGTAATAGTCTAGTGTAATTAGAAACATTTATCAAATCTTGTAATCTGGATAAATATATTCAATATATCCCACAAATATCTTACCATATATTATTCCCACTAAAACATTTCTTCATAACTCGTGTGAAGGATATTTCAAAATGGGGGATCTTATATTATCAAAAAGGAAAGATAATGGAGATTCCGAATTATATCATATGCATAATTGTATGACAACACGAGAATAAAATTTAAATATCATAGCCTCCATTTCAAAGATCATATACATTAGTCATGGAATAAATATTGGAATTAAATTGGATATGAATCATAAAGAAATCAATTTCATAATCAATTAAATCATAACAATGGAATAAGACACCGAATTTTTTGCATACACATAAGAATATAAAATAATTTCCACAGTTTTCATGGATTAAATCCATGTCCATCTTAGTGGAATATGATCCATCCCAAAACGTTCTGTGAAGTTTGGGATCACATACATGACCATATTAGTAGTCATGGTTCACTCATAGGACCGTCTTAGTGGACACAATAACTTTCTGAACCAATTTCACTCCACATTATAGACATGTCTATATCATTATATATTACTATCATTTCCATTAACTATATGCGATATATGTCCCTAAAAAATAATAATGAAATCATTCAAATATTTTCCACATTATAAAATAAATCATATCATAACCAATGAAATAAAATGGGCATCATAATCTTGTAATTATACTATTACATTTTTCAAAGAGATAGGTTTCATAATAAATTTATTAATATAACATCCTTTGAAAATAACAGAGTCTAATATGAATATAAAATATTAATGAAAAATGGGATACATATGCATGTAACCTGTAAATGAGAAATTGATTTTATAAACATTAAGAAAAATAACATAAACCATTTATAGAAATAATATTAATATTATTCTTGGAACCTATATTTAAGAATGAATGAGTAACAATATTGTATTTCTTATTAGATGGAAAATAAATTTGAAATGATTTTTAAATTCATATCTAGAGTAAAATATTATTTCCCATTTGAAAAAATCCCATTAAAGCATAAAATCTTTTTAAAACCATTGTCTAAAAAAATTACTTAGATACCTTATAAAGTATGATTGAATAAAAATAAAAAAACACATTATTTGAGAACATATAAAAATAAATGAATTTTTCTAAAACCATCTACTATGAAATCATATAAATGAATCATGAAAAAAATAGAAATCTTCTTTCTATTAAAACATATAAAAGAAGCTTAAAAATAATTTTGAAAAAAAAAATCACCAAAATAATATAAAGTAATATTAAAATAATTTAGAAAAATATATTTTTTGGAAAAATAAAAAAGAATTATGAAAAAAAATATTAAATTATTATCTATGAAAACGTATAACAGATGCTTAAAATATGTTTTAAAACCTTTTCTCATGAATGCATGTAAATAAATATATAAAATAATTTAAAACACATTTTAAAAAAACATTTTCTAATTTTTTTTTGTAATATCTATTAAATATTATGTAGAAAATTTTTTTCAAAAAAATATATAATATTGTTTTTTAATAAAACATATTTTTGACCAAATAATGAAATAAAGTCAATCTTTCTTAATTATGTTTCTAAATTTCTATGAATAAACAATAGTGAAAAAAGATAACATTAAATTAATATATAATTAATTACTATAGGATAAAAAATTATATAATAATTCTTGAGATATATATCATAATACTTCATCAATACATGCATAATCCTAAACAATCTCAATAAAATATGAGATTGAAGTAATAAACCTTGACAGCATTGGTAAAATTGAATCCCAATACCCAAGAAACAATAAATATTAAAGAAGAATAAAATATCATAAAAGGATTTATAATAATGATTTAAAATTTTCAATGGGATTATAAACACATTGTATGATAAATTATGTTCATCAAAAAAAATGTGACTCAATGTATGAAAATTGAGAATAAATTACCTTAATGATTTGGTATCTTTTTATTCATAAAAACCCATGAAATAGAGATAATAAAAAATATTTATAAATACCCATAAATTTATTTATAATTATCCTAAAATATATTCATGGGTATTATATACATCAAAAAAATTAAATGAGTGTCGAATAAGGGATAAGTATCGTAGAAATATTAGTGATACAATAAATCCCCTTAATACATAAGAAACTATTGAATCATTATATATATAAACATATCACCAACAGATAAATTTAATATCATTAATAAAAAAAATCATTATATAAAATTTCCGAAGTCGTATCCAACACAATATAATAAGAAAAAGTGGGAATATACCATACATTTAACAGAAATAAATTTGAAATAAGAAAACTGTTACCCTTAATCTTGAATTTCAAAGTACATATTCAATTCTCAGGTAAAATAAATATATGATTATTATAAATCTACCCCCAAAACAATATTTTATAATTAATACCATATATGATTTTATTTCTACATTATATTAAATCATAATTAATAATTCCATGTTAATATTATGTTTTAGGTAATATCTACTTTATGTTTTAGATATATTTTGAATTTTTATTCTTCATAATATTACATAGAACATGATTTAATAAATTTATGAATTTAAAACATGAAATAAATATCATATATATCAATTATATAATTTTTTTAATAATATAACAATGATAATATATGAAATGGAATACACTATTTAGGCATATGGGTGGACATATGTACGGAGGAGCGATGTTTCTATTTTCGTATCATTTTGGAAAAAAATATTGTAAATTAAATATATAAATATATATATTTATAATTATAGTGAAATTGTAATTTTAAAACTATCATATACATTTAATAAACACATCCTTAATAAATTTCATGAAAATTCTAATTGAATTACATCACTTTGAAGAGGTGGAAGTACACATTTTCACAAATAAAGTAATCTTATTTTCACAAAATGGAAGGCATAATGGTATGTCTGTTATAATAATTAAATAATTACCAAGACATCATTAATATCTTATATATAATATAAAAAAATTATTTACATCATAATTACCAATGATGATAGGTGGTGAAGGAAAAAGTTAACAACTTCATTTCACAAGGCGGTAGTATGTTGTGTGGAAACATGATAAAATCATTTCCCATTTGATGGTTGTGTATTTATGTGTCAGTATAAAATAAATAATTACAACATATTAGTATATTTATGATAGTAATGTTGTTTTATAATCATGTAATAAGAAGTATATTAGTGTGGAGTGTTAAAAATAAATAGAGGAGTATATGGAAGCATGAGACCTCTTCTCTGGGTAACAAATCTTAGTTCTCACCATAGTGCTTCCATAGAAGGATTTCACCTCAAATGTAGTAATATATGGTTAAGAGAGGTATTTATAAAGGATATTTCTTCATAGTTTGACCAATAAATTTGGATTTATATTTCTGAATAATTTAGGGTGTTGAGTTCCCTTTTTATAGAGGAGGAGAAGTGGCATTGTTGCCAATATAAAAATGTAATCAATATTGAGAGATATTTTTTACATTGTGTGCCACCAACAACTATAAATTTTTAATTAAATTTGAGAATTTGAAAAAATATTTCTATCAAATATACATTTTGCATTTGTCTTAGTTCTTGGGACCCCTAAATTAAAGTGTAATAACTATATAATCTTGTTTTTACCATAATCACTATAATTTTTATTATTTACATTCACAAATATTTTTGGTCAAAAAAAAAGTTCACCGTATTTAAAATTATAAATTATTCTGATTCCATATATGGAATAAATTTTTTTAAATTCTAATCCTATAATTGGATGAAATTAATTTATGTTTAATCCCATGGATTAGATGGAAAAACCAGTTTTTTTAATGTAAAATTTTTTGTATGTTTCAAATTTGTTATATCCAATTACAATGTGAAGTGGATTCTAATTACCTAAGCTGAATTAATTGATTTAAATTTTATATTTATAAACATTAAAAAATTAAAAAAATAGAAAATTAATACATAATTAAATTAGACAATAAATAATATTTCAATTAAAAATACGTATTCTCTAATATTCCTATATAAATAAAAATTCTATAAAAAATTCAAAAATTAACCCAATGTAAAAAATTTTATTTCGTTTTAATTTTTTTTATTTTGAAAAATATATGTTATTATTGTGCTCAAAATTAGATTTAAAATTAGTTCTCCATTAAAAGGTGGTGTTGTTTTTTATTTGTAGATTACATATTTTTATTCATAAAATTGGTTTTATTATTATCTTATGCTTATAAAATCGATTGTATGTGTGTCAAATAAAATATAACGAATATGTAATATATAAATATTATTAAAAAATTCATCAAATGTGGTTTCTTAAATTAATTAATATAAATATGATTCTTTTTCATAGAAAATAAATTTCATTATTTTCATTTAGACCTTTATTTCATTAATAACTAATTGATTACCAAAGGGCTCATTTTATATACATGCATAAATAATATTTCCACTCTTTAGTTAATAATAATCCTAATATTTATTCCAACATCTATGTTTCAACTATAATATTATTTTGATAACAATATTAGTAGTATATTGTAGTTTTTTAAAACACAACCTATCGTGTAGCATAATTTATCAATGTTACCCATAATTGTATTTAATATAAGGCAATAATAGTGTTTCATGTACCAAATGTTAATCTAAGTGTTGAGAATAAGTAAATATTGAACTTTTCGTTGCATATAATTCAACCCAATCATATTGATTTCATATAAAAAATTATATTCAATGTTTTATATATATTAATAATATCGAAAATATTAAATTAATTCGAGAAAAATCCACAAAATATAATAGTGTTACTTTCTATCCACCTTAAAATGAATTTCTCTCATGAAATTCATCTAATTTATCAATTTTTTAATAGTTTAGTTATTTTTTTAAATATACACACATCATAAAAATTAATTATAACACTTTATTTGTAAATGGATAATTTATAAACACAACAGTTATCCATGGAATCCATGAATTGGTTTCCACATAGGATAACCTTGGTGGAAAGTAAAAACATGGACATAGAAGATATGTATCAAGATAGTTTCCACAATGATATGGATCCATTAAATTTAAGAATATTTATTTATTTTGGACCTCATTTTTATTCCAATTTAGTTAGATAAGGTACCAAGATATAATGGGTCTTGTGAGGATCCTAGTACCATTCTTTTTAGGAAAAATGGATTTGCCGCATGGTTTGAGTGAACCATGAGGGTGGGGTTCACAATTAGATGTAATTGTGTGGATGGTCTAAAATTTCATTCAGATCCATCTCACAATTTTGGTACATAGTTTTTCTAACAATTCATCATAACCTATAAGTTCTACCCTTCCTACAGGTTCCCATGCATAGTTGGCATACAGTTAGGTAAACCATGCAGACAAACTGTGCACATGAGAAATTTTTGATAATTTTTTATTTTTTCCATTAATGATATAATTAATCATACCTTATAACCATATCTATGAAACAGTATATATAACCACCATTTTCTCCCTTTTTGGATATTTTTATGGCCTTAACAGTTGATTAAAATATCTCCTTCATTCGAGAACCATTTTAGCTTTCATTCATAACATTGAAGGTAAAACTGTATGTACTCTAGAACATTTGAATTTTTTTCTTACCTCTCACTATCAACCTAGTTTTTAGGGTGTGATATTTCTTACATTTTTCTTAGATCTTCACCATTCTATTCCATATCATAGGCCTAGACTGGAGGAGATTCCTAAAAGTCTATGATGGATGCTCTATAACTCATCTATCAAGATTGTTGATTTTGGAATTATCATGGGTGGCTTGCCAATTTCATCAGGAGTCATTTATTCATTTTATATAAAACACATACAATCATTAGAAACATATGTTAAAACTTATTATAAATATGTTTTTAGGTTTTAGAGGTTATTCCCATAACTCAATCCATCCCATATATTATATTATTTCATAAACGAGTATTTGGTGTTTTGACATATTGAGTTGGTGTTCTTGTTTTCCCTTGATTCACTCCTCTAAGGGTGTGTTTTTCTATATTAAATGTATTGAATTAAATTTTTAATTTCATAATTCTAAGTACCATGTATGCTCACCAATTTCCCTTCCTAAGGAAAGTTCTTCAAATTGATAAATTAATGATAAACGTAAATTGAAAATAATATTGTGTATATGAGTTATCCTTATTAAATATAATTTTATAGTAGGTATCATGTCCATAGAACCCCATGAAATTTTAATGGAATGTATAAGAATGAACATTAATTATTGAAAATTCCTTGTATAGAATAATTGAATGGTTTCATGATACATGGTATTGACACACTACTAAACGAAACGTCTTGAACAAAATGGATTTATTGAATACATACGATGTGATTAAATGGTTGAATACTGAATTATACTTGTATCACATAAAAATTATAATGGAGTGAACCTTGTGAAATACTATACGACATATGTATCTAATAGGAGTGGTCTTACTCGATCTCTCCTTGGATTCGATAGTGAATGTGTTGATCACTCATGAACCCCTCTCTGATTCAAGGATACAACATGCTTATCCAAAGACCCACCTAGAACTTGACCCTTGTCTATTATTGGATTCACTATATGACACCGTAGGATTACTCATTTATTATTACAGTACTTCTTGGATCCATCACTGACATGTAAGAGCCATGGTTATATCCCATCAAGCCTAGTCATTGCATAGCTCCATTTAAAACTGGATGAAATCCTTAGACTCGATAGGTATCCTTTTGTGGACTAAATTGGACTATAAACCTTTTATTACACTCTTACCATTATCCAATCTATTGTCATTATTGAGTTGGAAACCCCTGAGGTCTACATCGCCTCCATTATTAGCATGGAATATTATTATTAAATATCATTATAGGTAGCCTGATTACATCTTAGAAACATCTCTATTTATAACACGTGTCTTATTTATAAACACGTAAAAATAAAAAAATGAGGGTTACTTGTTCTGATAGTGGATGTGGGATGAAGTGTGTACATGCGTATTTAGTTACATTGTATGGATTTACTTTTATATAAGCATGCTTTCACACTATTACAGTTCCATTAGATTGACCAGATGGTATATACAACATTGGTGGTGGCCCACTAGGATTTATCTCACAACCTCTATAGGCACCTTCTGGTACCCATGCCAGATTACATGAAAATAGGTGTTGATAAATGTAATTATATGGATTTGAACACTTAATATCTTTATATTTAGAATATATCATCATAGTAGATAACTAAGCTAGAATTCAGGATCCTTGAGACAATATTTTGATTTACTTTATACTTTTTTTGGAAAATATTATACTTACCATCTTGTATCCTTTTATTCTAGTTTTATCGTGACAAGTCATATCGTCAACTAATATTCAAGTTATTTCAGTTATTATTGTCCTTTTCTATTTATCACTTTTTTCAACCTCCACTATTTAATTAATTCTATTCTACTATCTACCATTTTTTATATTTATTATATTTGTTACACATTGGTAGTGTGGGCATTGTATCCCCATGGACACACCCTAGGCCCTCATTGTTAGTTGGAAGCCTCGAATATTTTGAGAGATGCGCATGAGACCATGTGGCCCACAAGGCTTGAGGAACCTATTAAGATACATTTGGGTCTAGGACATCACAATGAGTTATCAAAGGAGTTTCCATTCATTATTTAATATTTGGATATAACAAATTGGACTTAAGGAATGCTTGGAACATGGTCATCCACCATCCTTGAGATTCATGAACCTATGTTTGGGGTAATGGAAGAGTTTCCAAAATTATAATTATTCTTATACTTTTTCCTGTTACAATTAATATATTTCCCCTATTGGGTGACACACATGATATGTGGTGTTTTTGACTATTATTATTATTAAGATTCTATTTTATCATTTCCCTGAGGATGTAAGGGCAAGTCTCATTGTAACATGCATCATTATACGCACCAAGAATTCACATATCATGCATATTTCGATGGAATAATGGTTAATTAAACAATTATATTTTCTTGATATGTTTATGATTGTTGATTGATGTTTTAATAGTTATATTTTGTGTTTATTACAGTCAGTTATGATTTAGTGATTTCCTATATCAGTTCCTAAGTCATACTAGGCCTCATGGTTTGGGATGAGTAATTTACAAAGTCGATCAATTATGCTATAAATAAATGGGTGTCTTTTTTAGTGATAAGGTGTATATGAACTTATTCAATGAGAATGGATATCCATTATAAAGTGAAACAAGTCATCTAAAATGAAATGGTTACACATCTTTATACTACCATGTTTGGTTCTTGAAAGGTTATGGAGTGAACATGGAAATTAAATGTAAATAAAATGAATCTTATATATGTGAAAATACTAGTACATGTGCATAAATAAATATATTTTGGTAGTATAACATGTTTCATGAGATAATCCTTGATTTTTTTCTTATGTGTTTCTATATTAATGCCTAAATAATGTTCTAAGGATTGTGATTTGAATTTTTAGACCAATTTCTCTATGATGACTTTGTGTCATATGTTAGGAGGGTGTTGAGATCTATGTTTCAAACGTGTTGGACACTGATCCGATAGTGTTATCAATTGGTGTTCCACATGTGTAAATTCCTACTTTACATGCTCTAGGTACATATTCCAAATTCTGTGATAGTTTCCTATATATTATGTAGTCAATGCATGGTGCTCCATGAGTTGAAACTATGATGGATGAACTAACTTCTCAGTCCTAGAAGCTCCATCCTCACACATTATCAAGGGATATAAGTCCAAATGATGTTAGGACTTTGCTTCATTCTACCCTATATATCTTTCAAAATATAGATATACCTACAGATCAGAGGGTCAAACATGGTACTTACATGCCTTGATATTCATCCAAGCACTAGTGGGATGTGATTACCTAGGCTGGTCATCATCAGGGCATGTTAATGAATGATTTCTAGACCGAATTATATGATTAGTTCATTCCTTAGACATAAATAGATTATTGAATCATAATGTCAATGATTATAGAACATGGTTCAATTTTATTTGTG
Source organism: Viscum album (assembly GCA_963277665.1). Lineage (NCBI taxonomy): Eukaryota > Viridiplantae > Streptophyta > Magnoliopsida > Santalales > Viscaceae > Viscum > Viscum album. The sequence continues at coordinate 739,208,148 of OY728165.1, forward strand.
TATTATTCAACACATTTTATTAAGTTACAATTCATTTCTACACTTATAGAAGGTAATGTGTTTTCACATTCTAGATGCATATAGGATGGGCTATTGTCTAACATTTGTATGCTGGTGATGGTCGTTCAACTTCCAACATTTCAATATATAGTCAATCAATATATCTCCCCAAAGCGTAATATGAGGGATTTCAATGGTACATGGAATATATTATTAGTTCCATAGTAAGAAAATAGTTCTCATGGTTGTAGGAAGCATTCCCTTGAGGTTTCTCATCAGGGGCATGCTAACCAAAGAATATGTATTGATTATTCTAGGCAGATTCATTGGTGAAGATTACGGGGGAACTTGTTTCCTCATTATGAAAGGGGGATAGTAGAGTTTTGGTGTTTCATCTATATAGGGAATCATCAGATATTATACATGACCATTCCAATATCTTCAAGGGGGAAATATATGTGTTATCTCCACCTTCAAATGCAGGTTCTTTGGAACTCCGTCATATGGGGAGTTGGAATTGCGCCTGCAGGTCTAGCCAAGGAGGAAGTCATGGAAAAATTCATCAGACTCTTGATAAATATAATCCTTAATAGAGTATTATTTATCATTGTAGTCCATCTATTACATAGTGTCATGGATCACGCTACTTCCATGCGCTACAGCTAATAATTGAGGATCAGGCTGCGAGACCAGCTTTGATGTGAGGTATAATTATAGTGGAATATACTATAGTATCTTCAATATTTGATACATGTTATTCTAAATATTATAACTCAGTATATTAATTGGATAGTCTCAGACATGAGATATAGTATTACTATGGTGTAACGACCAAAGACACACAATTATTAGTGCATTTAAAGGTGAAATGTTAATGTTGGGACTATCACCGTAAGGTAGATAGATACCCTTTCTTATAGAACATATTTTTTATCAAGATAAAAATCTTCTAGGTATTTATCATGGTATATTTGATGGTTTAGTATCATGTTTTTGGAGATTAATCTCACCACATGGTTTTAATGACATCTCCAAAGGGAAGTAGTTATCTTCATAAGGGTGAGTGGTATGCCTATGACGGTTGAGGGGGACCAAAGAATATATGGATTGGGGAAGTGAAAACCCATAATTCATATCCCTTCATGGAGGATTAGGGTTTATTTTAATAATATTTCCCTCTTATAGTGAATCATTTCATGGATTTTTTTCCAGATGATTTTTTTGGCTTAAGCCCCGAGATAGATGTAGAGTTTACAATCAACATTATTCATCGAGCATCTCCAATGTCCATTCCTCCATATAGTATGACAACTATAGAAAATCAAGATATCTAAAATTATTTTGAGTATTTATAGGCCCAACGATTTATAAAACCTACTACATTATATTGTATTTCATCCTGAACATTCATGATGAACCTAGATGTAACCTTACTTATTTGTGTGGATTACAGCTTCTATAACATTGTTAATGTTAAGAATAAATATTCATTTCCTGGAATATATAATAAATTTGACCAATTATGAGGATCTAATAACTTGTCTAATATTGTCCTAACATTAGGTTATCACCGATTATGATTAATACCATCAGACACACCTCATATATATTTCTATAGTAGTTATGGTATGTATGAGTACCTTGTTATTCCCTTCATTTTTACAAATGGGCCTGCCATTTTTATTGTTCTTATTAATAAGGCTTCCTATCCCTATCTGAATTCTTTTGTCATTTTATTTTTGAATGACATCTTGGTTTATTCTAATACTCATAGAAACCATAGAAATCATCATGATATCATTCTATGTACATTGAGAGAGAGTCATCTTTATGACCATTTTGTTTTGTTCTAATTTTCTATTGATAATGTACACTTCTTAGGTAATATAATATCAGAATCATGAAAATATATTGGACCATAAAATGTAAGTGTATTATTTTCCATGGAGAACCCGAAAATGTGATTGATATACAAATATTCACAGGGTTGGTTAGATATTATAGGTTTTTCATACATGTATTCTCACATCATTTTTCACCTCATAAAATCCGTATAAAGAAGGGTGTTATGGTCCTATGGAAAGAAGTGAGTGAGATATCCTTTCTAGAGCTAAAATGGAAGCTTTTCTCAGCACAAATTCTATTTATTCTAGATCACAATATATGTTATACCATATTCTGTGATGCATCAATAATTTAACTTGTATTAGTGCGGATGCATCAAGATATAGTCCCTGAGTACGGATCTCATTAGTTGGGACCCCATGAAAGAAATAACCCAACACATGACAATGAGATAGTGGTGGTTTTTCAATTCTATACATTTCTTGTGACACTGTCTATTAGGTGAGAACCTTGTGTATTAAATAGATCACAAGAGACTCAAATATATCTTTTTGTAGCATAGATTGAACCTCAGACAGTGGAGATGGGTTGATTATCTACAATCCTTTGATTTTGTCATGCCCATATACCTGGGAAGGGAAATTTTGTTGTAGATTCACAATGTAAAAATACTCATAAATATGTCATACGAGAAACCCGTGAGAAATATAAGTTAATGTCTGCATTTTCTATGATGCACCTAGAGTTCCATGATAGGCATGACCAATGTTACGTGTCATATTTTAATGCCACCACATATCTTCTTGAGAAGGTGAAGGGTATAAAATTTTATGATATTGAGGGATTAGTTGTTCGTGATAGTATATCATGAGACAACCTGGCTCTAGATTGGTCTATGGATATAGATGAAGTCTGACATATTCTTGTATTTGTATGGGTTCTAACAGATATAAGAGACGAGTTGATGCACAAGTCCCATGATTCTCATTTGGTAGTTCATCTAGGTATATCCAATATCAAGATATGTGACACCAGTATTGGTGGAATTGGATGAAAAGTCATATTATAGGTTTTATCACAAGGTGTTCCCCCAATCAACAGGAGTAGGTAGAGCACCAGAGTCTTGTAGGATTATTAGAGCTGCTTCTAGTTTGACAGTGGAAATTTGAAAGTTGTTTCCCTAGAAATTAATTTTTTTTATCTAGGTCACGTAGTTGTATTGATGCTTTTTGGGTTTTCATTGATAGACTAGAGAATGTGGATCAATTCATTCATATTTGAGAAACATTTTAAGTGAATGAGCGGGGAAGATAGTATGTCCATGAGATCATATCAAAATATTTGGTACCTCATACTATCATTTAAGATATGAATGTTCATTTCACATAACGGTTCTGGATGGCATTGAAGAAGGCCAGAGGAACATAGTTTCTACTAATCTTATCATTTAACCATCTAACCGATGGATAGTCAGAACAAAAGATACAGGTCCTATAGGACTTACTCTGGGAATCAATCCTTGATTTTTGTGATTCTTGGGAGAAGCATACCCATCTCCTTGATTTCTCACATAGTAGAATATTTTAGCCAATAATTAAGATGGTTTCTTTTATGGACATATATGGTCGGTTATGAAATTTACTTCTATGCTAGTTGGTGGCAGGCCATGAAGCCCTACTAGGACCTCATCTTGTACATTAGCCTTTTGAAAAATTTTATTTGATCATGATGTGTTTGAAAACTACATAGTATAGAAAAAAACGTTATGTTGATCACAATAGATGACCTATGGAGTTAAATGTTGAATTTCCTATTTTCTTACGAGTATTTCCTTAGTTATATAATAGGTAGTTACTGATGTATGGGATGTTTTCCCCATTATTTACCATCATTCTTGACTCTAGAGTGAGTAAGAATGGTATCTTGTAATTTTTATTACTCAGAGTTACCATGTCATACCTAATGTCTTCCACGTTTCAATGATTCTCTAGTATCATTCTGACTCATCTCATACATTTATTCCTGAGGGTGGTAAGTTAGATTTTGATTCTACTTTTGATAAGAATCCAATACACATCATTGACTAGAGCACGATGGAACTTCGAGACCATCTGTTCCCTCTATTATAGATTCTATATGAACATGGTCGCGTTCAGGATGAGACATGGGAGTGGGAGGCCGATATACTTTTCCAGTGTTATAGTTTCTCATAGATAGTGATTCACCACAAATGGTAGGTGAACTCAATGACGAGTTCTTTAATCTGGGTAAGACTATAATAACCTATATTTTTACTCCCGTATAGGCCCTTTATGTTACTTCTAACTAATTTTTTAAAGATTTTAAAGGATTATTATTGAGTTAGATAAAGTCCCAAAAGATTTCTCGGATATCATTAGAGCCTAAAACCCATATGTTTTCTAAAAATGACAGTATCGCAATGCTAGAGTAAACTTTGTGCGTAGGTCACACACTTAGATATAACCATGAAAATAGTCTTCATTTTTTGGTAAATCCATCTCACATAGTTGTTGCATAATTTCCATAACCATCTGGAATAATCATGGGTTAGGACCTTTCCTATATGTTCTAGTTCATGGTTGGGGAATAGTTTAGAAAATTGTGAGGACAAACTGTGCATAGTATAAATTTTTTGTATTATTAAATTTTACCCTTTATGGTCCAATAAAACCTTCCTTCATCCATAATATAAATTCCTTTGCAATGAACAGATATTTTATCCCATTTTGGATAATTTGAAGTCATATGCTCAAGATCAAAAAAACTCTATCATCTATGATCCATTTGTTCATTAGTTCTTCATGTTGGATACATAATGTTAAGTACTAGAGTATATTTGAGCAATTATTCTTCTCTCTTTCCCTCAACCTATTTGTTGATGTTTTATTGTTGTTATGTTTTTATGATATATACTCCATTCCAAGATAAATCAAAGGATTATACTACAGTAGTGGATTCATACAAACCTAATATGGGTGGTCTATAACTCATCCCTCATGTTCATTAATTTGGAATTATCAAGTGGTGTACATCGATTTCATTAGGTAATTTTTTTTGAATTTGTATGTCATTATTATAATCATAATAACATCTTGGTTATTCTTAATCGAAATAAGTGATTTGTTGTTAAAGGATACACTAATAACACCATTTGTAGCATGTATGATGTTATGTCGTAATTTTGTTTTTGGTTTTTTGAAACATTTAACTGTTGTTTGGGTGTTCCTTGGATTGAAAAATATAAGGGAATATTTCTCTATATTAATGGTCTGGATTTAAATATTGAATTCCAGAATGGAAAGTACCACGTATGGTAACCACTTTACCCACCTAAGGAAAGTTTATAAAATAGATAAATTAAATTTAAATGTAAATTGAAACTTATAATAATTATAGGACTAGCCCTTAATAAATATAAATGAATAAAAGGATTCATGTTTGAATCAACCCTTACCATGTTAATGGATGGTACTATATTGAACCATGATTATTGAATACTCCTTAAATGGATTAAGGGATTGATTATTTGATACATGGACTTATCACACTAATTGAAGGCCATGATTGAACTAAATTGACTTATAGATTAACTAAGGCTTGATTAAATGATTGTATTAAAAATTTTACTTTTCACGCTAATGAAATGTAATGTATAAAACATTATTAAATGCTATATAACATCATTATAAAATATTTGTGGACTTAATCAAGCTCACTATTGAATCAATATAGAATACCTTTAGCACTTAGGAACCCCATTCAGATTCAAGGATACAACCTTCTTATGTTGATCCCCACCTAGAACCCATTATTATCTAACTATAGTTACCTGGTATGAAACCATATGATCCTTCATGTATTATTACAGGATTACTTGGATAAAATCCTTGGATGGATCATGGATATGTAGGTTCCATAATTATGACCCATCGACCCCAATAATTTCATAGCCCATTTTACCATGGATGAACTCCTTGGACTTAGTAGATATATAATTGTGCAATTCCTTGAAATATTCTCCTAGTATTTCCATCATACTATTTTCTATGCCACATTTACTACTGAGTTGGAGAAACTAGAGGTATACATTTCCTTTGTTATTACCTTGGGATGTAATTATTAAATATCTTTATGGTTTTCATTATTACAACTTGGAACATTTAATATTTCTAACATGCGACCTATTTATAATTTGGTCACAATGAAATAATGATGGTTACATATTGAGAGACTAGTAGAGGGATAAAGAAGGTATATTTTCCTTTAGTTAAATTGTACTTATTTACAATATATAGGCATGCTTACACACTATTGCATTTCCATTACATAGACTAGATTGAATTTACATTATTGGTTATGGACCGCTTTGATATATCTCATACCCTCTCGGGGAACTGTTTGGTACCAATAGAAAATTAAATGATTGCAGGAGTTGGTAATTGGAAATATCTAGCTTCAAACATGGTGTGTACTTCAATAATTTTTATGGAAAACATTTGGAACTGAGTATACAGCATGTACTCCAAAAGTACATGGTGTGTACTTCAATAATTTTTAAAAATTCCCCTTTTCTCACAAGTGACAAGAAATGGAAAACATACCTGAGAAAAAGATCTAGGTTCTTACAATATCAAACATCATGTACCTTAGTTATTAAATAAATACTAGTACTTTTTTATACATTAATAATAATGGAATCAAGATCGTAATCCATTAAAGCATAACATAGGGGTAAAACATAGAATTGTGGAAGACATATAATCTTATAAAATTATTTTCATATAATTCAATGCTTAAATCAAAGGGAATTTTAGTGGTAGTTTTTCACTCCCAAAACCATCTTTGTAGTTATGGTTTTCTCTCATGACCATCGTAGTAGTCAGGGATTACTTAGAATACCATCTTATCAGACTATATCAGTTTCTAAAAAATATTAACTCCCCATTGTATATAGTTATATCTTATGAGATATAAATATTTTCCCAATGAAATTTTGGTAGTTATAGATCTCATATTTTTCATAATTATATCACACATACCAGTTCTAAATGATCAAAAACAATCATATCATAAAACATTAAATGAAATGTGTATCATAAATATGTCTTGTTATCATAACATATGAAAAATATACATATTTGATAATAATTTCATTAAATGGATAAACAATGAAAAGAATAACCTATCATAAATGTATAACCCATGAAATTGAAATAGAATCCTTTTGTATATAACCATAAAATTAGAAAAATGCTTAATAATCTTCTTTTAAACAATATAAAAACCTTTAAGAGAAAGAATATGAATGAAACCCTCACATCATATCTATATAATGGAAAAAATAACATTATTGGAATATATATTAGATGGAAAATAATTTGGAAATATATTTTTTAAAGGATATCTTGGAAAAAACTACCTTTCTACATTGATAAAATCAACTGAAATTATAAAAAAATTGAAAAACATTATCTTTGAAAATAAAATTGAAAAAATATAATGATTTCATGAAAAATTTGAAATTATTTTACATTGAAAAATAATGAAGTAATTGTGATTAAATTTTGAAAACATTTTTTCTCAAAAAACATATAATGGTGCATCAAAACAATTTGAAAGACTTTTCCCCAAAACCATAAAATGTAAGCATCAAAACATTTTGAATTTTTTTTGAAAACATATAAATAATAATGAAAAACTTTTGATAACCATTTTCATAAAAATTATATAACTGAATATTGAAAAACATTTGAAAACAAATTTATTTGAAAATATAAAAATGAATATTGATAGAAATTTTGAGAACATTTTCCTTTAAAAACATTTTAAAGAAGATTGGAAATAAATTTGAAAACCATTTTCCATGAAGACATATAAACGAAACATGAAAATAATTTAAAACATTTTTTTAAACATAAAATAATTTTTAAATAATTTTACCTGAAAATTATCTTGAATTATTATTTAAAAAACAATTTTTGGAAATAATTTTAGAAAACATGTTTCTGGAAAATGAAAATAGATTTCTGATCAATTTGATAAATAAATCCTAGTTTTTATATATAAAAAATTTAATTATCATGAATAATAATGAGTGGAAAAATGCTACCAGTCCATGAAGATATCATGATTCAATATAGGATAATAAAATTCATGAAAATTATTGAGATATGGATCATTACAGTACAACAATAGAATCATTTTAATAAATAATCCTGATAAATGATGCAGTTGTAACAAAAAATACTTACCACATGGGAAAAATTTAATCATTAACCCCAAAAAATAAAAACATTAAATGAATAAAAATGGAATAAATTTATGTTTATTTATCATGTAAAATATACAATTGATGTATATACACATCATAGAAAAATATAGGTTCATAACAATGAATTTCCCTCAAAAAATAAAATTTGATACAAAATTACCATACCAATTTTGTAAATTTTGAGTCATAAAACCCCATGATAATAATATAATTATATGGATATGTATAACACTATATATTAAATTATATGTATGATAAAAATAATTAATGGATAGATTATAAAAAACATAAAAATATCTTAGTGGTGAATAAGGCCTTAGGCTTGATGAAAAAAATGCGAGACTAGAAATCCAACTATGAATTAAATAACCTCTAAATCATATGATCCATGAATTAATTAAATCGATTTAGATACTAAATATAAATAAATAATTGTAATAGATTATTAAACAGTTAATATTTAATAATTTTAAACAGAAAACACGAATTAGTGGTGAATATAGTATACTTCTAACATAATTAAATGCGAGACTAGAAAACCCTTACCGTATGTATTGATTTATTTTTAAATGTTAATACCTCATGTATAAAATATATATTTTATTTATAAATATACTAAATAATCATATTAATATTTATAATACAGTATAATATTTTATTATGACTTCAATTTAAATATTTATTGACAATTAAATATTATTTCTACATTTCAGGTTGTATCTGCTTTATTTTTTTTTATATTTTTTGACTTATTATTCATGATAATATTACTTATATATTAATTTAACTATTTAAATAATTTGAAACATTTTAAAAATATCATATATATTTAGTATATAAATATTTATAGTAATTCATAAAATATAGAAATATGAAATGAAATACGCCGTTTGGAAAGATAGTAGGGCATACATATCCAAGAACGATGTTTTTGATTTCTGGTTGAATTTCAAGAAATGAATTAAATGGCAAATATTTATAAATTTATATTATTATAGTTGAATTAATATGTAATAAAAATCATATAAAACTTTTAAACCCATCCATAATAAATTCCATTCATGGTTTGAATGAGTCGCATCTCTTTGAGGAAGTTGTAGTCCACATATCAGAATAAAAAGTTGATATATTTACACAAACATGAAATTATGAAGGTTTAATTTATTTAATAATTATATAATAATATTGAAATTATAAATATAAAATATATATAAAATATAAAAATATAATTTCCATCAAAATTCTCTGCTATGAAAGACTAGTTTTGGTGGGATGACATGAAAAGGGTTGTTGAAAATTTGTTTCAAGATGCCTCACATATCAATAAGTCAAGGATAAAAACCGGCCCCCAACATGTATATTATAGTCCTTAATATTTTTTTATGTGGAAATGGGAAAAGAAAACAGTGGATATATGAAGAATAAAATCAATGGATGGTCAGGAAAGATGTTTCCACATGGGTTATTGTCAATCTATCCATTAATTTTTATCATTTTATCCCTATATATGAATCCCATATTGTATAAGACTTATTATGAATTTATATTATTGTAGTTGTAAATATTTACTGTGTTCCCATCTCAATTTCATCTAACTAGTACCTTAATATTACATACTATTTTTATAAATCCTTGTATAAATTCCTTTTCGATTAGTTTACAAACAATATCGAATCTCATACACAAATGTATGTGTAATACGAATGGGAAATTAAAAAAATAGAAGATTATTTTTTTTATTTTGAAATGAATTTTCGTGGCATATGCTATGAGATCATATCGTTGTTATATTATTCATAAAACATTTATCATACCTCAATATATATAGATTATTTTTAAAAAAATTATGGGTTTCCTTGTATTTAATCACATTATTGGGTGGAAATGGGTGAGAATTTCTAGTTTTACATAGCCCAATGAAATTTAAATCAAAGAAGATTCAGTTGATCAATAAGATAATTGTAATAGAATATAGTTTTCTAAAATCTAATATGGATCATCATTAATGACTGATTTAATTCTAGGTGAGTTATCATGTGTTCTTGAAAATCTTCCCAAGGAATAGGTATAATCATCTTGGGAGTCTTGGATGGTTATCTACTCAATACATAGGTCCTTTTGAGATACATTAACAAGTTGTTGAGGAGGAATATTGATTTCTTCCATCAACATTTTTTTCATTTCGTAATTTGTTTAATGTATATCAGTTGATGTAGTATCAACCAGATCTAGACCAGGTGATTCAATGGGATCATGTCAAAATATATTAATATTATATATATTTTTATGAGGATATACTTATTTCAAAAAAGAATAAAAATGTATTTCATGAAAAAATAACCAATTTATTGTAGATTTATGGTATCATGGTCAGTTTCAGAGATAAATATGGGTTCATGAAAAGGATAATATAGATAAATGATATAAACAAATCACTGATAACAACGTATAAAAAATTATTAATGATGAAAAGACAGATGGTGTAATGAATTTCTTACCCCTAGTTTTAGTTACATAACCAGTTATTTATGTATTTTAATAATATAGTGTGATTTTGTTATGTTTTTATAGGTTCAAAGGTGTTTTAAAAATCATTGGAGACTTTTCTAAAGGTTCATTGGTTGATTAATGTTAATATAAACTATAAACACCTATTAGAAACACCGTATGGGATAAAAAGGGGTAGTGAGCAAAGAACATGGTTGGTGTATAATATTTTCCAAACCATGTTGGTGTATAGAAGAAACTATATGAGCCTCTTGTGATTTTTAATAGAGAAAATCCCCTAGTTGACACATGTTTTTTCTAAAATTGTGATTGATTTATTAAGTCAAGATCACATTCTTGTTTAGTTTATGATTTAACTAACATTAAACCCTAACCACTCACCTTGTTATTTGAGATCTCAAAATAATGGTTCTATTTTTGACTATGTCTCGGGACACCATTTAATTTCACAGTCACACAAAATCATGAATTTCTTTTCCAGCCAAGGCTTTAGTGGTAATTCCATTTATCTTAGGAGACTGTTTTTTTTCATTTCAAACATGTTGGAGATCCAAATTATTATTTATGTTCTCAATAATTTCCTTTATTCTTTGATATTTTTTCATTCCCATTCTTAGATCCTTAGATATAATACTTAGTGTATATATCCATGTTTCATAATGTTAATTATGATGTTTAATATCTGGATCTAGGGAAGGATGCATGGTTTTTAATCTTATCTGGATAAACTTTATGTCATTATGTGTTTTCACTAATGTTCCTGAGGTAGGTGGATTCCCATTCAACTCTAGTTGATGTCATCCTGATGGAATATTTTGAGAAAAAAATCATTAAGTTATTATGAAATTAATTTGATATTCTGGTTTAAAACTAAAATAGTGATGGTTTTATAAAATAATATAAATATTATGGGTTTTTAGAACATATAATTTGATGATAGTTTTGAAATGATGATTTTATAATTTATGTTTTGATTTGATAAATGTATATTTTTTTAATGAATGAATGGGTTTCAAAAGGTTTTGGCTATGAAATTGGACTACATGGTTGCCATGAGTTTATTTTTCAAAGACATGAACCTACGTAAGGGTTTTGTTACATTGGAGAACCTAGAATTGGTTACCTTGTAATGAATTCGTGTATTGATTACAGAAAAATCATGAGTATATAAATAACACTCAAGCATAGATGTGTGATGTGTGGATGTGTAAAATAAAGGAATGGGTATGGCAAATGGGATTTTAGAAAATTATTAATATCTTATTCGATGGCGTTAAATAAAAAATGTATTTTTTTTTGGAAAACTATATTGGTTTTGTAATTAGCTTCATTAAATTTATTTAAACTAATTATATAAATTTGATAAAACGTTTTTTACTAGTGGTGTGAGGTGGAAAGTTAATGGGGGAATTCCTACTGTGTTTATACTCAACCCATTCTTCATCACTTGTTGTTGGTTTTTAGTTGTCAGCTATCAAGAAACAAGTAAAGGAATATTAACATAGTTATTTAATGGTTCATCATGATGCATTGTAAATTTCTTAATGGGTTGTACATGGAGTTGGATGGGAGTTTTTGAGTTGATGTATTTGATGGAATGAATTTTTTTTTTCATAGTTTTTAATTATATATTAATATGGCTGTTGGTTTGGATATTCTTTGAGTTTTATTTCATTTTACTGATTCATAAGATAGTGGATTCTTTGGTTATTTTATTTTGTTTTTGTTTTTATAGTAAATAGGATAATCATATCCCATATTTTTATGATTACTTAGATTTTTTTCCACACTTTGTGTCTTAGGGATATCACATAAAGCCTACTATCACCATCCTTACACCTCAAGGCTACTTTGGAGAAACATGTTGTTATAAAGATCAAGATATCATTATTTCCTATATTAGTACTTGAATATTGTTATTAGTCCCATAGTTCTATTGGGGGTATGTGGATGTCATTTAGTTGGAGCTAGATAGACATGAAGTCTCTCATTTTTTGTCTGGAGTAGATGAACTACCTCAATTAGAGATGGGATTAGTATGGGGCCGAATGGGGGAGTTAACAACAATGGTAGACGATATTGATTATTGGATTATATTACTATGATAGACTATAGGATCTAATATTGTTGTATATTAATATTTTCTAAAATGGACCACTATAATTTATAAGATGGTTATTTTGGAGATTCCATGTTAGGTTATACAATCAACATGGAATAATGTTGGACATTGATCATAACATTTTAAATATTAGGAGATAATCTCTATACTATTACTACTACTAAAATTTTGATATTGACTAATATCCTAAAATTAATCATGAATCATATAAATTTATTGATTTTGAATTTAAAATATGTCCTAAAATAATGGTACCACATATTCACCCCTAATCCCACTGAGTGAAACATATTCTAGACGGTGGAGCTATAAGTGGTATCATATAGTGGGCTCCTTATAGTGATATAATCTAGCTATTCTAAAGTGAAGAGTATAAGAAATGAAGGATCTTCCTCTTGTGGAGAAAAAAAGATAATAATGATGATTGTAATCAATGTATTTCATACAATACTTAGATGATTGGGAATAAAAGACTAGTAGTAATTTTTATTAGTGATATTTTATCCAATGGAGTGAAAAATACAACTGATGGTAATATGAGTGGAATAATTTCTAATAATTCCCTTAATTTTGATTCTTCAAATGAATCCTGTTCAATTATTTATGATTTTGTATCAAATAGTTATATTTATTTTCCATTCAATGATAATCAGATAAATATATCCAATGACATGATAAGATGTATTGTTTGAGGTATCAAGTGTCTTCATTATGAAAAATTGATGACCTATGAGGTATATAATGTAATGGAAGAGGAATTGGAAAAAATTATTGGTATATAAAACCCACATTAATAATGTGTTAAATAAAAGTATAAAACAATTTCCCATTGACATAATACGTATGGTAAATATTTTTTATAATTTCAACTAAATAATTTTGAAAATATTTCATAGAGATTCTATTTCTATGAGCTTTCCATGTATTTAGAATTTAGTGAAGAATATTCTATATATGTCTATAGTGTTCAGAAAAAATAGATATAGGACATCGAAAAATAACCAAACAATTTATAAGATGTTCAATGGAATATAAATGAACATAAAATAGGTATGATGGTGAAGGATTGGTATAAAAAGATAAGAATGCTTGAGGATGATATGTACTCCCTCAACATAATGTTTTTAGATATGGAGGAGAGATTGAATAATAATGAATAACAATATGCTAAAAAAATTATAGAAAAATATATGATTATCTATGAGAATTAAATATGTATGATTAATCCAAGAAGAAAATGAGATTATTCTTTGATAAACTTGAAACATCCTTTTAGGTGAAGGAATCCCATAACCTGTAATCAATCTTTTGTAATATTGAAGATTATGTTGTCGGTACTGGTTTTAAAAAATCTGGGAAATTTTATCATGAAAATATTTATAATGTAACCTCATCAATGGTGACTGAAAAAAATATATCAAGTTATATTCCACATGAATTGTGCAAATGATTTATATTTAAACATAGAAAATATAATGGTTCATAATCTATGAAATATTTATAGACTGCACCATAAATGAAGAGAAGGTGATTCATAGTCTATTTATTTGCAGTAGTATGTTCAATTATTAGGTGTTGGAATGATATTATAACATATAAATTCACAAATATAAAATAAGGATCACATTTAGGTGTAGAAAAGATAAAATATTATAATACCTATACCAATGAAGAAAATTTTATATAAAAGGAATCTCTCAACAAGAATATATTTCAATTAATTCATGATTTATATTATTTGAGAAACATAAGAATTATTTATTGTAATGAGGGTTAGTATGTACCAATCACGAAGAAAAGTATTGATAAATTTATAGGGAATTCTACAATGAATGATAGGTATGAAATAAAATAAGTTGATAATTTAGTCATGAAATGTGAACAACATAAAAAAATGTTTAACAAATTGTTAACCAAAGGGAACATTTTGTGACCAAAATTTTATTCAGTAATATAATTAAAATACTCCATAATTTCATAGATGAAGATTGTGGAATATTTATGTTGAAGGGTCAAATATCTATGAAATTACAAATAAGGATTCCAAGAGATATTCCACAATCTACAAATTGGAATAGAACACAATATAAATCACGTGGTATATCATATGGAAATTCTAATAATACACATGATTATAGGAAAGAATTAAATTTTATTTGGAAAAACATTTTTAAACTAGTAAAAAACTACAGGAAGATGATAAAAATGATCACGATAAAATGAAGAAAGTGATCATAGAATATGAGATTCTACTTGATGAGACATTTTCTATTATTAAAAAAACTGATCATGTTAATACACTTAAAGGAAGAACACATAATATTTTTGAATGAATAGTTATATAAAGCCCATAATAGTTTTCCCGAGATATGTTGAGATGATTCATAATCATGTGCATTTAAGAAAAAGATAGATCATATGAATTCAGTTAAATGTAGAACACATGAGATCTTATAATTTCTTATACTTGTGAAACCTTTATTTCCATCAAGAAAATAAGTTCATGTATAGACATAAATGAATAAAATATAAAATAGTTTTTAATTGATGTATTCATCTATGTGTCATGATAGAGGAACAAGTGTGGTTGAATATACCCATTAAGGATTAAAAAATTTTAGTTTTTGAAAAGGGGGAAGTCTATATATGTACACCAAAATAATGTAAGGAAATACCCACCTAGAAAAATATTTATAAGATAATAAAGTAATAATCAGAGATATAATTTGTTTTGGGGTTGTAAAAATAGAATAACATATGTTGAAATAGTGAAATTTTATTATCAATTAATATATTGAATAACTTGTGTGGACAACATGAAAAAAATAATTGAAGGTGTAACAAAAAATATCAGAAGGAGGAATTCAGGAATAATCATTTATGTCACTAAGTAATCTAATCATATATTGCTGAATATAATTATATTTCAATCCCAACTGACCTTACCAGTAGATATTAAAGAATCTTGAAGGGTACATGATAAATTATGAATCAACAATCTCATGTTAGAAGACGAAATGTCATCCTTCATTGGATCAATCCTTGAGTAATGTTTGATGTGTCTTATATAAAGTTGTGATTTTTGGAAGTATTTTATCTGTATATAGAAGAATAAAAATTGTGCCAGTTATATGCTGGAATAATGAATCATTGTATGTTTGATATGGGAGAAGTAGAAGAGAATGGGTGAGTTAACCCACCAGGGAAGAGGAGTTTGATTGTTTGGTAGTATAACTAGGATCAACTTGTGTATTAACTAAAAATGTATATAACTAGTTTCATCATGAACCCCTATAATTGAGAAAGAAATTATTATAAATAATCTATTGGTGGAGTTATAATTTTCATGGAAAATAGTGGTCCTTGAACCAAACCATATAAATATAATGTTCTTATATCCATATCATTACTACTGAACATAAGGTGAGATTCGTAGATAACAAATAGTGTATTGTGGACCTTGAGGTGTTAAATTTATTTAGTTCAATGAAATTGTTAAATGAGTATAACACTAATTCAATCCCCAATCAATGGTACTTATTCAATAATAGGACTCGACAATTTTCATAACTAAAATTATCATGGTTTGGATATAAATAATTATAATTCCTCATGAATCAAATATTCCATTATCAATAATATATTATTAAATGATAAATTCAATATAGATAATACAAATCCATATTTAAATTCAAAAACATAATAAAAAACAAAATTCATAACATATAATGATAAAAATAGACAACTAAAAACTACTAAAAGTATAATGAATGAATATATATAATTAAAATAAATTATAATAAATATTAATAAGATTCAGAAATAATTTAGGAATATAGTTGTGTTTTGAGGTTTTATCATGTTGAATTTAGTGTCAATATAAAGAAAGGTGTTTCTTATCGCATATTTATTTCATTGATACGTCTTCAACATTCACTAATCTATTTTTCTATTGTCCTCACAATCCCATTAATGGATCATTATAATATTTCTCATTAATATCAAGGGATTTGTTGTTTTATATAATTTTTTTTACCATTATGGGAAATTATTCATGTGTTAATGAATATATATAGGTTCATTACCTCAATTTCAAATCCCAGATACCTATTTCATATTTTGAGAAATAAAATTATATTTCATTGTGTACTTACCACCCTATGGGTTTTAATATTATTTTTAACAATATATTTATTATAATTACATGTCTTCTTAGTGATTCCTCTCTCATAATCATTTGAATCATGTTCTTCTAAAAAAGTTATAAAAATCAATCATTTCCAAAGTTGTTAAATCAATTATGTTTTTGTAAGGTAAATTATGTGTTGGTTCAAATAATTGACATCCCTGTCTAGGTATAAACAATTTAATGTTGGCTCCAGCTATATTTGACATAGATTTAATATAATGAAAATTTTTGGATGGGTTTTAAAGAATTCATCACCTTCTGCATTAATGATATTTACAATAAAAAACATGGTTTGACACCCCTAAGGTACATTATATGGATAGTTCATAAGTATTTATAGACTATAGTTATGTCTATTTAAACCATTACATAATCTCCTTCCAATGAGAAATACTATAAAAAATTAATGATTTCTTGTGACATCATATAACAGGGTGTTTACCCATCATAACTACCTTTACATTGGTTAATTAATAAGGGGAAATTGAATTACATTCATAATACCTTGTGATTTCAATGTCAATTATATGATATTATCCTGGATTGCTATAATTTAATTAAATATTGGATTATTTATTTTCCATATTATAATTTTAATGATAGCCATTTTTTTATCGAAAAGTAATTTATAGATTCTTTTTAGGTCTCTATAATATAAAATATTAATTCATATAATCCTGGTTATTTATTGGAGAAATTGTGGACACCGTATAATTGAGCTTTCTAACAATGATGTTTATAAAAAATGCATATTTAATATATACATTTCATATTATTCTATAATATCATGTGATAAATGAATTTCAAATAGTAATTAAGGGGTGGTATTTATATTATATATCCCCTCAATGCATTATGGAAACATGAAACAAACTTCTAATATTATCGATATATTCCATATCTTTGTATGTAAGATGTCCTATCATAATGGCCTGAATTAAATATTATGATGTCTATATTTATTATTTCAATCATATTAATTTAACTAACTATTGTCAATGTATATATTTATATTCATTGGAATATTATGACATCCATTTTAATTATTTATTGAATTATTAGAATTATTTATTTTTCAATAATATTTATTCAAAAAATATGTTATGATACATTCAACTATATTCAACTCCATATTCAAAATTCGATCTCACAGATATTTTGTTATCCTTCCCATATGAATCATAAAAAATAAGAATTTCTACTTTCAGGGATATTATTGAATGTATTATTATATATTTAGGAGTTTTTATGATATATTTTAGGTTTTTAAATGTAATATAATAATCTTATGTGTATTGAGTATCAGAGGACTAGTAATATACTTGATCTTATGGAATGTTATCTCTTGTATCATGTACATATTAAGAAATGACACCATCATTTATGAGTTTACAGAGTCATCTGATTATAATAGAACTCCCATGGTGGAAAGAAGGAAAAATCTACGGACATGTTACCATCAAATTAAATGAATCAAACATGACTGGGAACAGATCATGGAAAATATTCTATAAATACTAAAAGACTTTGTGATAACCAATGATTAAAACCTATAACTGAAAAGTACCCCTATTAATATAATAAAAAAATATAATATAGTGATGTTTTCTATAACCAATCGAGCCAAATGATATTTCTTCCTCCAAAAAATAACCTGTCACTTGATCTAAAATAGGCACCTATACATCTAAAATCCTTTATAACATCCATATATTTTACAATATGTTTCACTGAAATAAATAAATGTGTTAAATGTATTGTTGATCATGTAACTATAATATTTTACAATTAATTCTAATACATTTGATAATGCAGCAAATTATATGTATTTTGAGTCAAATATATATGTAGAAAAAAATTTCTATTTCACTATTTAATATTACCACTTCAAAATAAAATTTTTTATATATTATGTTAATTATACTTTTGTTTTCATATATTTTCTATATAATAATAATTTCATATGTTTATAATTTTTAAATTTTATTTCTTAAAAATGAATTAAAAAAAATTATTGGTATTAATTTACATAGAAATGAATATTATATCCTTTCAATTTATGAAAAGATATATTATTTTCATTAAAAATAATTTTTTTACATTTATTTTGTATAAATTTTATTAATGACTATTTCATAATGAATTAAATTATATTTTTATATTATAAATTCCTTAAGTTATTTTAACAATCATTTAATTGAATTTTTATGAATTCTATTGGAAAAATAAATATTCCGAAATCGGTTTTCATTAAATTTTTGGAGTATATATGAAATTAAATTTCAACCAATTATAAAAATTTAATTTCATAAAATGGATTCTATATCTAGTAACATAATTTATACATTTCAAAAGTATGTTACTTTCATTTTTTTTCATTATAAATAGTAACATGGTAAAAACTTGTCTCCATGGTATGGGTTAAAAAAATTTATATTGTTTTTAACATAGAGATAAGGAGAAAAATATATCTAAAACCTTTCGAAATGCGATTAGTTAAGTATTAATATACCTAGAATTATATTATCATTTTACTTGGGTTTATTTTTTCCACATTAACATGAATATGATTATATTTTATTTTAATGTTTTACCTATTAAATAGAGTCTCACTAACCACACTTATAAAATCACCCCTTCACATTACTAAAATGAAAAATATCTATCCATTTTGGTCATTTAATACCCATGAAATTATTTTCTCTGATTGACTAAAAAATTTATGTTACTTATATTAATCTTAGAATGGTATTATTTTAATGATTAATTTGTATTATAAAGTAGGATTTACAATGAAGAGGTAACAATCTCGAGCAGTCTATTTTGAGTAAATTTCTTTCATTATCTTTGAAAAATTTTCTATGACAATATTAACATGATTTAAACAGTATAATTGGTATAAAAAATATATTTTTATGTTATTGTTACAAATATTTCCATATACATTCATTTCTATAATAATTTGTACTGTCGTTCTGGATTAGGTGTGGAGAACAGCCTCCATGAAGTTATTTTTTTATTAGTTATACATGGATGGTAATATATATATAGATTTAATTATATATATGTTTTATATTATGTTATTATGATTCAATGTTGATATATTCTCATAGACATTTTTCCTTTTCCATTTATTGGAAAATTAATATATTACGCATCCATACTTATTTACTAAGTTAACCATTATGTGATGTAATTAATTTTTCAACATTTTGTTATATAAATTATTATAAAAGAGTATATATTTCAAATTATTTATAATTATAACACTATTAATATTATATTGATTATGAATCCATTAACAAGTTGAGAGTATTAGAATCGTCAACCCAAACATGGATGGGAAATTAAACTATTAATAGCATGAATTATGATATAAATGAATAATTGTTAATAAATTTGAAATCAGAAATTATATGGTAATGATATTTTATAATATGCCAATATTATAGGTTTATTATTGAATTTTGAAAAACCTATATTTATTATACAAGAACCTAAGATCACGTATGATTAAATTTAGGAAAAGATATAAGGGTTTACAATACAATATCAATATAAATATTATTTATTTATATTTGAATAATTTTTAGGTGAATTATGTGACCATTATCTCTTAAAACCCATATGTAAATGTTTTTATATAACTTCAACAAAATTTTATCTTTGGTCCATGAATGTTTTCTTTTAGGAAAAGTTTCATTAAATAGTTTTCTAAAATATTATTCTATATTATCAAATGGTTATATAATGTTCTATTAAATGATATTTGAATTTAGTTTCAATTGACTAAAAAATAATTTCATATAAAATTTTTCTAAACTAGTTTTTTTTTAATTTTATTACAATAAATTATAAATAATATTTGTTTTAGCATATAACTCATAAAAACACATTCAAAATATTAGGATAATTATTTTTATTGAAGAATCCTTTTTTAGTTTCCATGTTCATTTCCAAATAAAATCATTTATCAATATTTTAGTAATTATATATATAATTTTTAAAAATGGAAAGGATATATTTCTCATGTATTAAATGATTGGTTGGAGTATTGATTTAATGGTATTTTAATTTATGTCATCATTTATTGATATTTATTATCATACATTAGGGACATGATATAATAATAGTTTCCATATTTATTATATGAATGATTATGATTATGTTATATTTAAAGTTCAATGAAACAATTTAGTTTTCCAATAGATGTGAAAAAATAAAAAGTTGAATGTTTGTATTATATTTAGGCACACATATATACAATTTTCATTATGACATGTATGGATCTGTTTAGTCCCCCACTACATTTGATAATGACTAATATATCATGAAATGATATAATGAGGATGGTCTAGGGATGAAAATTGAATGGGGAGTGAACTCTGTCCATTACTAATAATATAATTTTATATGATTCTAATTGTCCCATAATTCCTATGATATGTTCATATTCAAATTATATAACATTATGAATAATTATAGATTAATGATGACTCATTACTCTTCTAATTAATTATATTTTAAACTCTAATTATTTTTTCCACGACCCATGATAAGTGATCATTGACTGATATTTTATGAACAACCTATGTTATTATAATGTAATCATGTCACTATAATTATTTTACGATTGCATAAGATCAATGATGTATAACTCAACTAATTGTTTTTCTGAGCAACATATCTCATCCTCTCAATTGTTTTCCTTTTCCATAGGTTATGAAAAAATAATATAATATTAGGGGTAAATGGTGGTTTTTATGAGAGAACACTATTATGGGAGATCATTAGGACATTTCATGAATTATGTAAATAATTCATCTACTATCCAATTAAAATAAACTTTTTTGATTCTAAGGATTGAATTATTTTTTAATTTATTATGTTTTAATATATAATTATTGAAAATGTATATACCTTTTACATGGGCCACCTAATATGGGATTATAATGGGTATAGTTATTTTATCGGATTTATTTATAAGTAATATGATGAAAGATGTTAGGACATCATATACAAAACAAGTAATGATATATGGTGAACATAAAATTGTCATATATTGTAATATGGTGTCATTATTTACTATATATAATCATTAGTTCTCATTATTATATGATATTATTAAATTATTATTATAGTTTTATAATTAAACTGGTTGTTTTTTGTTTTTCTAATTGGATGGAACCAGATTTAATCTTCCTGAAAATGAATGTGGATAATAAAAAAAATTATTTTCATTTAGATAAACTGAATGAAATTGAAGTTGTAATGAAAAATAATGTATCTATTCTCATGAAACTCTCTCAAAAAATTAATCATGATATTCTACAAAATTATAAAAGTAGAGACCAATTCACCCTTGATGCATTCATTTGTAAATATACACTATATTTTAATATGTCTTTTGATCCATTAGTAGTGGAGAAATGGATTAGTACAACCATTCTCAATCACTTTCGAAATGATAAATTTATTCAAAGTTGTTATAGTTTAGAAGATGAATAATAAAAATTGTGTAATATTATTAATAATATTAGTAGGGAGTTAAAATTTTAATTCATGTAATTAATGGTGTTTATGTAGTTATTTTTTATTATGTACATTCCCAATACTCTACAATAAAAAATTAAAGGGGTATTCATTGTTGTTAAGATGAATGATGATGGATCTATTCAAACTGGTGAGAAATATTTTACATGACCTATGATATGTGACTCTAAAATAATTATATAAATTAAATTAAAATTATATCTCTTCTTGAATATTGTAAAACCTTCTTACTAAAAAAAATTATCCATAACAAACATTTGTATCTTTGAAAAAATACATCAATTTGATCTAAATGTGGAAATCGAGTGTAAATTCTAATCATTACCATTCTTATAAAGAGATGTAATATTTTTATTTTTAATTAAATTAAAATAATATTAAAAATGGTGGAATTTAATTAAATCCTTATTTATGCCTAATGTGTAGAAAAAATCATGGTGTGAATTTTTGTATGGGAAAGAAAAAATTTAAAAATCTTGAAAAGAATTATTTGATGAACATGAAATTTGATGTGATATAAAGATAAAATGAAATGAAATAAATATAAGGACATTCTTATTGAGTGAAATACCCATGCTCCAATCATATAACTAGTTATTTTATAGGAATTATTTCAACCACTGCATAAATCAAAGTGTCACTGATGACAATCGATGTTAAAAACATTTAAGTAAATAATCCAATGGAAGAACTATATGATCATAAATACTACTGTTTTCCACAAGGATGATGTGGTGAGATATAACTATATCATCCACTCTAGAACAAAAATTATCTTATGTGATTTTGATTCTACTCAATCACTTATAAATAATGAATTTTTAAGGGTATCTCCTAACCTCATTAATGTTTAAAAGTTCTATTTTCTATGAAAACATATTATTGTAGTCCAATCGTTTCTCTTATATATAGAACTTGTGTAATAGTGGTTTCATGGAATGTTACGACTACAAAACATCTTATTCATCATTTAGAGGAATTTTATTTTATTTTGGAAATGGATTATATTTCTCTATATAGATCACATAACAATTACTGAAAAGTGTAGTGACTTTTAGTATCCAGTTGAACAAATTATTATGAATAGGTTTGAAGAAAAATAAGAACTAAACATGTAGATTACTTATAATGTATAAGAGTTATTACTTATTCAGGTGGGTATCTAGTTCAAATGGTAAGGGGTAAAATAAACATTAATGATACGAGTTTTTTTAATATAATGAGGTATTTCAGGCAGTCTTATATGTATTCCCTCAAATAATAAAGCTTATTTGTTAATAAAAATCATTAAATGGGTGATTCCTATTTTAAATACTTCTTAAATAATGAAAATTTTTTATTTTAGGGAATAAAAAAATAAACCCACATAATATTTGGATAATGGATTAACTCGGCCTACTATGCCACCATGTGTTGCATTTGATCTTTTCTTTCAAAACGTATTTGGATCACTTCACTATTAAATTAATCTTCTAGAAAATAAATAGATCACTATCAATGAAAATTTTTATATACCATATATTGATTATTTTATAAATCAACTATAAAGAACAAATTATTGTTATAGAATGACCTCTGCTATGAATATCATTAGTTGATATTCAAATGGCAGGATATATGCAGTACATCATTTTATATAATATTAGGTCATTATGAATTTATATTTATTCAATTTTTAATTATTGTATCCATTGTAATCATCACATATCTAACAAATAGCGTCTTTAAATAGTACCTTATACAGTTATTATGAGTCTGTATAGAATGGTTTCCCCTATGTTCTAAAAAAATTGATGAGCTTGAAGAATATTTTATGATTGTGTTGATGTAATTATGAAAGGATGCGTAGTATATTAAATTAGTAATAAGGAATTATGTCTATATAAAGAAACATTCTGTAGTTAAATAGTAATATTTTATTCGATATGATTTGATACTTCGGTGAAATATTTTTCTAAACATTATCATAAATTATCCAGAGAGACTGAAATCCATAGATATGTTTTTAGCTGGGAAATTGTAATGTTTTCTTGATAAATTTATCATCTAAATCAAATCCACTAGAAAAGATGGAACTAAAAGTACCAACATTATTTTATATATAATAATTTTTGAAAATTCTAATGAATCAAAGAGAAGGTCAATTAGGGTACTTTTTCTCACACTTCCATTATTTGGATTAGGGATTCTATTCTAGAATGATGTAGAAAAGAAGATATTAATTTGAATTATCATGAAGAATGAAATGTTGAAAATCTATTCCTCCATCCAATTGATATTTCATAATAAAACATTCCCATCTCATGATTTCAAACTGGTATCTATATTTTTTTAATGATATGGAGGCATTATCTTTATATTTGAAGATGTTACATATATCAATCATAAAATCACGATGTATATGTTAAAAAGAAATTGTTATATATGATCCATGGAAGATGGTTGGAAATGATTAATTATTATTACTTCTAAATATATTTCCACCCAATGAAGGAAAACTAGGTGGTTGATGCTCATATTGGGAATGATCCTGCTATTTTTTCAAGGATAATAAACGAAATACATTAAATACATATGAATTTATATAGGATTTACTGTAAAATTAAATAGAAATAAGAAATATCCTATCAATATATGATTAATTTATGACAATAAATTTTATTTGGATATTAATGATTCATATAAATAGGTTCTAGAATATAAATAGAATTTAATGAATACTACATATTTAAATATTAACAATGATTAAGTGATAAGATAAATTATCTAAGTATGTGTCCCATCAATACATGATTTGTGAATGGAACTATCAATTTAATCTCATAGTTCACCATTATATTCTGATCCTAGATGTATGATGGTGAATAAATATGTTCATGAATGTTTCCACATGACAAATAAAGATATGTATTATTAGGTATTTATCTTACTGATTAGTATTCTAGTTGGTAAAGGATGTGTGCAGAAATTTTATAGAGATCCTAAAACTATATAAAATAATTATGTTAAGAGAAGAAATAATAAATTTAGTTTACATCATGTGAATACCCAATGATTCTAAATGAAAAAAATGACATTTTGGTTATAAAAAATAACCATACCAAGTCAATATATTCAATTAGAATTAAAAAACAATAATAAATTGATAATATCACTCATATATACATTATGTTTGTGGTATGGATTAATAAAATACAACTTTCATTCATATCTAAATTTACATTTATGTTTTACCTCATTGTTATAATAATGTAATATGAATGATATAACCATGGAGTTCATATTTATAACTTTTTATATTGCTAGGAATGATGTTTAGTCTTATTTTACCACTCATACCCTATATGATTTGTTTATAGTTTTCTCTCTATATTTTATAGTTTTATTGGATCAACCCCATCCTCTAATAAAATTTTCATCCTAAAATAGAATTAAATCAGTAATAATTACAATTATTTATTAGACAGCTACAGAATAAAGTATCAGCCTCTAAAAAGATAGAATATAGTTAGGAAACATAAACTATGAAGATCGAAGGTTGTTAAATAAATTGAAAATATGGATAGAGAAATCCATAAACACATATGAGTTTCCTATAGTTGAATAACTATTTTTTTTGTCATCATTAGTTATATATAATGTTCAATGTTGGTTATAAGGTGATCCAATGCATATCTTCAGAGAAAAATTTTATGAGATATAGAATGTAGGGAATGTGAAAACCTGGAAATGTCAATACAAAGAAGATTATTTTTTATATTGAGATTTTAGATTTTTACATTGTATATACTATGAACCACTCATATGATCCCAAATGTGTTTGATGTATATATTATGAGAATGTACATACAAGATCTATTTAATACACCAATATCAATAGCTAAACCCTTAGATAATTCTATATCTTATGAGGAAAAACTATTATAAAATATTGATGTAAGAGATAAATTTCTATGAAATTAGAAATATTTCATTATAAAGGATCTCAAGAGTAATCATAAAAACATAAAGAAAATGTGCGAACTTGAAAATATAATGACAAAAAAGTACCCAATTTTTGCCTTTGGAATGATATAACTTTTAAACAAACATAATTATAAGGGTATAATACCTATCATCATGATATTTATTACCATTTTTATCACTAATTAATAAATGAGTACATTGGCATGTGAAGACATCAAACCTAATGTACTATTTTGAAATATTTCATTTCTAATATATATAGTATCCATATATGTTTTTTAATAAAATTAACTAATAGTATTCATCATCTAAACATCCATTTTTACACATGTAAAAATGAATTCATATGTTTTCAATATTATGGAAAGAAATATATAAGAAATTTAAGGAAATAATAATCGGTTTTATAAAAAATTCATTGATTATAACAATTTCATTTAATCTTACAAATCTTAATGTACAACTATTGATGAAATAATTTATTTAAATTAAAAGATATTTTATTAAATAAAATATTTTATCAATAAATTAATGGGTTTTACTAGAAACTTAAGTTCATTAAATACAGTTTTATACTTACAATTAATTTTTCTAAAGGTAAGATTCATTTTATTTTTATTTCTTAATTAAAAATTGATTTCATCCAGCTTTGGGTATTAAATTTGATAAAAAAAATATTTACTATATTGAATCATAATGTAATTTTTTTCATATAATAATTTTATTTTTGTCACTGTGAATAGTAACCATGACATTAATTTGTCACCATGTTAATGGTTAACTAGATAAAAGTGGTAAAACATTGAGATGATGAATAAAATATCTCTAAATCATTGTTAAATTTGAATGGTTATGTATATTTCGTCCCACCCATAACTTTTTTAATATTTGGGGTTTCTATAGTGCTACATGAACTTGCCATTGACTCTTATATTTAATTGATTAAAATATTTATAAAAATTACTCTAACTGTCCATATAAAATGGATCCCCTGCCTTAAATTATTCACAAAATTTGATCCCCCTGTAGTTAGTAGGGCCTTCCAAAATAAAAACCTAATAATTTTCTGGAAAATGTAGATCATTATTCTCAAAATAAAATCCTTTTAAGTATTAATGTCTATGAAAAATGTTGTAATTATATTTACCAATACATTATACCTTATTTCTTCTATAACCTAGTCTTATAAATCTATAAACATCTAAATGTGATGATATTAGTTTCAATAATCTACTAAAATATTATAATATTAATGGTAAAATTATTTTCTACCTCATTCTCATATTATATGAAATATTGTATTTGTTTTTTCATATGAGTGGAATAACAACTCCATTGAAGATATGTGATTAACATTCAATGTCATTAATACATAGATTAACATATATAATGATTTACAAATTATATTTTACATTTATTATATTATTATAAATCTAGAGAGATATTTTTTTAATTACTTTATTTCTATCTAATATTTGGAAAATGAAAACCTAACTTATGTGTATATAGGGCCTCTTTCTATCATTATGTGATGTAAAAAACTATTTAATATTCAAAATATATGAATGATTAATAAATATTATATATGGAATAAATATACCACGTGTAACATTATTGATATTTTAGAGATGGTGAATTCATAAAAATGGATGAGGAGTAAAACTATTACACTAAAATTCATTGGAAATGAAATATTTATCAAACTAAATGTTGAATTTAACGAGTTGGTATTCAGAATTTTTTAATTATGATTTTTTATGGAATATAATATCATAATATATTAATGAATATGTTCCTAGTATAGAATTTTAATAGAACTAAATTTGTTATACAATATGTTATGAGTGTACAAGATGAGTACACATAACTAAGGTAAGGGTTTATATTATAATATAAATTTTAATCAATATTTTTTATTCTTTGATATTTTTTTGGAGAGTAACGTAATATATATCTTCAAACCCCACATATATATTTTTATTTGGTTTTTTATAGGGTTTATATGTTTTCGGTTCATTCTTATCACTTTTTTAAAAAAATTGTTTGTCGTCATCAGCACATTTTATTGAAGAAAAAATACCAAAATTTATTTTCTCATTTGAGAGGTAACCCATTTTAATTTCTTAAAAAAAAATTCTATGATACTATTATTTTTTATGGAGAGACATAGTTAGCTGATAGAGGCATCACCACTCTTATGAAAAACTCAAGGAACAAGGATAGACATGGTAGGTGTTTTAAGTACATTTCCCCCAAGCAAGGATAAACACTAAATGTGGAAGGATCATTTATGAAGGGAAATATGAGAGGTGGATTCCTCATTCACTAAAAAAATTTATCATTGGACACATTAACATTTATATAATATAAAGTTATATTGGGGAATGAACTAGAGTTCTTTTCAGCAGTATTACGTTACGCCTGATTTGTAACATTAATATTATGGAGGTGGAATCTAATTCCAATATCATTGTTGAATTTATTCATAATAAAAAAAATTAATTCTTTTTTACAAATTATTTCGTCCTATAATTTAAGTATTTGATTTGAAATAGAAAACATGATTCCCACACATAGAGGAAGCGGAACCTACAACTGATAGCCAAACAAGAAAAGGTAGTGATATTTATTATTTTATTCGTTACTATAACACTAGATCTATTTCCCCATATTTTGTTATTATATTTCATGGATACAATAATGGAAGTAATCACATTATGCCATATTTATGACTTTTATTTTCTAGATGTTGTAATTAAAATTTAATTTTTTGTGAGTGGCTATCCAAAAAATTTATGAAATGATTCTTTGTTTTACAGTCTACCTCACATATATCTTTTCCTTATATCATTAACATTATTTCCAATGATATTTATTTTAATATATTACATTAATATTATCAATGATAATAATTTCCCTTATATTCATTTAATTATTTATCTAAAACTATATCAAATAAATATAATAATTTTCTTTATGATGAATGAACACTTTATCAATTCACTAAGAGGATTTTTATATATTTCAGTATCCATTGGTGTTTATGTTGATTCACATGGTATATGAACAAATAATGAAAACCATGATATTTCTATCGATGGAATATGATCATTCAGTTTTTAAATATTTATGATATTTATTTAATTTTATAATGGTAATGGTAAAATGAATTTGTTATTTTTCATATAATCTTTTAAAAAAATATGTTTGGTTTCCATTTTTAGATGTTTTTAATTATTATTAAATATAATTTGTTGTTTAGTAATATATGTCTCATGATATTGTACAAAGATGATGTGGGTGACCCCTTTCCTTCCCTAAAAATAGATGTAAGAGTGAATGATGTCCTATTTTTGTGATTTTTCCACTATGTGATGTTGGTCTTTGCAGTGAGCCTTGACAACTAAAATTACTTTTATTTCATATAATAATGAAATAATTATTTTGGTATGTTCTTCTAAATATGATATAATCTCATGGATTATATTAACTAATGATTATTCCTACTTCTTATGACTAATTTTTGTTAAATGGTGATTTATTTTTTCCATGTCTCGTGATTTATGATCTATGACTGATTGGGTTTGAGTATCATGTGTGATTATGATTCAATCACTCCCCTTTTATTATTGTATTACTTCAAAAAAATTGAATTATATCTCTAATATTTAACTATACTGATCATCTTATTTCATTATTTTTTATGTTTCTACATTCACCATGTTTTAATATATTGTTTTAAGTAATATTTCTCTCACAAGGGTTATATTAGAAAATAACCTTATTGGAGGCACAGAAGTTATTTCATGAGATATGTTGATATTATATATATAATCAAAAGACACAAAATATATAAATATATGGGGTGAAAATTTTTGTGTGATTAATTAATATTTCATCAAAAATGATGAAATATGTATGTATGTTTCTCTTTGGTTGCCACATACAAGATAATAAAACACATGCAACCTATTCTCCTAAGTGTTTTATTTTTTAACATCAACTCTATTGTGATCTCATTGGAAAAAAAATTTAATGTATTAGAACATGTATTTTAGAGACATTAACATAAATCCATGTTGGGAAAAGGTTAATTTTTAGGACCATATAGAACCCACAATAAAAAATACATAATAATAATTACATATATAATCATCATAATTAATATTACATAACCAATTCCAATATATATGTACATAATCATAATTAAAGTTCCATGCATAGATATGTACACCAACATTTTTTTCCCATGTACCACCCCTAGTCCAAGGTATGTCACGTTTTTTCATTTTTATGTGGTTAATGTTGTTGGGTAATGATTGGGACATTTTGGGAATATTTTTAAAATGATTGGAGGATTTTCAAAGGACAACATTTTTAGCATATTTAAGGGAAGCTGTGCCACAAACATAAGTAATCGTTCAACTTGGGATAATGGGATTCACACTACATGAGCATGGTTTATCGTACCATTTGAGGAGACCATGTGGGGTTCCCGTAGATACAATATACAAAGCATGGTTAGCCCAAGGTTCGTCTTACTGTGCGAGCTTACCATGCACGAGATTAAAAATTGGAATTTTAAGTCTTGGATCACTCAATATTTCCTTTAGACATCTATTTTCTTTCCCAAATAGAACATCACCCGTTATTTCATCTTCTCAAGCAATATATGACCTATAACAGTCATTTTGATCATGATTCAAATGGTTTTCGAGGTGTATTGAAGGTGGTTCTCTTCAGGTTAGTCTTATATTTGATTCATTCTTAGTTTCAATTAGATCCACATCTCTCCCTCTCTTAGTTTTTCTAATCTTCAACCATATCATTTTGATCTACGTTTTTTACTATTTTTTTATATTTGGGCATTTTTTTGTTAGGAAAAGTGATCTAAGGCAGTTTTGGAATATATTTCACCATGATTTGTAGTGAGGTTTTGAGTTAGTTGATTTTAAAAAAACCCTAAGGTATATAGATTCACTCAAGACTCTATTATTATAGAACTAGAATCCTTTTCTTCAATTATTTGGTTTATTTGGATTTTTTTGTGATTGTA
The DNA here is from genome assembly GCA_963277665.1 of Viscum album. Classification (NCBI taxonomy): domain Eukaryota; kingdom Viridiplantae; phylum Streptophyta; class Magnoliopsida; order Santalales; family Viscaceae; genus Viscum; species Viscum album. Next base: position 739,239,679 of record OY728165.1, read on the forward strand.
ATGTTTGTTGTTTTATGGAAACTCATTTTTTGATGCTTTTTGGGTTTTGTGGAAAATGGGGTATTACGGTGAAATGTTCTTGATGTGTGATTTTAAAATTTATATTTTACAATTGGTTTCTTATTTTGATTTTTCAAAATTGTTTGTGTATATGATTTCAAATAAAATAGATGTTTTATTTGACGGTAATGGGGTATTGTTAATGTCTTAAGAGGTTGTTTGTGTTGGAAATGGTTTGGTGTATAATGTTGTGGCCTTGATGTGCTATATGTTTGTCTGATATATTTTTATTTATGAATGTGATTGAAATGGATGTGAAGTGGGTGGGGAGTACCACTATAAAATGGTTATGAATAGTGGATGAAAGAGCCACTATCAAGGTTATGTCGGTGAGTATTACAACTAGATTAGGAAAGTAGTAATCAAGAATGGATGAGAGGTTCCACCCAGATTGTTACATCTGGTTGAGTGTGTGAATATCTTTGTATATGATTTGATTATGTGTGTGGATACTAAGTTGAAATGTTTGCACTAATATGTGATGGTAAAATTTATTATGGATTGTTTTTGACTTTCCCTTGAATTGGTTGTATTTGGTTGAAAAATGGCTAGGTAAGGGTGGGTTTGGATTACTATAAAATTTTTCACTATTTAATTTTATAAAAATATATTAATCTAAATGTGATAATGGTTCTTTCCTACAAGAATGTGTAGAGTAGTCATTGGTAGAAAACCTACAGATTATCATTACTCACTCCTACTTTGGAACATGGGTACTTTTTCTGACGTGGTATTCTGGGAAACAAGAAAGGGTAATGCATCATATTTTTCTAGTAGTTAATTTTGTTTCTTGTGTGGTATTATGGTTCTTGGAGCATGGAGCATGGTTTGGAGATGTGGAGTTTGTTATGATTTCCTTTGGGTCTTGTTGAACAGTATTTCATTTGGTACTCTGATTTTGGTATTTTTTATGATTTAGATGTATTGAGTTTTTGTAAAAGTTATGTTAGAGTTTGGTAGTTTTGTATTCTATTTGTAATGTGTTATCACGGTTTAATTTATTTACATAAATCATGTAGTTAAGGTCAGTCATTTCTTATTTTTTTGCTTAGTTTTATTGTAATGAAAAATGTGTAATGACCAGAATTATTTTTATTGAAACTTCCTTTTTATTTATTTAAATATATTATTTTGTAAAATGGATATAGAAAACACATATAATATTTTTCTTTTATTATATCACATTCTATTTAATTGAATGTTATGTATCATTAACATTGATAAATTAGCTATTGAACAGTGATCACATGATTGTTATAAGTATAGGGTTTTTACAAATCCTTTCGATACAGAAAAAGGTGGTGATGTACTCCACCAGTTGGATCATTCCTTAGAAGCCCGTTTATCAGATCTTTGTAGGGGGATAAAAATTTTTCTCTTTTCCAAATACCAAGACCAATCCTAGATCCTATAACTTAAGAAAGATAGAAACCATTTATGGGTGAACTTAAATCTCATCGAGATCACATCCATGTTCAAAAAATGGACCCCTGAAAGCCACACCATCTCACATATTACTCTTAGGTAGTATGTTTTTTTATTAATAGGATATGTATCAAGACTGAAACATTATGATTATTTAATTCATTTTTGTAAAGAACAATGAATATAGTTTTATTTAATTATTATTTTTAAAACAAAATAATTATTTTTATAAATATAAAAATTGAATTAATAAATATATTTTGATGGATTAGTACATAATATTTTTATAAAATATTATTATTAAATTACTTTAATTAAATGTAAATTAACATATAATTTTTATTAAGGAAAATTTAATTTTGATTAAGGTCTAAAAACTATATCTGTCAACATCCATCAATTATCAGTAAATGATTGTTCTTATTTTAGAATTGAAAATGGACATATTTATCTAATTATTGGGGAAAATGAATATTATTTTTGGAATCAGGACATTAAAATTATCTAATAGAGTTTTTTTCATAATTTCTTGAGATAGTCGATTTTTTTGTAAAAATTAAATACCATATAAATATATTGTGAGTTTTATGATATCATAATGAACCAATAGTGTTGTAATAAACATTACAAAATAGATATTATACCAAATATATGTTTTAAATTTAATATTATTTTATTTTATATTTTTTTGACTTTTTTTTATAATGCCTTTGTGAATCCTCCCTAATGTATAATATATTTTATGATTTTATTTTAATTTTATTAATATTGTAACTTCACCTCTATATATTCAAGGAAAATATTTTACTATCATCATCCAATTTATATATAAAATATTATTTCCCGCATCACTTGGTCAAAAAACGTGGACAAATATAATGGGATTGTTTGTTGTTTTGAATATAGAATAATATAGATTCCAGAACTTAAGTTTGTGAAATATTAAATAATTCCCCTATGATTTCCTAAATAAACCCACAAAGTCTCCCACTTATATTCACAAAAAATATTTAGATCATATCCATACATAGACCTTACCTATCTATAATCCTAAAAAATCCCCCCAAGCTATCGAAAAGACCCTCTTCAAGATTTTGGAGTCATAGACTCAAGTAAGGATTCCTTCTTTTCTAATTTTCATACATTTCCATGTGTTGTTACACACTTTCATTTTACTTTGAAAATTATGGGGAATGTTTTCTACCCTCCCCCAAACATACCTTATTGTTTTTTAATGATGATATAACTCTTTATATCTCATTAATCTATCCCGTGCACACATATTAGCATGCCCAAATTACATAATATTTATTTCATTTCTCTTATTTCTTCATGTTTATATAATATGTTATGAATTATATTTCAAATTTAAATACATTATGACATGTATTTATAAGAAATTATTACATACCATTTCAATTATATGTTATTAGATACCCCTTACTCTCTCATCAACCATTTTTATTAATTTTTAGGTCACACCGTAATGCAATTGAAATTGCACCATGATTTTCTGTGCCAAAATTATTGTGTAGGGGATAAAATAGCCTTTCCACTATCAAGGGTGTTTTATTTTATACACATGTACCTTTTTATTAAGGAATTAATTGTATTTATTTTACAGACCTTAAACTTGGAATAAATTATTTTGACGAATGAATCCAATATTTATTAAATATGTGGAACACATAAGCATATGAATGAAATGAAACTGACCTGTGCACCTAGAATTATATAGCACTCCATTGAATGGGGTAATATTTAGTATCAAGATTCATTATGTTGTAATAGGGTTTGAAATTATTCCTTGATGTTAAATTTCCAACTATCATGTCTTGGAAATTTAACCTTGACCTATGATGTACTTTTTAAGGTTGGTTCTACATTTCCATGTTATAATTATCATGCTATTTCATGCCTTTATGTTCATGTTTTTTTATAAACCATTGATATTATTATTCCCTTATATTTATTTTCTTACTCATGTTATTCCATGTCAATTCTCTTACTAGTCTTTATATCTCACAACTTTCTTATGTATGTCCTTAGGTAATCCCATGCAATGTTAAGTACAAATGAATGTCGTGGTAATGTAAAATATGTTCTCAATAATGATGTTTCATTTTACATTTTTAATTTCTATGTAATGTTACTAACTTCAAAATAAATAATACTTGTGAATGTTTCATGTTGTTTTACGTGTAATTTTATGTCATTTAATCATGGATTACTGTAATAAAAAGGATAGGGTTGTTATAATTGGTATTAATGGGAGGTTTAGTTATTTTTTGGGATTTGGATTAGAAAACTATAGTGTATTCCAGAGGGATAATTATATGTATAAGAAAAGCATTCGTAAATCTTAGTGATTATAGAGTATGTTTCGTATCAAGAAAGTACATCCATGTCAGGATACAAATAAGAGGGAGTGGATCTGGCACAAATGTTTCCAGTGGTAAAACCAGAAAACACAACATTGAGCTTGTGTGCATGACAACATTCCTTGATTCAATCTTAGTTTTCCCCTCATAGAGTATATGATTTGATAAATTCATATGATTAGTACTAATCATTATTAAGGGACAAAAAATGTGAATAAGATTGTATATTTAAAAATAGATCATGGATAACATATAATGATTCCACGAAATACATAATTTAATGAAACTATTGTATTCAATAATTTATCACATTGAGGTAACAACTGATGTAATGATCAATGTAATGACTTCCCTTATGAGATTACCAATCAAATGGGAGAAGGAATGGAAAAAATTGTTAGGATTATATCTCAGATAACTCATGTTTTTAATAGAAAGAAGATTAGTAGAAATTTACAACCTCCATTAGGAACAACAATTATCAATCGAAAGATTCATGAGACATAGGCCTTCTCTTTTCTATTGATCATCCAATCCCAAAATCACTGAAAATATATCAACTCTATTTAGAAGATATTCTCCATTTCTCAATTCCCTAAAAGAGAGAAGTTTCTTGTGGCTTCTTGTTTTATATTGAGTGATTCTAATTAATGGTGCGCATCGATCAAAACTACAAAGACTGGTGAAGATATTTAGGCAATGTGAAGGAAGGATTTTTAGAAAAAAATTGATAAATATTTTCCTCATACCCTTTAATATAATAATGAAGGATAATTACCTTCCCTCAAGAAAAAATATTACAAATCCATCTAAAAATAGAAGAAAAACATACCATGGCTTGAACGATATTCCTTTATCATTATTGTTACCCTCAAATTCATGGTTGGCTAGTTATTTGGTGGGATAAGACATACTACAGAAATCCCTAGAGATCTATGACTTTGAAAAATATTTGGTAATTGACTAATGTGTCCTCACATTTGAAATATATATCATAAAGTCACAAGGTTAATGATTGGATATGAACTGGAAGGTGGAGTGAAATTATGGTGGTCTTATTGAGGGTTATAACAGTGAAATGTTAACAAATTACCCCACATTCCAAAGGTGTAGAATGAAACATCATGTAAATTACATGAAGGGGTGAGGAAATGATTTATGTGTAGGAAGGAAGGGCACCTAGCCAGAGATTGTCTTCAAGAAAAACCTGCTACTATGAAAGAGGAAGGGAAATTTTTGGTAAAACCTTAGTGCATTGTTCATTCCTACAAATTAAAGTAAAAAATGGAATTTTTCCAATTAATGCAATAATTAAGGGTTTTCAGAGGAAACAAATAACCTCTAAGGTAGATAAGAAGATATTTTTCCCTCACTACCACTAAAGTTAATATTGATAATGAAGTGGTGATAGGTATTCAACATATTCATAAAATAATTAAAAATGTACTTTTTTATTCTGGTTCTATGTATTCTTTTATACCCCAAAATTTTAGTAGTAACTATATGAACAACAACACAACACATGGATGCAAAGATTTTGGTGAAAATGATATATGGGGTAATTTTAGAATACCATTTATATAACTCCTCCCTTGCCATAATTTGTTTATTTAAATTATCAGATAATCATATCTACTTCCTTTGGAAAATATTGATGCAATCCTTGACATGTATAGGATATCCCTATATAGAGACCACAAAAATTCATGTGGGAGGGAAATCACTAACCATAAGGGAAATAAACTCCCCGATTCTATACAAGTGCAAGGAAGAGGATGAAACATCTATATCACCATCATCTTAATAATGGATATTACAACCATATAAGAATGTTTATCTTTATAATATGATTGTTTCTATGTAAGGAACCATCCAAAATGAAATCCTATTGTGATATAATTTTCTAATGTTTTCTTAAGGAATTTCTTGGTCTTCCTTCTATAATAGATGTTGAATTATTGATTGATCTTATACTTGGGGTATTTCTACTATCAAATACTCAATATAGAATGGATTTTGTGAAACACGAGGATCTAATGAATCAACTATAGGAGAATTTGGATAAATGTTTTATACACTCATGTGCTTCACCATGGGGTGAACATGTCCTCATAGTCATGAAGAAGGATGGGTTAGTGCACCTTTCCATTGATTATCATGAGACCAACAAAATCATAATGAAGAACATGTATCATTTTCCATGAATTGATGACTTTTTTAGTCATTTACATTGTGAAAAATAATTCTCCAATGTGGATATACAATTAGGATATTACGAAACATGAATTAAGAAGGTTGATATCCCCAAGAGTGATATTTATATATGGTACATGCATTACATGTTCATAGTTATGGTATTCAATCTCACTAATTGTCCAGAAATATTCATGTATTTGATAAATATTGTCATTAGGTATTACCTAGTAATATTTTTGGCAGTATCTATTCATTATCTTCTAATATACACCAAAATTAAGAAGGATCATAAGTATTATTTCAGTACAGTGCTAAAACATTGCGAAGGGAAAATCATAATTCCATGAACATAAAATGTTTGTTCATGTGGAAGGAAGTATCTTTATTAGAGAATATCTTCACAAGAAATGGGATATCAATTGACCCTTCAATGACTATGGTAATTTATTGATGGATGAAATCAACATCTATGATTGATATCACTAGATTCCTTGTATTATTTGTTCATTATCATTGATTTGTGGGAAATTTTACATGATTTTTAAACCCTCTTACCATGCTAACTCGGAAGGGAGACATGATTTCCTAGAATTATTAATGTTAATAGATTTTTGGGCAGTTTAAAAGGAGGCTTATCAATGATATTATGATCACACTACACAAAAGTGGAAATATTTTCATGGTATTCTGTGATGCTTCGAAGATGCACATGGGTTATGTGTTGATGAAAATTGACAAATTCATTTCTTAAGATTCAATTTAGTTGAATGTTAATGGAAAGAACTATCCAACACATGATATAGAATTGTCTATAGTGGTCTTCTCTTTGAAAATTTTGAAAACATTATCTTATTGCGGAGAAGTGTCAAATATATACTGATCACAAATCCATCAATTATATATTCATACAAAGAGTGTTTAATATACACCAATGAAGGCGATTATATTTTATCAAAGAAAATTTCTGAGCAACTCACTAACATCCGGGGAAAGTGAATAATGTGTAAGGCGATCAAAGTATGAAGGATCCAACAACACATTCATTTATGAGAATTGAGAATGATCTGATCTTATTGCTGATAAATAGGAACTACATGGGAATCATATAGGAAGTGACATCATCAATCCCTTCACAAATTATTTCTCAACCATATATTCAAATATGGTTAAAGGATTTTCAAAGAGAATAAATGAAAATTCAGAATAACGTTGAAATAATTAGAAAAAAGAAATCATTAGAGTTCAATAATAATGAAGAAGGTGTTGTAATATTTCTGTCATGTCTATGTGTACCATAAAATCCTATGTTAATGATGAAGATATTTTTTTTATTAACATAGCTCAAAATGTTTTATCCACCATTGAAGCAACAAGATGTATTGAGATCACTAATAACACTATTTTTGGGAAAATATGAAGACAGATTTCATATAATATACATCAAGATGTCTCTTATATTTTCAATTGAAGGCAGAAATGAAAAAAAATCTAAGGATATATGGCAACCATTACCCATAACTGCATTGAAATGGGAAAACATCCCCATGGGATTTTTCATCGGCCAACCTAAAATATCATGAGAAAACAATGCCATCTAATTTTTGGAGCATCATCTTACAAGAACCCTACAATTAATTGTGGTTAGAGAGGATTTTTCATTAGAACAATGTGGACATATATATATCATAGATGTGTTGAGGCTTCATGGTGTACCGCTATCGATTGTTACCAAACTAGATCAAAAATTCACATTTATGTTCTATAAGAGTCTCCAGCATTATTTTAATACTGATTTAGACATCAACATGGCCAATAACCCTCAAACTAGTGGCCAATATGAGAAAACTATCCAGAAACCAAAGTACATGTCGATAGAATGATCAATGGAAATCAATCGAGGATGGAATCAACATCATCCTATAGTTGTGTTCTCTTAAAACAATAATTTCAAATCATGGATCCAAATTTCTCTATATGAATGAATTTTTGGGAAGAGGTGTAGAAAACCTTCATTCTTGGATGGTGTGGGGGATCATAAAATGCTAGGTCCTGAAATGGTTGAGTAAATGGAGGAGAAGGTTAGGACCATTCAACATCACATCAAGGCTTCATAGTGTTGACATAAAATATGTGATTATAATCATTGAAAAGACCTATATCTAGACACTAGAGACATGTAATTCCTTCATATATATCCATGGAAGAGAGAAATGAGACTTTATAATAAGGGAAATCTTATTACAATATTCAATGACCCATTTGAGATCCTTGGTCCCATTGGAGAGGTGACCTACAGACTAGAATTCCCACTTAAAAATCATGTTCATGATGTATTCAACATATCCCTATAGAGAAATTACATACTGTACCCTTATCATGTATTCAATCTAGAGGTGTTACCATTTGATAATGACCTCTATTAAGATGAAAAACTATTGATGGTCTAAGATTATAGAGATAAAGTTCAATGGAATAAGACAATGTACCTAGTCAAAGTGTTATGGAGAAACCACATGTTTGAAGAAGTATCATGGTAAATGAAGAAGGAAATGAAACAAAGTCACCCTCATCTATTTTATTATGGGAAATGAACATTTTGAGGGTGATATTTTATAAGGGGGGAAGATTTTTCCAACCATAAATATTATAAGTGAAATTTTCCATTTGATTTAATTTATGCATCTTTTTTTTAAATGGAAATATAACACACATGCAGTCTATTTGTTTTATTATATCCAATTGGATTTAAATGACTTTTATGTATCCTAACCATTGATCATATAGACATTGAATAGTGATCACATGACTAGTATAAATATAGTGTTTTAAGAAAGAATTTAGGCACAGAAAATGGAGGTGATGGCCTATTACAGGAGAATCGTTCCCCATTAATCCCATTTATCAAATCATATAATGGAGATATCATTTCATCATTTTCTTTAGACCAAGCCAAATCCAAGATTGAATTTCTTAAGTATGATAGAAATCGTTTACACTAGAAGTTCAGGCTCCTTGAAATCATGGCCCAAACCATGTTCCCCGAACGACCCCATGAATGCCTCACCATAACACACCTTACTCATAGAGAATATGATGATGTAATGAATGGATATGTATCGAGACCCTATTATTTTAATTATGTATAATATTTTTTATAGAATAATGAATATTATTTTATTTTATTCTTGATTTTAATGAAAAAATAGTATTTTGGTTAATATTAAAATTTAGTTAAGAAATATATTTAAATAAATTGATAAATAATATTTTAATTAAATATTATTATTGAATTAATTTTACCAAATATAAATGATCATATATTTTTTATTATCAAAAATGTAATTTAAATTAAGGTATAAAAACTATTTTTATCAAAAACCGTCAATTTTCAATAAATATTGGTTTTTATTTAAAATTTAAAAATTTAAATATTTAGAATATTATTTTTATAAAATGAATAGTATTTTTTGAATAATTTTGTCAAAATTTTCCATTGGTGAATTTTTTATAATTTTTAAAGTGTGTCAATTTTTTTGTTAAAAATTAACTACCATATAAATATGGCGTGTATTATGACATCATAATGGACCAATAGTGATATAATAAACACAATAAAAGATATACTAGGAAAAAAAATTACCTTTAAAATAATGTGATTTTATATTTTTTGAACTATTTTATAAATCCTTGGGTAATCCTATAAAATGTATAAGATATTTTATGATTTTAAGGTCATTTCATTAATAATTTGTGTGACCTCCAAATAATAAATTAAAATATTTTAGTACCTTCATCCCCTAGCCTTATAATTTTTTTTTACATTCCACTTTTACAAAAACAATGGGAAAACTCATCGTATGGTTTGTGGTTTTTTATATTTAATTATACGGATTCAAAAACCTATGATGGTAAAATATTAAAGAATCCCCCCTCCCATTTCCAATAAAAATCCACACAATATCCCACATCAATTTAGTAGAAATATGTGGATAACGTTCTTACTCTGTCCTCCCCTCTCTAGATTCCCCCCAAGAGACCTCATCCTATCAACAATCCCCTATTCATGATTTTTAAGTCACACACACAAGTTAGTGTTCCTTCTATTCCCATTTTTATCCAAGTTTCATTATATTGTTACACAATTTTATATTATTTTAAATTTAATGGGGCGTGTTTTATCAACTCCCCAATACTAGTATAATTATTTTTTAATGATTTTATACCCCTTTCTCTATCATTTAGCCCTCCGATGTATAACTGTTACCATACCGAAATTTTGTAGGAGTTATTCCATTTCTCCTCTCTTCGTGTTTATTATTTATGTCATGTTTTCTATTTAAAATTTAAATACATTAGGAAATGTATTTATGTGGATATACTACATTACATTACATTTATATATGATTACGTACCCATTCCTCTCTCAACAACCCTTTATTTGAATTTTTATGAAACACTGTTATGCTGCATAAATTGCTCCAACATTTTTCATGCCAAAATCATCATGTACTGAATATAGTTCCAATTCCGAAATCAAGGTAGTTCAATTTTATTCAGAAATACCTTCTTTATCAAGTACATTCATTTATTTATTACATAGACCTTAATATTTGAATAAATTATGATGTTGAATGAATCTATGATTTATGATCTATGTGGCACACTTAATAATTAGAATTAAATGAATGTGATGGGTGCACTAAGAATTATACACCACTTCAATTCATTGGGTAATCTTTAGTATCATTATTTTCTATATTGGGATAGTGGTTTACATGATTCCTTTATGGGAAATTGTCCACTATGATGTCTTACAATTTTATCCTTGACCAATGATGCAATGTTTAATGTTGTTCCAAAATTTCTAGGTTTTTATTATCTTGATAGATAATTTCATTATGTTCATTTTTCTTTTATTTACAATTCATATTCTTAGTTTTTAGCATTTACTGTATTATGCATATTTTTCCATGTTAATTCCTATATTGGTATTTGTATCTCACCTCGTTATTATGTATATCATCAAGTTATCTAAGGCAATGTTATGTATGAAAGAATTTTGTTGTCATGTAATATATTTTTACAATAATTATGTTGTTTTTCATGTTTTAGGTAGTCAAAAAATGTTCCTAATTTCATAATAAAGTAGAGTTATCAATATTTTGTGTTTTATTTCGTGTAATTTTATGTCATGAAATCATGTATGAATGTAATAAAAAGAAAAGGGTTGTTATAAAATCATTCCCCAATCATTCTTGATACCATCAAAATCTATTTCCACCCTTTGTCTCCATTATAATGTTGCCAAAGTCCAGGTAGCATCACACAGCCTTCTCATCACAATGAGGACAGAGTGGAATGTTACATGTGGTATCAGTTGTTTGGTCTGTTGGTATTGGTTCTCAATCATGGACTTTGAGTTGGTATTCATTCTCAAGTTATTTATTAGGTTAGGATGATATCAAGGAGTCGGATTGTTGAAACATTATTTTTATAATATAAAAGGATATAATTAACCCATTAATTATGAAATTCAATTTACCAAGGAGTTGGGTACATAAGTAATTTGGGGAAACTGTATAGAGACCCAAAACATGACGTACATGGACATTACATTACTTTTTCAGAATACATAATACATAACAAAAACAAACACACAAGGACCGTAATAGTTTAGTGTCTTTGGAAACATGGAACAAAATCTTATAATCATGGTGAATGATCTTAAATATCTCCCATAATGATCTTCCCCAATTGTTTTCTTACCTAAAACCTTTATTTATATCTTGGGGAAAATAAAACATAAAAAGGGTGAGCTCAAATGCTCAGTAAGTGTAAACATAGAGAACATAAAACGATCCATAAACATTTGAATGGAAAAACATGAACATAAAATCTAATCATCAATGTCTTGATCAAAGACATAAATTGTGGAAGTATGTAAGGCATATATCATAATGGAACATAAATACTGATATAATAGCCTGGGAAAAAAACATGTAATTGTGTCAAACCATTAAGAACATGTTATTATTTCTATAGTAGCCAAGACATTGCTTCCATGACCATCATTGTGGACAAAGTCCCTTGCTGAACTGGGTTTACTTGTTGTTCCAGCCCTGTATTACTAAACTAGATTTACTATCCATTCCAGCCATGTTTATATCATGAGATATAAATATTTACCCAATGAATTTGAGGGAGATATAGGTCCCACCCATCTCATAATTAAATCATTCTTAAGTGTGCCACAACATAAACATAAATCATCCATCATAACCCAAGAATAAAATGGGTTTCATAAACATTATCCCATCATAACATAATCCGTATAAAACGAATGGATATCATTTTTTCATAATAAAATTAATACCATGTAAAACATAGAGAAATTATACTTGAAACATACACATATGAAATAATGTCATTTTATATGGAAAATGGTTTTGATAAAACACTTGAAATGAATTCTTGAGGAAAATATCCTTTTTTCTTAAAAATCATTTTATTTTCACAAAATGCCATGCAATTTTAAAAGAAAATTATTTTTTTAAAATAGTCATGAAATATGTTAGAGTAATATTCATGAAAATAAGGCGTTATAAAACCATAAAAATCCATTTATGTCATATAAGATAAAAAACATTCTCCTCGTACTTTTGTCAGAAAAGTGAAAAAGTTCCTTATATGCTAAACAAAAGAATGATTCCTTATATAACACAAAGTAAAAGTCAAAGAGGGGTAAAAATTACATTAAACATAAATGGAATAATATTAAACTCTTTAAGAAAAACATTTTATGGACATGGATGAAAACTATAGCCCCAGTAAATACTTACGTATAAGCAATCTCAGATAAAAATGAGATTGCAAAATTTTTCATTACCTTAGGTCTGATATGATTCATATGTATCTGAAAATACTGTATAATGATTTTAATAATGTCATTGACCTATTACAGAATCATATTCATTGTTGTGATATCATATATGGTTCATTTATGACTTTATATTACCCATTCTTTTTTAAGTTCCATGTTAAAGCAGCGTTTTGGGTATGATCGGTTTATTTATTGTACGTGTTTGGACTTGTTGTTATTGATATTATTATTACTTATATCATGATTTACTTATTTCTAGAATGGAAATCATGATTTATATATCAAATATAATCAATATATATATATATATATAATAGATAGATAAATGAAATCAGATACAATGTTCATGGAGACTGTAGGTCGTACATACACATGAATGCTATTTTCATTTCCTTATTGACTTGAAAGGAAGTAGATGAAATATATATATACATAAATCCAGTAGCTTTATCATGTCATATATTTCATTATTATTCATTATATATACTTTATAATCATTCTTTAATGGTTAACATGGAGAATGAATCTCATCGCGTCGTTGAGACGGTAATCCGTACGTATGCACGAGCGATGGTATCATTCCAATAATTATTGAATTTTGTTGGAGTTGATTATATAATATCTCAGAATAAGTATGATTTTATAATACCTATAAATATTTATTCTTTACACCATTATACCCATCCATGTAAGGTGGTGGTGGAAAAACATATTACACTACGGCGTGGAGATGGTATTCCGTATATACATACGCGTGGTGATTTCATTTTCCATAGGATGGATAGAAGGTGAAATGGGATTGTTTCATATTTATAATAACAAATAATTATATTACTGATACTGATGTTATTACTTTATAATGAAAAAACTAAAGAAGAATAAGTTGAAGAAGAATAAAAACTTGAAAGAATCGGCAGAAGAGATTACATCTTCTTCGACGCACCTCTTTTAAGCTTCCTCTTATGGCACTAGAGTTGGTCTTTTAAGAAGACCAGAACCTCTATAATTTTTCTAGTAAAGTTGATAAGGGAAATGGTCAGGGTTTTTCCGAGCTTAAAGCCTCAAAAGTTTGTGAAGTGAAGAGGGAAGGGGTGCCCTTTTTATAAGGGAGGAGAGGGGTACATTAGGAAAAACATAAAATATTATTTTATAATAAAGTCATATTAAGTTTTTTATAGATAAAAATTGATTTATTTCAAATCATAGGTGGGTATGGGTCGAAATCCTTTCAAAAAATAGGTTTTAGACAAGTTTAGGTTACTATTTTAACCTTATCATTTAGATTTAACTATAAGTTAAATAATTTAACTTTTACCGTGTTATTTTGTTCTCTTACACTATATGGTTAATAAAATTACAACAACAAGCCAAAAACCCCAAAGTGGTTCGTTATTAATATATATAACCTTATCTATGTAATTTTTCAGAACTTTAGATTTTTAGGAATAGAATAACAATTAATAATATAATATTTGTTTTAAAATCTATTTTATGTCAATTTTGACACTATTTAATACATGTTTTTTTTGAAAATCATAAAATCATGAATAGTTCTAAAAAAGTTGATTAAATCAATAATAACATTTCATATTAACCTATAAAATTAGTTTAATTCATAAAAAGTCTCAAATTACATTTATTTGGGTATTTATAACATCAATTATGTAAATATTTCATTAATAAGGTAAATACTACATCATCATTGTGTCATAAATAAATTATATTATTTAATGTTTAAAAATTATTAATAAAATATCATTATGTATTAAATCTCTTTATCTTTATAATTAATATTTATAGTCTAATTTATCTTATGTATATCCCTATATTAAAAATGTTTTAGTTATTAAACTTTGATTTTATCCATTTTAACTCTTCTTTAAATAATATAATAATAATTGTCCTAATCTAATCCAAGTGAAACTAAAGGGTAATATTTTATTCCTAAGGTTGTTTTTAGTCGAATTACACTTATCCCATATAATTAGGACATGTTTTAGGGTAAAAATAATTAAATTTTTAACCTTAATGACACTATTTACTTTTAATCGTGGTAAGTAAAAGTAAAAAGTTACTATTTACCAAAAATTATTTTTATCCTATTGAACAACATTTTAATACTTCATATTAACTTTGTCTCTCAGATTTTTAAAATTCCACTCACAGAAGCAGTAAAATTATGTTTTATTTAAATTTTAAAACTCTCCTAGAAGGTGGGTAAAAGACGGTGAAAAGTTCAATAAAAATTTTATATATCTAAAATTATTATAAAATGACTCCAATGAATTACATTGAACATATATAGGTATTATGTATCAATTTTGACCAAAAATAAATTTAAATAAAATAAATAATTATTTAAATAAAAAGTCGGTTTTTAAATAGTAACCTAATGTTTTCACTATTCATCAAAAGTTGAATGTTTTCAGAAAAATACAAAAAATTCACCCTAGGCTAATTTCAATATTCCTAATCCAAAAATGAAGTCCATTTTGAAGATAAAATATATAAAATTTCAAAAAGTGGGTATTACTATTCATAACGGCTAGTTCATAATAATATTATAATAATATCTTGTTTAGTGAAACATGGTATTGCGTACTACACATGTTATTGAAGAAGGTATTGATTGTGTGTAATACAAGCCAAGTCAAGGTTATGTGTAGTGAAAGCTCCATTTGGTGTTGCGTATAGCACATGATAATTTTGCTGTAATGTACAACACAAGACATCAATGAAATTAAATGAATATTTTTCAAAAAATCTTAGGGTGTTACATTCTACCCCCCTTAAAATGAGTTTCGCCCTCAAAATTCGTCGGGGTTATAAATGGTTTACTACTTGAAAGTTTATTTAATAGAAACCCACATCATAAAAATGAATACCAAAACTAAACATCAAAAACAAAATTATGAAACGTAACGGTTACCCAAATTTACTAATAATAGGGTTTCCACATTGGAGAACATAGGTGAAAATATGGATATGGAAGAGAAATCAAACCATCAAGTTCTTATGGAGAGTGGTAGAGAACATGGCTATGAAAAATCCAACAATCACAAAGCCATAAATTTGAGATAATCAAAGGTATCATCTGATTCATCGGATATAAGGACACTAGGACAACATTTTTTTTTGTTTTCGAGATCATTTCCATAAAGTTGAAGAGTTGTTGAATTAAAATAAATACTTATTTAATTTTGGTACAATATCACCATTGTTCATGCCTTAAACAATTTCTACTTCATCTCTTAAAGAAATGAAGTTGAATTTGTCATTCGTGAAGTGTTAGCGGATCATGTGATAGAACGGTGGGTCA
The DNA here is from genome assembly GCA_963277665.1 of Viscum album. Taxonomy (NCBI): domain Eukaryota; kingdom Viridiplantae; phylum Streptophyta; class Magnoliopsida; order Santalales; family Viscaceae; genus Viscum; species Viscum album. The sequence continues at coordinate 739,255,940 of OY728165.1, forward strand.
TTCTATCTATCTCAAATAAAAGGTTAGAAAAAGTTATTAAACATAAATAAGTCCATATATGGTGAGATTAATTATATATGGTTCCTAAAATGGACTTATACATCGTATATCATACCTCATAATAAATTTAAACTAATTTATACTAACCAGGGACTTCCCATAGGCCATTGGTATGCGATAAAGGCATGTCGCACTTCGGTTGTTGGTTCGATTCCCGCAACCTTGTCCGACGTGGCGGGTTGTCGGCCATCCTACAGGTTGTCCCTTTTTCTGAAACTACATTATTATAACATTCCTGCAATAATATCGAAAAAAGTTATAGCCTTAAACAATACTATCTTATGTCTAACTTAATTCATTCCAATCTTTAGGCTTATCCAAAATACTTCTATCTATGCTCATAGTATAATGAAAACAATTACTAGAAATGTCATCTACCAAGAATATGAATACCATCATTTATCCCCCATATATCATATGATATATCTTGTCGGTCACACTCTAAACATGTTAATACCTTAATAATGTATTCTCTTGAAAAATTAATACCCGTTGAACCGTATTAAAAACATGAATGCAGTTTAAAGTTAACACTTTCCACATACAAAAATCCCAAAATGTCTATATACTCAAACCATGATATCACTTCGTCCTTATATCAATCATGAGCTCATGAATACTATCAAACATATTATTTTCTCCTTATCCATTCATTATGTGCATATCATATAATTTCCAAAAATATCTGAATAACCTTTCATGTTTATCGGTACCATTCAACATATACTTCAAATACTTTAGAAAAATCAATAGATTAAAAATCCTTAGATGTGTCTATATTCCATAGTACCATTACCTATTCAACATAACTCTTGATAAACATAAATCATTCCACTACCTTCTTAAACCATTGACCGAGCTTCAACAATTCTTTCATGTCACATATAATTTGTAGTCTCTTCGTCATCATCAGCATAAATACTACCCATACGACCATGATGATTCTCTTCATGAGACTTTCCCTTTGGGAATTGGTTTTCATAATGCCCGTACATTCCACATTTAAAACATTTAACCATTTTTGATGTCTTAGAAGTACCATTATACTTGTCCATAGTGTTAGCTGAACCTTTTCCTTTGTAATTACTGGCCTTGTTTCCTTCTTTTCCACACCCAAAGCATCATCTAGTTCCATTGAAAAATTCTCCTTGATGTCTCTTCCCACATGATTCACATGAGGTAAATTGAACTTACATTCCTCTATGATCATTATGAAACTCCTTATTTCTCTTATTAACTGTGTTAGGAAACATACCAAAGTTGAGATTATTGATTATATTATGAGATTGTTGATTAGACATAAAAATGATGTTTCGCCTTCCAAATACAATTTCATTTTCTTGATCATTAAGAATATCATTCAATTGTTCATCATACTCTCCATTAACATGAATCTTCTGATTTCCAGCCATTTTCTAAAACCCAAAAAGAATAGTTTGATTGGAAAAAAACAAGCTAGGAAAACAACATAATCAAGGGGAGTAATTTCAATATCTAACAACATTGTTTTAATCCTAGGTTATTCGTGATTTTTATCATAATTCTAGGATTGTAACCTATACTTATACCAAACCTTATATACATCCCTAGATATACCTTAGAAATATCTCTATGGATTTCACTAATGTTTTCACATCCTAGTTTCTAAATGTTAACAAAACCTTTCCTATGATACCAACTGTAGTGACCCAAAAACATGACGTACATGTACATTACATTACTTTTTAGATATACTTAATACATAAAAAAACAAACACACATGTACCGTAATAGTTTAGTGTCTTTGGAAACATGGACCATAATCTTAAAATCATGGTGAAAGATCATCAACAACTCCCATAAAGATCTTTCCCTTTTGTTTTCATACCTAAAACCTCTCTTTATATCCTGGGGAAATGAAAACATAAAAAGGGTGAGCTCAAATGCTCAGTAAGGTTGAACATAGATAACATAAACCGATCCATAAACATTTGAAAGCAAAAACTTGAAGATAAAATCTAAACCTCAAAATCTTGAGCAAAGACATAAATCATGGAAGTACATAAGGCATATATGATAATAGAACATCAATCCTGATAAAATATCCTGGGAAGAAAAAATGTAATTATGGCAAACCATTAAGAAGATGTTATGATTTCCATAGTAGCCAAGACATTGCTGCCAATACCGTCTTGGTGGAAAAAGTCCCCTACTGAACCGGGTTTACTTGTCGTTCCAGCCCTGTATTACTGAACCTGATTTACTTGTCGATCCAGCCATCTATATCTCATGAGATATAAATCATTACCCAATGAATTAAAGAGAGATATAGGTCCCACCCATCTTATAATGAAATCATTCTTAAGTGTTCCAGAGCATAAATATAAATCATTCATCATAACCCAATAATAAAATGGGTTTCATAAACATCATCCCATCATAACATAATCCGTATAAAACAAATGAATATCTTTTTATCATAAGAAAAGTGAAACCATGTAAATCATAGAGACATTATACTTGAAATAGACGGATATGAAATAATGTCTTCTTATATTGAAAATGGTTTTGATAAAACACTTGAAATGAATTCTTGAGGAAAATATTCTTTCTACTTCAAAATCATTTTATTTTCACAAAATGCCATGAAATTTTAAAATAAAATGATTTTTTTGAAAATAGTAATGAAATATTGTAGAGTAAGATTCATGAAAACATGGTGTTATAAAACCGTCAAAATCTGTTCATGTCGTATAAGTTAAAAATATTATCCTCGTACTTTTATCGGAAAAGTAAAAAAGTTCCTCGTATAGTAAACAAAAGAAGGATTCATTCCATAACACAAAGTAAAAGTCATAGAGGGGTAAACATGACATTAAATATACATGGAAGAATATTAAACACTTTATGAAAAACATTTTAGGGACATGTATGAAAAATATATCCCCAGTAAATACTTACGTATATGCAATCTCAGATAAAAATGAGATTGCACAATTTTCCCTTACATTAGGTATGATTTTCTTCATACGTATCTGAACCTCCTGTATAATGATTTAAATAATTTTATTGAATTATTAAAGAATCATACTCATTTTTATGATATCATATATGGTTCACTTATGACTTTATATTACCCGTTCTTTTATAAGTTCCATGTTAAAGCAGTGTTTTTGGTACGATCGTTTTATTTATCGTATGTGTTTGGACTTGTTGTTATTGATATTATTATTACTTATATAATGATTTAAATACTTACAGAATTTAAATCATGATTTATATATCATGTATATTCAGTATATATATATAATAGATAGATGAATGAAATGAAATACACCGTTCATGGAGACGGTAGGCCGTACGTACGCATGAACGATGATTTCATTTCTTTATTGACTTGAATGGAAGTAAGTAGATGACATATATATATATACATAAATATAGTATCTTTATAATGTCATATATTTCATAATTATTCATTATATATACATTATAATCATTCTTGAATGGTTAACATTGAGAATGAATCTCATCGCGTTGTGGAGACCGTAATCCGTACGTACGCACGAGCGATTATATCATTCCCATAATTATTGAATTGAATTGTAGTGGATGATATAATATCTCAGAATCAGTATGATGTTATAATAACTATAGATAGTTATTATTTACACCATTATACCCATCCAAGTAAGGTGGTGGTGGAGAAATAGATTACTCCACAGCGTGGAGATGGTATTCTGTACGTATGTACGCGCGGTGATTTCATTTTCCGTAAGATGGATAGAAGGTGAAATGAGGTTTTTTAATATTTATAATAACATATCAGTATATTAATTATACTTATGTTATTACTTTATAATGAAATAACTAAAGAAGTATAAGTTGAAGAAGAAATAAAACTCGAAACAATCGGTAGAAGAGATTACCTCTTCTTCGACACACCTCTTTTAAGCTTCTTCTTAAGGCACTAGAGTTGGTCTTTCGAGGGAACCAGAACCTCTATAATGTATCTAGGGAAGTTTTTAAGGGAAATGGGCAGGGTTTGGGTAAGCACCAAGGCTAAAAAGGGTGTGAAGTGAAGAGGGGAGTGGTGCCATTTTTATAAGGGAGGAGAGGGGCACCTTAGGAAAAACGTAAAATATTATTTTATAATAAAGTAATATTCAGTTTTTAATAGATCCAAAATGATTTATTTCGAAGATAAGGTGGTGATTGTACTAAATACTCTCAACCAACAGGTTTTAAACAAGTTTAGGTTACTATTTTAAACTTCTCATTTAGATTTAACTCTAAGTTAAATAATTTAACTTTTACCGTGTCTTTTTATTTTCTTCAACTATATTGTTAATAAACTTACTATAACAAGACAAAAGAACCCCAAGTGATTAATTATTAATATATATAACTTTATCTAAGTCATTTGGCTGAACTTTATATTTTTAGGAATAGAATATCAATTAATAATATAATATTTGTTTTAAAAACTATTTTATGTCAATTTTGACACTATTTGGTACCTGATTTTTGTGAACATTATTATATAATGATTAGTTCTAAAATTTAATTAAATCAATAATAACATGTAATATTAACGTATAAAATTAGTGTAATTTATAAAAAGTATCAAATTACATTTATTTTGGTATTTATAAAATCAATTATATTAATATTTCATTAATAAGGTAATTACTACAACATCATTGTGTCATAAATAAATTAAATTATTTAATGTATAAAAATTATATATAAAATACCATTATATAGGAAATATCTTTATATTTATAATGAATATTTATAGTTGAATTTATCTTATGTATAACCCTATATTAAAAATGTTTTAGTTATTAAACATTGATTTTAACCATTTTAACTCTTCGTTAATTAAAATAATAATAAATGTCCTAATCTAATCCATGTGGATCTAAAGGGTAATATTTTATTCTGAAGGTTTTTTTTGGTCAAATTACACTTTTCCAATAGAATTAGGACATGTGTTAGGGTAATAATAATATCATTTTTACCCTTAATTACCCTATTTACTTTTAACCATGGTAAAAAAAGTAAGAAGTTACTATTCACCAAAATTAATTTTTATCTTATTGAACAACATTTTACCCCTTGATATTAACCGTGTCTCTCAGATTTTTGAAATTCTACACACAGAAGCGGTAAAATTATGTTTTATTTAAATTTTCAAACCCTCCTAGGTGGTGGGTAAAAGACGGTGAAAAGTTCAATAATATTTTTATATATCTAAAATTATTATAAAATGACTCCAATGAATTTAGTTGAACATATATAGGTATTATGTATAAATTTTTACCTAAAATATATTTAAATAAGATAAATAATTATTTAAATAAAAAGGCGGGTTTTAAATAGTAACCCAATGTTTTCACAATTCATCAAAAATCGTAAGTTTTCAGAAAAATACCAAAAATTCACCCTAGGATAATTTCAATATTCTGAATCCAAAAATGAAGTCCATTTTGAATGATAAAATTTATAAAATTTTAAAAAGTTGATATTACTATTCATACCGTCTAGTTCATAATAATTTTATAATAATATCTCGTTTAGTGAAACTTGGTATTGCGTACTACACACGCTATTGAAGAAGGTCTTGATTGTGTGTAATTCAAGCCAAGTCAGGGTTGCGTGTTGTGAAATATCCATTTGGTGTTGCATATATCACAAGATAATTTTGGTGTAACGTACAATAGAAGACATCAATGAAATTAAAAGAATAATTTTCATAAAATATCTGGGTGTTACAAACTTATTGTCATGGGAAATCAAATTGTCATTGTCATAGCCAACGACTTGAGCATGGTAATCAATGAAGAAATGAATTCCCACTGGGATATATATTTTATTAGCATAAATATTTATGGTTTTCTATAGATATAATGATTTTTGAAAAATATGGTAAAAATCAAATGTTCGGATTTGAAATGTGGATAATTTTTGTGATTTCAAAATGAGTCAATTTTCATAACATGGTTTATTTTTCATAAATGGTGAAACATGGGAAATAAGAACTTGTGTAAATCTGGTTTTTAATAGTTGCATTGTAATTAAATTTTAAATTGTAATCCTTTTCCTAATAATTTAGTGAGATATATGTTTTTTGGTGTTGATATTAATGGAACCGGTTAGGCATATAGAGGCCAACCAGATCAAGATACTGAAAATGTGGTCTCACCGTAGCCCTATCTGAACTAGTAGCTAGTGGAGTGTATATTGAATGATTTCCATATTGTGGAATGTGGTAATAAAGCCGATGAGACAAAGCATGTGTATCATGTAGTTAAGTTTTCAATGTAGAATCCACCCATATTCATGGTGATTTAGATCTAGAAAAGGAAGTGGAAGGTTTGAATAGAATAAATATAAATTTTTGATTCCACAGAACACCAACAAAGATGAATGTGAAGTTAGAGATGTACGTGTATGAAGATCAAATCTATAAGTGGTGGGAGTTGCTGGTCTAAGCTAGAACGGACCAAGAAATGTCATGTGATGGTGTTGACTAGTTTTTTAGAAAACAATCATTTCCTCATATATTCTGAATTATGTGGATAAGTAATTTCATTCATTTAATGTAAGAGAACCTCTTGGTAATATAATATGTGGCTATGTTTATGGCCTTAGTGTGGTATTTCACCGATCTGTCGAGTATCAAATCATTGAAAGCATGTATTTTTGAAGATGGGTTAAGGGAGGAAATTCATTATAAAATATCTTTGTTATGTATAAATGATTACATGAAAATAGTGAATATGGAAATAGTGGATGAAAGATATGTTTTGGGGGATACAGTCATTGGGGAGGATGTTGGTACCCATGGGAAAGGGTGGGAACTCTAATGATGGGATCAAGATGAATAGTGAATCTTATTTACTTTGAGGTATGGTGTTTGTGACAATCCTCATGGGTCGCATGCATCATATTCCTCGGTAGGGCACGAGAATCTTCATACCATCTTCAACAGTCTAAATTTAGTCATGGTGATTCAATGAATATTACAACTCCTCAGTAGGAAAATAAGGTGTGGATTGTGGCAATAAATAATTTGATGGGAGATGAGAATGTGGTGTTGGATTTTTAGTTGGTACCATCCATGATGTGTGGTATGATTCATTTAAATTATAACATGATGAAAGAATTGATGGATAAATGTTCTTGACATTATTTTATGTCTTCGTGTGCTTTTAGTTTGATGGGTTTACATGTAGAAATGATTCAATCGGTTTAAAAATTCAATCTCATCTAGGTCAAAAATTGTTTTTAGGAATCCCGTGTAGAGCATGATGTATAGTTATGGATGGGGTTTATTTGATGTGGGATTTCTCCATGCCTGTGATGTATTATATTGATATGATAATCAGAATGGATTGGTTGTAAATTGTTAAGGATCACATCTACTATTATACATGAATGGTTTGTTTCACGATGGATGTTGGTGTCACAAATCAATTTTGAGGAGAGAATAATGAAATTTTGGGTGCAACATGTTTGTTGGAACCAGTTGTTTGCACAATCATATACAATTTGGTGTCATTTTCATTGGAACCAATGGAAGGAGTATAGAAGTGCATTTTTCCAGTGGTTGTTGATCATTTTCTGGATGTCATTCTAGATTATTTATCAGGATTTCCACCTATGATAGAAGTAGATTTTATGAGTGATCTCATCCAAGGGATTAGTCCTCTCTCACTTCGATTTTACCAGATGTCTCCAAATGAAATGAGTGAATTTAATGTATAGTTGTTGGAGTATGAATGAAATGGGTTCTACTGACCTAGCACCTCTCTACGGGCATCGACTATTTTTTTAAGATGGTGGATCGAACTCTTTATATTTGTTGCAACTATCATATTCATAATCATGTTTTCATAAAGAAGTGATATACACATCCTTCCATTGATGACCACTTTGATTAGATTATGGGAGATCAGTGGTTCTCCCTGATTGAAATTAGAACCGGATATCATTAGTTTTAAGTGAGGAAGAGGATATTTCATAAAAAACATTCAGAAGTAGATATAGTTTTTATGAGTATGTGGTTATACACATTGGTCTGCCTAATAAACTAGTGATTTTTATAGAATTGATGAATTTTATATTTCATAAATATTTGGAATTTTTTGTAATTGTTTTTGTTGAAGATATATAGGTATATTCGAGTAAAATGGTAGAGCATACAGAGATCATGGTGATAGTTTAATGGGTATTGAGAGATCATCGATTATATTCAAAACTTTCAATGTGTAATTTTTTGATATAGTAGGTTTTTTTATTGTGCATGTTATTTATAAAATTGTTTTTTATATTGATACAAATAAGATAGAGGTTGATATCTCATGGTGACCGCCAAGGAATTTCATTGAAATATAGCACCTCCACTGTCTTATTGGGATTTATCGAGGTTTTTTTCTTTACATCCCATGATTTTCCTCACCTATGATAGAATTTCCATGAATAATGGTCCATTTCAATGAAATGATCTTTGTTATAATTTTTTTAAGAGGTTAAGGGTATCCTTACATCATCCCCAAGCATTGTTTTTCCAAAACCAGGAATTGGTAATGTGGTGTACTGTAATGCATTGGGATCAGTGTTAGGATATTTTCTCATTCAAGGGGATCATTTGGTTTCATATTTCTATCATTAGTTGGGGTTTCATGAGAATAACAACCCAAAAATCATTTTGAGTTCATGGAAATTGTTATTAACATTGAAATGCAGCATCATTATTTCTTCGGTGATAAATTTGTGGTGTTTACCGATCATAAGAGTTTAAAGAAAATTTTCTCAAAATAGTATTTGAACAATAGGGAATGTAGATGGAAGAAGTACCTATATATTTTTGTATTTGAAGTGACGTATACACTTGTTAAAGGAAATTTGTTGGAAGATTCATCTATTATGATGTTTTATGCTCAGGAAGAGAAACAACCATTAGGTTAGTAACAGTTGATGTCATTCATACCCATCATACGATTATAATGTGAGGACCGGTGTGATAAAGTGGTCTTCATTATAGTATCATTAGTTCATAACATGGTTTTTTTAGTTAAATATGCACATGCATAGGACTCTAATTGTATAGTGATTAGTTCAAAACTCAATGTTTGGGAGACCATCGAGGTCTGGGAATTGAATTGAAATTTAGATTAGTGTTTTTGAAATTTTATGGTTGTACCAATGGAATTTAATGAGGCCATTCTAAGGGTTTATCTTCATTTGATATGGTCTATCCATCCAAGGATCCAGAAAAATTAAAATTTATAGAAATCACAGTTCTGTTGGGATGGTATAAAAAAGAATGTGTAAGAGTTTGTTTTAAGATTATTGAATTTTCAACACATCAAGGAAGAGAATCAGTGGTAGATGTATATGTTGCAATCGTTACATATCCCTTTCTGGATGTTTAAATAGATAGCGATAGATATTGTAACAAGTCACCCAGAAATGTCTTGGTAGGATTATTCAATATGGATAATAGTGGATCGACTCACAATGTTAGACCATTTGATCATTATTAGTGAATCTCAAATGGTGGTTGATTTGTCCAAAATTTAAATCTAGTAGGTGGTAAAATGCATGGTGTTATAGTTTCAATTTTATCAGATACTGATTTGGGGATCTCATATCATTTTTTGGTATCCTTGTATAAATACCTTGGGACACATTTGACAATGACTACGCTGTATCATCCTCATATGAATGGTGTAAGAAATCAGATCTTCTTTTCAGGTATGTTTTTCCTTTTCTGGTCATCTTTGAGAAAAAGAGGAAATTATGGAAATTTTCTAATTATACATCATGTTCTTTATGATTACATTCTATGTACTTCCTTATCGTAGGAGGCCATGTGATGGCCGTGTAGTATCCAGACACACGGTCATGTGGGAGTGACTTGGTGGCCGCCTAATGTAGAGTATGGAAACAGAAAGTACACGCCATGTACTCCAAAATTACATGTTGTGTATTTTTTTCATTAAACACACCGGGGTCATGTCTGACAGACAGAACACACCACTTCTAGGTCTCGTTCATCTGTGAGAGTCCGTACGACTGCAGATCTTTGATGAGCCCATGCTCCTTCATCCATCCTCCAAATCGAACATTTTTGGTTCTGTTGGAATTTCATTAGTGAGTTCCCTCATATCCTTAATCCTTGTTTTATGTTTTCCTTTCTTTTCTAAGTTATCATGTGTTGAACATTTTCGATGTTTTCTTATATCTACATCGTTCTTAAGAGATTCAATCTTCAAGGTTCACATATTGAAATCTATTAACCCTGTGGTAGGTGGTTTCTTCCTTTCTGATGAATGTCTTTGAGTATTATGTGAAAATTCCACCAATACCCTTGAATGAGGTATTGCATGTTTACCATTTTAACCCTGTTGTTTTCATGCCATGCTTGTATGCCTATATAAAGGGAATTAGGATATTGAATGGGATGATTGCTATGATTTGGATGTTTCTTCCTTGCTTGTTCTATTAATGATTGTTTGGTCATGTTTAGTCAGTTGGAATACCTTGCCTTTTTTCCATTACTGTTGTTTTAGGGTGGAGAGTTTGTTTTTGGACTTGCTTGATATGTTTTAGACTGTTAGCCAAGGAGTTATATAGGTTTACTTTGCCATATTACACTGCTATACTCATTGACCTACAAAGGGCCGTGAGAGCCTGGTGTAGTAGACTATATGGGGAATTGACCGAGTGAGCTTCCTCAGAGAGTCTTTGAGCACTTAGGTTATAAGGGGTATTGACCAAGTGATCATCCTCGGAGAGCCAAGAACCACTTAGAGCTATAAGGGGAATTGACTGAGTGATCTTTCTCATAGAGCCCTTGTTTTCTTTAGACTATAAGTGGATTGACATCATAAGCTTCCTCAGAGAGTCTTTATTTGAATTGTACGAACTGGGATATAAGGGAAATTTACATAGTGATCTTCTTCATAGAGTCATGGACCTTTGGAATATAAGGGGAATTGACCAGATGAGCTTCCTCATAGAGTCCTTGAATACCATATACTATATGGGTAATGGACTGTGTGCGCTTCCTCAGTGAGTCTTGCTTTACCTTTTACTGTAAGGGGATAGACTGTGAGCTCTTCCTCAGAGAGTCTTGTTATATTCATATACTAAACCAAAGGTTTTAGGCTGAGTGTACTTCCCTTAGGTTTGCTTGTATTCTATTTTGTTAGGATCCTTGGGGATGGATGTGAGTACTCCCCAAAGTGTTACTTATTTAGGTTTAAATGTTTGTTTCTCTGTTGCTTGATTTTGATCTGTGGATTATTTACTGCTTAGTACCTTCCTATTTACTACTTTCTGTACTTTTGCATGCCATATATTCACTGAATATTAGGCATATATCTTCTGATGGTTGCCTACTGGGATTTAGCTTCACAACCAATTTGGGTCATTATTTTGGCCCCAAACAGATTATATTGTTGTAGGTATACATAAGGTCAAGCATCATTATACTTAAGGTACATGACTTGCTGTGGAGATAGAGATAATGGGACCAAGAATATTCTTTTGATGCTGAGGATATATTTATCTTTTATTTTTTTCTTTGGTTTAGTACTATTTTTATTCCAGCATTGTGACTTGTTTGGTTGCTTTCCTCGACATATGTATCATGCATCATTTATATATGTGCCCCAGTTGTTTAATATTCCATTGCTCCGCAGTTTACCCTTGTATGGATGTTTACTGCTTCCACTTTTTCTTTTTTTTCTTCTACTGTGTACTCTTCCAATGAGGGGATAGTTTCCGCACTATCGCACCCAAGAACCTCACTGCTTGTCGGAAGCCTCTGGCATTTAGGGAAATGCGCTTGAGGATATGTGACCAACCAGGTACGGGGCACCTCTGGGTGGCTTCTAGAACCTAGATGTTTCAAAGTGTTATGGGATGAATTATTTTCTCTTCATTTACTATTTGGAGAGTTTATCCATGCATAGGAAGGAATAGGTAGTTGGTAATAAGCTATGCCCAGGAGTAGCTAACCCGTGTACAAGGAAAAGACAATCTACCTCGTTTATTGAAATTTTATGGTTTTAAATTATTACAGGTGATTTTATTTCACCTTGAGTGATTCACATGATTTTTTTGGTTATTGATGATGTTATTTAGGTTCTATTTCTATCACACCATGATGAGATGAGGGTATGCCATCTCATGCATCATATAGGCACTTACTATATATCACATGCCATGCATTCTTTCCTCATCTAGGATGCATTAGCGAGTTCATGTTGTTTTGATAGACGTTTTGTAGGATATTCATTTGGTTGTAATAGATTCCTTGATTAAAATACGTGTTGTTTGATAGGGTATTGTTTTGTGTAATGTTTTTCTTTAATGGATTCCAAACTTTGGTTCTTGAGGTGTTATGGACCCTCATGGACTGGAATTTGGTGGATCATTGCTCTATTTTCCTTATCATAACATGTAAAAGATTCCAGACATTGATTCGTGGAGAGTATGGGCCCTCATGGATTGTAATGTGACACTTTAATTTTACGTTTCAGTGTTTTCTGGTTTCCAAATTAGTTTCTAAGGATTAATGTCAGAAAGAATACAGAATACACGTCGTGTAGTTTTGAATACATGCCATGTGTTATTCTATTTAGGAATATGTAGTTTTTCTTAATTACATGCACTGTACATTTTGTACATGCCGTGTAGTCTCTAAATGTGTCATAGACCATGTGGGAAGAAACGCGGGATAGAAAAATTCTTGTAGGAACACATTGGGTACTAGTTGAACACGTCGTCTAGTCTGACCTAGGTGCCCGGCCATGTTGCGAACAACACAGGTCGATGTTTCCCTTCTCGTACACACCGTTTCTGCCTGGAACATGCTGTGTAGTGTCAGATGTGTATCTGGACATATCTCCAACAACACGGGCCCGGTGATGCTTGTCAAGTACATGTTGTGTCTATCTAGAACATGCCATGTAGTCATTCCTTAGGGGTTCCGTGTGGCTTAACCATGTTGAATGACTTGGGCAGGGGAAGAGGATTCAAGTACACATTGTGTGATAAGCCAACAGGCCATGTGTTTGGGGGGTTACATATCTAGTTAGGGCAGGAGTACATACCAATGTAAATTATATAAGGGAACATGTTGTTTAGGAATGTACACATTTTGTTGTCAAATTTTGTAAAACATGAATTCTTTATTTCTCTTATTCCCTTCTTACACTCCTTGTTTTCAGTCCATGATAACCTTGATCTAAGGAGTGTTCTTGAACTTGTAGAGTCATGGCACTAAGACTTCCTCTGGTTGTGCAACAGTTTCCAAACAGAGATCAGACACCAGACATGGATGATCATGGATTAATTGTAGATCCTCCTGTTTTACAAGCCTTAGCACCATCCATTTTAACTGACATAGGTGTCGATTCATAGTTTAGGGATGGCTTTCTGAGGATGATTCAGACCTTATATAGAGAACTACATCCTACCCCATCAATGGATGATTTGACGTGGGTATTCCAGTAGTATCATCCTCTTACCTTTTCAAGGGATAGAGGACCGCAGGATGCAAAGTCATGGCTAGAAGTGACACTGATTATTTTCAGGCATCCGGAGATACCTTCAAAGAAGATGGTGAAGCTTGCTACCTACATTCTCTGAGACTCCTCCAAGAGGTGGTGGGATGTGATCTCATAGGCAGACAACCAAAATAATATGCCATGTGAAGAGGTTGGGTGCATCTTCTATGATTACATTTTTCTGGAGACCTTAAGGGCTGATCGTTCCAAAGAGTTAATGAGTCAGGGGAAAGGAACTCTTTCAGTTATATAGTATTACTCTCGCTTCACAGAGTTTCAGTGTTTCATGCCTATTCATGGAGGTGATGAGTTGTTCCTTGGATAGAAGTTTGAGGATGGTTTGAGGCATGACATCTGATCTTAGGTTAAAATCTTCAGGTTGAATTCGATATCCTCTATCAGCAACCAGGAACTGATCACAAAGCATAATCTGAGGGATTCTGGAGCTGTGAGCCTTGGTGGTTCAGCATCCAAAGTTAGTGCTCCTCCAGTTGATAGCGGGAAGTGTTTTAGGGATGATACATGTTGAGATCAGAGTATGTGGGTTGTATCTTTCGGTATCCAGGTGGTGTGCTAACAGTGTGGGGGAAGTGGGCATATGAAGCCACGTTGCTTGAGAGACTTAGTGGAGTGTGGATCTTGCGACAATATGATCCATCTTTATCACTTTTCTCACTTATTTTCACCAAAAGCTAGTGACAGGGGTCCTTCTATGACTCTGCATTCGGGAGAAGAACCACCAGTTTCTCATCAGTCAGTGAATTGGTGTCCATCCGGCCATTCTGGCCAAGGAGGAGGTTGTGGCCGTGGTAGTCAATCGCCAGTCTTTCGACAAAAATAGAGTGGATTATCTCAGATTGTTCAAGAAGGGATACAGGGTCATAGAGTAGCCAAACATTTGTAGTAGAGAAGACCCAGCATGATCAGGTTCTCAGACCCTCTACCATTTGAGTTTCAATCATAGAAGCCTCCATTTTATCTCTGACACATTTTGATACAAGGTATTCCCATAGATTTATATCTGTTGTTGTGGTGTAGAGCCTTGCGCTTTCCATATTTTCTTCTCTTGACATCATGACACTAAACACTCCGTTGGGGACTAGAACGGTGAGTGTATGTCAGTGTAAGGAGTTCCCTCTAGAGGTTGGTGGGTGTCACATTCTATGGGACCTCTATGTCCTATAGATGACAGACTATGATGTTATTCTTAGAATGGACTGGTTAGTTCCCTTCAAGGTATTCGTCGACTGTTATCGCTGAAGGGTGTGTTTCACATCACCATAGGGCATGTAGTGTCTTATTAAGGGTGAGTGGGATGTCCATGCGAGCATAGTGGGTCTAGAGCATTAGGAGTTAGGATGTTTTATAGCCCAGAGTTCTACTCTGTATCTGGATGACTAGGGGACATCACAATAATACTTTCCTCTAATAGTGGATCGTTTCGGGGATGTCTTTCTCGAAGACTTTTCATGTTTTCCTCTGGTACGAGAGGTGCATTTGTCTCTTGAGCTTGTTCTAGGAGCAACATTGGTGTCCATTCATCCTTATAGGATGGCTACAACAGAATTGAATGAGCTCAAGAAGAAGTTGGAGGAGTGGCAAGAAAATGGATTTTACCGACCAAGTAATTCTCCTTGGGGTTCTCATGTCCTATTTTTGAAGAAGTTATATAGCACCCTCAGGCTTTGTGTGGACTATCGGATGATAATTCAGTTGATGGTCAAGAACTGATATCCCTTGTTGAGGATAGATTAACTCTTGGATCTACTTCGAGGTGCCAGGGTGTTCTTGAATATTTACTTTAGGTCCAGTTATCATTAGTTGCGTGTTAGACCATATAATATATCTCTCATAACCTTCTGGGGTAGGTATGGCCTATATGAATATATGGTTATTCCATTCGGTCTCACGAATGCACCTGCAGTTTTCATGGCACTGATATACCGAGTGTTCCATCCATACATAGATTTTTTCATCGTGGTCTTAGTGGACGATATCTTGGTCTACTCTCACACTTGAAATGACCATGATACCCATAATGAGATCATTTTGAGTACACTGAGGGAGCATCAGTTATATACTAATCTCTCAAAATGTCACTTTTGGATGGATCAGATTCACTTCCTGGGTCATATTATCTCAGAGGCAAGAGTATCAGTAGAGCCAGAGAAAGTGAGAGCAGTAATTTCCTGTGAGCATGCGAAGAAAGTCTTTGAGGTGCGGAGTTTACTAGGGTTGGTTGGATACTACATATTCTTCATACATGATTTATCACACTTAGAATCACTACTTAATGGTCTTACTAAGAAGGGTGTGAAGTTCTTATTGTCAGATTCTTGTGAGTTATCCTTTCAAGAGCTGAAATGGAGGTTGAATTCAGCATCGATAATAATCTTGCCAGATTTGGGCAATAGGTATATTGTTTTCTGTGATGTGTTAGGTATCGGTCTAGGAGTTGTGCTTATGTAGGGAGATGGAGTCATTGCATACAGGTCTCAGTAGTTGAGGCCACATGAGAGGAATTACCCAACGCACAATCTGAAGTTGGCAGTTGTTGTCCATTCCTTACATATTTTTGAGACATTATCCTCTGGGAGAGAATTTTTTGGTTTTCAACGACCACAAGAGTCTCAAGTACATCTTCGCTCAATGTGATCTGAATTTGAGTTAGTGAAGATGGGTTGAGTACCAACAGTCCTTTGATTTTGAGCTTGCCTATACATGTGGGAAAGGAAACACAATGGCTGATGCGTTGAGCAGGAGGACTCAGATACAGGCAGTTCAAGAGGCCAGTAGTGAGTGGTAGCTTATGGCTCTATTCTCTGAGATACATCTAGAGGTGCACAAAAGACAGGGGCATAATATTCTTTCTTCTGTAGCTATTACCTATACTCTTCTTGATCGATTGAGAATGAGGTGGATATCATATTTGGAAGGGCGAGTCTTAAGGGATAATGTGTCAGGATAGGACCCTATTCCTGGATAGAATATAGGTGAGGATGACATCTTGTGTTTCCAAGAACATGTATGGGTGCCAGCAGACATATGAGGGGAGCTAATGCGAGAATTTCATTCCTCGGTTTGAGCTGTTCATCCTAGAATCACCAAGATGTATCTTGATCTACTCCATTGGTATTGGTGTCCTGGTATGATGAGGGAAATTTCTGGTTTTGTTATGAGGTGTTCCACTTGTCAACAGGTGAAGGTGGAGATCAGTGACTAGCAGGGCTTTTACTATAGCTACCCATTCTCGATTGGAAGTGGAATGAGGTCATGATTGATTTCGTGACTATTTTGTTGAGGTTTCCTCGTGGGAATGACATAGTTTGGGTTGTCATCAATAGACTCACGAAGATTTCTCACTTCATTCCAATCAAGGAGACCTTCAGTGTTGACAAGATAGGACATTTGGACATCCGAGAGATTGTAAGTCTTCATGGAATTCCACAATCCATTGTTTCAGACATGGACTCACATTTAACTTCTCGAATCTGGTAGGGGCTTCAAAAGGAGTTGGGTAAATAGGTACTTTTGAGTACAACTTACCACCCCCAGACAGATGGCCAGTCCGAGCGTTCGATTCATGTGCTCGAGGATATGCTCCGAGCATGCATTATAGATTTTGGAGGTTATTGGGTGAGGTATATACCTCTTTTGTTTTTTTCCTACAAAAATAGTTTTTAGGAAATTATTCATATGGAACCATATGAGGATTTTTACAGTAGGCCATTCCAATAATCATTATGATTGCTGGAGGTAGGAGAGGTAGCTTTTTTGGGACCACATCTTGTTCAAGAGACTATATAGCAGATAGAGTTGATTCAGAAGAGGATGTCTACTACACAGTCTCCACAGAAGTATTAGGATGATCATCAGAGATGACTTCTGGAGTTCGATGTCAGAGATTAGGTCTTTCGGTGTGTAACTCCATGGTTGGGAAACAAGTGGATTAGGATACAGGGTATCCTTTCATCGAGTTATGTCAGTCCGTTTGAGAGTTTGGAGAGAGTTGGGCTGGTTTCCTGTCGGTTGTAGTTTCCTCAGAGGTATCAGGATATGCCCAACGCCTTCCATGTTTTTTAGCTTTGATGTTACTTATCAGACCCATCTCATGTCTTTCAACATGAGGAGGTTGAGTTAGAAGTGGATGCATCATTCAAGAAGAATCCTATCCGGATTATTGATCACATTATAAATGATCTCTGTGGCCGGTTTGTTCCTCTAGTATGAGTGATATGGTAGCATGGTTGGGTACATGATGAGACATGGGAGAGGGAGGCTAATGTATGATCACATTGGCTGGTGTTGTTCGGGGTTTCTTCCTCTATGCCGCACTATGGAAATTCGGGGATGAATTTATCTACCGGGGAGGTTTGAAAGAACCCGGATCTTACTTTCATGTATGTTTTTCCTTTTATGGTCATCTTTGAAAAAAAGTGGAAATTATAGAAATTTCCTAAGTATACACCATGTACTTTATGAGTACACACTTTGTACTTCCTTGCCGCAGGAGGTTGTGTGCTGGCCGTGTAGTAGCCAGACAAAAAACCATGTGGGAGTGACTTGGAGGATGCCTAATGTAGAGTACAGAAACAGTAAGTACATTCCATATACTCAAAAAGTACACACTATGTATTTTCTTTTTTTACTAAATGCACCGGGGTCACATCAGACGGACAGAACACACCTCTTCTAGGTCTCATTCGTCCGTGAGAGTCCGTACAGCTATGGATATTCGACGATCCCCCATGCCTCTGTCCATCCTATGAATTGACCAATATCATTTGCGTTGGAATTGAATCAGTGATTTTTCTCTTCTCCATGAGCCTCGTTTCATGTTTTCTCTTCTTTTCCCAGTTATCGGGGGTTGAAAATTTTAGATTTTTACCTAGATCTATATAATTCTATGGAGATTCAAGTCTCGAGGTTCACTTATATCAATCTCCTAACCCCGAGGTGGTGGTTTGTGCCTTTCTGTTAAAAGCCTTTGAGTATTGTGTGCAAATCGAAACAATACCCTTGAACGGGGTATTGTGTGTTTACCGTTTTACCCCTGTTGTTTGCCTGCCATTATTTTATTCCTATGTTGTAGTAATTTAGATATGAAATGGCTTGATTACTAGGATTTTGATTTTTTATCCTTGCTTGTTTTGTTTACGACCGTTTGGTCCAATTTAACCTGTTTGGTTGCCTTAACTGATTTCCATGCATGTTGCTATAGGGTGAGGAGGTAGTTTTCTGACATGCCTGATATATTGTAGATTGTTTTCCAAGTAGATTTGTAGGTTTAAATTAGACATATTACAGTTCTATGATCGTTTACCTACACAGGTCTGTGAGAACATGGTGTAGTATACTATAAGGAGGACTGACTAGGTGATCTTCCTTATAGAGTCTTTGAGTGCTTAGGCTATTAGGGGGATTGACCATGTAAACATCCTCAGAGAGACAAGAACAACTTAGGGATATAAGTGGAATTGACCGAGTGAGCTTCCTCAGAGAGTCCTTGTTTGCTTTAGACTATAAGGGGATTGAGAGCCAGAGCTTCCTCAAAGAGACTTTGTTTGAATTGTACGACCTGGTCAACAAGTGGAATTGACCGAGTGATCTTCCTCAGAGAGTCCTAGTCCTTGTGGCTATAAGGGAAATTGATCGGGTGAGCTTCCTTAGAGAGTCCTTGACTACCCTAGTCTATACGGGGAATGGACTGTGTGAGCTTCCTCAGAGATTCTTGATTTCCCTTTGACTGTAAGGGGATAGACTCTGAGCACTTCCACAGAGAGTGTTGTTATATTCATATAATGAACTAGAGGCATTAGGCTGAGTGTACTACCCAGAGGGTTACCTTTACTCTTTTTAGGTAGGAACAGAGGGGATGGATGTGAGTACTTCCTAGAAGGTTACATGTTGAGGTTTTGTTGTTTATTTCACTGTTAAATGATTTGGAACTGTGGATTGTTTACTAATTAAAACCTTCCTATTTACTGCTTTCCGTACATTTAACTACCATATATTCACTGACTGTTAGGCACAGATCTTCTGGTGGTTGCCTACTAGGATTTAGTCTCACACCCTGTTTGGTTCATTCTTTTGGGCCCAAACAGATTATATTGCTGTAGGTATAGATAAGGGAAATCACCCTTCTACTTCAGGCACATGACTTGCTGTGGAGCTAGAGGGCATGGGACCAACCATATTCTTGATATGCTAAGGAGTTGTTTATCTTTTATTTTGGACTTTGGTTTAGTACTATTTGTATTCCATCATTGGGACTTGTTTGGATGCTTTCCTAGACATATGTATCAGGCATCATTTATGTTTGATTTCTAGTTGTTTTATTATTCCATTCATCTAATGTTTACTCCTTTATGGATGTTTACTACTTCTGATTTTGCTTTTTTTTCTTCTTCTATTTACTCTTCCAATGAGGGCATAGTTTCTCCACTATCACACCCAAGGCCCTCATATCAAGTCATCCACCTTTGGCATTTGAGAAAATGCGCTTGAGTCCATGTGACTAACCGGGCATGGGGTGCCTCTGGATGGCTTCCGGAACAGGTATGTTACAAATGGAAATTCTGAGAGGACAATAAAAACATTGTAAGATATGCTATGGGATTTTGTGATTGATTTTGGTGGCTAGTGGGAGGATCAATTTTAGTTGGTGGATTTTTTATATAATAATGGTTATTAGGACTCAATACTTATTGCTTCGTTTGAAGCACTATATGGGTGTTTGTGTCATTATCCATTTTTTGGTGAAAATGGGTGAGACCTTAATGGTTAGAGAAATCCTTGACCAATATATTATGGTGAAGACCAAGTTGATCATAAAGATAATGGATATGTCTCATATTATTCAAAAATCTGATGCAAACCATCATCGATGACCATTTTTATTCGAGGTGGGTGATCATCTGTTCATGATAATCACACCTAGGATTGGGAATCATTGGTTTGGAAAGCATTGTATAATTTCTACTAGGAATATTGGTCCTTTTGAGATAAATGGTCAGTTCAGAGAGGTGGCTTATCATTTGGATATTCCACCACCATTTAGTGTAGTTCATAATGTGTTTCATATATCCATGTTTAAAAATTATGATCTAGATCCTAACTGTGTGATTCGATGGGATAACGATGAGCTAGATCAAGATACTTTGTTGTTTCACATTCCAGTGCAAATTTTGGATAGGAAATTGGAATTATTACATATAGAAAGCATCAAACTTGTTTGGGTTTTTTGGTGGCTTGGTTATATTTAAGAGGTGACATGGCAGTGGAAAATATATATGGTCGAACAATGGCCCAAAATATTTCGGCAAAGTGATGGTCATCTACACAATGAGGATGGAAAGTCTAATGGTGGGGATAATTTTGAACTCTTAAATTGAGGAATGTTACCTTTTTATCTTTTTATGTGGTTAATTTTGTAGGGTAATGTTTGGGAGTGTTTTGGAAGGATTTGTAAATTTTTTTAGGATTTTTAATGGTTCATGGTTTGAGAAAGGTTAGGGGAAACCATGAATCAAACCCAAATAATTGTGCAATGTAGGATTGTGGGATTCAAATTTTTTTCTCATATTTTTTTTCCAATCATGTGAGGAGACCACGTGACATGCCCTTCAGGGCAGTATTAGGATCACAGTTAGCGCAAGTTTTTCTAACAGTGTGATACTACTTTGTGCTACATTAAAATTTAAATTTTTAAATATGGGGACACACATGATTTATCTTAAACCTCTCATTTCCTCCCAAAATAAAACCTCACTAACTATTTCCTCTCTTCAATGGTTGGGGGACCTGTCCCACTAATTTTGGAAGTGATTCGGAGAGTTTTTATGGTGCGATGAAGTTAGTTCTATTTGGGTAAGCCTTCACTTTTTGTTCATTATTTAATTCTTTTATTTCTAAATCACACACACAATCTCTCTTACCATTTTATAGATCTACGACCTTCATATGTTGATCAAGGGTATTTGTTTCCTAAAATTAATATATATGGGCTTATTGATGTATGGAAATGAGATCTAAGGTGGTTTTGGTGGAGAGTTCCCCTAGATTTGTTGTGTGGTTATGAGTTGGTCGATTTTACTAAACCCTAAGGTAGGTTTCCTCTATATAAACTACATATTTACATAACTAGAATACTTATTTTAATTATATTGGTTATATTGATTTTTTTCATTATGATTTTCAAATCCTAATAGAAATTCATTTTTCGATTATTTTTGTATTTTGGGGAAAATGGGGTATTGTAGTCAAATGTTATTGATGATGGATTTTAAAATTTATATTTTATAATTGGTTTCATGGGTGGATTTATGACAATGTCTTTTGAAAAGCATTTTAATAAAAATTTGTTATTTCATTGTAATGTGATTTGGCATATATAATTTCATAAGGGGTGGTTTGGATTGCAAATTGTTGTTTTCATAATGTTGTAGTCTTGGTGTGTTATATGTTTTTTTCATTATGTATTTATAAATTAAATTGAAAATTATTTGAAGTGGGTAGGGAGTACCAATTTATAAAGGGGTTGGATATTATATGGAAGGGCCTCCATCAAGGATAAATGGGTAGGAAGTATAACTCTATTTGGAATGTAGTAAACTAGCATGCGATGTATGTTCCACTATGATTGTTACTCTCAGTTAAGTATGTGAAACTTTATGGAGATAATTTCATTATGAATATGGATTATAAAGATTATTTTTAAAAAAATGAGATAGTAAAATGGTTTATGGTTTTTTGGATGGATTTCCCACGTAATGGGTGGATTTCATTGATAAATGGCTCGGTAAGGGTGTGTTTTTCATCCTAGAAATTTACACATTATTTTATGTTTTATATAAACTTCCTTATATAAATGTGATAAAGTTTATATACTTTTAGTTTGTGTATGGAATTAAATTAGGAAAACCCTACTGAGTATTATTACTCAGCCCCTACTTTAAAACATGGGTTATTTTGTAGATGTGGTATTCTCAGATATAGTAAGGGGTAAAGCATCTCATTTTTATGGTGTTTCATCATGATGAATGTGAAGTATAATGTTTCTTTGAGCATGTATATTAATGTGGAGAGGTAAATTGGGGCATGATCTCCATTGGGCCTTATTAATGATTCTTCCTATAGATGCTATGATTTTTTTAATTTTTGGGGATTTAGTTGTATTGGATTTTGGGAATTATTATCGACGTGTTTGGTTGTTCGGTTTTCTCTTATTAATCTGGTCTCCTGGTTTGTATTGTTTACTTGCATCATATAGTTGATGTTGGTCATGCCTTGTTTCTTGGATGGCCTTATTATAATTGAAATTTATTCCCCAACCATTCTGGAAGAGCCCATAATTAATTACCTGCCTTTGGCACATTGGGAATGTCTCTTAAGGCCAAGTTGCATCTCACCACTTTCTCAATCCAACAAAGAAGGGGTTGGATGTTATATCCATTATCCATATATATTCAGAAAAATAAATGTCTATAGGTTTGATCATAGAGGTTCACAATATCTAGTTACAAATATAATCTCCATTTATGAAATCAAATAATAATATCAACTAATTATTTTACCCAATAGTCCCAAGAATTCCTCACTAATTCATATCCTCAAACACCATCGAACTACTAAAAAAATCATCAATACATCTTTTTCATGACCCATCCCAACTATTACCCCTGTAGGGATAGAAGTAAAAATGTTGTGACCCTAAAATAACACCATCTAATATGCCATAGTTCAATAACAATCACTGAACATATACAACACTAACCCATATAGGTGTCATTGACCTAAATTTATAAGAAATAAATATTAATCTAGTATTCTTTCCTATACTAATATATATTGATCCTAAATTCATAAATGTAATAAAATTCAAGGATAAAATATGAATATACCATTGTAACACCTATAGTTGTGACTATAGACATCATAAACTCATAGAAACCCTCTCGGATCATGTAACACACATATCGATCACTGACTCAATGTTTTGGACCATATACGTAGTTATATATAACTACATATTGGTGTGAGAAGTCATGTGTTGTTATTAATTCCTCTTTAAACTTGATTTTGAATATGTGGATGAAGTAATATAAATCCCAAATGATTAAATATAGAAATAAAATATTCCCCTAAATTATGTAACTATAGTCTAATCCACATCATATCATACTCAACCAGTATCTCATAAAATTATAAAATACAATATAAAAACCATATTATGTAAAAAATTCCCCTTAACAATGTCTCATTGGGGAAATATCCTTAAAACACGATGATTTAAGATATAGTTATTCATTACCCTAAATAATTTATACAATCCATCTTTGAAATCAAATTATATCCACATATAAATAGTCACAACCATTCCACATTCACACTCCTGTCATCACATAGTGTAACCAAGAACCATTAAGGCCCGTGAAAATAAATAATATACCTTAATCCATTACAACATACTCATAATACACTTATAATAACAAAAACCCATTATTGCTTTGAATCATGTATACACTATGTCCTTATGACACCAAATCATGTCTATATTTGGATTTCAAAACCAATAACCATTCTTTCACAAGTATGTTGGAATACCAAATTTCTGTAATCCTTCATAGTTTGGATATACATATAAAAAATGGACACATGAAAAAAAATTGTTTTAGGGGAGTAGTCATCCATTGATGTCTTAATAATCACGCTATTTGTATACTATTGGTGACCAATTTATTATATGGGCATATATGAGCCTTACTGACTTATTTTGTGGATCGTAATGCATAACATATTAGAATTATTATTATAACACACAACAATTCTTTGATATAATGTAATTTACAAGACATAATCCATATCTAATGCCACAAAAGATTAACCAGTTGTTATATGTCAGGAATAGGAAATTATAGTTTTCCAATTAACGAATAAAGTAGATTTATTTATTAAAAATTACCAATTTCATAAAATTTAATATAATCCATCATTAATTATTTTTTAATATTATTTTTAATCATTTAATAAGAATGTACAAAATTAAAAAGACAATTTTATTTTATATCACTTCAATAATTACTGAATACATTATCCTTACATTACATTACTATTATTCTTTTATATTAATAAACAAAAACTATTTAATTAAATTCCATTTAAAATATATGATAATATTTCAAAAAACATTATGCATATTAATAGTTGATTAATTAATATATTCCATGATTAAATGATCTAAGAATGCTATATTGTTAATTAAAGTATCAATGTACCTAAAAAATAGAGATTTAGAGTAATTAATCTACTAGTATATATACAATGATATCATCCTTATCAATGTATCATGAAATAATTTTTGAACACTTTTCCAAAACATCAAAACCATATTACTATCTATTACATTAAATATAACTTGTATTATTATCTATTTAATATTATTAATAAATATATTTTTCTTTCAATTAATATTCATGATTAATGATTGAAGAAACACATTATTTCTAGAAATTTTAAATGACATTTTAAATAGAAAATGAAATAGGTTTATTCTTACTAAAGTGATTTCTTTGTATTATAAAGTTTTATTTAAATAGTAAATATTAGAAAATTTTGAAATTTAATTTTTCAAAATGATTTTTTGTATCATATTATTAAATATACATTATGGTCATTTAACGTTATTTTTCTAAGAGGATTAATTTTTGGTGAATAATTAAAAATATATAATATTACAAAAATTAAAATTTATATTCATGTTTTCCATAATACAATATACATTTTGGATTGAATATAATGTAAAAATTTTCCCCTTTGACTAAAAAAATCAAATTAGTTCCAAAAAAATTAAAAACAATCGTTATTTTAGAAGAAATACATTTTTTCATTAATATGATGTTTTAAAAAAATCATTTTTTATAGAACACCTATATTCAAATTAATTTCAACCATTCATAAAAATTAAACCCTATTAAATGGATTTTATATTTTGAATTAGGAGCTAAAAAACTAGTTGTTAGCTTAATTTAATTCTGATTAATATTGAATAGTTACCACTGTATAATGTTTTAACCATGTTACAGGGTAAGATAAGTCAATTGATGTTAAAAATAAGAGATAATGTCATGAAATATCATATTAAATGTTATTATGTTAGATTATTTTAATCATTATCATCATATTATTGAAATTCGATATTTTTAGGGAAACTATTTCATGACTTTGACATTAATTGTTATAAAAACAATAAATAATTTAATAGTTCAGCTCTCATTAGTTATAAATAGCAAAGACCCTATCTTCATATCTTCACATTTTATGGGTCACTTAGTTTCAAAATATATACCAAAATATATTCCCAATATCCCTCCCCAATCCTATAGGTCCTTGTTGAAAAAAATCTATCTATTGAATGATTAATGGGTAATCCAATGGAGTTATTCTAAAGAATTTATATATTTCATTACCAAGTTTTTAAGGTTTTTTATTCCCCTACATCCATCAAATATAATCTAACAATGATTAAAATAATACATCAATATAACAAAATAATAATTATATGATCTTATGATTATGGTAAAACCCTTTATCATCATTTTTTCTACCCTATGAAAAATTATAACATTTATTATATGTACATGTCTATTAACACCTACATAATGATATGTATTTCTTTTTTTCTAACCACATCACAAGGATGGTAATTATGGAAGATTTAATGAATTATTATAAATTTAATTACATAATTGTGATTCTAGATACATAATATATTACATACATTTATACCCTTTAATATTTTGGAATACTAAAATGTTGATCATGTTTACCGGTGAACAAATACCAACAAAAAGAGATATGATTATTTTAATGTCTTCCCATCAGGATTGGTTATATTATGTTATTAAATTTCTAATTATTATAATTAAATCATTATTTGTATTTTATTTAATACTTATCAATAAACCCTTTGAACATTGTAAACCTATAGAATTTGTTTTTAAATTATGAATGGAACATCGTCAAAAGATCCAAATTGTATATAAATAACTTATTAACTTTATTAGAATTAGTAATGATTGAAGTAAAATATTTAATTTATAGTGATGGAATGTAAATTTTAGTAACACTAGAAAAATTACAATGAATTCATTTCTATATAAATCAATTTTTATTATATGGGGTGGTGTGCACCAAATTTAATTTAGGAATATGAAAGAAAAACTGAACAGTTTTACAAAGAATTTAAACCATGTTTTATAATATCATTAGCCTCAAAAGAATTTATACAATTTTTTAATTTTATTAGATGACCTCATATATTAAAGATTCAATTTTCATCTATATTCAATTCTATTGATAAAAATAAATCCTGGTGAAATGAAATTGAAAATCATCAATCAGTGAAATATAATGGTAAGAGGTCCAAATTTAAATCTTCTGATAAGTGAGGTATGAAAAATACTAAGTATCTTAAAAAATATTTGATGTCATACCAATGTGGAATTAATTAATGTTTGGCTCATGGTTACAGTAAAATGAATCGGTGTAACAGTTAGAGAAAATATTTTTTAATATGAAGTGAAATGTTTTAAATTGAATGAGATGGGCCATTATGTTGATGTGTGTTGGAAGAAAGGCACGAACTATGGGAATCATCTTGGGAAAAATAATCCTGTCATAATAAATAATTTTTTGAAAACCCTGACAAATTTACTACCTTATTATGATGTAGTGATTGGTATATTCATTGATTGATATTTTTATTCTATTTACTTTTTTGATTTAGGTTTTAAAAATTATTTTATATGTAGTATTTTATTTTAAAAATTGGAAATATTTCATTATAAACCAATGATTTATGTTTTAAAATAACTTGTGTAGATTTTTATGGTAATAAAGACTTATATTTATCTTCCAATTATTACAGGAAGATTGGTTTTTCCTAAAAATATTGACTTGTTTCCCATATATTAGTTTGATATTATTCTTGGTTTGGATATCCTTTTTGTTTATCTTGAAATTATATATTTCTTAGATATATATAGGTTATAATTAATTTTTAGAGTTATTTTTAGTTTTTATAATGTAATCAACTTTTACTTATGATAATTTATCATGAATCTATGAAATTGGTAAAATATTGTATTAAATTTTTTGTTAGTCATATTATTGAAAATGTAGATTTTGTTCATATTAATGATGTTCGAGTAATAATTGAATATTTGGATTTATTTTCTAATTATTTTTCAAGTAATATTTCTTATTGATATCTTTAATACACTATTATATTAATTCCAAAAAATATTGGGTAATATCAAAACTCTATTATAGAATGAATCAATTTGGGGTATTTACATTGGAAGAAAAATTAAAGGAGCCAGAAGAATAGTTTTTTATTCATCATTACACTTCACTATGGGTGATCCTATTTTATATGTTAAAAAATGTTTATTTGATATTTTTTTATTAAATATAGATAGTCAATAATAATTCAATTAAGAAGAAGTATTTTTCCCCCATATATATGACTTGATTGGAATCATAGGGAGGGATATGTTTTGTAATTATTATTCTATCATCCAAAAACAATCAAATGGATGTGATGGAGGAAGAATTTTTAAATGCATAATTTAGTACTACAAATGGTCATGTTGGGATTTTAGATATTCACTTTGGGATGACTAATGTGTCATTGTATTTTTAGATCTTATGTATTGATTTATTTTGGAAAATATGGAAAAATTATTATTTTTTGTTTATTGATTAAATTATGGTTTTTTCTATAAGTTTTGAGAAACATGAAATTAGTCCATAAATATTCAAGGGATTTAAAAATAATATATTTTGAGTGGAATATTATAGAACATATGTTTTTATTATACTATACTTATATCCTTAGTCATGTTTTTTTTACATATTTAATAATAATTAATATCGTTAAATCTATTTTGGTCGAAGAGTGTCCAATACCTACAAATGTCATTTAGATTAGATTTTTTCTAGTATTGTTGGGATACTAATGATTTATTTTGAAATACACTATTGGATATTTATCCCACTATCCAGGATTACTCAAAATGAAGTTAAATTAATTTGGATAATGAAATATGATGTATATTTTATTTAATTGAAAATATTATTGGTTAATTGTCCAATATCAGTGATTGCAATAAGAATTTATAAGAATATAATTTATATTTATATTTCTTTGAATGGAATTGGGTAGGTCATAATGTAAGATGATCAGGTAATTTAATATTCATTAAACTAATTAAAAATACATTAATAAAATTACCATATATTTGATTTTGAACTTGTTACAATTATTTTTGATTTTCAAATATAGACAAAATTTTAAATGCAATAAAAAAGAAATATACACTTGACATAAAATATTAATTTATATAGTTAGTCAAAATGATTAAATGATGATTTACGTAAATAGTTTATAAATTATAAATTATTATTATTGAATAATAAACTATCATTAAGAAATTTTAATATGGTTTCTAATGCATTTAGCTGAAAAGATAGTACATCATTATTTATACTAAATTAGCAACATGATCCTTTGGATACAAATTTTATTAATATTTGGATATAAATAGAATTTCTTGGATCTCACACTCAATTTGTTTATGTATCAGTGTAGTTATCCTTATATAAACAACATTTTAATGCTCAGTAGGATGATTATGCATTGAATAAAAGGTTAATGTTTGTTAATAAGGGTTAGTTTTCAAAATTTAATTTTTTGGAAGAAGGTTTTATAATATTTAAATAGAGGTTGTGTGTTAAAATTAGTCTCCATTTAAATTTTTAATTGTTAATGAATGATAATAGATATTCAAATTCAATTTATCTTTATATCACAAAATGTGTATTATATAACATGTGTATCAATTAAGGAATGGATTGAAGAATGTTATTATACAGTTTATATTAATTTTTTTGACCTTTTAACTGATTAATGTTGAATAATGCCTACTAAAAGGGATTAATTATCCATTTCATATGAAATATTGAAAATCATAGAAACGTTCAAGGATTTTTAAGTGGTATAATAATATTCATATCAATATACTAATGTGATTGTTTTTGTGATGATCAATTGAATTATTCTGTAGATTTTCTACCTATTTTAGATTCTATGAAATTTTAATCAATACAATATTTTTTCTTATATATACTTTTATATTACATTGATTCCATTCATTTGATATCTATTTACATGACTCATTTATTACATAAAATTTATTCCAGGGACCTTATAATTCATGTTTTACTAAATTAAATATTAGTATTGATTTTCATCAACAATTTAATGAGGAGTAAGTGAAAAATATTCAGATATTGGATAATATTATTTGAATTTGCTGACTCTATTATTAAGTATGTTTGGAAAAATATCACTCTTTAGTTTGAATTTATTATAATAATAGTTATAATTCCTGTATATTGATGTCACCTATTGATTAATTATTTGGAAAGTGGTTTTGAATTCCAATATATAGGGTTAATGTTTATGAATGAATTTATTTGGAGAAGAACTAGTATAAGGAATGACTAAGAATAATAAAATAATTTTGTTGCACACTAGAGATTATTTGAGAAAAAATTTGTGTTATGTAGATAAGAGGATTAAATTCCATTCTTTTTATATATTTGATTATATTCCTGAAATCCATTATTGGAAGGGTGTTATGAATTTAAAAAATGCAAATTATTTTTTCGGCATAAATTATTGGATTATATAATATTTTTGAAAATTTTGGATCAATTCTATAGTAGGAAGATATTAATGAGTGTATAAATCATTAACATGATATGAATCACATGTTCTCATTAAATATAATATGTTACAAAGTCATCACAGGTTTTGAGCCTTGAGGTTGTATAGTGAGAAAAAATTATTATTTTATAGGAAAGGATGGTTTGGATTATAAATCGTTGAGAATATATATTTCAACATTAGTTAACCCACTTGGATAACTATTTTTGAAAAACCACATGATTTAGGATGAAGAAATTAATATTAATAGGTTATAAGGGACAAATTTCCTTAATATTTTAAGAGATAACTAATGATTCAATGATATTATTTCATTAAAATTAATGAATTTTACAATAGAAGTAATACTAATAATAAATCAATTGCATGTGTTATTAATATTTATGATTATTTATAATGAATTCATGTCATTTATATGTATTGTATATTATTTTTCAAATCAAATAAGAAATTTTTTTATTCTAATTAATATTTTTCCATTATATTATTTGGTTTTTTTCTACTTGTAAAATTTCATAATATTATAAAATTAATTTGATAAAATGGATGGAATTTTTATATCACTATAGAAAATATATATTATGGTGAATTTAAATTATATATTGGAAATGATTATTTTTTATTACAATATTTAAAATTAATAATTTATATTAAATGTTAATTTCATTTATTAAAATAAAAAAACTAAAATTATTTAATGGACTAATATTCAAATAAATTTATTCCCATAATATTAAACAAAACACAATTATTTACATATTAATCTAAATTATTCCAGAAAGTGAAATAAATTCATTTGAATCCTTTAAATTCATTTTTTAAACTACTCTTTTCATTTCATTTTTTTCTACTAATATTAATATTATCTACTAGTACATATAAAATTTAATATTTTAAATAGATTTTATATTTACAATGATTATTTTCATGTTTAGTACTTATTTTGGGTTTAATTTTTTCCTAATTAATTGCAACCATGGTAAAATGTTTTTACTATAGTAATGTGTAAAACAAGATAATAAAGGTTGAAACTAAGTTATAATGTCACAAAATTGCATCCAAAATATTATTAGATGATATTATTTCAACCTTTATCCTATTATATCTCAAATAAGATAGATGTATGGCCACTTTATCGGCAATTAGACTTCTTATATTTGTAGATCCTTGAAAAAGAACTTTAGTGTCTATCCCCTCACTTATAAAAGTGAACTCCCTACTTGGGAGGTTATTTATTTATCTTGAAAATCACTACTGAAATATGTTCCATATACCTATCCCTATTCCCTAAAAGACTTATTATCACAAAAATACTAGCCTAATAGAATTATTATTTTACATAAGGGATATTTTCTAAATAATATGTATAGTACATTATTGAGTATTTCCTGTTTTTTTTTCAACATATAACACCAACAAACCTTTTTTATTCATGGGGACATAAAAACATATGTATCTCTAATGTACTGAATTTTTTTTAATTATGTTAGAAGCCATTTTATTCTATATTTTTATCATATTAGAAATTAAAATATATCTTGGTATATAGGTGGAGTATCACATCCATGAAGAAATATGTATTATTTTTCACCACAACATCATAATGGTGGTTATTATGCAATATGTATACATAATATTATTTTCATGATATAATTATTATTCATAAAATTTTAAAATATTACTTTCCATCTTACCCATTAATATATTTAAAATTATATCAGCGCATGTGTTTGTGTGGACTACCACAACCATAATGTGATAAGATTCTCTTTTTAGGTATTCGATTCCAGATTTATTCAAATAATTAATTTAATATACAAACATGATAATTATTTCACGATTTATATTCAATATTTGATTTAACAATTTCCATGTTGGCAATGGTAAACCTATCATGATTGATTTTTGTATTTTGAACTAAACATCATACGAACATGTGTCCTAAACATAACAAATTTAATATCAATAAATGACATTTTAATAATTTAAATTAAAGGGAAACTGATATGGTAATAAAAACAAAAAACATATTATTTAAGAATGAAATTAATATAATTTTATTATATAGGTATTAATGTTTATATATAGTTATTCAGACTAGTGGTAAATGATTTTTCATTAAAACTTTATTTCAAATGACTTAATGTTTTATTCCCATTTTCCCATATAGACATGTTTTTAAAATGTAATATTTATATTATTAATATATTTAATGAATGATAAAATTTATTTTATTCCCTATTTTAGATTATTTAATTATGTTATAAAATAATTATTAAAATATTTAAAAAAATATATTTTTTACAATTCAATAAAATTATGAATGGGGTTTTATAATGTATATAGAATGAGTACAATTTACCAAATTATTTGCCCCTATTATTATATATATTAATATATATGATAATTTAGTTTTAAAAATAATATCATGTTTCCTATTATTATAGATATATAACATTAAATTGTTTTTAAAGAAAAATTATATATATGTATATGTATATAGATATTATTAGATTAATCTGGAATGTTATTTTAAAGATGTGTTAAAAAAAATATTTTTATGAACATTATTAATGTAAATTAATTGTTGTGTTACTTTTATGTTTATTATGGTCCTTTAAAATTGATCATTATGATGAATTAACATAAGAATTTTTTTTAGTTAAATAGGTAATGATTACCTTTTCTATGAAATTGTGTTGGAATAACCTATTAATATTATTACATTTATAAGGGTTTTTGTAAAATTCGGTTTAAGGGGCACATAAATATGATGCCCCAATGTAACTATATGACCAATATTTTATTTAAAATTAAATTTCAATTATATATAATTAAATTTTGTGGAATTTTAAAAATTATATGATTAATATTGGTTTTAGACCCCTTTGAAGGGTAAAATTTTTGATTTTCAATAAATTATTTTCATGAGTACCCTTGTTTAATAAAAAAATCCTCATGACTATGATTCTCATTTCTGATTTATTATGACATGTTTTAAAGAAATATTTGGTCATTGAATATTATTGATTTTTATGAAAATTTATATTTTTCACAATAGTTGTTATAGAAAATGTAAAATTTTATTTTCATATTTCATGATTTATAAAATGAAGTTATGATTTTCACTACATTTCTATCCCATATAAAGATTTGTTTCGCATTAAATTTTTTAAAAGATAATGACATGACCTAAGGATTAAAAATTACTATATGAGGACTGATATTATTTCATTGGGGATTCATCATTGTAGAATCAAAAAAGTTATAAATGAAACTAATATTAGTTATATGATACTATTTTCGTGGAATTATTGATATTAAATGAAAATTTTCACATTATTTTGTATGATTTTGATATTTAGTAATTTTTAATAATTATATTAAACAATAGATCAATATAAATCTATAAATTAAATAAATTTTTTGACCAATTATGAATCATGTAATTTTGTGTGGTTTATGCTACTGGTGATATACATGGTATCCAAATATTAGTTTTGAAGAACAATAGAGGTTATTATTTTAAAAAAATATATCTTTAAGAGATTTTAATGTTTGTATTATATTATTATTATGAAACATTTTGGGTTTCTATGTTGTATTACATAGTATTGGTTTTTATAATATTGTTCCATTATAAGGGAAATTGGGTGAATGAAGTTGAAATGAATGGAGGATATTGTCTTTCATAATCAAATACAATTAATAATATGAATAAGAAAGGAAATTTTAATTTATGTGATATATCACTTAAAATGGGATATTAATGGTTGTACCCATTCTATCATGTTACAAAACACCTCATAGATGAACTTGTCTCTAATGGATAATTTCATAAAAAATAACCATCTGAAATTTGGTGGCACCTATGATCAGGTTCCATGTGAAGTATGAATCAATGATCATTAGATGATATTTTAGGTATTGGATTATTTTGAAAACCCAAATGTTGTCATTTATATTTATTATTTTGAGGGTGAATCTGATAATTTGGGGTATCCATATAAGAATAAAAAATAATAATATCACATTGATTCTATAAAAAGGATAGTATTTAATGATATTTTAATTCAAAAGATTTTTTCAATGGTTGTTTTACATTGAATGAAATGTAAATAATTGGAATTTAAGAAAACCTAAGAGGTCTATTATTTCACCTACAAATCCAATTTTACTATATTTCCCATTTATGAACTAATATCCACTATAGACCATGATTTTGAAATTTTAATGTTTTAAACATGGTCAAAACAAATTTTTATGATAATATTTGTCCCTCATGATTATAAAATCATTTAGGAAGTATTATCGGGTGATGAGAAGGATAAGATGTGATTGGATTTCATTTATAAAAAATAAATAATTGATGTGGCCCATGTTGAATTTATTGTGAATGAAACCATTTAATAAATATAAAACAAATTTATATAATGTTCCATTTTATGATAACCCTGTAATGTAAATTCTAAGATAGTGTCTTTTTAAATCTATAAATTATTAAAATGTGGATTGTAGATACATTTTTCTCATGATTTCAAATAATTGAATCTAGGTAACATTCATGGAACATATGATAATTTAAATACCCTTACCCTAGTTTCTTATAGTCAATGGTTAATTTATTATTTTTACACAAGGTAAAATCAATCACATCTCATGGGACCAAAATTTATATTAGTCTGGAAATCTAGTTACATACATATATATGATATTATATTTTAAAACCAAAAATAATAAAAAAAATAATTTTATATGATAAAATATGTATTCAATCTATAATATCATGTAATATTGTTCATAATAAACATCAAAGAAACATTTTTTAACGTAAACATAAAAAAAATGGGTTACCTCAGATGCTATGTAAGGTTGTGTATAAAGCCTAAGCTACAGAATTCATAGGTAATTTTATTGTTTAAATGATAGTCAATAACAGAATATAAATAATATCTTCATTATGAAATATATCATAGGATATAATATTTTTACAATTAATCACACGGATATCATCAACCAATTTCATTATGATTGAAATCATAATTTTGAACATCTTTAGCATACCATCATAAATTCATTATAAATCATTTTTAGAATAGGAATAATACTAAACATGATTTTCCCATGATAACCACTAATTTTTCAATGGTTTTAAATTAATTTCCCCAACAACCACATAACACTTATTGGTCATTAATCATGTTAATAAAAAATTCATCTTAATCATAATTCCTTATGAATCAATAAAATCCAGTATTAGAAATATTTCATACAAATTGTAATTATGTTTCAGAGTCATATTGATTGTAAACTAACCATATATGTATGAAGGATAATATAATTATAGTATATACTTAGTAAATAAATTCCTTTATTAAATTATTTTTAAATTGATGACAATACAACAGAAACCTCATTGAAATTTTTATAGATAAAAATTCTAATTTCATATTCTAATCACTTGTAGAAAATCATAAATGGTTCATAAATTTTAGAGATTTTTTAAGAAAAATATTGAATATAGTCAATTAATCCTCATTTAATATAGTGTCCATGATGGTTTGAAAATATGTTCATGTTGTGTATGGTTAAACAAAATAATCCATTCATATTTTCAGTAAAAAGACAAAAGTATCTCGTTAAATAAAGAGAAAGATGATTCCTATAATTTATTTAAAGTTAAATAGATGAGAAAATTTATTTAATAAATTATTAGTTAATATTAAAAAATTATTTATATCTTTTTAAGGATAATATGGTTCTGGAAGAAAACAATTCAGGTCCAATTTGAGAAAAAAAAATCAGTTTTCCTTAAAAAATCTGTCTCTTGATTACTGGAAGTGAGGAAATTTAATGGAAAAATATAAATAATATAAATATCAAGTAAGGATAATAATATTTTATTTTAGCATTTAATTATCATATAATTCCCATAATGGAGACTAAATCATAAGCAATCCATAATAATGGGGAGACTGTGAAATTAATGCTTACCTCCAATCATACATGGTTTCTATGTATTTAATGCTCTTATATACTAAATAAAATATCTAATATTAATATAATATATAACTAAACTCATAAATATCATACAATATATGATTTACTTGTATCCTTTTATAGCAATTTTATTAATATTTCTTTATTAAAGTCAATATTTCAAGGGATAATTCCTTAATTTTTCATGTAAATTTAGGTTAAGTAATTTTTTAATTGTAAATTTATCATGGTTCTAAAATCACAATAAATTTAGTACTAATATAATTATATTACATATTCATTATGAATATATTTATAATCATCCATATAAGTTGAGATAAAAAATGAATTTCACTATTCAAGGAGATGTTACATCGTATGTATGCATCAACAATATATTCAATTTTTGAATGATGTAACTAAATATGTGTAAAAAATTAATTCCACTTTAAAGATTAATTTTTATTAAATATATAAAATATATTTTTTTAGTAACTTTTGGTCAGCATAAATGATAATAGGAAATGAAAAATTAATTAAAAATAATTGTGGAGGTGGTAGTCCATACGTGTGCATGACCGACGCTGTCATTTTTTCGATGGATGTTTTTGTAAGAAGATACTTTTTATATTATAATTACATGACTATAATTGTTCTAGAAAAATAATATATAAAAATTATAATTTTCACTATAAAAAAACTGAAATATTTTGATGGAAGTTTAATAATACCATTACGTGGGGGTGGTAGTCCCGACATATACAAGAGTGATAATTTTGCATCCCATTTAATAGAAATTATGTCGAATAATAGCACTATAATAAAAAAAAAAAATTAATTATAATAATGAACACTAATTTATTATATTATGATAAAAATTTATTTAAATGAGAAAACATATTATATAAAAAAAATGATCGGTTAATGTGACTACCTCATCTATGAATTTACTATGTTAGATACCATATTAAACAACTGAAGGACAGCCTATTGGGAATACCAAATCCTCTTGACTTGAATATGGATGTTTGATATGGGTTTTTAGGTTAGTTTCATTATTTGTTGAAAAAAATTTCTCAATATGTAAAGGGAGTATATACCCTTTTATAATTGAGGGTATGGGTCACTAAAACATTCAATAGAATATAAAATATTATATATATATATATATATATAATAATTTCATGTAGGACCAATTCATAAAAAGTGATTTTACACTATTTAAGGGTTTAAATAAATTTATTTAATCACATTTGTAATTGTTTTGAATAAAATTTATGCATTATCTTTCTGTTAACCAACATTAAACTTATTATAACATTTACTATTATACCATAACTTTTACCATGATAACATAATTATATATCAAAAATAAAATGGGAATTTGGGTAAAAACATATAAATTATTATTCCAAATATGGATTCAATTTTATTATATTCAAATAACATGTGTAGATGAAATTACATATATTATAAAAACACAAAATACATGAAAATTATTTTTATAAAAATCCATAATTTTTGTATAATAATCATTTTTCCTTAATAAAATTATCAAACCAGTTTAAAAAAACATTATTTGGATAAATAATTACATTATTTTGTTTTTTAAACATTTGAAACTTGGAAAAAGTAAATTTAATATTAAAATGATGTCATTAAATTAACAAATACAAAATGAAATTTAATTTTAATAAAATATAACTTATCATTTGAAAATTAAATCATGGGTTACAAAATAAAATATAATAAATTTAAATAAAATTTAAAACTATTAGATAATAAAATTGGTTGATACCACTTATCTAATTCAATTTGTGGCATGTGTGAGAGAATTTTAAATGTTATACCCCTTGGTTTTAACCAGAATTTTTCCCATTTCACTAAAATGAAAAATTTTCCTATGCTTATTATTCATAAAGACCAAAAATTCAATTAAACCTATTAAATTATATTAATTATTATGTTTCCAAATAATGGATCGATTTTATCAAAAAAAATTATATATGTTTAAGGAATTATGACAATGTTAAAATAAAAAAATAAAAAATATAATTTTCGAAACAAAATTTTATGTTCAAAATTTAACATATTTAAAAATCAAGTATAAAGATTGTAACTCCCCCTAAATAATAAATTTAGAAACATGAATTCTATAGTGTTCATGACACATGAAACCAAGTTTTTAAGGTAGTATAAAATGCAAAAATACAACTGTATATTAACTATTGTAAATATATGTCAATACATGATATAGCATGTAATGAACACAAAACTGAGTTAAATACCATTTCCCTCAAGGGTAACTTTCTTTGATATCATGAACTATACACAAGATGTAATTTCTTCAATATCTTTCATCACATGCATGACCGTGATTCACCAAATAATAATGTATTTTTAAAATATTATTTTTCATATATAATAAGATATAACCTATCTGTTATGTTAGTTGTTATGAATCATAATAATATATTTATGAAAATATATGGATTGTATAAATATGAAATTAATTCATTTGTTACCAATTTATAAGAAACAAAAATAATTACTTATTGAATATAGAGAGAAATATAATTATTTTATTCATACAGAAGAGTTTTATTTTAATCTACTTAATTAACTATAATTATTTAATTATTTAATTATTTAAATAAAATATAAATTTTATATATTCAATAAAATATTGTTTATATTAATCTATTACGTTTTATATGCATTGGATAAGAACACCCCATATTTTTAACCTAAAATCCAATATTTTTATAAATGCAAATTTATTTGCATTTAATAGAAAGCCAATATTAAATATAAATTTTGAGACATTTATGAATTTAACATGAAAAAATAAAATTAGTTTTTCAATCTATAATTTTAAAATTATACTATGGTGAATTTTTTGATTTTGTTTAGAAACTTCAATTTTTGATGAATAGTGAATAATAATGCATTCTTGTTAAAAAATTCCTTTTTGTTTATATAATTATAACATTTGAATTATATAATAATTTTTTTATAAATTCATATTATAAAAATTATACATAAGTTTCTACAATATAGTTTAATATAAAAAAATTTAATTCAAAATTTAATATAAAAACAAAACTCTTTTTTAAACAGTTTTCTATTAAAACCAGTTAATGTGTCGGTTTGCAAGATTAGTATTAATCTTACTTTTCTTGCATCTATGAAATTAATTTTCAAAAAAATTATGTAAAAAATTTTAATAAATATTATATTTTTATTATAATAATACCAACTTATTTTAGGACTTAAATTATCAGTGATAGCGATTAAAATTTATTACAGGGATTATGGTGTAATTAGGCTAAAAAGGAGAGAAACCCCTAAATTAAAATTCCCATATGATCTAGAAACATTTCCAAAACCTATTTTATAGAAATATATCATTAATTATCCTTATATTATTGATTTTTTATGGTTTTTTATGAAATTTTTTTAGTTAACAACATTTTTACACCTAATATGTTTCCAAAAAATTCAAAGTGATTCTTTTTTCCTTCCATATAAATGGCCACCACCTCACCTTCCATCACACCTCTAAATCCAAATTTTGTCATAGAAAAACTACCCAATTAGTATCCTAAAATAATTATACTCATATTATATTTGTCCCCTTAGGTGTAATGAAATCATAGTTATATTTTGGTCCAAACCAAAAGAAGTTACCCAATTAAAAGATAATGCATTCTCTCAAGACTTTTAGATACATTTCCCTTCCCATACCCATAAAATATTCTTATTATTTTATTTCATTAAAGTAAATAATCCTAAATATACTAGGATATGTTTATGATATGGTTTTAACCTATACTTACCCATATATCCATCTAATGGGCAAAAATATTACGTTTATAGGTATGGAGAACTACTCCATCATGAATCAATGATTGTTCATTTTTACATTTCCGACATTTAATATTGGCTATTATTATGGAAAAACTATTTATATATATAATATATTATATTTTTTTTCTTTATAATTCCTCAATTACCTTAAAACACATATCCTAATACTTTCCATTTTTCCTTAATATTGTAATATCATTTAAGGATGTCTAGACCATCGCCCTCTCAAATCGGAATAATTCGTTCACATGATCTAGGGAATGTATAAATTATTATTAGAATTTATCATTTGAGACATAAAAACATATATATAATATTATATAAATAATTACATTTATATATATATATATCATTTTGTTTATTATCGATTCACACACTAGAAAGTGACAATGTCAGTTGTGGACGTGTGGACTACTGCCTCATTTACTGGATGTGATTTATTTTACATAATAAGAAATTTATATATAAGAATAGATAATTAAATAATATGTTATTTATGATATTATTATCATTATGTTATTTTATATTTATACATACCATCTTTCCATAATGATCATTGAAAAATGAAAATGTTACTCATGTCTATGTATGGCCTACCGTCTCCACGATTATAATGCTCGTTCATATTTCATAACTATATATAATATACTATTTTTGAAATAAAAATGAGGTTTAAATATGATAATTATTTCAGGATTATTATTCAATTTATTTTATATATTAACCCCATTGCCCACACTTTACCTACTAAGGACGTTTTTGACACATAAACTGAATTTGTTCAACACACCTGATGTAAAAATAATTATTTATTTAGTTGAATCAAAATTTATTATGGGTGAAATAAAAATAATGTAAAATATGAAAACATTTTTCAACAAATTATAAATTTAACATAAGTTTTTTATACATTAAGAAAATTTATGTTTACCCAAAAGGAAACACGAGGTAAGGGATTCTCATCTCAATTTTTACATTTGTGAGATAAATGTCATTTTCACCACATATATATTTTTGTGTTGTGTATACTGGCTATTTTTTATATTATGTAATTAATTATTTTACCTTCACGGCATTTAATGATTAAATTTTATATTATACCTTCATGAGGATTATGATTTAGACTCTTTAAACGAGGTATGGGACACTTTTGGGATGTTTAAATATTATGTTAGACAAGAAATATAGTAATTATAATTCAATAGAGTTTAAATTAAATGAAATTATATAATGTTTCTCTATTAAACTATATAATTCTTCTCTAGTTTTTAATAACCATTTTCATATATTAGTACCATTTTTCCACTCTTTGGTACTCAAAGAGTTGGAAAAATGTTTTCATGAATACTCCACTTCATTTATCTCATTAGTCGAAGAACGTGTTTTCTTCTAAAACCATATTAGATAAAATGTTTTCCAAAATTATTTAAAAATATTTGGTAAATATATATTTACATTTTGTCTTTTAACAATGTTTTAAGAGGAATAATAGTGTCACTTTACAAACAATGAATGTTTCTTACTTTCTCACAATGAAAAAACAACTATTCATTTATCCTTGCATCAAATGTATAGATTTACCCACCATCATTCCATCAAATATTATTTTTAATTTTTTTAAAAATTGATTCTAAATGATAATATTTTCAATATTAATTTCCAATGAAATTTATTTCTAAAAAGTTTTTAAAAAAATGATATTTTCCTCAACAATTTTTATAAAATATCATTTTTTAAT
Organism: Viscum album; assembly: GCA_963277665.1. Lineage (NCBI taxonomy): Eukaryota > Viridiplantae > Streptophyta > Magnoliopsida > Santalales > Viscaceae > Viscum > Viscum album. Next base: position 739,297,947 of record OY728165.1, read on the forward strand.
ATTTCTATTATTCAAAGGAAACAACCCTATTTTTTACTACACATGGGGTATGTTGTATTTATACCATCCATAATTATCCTAAGAATGTTTTATTATTTATTAGTCCAATGATAGTACTAAAATTTACTTCTTTGATTTCTTTTTCTCTATGAAATATTTAATCTCTTATGCTCATTAAACATTGAAGTTCCCTACATAATTATGCATTTCATTTATAATGAAGATTATTATTTCTTAAATTATATACAAGTTAACATGGGGTGTATACATTGAAAATTATTTGAATATTTGGTTAAAGATTTATAAATATATATCTCTTACTGTATAATGATATTTGATAAGGCACATTGCTAAATCTATTATTTTATTAATTATGAATGTTTTTGACTGGTATACCATGGGATTTTCCCACTATAGCCCCTCGATGCATTATTATTGTTATAGGACAATCGATTTGGCTAGCCATATTAGAAGGGTTTTAATCCCACATTATTTAAGACATATTGTGAAATGTGATGATGGTAAAAGTATCAGGTACTAAGGAAACATGGTGTCAAATAATAAAGCATTCACTCATTTATATTCATTTATTATTCATCCATGAGATTATCTGTCGACATATGTATGGGTGAATTTCATTTATAGGCTATAGTAATGGTTTTTCCCTGATATTTTTGGTTGAAATATCTACGGATACACTTCATTCATATATTATTGACTTAGATGGAATGTGATTCATTTTATAACCTTTACATATTGATATTTTCTAATCTATTCTTTTAAATGGCATGTGTTCCCATTTATTTACCATTCCATGTTAATTAATTAATACTGATACCTTATTGATTCGGCATTACATGCCCTTACTGAGCATTAGACCTCAAATTTATTATGATTATTTCCCCATATATATAAGAAGTATATAAAGAGACATGTTCCTGGATTTAATAAATATATTTGAGTTACCCTCAATGTTATTTATTTAGATTATAAAATAATTGTGTTTGTAACTAATATATTATTTTCTAATATCTGTATTTGGTTTACCATGTATACTAATTTGATCGGTCCTTTCGGTTATGATTCTGTATAACCATTCCAACCTATTTAGTAGTAAACACTATCTATGGGATTTCTAGGGCTCGGTCACTACAGTTGGTATCAAAGAAAATTTAGTAACAATATTGGAAACTAGATTTAGGAAATTATAGGTGAGAGAACATAACCATAAGGTATAATTTAGAGATAATTAAGTATGAAAAATATAAAATTTTGGTAAATTATAGATTATGTGGGTCTTCAAACAAATAAATACACGTATGGATACTACAAGTGGATGTGGTTTTGGGACAAATGTACCTTGGAGTAATAACTCTGACAGGGTTCTCTGGTTTTGACTTTGGGTAACTTAGTAAACAACAATTGTAATATCCCAAGTAAGAAAAGAATAATATATTTTCATATCTATTTATATTTATGAAATAGATAGTGTTTTAAAGGCTTCAAATGAGAAAAAAATCTAATCTTAAACATAAAATTCTCTAATATTTTTAAAAGATTGTTTTATCGCCTTTTGATGACAAACCATTATTAAATCTATATTTTGAAAATTTTATAATCTCTATCTATAATAATAAACTTATTATTTCAGATTGGGACATTTAAATTTACTTTGGATAAATTTTTGGTATTTTTCTAACAATGTTCATTTGTTAATGAATAGTGAAAAATACTGCATTTTACTTCAAACAATTTTTCATCTAATTTAATTATAAGGATAGATTATATTTTTAATTGGTTTTATAGTGTAAATAGAATATATTTGTACCATTTAATATAATGGTGGTCATTGGAATTAATTTCACTTTGAAATTGGACATAAACAATTGTCAAACTTTTGATAGATATTGATTCTAAAAAACCCGCTATTTTTTTTGACAACAAGAGTTATTGTTAAATTAATTACTACAATTTCTGTGTTTGGAATTTGGTAAAATGGATCCCATATTTGAAATCAGAAGATCCAAATTATGTAATTAAGAATCTTTTGTTTATGGACATTATGAATAGTAACAACGGTAATTATCATCAATTATCCTGATTAATTAGTAATCGGGTAGTTAAGGGTAATAAAATATTATCATAATAAAATAAAATGACCCCAAAATGTGTCCTAATGCTACGTTTTGTGTCATTTACTACCATGGGATGCCATGTGACAACATTGAGACCCCATGGAATCACTTTTGTGTGATAGTGGCATTTTATCTTTTTATTTTTAAAGAAAGTTAAATATAACAAAATTATGTAACACCTAAGTAAAACAATTTTAATTTTGTCTAGATAAATTATCTCTTAGACTATAAATAGTCATTGGAAAGCTAAAATTATTTCCTATATCATTATATGTTGTTTTAGAATTTTTAGACATTAAATAAATTAATTTATTTATGACACCATGATGATGCAATGATTACCTCATTAATGAACGATTTAAATAAAATGAAAAGATAATGTAAAATCTAAGACTTACACTTGTCAAAAACCAATTGGATGGGTTGATTTATAACCCTTATCACCTTATCCTTGAAATATATCATTTTGGGATCTTTAAATTCCTAAAATCATTTTATAATAATGTAACATTTCAAGAATTTCCAAGAGTACCCTTCCTCCCTCTTATAAAAGGCCCCCACCTCTACCCCCTTACCCACACCTCTCAAGCCGTTGGCTCGGCCAAACTCTGCTCATTTTATATCTCCACATACCTCTCTTCATCTTATAAGGATTAACTTAGGCATAATTCTCTTCATGAAACCCTTTTGGTTCAATCCAAGGGGAGTTACCCGATATATAGGTAATGTTTTCTCTTATGTTCTTTTGTTTAATTTTGCTTCTGCAAACCCCTAAACTCTTTTTATTACTTTATTTTGTAACAAAACCAGTATATTAAATATATTAGGATTTTTTTATGAGAATTATTTGATTTAAACTTACATACACCTCCGTCTAATGGTTAAATAACATAATGTTTCAGTGAGTGGCGAATTACTGACTCACGAAACGATGATTGTTCAATCTTCTTTTAACACCTTTCATGGTGGCCATTAAGATGTAACTATATTTATATATGATATATATTATATTTATGTTTTCCATATTCTTCTGTATTTTTAATTTATGGAATACCTTTATAGTTTCTGTTATGGTTAAACGTGATAATTACATTTTAGGGAATGAGGACTACCGCCCACTCAAAGTGATTTGATTCGTTAATGCCATTTGTGGGATGTATAAATGATGGAGTTAATGATATTATATATGATATTATAGTGTAATTATAATATACCTTTATATCATTATGATTTAACTCCATTAAATACCAAATAGAAATGAAATTAGCATTCATGCGTACGTACGACTTACCATCTCCATGAACGGTGCATTTCATTTCTTAACTCCAAATGTTATGTAATATTATAAATGCATGTATAAACTGGATATATATGATATATATGATATCTACATCATCAATATAATTCTGGATATAATGGATATTTTACCACATGAACAACAAGTAATTATAAGAAGATTAATTTTGACTGAAGTACCAAATATCGACAAAACGACCATTATTAACTTAAATAATTACATAATGTTCATGACATTATAATAAGTGATTTAAAAGGAATAATGAACTTGAAAAATATCCCTAATCAAGTATAAATTAACTCTAATTTATTATTCATGACATTAAAGAACGATCGAGTAAATTTGGACACGAGGTAAGGGACTTCGTCTCAATCACCTTTCATTGAGGCATATTTTGTTTTATACACAACTTTAATTTATATGGTTTATAAACCCCTTTGGATTTTACTTTTATTCAAAAGAAATATTTCTTATACGAATCATTTTACTAATTGAAAAAAGGTAATGTTTATTTCATACGTATTCGGCGACAACGACTTCTTCACCGCTGTGACCATTATTTGAGTTTTGGCTTCCTCTAGAAGCCATAACTTTTTTTATATGACAAATAAATACCATGTTTTACTTTTATTTTATTTTGGTATTGAAAATTGTTTTGATAATGTTTTTATTATATCAATGTGTTTTATTGATATCTTGTGACTGAAATGTGTAAATGTTATGTTTCCTTTATGCGTGTTTTATATGGTACAATTATGTTATGGTTCTTGGGAATTGTTTATGAAGACGGGTGGTTCCTTGATAAAAAAAGGGCAGGTGAGCTCGATATATCTCTCCAATGCATTGGGTAACACAAAGGATTTCAATGTTATGTTTTCTCCGAAGTTATTTAGGGAATATACTATGATGGGTATTCTAAACATAACCATGAGGGTTACTACCTACATAAGAATGTTATGAATGCCTCAAGTTACTATTATGTCTTATGATTTCTATGAGTTATTCCTAAGTCTTATGATTTCATGAGGTATGTTAAAGAGCCTATGTTTATGTGTAAAGTTTGTTTTCAATGATCCTTATGTATACGTGGACTATGTTTTTCTTTCCGTATTTTTATACCACTTATTGAGATTTTTATGCTCATCCCATGTCTTTGAAATGTTTTTCACATGTCAAGGGAAAGGTACATGATGTGATGATCGTTTCGATGAAGTGTCAAGAAAGAATCAATGTTTTATTTTAAATATTTTTCATTTGATAGGAAAAGAGAATATTGTCTTTTGTGTAACCACATCATTTAAATGTGGAATGTAATGCATGTTCTGCGATCTAATTCTCTCAAACTCTAAACCTGAAAAGATCCTCAAATTGAATTCTTGTAATAACTCAAGATTACATAATGTTTAAGGCTGGGGTATTATAGTTGGTATCAGAGTTCGGTTTAGATAACTTTAGAAGTAAGAATTATATTAATTGATTATCCAAAAATATTTTTTTATGGTCAAATTAAAATGATATAGCTTTTGAAGATTACCATGTTGCTTCATCTAAGACATGTTTGTTAATAATGGTTTTGTGCAGAGGAAACGGGGAAGTAGTGCTAGGAAGGCATACAGAAGGAAATGACCTTCTGAATCAGCATCTTGAGATGGTCAGAATTGGAACTGAACTGTTTTTTAGAGTAATGGCACAGTTGACTCAAGCGATAAATGGTGGTGGTATCCATTAATGAGATCATCCAGATCAACCACAGAGGAACATGTCAGTGGTGGAACATTTCAGGAGGCAACATCCTCCATCATTTAGAGGATCATCTGACCCTATGCTAGCTAAAGGGTGGATTAAAGAACTGGAGAAGATTTTTGATGTCATGGGGTGTTCAGAAAATCAAAATGTTAGTCTTTCTATTTATCGTTTGGAGGGTGAAGCAGATCAGTGGTGGTCGATGGTTAAAAATATCAGGGACGCTGATGATATTGATGCTATTGACTGGGATAAATTCAAAGGTATGTTTCTTGTGAAATATTTTCCTAAGGTTGCTCGACCTAGGATGGAAAAACAATTCATGGAATTGAGGCAATAGGATGACTTAGTGGCTGCTTATTAATAAAAGTTCACTCGATTGGAAAGGATTGATCCAAATTTTATCTGACACCATGATAGTAAAATCAATCATTTTAGCTTGGGATTAAAGCCAAAATATTTAAGGGCTTTAGATTCTCGCGATTTCAAGAGTTATGAAAATCTTTTTCGATGTGTTGAGAAGGTGGAAATGGAGTTTGATGATGTTCAAGTGTTCATAACAACCAACTGAAGAATAGACCGAGCTGGCAGGAGAAATGGAAGAATCCTTAAAAAAGGTATAATGTTTTGAAAACTAAGTTTTTATATTGTGATAAATGTGGTAAAAAGCATACTGGGAAATATCTTTTGAATTTTGGAAAGTGCTACTGATGTGGTATGATGGGACATAAGGCTCGTGATTGCACTTAACAAGATCCGGGTGATGGTAAGACCAAATTTTATTTATAGTTATTGAAATGTTTCAAGCGCAATGATATGGTTCATTATGAAAACGAGTGTTCGACAAAGAGCTTGAATGATGGGAAGCAGTCATACTATAAGAAAAAAGTTGTGGTGAAATCCTTTGCAATTACTTTAGCTGATTTTGGGACATCAAATGAAGTGGTATCAGGTACTTTGTATGTTTTTTCAGATTATGCCAATGTGTTATTTGATTCAGGGTCTACACATTCTTTCATCTCTGAAAAATTTTCTAGTAAATTGGGAATTCCATCTCAAGAAATGACTCCTGAACTTGTGGAAAAAACACCTAGGGAAAATGCTGAGGAAAAAAGAATTTATATTAATCTTCCTATCTATATCAGTGGAAAGAATCTACTTTCAAACCTTATTGTTTTACCTCTAGTAGAGTTTAATATTATCATGGGTATGGATTGGTTCTCTGTTTACCATGCTAAGATTGATTGTAGAGCTAAAGAAGTTTCTTTTCAGAAATAATTGCAGTTTGTGTACGAGAATTAACCCTTACAATTGATAACATGTCACGAGGATGATAAACTTGTAAAATATGGAAATGAATTTCACCATGCACATATTGTTGAAAACAAAGGAAATGTTCAGATTAATGATGTACCAGTGGTAAATGAGTATCCTAATATTTTTCTTGATGAGTTTCCTGGAATAATACCAGATCGGGAAGTTGAATTTACTGTTGACTTAGTTCTTGATGCTAAGACAATTTCAAAACCCCTTTATCGAATGGCTCAAATTGAACTTTTATAGTTGAAGGAGAAATTGTAGGATTTATTAGAGAAAGCTTTCATTTGACCTAACACAACACCATGGGGTGCTCCTGTCTTATTTGTTAAAAAGAAAGATGGTTCAATGAGACTTTTCATCAATTATAGAGACTTGAATAACATCATTGTGAAGAACAAATATCCTTTTCCTCATATCGATGATTATTTTGATCAGCTCCAGGGAGCTTAGTTTTTTCAAAGATTGACCTGAGATCGGTGTACCATCAGTTGCATGTAAAGGTAGCATATATTCTGAAGACCATGTTTCATACAAGATATGGCCATTATGAATTTTTAGTAATTCCTTTTGGGTTAACCAATGCACCTACAATATTCATAGAACTTACGAATAGAATTTTCCATAAGTTCTTGGATAAGTTTTTGGTTGTTTTTATTTATGATATTTTGGTGGTTCATAAAAGAAAATAGGAGCATGAAAGTCATTTAGGGGTTCTTTTTCAAACCATAAAAGAAAATAAATTGTATAAGAAATTCAGAAAGTGTGAGTTTTGGTTGCAACACATTTCTTTCCTTGGTCACATTGATTCTAAAGATGGAATAACTATTGATCCTGTAAAAACAAAGGTTGTTGAAGAATGGCCAAGACCCACAAATGTTACTGAGATTTGTAGTTTTCTTGGTTTGGCAGTCTATTACCGAAGGTTTTCTAGAAATTTTTCATGGTTAACTTTTCCAATGACTAATTTAACTCGGAAGGGTGTTATGTTTATCTGGACAAAAGAATGTGATGGTTGTTTTCATGAGTTGAAAAGAAGATTGGTTAATGCTCCGGTTTTGGCACTACCTCCTCGGAATGGTGAGTTTGTTATCTGTAGTGATGCTTCATTGAAAGGACTTGGTTGCATCCTAATGCATAATGATCAGGTAATTGCATATGCTTCATAACAGTTGAAAACTCATGAGGTAAATTACCCTACACATGATTTGGAATTAGCTGTGGTGGTTTTCACTTTAAAATTTTGGAGGAATCATTTGTATGGTGTAAAGTGTGAAATATATACTGATCACAAAAGTTTAATGTATATATTCACTCAGAAATAATTGAACATTATATAGTGGATATGGCTTGAATTAATCAAGTATTGTGGTTGTATAATTCATTACCATCCGGGAAAAGAAAATAAAGTGGATGATGATTTGAGTCGAAAAATTAATGCTTCATTAACCATGTTACATTTGGAATGTGATCCTTTGTTTAAGGATTTGGTGAACTTTGGAATAGAAGTTGTTGGTGCAGGATGTTCTTCTATTTTGTTTTAGTTATCAGTGAAATTTTCTCTATCATACAAAATTAAGCAAGCTCAGAACTAAGACAGTGAGTTACATAAAAAGGTAGAGCTGGTTCAGAAGGGTATGTTACCTGAATTCAACATTGATAATTATTGTGTTTTGAGATTTGGATAGAGATTGTGTGTGCCTTGTGATTCAAAGTTGAAGATAGAGTTGTTATGTGAAGCTCATAGTTCTCTGTTTTCAGTTCGTCCAGGCAGTACTAAGATGTATAGAGATCTTCGAGAGTATTACTGGTGGGATGGAATGAAAAGATATATTGCTGATTTTACCATGAAGTGTTTTACTTATAAAAAAGTTAAAGTATAGTAGAATTTACCGAAATGGATGTTTCAGCCTTTACCAGCGCCATAGTGGAAATGGGATAATATATCCATGTACTTCATTGTGGGATTTCCAAATACACCCTGAGGTAATAATGCAATTTGGGTTATTGTTAATCGCTTGACTAAATTTGCTCATTTCTGTGATATATGAGATAATTTCTCCCAAGATCAACTTTCTCATTTCTATCTTAAAGAGATTTTCAGGTTACATGGAGTTCCCCTCTCCATTGTATCTAATCGTGATCCCAGTTTTACTTCTAACTTTTGTAAAGGCCTTCAAAATTCGTTGGGTACTGAATTAAAATTTAGTACAACTTTTCATCCTAAATCAGATGGGCAGTCATAACGAAAAATTCAGACATTGGAGGATATTCTACATGCTTGTTTGATAGATTATAAGGTATGTTGGGACTAACATCTTTCTTTGGTTGAGTTTTCTTATAATAACAGTTTTCATTCCAGTATACAGATGGCACCATTTGAGGCATTATATGGGAAGCAATGATGAAATACATATTTTTGGGATGAGGTGGGTGAAATGAATTTGATTGGACTAGAATTGGTAGAAGAGTTGGCAGAAAATGTTCAGCTGATATAGAAAAACATGAGAATAGCTCAGAGCAAGAAGAAAACTTATGCGGACAACAGGAGTAAGGATCTCTATTTTGAGGTAGGTGATCATGTCTTCCTCAAAGTTTCACCATGTAAAAGTGTGATGAGATTTGGTACGAAAGGAAAGATGAGTACAAGGCTCATTTGACCATATGAAATTCTAGAGGGAGTTGGATTATTTGCATACCAAGTGGCTTTACCTACGAGTTTATCTCAGGTATACAATGTTTTTCATGTTTCAATGTTAAGGAAGTACATTCCAGATCCATCTCATGTTTTGAGTCCATAGGTAGTTCAGCTGGAAGAGAACCTACCTTATGAGAAACAACCAGTCCAGATTTGTGACCACATGGAGAAAGTATTGCAGAAAAAGGTGTTCATCATGTAAAGGTTTTGTGGAAAAACTACATGATTGAAGAGGCAACATGGGAATCTGAAAACACAATGAGAGATAAATACCACCACTTATTTGATAAGTAAATAAATTGTGGGGACGTAATTTTCTAAAGGGGGAAGGATGTAACATCCCATGTAATTAAAGAATAATATATTTTCATATTTATGTCTATTTATGAATTACATAGTGTTTTAAATTCTTAAAATGAGAAAAAAAAACAATCTTAAATATAGAATTCTCTAATATTTTCAAAAGATTGTTTTATCGCATTTTGATGGGGAACAATTTTTAAATCTATCTTTTGAAAACACTATAAGCTATATTTTTCAAAATAAACTTAATCTTTAGGATTTGGAAATTGAAATTAACTTTGGATAAATTTTTGGTATTTTTATGATAATGTTCATTTTTTTAATGAATAGTGAAAAATACTGCATTTTACTTCAGAACTAATTTTTCATCTAATATAATTATATGGATAGATTCTCTTTTTCATTGGTTTTAAAGTGTAAATAGAATATATTTTTACCTTTTAATCCAATGGAGTTCATTGGAATTAATTTCACTTTGAAATTGGACATAAACAACTGTCAAACTTTTGATAGGTATTGTTTCTAAAAAACCAGCAATCTTTTTTGAAAACGAGAATTATTTTTAAATTAATTACTACAATTTCTATGATTGGAATTTTGTAAAATGGATTAAATATTTGGACTTATAAGTTTCAAATTATGTAATTAAGTCTCTTTTCTTTTTTGACATTAGGAATAGTAACGACGGTAATTATCTTTAATTATCGTGATTAATTAGTAATGGGGAAGTTAAGGGTAATAAAATAATATCATAATAATATAAAATGACCCCAAAATGTGTCCTAATGATATTGGTTGTGTAATGAACGACAATGGGACTCCTTGTTCCAACATTGTGACCCCATGGAATCACTTTTTTGTGATAGTGACATTTTATCCTTTTATTTTTAAAGAAAGTTAAATATAACAAAATTATGTAACACCTAATTTAAACAATTTTAATTTTGCCTATATAAATGATATATTATAAAATAAATATTCATTGGAAAGATAAAAATATTTCCTATTTCATGATATTTTTTCATAATTTTTAGACATTAAATAAATTAATTTATTTATGAAACCATGATGATGCAGCGATTGCGTCATTAATGAATTATATAAATAAAATGAAAATATAATGTAAACTATAAGACATAAACTTGTCAAAAACCTATTGGATGGGTGTATATAGAACCCTTATCAACTTATCCTCGAAATATATCACTTTCGGGTCTTTAAAATCCGAAAATCATTTTATAATAATGTTACATTTCATGAATTTCCAAGAGTGGCCATCCTCCCTCTTATAAAAGGCCTCCACCTCTACCCCCTTACCCACACCTATCAAGTCATTGGCTCGGAAAAAATTTGCTCATTTTATCTCTCCACATTTCTCTCTTTATCCTAGAAGGATGACCTTGGGCAGAAATCTCTTCAAGAATCCCTTTTGGTTCAAACCAAGGGGAGTTACCCGATATAAAGGTAATGTATTCTCTTTTGTTCTTTTGTTTTATTTTGCTTCTCCAACCCCCTAAACTCTTTTTCTTCATTTATTTTGTAAAAAAACCAATATCTTAAATATACTATGATGTTGTTATAAGAATTATTTTATTCACACTTACACACACCTCTGTCTAATGGTTGAAGAACATACTGTTTTTGTGAATGGCGAATTACTGCCTCATGAAATGATGATTGTTCAATCATCATTTAACACCTTTCATGGTGGCCATTAAGATGTAACTATATTTATATATTATGTTTATTATGTTTATGTTTTCCTTATGCTTCTGTTTTTTTCATTTATGGCATACCTTTATGTTTTCCATTATGGGTAAACGCGATAATTTCATTTTAGGAAGTGCGGACTACCGCCCCCTCAAAGTGATTTGATTCGTTAATGCCATATGTGGGATGTATAAAGGATGGAGTTAGTGATATTATATATGATATTATACTGGAATTATAATATATCTTTATATCATTATGATTTCACTCCATTAAATACGAAATACAAATGAAAGTAGTGTTCATGTGTACGTACGGCTTACCTTCTCCATGAACGGTGCATTTCATTTTTTACCTCTAAATGTTATGTAATATTATAAATTCATTTATAAACTGGATATATATGATATATATTATATATACATCGTGAATATAATTCTGGATATAAGGGATATTTTACCACATGAACAACTTGTAATTATAAAAAGTTTATTTTTGACTCAAGTACCAAAGATCGACAAAACAATCGTTATTAAATTAAATAATTACATAATGTTCATAACATGGTAATAAGTGATATAAAAGGAATAATGAAATTTAATAAGTTTCCTAATAAAGTAGAAATTATCTCTAGTTTATTATTCAGGAGATTAAAGAATGATCGAGTCAATGCAGACACGAAGTAAGGGACTTCATCTCAATCTCCTTTCCTTGAGGCATATTTTGTTTTATACACAACTTTATTTTGTACGGTTTATAAACCCTTTGACATTTATGTTTTTTCAAAATGTATTTTTTTTATCTGAATTGTTTTAGTAAACTAAAAAAGAGAATGTTTTTGTCGTACGTATCGGGTGACAATGACTTCTCAGCCGCCATGAACATTATTTGAGTTTCGTTTTCCTCTACAAGCCATAACTTTTTTTAAATGAAAAATAAATACCATGTTTTAATTTTATTTTATTTTGGTATTGAAAATGGTTTTGATAATGTTTTTATTATATAAATTTGTTGTATTAATATCTTGTGATTGAAATGTGGAAATGTTATGTTTCCTTTATGCATGTTTTAAGTGATACGATTATGTCTTGGTTCTTGGGAATTTTTTATAAAGACGGGTGGTTCTGTGATAAACTAAGGTCGGGTGAGCCTGATATAGCTCTCCAATGAATTGGGTAATGGGAAAGAGTTAAACACTAAGGTTTCTCTGTAGAGATTTAGGGAATATACTATGATGGGTATTCCAAACGTAACCATGAGGGTTACCCCCTACGTAAGAATGTTATAAATGCCTCAAGTTACCGTTATGTGTTATGATTTTTATGAGTTATTCATGAGTATTATGATTTAATTAGGTATGTTAAAGTACTTATGTTTATGAGTAAAGTATGTTTTCAATGATTCTTATTTATATCTGGATGAAGGTTTTCTTACCGTATTTTTATACCACCTACAGTGATTTTTATGCTCATCCAATGTTTTTGAAATTTTTTTCCTAGATCAAGGGAAAGGTACATGATGTGATGATAGTGTAGAGGAAGTGTCAAGAAAGAATCCATGTTTTATTTTAAATATGTATCCTTTTATGGGAAAAGTGAATATTGTCTTTTATGTAACCACCTTGTTTAAATGTAGAATTTAATGCATGATCTATGATCTAATTCCTTAAAACTCTAAACTTGAAAAGATCCTCAACGTGCATTCTTGTAATAACTGAAGATTAAGTAATGTTTAAGGTTGTGACCTTATAACACTGGGCCTTACTATGAACCTAGTTTGACACTCCTTGATGATAATCAAAGGATAACCCAGTTTCTATTTACGTACCATTAAGAAATATTTAAATAGATAATGGAAATGAAAATATTATGATAAAATTAAGGTGTTTTAGATTTTACATAATGTGAAATGATTTATAAATCCAACAAATTATATTATGGATAAAATCTAGACCAATAAAAGACCATTTTAGAAATAAAATTATTATGTATTAATGTGTTTTAGTTGTATTGAAAACATTAGTTAAATGACCTTTTAGTGATTAACATAATTTCAAGGATGTACATCTTGTTTATATTTTGAATTTATATTAATAATGTATTAGAAAAGGACAACATATATTTTGGGCGACAATAAATTATGTCCAACAACTCTGCAATACATGAACCCATAATCGAAGGAATATAAGGATTGATTCTAACCAGCGACATATTTACTGATCTCTATTATTTCTTATTGTTTTTTGTCAGTATATTTTGGGAGTAAATGATAATTATTTACCCGTACTCTAACATTTATGGTTTATATATTAATGAATTAACCATGTTAGTTTTGGAAGATATTTATAGACAATCAGTTATACATTTCACTCTTTTATTGGCCTTAATATCATTTAAATAAACCTTTTAATTGATCAAGTAGAAAAAATTCATCATTGGTAAATAATTTTTTAGATTAAAGGGATTAATTAAAATTTTATCAAATCACAACTAAAATTTAGGACAATTCACATGAAATTGAAACCTATCATTTAATAATATTTCATTATATTCTTGGTTATTAAGATAATTACCCGATATAAGGAAAATTACATTGAAATAAAATGATGTAGTAATACCATAATTTGTGTTGAACCAATGGACTTCTAAATAATTATATATTGATGGATTTTAGGAAATCAACATTACATTTATCATTCAATTGTTTGTGATTTATGACATCATTTAATACATATAAATATATATTCTTTTCATACAAGTATTTGTCTCAACTTTCCACTAATGATCATTTATATATATACCCTGTTACATGGTTGAACATATGACATTTGTACATCACATTCGATCGTTTCTATAAAATATTTTATGAACCCTTCTCATGATGATGGAATTCCTCATTGGAAACATAAAAAATATATCACCATGATTTTTTTAAATTGTGAGGACTCCTTTTAATTTTGGTCGGGAAAACGTAAAACCATGAAATTCTAAAGTAAGGACCTTTCATTCAATAGAGCTCCTGACATGAAAAGTAATTTCCATTAAAGAATATATCATCCTAAGACTCTAATATATAATTACTATTTTATGTATATTCAATACATAATATAGTTTGTAATGAATTCCACATTGATTCAACTTCTATTTCATGCATGTTTGGCCTTCCTTGATATCTTGTGTTACACACAATAGTGACCTTCCTCTATAGCATGTGTTACACGCATGGCCGAGTTTCAACATATATAAATATATTATTAAAATATTATTACACAATATAAGTTAATAATACATAGTTTTTATGTTATCCGTTGTGAATAGTAATAATTAAAATTTCAGAATTTATGTTTTATATTAATATAAAATGAATCATTGGTTTCCAATTAATTAGAAACGAAAATAAGAACCAATTGGATATAAAAGGAATTATAATTATTTTGGTTCGTCTAAAGGAGTTTTGACAAAATAAAAAAAAGTAAAACTAATTAGTTAATGATATAAATGAAATATAATCGTAAGGTATTCAATAAAATATTTTTGATATTCATATATTTGGTTTGATAAGTATAAGATATGAACAAAACCTATTTTACACCTAAAAACCAATAATTCTATAAAGGAAATTTTACCTCCTTTTTGTAGAGAACCAATTTGAAATATAATGTTAAATTTTTTTTTAAATTTACATAGATAAAATAAACATAATTTTTTAATTCATAATTACCAAATTTTCTTAGGGTAAATGTTTTATATTTTTCTGAGAAACAACATTTTTTGATTAATAGTGGAAAATACTGCATTTTACATGAATATTTCATTTTTGATTAAATAAATATTAATGACATATTTTATAATGAATTTTTTATAATGTCATATTTGATTAATTATTCTTATATTAGTTGAATTTGTTTTATTCTAATTAAGTTCAATTTAATATTTAATATTAAAACATAATAATATTTTTAACATTTTTCAACTAAAACCAATTAATTCGTTCATTTGTGAGATAAGCATTAATATCAATTTTATTGCTTCTGTGAATTGAATTTAAAAAAATAGACATAATTGAATATAATAAGGATAATATATTTATTATACTAAAACCATAATAATTTTTTACAAAAATTATTAGTGAATTTTATTACAATTAATTATATTGATTAAGGTGTAATTTTGCTAAAAAGGTACTGAACCCTTAAATTAACAGCCACAATGATCTAGGAACATGTAGAAACCTATTTTATGGTAATATCTCATAAATTAATCTTCTATTATGGAGTTTTTTTTGGGTTTTATGGATTTTTTTAATAATAACATGTGTACACCTGACTTGATTCAAACAATATCAACTGAGTCCTTTTCCTTCCATATAAAAGGCCACCACCACTCCACCTTCTTTACACCACTAAGTTGACATTGGATCTCTTTTAATATTCCTATTTAGTATCCAAAAATACCACTACTAATTATATAATCCTCCACTTTGGATGAAATAAATCTATATATTCATTTGTTTTAAAAAAAGAAGTTACAAGATTCAGAGGTAACACCTTCTCTCAATCTTTTTAGTTTCATTTCACTTATCCAATCCTTATAATTTTATTGTTACATTGTTTTATAAAAATATATGTATAATATATATAATAATATTTTTTAATGTAAGGTTTCTATATACACTTAAAGACACCTCAATCTAATTTGTAATGAATAGACTATTTCGGCAAATGGAAAACTACTACCTAACCAAATTATGATTGTTAATTTATCCATTTCCAAATTTCATGGTTGGACATTATGATGAAAACCCTTTTTATATATATTATATATTTTATATATTTTTTATTTAATATTTTTTATTTATTTTTCATCACATACAAATACAAATTTAATTTTGCGTTAATATGACAACATCATTTGAGGAAGTGTGGACTAATGCGCCCTCAAAGTGGTGTGATTCATGTAGATGATCCATGGAATGTGTAAAGGATGATTATAATTGAACATATGCGATATAAAAATATATATTTTATATTAATGACATAATTGAATTTCTTTATATATATATATATACATATATATCATTTTCTTTATTATCAATTCATAGACTAAAATGTTATAATGTCATTCATCGACGTGTGGACTTCCGCCTCCTCGACACAATGTGATTTATTTTACATCAGGATAATTTAATATATAAGTATATATGACTAGATTATAGTTAATTTATGATATTATGATCATTCCTGAATGATAGAATTCTACTTAACATTTTTCCATAATTATCATTGAAAAATGAGAACGTTACTCATGTGTACATACGGTCTACCGACTCCATGATTATAACGTTGGTTCATTTTTTAATAAAATATATAATGATTGTATTTTAAAGTATAACTACTATGTATATAGGACAAATATTTAATTATTATTACTTTTGAGATGTTTTATATTGACATATTTGACCATAGTAAATGAACTAATGTTAACTTTTCCACTAAACCCGAATCTGAAAAAAAAAACTCGATTTAAACATAATTGTATATGTAGTTGTATTCAAAATATTGTTTTGATAATTAATTTTAATGATATAAATGAAAAAGGTACTCAGTCATTTTACAAATTAATATAAATTTATTATGCATTAATTTAAAGAGTGTTTATCCAAAAGGAAGAACAAGGTAATAGATTCTCATCTCACTTTTTATATCTAAGAGATAAATATCATTTTCACCATATACATATTTTCTATTGTGTATATAAATCCATATTACATATATTATACCATGAATTAATTTATCTTCATGGTATTTAATTCTTTAATTTAATATTATTCCTTGATGAGGTTTATGATTTAAAATTTTTTAATGTGGTATGGGACACTTTGTGATGCTTAAGGATTATTTTCCTCTAGGATAATCATATTGATATTTTAATGGAATTTCCATTATAAGAAATCATATAACCATTTTTCAATAAACTGTTACATTTTTTTGGTTACATGTGACCATTTTTAAAATATTTGTACTATTTTACCACTCCCTGATACTAAAATTGCTTTGATAACGTTTTTAGGAAAAAATGATTTCATTTCTCTCTTTATTTTGAGGAACCATTTTCTTCAAAACCCCTATTTTTAATAAAAAAATTTCAAAAATGTTTTGAAATTATTTTGTAAAATCATTTTTACCCTTTTTTTATTTTACCTATATTTTCAATGAAATGTTATTGTCACTTTAGGAAAAAGGAATTGTTTATAATTTTTTAACATGAAAAAATTAATATTCATTTTTACTTTGTATAGAGTGTGCAGATTTACCTATCTTCTATACATAGAAGCATACTATTAATTTATGAATGGTTTATTGTTGAGGATTTTTTTAAAAAAATTAATTTCCCAATAATTAATTCTCAAATACTTTTACAAAACAAAATGATATTTTCCACAAGAGTTTTCTAAAAAATATCTTTGTATAATACTTCCATTAATCAATGGTGACAAGCCATTATTTTTCTACAATTGGTTTATGTTTTATTGATACCATCATTTATCATTTGTTGTATGTTTTATCATTTTTTTGGACAAAGATAATGTTCACATTTAATTCATTGATTTATTTTTTCCCATAAAACATTAAACTTCCTATGATCATTGAACATTGAATTTCCCCCTAATTATACATTTCATTTATCATTGATATTTTTATTTCCTAAACCATATTCTATTTTACATACAGTGTATTCTTTTACAATTATTTGATTATTTGGGTAAATATTGATAAATATATATCTCTTACTCGATGTAAATATTTGATAAGGAACATTATTAAATCAATCATTCAATAAAAAAAATATTTTGGACTAGTAAAACCCGGGAGGGACCCACTATATCCCCTCAATGCACTGGTAGTCTAATGGGATGAGTCATATGGCTAGCCTCATCAGAAGATTTTTTACCCAATATTTTGTAAAAAATCTTGTGAATGTTCTTTATGGTAAATTTATCATGTACATAAGAATCATAGTGTCCAATAATAATGCATTTCATTCATTTATATTCAATTATTACTCAACTATTAGATTTTTTGTCGACCTACATATGGGTCAATTTCATTTTAAAGCTTTATTTTTTATTTACCATTGTTTTAATTGATTAATTAATAAAAATTTAAAATAAATGATATCAAAAATGCTATGATAAATATTAATTTAGACATTTACTGTCATCCACAAACTATTTATATTAATTTGCAAATTTATTGATGTTCTATAATTATTGATTTGAATTTTATAGTTTTTAATATAATTTTAAAAGAATTTTAATGAATAGTGTTCAAATTGACATTATTGATATTTTAAAATAAAAAAAATATTTTAATAAATGATATAAAATTTCCAAAAATATCAATTTCGGCCAAATAATTATGATAAAAAATTAAATTTAATACATGTCTTTAATATTGTAAAGGATCTGAAGAGTTCTACTCTCCTCGCCTATAAAAGGGATCTCATTCTCCTCATTTCATTATAATTCAAAACCTATTTCAACAGAAAATATGATTCCATATAACTTCTAGAATCCCTCCCCACATTATATAGTGATTTAGTTAGACATAACACCCTATTTATATGTGTAAATGTATTAGTCAATTGAGATCATCTGAAAAAAAGGTATTTTTTTAATTAAGTATTTCTATTTTAGTTCTTCTTCTATATACATCAAGAAATTTTCCACCATGATGAAATAATTACTAAAATATAATCAATAAAAGGATATGTCATTATGTTAATATCATTACTTAAATTCATACCCATTTCCACCAAATGGGAAAATAATTTATTGTTTAGGCATACGATGAACTACCACCTCGCGAACCTATATAGTTATTTTTCCATAAACAACTCTCAAAAAAGTTTATAATAATAGTGTTATTTATTATATGTCATATTAATGAAATATTTATCATTATTAAAAAATAATATATCATTACATTTCATAAATTTTTATAAACATTAAAATGATAACTTCGATTGTGTATATATGTGTATTATCACCTCCATGAAGCGATGTGATTCGTTATTATCACCACATCACATGGAGGATATATATATATATATTTAAAATATTAATTTGATATTTATTTTTCTATGATAATTCTAGAAATAAAATTTAATAAATACCTTCTTTCCGTATTTATTGTTGAAAAATGGAAACTTTACTCATGTATACGTATGACCTACCATCTTCATGATTATAACATTGTTCATTTATCAAAACCATACATAGATGGAATCATCTAAATGTATAATTTATTTATAAAACCTAATATTAAAATAGATATATTATTCTAGATATGATGGATTTATAACCACCATAACTATTGACATTATATCAAATTCAATTCAGACTCAATTACTAACTATCAACCGAATGTATGGCATGGGCATCAAAAAATAACCAATTATTATAACATGATAATATGTAATATAAAAATTATAATAAAAATGAAATATATTCTCACATATATAAATAAATAAACTAATTTTATTACTATGGATGATAAATATTTTACATGAGGAGTCAGACTTAATGTAAGGGACATTCTTTTAAAAACCATGTTTAAAGTAATTATTCTAAATATTTTATTACAATTTCATAAAGAAATTATATTTAACATATATATAATAAATTTAATTTTCCACTTTCAAGTCACTTTAATGTATTTATGATTCATTTATGCATTTACAAATTTATTTTTATGAGATGTGTTCTCATTTTTTAGTTCGCATAATATAAAAAATGAAAAATTATTTCAAAAGTTATTTTTCTTTTATTCATGACTTATGTGTTGTAATTATGTTATGGTTATTTTTAATTTTTTATCAGTATAGTAGGTCTATGATAAAGTAATGATTTGTGAGCCAGTTATATTTCTATAATACATTAGGTAATGAGAAAGAGTTATTCTATAGGATTTCCACTAAGAGATAATGTGAAGGTACTTTATTGGGTATTCCAAAGGTAATCACGACAGCTGTTAACTATGTAGTCATAATATATATAGTAAATGTTAGTGTGATAATGAATTTATTACTCATGTTATCTTTATTATTTATATTTAATATGGTGTATTATAATAATTTTTTATTATATAAGTTAAAAACAAATTTTTTATTGGCGAAAAGTGTAACTTTGTGAAAAGGATTTCATTGGTTTAAAATATTCAGGGAGTAAAGGTTTCATACCTTATTTTAGGACCCTCGCTATAATGTTTGTGACTGTATAATTTTTTAAATTTATTCACATCATATAATGATGGGTAAGAGAGAAAAGGAAGTCATCATGATTGTAATGAAGAATTTCTATTAAAAATAGGTCAAATTTTCATTAAAATGTTTTATATTTCGGACGAAACTGATATTGTTTTAGTTTCACCCAATTTTAATGAATGATAAATGTTATATTGGAAGAACTATTTAATTACATAATATATATACCAAATAAGATCATAAATTTGGAAGAATTTAAAGTCTTAAGTAAAACTCAATATAATGTATTGTTTAAGGTAGGGCCTTATAATTTGTATCCTACATTGTTTTAGACATCATTACAGGTATATATATTGGTAATATAATATCTATAGATTATTTTATTTTTATTTTTAGGTTAAAAACATATATAATATTAAGATTTACCATGTTGTTTTGTCTAATTTATGTCTTTTCATAATCGTTTTTCTTAATGGAAACATGTAAGTTGTAGGGGTAAGGAATCTATGGGAAACGTCCTTCAAAATCATCATCCTCAAACATTAGAATTAAAACTAAATAGATTGTTATTTTGGTGTATCAGTTAATAAAAACAGTGAATGGTTGTGTAATCCATGTAGGATGTCATCCAGAAAACTCATATAGAAATACCTCAGTAGTGGAGAATTTTATGAGGAAACACCCTCATGATTTTACTATATATTCTAACCTAGTGTTAGTCGAAGGGTGGATTAAATCACTCGAAATGGTTTTCAATGTCAAAGGCTTTTTTACTAACAAAAGGTTAGTATTTTTTTTACTGTTTCTTATGGGATTCCAACTAGGGGTGTTCGATGGGTAATAATATCAGGGGAAGTGAGAAGATTGATTCACTAGAATGGGTTAAATTACTAAATATTTTTCCATGTAAAATTTTTCCAATAGAAGCTTGACTTAAGATGGAAAAAAATTCATGAAATTGATGCTTGAGTAGGATTTGGTGGATCTATGAGAATAAAAAATCAATCGAATGGAATGTTATACTTCAAATATCATTCTAGATCATGATAATAAAATAAATATATTATACTTAGGATTAACACAAACACATATAAGGTAATTGGATTCTCATAAATTAGAGGTTACAAAAAAAATTGATATGCAAAGAAGGTGGAAATAATGTTTTCTAATGATCATGTCTTCTTTTAAAACAATTAGATAATGATTTATAGATGGTAGTAAAAAAGAAAAAATTCATCAAAGAAGCCTGATGGTATGCAAATTTTGTTTACATTTTCTGAGAATTGTGTTAAGTAAAACATTGGGTTGTGCCTTTTGAATTCTGGTAAATACATCTGATTGGTAAAATTGAGTATAAGGCTTAATAGTTGGATGAATTTTATCATATTAGTGGTGGGACAAAATATGATATATTGTATGAAAAATTTAATATATTTAATGAGATGGGTCATTATAAAAATGAATATTTGAAGAAGAATGTGAATGACTATAAGCATCAATCCTATTTGAAGAATGGTGTGTTGAAATTTTTTTCAACTACTATAGTAGATGTCAGACTACCAAAGTATGTTTTATCAACTCATGGATAAAAAATATTTTACAATGGTTTATCTGAGGTTTCGGTATAATCTGTAGAAATTAAAGGAAACATTCATTATAAAGACTAGATTTCAGACTAGATATGAGAATTAGGAAATTGTAGTTATGTATTTTTTGTTAAATAATGATCCTTTATCAATCATGGATCTTATTAATATAATATTTCAGGACTTCATGTATAATTATTTGGTTGTATTTATTGATTAAATATTTTTATACTTGAAATGTAGACAAGTTCAGGAAAGATATTTATTGTTTTTTACCAATCGTAAAAAAATAAATTCTATAGAAAATATAGAAATAATAAATTTTGGTTAAAAAAATAATAATTTTTTGGTCACATTACTTCTAAATATGTCCTGAAAGTTTATTTTTCTAAAAATAATGTTGTATTAGAATGTCCAAGAACCACAAATATAACTGCGATTTGTAGATTTTATGGTTTAGTGGGTTGTTAAAATATTTTTTTTGAATAATTTAAACATTTATCTAGGACACTAACAATGATAACTTGAAATTTTTTTATATTCATCTAGGACAAAAATGTGATTATTTTTTCCAAGAATGTAAAATAATATTGTTGGATTCTCTAGTTCTGGCCCTACCATATAGGAATTCTGAATTTTTTATATATATTGAATCTTTTTTGAATAGAATTTGGTGTGTCCTAATGAATAATGATTATGTAGTTGATATGTTTTATGTCAATTGAAACCTTATAAGTTAATTTACCCAACACATTATTTGTAATTAGATGGTATTTTATTTTCATAAAAAAAATTAAGGCATCATTTCAACGGATTAAAATGTGAAATCAATACAAACCAATAGAGTTTAAAATATATATTCACTCAAAAATATTTGAATATGAGAAATACAAGGTTGATCTAACTAATAAAGAATTATTATTGACAATTAATTACCATCCTAGAAAAGAAAATAATGTTGTCGATGCTTCGAGTTAAAACAATTTTACTACATTAACCATGTTTTGTTTAGAACATGACCCCTTTGTTAATGATTTGATGATTTTAGATAGGATGTTATCATTAAAATAATTTCCTCATTTTTTTCTAATGTTTTATATTAATCATCTCAATTAGGTATAATTAAGGAAGTGCATAAGGAATATTTTGAGTTTTAGAGAAATGAATAATTTGTTTAAAGTGTTATTTTCTTGAATTATACATTTATAAAGATTATTTTTTTTATATTTGGAAAAAGACTACGAGTTCATTGTGATTCAATATTTATGAAATATTTGTTATGTGATGGTTGTAGTTATCTATTTTCAGTTCACCCGGGCATCTCAATATGTACTATGACATTTGAGAGTATTATAGGTGGGATGTAATGAAATAATATATTGATACCTTTACCTTGAGTAGATGGAATTTACAATAAGCTAAAGAAAAATAGAATTTACTGAATGAGATAATTCATCCCTTTTGAGTGAAAGAGTATAAATGAGAAGAAATATAAATGGATTTCATAGTGGGTAACCAAATAATTCATAGTGTAAAAGTGCGATATTGGTTATTGTTGATAGACTTAGTAAATTTTGTCATTTTCATCCTATTTTAAATAATAGGTCTCTACATCAAATTTCTTGGTTATATGTTAAAATGATGTCCAGGTAAATGGATTTCATATCTTTGTGTTATCTGATCAAGATCCCATATTCACTTTTAACCTATGGAAATGCCTTTGGAAGTCATTGGAAACTGAATAATATTCCAACATAGCCTTTCATCCTAGGCCTGATCAATAGTCCAAATAAACAATTTAATCATCGGAGGATATGAAATGTTATAATTAAATATATTTCCAAGTAAATTATGATAAACTTAATTCATTTTTTTTGTTTTATTATAATAATAGTTTTCATTCTAGTTTATAGATGACGTCATTTGATGTATGGTATAGAAGTCTGTGTCGAACTTCATCCATTGGGGATCAATTAGATGAAAGAAATATGATGTGACCAAAATTTCTAGAGTAATTTAAGTATAAAGTTAAATTTATTTAGTGACACACGTCTATAACTCATATGATGCATAAAATGTTTATAGATAACTGGATGAAGTATCTTTCTTTTTTGAGTAGGCTATCATGTCTTTCTCAAGGTTTCTCCATGGAAATGCATGATGCGTTTCAATTATTAAGGGAACCACATTCCCTTATTCATTGGACCCAATTAAATCCATGAGAATGTGGAATAATTTTTCTATTAAGTTTATTTTCATTTATGTTTATCCTTGTTACACAATTACTTTCATGTATCAATGTGAAGGAAATATGTCACATATTCATCTTATATTTTGAGTCCAAAAGTAAATTATTTTGAAAAGAATTTTTTTATGAGAAAAACCCAGTTCTTATTCTTAGAAATAGATATAAAATTTTGAAATTTAAGATGATTTATGTGGTTTAGGTTTTATCATAAAAAAAATATGGTACAAGTGGAAACATCTAAATATGAATATGCTATAAGGGAATGATATCCCCTCATATTTTATAAGTAAATAAAAATTGTGAGGATGTCATTTCCGAAATAGAGAAAGACTTAAAAACCCATAAAATTATAGAATAAGACTTTTTAATATTTATTACTATTTATTAATTATATATTAATTAAAATATACACTATTTTTAATAGATTATGTGGTAAATCTATTTTTATGTTTAAAAATGTTTTTTAATGTCGTTTTTCTGCCATTTGATAACATACATATTTTAAATATGTATTAAACAATTTTAAAATTGTATTTGATTAAATTAAAATATTATTTAAAATAATAATATTAATATTTAATTTCTTTTATTTTTTATTTGTTTTTGTAAAGTTTCATGTGTTCATTAATAGTGTAAAAGATTTAAAATTTTCTAATTAAAATCGGATTTTTCATCTGAATAATAAGTATTGGTAAATTATATTCCTATTTAGTTTTAAATGATAATTATATAATTTATTATCATTTAATATAATGTGGGTCATTGGAATCAATATGACATTGAGTTTAGGTATAAAAACATTTCATCTTTTTTAAGGTTATTATATTAAAAACATGTTTTCTCATTATATTAAAGTGAATAATTTCTATTTAATTTCATCCATTTATATGATTTAAATCAGGAAAAATTAATTCCTTATTTTGAATCATAGGGTTTAAAATTTAGTAAATGGTTCTTTTTTGTATTTTTCATTACTATGAATAGTACTTTTTATTTTTTAACACTATAAAAGAGAAATTGTTTAATTATGTGTACAGATATTATTAGAAATTCTATGAAATTACCCTATCACTTGTCCTAATATTAATTGAAGAGTGTGTGCCATCCTAGATAATCCTAATTCCAAATTTATAACCATTTTAAGACAATTGGAAGATATTATGACATTTATAATATTATATTCAACAAAAAGTAATTTTTTCAAACTTTTGTTCTTAACAAGTGAATTATTTTTAATATGAACATATATATGTGATTATTTTGACTATAAATAATCATTTTCAAGATAAGAGTTTAATATTTTTCATGATAGTGTATATTTATATTTTAGAGATGATAGAATTAAAATAAATTTTTTCACAATAATGATGAATTAAATGTTAAATTAAATGAAATACGAAATAAATTTTATTCAAAATAATAAAACAAAAATAATTTGAGATTTTTAATCTAAATCATCAATTTTTTAAATTTAAATTACATGATTATTATTTTTTATAATTATTTTTTCATATTTATATTGTTTTTATTATTATATTTAGAAAAATTAATGTAATAAATAGTGTAAAAATTTTACATTATTTATATTTTAAAATACATAATATTTTAACTAAGAAAAAATGAAAAAATTTCAGTCTCATTCAACAAATTAAGAAATTTATTAAAATGTCAAAAATAAATCATTTTTTGGTAGACTATAAATTTATTGGAATTATCTTATCACTTAATGCGTGAAATGTAAGATATCATAGTAAGAGTTAAAAGGGTAATATAAGGGTATAAAATATCTGTATTAAAAACATTGTTAATTTATATTATAGGGTTGTTTCATACCAATAATCATCAATATTTGAGATAAATCACTTTGCATCCATTTAAAATAGAAAATAAATTTATATTAATTAAATATTTTGAAGAATCCAATGTGTTCTGATGTCCTATGCAATAAAAGGTAACTCATTGTTCTAATTTAAATGCACATAAAACCCAATTTGTCACAGAAAATATCTTACCAAATCCCTTAATTGATTCTCTAACCTCATCATATTGGCCTTAGTTTTGAAATAATAGGACCCTTGTGTGTCTTAAGGTATTACTCATATGAGATTGTCTGAAGAGGATGTATCATTTTTAATTAAGTTTTTCTATTTATTTATTTATAAAATTATTTCAAGTATTATTCCACATTTATTAAATAATATTCCAAATTCATAAAAATAGTTATATTATATAATCTCCATTTTGATCAAATTGTGGAGGATTTAATCCTTACGAAATATGGAATACTACTACCTTATAAACCAATATAATTGGTTTCCTATAATTGTTTATCAATAATGGTTATAATGGTAGAATTAGTGTTACTATGCGATATAACTAAAATATTTATCATTATTAATGAATAATATATCATTTTTGGTCTTACCATTTCATACACATTGAAATGAAAACTTCGCTCATGAGTTTGTGTGAACTATCCCTTCCACGAACCGATGTGATTTTTCTTTCATCACCACTTCACATGAACGATATATATATATATGTATGTATATTTAAATGATTAATATCATATTGATTATATTTTTGTCACTATATAATTTTAAAATAATAATTCTATTAAATACATAATGATGATTGCAAAATGAAAATGTTACTCATGCGTACGTACGACCAACCATCTCCATGACTATTATATTGTTTGTTTATCATAACCATTAATAAATATTCTGATTTAAAACTATAATTAACATAAAAAGTGATTATTATTTCCTGAATATTGTTTTTTATATGATTGAATTATGACCACCTTGACTATTGACATCATTTTAAAGTCATTTTGGGCTCATGTATAATATATTGAAAAAACATCTGACTTCAACATAAATAATAATGTAATTGTGAAAACATGATAATATGTAATATAAAAAATTCATAATAATTTAATATGTTATAAATAAATATATAATTGACCTTATTTTATTATCTAGTAAGATAAATATTTTTCTTGATGCTTTAGACTCCTAGTTAATGAAATTATTTTAAAAACCACATTCAACGATACTCATTCAGATATTTTTTTAAAATTATTGAGGGATATGTTTAAAAAAATATAGATTAAAAAAATATTAATCTGTTATGCCCATTTAATAATTTTATTCTTCCTTAACATTTTAAAATTATCATTTTCTAATAAATTTTTTCCATTTTTTAGTGTCTGCATTTGTAAAAATAAAAATTTATTTCAAAAGATAATTTTATTTTATGCATGATTTATGAGTTTTTTATGTTATGGTTCCTAGTAAATTTTTATGATTTGTTTGTATTTTTGTGATAAAAAGGGTGGGTGTTCCAATTATATCTCCCTAATTCATTGTGTAATAATATGGAGTTAATCATTGGGTTTTATCATTTGAGAGTAATGGAATATACTACGGTGGGTATTACAAATGTAACCATGAAAGTTACTCATCAGGCAACCATTCTCTCTATATTAAATGTAAGAGTGTTATGGAATTGATTCCACATCTTTCCTATATTATTTATGATTTCTATTAAGTTCTATAGGAATATTTTTTTTCATGAGGTATTCTATAATGCTTATGTTTTTGGCGTGAAAATTATAACATTGTGAAAATGTATTCATGATTTTAATATAGTCCTGGAATAATGTTTTACTTCCTCATTTTATGTCCCTTACAGAGATGTTTGTTCTTATCCCATATTTTAACATGTGTATTATATTCTATAAGGTTGGTTAAGATAAAGAAGGATGTTTATATTAATGTTATTAATATTTTTCATGGAAAATGAAGTCTTTTATTATTTGAAAATTATTAAAAAAATTATAAAATGGATATTATTTTAGTTGTATAAACATTATATGAATGTGAAATGATATTTTTTAATTATGACCAAATTAAGTAAAACTATAAACCAAAATAGATCATTATAATAAATGAAAATAAATTCTTTACTCAAACTAAAGTTCATGAAATGTTTATGTTCATGGTATTAATAAGGTTCTTCCCCCTATCAGTCATCAACATAACTAGTTCCTTAAAAATGGAGAGTCAACTCCTATGGCCTAGCTCCTCAAGATTGATATCATACAATAAATCATGCACATAACTAAAAAGATGTTACATGTGGATAACACCAATAAATAGTTAAAAACAATATCCTCTAGGTTAAGAAAAAAACCACCACACTAACCTAACACAATAATAAGAAGATGAAAAGGTATATGATAATCAAAGAAAGCCTACCACCAAAGATAAAACTCCATAAATAACGAAATCATGTGGTCTCCATCATCAATCGACTAAGGAATTTTTAAACTTACTAGGTAGTCATCATCCTCCCCAAGATTAAATTTACCCAATACCTCCTTCAATAGTGAAAAAACTATGCCCCAAATGCTATCTATTAATGGATTTGAAAAACATAACAATTTCCTATAATGTCTCCCGTAAATTGTCTTGAAAAGGTAATACTCTATTGGGGGAGTGGTAATCACCTTGAAAAAAAACACCAATGATACATTATTCTCTAAGTTATGGATCAAAACCGACATGTAATCCCAATACATGTTTACCAAAACATGAATATTTGATTTTTCCTAGTGAGTTGGTTGTTGTAAATCATTTTCTCTAACAACGACTAAGTCCCCAAAGGATTATCACATCATCTACCTACTTTTTTTTAAGTACGAATCATAATCAATGATGATCATCAAGGTAATTCCCATGAATTTGGACTACCTATTGGATTTATATGATTTTCAACCCTTTGCAATGATCTTTTGGTCCTCAACCACATAACGATGAAACAATAAGAGTTTTCACATGAAGAATCACTATAACTCCGATGGATTCCCAACCACTTACAAGTAGTTATGGTATGTCATCACCAATAATGGATGTACTACTATGGGAAAACAACCACCTTATAACCTCTACTTAAATTATGGATGGAATCTCTATCCATCCCTAGATAATGGATTACATGATTCACTCCTTTTATGAATTCTATCAAGAATGTATATGATGGATGGATAATCACATAAGATCTCCTAGTAAATATTCATAAGTTGTCCTTCCATACTATTTAAAAAAATATGGGTTAACAAAGATTGATTGAGGTATATTTAACCATCCTCACCGACATGCGTTATATAATATATGGTTCTACTTGCCTATCACCACACTTGACAAATGGCTATTAGAAAACCTTACTATGATCATCTTTTTTCACAAACCCACCCTATGTGGCTCTAAAATACATTTCACCTCATCCTATGTATGTTACACTTCCACTCCCATATTCAATAATTCATATTTTTATAACTAACTCCATGAGCACTATATAGTGAATATCATACAAAGATAATTCATAACACCCTCTTCATCAATGTTGTGTTCTCCAACTTTGATATTGTGAATATGATGGTAAAATCACTAATTACTACCATTACAGGACAAAAGAGAGGATAATTATTAGTCTCATAAGTCCCGTAATCTTGTCTGTGTCATTCAATACACATAAGGGTATCATCAATTACTCAATTTAAACTTATTGACTCTTGGAATCAATGCCTGGAACATCCAACTCTCGAACCTGGAGTTGGTGACAACCAATCCTGAGATAAAAAAGCCACAATCTACTTCACCTCCATTCATAGGGTGAAAAGGTAATCAGTTCTCTATAAAATATTATTTCCCTAATTTTACAAGGCCATGGTGACACTAATTCATATCCAACATCAAGAACTCGTCCCCCTCTCAAGAAAACTAAATAGGCCTATACAGGAAAAGACATTAGGTCTCATGAATTCTCTTTCTTTCCAACATTATTCACACTCCTTTAGATATTATATGTACATGGGGTAATCTAATATACTATTATAGATAACTTTCCATAATTATTTTATATAAATGTAATAAAACCCCCTCTATGGTGAGGAAAATCCATCACACCCTCTGTAAGGATTCCCTTATACTCCTCCACCATCTTATGAACTAAAATATCCTTGAATTTTCTAATCCAAATGTTCCACTATCCAATTTATTGGAATAATGTATTAATATAATTTGTATGAGATGATGGTTCTCATCCTTATACCACAATTTATTAAAAGAGGAAAACACCATCCCAAAAAACTAGATCTACAACTACTCTCCCTAGTAGTAACATCTAGGCTTGGTTTAAGGGGAACAAATCCATACAGATGAAACAATTTTAGGTTCTCAACTCCAAAAAAATGAATTTAACCCAATGGCCTCTCCCTCTCCTCCAAGATCCAAGTCACATGTCATTAGAAGCATTCAATCACTAATACAGTCTGTATAAGCCTCCAATAGAATGGTCACAAGAAAATATCTCTACTGGTATTACTAATTATTGAACCGGGGATACACATTTGGATATGAGGCTCATGAAACCATATAATAACTGCATTTGGGGTAGTGAAAAAACATTTCTAACCTCAAAACCCACTCAAAGAATCTCAGTTTTTATACAAATTAGAACTCATCCTTCCAATATCCATCATGTTTCCCATAACTAGGACATTTTATAAAACCATGAAATCTCTAACAGAATCAGTCATTCATGTTAGAGAAACATATCCACAACACATCAACAATATAATATTTGGGTGGAACTGAATCTCCCCAATAAAAATTGGATCATATCTCAAGAACACATCTCAGTGGTGATTCTCTCCATCATTCAGGAATGTACATTATATTTCTAAACAATAACAATATAGTGTTCTACCAATACCTTATATCGCAAAAGAAATTTCTCACCATTAGGACCAACATGAAATAGAGGTCTCATCCATGTGTGAAATTCACACCACTGATCCACCCTATCCATCTATCACTGTGGAAGGGGTTTTGTCTTACCATGTAACTTGTGAGATGTATAAATTTTTAATGATCAATACATAATCATCATAGGAGTTTCATCTTCCTATAACACTAAAGAAAAATTCTTCTCTAGAGAGGAAACACATCAAAAGTGAAACCAACTGATTAGTTGAGATTCTTACATATGGGAAATGCAAACCACTACGTCAACTAAAACCTCTTTCACCTTAGGTAATGCATCCTTGAATAAAATCATTGATAATAATTAATGGTAATTTTTTAAGACAATACATGCATGTACCATCATCCTTTCTTTATGGATCTATCGATATCTCAATACACGGATGATCGTCTGATAGATAAGAAAATGTATCCATGTGTTGCTCAATAAATGATAGCACTACTCAGTGTGATCCATGAGAAACCACATTAAGAGAGGGTCCCAAAATAGAAAACATTATCACTCATTTGGTCTTCACCATGATAATATCACAAAATCCTACCTAGATATCACTGTATAGGTATATTAGTGATTATCAAGACATACCATGGTAAATGAGTATCTCTAAAGATATTACTAAAAATTGAAATTAAAAACACAACCCATTCGTTTATGATGGATGTAGAAATTTAACCGTACAACCAAATTCTATATATAAAATTTAAATAAGATGGTTATTAATGATATAGTGAATGAATAGGTTCAATATCTCACTAACATACATCGCCCTAGCCTATGATCCATAGTTAATTCACATTAACATGATTTCCCTAAACTGTAAACAAAACCTCAAATCTATACAAAAGAAAATCCAAAATCTAAACCTAAACACATGAAGTTTCATAAAACCTTATTATGGGTACTAGAACTGATATAATTATATCATAACTAGACCTAATGGGGATCGAGATGCAACTACCCCCATCCCTCCTCTAATCGTTCAGAGGCTTATTACTATCATCAATAATGAATATCAAACACATGAGAGGAATTAATCTTATGAACCTATACATACAAACAAATCTTTAATCCAATGAAATGATGATATGTATAAAATCTAATGACAACGCACGAATAAATATAAAATTACACAACTAGAGTACATTAAAATATACTAAATAAATTAAAAAAATAGTCTAAATACATGTCCAACCAAAACTAACATGTAATGTTTGACCTGCTCAGATGGAGGGGGTTTCTATAAGAAAAAACATCAACATACATCTTTGTAACTTTAGCAAAAAATAGCTCAACCTACTTCTAGTCCACAAAGTACATTCAAAAAAGGAATGTTGTCAAAATAAGACATGACACATGCAGTATGACCAATATAGGGGTGAGTAAAACAATATATAGTAGGAAAACCCAAAATAAAGAAGCTAAAAACATCAGGTCTAACAGTCCTCTATAAATAGGTATATGTATAAAACACATAAAATTAGAATACCCAAATACACCTAAAAAGAAACATATTCTCATGGTAAATTCAAAAACAAAAATTAAACTTATGATTCCTTCTTGAAGATTCCATATAACACTCAACAAGAATAACACACTCTATTAGTTATACTACAATTTATGGGACTCATTCTAGAGGCCATAATATTTATGTCTCAACATAAATGAAACTAATGTTTTTCATATGAGATACACCCCCGATTGGTCTAAAATGCATTATAATGATCCTATCTACAAATATAGGGTGCTAACACCCAGTTCTCGATGGGGGGACACCATACCCTAAGAGAAACATTATCCTACACAGGGGATTGGTGCAGAGGTAAAAAATGGTCACTCCAATACAAAAAATATCATATATGTATACATGAAGGGAAATGAGGATCACTCAGGTCCACTATGTGGGAAACATGCACAAAGGCATTGAGTTAGTAAACGAATCAATCCAAGAAAACACACTCTATAATAATGTAACCTTTTCTCATTTCCCTGAACATCAAGAAGTTGCATATGGGTTATGCTCTATGATGAGAACAAAATACTGTATCAAATCATCATAATAATGGACTAATCGGACACATTCAATAAATATAATAATATGGAATCCCACACAAGCTCCTAAGGATGATGAGAAAATAAGAATGAGGAATCCAACCCATCCAAAAAGGAGTGAATTGTGTGACCCATTGGGGACATGACTTGTCTCAATAGTTATGGTATTTCTTGTATCCCTCACCCACATGGAATGTACTTGTCCAAAATAAATGTTGTTTCCTAGAGTTACATGGCATGTAGGTGTATGGTCTAGAACTCAACATGTATCCTTCCACTTTCAATGTACTATTATACATACATGGTGTGTGGATCTCCAAAAATTTTAGGTATGACAACACAATCTCATTGGAGTGTGGTCTCGGTACACATCAATCTGCCTACTAAGGTGTACAATGTGTGTCTCATGGGCCACATTGTATGAAAATCTAACTAGCCTTGTAGACATTTTTCTCCATATACTCAAAAATCTAGGTGGATTATTTTCGCATTATTTGTGATGTAGGTAACAATTTTTAGGATATTTTACTCCTCACTAATGCTCTATATCCATACATATGAGACGATATTGAAAGTGTTCATAGTACTACATGTTTTGTAGTATGGTTTTTAATAGAACACATGGAATAATTTCTCACATATTCTTCCACACATTATTACATCATTGGATATACCAATGGAAATTTATAAGTATATGGATCTCAATTTTGGTGATACCATTCATCATCGTTGTCAATATTGTTGAAAAAAAAATTACCACCTTCATGCCTCATGTCGCATCTCCTTGTCTAAGCATGAAGAACTACGAACCTATATCTATGAACAAAACACGATCCATTCATGGATTTACTACCATATGTTTATATCACAATGGCATCATCGAATCACCATTTGATAAATGTAGTAATGATCTATTTCACAGAAGATTGATTGTTTAATGATGTTCACTACGTTTTCATCAAATTGGCATCACAATAGAAATGGAAATGATAAAATCACATAATATTGGGATGGAAACCATAAAAAATAAATATGTGGAATAGACCATGGCCTTTTTTCATTTCATCCACATTCCTTTTTTTAGGTAATATGAATGAATCAGAATATAAATCAATAAAATGTAAAAAAAAATAATATCACCAAATCCCACAATTTTCCCATACCCGAAGAAATGAAGCATCCAACAAAAATAAGTTAGGCATTTAATTTCAGTTTTCATGGAAAAATAAAAAAGTAGAAAAATTCAAAAATCATTCATTCTATATTTATTTTGATCAATCCTAGTAGAATAATGAAGTGGTTTCGTTGTCTTTGGTGAGATCCATAGTATACATTGGTGCATGATCCTTGATCTGATCCTATCCAACATCATTTGCAAAAAATGATCCCCAATAATGGTCTTCTATATATCTTGTGTTTATCATCCCAACTTTAGATATACTCAACATCATGAATTTAAATAGGTTACCAGGTCGCTGCATCCGGAAAATAAAAATACATAAATTATGTTATTTTATTTTATTTAATATTCATATGACTACACTTTAACCTAACCACTTTGTTCCAACAATACTTATGTTACTGCAAGGGTAAAACACACATAACAGAGATAATAGTGACCTTTTATTTGTAATTTAATCCTTATTATATGATTTATTCTTCTTTTTATGGAATCCATCACAAACAAAATATTAAAATATTTAATATATATAAAAAATTACTCATGGGCAAGTCAGGCCTCATAATATCATGTTAGATCAGCACCTATATTGAGAAGGATTTTTAGAAATATTCAAATGTATTACTTGGAGAAAACTATTACAATACATCTGTGTATTCTATTCAAATGGGTTCACAACCAATTGGATCATTCCCTATTTGGATAAGGATATACGAATATTATACTGGAACCATTTTAGATGTTGTTTTGTATGATTGGCTCTATAAAACTATTTGTGTTGAATTATACAAATTGTACATATAAAAATTTGTATCTAACCACTTTACCAAGCAATCATGGAACCATGTGAATAATGATATACTAATTTCTCTAATAGATATTTTTATCAATTATCCACTAGTATGAAACCATTAATGTTAGCATATACCCTTTAAATAAACCTAGGAACTTAACTCAAAATAAAAAATGATAATAACATTAATTAATATCACAATACATAATAAATTTGATAAAAATATTATTATATTTATTTTTAATAGTTTAATAACAAAAAAACAAAATGATAGCACATATTTAGAATTTATTTCATTTGTATGAATCTATCTAAAATTGTATATTAATCCAAAATAATTAGGTAGAAGCTAACTAGATCAATATATATCTCTAAATAATCATTATAATTATCACTAATATCATCTTGGACATCACTCTCAATATCATATTCTCAATCCTTATTGGAACAATAATCATCCTGGACAATATCATCACCATAAGCACACAAAAAGTCATTACTATAATGACCCGACCTTATTACATACAAAATCTTGAATTTAGTCAAGAAAACACTTCCTCTTACATTGAATATCTTTTCATGTATATATATTTAGATAATTAGGAAAATACATTCATAACATTACACATTATTACAGAGTGGATACCATAAAAACAGTATCCCTTTGTTTTAAAATATAGAGCATTAAAACATAAAACAAGACTCCTTGAAAATTCTTCAAAATTTAACATGGCTTACTTCCTTGTCTTAAACATCAATTCGCCTGTTAAAATCATTTAAAAACTTTGTATTAGCACAAAATCTCAGTACGGGATGAAAAAAATAAGGAAAGAGCACATTATTCCATGAATACTCATAACATATGAAAACATTTTCAAAAGACATTCTTGTCACCCATATATACATACATCATGTAAAATGATATTACATAGGATCCACAAAAACATCAGAACATAAATATAATCATAGAGGTATCTTGGGGAATTACTTACATAATCTTGTAACCCTCTCGACTAC
This sequence comes from Viscum album, assembly GCA_963277665.1. Taxonomy (NCBI): domain Eukaryota; kingdom Viridiplantae; phylum Streptophyta; class Magnoliopsida; order Santalales; family Viscaceae; genus Viscum; species Viscum album. The sequence goes on from OY728165.1 coordinate 739,334,120, forward strand.
CTTATAATTTGTAACCCTCACGGCTACCTTACAATTTGTGTAACCATCACTGTTTCACTTGGAGTAACCATATGGCCGACCTCCAACATACACATTCCCAATTCATTGGAGGGAAATATAGGTCCCACCGTTTATCATAAATAATGACCAAGAACCAAAACATAACTATACACCATGAATAATAGAATATATACATTACTTTTCAATGTTGTAAAATAGAATTTATAAAAAATATATTATTAATGAAAAGCCCCTTATAAATATTATTAAATTGAAGAGTGACTTAATAGAGTGGATAGAGTAAGTAAATATACTATAAATATATATAATATAAACATAACCCACCACACAAACAATTTAAATAGCACATAAATAATGATGTTGAAGGTTAACCCAAAGAATGGAAATCGGGTTAAGAATTCCCTTACCTCGGGTTTTTCTTACTTCCAACATGTTTAAAACTCCTGTAAAATGGTTAAAATAGTGTTATTAGTATTTAAAAAAAATATTTTTATGTTTATAACATCTTATATGATCACTTAATAACATCATTTCACACCTTCAATTGTTATTATTTTTTTCCTTGCACCGTTTTTGGGTGAGTTCTTTACATGATTTCTATGATTGGTTCATGATGGACATTCTTGTCGTTTGGAAGTGAAACTCAAAAATTGTAAGGGAAAGGTATTTACTTATTTCCATTAAAATAAGTTATACCATTTATCATTTTTATGTTTAATATGAGGATTATTCATAACTTAAAACATTAATGATGTTGGTTTAGATCATTTTAGTGGTTCTTTGATAATAACAACATCATTTTGTCTTATAAATTAGAACCATGAGTACAAAAGAATTCCAGAACCAATGGTGATTCATAAAACTTATATTAAAATCTGGTTCAAACATATAAATGGTTTGAGGACCATACTTGAAATAATTAATAGAAATTGAAATCACATCGTCCACAATGTTGGTAATTCAACACATCACGGACAATGTTTTTATTCCTTAAATAAGTGGGAGAGGAGAAGATTAATGATGTAGAATTTTAAATAAACAAGATATCATCTATAATATACATGATTTTTGGATATTTCATGCATCTTGGGAAAGGAGATATGAAGAAAGAATAACGTAGGAACTCAAAATAAAATAATAAGTGAGAAATCTCTTACAAAAATTCGGCAGCCCAACGGCTATGCGACAGGGATCTAGAAAACATTATAAAGGGAGGGGACAAGGGTCACACATCTGTAAATGAACCATAACAATGTATAGATCATGAATAATAAGTAAATAAGAACATGTTTTTGAAACTTTAATGGTATACCACATAAAAGATAACTTGAATGGAAAAATAAAGAAATTGAGAATTTTATTACCATGTAGAGTAACCCTTAGAACTTGAATGTTGGGACCTTAGGGATTTTAGAAACATTTGGAGGAATAATATGAAGGTAATAAGTCTATAGATTCGTTGATGAAGAAATGGTAATGAAGTTAATGAAGGAATGGGTTGGTATTTATAGGAAAAGAAAAGGAATATTTTAATAATTTTCAAGGGACACCTCATGAGTGATATTTGAAAAACCATGGGCATTACCATGGTATTTTCCCATGGAATAATCCACTTGGGACACCTCACATCTTATTTAACAATAAAAAGTCAACCAGATTTATGAAATCATTATTATATCATTAATCATATCATTAACACACCGAAACTAAAAATTGTATTTCTTACTCTGCATCGAAAAATCAATTATTTCAGAAAAAATTACAAATTTCACCCTAAGCATTTATTGACGTATAGAATTCAAAAATGAAGTCCGTTTTTTCAAAATAATTCTCTAAATATTATTAATTTAATTTTTAAATAAAAGAATACTTAATTCAAAAATTAACAATTCTAATTCTATAACTACTTCTATATCAAAATGAAAAATTAACCAATATGTTATTATCTTAAAGCCTTAAGAAAATGAAATATTAATAAAATTTACTATTCATTTGGGTCATATTACTATTGAAATTAATATTCATAAGGATATATTAATATTCTCCAAAAAAACAATTTGGTTTGCATAAAATCCAAATAGCATACTGAACTCAATTGTAGATGACAGTTTCTTGAAATTCAAAACATAGAAGTGGAAAATTTATGTTTAAAGGATAGTTATAAATATCTACCTAAAACAATGTTCCATTCATTTATATTTATTTTTAGAAAAACATGGGGTGTTACATTATCCCCACCTTCTTGAAATTGAATCCTCGTAATTTTACGTACTTATGACACAACTGTGGGTATTTTTTCCTCATAGCATTTTCAGACTCCCATGTTGCTTCTTCAACCATGTGGTTTCTCCACAAAAACATTACCCGGTGAATTACCTTATTCTGCATTACCTATTCCCTAAGATTAACAATCTGAACTTGTTTCTCTTTATAAGAAATTTTCTCTTCCATCTGAACTGCTTATGGGCTCCAAACATGTGATAAATCTGGAACATACTTTCCAAACATCGAAACATGAAAAAAATTGTGTACCATAAACAAGCTCAGAGGCAAAGATATACGGCATGCAACTGTTCCAACATTCTCCAAGATTTCAAACGGACTGATGAACTGTGGAATTATCTTCCCTTTCTTACTCAAATAAAGAAAGGTGTTGATCCCAACTTCCTTGATAGTCAATTGTACAAGCTCGAAGCATATCCTCCAATGTTTGAATTGTTCATTCTCACTACCCATCTGATTGAGGATGAAAAGCTGTACTGAAATATAACTTTGTGCCCAATGACTTTTGTAGTCCCTTCCAAAAGTTAGAAGTGAGCCTGGGATCTCGGTCTGAAATAATGGAAAGAGGAAATATATGTAACCTGAAAATCTCCTTGAGGTACAATTGAGAAAGATGATCCAAATTCAATGTATATCAAATAAAAATGGAATGTGCAGACATTGTTAGCCGATCAACAATAACCCAAATCGCATTGTTACCTTGAGAAGTCATGGGTAGTAGAACCACAATGTTCATGGATACATTCTCCCATTTCTACTATGGCACTGGTATAGGCTAAACCATCCCCTTAGATAACTACCACTCTACATTAACTTGTTTACATGTCAAATAGTTCATAGTAAAATCAGCAATATCTCTTTTTATTCCATCCCACCAATAATACTCCCAATGGTCTCTGAACATCTTAGTACTTCTAGTATGAATAGAAAAAAGAGAACTATGAGCTTCACACAAAAAATTAATTATTCAGCTAAGAATTAGTAGGAACAAACATAATTTTTTCAAATCTTAAAACACAATCTTTATCAAGGTTAAATTCTAGAAACTTACCCATTTTAACCAATTCTACCTTTTTTGTAGCTCACAGTCTTTGTTTTGCGCATGCTTAATCCTGTCTGACAATAAAGACTGAACTAAAACCAGAAACAAAATAGAGGTATTCCCTGTACCAAAAACTTCTAAGCCAAAATTCATCAAATAATTAATCAAGGGATCATGTTCCAAATGTATCATAGTTAATACTGCATGATGTTTCTCGATTAAGGCCTCTACCACTTTTTTTTCTTTTCTGGGATGGTAATTGATCATGCAGTCATAATATTTTATCAGTTCAATCCATATTCTATGCCTCATGTTTAATTCCTTCTAAGTGTATATATACTTTATACATTTATGGTCAGTATATATTTTCCATTTGGTTATGTATAAATGATGCCTCCAAATTTTCAAAGCAAAAACCGCAGTTTCCAATTCAAATTCATTTGTCGGATAATTTAGCTCGTGAGTATTAAGTTCTCTCGAAGCATGGGAAATTACCTGTTCATTCTGCATCGAATCACAACCATGTCCCTTCAAATAAGCATCACTGTAGATGAAAAACTCACCATTTGGAAATAGTAAGGCCCAAATTGGAGCATTCACCAATCTCTTCTTCACTTCTTGAAGTCAAACATCACATTCCTCTGTCCAAACAAATTTATCCCCTTTCCGTGTTAACTTAGTGTTCGGGCTAGATAACCATGAAAAGTTATTAACAAAACATATGTAATGACATGAAACCCCAAGAAAACAAAGAATCTCTATAACATTTGTTGGTCTTGGAGATTAATCAACTACTTTTGTTTTGGTATGATCAACTGTCATTCCATCCTTATTTACAATGTTCCCATGAAAAGAAATCTGTTGCAACCAAAAATCACACTTTCTGAATCTTCCATATAGTTTCTTCTCTTTTAATGATTTCAAAACAACCCTTAGATTTTTTTCATGCTCCTCTTTGTTTTTATAAAATACCATAATTTCATCAATTAATACAACCAAAAACTTATCCAGGAACTCATGAAATACTTTATTCATAAGATTCATGAATACAACAGCTGCATTAGTTAATCCAAACGGCATGACAAAAAATTCATAATGCCCATATCTAGTACAAAAGGCTGTTTTTGGGATGTCATCCCCCTTCACCTTCAGCTGATGGTATTCGGATATCAAGTCAATCTTGGAAAAGTACTGAGATCCCTGGAGCTGATAAAACAAGTCATCGATATGAGGAAAAGGATACTTGTTTTTAACAGTGATGTTATTAAAAGCTATATAATCAATGAAAAGTCTCATGCAACCATCCTTCATTTTAATAAATAAAACAAGGGCTCCCCATAGTGAAGTTCTAGGACGAATGAAGCCTTTTTCAAGAAAATCCTACTACTGATTTTTCAATTCAAGAAATTCTATTAGAGCCATATGATATGGGGGTTTTGAAATTGTCTTAGCATCAAGAACTATGTAAATTGTGAATTTGACTTCTTGATCAGGTATAACACTGGGAAACTCATTAGAAAAAACATCAAGGTATTTATTTACCACTGGTACATCATTAATTTGAATAGTTCCCTTATTTTTAGCAATATGATCAAGGAAAATTTCATTTCCATATTTCAGTAGTTTCTCAGATTCTTGATATGTTATCAATTATATGGGTTCATTCTTGTATAAAAACTAAAACTATTTCCGGAAAACAACTTCTTTAGATCTACAGTCAATTTTAGCATGATAATTAGAAATCCAATCCATTCCCAAAATAACATCAAAATCAACTAAGGGTAAAACAACATGGTTTGCAGGTAAAGTATTTCCACAAAACATAACAGAACGTCTTTTATAATTCCTCTTTGCTATAACATTTCCCTCTTGTCTTTTAACAACATGTTAAGGTCTCATTTGTTGAGGTGATATTTCCAAATTAACAGAAAATTTCTCAGAGATGAAGGAATGTGTAGACCCCATATCAAACAAAACATTAACAAAATTTGAGTGAACAAATAAAGTACCTGATTCAACTTGATTGGATGTCCTGACATCAGCTGAAGTAATCACAAAGGATCTCACTACAACTTTCTTCTTGTAGTATGGAATCATTGCATCATTTGGATCTCCCTTTGGGCAGGCATTTTCATAATGACTTATCTCACCTCATTTAAAACTCTTTACAGTCTGATTTTTAGGATTAATCTTAGGATCATTTTAATTGCAATATCGGGCCATATTTCCAAACTTACCACATTTAAAACACTTCCTAGTTTTTCTAAGACGTTCCCCATGGTGTTTCTTGCCACAATTTTCACAATTTGGAAATTGGATTTTTTATACCATAAGATTTATTTGGTTGATTCTTACCCCTTGCTTTCCATTTGGACCTATTCTTCTCTATATTTCCAAAATTCACGTGATCATCAGCAAACTCCATCTCTTCCCTCTCAGCACATCGGAAAAGTTTCTCAAAACATATTAATTCATGGGAGGCCGACTCCCTTCGATACCCTGGCTTCATTCCTAAGTAAAAGCAGTTCATTTTTCTATCATGATCCAGAATAAGACTTACAGAATACCTCGTTATTCGGGTGAAGTTAGCTTCATACATGACCACTGAATCTTCCTCCTTCTATTTCAATTCAAGGAATTGCTTCTCCATCCTAAGTCACACCACCTATGGAAAATATTTTTCAAGGAAAATACTTTTATATTCATTCCACTCTAAGGCATAATGATCTTCTCTAGCCCTGATATTCCTTACCATTGAACACCACTGATCTTCATCCCCTTCAAAATGATAAATGTAAAGACTTAACTTTTGATTTGCTGAACATCCCATAACATCGAATATCTTTTCAATGGCTTGGATCCATCCTTCTGCTATTAATGGGTCAGAAAATCCATTAAATTCAGGAGGATGTTGTCTCATAAAATGTTCCACTACTGTCTTGTTCGGTTGTTGTACCCTTATTGGTTCTCCTGCATGGATACCACCACCATTTATTTCCTATGTTAGCTGAGCCATTAATATCACAAATAGCTCGGTTCCAATCCCTACCATTCTGGGCTGTAGTTCTGCAAGGATGTCATTCTGTCAGTGCCTCTCCTCTCCATCATCCATGTTCCTTCTACAGACAACCATTCTGAACAAACATGTCTTAGATTAAGAATCATGGTAATCTTTAAATGCTAAAACATTTCAAATTAAACATAGAGTGAAAATCATTTATGGTATTCTATTAACATCACCCTAGCCCTAATGTTATCTAATCCATCCTCTGATACCAACAATAAGGATATGGCCTTATTATATTCATAATCTTGAATATAGTCAAAAAATACTTTATTTTACATTGAAGATCATTTCAAGTTTACATATATAGATAATTAGGACAATACATTCATAACATTACACATTATTAGAGAGTGGATACCATAAAAACAATTTCCCTTTGTTTTATAATATGAAACATTAAAACAGAAAACAATACTCCTTGTCAATTATTCAACATTTAGCACGACTTCCTTTTTTATTTTACACATCCATTAAGCAATAAAAATCATTTAAAAACATGGGATGATTACAAAAGCTCAGTAAGGGGTGAAAAAATAAGTAAAGAGCACATTATTCCATGAATACTCATAACGTATGAAAAAATTTTCATGAGACATGCTTGTAACCCATAAATAATTACTTCGTGTAACATGAGAATACACCGTATCCACAAAAACATGAGAACATAAATATAATCATAGAGGTATCTTGGGGCATTACTTACAGTGTCCTGTAACCCTCTCGGCTACCTTATAATTTGTAACCCTCATGGATACCTTACAATTTGTGTAACCCTCACAGTTACACTTGGAGTAACCATATGGAATACCTCCAACATACACATACCCAATAAATTGGAGGGGGAATATAGGTCCCACCCTTCATCATAAATAATACCCAATAATGAAAAACATAACCATACAACATTAATAATACCATAAAGACATTACTTTTGAATTTTCTAAAATAAAATTTTAAAAATATATTTTTAATGAAAGGCCCCTTATAAAAATTATTAAATTGAAGAGAGACTTAATAGAGTGGATGGAGTATGTATATATACTATAAATACACATAATAAAACTTAATATAAATAGAACCCATCACACAAACAATTTAAAAAGCACATAAATAATGAAGTAGAAGGTTAACCCAAAGAATGGAAATCATGTTAAGAATTCTCATAACTCAGGTTTTTCATACATCTAACTTGTTTAAACCTCTTGTATAATAGTTAAAAGAGTTTTATTATTATTTTAAAGAAACATTTTCATGTTTATAATAACATATATTATCATTTAATAACATCATTTCACCGCTTTAATTGTTACTATTTTGCTCCTTGCACCGTTTTTGGGTGAGTTCTTTACATGATTTCTATGATTGGTTCATGATTGACGTTCTTGTCGTTTGGAAGTGAAACTCATGAATTGGAATGGAAAGGTATTTACATATTTCCAGTACCATTTATCATTTTGATGTTTAATATGAGGACGATTTATAATTTAAAAAATTAATGATTTTCGTTTAGATCATTTTAGTTGTTCATTGATAATAACAACCTCATTTTGAATTATAAATTAGAACCATGAGTACAAAAATATTCCCGAACCAATGGTGAGTCATAACACATATATTATAACCAGGTTCAACCATATAAATGGTTTCATGACACGACTTGAAATAATTAATGGAAATTGAAATCATATCATCCACGATGTCGATAATTCGACACATCACATACAATGTTTGTATTCCTTAAATAAGTTGGATAGGAGAAGATTAATTATGAGGAATTATCCATAAATATGATATGATACATAATATATATTATTTCTGGAGATTTCATGCTTCTTGGGTAAGGATATATGAAGAAATAATAAGTAAGGAACTCAAAATAAATGAATAAGTGAGAAATCTCTTACAAAAATTCGGCAGCCCAATGGCTATGCGACAGGGTTTAAGAAAACATTAAGAAGAGAGGGGACAAGGGTCACCAATCCTAAAATGAATTATTATACAGAATATATCAATAATAAGATAAAAATAATAACATGTTATGGAAAATTCAATGTTATACTACATTGAAGATAACTTGTATGGAAAAAGAAAGAAATTGATAATTTTCTTACCATGTAGAGTAACCCTTAGAAATTGAAGGTTGAGACCTTGGGGGATTGATGAAACCTTGTGAGGACTACTATGAAGGTATGGATGCTAGATCATAGTTGAGGAGTAATTGGGAATGATGTTAATGAAAGAATGGGTTGGTATTTAGAGGAAAGGTATGGGAATATTGTAATAATTTTCAAGGGACACCTCAGGAGTGGTATTTTCCATCCATGGGCATTCCCATGGTCTTTTCCAATGGTATGAGCCAATTAGGACACCACACATATTATTTAACTATACAAAAGTCGACCCAATTTATGAAATCATTCTTATATCATTAATGATTTCATTAACACACTGAAACTAAAAACTGTATTTTTTACTATTCACCTATAAATCAATTATTTTACGAAAATTACAAAAATTCACCCTAACAATTTATCGACATGTAGAACTAAAAAATGAAGTTCATTTTTTGAAAAAAAATTTATAAATATTATTAATTTAATATTTAAATAAAATTATACTTAATTCAAAAATTAACAATTCTAATTGCGTAACTACTTCTATATCACAATAAAAAATTAAGCAAGAAGTTATTATCTTAAATCCTTAAGAAAATAAAATGTTAATAAAATTTACTATTCATTAGGGTCATATTAATATTCATAAGGGTATGTTACTATTCACTAAAAAAATTTGGTTCCAATAGACTTAAAATAAAATATTGAACACAATTTTATACAATAGTTTCTTGAAATTCAATACATATAAGTGGAAATATTATTTTTATAGGCTAGTTATAAATATCTACTTAAAACAATGTTCCAGGAATTTATATTTTTCTAGAAAAACTTGGGGTGTTTCAATTACCCTGATCACCACTAAGAGCATCACATTCAGTAATGTAATTATCATATATAGAGCTCATATTCAACATTAATTATTTGAGAACTTAAAAAATATACAGAATAATTGATACAGACATATCCATCATTTCATTTGTGACTATCTTGGTGATTATTTTAGCATTTTTCACTTTCATGAATGGAATATTTTTCTATCTTTGGTTCTTTACAATGATCATCTTTCTACTATTTTTTTGTATAATAATATGAGTTTCAATTACATTTTGTGGTCAATTACCTATGTCCATGCAAGATTTTTTGAGTTTATCGATGACCCCAAGCTAGTAAACCTCACACAATTCCAATAAAAATGGATCATTAGGGACTAATTTTTCACTATAAGTACCATAAAGATCCTCTGGATCATGTTGTTAACATTTTAAATTAGATAAATATTTATCAAATATATTTTCATTTTTTAATACTTATAACAAATCATAATGTCATTTCATACCTATAATATTTAACAGAACATTAATATTTATTCTTTTTTCCCATATAAAGAATTTTCTCATGACGATCATTCCCTTCATTGTTTAACACCACTCACTAAAAATTTCAATACATATAATAAAATAAAATTCACTATATTTTTAAATGATAAAAATGTAAACAAGAAAAATTTTAGTGATGATATGATATTTCTTATTCACAAAATCGTATGTGATCATACAAATATATACTTCATTAATACCCATTTTATCATGTTTTTACATTTTTATTCTTCCAAATTCATGAAAATACATTATAGAACATTTTTTTTATTTCATTAATAAGAATTATTAAAAAGATTATTATGAATTAATGTTTTAATTAAAATCATAATCATTTTTAATCAAAAATATTAAATTTTAATAAAACACTAAATTAGTCTCTCTTCAAATTGTAATTCATATCCTTCTATAGTGTGAATGAACATTCATTAAGTGATGTTATACTTAAAAATTAAAATTCAAAAGTATAAGTTAAACTATTATATAAATTGAAAATTAATATAAATCATAGATCACCCCATTGAAAAAATTGGGAAAAATCATATCTTATACGTCATTAAATTTATGGAAATGATTATACAAAAATTTTTATATATATAAATATAAAAATAATATTTATTTGAAATATATAAATGTTAATACAAATATATTATCTCATGTATTATCAATGACATCATCGTCATTGTGTCTCTAGAAGACTGCTAATATGATAACTATGTCATTATATTCCACAAGAGTCAAAACAATCAGTATACATTATATCCCCTTTTCACCCATCATTTGATTGACTTTTCTAAAATCCCATTAGAATTTTTAAATATTATATGTGTAACACACTCATGTACAGACACTCTTCCTAATATTAATTTTTCTATCTATGAATATAAATATATATATATAATTAAAAATTGTTGACATGGCTACAAATTATCACTTATTTAATTATTGATGTTTTATTCAGATGTTTAAGGTGGAATGATCAGGGGAACCTAGTATATAACTAATATATGAAGGATTTTTATCTACTATGTTTTTAGTGGGATTTAGTGTCTTCAAATTATAATTACTATATTTTAGAGGATCATAATTATCATGAGAATAAGTTTATATAGCATGAAAAATAATACTTTAGAGAATAGAGAAGTATGAAAAAAATTTGATAAGAAACAGTTTGATAGAATAATTTTGTTGAATAGAAGGTTTTATCACCAGATATATACATATTTGTTGAGAATATTTTATTAGTAAAATGATGGATAAAAATCTAGATTTTAAATCCTTAGTGCCTCTTAGGGTACTATAGGATGAGGTAGTTTTCCAAATGGAATATCGAGTGAGAGTTCAATGAATGATCGGTTTTGAAAAATTCTATATATATAAAAAGTACCCTTCGCCTAAATAGTTAGGTTGTACTCCACTATTAAATTTCATATAGATGAAAATTTTTGTTATAGATTGTAATTCCTACTTAAAATTAATAAAAATGATTAATGAAGTGACATTATACATTATGAAATTCATATATATTAATATATATATGAAACATACTCACAATGTGAATTAAGGGATGAATGATGACAACTCTATTGCATTGATGTTTATCAAATATTTATTTCCAATGTATCAAATTAGTGTTTTTCATTTCTTCTATATTAAAAAGAGATATACATTTTATTATAAAATTGTCTAACTTTTGTAATAAAAATAATATATAAGAGGTGATATGGAATAATTATTCTTGATAGTTGACAAATTATATAAGGGATAGGTAGTGACATAATGTAATCAGGTCATATATAGTGATTAGAAAAAAAATCATAAAGGGTTTTATAACATAATAAACACATAATTAATAAAATAAAAAATAAGGATAAGAAAATCCAAACACTATTACAGGATTTCTATTTCAGTAATATTTTTTTATAAATTAAATTTTTCTTCGAAAACTTGGTTCATACCAAATTATATATTAAAACCATGGTATATTTTATTTATACAATTAATAGTTTCATTTCTTCTTAAATTTTTAAAAATAGTTATCACTAGTAAAACTTTTATAATAATATTCATTGTTAATGTTATATATCTCATATAACATGTTACGTAATTGTGCATAATATCGTATCATCATATTATTAGAAATATGAAAACACTTATAAGTATTATTTAAAAAAATTAATGATTATGATAAATTATTTTCTTTAATATATCTTTTTTTATAGAATTATGATGGGCATAAACTATTTTGATGTAGATTAGTTTGATTCATCATTGTATGATTCAAATTTTTTGATTTTTGATTGATTTTATTATTTTATATTTACTTATATTGTTGTTAATAAATTTGTGTACCAATTATAATTATATATTAATATATTTCGTTCTATTCATGTTTCTTTATATTTAATTATTTCAAGTCAATTCAATTGGTAATGTATTTAAATAATTCCCTAGGACATATATATATTTTTAATACTACGTAAACATTTTATGATGTTAATTAGTTTTAAATTTTGATTATGTGACATTCACTTCATGTAAGTTTTAATGGAAAAGATTCACTTTACGTATTTTTTGGTCAATTATACCCAATTTAGTTTGAGTAATATTTAAAAAAATTATAATAATTTAAATTTATACTTAACAATTTTATTTTTTCAAGATCTTGCTTTGGTTCATGATTAATATGTTTATCAGTGCATATCACAGATTATGTGAGTTTAGGTTTGTTTTGTTCAAATGTATTTGATTTTATTCAATATAATTTAGCTTAATATAGTTGGATTGTAGTGTATTTTCTATATTTAATATTTACTATATATGTTTTTTTGTTTACAGTGATTTAAATCTAAAATTTTCAACTCAATTAAAATTTTGTTAGTGATTATTGGTATAAATCAGTTTAACATCTTAAATTCACCTCAATTTTAACCTTTCTAGGTATAATTATTTTTTATATGATACTATTTGAATATTTTATATCCAGTTTTCTTCGTTTTGTTCAGTTATATTCAATAGATTTTATATAAGTTCAAATTGAGGAAAATATTGATTCACTAATCTGATTTAATTATATATTTCAAAAATATATTTTAATTCATTTAAATATATTAGATCCATTTAGATCAATTACCTTTCATTAAATTTTATCATAATTTTTTGAGGATGTGTATTATTTATATTATTTGAAATAGTTTGGTTGTAGTGGAAAATAATAAAAAAGAATTCCTTTCAATTAGTATCATTTTTATCGACTATAGTTTGACTAGGTATATTTATTTAATTTTTATATTTTTATTCAATTACATTTGGGTAGTATTTGTTATATTAATTATGATTTTATATAGTTACATATTCTTTATATTTGATAAAAAAATTAACAACTATATTTATTTTATATTTTTTCTATTTTTGTATGTTCAAACTGAGTTGGGTATGGTTAAAAAGGGTTTGTATTTTTCATTTCATTTCATAATTATTCCAAATAATATGGATCAAATAAAATTAGTTTTATATTGAATATTTTAATTGGTTTTTGTTTATAAACTTTTAATGTAGTTTTGGTTGAGTTAGTATTTTAACACATTATTTTTAAATTTTTTAACTTTGGATAATTTATTTCAGTTCAACATAATCATATTTTGGACCACTATTAATGTGAAAAAATGAAATAAATGGTTCTAAATAGAGAAAAACATATTTGAAAAATAAATGAATCCAATTTAATTTAATTAATTTAAATTATAATAAATAAAACAAATTTAATGTACTACATAAACTGTAATTAAATTCAACAAAAATTATTATTTTCCATTTTTGTATCAGGTTTTGAACAATAAATATAGATATATATTATAGAGTTAATAGATTATTAAATAGTTTTAATGATAATGAATTTCTATCAATATCATTCAACTAAACCTAAATAATTTTTTACCATTTTTAATAAAAATTCAACCCAAACTCACTTAAACAATTAGTTCCATGATATAATTTAATATTTTGGATCACTCGGGTTTTTCATAAAATATTTTTGTCATATATGTTGAAATTGATTTATGGTTATCAATTTGTAAGGATAACTAATTTATCATATCATTATTCATCTACATGAAAAAAAAATTAACATTTTACATATAAATTAAATTACCTATCCTAAATTATACTCTTGGGTTTATAATGAAATTTTCTAGATAGAAATACTTAAATAGTTTTATTATATTTTTAATTATATATTTAGAATGGATAAATTATTATCTCATTTTAAATATAAAAGTTATATTATAAAATAATTTTACTGCACCTGAACATGTTTCTTTTTATTACATATTAAAATTTAACCTAAAAAACATAAGTGTGAGCTCAAAACTGCAATTTTCACTATTGATTTGCATTAGGATTTTGATGATATATTTAGATATATCTAATAAATTTTTTAAATTTTAACACAACATAAATCTGACCGAAATATTTAATAATAGTTTAAAAAAAATAAAATCCCTATTTTTATATTTTAGAAATTAAACATTTTACCTAATAGGATTCATCTCTCGGGTTAAAATTATTACTTTCATGATTAATTTAAAATAGATTATTGAAATGATATATAATTATATCTAATTTAATTGATTTATTTTTAATGAATAATAATTATAAATAAATACATTTAAAAATTTTAAACACAATATATAAATTTTTAAATATTTAAAATATTTAAACTTTTAAATGATTTCCTTAATGAAAAATATTTGACTGAAAATGAATAGATGATAACACATTAAATTGCATCAATATATGAAACATATACACATTAGGTTCAAATTTTACTGCAATAATTGATTTATTTATGTCATTATATTAATTATATAGGTTTAGACCAATGGAGGCACTGATGTCGAAAATTTCAACCAAAAAAACATCAAAAATATTTCATGGAGTCACATGAAAAATAAAATTGAATTCATGTTTTATATTATCTATAGAGACCATGTTTATTCCTTATAAGACATTGAAATATATAAATAACTCTTTTTAGAGGTATGCAATGTGGTGGAGTAGGATTTTGAGGCTCGGTGTACCCGAAATTAATTATTATTAAATATTAAATGTATTTTATATCAAATAAACTTGGTTTTTGGAAATTATTATATATATATCATCAAAGGAGATTCGAATAATAATATAGATAACACAATTGAATCAATAAATATAAGTTTATAATAGGTGTGACAAAAATTTGGATTGTGTGGGATGATAAGATAATATTATTATTTCCAGGTTAATTAAATGGATTAAGTAAATAATTATACAATTAATTCCTTAAAAGATCTAAAAAATAATTTCATCAATAATTTCACCATTATTGATAATATTTTTGTTTGTCTATATAACCTTGGAATCATGGAGAAGAGGATCCACCCATCTTCAATGGAGAATTCATATCGGGTAATAATCAATAATTAGATCAAGGAAAATTGATACTCAGTGAATGTAATGGATCCTCGTCCATCATGGGACGTTTTGTACATCACCATAAAATGATCCAATCTCTAACTGCGACTCATAATTTTTGCATTTCCTACCATATTATATAAATATTGAGAATAATTATATATATTTCTTTGATCTACATTTTATTTGAGGCATTTCAAGTTCTTGCAAATAGTATTTATGTTATATATTTTGTTTATCAAGTTATTCAATGATTTTTCACCCAATCATACCCCAAGATAATTTTATGTTCAAGAATGATTTCCCAACTATTAGTTCCCTTTTTGTGCTATTTACCCTTTTTCTCCACAATCATAGACATTGGCATATGGGACCACACTTCAAGTTTATTGATTTGGATAGATCATGATCAGACCCCTAGAATCATGGATTTTTCCCATGTAATGTATAGTAGGTGATTATAGGACATAATTGTATTCCTCATGAGGTACCTATAATGATTCCCATGGATCCATGATTTGAGAATGATTGAAAATGTAATGGGAGAATATTCGATGGTGTTTAAGCTTTATATAGGAGGATCATGATTTGTTTTCTGGTCCTTAGTGGGCCACAAATGGTGGATAGAGATGGATTCCACTAGTTTCTAGTGGTCAGTAGCTAGAAATCATAGTATAGGGCATGGATCTACGGTCCACAAGGCAGATATTAGTTTCTATGAAAATCCCAGCTAGATGGTGTGTACTGGGATGAACGCACCGGTGTAGCCCCTAATTGGAGTGGTTAAGGATTTTTTTGAGATTAATATCACACATCATGTGAGACTCCCACACATTGTTTGACTCGGTTGGGTGAAAAAATGTTTATTATGTGATTACATAGGCAAGAGCACAACCTGTCACATGTCATGTACATGAACCTAGATATAGTACACATACATAGACTGGGTACACCAAAATAAATCAAAAGGCATGGCCATGGCCATGAGATCATGGATCTACCTTGGCGGATGATAATCATTGTGGAGTCCCCATACACACAGTAAAATGCTACATGGTTAAGGATCAATGTACTAGAATGTACACATCTAGATGTTAGAGTGGTATGACATGTTGCATGGGTCACCTAGATTCCATATAACTTAATATATGGAATATTATACCTCTATAATAACCTACATTTGGACATGGATTTTTTCTATTGAGTAACATATCATTAATATTATTCTATGTAGTACACAATGGTGTCATTTTTGGTGGATTTTGTGAAATTATGTGAGGTGTTTTGAGTGTGACAGTGCATTAGGACACACTAGATTAATACAGTGATGGAAATACATCACCAAAGTGGAATCATCTGAGAAATATATATCATTAGTACACTATCCAAATATTTAGAGTGTAACCCTCCTACTATGATAAATAGTGGGTCATCTATCCATCATCATAGTATAACCATTTATCTCATTAAGGGAGTTGATCCCCTAAAAATAGAGCGGAGCCCCAAAGATTTACTAGGTCGGGGTCTTAAAGAGATCAGCATAGTGGAACCCTCATGATAGATAAAATCATTGGTCATTTACCCATTGAGTGGAACACCCCCAAAAGACATGGTTTTGGGTCCTCTATCTATCTACTATGTTTAACCCTCCTACTCAGAGAGTGTATCTTTCCTTTATCTGGAGATTTATCCCCTTAATTGTGAGATATAATGTTGAGGTGTTTATTTACATGGATACTTATTCAAAAAATCATTTGAGATGTTGGGAATCATTTATGCTCTTATTAGAACTGACCGAATACTATTTTTTATGGTGATATATGACATGGAGATCCCCCTTCTCTCTCCTATAGGTTTATTTTTGGGACGTATATCATTATTTATTGTTTTTAGTTTCCTTATTACTATTGGATGATTTTTATATTAATAATGTTCCTCTAAATAAACTCCTTTTATATTTTTTGGAATCTTAACTGGTTTTTATATACAAACCCCTAAATGTAATTTTCCTTAAGATGTTATGACTTATAAAGACAACAGAAAGGTGGATACATATTACATCCCATAATAGAAATAACCTTATTAATTTGACTATATATGGTTACTAGAGAATAGTGATTTTTATTTTGTATCTATCAAATTTTACTTCTCAATTTTATATTAGTTGGAATATCTTTCTTTCTAATGAAATATTTTTTCCTTTTATATTTTAAGGTAATTATTTTTTTCTCTTGTATTCCCAAGAGATTTCACATGCATGGATTATTATCAAGATGATTCATATTTTAATATTTTTCCTCTACAGTTTTTCATGTAGATATTTGTGTGTGTAGGTACTTATGAAATGGTTATATATATTAGTTATTCATTTTGGTTGTTATCACCAACCCCTATTCTATAGTGTTGTTCTTGCTATAGTTGTGGCTCGAACACCATTAGGTCGGGTTATGATAGATTTCCATCAATGGTGGTTCATTACCTGGGATGGTGTTATAAATTTCCCATTAGTAATATTTAGTTGGGATTTAGGGAAATAGTGTCAATTTTACTCGAATATAGCTTTCAGGACTTGGAACCCAGTGTTGGTGTGGAAGACAACGTATATATACATCATAAAACTAACAAAATTTTTAAAAAAAAATTATGTTGTCACATTAGTTGTAGTGGAATTTGGTATATTCATATTTTAGGATTTGTTCTTTTTAATTTAATTCTTGATTCATATATTCAAATATATATTATCTCATAACTGTGGTATTTCATGTTTATATCTTGAGGATTCCTCAATGAATACATCCATCTAGGTAACTAATTCAAAATCATGATGAAAATATAATGATTCATTTTTCCACATTTTATGTTCCATATCAATAGATTCTTCTTCTTGGTGGACATGTAGTAGAACTCTCACATGTTTAATAGCATATCTTATCATAAAATATGGATGATGTTTCATACAGGCCAGAAAACTCTGAATTATCCAGTATAATAAGAAATTAAAGTTCAACAACAAGAAATATCACCTTATGGTTGAGTATTTTCAATAGTTAGTGGTCCATGATTTTATGATTATTTGGAAACTGGATATTCAAGTAGTTATTCTGGAAGGCTTTCCAATCCTTGGATAGGCTAGTCACTATTATAGTCTACTCACACATATGTATCATGAGTCGGTACTCGCATGGATTAACAACCAGAATTTATTTCTTGTAGAGTATTAACCCTCATTCTTTCACTCATTTTAGATTCCATATCATATGGTCTTACATCATGGAGGGATGATAGTTTATGAGTATTTTTCATGGTTGATAGACCTCATGCATTACTCCCTAAACATAATTAGGGATTGATACTTTCCAACATGGTTGTATGAATAGGGTTCCTTTAAGAGACATATGAGCTAATTTGGTTCCCTAGTGAATTACCACTTATGTCATAGTATTGGAGCAGATTATGGTGATAAATATCTTCCCATCAGAGGGAATCCATGGAGGTGGAGCTAGAAGTAGACTTTAGGAGGCTATCTCATCTACAGAATCTCGCAAATGCAAGACTAAAAGATCTCTTCATAGGAGATCTTATTATTAAAAGACTCAAACATGTAGTCATGCATCATAAGAAACTAACAAAGGAATATGGAATCTCAAAGAGGGGTGGAGTTATGAATATGATGGATATGTAAACATATACAACTATTTCATGAAGCTAGGTACTAGGGATATTAAAAAGATAGTTGTTATACCCCCATGGCAGGGACCACTATATGATTACAGATCATATAGAAGTAATTATGGTGACCCTTAGAATATAGTGGTAGTAGAGGAGCATGTGGGGATCTAGGATGAGGATATGTGTTTGGTAGATGAAGTTATAAGATATGCTAACTACCACAACCCAACTTCCCATGTAATGCTCTAGATCTGTTGGTCATATTTTGTGGTAGATGAATGTTATGGAAGAATATTACACAATGGATTATGATATGATTATTTGTAAAATAATTCTTTATTCTACTCATGATTCAGTATTATTTGACACAAGTGTCAGTCATTCATCCATCACTCTACTATTGGGGTGAGAGTAAGGGATCCCTGTTAAGGCTTTAGCCAAACCTATTTTCCATGATGTCCCAAATGAGAGAACTTATTCAATATTATATAACATCATGAATTTTGAGGAATAAAAAGTTGATTATTTTTTATCATTGGATCTTTTCGTCATAATGATGAGACTGTATGATGTTATCATGGGTATGGACTGGTTGTCCATGTATTGATTTCATATTCTCTATCACCATATAATAGTCCTATGGCTTCATGCTCATGGAATGAGATTCCCCATTGGGGTAATGAGAGGTATAATGATGGATAATATCGGTTTTTTTAATTATGAGGTTGAAACCCATCACCCATGTGTTGTAAAGTTCATCTCTTTTTGTATCTGCTAGTTAAGGATTCAAAACATCTTTAATCATGATGGATTTTAGGGAAATCATTTCTAGGGACATTTTGGGGTTACTGCATAGGTATGGGAGAGAGTATTGAATTGAATTTCTCCCAAAGACCACATTGATATCTTTGACGACGTATGGTATTTCCCCTACAAAGATATGAGAGCAACTATTATTGTAAGAGGAACTTCGAGAGTCGAGTTTTAACAGACCTAATGTGTCCCCCAAGGATACTCAGGTGTTTTTCATCATAATGATTGAAAGGGTATTGTAGATTTTTGTAGATTATCATCACATAAACATGTGAATCATAGTGAAAAAATTCCCATTTCTGATGGTGGATGGTCATTATGGTCTATTACATGAAATGAGATGTCTCCCAAAGATCGATCTCAGTTCAAGAAAAACATAGTTTGAGACTTCAAAAGTTTGGAATTAGAAATATATTTGGTTGATGTCTCTTCATACACTATGAGTTCCTTGTGATGACTTTTGGTGTAAAAAATTCATCGTCAGTAATTATATATTTGATGAACATAGATCTTCCATCGATACTACTATAGATTTTTTTCTTCATTTTTAAAATACTCATATACAATGAGTTAGAGAAGGATTATATAAATCACTTCAGGTTGGTCCCACACTTTCTTCAAGAGAAACATCTTTTTTATATACTATTGTTGTTCTAGTTCTAGATCTAAGAGGCTCATTTTATTTAGAATTTCATTTCATATATTGGATAAGATATGGACATAGTGATGAATGATGCGTTTATTTACTTTGACCAATCATAAAGCGTGTTATAGGTGGTTAATTTTATTATATTTTTATGTTTATATTAGAGGATTTTGGCATAATTTTATAGGATTATATCCCCTTTCATAACCATAACATGGTAAGGGAAGTCATTTACCTAGAATAGAATATTCCAAAGAGCCATAGTGGACTGCTAGCATAGACTAATGAGTTATCCTATTTAAGACTACCTTGAAATATCATGAATTAAAAATATATTGTGATGACTTTGTGTATGTAATTAACATCATGATGATGTTGAGTTATAATTTCATCGCATAAATTTAAATAAATTTAAGAACCCATGAGCATATCTATGTCACTAATGTCATATAGATGGTAGTGGTATTCTTCACTCCAAGGATGGGAAGTGAATATTATCTAGGATAACATGTTTTTATTTACTCATAAGATTAGAGTGCTAGGTATGTCTTCATGCATAGAGAACTGAACCTGAGAGAGAGGTGCTAGTTGGAGTTCCTCCAAAAAATTAATTTGAGGCATTCTATACTATTCAGAAGGAGAACATGGTTTCCTATTGAATTATCATGATTTCCTAGGCTCACATAGTGGAGGAAGTGTCTGACAATTTGGCTTACATGATGCTGAACCTGGTTGAAGAAGATAATGAAACTTATTATTAGTCAATTATGTTGACTCCTCTATATCAACCGAATGGGATAGGGTTCCGATTTGGGGACATAGATCGAGATCTCATACTTGACCAGATATCCTTAAGATATTAACTAGATGTACTTTATAAAGGATGGAATCTTATTATAATTTTTCAATGGATGGATTGTGGTTCCAGTAATGATATGTGAGGAGGTGGTGATAGATATTCACACATATAATAATGATATACATTTTTCTAGGAGGACAAAGTGTAACTACCTTCAGAAGTAGTTTAGTTTGTACAAAAGGTTGTGGGTCATGGCTGTATTTATCTCTTGGTGCCTCAAATATCAATAGGTAAAGGTTGGTAATCATTTTTTAGTATTTATTTTGTCATCTCTAGATATCGCAGATTGGATATGGAGTGACCTATCCGTGGTCATAATTGTAGGGATTTCATGGATTATTATAGGACGTGATTCCATCTAGGTGACAGTTTATCGAATTATGATTTCATCAGACTCCCTTTCTATGAGGGAGAAAACATCAGTGGAGTGTTTTGGCCAGTTATACAAATGAGAGATCATATTCATTTTAAGGTGCTCGTGGCTATTTTCTATGATTATGATATGGATATTATTTCATAGTTTTGGAGAGGCCCATAGGAGGAATTTGAGACCATGAGGAAAAAGACTTCTTCTCTTAAAACGTATATTGATTTAAAAATAGAGATTATTGTTTATGAATTTGTGGATTTTTTGATGGATTTAGTGTTAGAATGTGGCCCGATCTTAAGGGATCATTTTCCCTTAGAGGCAATGCTTAAAATAATTTCTACAACTCTAATATCAACATAATAACTTCTGGGGCCCCATATGGGATAGCCTAGAGGTATCCCATATTCAAGATTGAGATTAGTGAGGGATATATTAGTGAAAAGGATATTGTGTATGAAATTATAGAGAATTTCCAGGTGATCAAAGAGTGGATGATTAATGGATAGAGATAATATATGCATTATGCAGACTAAAATTGTATTCCCTTTGATATTTGGAAAAGAGTCCACATTTTTCTAATTATATCCCCAAAATGATGATTGTAAATATTCTGATGGGGATTCTTGCAATTAACAAGGTTAATTAAGATCATCCCGATCTAACAGAGGTATGGAGAGGTTTCATGCCACATTTCTTTAAACCCCTAGTTAGAGCTGGTGAGAAATATCATCCATGTGTTTTAGTGGATGAATAAAATTCATTACCCCACCGATGACATTAACTTGGGAATCATGAACATAATGGATTGATATAACTTCATGTATCACCTCTTGGAAATCAATGACTGATATGATAGAATAATATGTGGACAACCCATCTACTTATGATTTCTTTGGTGAAGCATGGGATCATTCATGAGATATATAGGTATTAAGAGAGCTATATAAGGGATTAATATCCAGATGTTATTTGTTTAGTATTTTCTTTTTGGGGATGGAGATCATGATGGTAGTAAAAATATTGAGGCATAGTTTTTTCATATTCAGAATTATAAATATATAATATATTATTTTCAAGTCTAGGTTCTAAGAAGGCACATGATTTCATGGCATGATATTCCTATAAATTATATTATAAAAATAAAAAATATATCTAATATAGTGCATTTAAGGTTATTTTGGAAATTGTTGAATATTTCTTAAAAATAGTCCTAAATCACAAATCAAATTCCACAATTGAATCTATCACATGCATTTTACCCAAGGATAGACATTAATTGGGTTATTGTGGGATATTCTTATAAAACAGTCATTAGAGGGTGCATTCAGTGGATTAATGTATTAATTAATTAATTAATTCACTGAATTAAATACAACCTACTCTTCTATATAATTCAATGTTATTGAGAATCATCATGGATAACTGCATTACCCTCCCCCATTAACAAGATTATCTCATATTCAACATTGGTGGATCAAAATTGGGCCAGTACAAATAATCTGGGGATATAAAATTGAGGCACCATGAATGCAATGGGTCTTCCTCATTCATTAGAATATGTAGTATTCATCATTAAAAAATCCATTCTCATGTTAGGGCACTTATTTTTTGTATTTTTTCACTATTGATTAAAATATTCACTAGGATCAAATCTATTTCATTTATCAGCTTCTGATTTGATACTTTTCTTGTTCCCACGTTTGAGATTTATCACCCAATCTATATGTGATATGATGAATTTTCCAATAACATTGAAAATAATTGTTACACACGTGATTATGTGTCTTACCCCATCATTAATCATGATCTTTTCCATTAGCATATATGGAAAATGATCAAAATTTATATGCATGATCAAGCATGATTAGGCCCATGGATTCCGGGTTGATTGACATTTGATGCATAGATAGGATATAAAAGGAAATTTTAGGATGCAATTTAGAATAAAGTTGATGGATAACATTTATTTTAGATACAAGAACAATCAAAAAAGGATTGAGATAAGTGTTGTTAGAGTGTGGGTTTTCTATGGGATAATCTATATTTGTATTTTAGCAACCAGATGACTAAAATTGGTCATCAGAGATGGATTCCACCAGCTTCAGGTGGCCAAATGCAGAAAATCGGGGTGGAGGTAATGGATATGTGATCAATGTGATAAATGTAACATTATGTTAAAATTTCAACAACACGGTGTATATTTTGATGAAAACATATTGTGTATCCCTTTAGTTGTAGCTTCTAGGATTTACGTTGAGATAAATATCTCACACCATATGCAACGCCCACATGTCTTGTGAATTGGTGTTACTAACCCAACATGTACACTAAGAGTGCATGGTAATGGTAACAGCTAGGTACATGTCTTTTACCAAAACATGTATAGGGTACATGATAAAAACCAGGGTTCATTGATAATTTTTGAAGGAAATGACAATAGGTATGGGGACAAAAACCAACCCCATATGGTATGGAGACACTATTTAGTTCCCTAACATTAAATGTAATTCTATGTGGGTAGTGATCCATTTATTGGTAGGGCACAACCATATAGTAGAGTGGGACCACACACTGTTTGGGTCCCCTAAACTCCATGTACCTCTTTTTATGGAATTATGTACCTAATATATCTCCTTATTTTGGACTCATATTTTGGCCTATGAATATCATATTCTGTATTTTTTTTCATGTAAAATGTGTTGGTGGACTTTATGGTACATTTTTTGATACATTGTAACATGTTCTGAGTGTGATTATTCTTTATGAATCACTCAATGATGACAGTCATTGGATGAGATCAACTAAGAAAATTCCTCCTCATGGGACTGTACATGAGTATTCTATCCATCAATTCACAATGGAACACTCTTGACGGGATGGGTGAATCAGTACACTATCTACTGTTAGAGAGAACCCTCCTACTGAAGTAGGGAAGGGGTCTTCTACTGATTAAGTGAACCCCCCCCCCCCCCTGAGGGACTATGGAATAGTACCTCTTCTCATCATCCTTGAGAAAACATCATACAAGGCCAAGGCATGGGTCATCTACCCATATAGTGTGACCCAATTTGAGGTATATATAGTGTTTCGTCTTTCTATCATCATAGTGGAATCCTCGTTTTATGGTAATTCATGGTTCTTCTACAGATATATTGGAACCCTGTAACATACTAAAGGGTGTATACTATATATATCTACTTATTGGAAACCCCTACCGAGATAGTATATGGTCCTCCATTTAGATGTTGTTTCCCCTATTCCATGTGGTACAGTGGATAGTTGTGTCTTCAAAATGATTATTCTTTGGACATACACAAGACGTTCTTAACATCATTCATAGGCCTCTTTAAACTAATGGAATACATGTATCCTATGTTTATTTTTGGGGTAATTTTCCAATTTCTCCCTTTTCTAGGAATTATGTGTGAGAATATGTCACGACCGGTGGTCGGGGCCCATGCCGTGACTACCCCAAGCCCACCTTCCATAGGCCAGGGGCTGGCAACTAGCACCAAAGGCGTAAATCCTAATAACTGGGAAGGCATTGCCTTTATAAAAGTATACGAAACACCACAGAGTACAAGCAGAAGTAAAACACAAAGTACAAAAGAAAGTGATGAAATGTAAATGGGCCAGAATACAAACCCAACTGAAAGTACAACAACAATTGAACGAAAGTACAACAGAAAAGACAATAGCTAGAATAATGGAAGTAGCTCCTGGGTCATCCTCCTCGGATCCTACCTGAAGGGTAGGTACAAATAGCGCCACTCCTGGATCGTCCACCACGGATCCTACCTGAAGGGTAGGTACAGATAGCCTCCACAATGCTCTTACCCATCAACCTCCTCCGAGTATCGTCTCTCCGTGAAGTCCACCTCCTGATACTGACACGTCGTGAGGTCCACCTCCGGGTATCGTTCAGTCCTCGAACACTCGGCCTCTGTCAGCGCTGCTCGTCGTCTCCAACCAACACAACAAGGTGCAGGCATAGCCCGTGCAGCGGTGAGTATAAGATACTCAGTAGGGACCTTGAGATTCTCAAGGTATCACTAAATCCAGCAAGGATAACCACAAAGAAGGATCTCAACAGATAACCTTTACTTAGGTATAAGACCATAATTATACCTAAGTTATCAAGTAACCCATCTCAATTATGAGGAAACACAGAGATAATGAAATCAACAGATAACCACTACCCAGGTATATGCCCATACATATACCTACGTTATTAAGTAGCCCATCTCAATCATGAGGTAAACACAAAGATCATAGACTCATCTCAAACCAGGATATTAATTATCGAAACCATAACTACTGAAGAGCCCTATCTCTGGGGTGTACAGTGGTCCTGCCACGACTCCGAGGTACTGCTCACTAACCTAAGACTGCTGAGGTACTCCTCCTGTTGAGTACCGCGGGTTAGCCACCCAAACACAGTAGTGCTTCCCACCGGGGTATGCCACCCAAACACAGTAGTGCACACCCCTTAATAGCCTGTAGTGGAACTCTTCGGACGAGTACCGAGGGTCTACAATGTCACACAGTAGTGCTCCGTCCACCATTGTTATGCACCCAAACAAAGTAGTGCTCTATCTACTGGGCTAGTCGACTCACTCCAAGTCGAGTTGGTCAAGTAGTCGTCAGGTCTCAGCCAGCTACACGGTCTCCGTACTCCGTACGCTCGTCTCCGGGAGGGTCCTCTCCACGAGCTATAGGTCGATACTCCATGTATCCCAAATTCCCACGAAGAAGTATCTCAAAGGACCATCTCGTCATAGGGGTCTCAACGCAACAGACGACGCGCCAATCGGACGCCCGGTCTGTGAGTTATTAGCCTTTTCGTCCCAAGGGCCTGGTTGTTTCGTGTGCGAACCAACCCAGACGTATCTCAACTGTACACCGAAATCTCATAGGGTATACTCATAAGGACCGTTTCTCAACATGATCACCAATGCCGCTGACGGTTCGTCAAACAGACGTCCAGTCTGAAAGTTTTCAGCTTTTCCGTTTCAGGGCCTGGATGGATTTCGGATACAATCCAACCCGGCCACTATCCAACTGCAACCAAAACATATGCGATGTATGCCAAAAGGTCCATCTCATCAAAAGGAATCCAACAATGTTGACGGCACGTCAATCGGACGACCGGAGCTCAAGTTATAAGTGTTTCCGCTCCGAGGGCCCGGTTGGTCTCGTGTTCGAACCGACTCGGCCATGCCCAAAGTTCTATGAAGCCTTGAGTGTAATATACTGAAACGACCGACATGATCCAAGGATCTCATCGCAGCTGACGGTGCATCGATCGGAGTTCCGTCACCCAAGATATGGGCGAAAGACAGAAAAAGGTCCGGAAGTGGGGGTTTCGGGCCCGGAACGCTCCGACCCGAGACCCCCTGGGTCGGCCCGAACCGGGTCGACCCGACCCGGGTCTGGTTCAGGCCCGCTTGGGCGCGGCCGAGCCCGGTTGGCGTGGCCCGGCCGAGCGGATGCACTGAGGGGGGGCGCCACACCCCATGAATGAACCGCGGCCCCGTGTGGGGGCCACCCCTTGTCAACGGACGCTGTTGAATGCCGCGTCCCACCTCCCTCTGTCCCGCGCGGTCGCGAGACCAGCTGCCTGCCACAGCGGCTTAAGCCGCGGCGGTCCTCCTTGGCGGCGCGCCGGGCACTGCCGCCTCTCGGCGGCCCTCCCCGGCGGCGCGCCGGCGGTGTTTTCTGCAGACCACCGGACGCTCTCCGGTGGTCCGTTTTGCTCGTCACCTTCACCAACGGTCCTCCCGGAACCCGACCTTCACTACGGAGGCTTCAAAATTACCTAGAGGCCCCGATTATCATCGCCTGTCAATTCACGCTCAACGTTCGACCATCGGAGTCTTCAAATCGCCTCCGCGACCCCAACATCGGTCGCGGTTTCGTTCGGCCTCAACGGTACGACGCGACGGTGCCACGCATCCATGTCGTATTTCTCCATGATTCTTTGTGGTGTCGTTGCACTGCACCGCCTTCGTTCAAGCTGCAACATAATCAACAACAAGGGGGAGGAGAGTAAGCTGTTTTTTTGCGGTCCGACCTCCTCCCGTTATAATGATAGCAAGCGGCCATCAAATAGAAGTCGACATATGGAAAAGAAATAGTTCACGGGCAAAATCAATAAACCTCAACATCAACCCCCATGAACGAACGATCCGCTGATCAACTTGGAAATGGTTGGTTTGTGCTCATCGTTCTTTTCTCAAAATATAAGAGAACACCAAATAAATTACCCTACCTCGAAGAAAAAGTTGAACGAAGGTTCTTCGTGGAATTTCACGTCGCACGTCGTCGAGTCGTGGAAGTCAAACGTCGTGGTAGATCGGCGTTGCGAAGAAGGAATAGAGAGTGATGACAGTCGTTGGTGTTCGTCGCTTCCGTCATTGTAGAAGTGCACCCAAAAAAGAATCGGTGTCTCCTCTCTTGTCGCATGAAGAAGAGGATAGGGGTGCGTCGTCATTCTTCGTGGAAGGGTGTGTCGTTCCTCGCCGGAGGTTTCGGTGTTCTTCAACAATGGAGGAAAACCCCTCTTCCTTCACAAATCTCACTCTCAAGAGGGTTCTCTCCACTAAACAAATGCCAACCTTATTAAAATAAGAATCCACCTTATTTTAATTAATCTTACAAGCCATTCAAAATTTGAATAACTTAATTCATTAATTGTGTAGGTTTCATAAATTAAAAAAGGAGTTTGGAAGAAGTTAAAAGTGAAAGAGGAGGAGGGAAGAGGAAGAGTCACATAAAGTTAAACTGGAGTTACAAAAATAAAGAGGGAAGTGAGTTATGGGAGGTCAAGGGGGTTATGGGAAGATCATGGGGGGTTATGGTCTCGTGTGGGCCCCACCTCCCTCATATCCACACATGGGAAGTTGGGTGGTTGTGGGTCCCACAAACAACTTCCCATGGTATAATTTAACTCCCTTGGTTAACAAAAATAAAATTGTTCACAATTTTATTTATTTCTTCCTTAAACCCCAAAATTTAACTTCTTCTACCAAGAAAACGCACCTACGGTAAAAGTCCTCTTAAGAAAATATTGACGCTGCGAGTTCATCACTGTCCTTAGATTTCAATTCCGAGTAACGGTTCAAAAGATAGAAAAAACCGCTCGTACGTTCACTGAACGTACCCGAGCTAATCATCGGAAATTGATTCCGGGCACACCGGGCCTCAGAATCAGGCACCATTAGAAACTATGTTTTTGTAAAATCCCAATGAAAATTAAGAAAAACATTCCCTTGAATTTTACAGGTCTTTACATTACTCCCACGTCAGGGCTTTACGTCCTCGTAAAGCATTAACACAAACTAGGGATATAAAAGCAGTATTGAGCACTCATATGAGCCTCCCGCTCTCATGTGCTCCCCTGGAGGTTCTCGTACTGCCAGTGAAAGAGCACCCGACAAATCAACCGTCCACGTAGTATCCACTCCTATCGATCCTCAACCTCTACTGGAACCCCGAAAAAGTCACCCCATCACCAAATTCCATTTCCCCATGGTCGATGACATGCGTCGGGTCAAGCACGTATTTCCTCAGTTGAGATACATGGAAGTCGTCATGCACCTGGTGCAACTGAGGTAGATGGGTTAAGTGGTAAACCACCTCGCCTACCCTGCTGAGGACCTAGAACTGTCCGTTGAACCTCGGAGATAACTTGTCGCCTTGGCTACATCTCTCTAAACCTCGTCGAGGTGAGACCCGTATAAGGACGTGATCGTCATCCTCAAACTCTAGAGGTCTCCAATTCCTGTTAGAACTGAAACTCAAAACGACTGTTGCCACGAGGGTATGGTTGACCGACTCTAGAGAGATCGGTTTCACCCTCCTATGCATGAGTTTATCATGATATTCCTGGGGTTTCCTTTTTTCCGAACAAGGAAAACCCATCCCGACGTCGTAGTTATACCACAACCTTTTTTCCTAATACCGTCAATCTGTGTATGAACTGTGATTGCCCAGTCCATACTCAAACCAACGTCTTATGGCCTTAATGCTGCCACCATGAGATTCCAACTGAAACTCTCACCTCAGGGGTCTAGCCACACCGTCGTCGTAATTGTGATTATTGATTCTTCTCCCAAGGTATCTCCAGATGTGAGGGTCAAGTCTATGGCTTACCGGAAACTCTAGGTCTGGGATAATATTTGTGAAAGGAAGGAATGATTCATATCGACATCTATTACTACGGCAGCTAGTAGTGGATACAGACTATCCCTTGAATTCTTTTTAGAGCTAGTGGTTCACACTCCTTGACCACATGCAGCCGAACTCTTCCTCCGCCCTCCAACTCCCTGAGCCTGGTGGGGACAACTAAGGAGGGTGGTTGTAGCATGTTAAAACGTACACCACCTCATGCTGCTCTCATAGCTCTGCCTCCATGTTTTCTACTTCACAGACTCATCTCTCCTTAAAGAATCTTCTTCTTGAAACATTTAACACGCCCGAGTCTCTAAGA
This sequence comes from Viscum album, assembly GCA_963277665.1. Taxonomy (NCBI): domain Eukaryota; kingdom Viridiplantae; phylum Streptophyta; class Magnoliopsida; order Santalales; family Viscaceae; genus Viscum; species Viscum album. The sequence continues at coordinate 739,364,325 of OY728165.1, forward strand.
CTGGCGCCGGTTTCTTGTTTCTTACTGCACTGTGCAGTCTTCATCCGCTCCTGGATGATCTGCACCTTCTTTGCCTACGATCTGAAAGAGCTGCTAAAATTTCTCCTTTGCCGAAAAGAGAAACTCAGTCTCATCCCCTGGATGAACCATGCCCATTTCCTAATACAGTCAATCCTAACATGAATGATGTATGCATGCCATGGATGACGTCGTGAGGCCTCAACATTACCACCAAGAGATCCAACTGTCACTCTTGCCTCCAAGGGTCGAGTCACACCGTCGGCATCAATGTGAGGTCACTGGGTCTCCTCCAGTAGAAATCTCGAATGTGAGGTTCAAGTCAACAGTTTTAACTGGGACCACTAAGTATCAACCAAACAAAAGGACAGAAAAGAAAACATCACAAAGATAAGTGTCTTTTTATTATTGCAGCTCATAGTAAAAAGACGCAAATACAACAGCAACATGGAACTTGAAGTAAAAGGGACGTATCCACTAGTTTGGCTCCTATCCACCTGCTCCCGTAGCTCTACTACCTTTTCCACTGCTCGGTTGTTGCTCAAGCACCCGCCGATGCTTCTGCCTCAGTGGCTCCTCCAACACCTGCGGATCGACTATGCGGGGGGTCGGACAGTCACGTGCCAGGTGACCCTTCCTGAAGCATTCATAACACTTCCTTCTCCTCTTACGGCTGGCTCTGGTCCTCTTGGACCTCTGCATTATCTGTCTACTACCCATAGATGACTCGTCTTCTGATCGAAAATCCTGCGACAAAGGCAGCATCTCCTGTACATGCTCGGGGTGTAGATCTACTGGAACAAACTCCACCCGAAAGAAGCTCTCGAAGTCTTCCCATGTGATGGTCATCCCGTCGCAAAATTGGAACAAGTGGCTCCACCACCTGCCTGTTGCCTCCTGAAGAAGTATGGAAGCAATGATCACCATGAATTCTGCTTGCGTCCCCACTAGCCTGAAGACTCTCACCACAGCCTCCATCCAATCCTCAGCCGGCTACGGGTCCGTCTCTCCATGGAACCCGGGTGGCCTCTGGCACTGGAACTCGTGCAGCGCACTCAAGTGGCATGCATCGCCTACTGCTGGGGCTGGTGGCATTGGTGGCCCAACTTATAGTAGTACCGCTGGTGCCTCCCCTGGTGCCTCAACTGCAAGAGGGCCCTGTACTGAAGCCTCGTCGATTAACAGACTGTCAGTACGCACATCCCTCTGGGCTCTTACTGGTCGTCCATGGAAAGGTATCCTGAAATAACCAACGTGACATGGTCAAATGTTTATACCTAGTGAGCTGACATTAAAACTTTTTGAAACACACACGCAATCATTGTTTTCATGTACAGAGTTGGAAATCAGTAGTCAGGGTCCTGGTGTATGGATACGACGGCCGTCGCACCAACACTGGACTCCTTGAACTGAAGACCACACTATGTACCCTTAACACTATTGATTCACATAGAAAAAGATCAGAGTCCTGAATTCTATGGTAGAACTGAACTCCTCTGATACCAATTTGTCACGACCCGTCCCCGGGGCCCATGCCGTGACTACCCCAAGCCTGCCTTCCATAGTCCAGGGGCTGGCAACTAGCAACGAAGGCATAAATCCCAATAACTGGGAAGGCATTGCCTTTATAAAAGTAAATTAAACACCATAGATTACAAGTTGAAGTAAAACACTAAGTACAATAGAAAGTGCTGAAAAGTAAATGGTCCAGAATACAAACCCAACTGAAAGTACAACCACAACTGAACGAAAGTACAACAGAAAAGACAACAGCTGGAAGAAAGGAATCATCTCCTGGGTCGTCCTCCCCGGATCCTACCTGAAGGGTAGGTACAGATAGCGCAGCTCCTGGATTGTCCACCACGGATCCTACCTGAAGGGTAGGTACAGATAGCCTCCACAATGCTCTTGCCCGTCAACCTCCTCCGAGTATCGTCTCATCATGAAGTCCACCTCTTGATTCTGAATCGTCATGAGGTCCACCTCCGGGTATCGTCCAGTCCTCGAACACTCGGCCTCTGTCAGCGCTGCACGTCGTCTGCAACCAACACAACGAGTTGCAGGCATATCTCATGCAGAGATTAGTATACGATACTCAGTAGGGACCCCGAGACCCTTAAGTTCTCACTAAATCCAACAAGGATAACCACAAAGAAGGATCTCAATAGATAACCTTTACTTAGGTATAAGCGCATACTTATACCTAAGATATCAAGTAACCCATCTCAATCATGAGGAAACATAGATATTATGAAATCAACGGATAACCACTACCCAGGTAGATTCCCATACATATACCTAAGTTATCAAGTGACCCATCTCAATCATTAGGTAAACACAAAGATCATAGACTCATCTCAAACCAGTATTTTCATTATCGAAACCGTAACTACTAAAGAGCCCCGTCTCTGGAGTGTACAGTGGTCCTGTCACGGCTTCGAGGTACTTCTCACTAACCTAAGACTGCTGAGGTACTCATCCTGTCGAGTATCGCGGGTCAGCCACCCAAACACAGTAGTGCTTCCCGCCGGGTTATGCAACCCAAACACAGTAATGAAAACCCCCTAATAGCCTATAGAGGTACTCTCCATACGAGTACCACGGGTCTGCACTGTCACACAGTAGTGCTCTGTCCTCCATGGGTCCGCAGCCAAACAAAGTAGTGCTTCGTCCACTGGGCTAGTCGACTCACTCCAAGTCGAGTCAGTCAAACAGTCGTCAGGTCTCAGCTGGCTACACGGTCTCCGTACTCCGTACACTCGTCTCCGGGAGGGTCCGCTCCACGATCTACTGGTCGATACTCCAAGTATCTCAAAGTCCCACGAAAAGTATTTCAAAGTACCGCCTCGTCATAGGGGTCTCAATGCAATAGACGACACGTCAATCGGAAGCTCGGTCTGTGAGTTATTAGCCTTTTCGTCTCAAGGGCCCAGTTGGTTTCATGTGTGAACCAACCCGGCTGTATCTCAACTATACCCTAAACTCTCATAGGGTATACTCATAGGTACCTTTTCTGAACGTGATCACCAATTCCACTGACGGTTCGTCAAACAGACGTCCAGTCTGAAAGTTATCCGCTTTTTCGTTCCAGGGCCCGGTTGGATTTCGGGTACAATCCATCTCGGCCACTAACCAACTACAACCAAAACAGAGGCTAAGTATGCCAAATGTTCCGTCGGATCTAGATGAATCCAACAAAGTTGACGGCACGTCAATCGGACGTCCGAAGCTCAAGTTATAAGTGTTTCCGCTCCGATGGACCGATTGGTCTCGTGTTCGAACCAACTCGGCCATAACCAAAGTTTTCCGAAACCTTGAGTGTAATATACTGAAACGACCATCTCAATCCAAGGATCGCATTGCAGCTGACGGTGCATCAATCGGTGGTTCGTGACCCAAGATATGGGCGAATGACCAAAAAATGTCCGGAAGTGGGGGTTTTGGGCCCGGACTGATCCGGCCCGAGACCCCCTCGGTCGGCCCATACCGGGTCGACCCGACCCGGGTCTGGGTCCGGCCTTCTTGGACGCTGCCCGACCCAGCTGGCGTGGCCTGGCGGTCAGGCCCGGTGGCTCGGCCAAAACGGCCGAGCGGATGCGCTACGGGGGGGGGGGGGGGGGCGCCGCCCCGCTTGAATGAACCGCGGCCCCATGTGCGGGCCACCCCTTGTCAACGGACACGGCTGAACGCCGCGTCCCGCCTCCCTCGTTCCCACGCGGTCGTGAGACGAGTGGCCTGCCGTAGCGGCTTCAGCCGCGACGGCCCTCCCCGGCGGCGCGCCGGGTGCCGCCGCCTCCAGGCGGCCGGCCGGTGCTGGCGAGGCGCGCCGGAGGTGTTTTCCGCGGACCACCGAACGTGCTCCGATGGTCCGTTTTGCTCGCCGCATTTGCCATCGGTCCCCCCGGAACCCGACCTTCATTGCAGAGGCTTCAAAATTACTTTGCGGCCCTGATTGTCTTCGCCCGTCAATCCGCGCTCAACGTTCAACCAGCGAAGTCTTCAAATCGCCTCCGCGGCCTCGACTCCGACCTCAGTTTCGTTCGGCCTCAACGGCGTGGCGTGCTGGCGCCGCGCATCCATGCCCTATTTCTCCATGATTCTGCGTGGTGTCGTTGCACCACGCCACCTCCGTTCGAGCCGCAACATAATCAAAAACAAGGGGAAGGAGGGTCGGCCGTGTTTGTGCGGTCCGACCTCCTCCTGTTATAATTATAGCGAGCGGCCAACAAATAGAAGTCGACGTGCGGCAAAGAAATAGTTCAAGAGAAAAATCACTAAACCTCAACCTCAACCCGCATGAACGAATGATCCGCAGATCAACCTGGAAATGGTTGGTCCGCACTCACCATTCTTTTCTCAAAAGATACGAGAACACCAAATAAATTCCCTTACCTCGATGAAAAAGTTTAATGAAGGTTTTTCACGGAATTGCACATCACACATCGTCGAGTCGCGGAAGTCGAACGTCGCGGTAGAATGGTGTTGCGAAGAAGGAATAGAGAGTGACGACAGTCGTTGGTGTTTGTCGCTTCCGTCATTGTAAAAGTGCACCGGAAGAATAATCGACGTCTCCTCTCTTGTCGCATGAAGAAGAGGATAGAGGGTGCGTCGTCGTTCTTCGTGGATGTGTGTGTCGTTCCTCGCCGGAGGTTTCGGTGTTCTTCAACGTTGGAGGAAAACCCCTCTTCCTTCACCAAGCTCTCTCTCAAGAGGGTTCTATCCCCTAAACAAATTTCAACCTTATTAAAATAAGAATCCACCTTATTTTAAATAATCTTCCATGCCATTCAATATTTGAATAACTTAATTCATTAATTGTGTAGGTTTCATTAATTAAAAAAGGAGTTTGGCAAAAGTTAAAAGTGAAAGAGGAGGAGGGAAGAGGAAGAGTCACATAAGTTAAAGTGGAGTTACAAAAATAAAGAGGGAAGTGAGTTATGGGAGGTCAAGGGGGTTATGGGAAGATCATGGGGGTTAGGGTCTCATGTGGGACCCACCTCCCACATATCCACACATGGGATGTTGCGTGGTTGTGGGTCCCACCAACAACATCCCATGGTAGAATTTAACTCCCTTGGTTAACAAAAATAACATTGTTCACAATTTTATTTATTTCTTCCTTAAACCCCAAAAATTAACTTCTTCTCCTAGGAAAACGCACCTATGGTAAAAATCCTCTTAAGAAAATACTGGCACTGCGAGTTCATCGGTGTCCTCGGATTTCAATTCCGAGTACCTGTTCAAAAGATAGAGAAACCTGCTCGTACATTCACTGAACGTACCCGAGCTAAACTTAAGAAATTGATTCTGGGCACATCGGACCTCGGAATCTGGCGCCGTAAGAAACTGCGTTCTTGTAAAATGCCAAAAAAAATTATGAAAAAATTTCCCTTGAATTTTACAGGTCTTTACAGAATATATCTCGAATGATTGGTTTTAGTATCTATTTTGTTATAGGATGAGCTATCTATTACTATTTTAAATCCTAATACTCCCCTATTAGAATTCAAGAAATCCTAAATGGAATATATATACTCACCACTATATGGAATATTACAACATGTTTCATGTCTTTTTTAGTGGATGGAATGTTTGGTGGAGTTTATAGGGAATTATAGGGATACCCTAGTGCATTTGATCATGTATATTTGTCGGATATTGGAGATCTAGAGTTATCCTCTATCATCATTCACTTGTCATGTTTTTTTTCTATAGGTAAAATTTTATGTTTCGTACATATTTTATCCTTTCACATTTTTATGTTACTGATTCGTGCACTAGTATTCGCTAGAGGATTTTCCATGCATGGTTTACTGTCTAGATGTTTCATCATTTATTGTTATTCACCTTCAATTTTTCATGGATATGTTCTTGAATGTGTGTGTGAATACAAGTAAATAAGAAAAGGTCTCCCATATTAGTTTTTTATTTCAGATCTCTTCACCAACCTATAGCCTATGGAGGAGAGAATGCGGTAGTTGTACCTTGATCCACTTTGGTTCAGGTAGTGTCCTGATCTTTCAAATTAGACATATATTTCAATTTTCAATACCAATATATATAGACTATATATTTTTAGTATGTGCGTAATGTTAATAAAACAAAATAAAAAATCATCAATAAATATTATTTATCATTTTATAGGATATAACCATGTGTTTATCCTCATAGTGACATATTCATGGGGTTAATAATTCGTTATTATTATCTTATCATCAATTACATAATAACACACATTTATATATAAAGGATTAAAATATGAAAAAATGCAATAATATTATATCATTGAACAGAACATTTAACCATCATTTTGTATTATAATTTTCACATCTTGACTAGTTATAAACAAATTATCCATTGATAAACACTAATTTTAATTTTACAAAAAAATATTATTTGAAAAAAAAAATCATTGGTCGTATTTCTTGAAGGAATGAATCAATTAATAAGCTCAATACCTCAAATAAATATAAATTATAACTTATTATTAAATATATTTTACATATTTTATAAAATTAATGTTTTTACCATGGATTTCAAAATGTAGGAAACCCATTACTATGTAATGTATCTCTTCGACCCAATGTTATCAAATAATAAATTCTATATAAAATTTTTTAATTCCATAAATAAATATAATGTTCACATTTAATATATATTTATAATTGTTTTTTTAAATAATTCATTCATGTTAAAATAACATATCCAATGAATACATCCATAAAATCAAGGTTATTTGAGACTGTGGGATGTGACATCTCTATCGCTTCAAGGAATAATGTACCTAAATAATATAATCTAGAAATTTGGAATATTTTATGATCTGATGCAACAGTGGGTGAAATTATCCCATTCTGCTAAGATTAATTTCTTAATCTCAGATTATATCTCATACAAAAATTTACCATGTAAATTAAATTTAAATCCATAAATTATTTACATAAATGGTAAATCCCAATTGAACCGTTTTTTATTCATGATCCTTTGAGTATAATTATTAGCTATAAAATTATATTATTTGGATATCTATGGAATATATATTGTAGCACCCAAATATAATTTTTTGAAGATCTTAAATTACATGTTCTATACTAGAGAAAAATATAGAAGGAATTGCTTTCCAAAATCAACACAATTTAGTTTTCCATTTTATGAATTTTTATAAATAATCATAGAAAACATATTAGAACAGCTATATCTTTATAATTTATCAAATGAATTGCATTATTCATTAATTTTTTTTAAATAATAGATTTTTATTGGAATCAACTCATGTAGAATGATGTAAAATTCATGGGATATGAAAAATGTAATTTTGAACACTCTTCCATAGAAATATTTTAATACGTTTATCTAATTATAATTAGAAAATTTTATATTCTCTTGTAAATCTGTAAATTTGTCAACAACTTATTCCATCACATAAGAAGATATTCTTTTAAAATATCATAGTCCAAAATGTCCCAGTAAGATCTAAAATATTCTTTGGTATTATCCTTGAAATATGGAATTAATGAATGAGAAATTTCACTTATATTTTACACAAAAATAATTTTTGTTTAAACAAGGAAGATACATATTCCTTGAAATAAGGGGGAATATTTAATTATTTTTTTCATTTAATAACAATTTATTTCTGTGAAAACATTTTTCCATATTATATATTTAATTAAATCATTTAATAAAAAAATATTATCATACTTTAATTGTATAATTTTATTATTTCTAAGAATAAGATGAGGTGGATTCTCAGTCACTTTGGTATTTTAACCCCCTGGATGAATTTCCCTATATGGAAGATCAATTGGAATGAATAACTGATGTTCCATAAAAGTAAATCTTTAATTATATTTTAGGAATATTAATAGTGTATCCATTATAAATAAACAACAAGACTGTTTACCCGTCACATTTAAAATAGAAGTTTTTATATAATATGAAGTCAAATTATTTTCAACATAACTACAACAGCCATTTAAAATATTTATTCTAATGATATTTCCTATGAGAGAACACTGAAATTAAAATTATTCTTTTACTATTTTATAAAATCTAACCAGTAAACAACTAAATAACATTAATGATAAAAAAAATATATGATTATACTCAAGAAAGTAATTGTTTTATTCAAACAAGCCATTATGTGAAGGATATAAATGCATTAAAAAATGTTCAATGAAAATTTAGATGTATGCATCTAATAAAAAAGACTATAACAATCACATTATAAAACCATAAAGAGATTACATATATTCATGAAAAAATCAAGGTATTTTGTATCAAATGTCATCCATGATAATCAATACACTAGAATAACCATCGCAATATCATCCTTAATTAAAACATAATACTTTCATCACAAATTTTATTTAAATTTCATTGGATATTAATTTATTCAATAGAATATGAACCAGGAGAAAATAAAAAACATTTATTTTTTGTGGAACATGAAATGAAATTTTATGTAATCTTATCTCTTATAGAATCTTACCACATTATATAGAGTCATTTATCTATTCTATTTATATAACACACCATGATTCTAGAATTAAAATCCATTTAATTAAAAACCTTATTTAATTGATTATTTCATATGAAATTCCAATAAAATATAGAACATATATATATATTTTCAAGAGATTTAATTTTAAGTAGTAAATATAATCCTTATAAAGTGGTAATAATTGTTGAAGTTGCAAATAATGGTAAATACATTGGGAAATATATAAATTCTAAAACACAATGCAATATTTTTATACAAATGAATGTAAAAAACAATTACTATAGCTAAATAAATAATATACTTTTTGGCATAAAAGCTATATTCATAAAAATTGACTTTTTATAAAGTAAAAACTTTAAATATTTGAAACTAGATATATTATGGCCGGATGATATTAAAATATAATACTAATATGAATAATATAAAAACACTTATTACATTTTCATTTCACAAGAAATTATATTGACAACATACAATATTTATAATTCATTTTTTATTATTAAACATTTTTTTAGTATATTTTATGATTCTATTTGAATGATATATTACTAATAATAATAATTTTAATATGAGAAAAAATGATTTAAATATTTAGGTTCACCATTAAAATTTTTACGGTATATTTAGTTTCTTTATTTTTCTAAAAGGTTGATTTATAATTGAATAATGAAAAATAGAATTTGAAAAATGATGAGAAGTTGTTTAAATCATTAGTGTGTAAGAAATAAAAAAAACTCACATAACCTATTTCATATCCAATGATTCATTTTATTAAAAAAATATATGTCTACTATTTTTATTTTTATATAAAAAGTTATGATTAACATTTGTCAACATATGAATTATTTTTTCAAAAGAACTATTTTATTTCGATAAACACATCATATATTAAAATTAATATTTATCATTAATATCTATTAAATGGTATGAAATTTTATTCACAGTTATATTAAAAATATCAATATTAACATATATGTTTAATTATTTGTTATAAATATAACATTTTTAGTAATAAAATCTTTATCATCCTAAAATAATATTTTATTATAATGATAAAACTAATATAAAAATATAAAAAATCAATCATAAAATTTATCTAAATGATTGGGGGAGTGGCAGATGAAACCATACATATACCCTATCAAACATTTTCTACTTTTTGTGCCACATTCCTTGAATAGTGACATGACATTTTTATAAAGTATTGAGTACTTAGAAAAACATCATTATCTTTAGTTATAAAAGTACCTCAGTTCCACCCACCATAAGAGAAACTATAAAATTGAATTATTTACTAATATATTCCTATTTGAATTATTTTAGAATCATCTTTCTAATTCATATTTCTCTAGTCATTGAAATTTTTCTTAACTCGTCCAATTTTATATAGTACCCTCATATAATGTTCAATATCTCAACATTATTATTATCTTATCTGGAAACATTTATTCATAATCAGTAAGTTATAACACTAATATTTCCTTAAAAAATAGAATAATTCACTATAATTTTTATTCTTATTTTTTATTATAATTATGGAACAAACATTATCTATTCTTCATTTGAATTATTACAAACTATGTTTTGGAAATAATTTGGTAATTACTCCACCACTATGTTTCTGGAATTACATTGTTATGTAATCCCTAGTATGTTATGTGAATCAAGAACATATTCCCATTGCATTATCTCATATTAAATAGGTATTGATGAATGATCCACTATAATATATGAAGTAGGAAGTGATTTTTATCCAACTATATTGTAATTTCACATTCGTTCATGTATTTCAGAGAAATAATTACTTATTTTTTATATTTTTTTATTTTTATAATTGGGGATATAAAATATTGGTGAAAAGCATATGTATATGTATAAATATATGATAAAATCCTAGTGTTTTTTCATGTTATAGAGTGTGTGGTTAACTATGAATGAAAACTCTATGTAGATACAAACAAGTGTGTGAGGAATTTTTCATAAATGAACCAAGTTGTAATTACTCTTAAATGGATTATTGGGAATATCTACATCTTCACTTGGTGAATGAAAAGGTGCACATAATTAACACCTGGATTGACACAATGTGGGTTTTTCATTAGAGATTTAGACACCCATTGCGAATAATTATTTTGTATTTAAATGTAAATTAATTATGTAATATATAACTAATATTGATATAGAACCTGACAATAATATGAACATAGACACCCTAGGATAAACTAATAGAGTTATAGTTTGATCAAATTGAATCATAGTTGAATTGATTATTTTATAGTTTGAAATTAATTTTTTATTTGATAAGGAAAATTTGGATTTTTCTATCATATTCATATATTCAATTTTATGTGCATTATTAGAAATGGGCATTAACATTTTGTTTTTTTATTTTATTAGAAATTGGACAGTTTAGATGATGTATTTTTTTTATCCCTATAAACTATTATAACATAGAAAGTAATCATATTTGGTTAAAAAATTGATAAAACTAAATATAAATAAATTATTATTTTGTTGGGATTGGCAAGTCTCCTTATATCTTATATTATGAGGCTCATATATCATGAGAAAATATATCTTTTGACCCTTATAGATCCCCTATCTTCATCTATTAATGAAATATATAAATAATTTAAATGATGGAATCTATTCCATCGGAGAATATATAACAAATATATTAGATTTTCTTTTCATCTAAAAATAAATACAATATTGAATAGATTGCTTCACATGAAATACTAAACAAAATAAATCAATTTATTTTTGTAAGATAACATTATAAGTATTATATATATCAAAAAATGTATATGTTATGTTTTTGGGGATAATTAAAGATAAATACATGCCAAAATATATGTTTAGAAAAATTAAATGTATTTTATATAATAATTTAGGGTTAAAATTTATTTTGTGTGGCTAAATAACTTATAAAAATGTTTTATTCTAAAAAATGTATTTACCTTAATATTTCCATTTCAGGCCCAATACATTTTTATTATTCAATAATAAATATATTATAGTCAACTCATAATATGATATATTTTTTCATAAATAGTATTTTAACATTTATTTTGGATTTAATTGATAGGAAATACAAATAAGAAAAGTCATTATTAAAAAGGAAATTTTCCAATATAAATAATATTTTACCATATATTTTATATTTCTATTTAGTAATTTATGTCCAAAATTATAAAATTCAAATATAAAAAATGAAAATAATTTTTTTGTTTATAATATAATTTTTAGATAAGATTTATTTTTTAATATTTTTTGGAAAATATTTTATATCATATAAAATTTGAGAAGTTCTATTTGAAGAAACATGGTTTTTGTTAAATTATATTAGAATAAGAATAACAAAAAATTCATGAATTTTTTTTCTAACTATACATTTATTTTATATTTATATTAATAATATAAGGTATTTAATTTAAATTTGAAGTATATAATTAACGTTTCTTAAATATATGTAATATCGTCTTAGAAACATATTTTTATTAGTTAATTAAATTTTATTTTAGAAATAATAGTCATTTTATTTAATAATTTAGTATTATAAAATATTTTCAATATTTGGCTTCAAAATATAAAAATTGAATAATAATTTAATGTTTTTTTTTGTTTTGAAAATAAATTTCCAGGGTTAAAAAGAATTGAATATGTAAAAGTATATTTTTGTAAAAAGATAATACAATAGAGAAAAGGATCAAAAATCAAAAAATATATAAAAATTCATATTATAGGTGATTATTTACATATAAATATCCTCAATCCATTATATTACAATATTAGAGACAAATTTTCTAGTGATAATTCATTTAAATAAATCAATAATTATTGTAAAAAATTTCCTCTTTTTCGCATATAAATATTTCTCACTTCATATAAAGTCAATCCACAGAATCCATTTGGATTATTCCAAAATACATAGCAATTTTAATTCTTCTAGAATCATCTAACGTCTTTATAAGACCTCGTTCTTATGATGATTTCTAAAATTCACTATTTTTATGTACACCTCAAAGTGAATATTCAAGTTCAAAATTTCACTATTATCCACTCTAACCCAAATTCTTATTTATAGTCTATTATCAATCTTAATATAACTATAATAATATCATGACCTATATAACATTGAAATATATAAATATTTTTATATTTGTGGGTTAATATTTATTTTGGTGTCAAATTCCGTCAATTAAAAAAATTACAATGTTGTCCATGTGCATATAAGGACTATCAGATCTACCAAGAGAAATGTTTATTCATTCACAATCACCTCATGTAAAAGGATTTATTTGATTAATAGTTATTATATATATCAAATAAAAATTATTCTAAAATTAAAAAATATAACTATCATATTTACGTTAAATGCATAGAGAAATCAAAATGTCATATGAGTCTATATGAGTACTACCACCTCCAAAAAAAGACATATATTTTTTCATTAATAACTTTGATGATTGGTTATGAGAATGTACATAAGGAAAAATTATTATTATTATAACATTTTTATTATATTTAAGAGTTGAAATAATTTCAAAACTTATCCCTTTCACTAGAAATAAAATATCTAAACCTTGTTTACATTCATAATAATGACTCTATGAAGAAATATAATCCAATTACCATAAGTACCATTTATGGATGGTTATAAAATATATCTCATGAGTGAAAATTATATTAAATATTCATATATTATATATATATGTTAAAAAAATTATATGTTAAGAACTAATGATTTTATTAATATAATCCTTTAGTATTATTACAATAGAGAATATAAGAACACACATATTTTCTTATGATGGTTCGTAACTAATAAAGATGTACTGATATATTAAATATACAAATCATTATAAAAAAAATAATATATTACCATAAATAATAATTTTATGATGAAAATTTATGAATGAAATCTATTAAATATTTCCTATATAAATCTAGTACAGATTTGAAATTACCCAGACATGATGATAAAAATAAATTAAAACTATCATATTAATGTATTCTAACTGATTATAATTAATTATAACTAACATTTATAAATAAGGAGAATATTTATAAATATTTTATAAATATGGATATTGTTATTATACAGTTGTTAAAATATATTTTTTGGAATTTGGGAATTAAGGAAACAAGTTTCTCATCTCAGTTTTGGTTCATTTAGACAAACATCATATCGACCATTTGTTTTCATTAATATCGTATGTATACATACCCTATGATGTATTTCTATAATATTTTAAATGGGTATAAATTTCTTGATATATTTAAAAAAACTACTTTTTTCATTGATTTTTGGTTTAATGGATACTAGAGTCTTAATGGTAAATTTATAATATCATTTCAAATCGAGTTTCTTATGAATGAGCCTCCATCATTATAAAATGTTTATTAAAAATATCTCTAAGATCCCATCCATTATCTTATCCTATAATTATTATTTTCTATTTATAAGTCCTCCATATATTTTTTTCCTTAATTAAATCATTTACCAACATGTGGTTTTTTTGGTAAAAATAAACTAACCATTTCCTTTTAGTCGACGTTTTTCATGCAATATCTCTAAACTCATTAGTTGATTTTATAGAATTTTTCCACAATTAATTATGACAATGTCTAATATATTAAATTTTTGTAAAAAATTAAACTATTTAACATTTTTAACATGCGACATTTTGGAAAATGAATCCCTTTTGTATTTTAAATGTTAATTAAAACATTCATCGGGATAAGCATTATTTTTATTAATATTCCACCTCATATTACAAAAAGGATTTCAAATGATTTTAATTTTTGACTATTATAATAATGTAATGAAATCATATTATATTTATAAAAATTTAATTTTTTATTTTAAAACCAAGTCCTTTATTTTCTAATTGATCATGATTTTTTTAGAAAATATGTTTTTAGTCTTTCTATGTATTTTTAATGTGTTTTTATAGAATTTTTCATTAATGTTCTTTCATAAAAACACATTATAATTTTAAATGGATAATATTATTATTTTTTATCATGAAAATATAAATATTTCATTTAATGGAACCATTTTTAAGGACCATTTCATTATTCAAAAAAAGGAATATTTTATTAAATTTTTACAAAGCAATTAATCATATTAAATTAAAATATATTTTATCATCATTTTTAATGAAATTTTACATTACCTATATAAAAAACATAGATATTTTATTAGTATACCTTCCACCATTTCTAGATGTATGGATCATGATGAATCAATTTTATAGATGTTTTCAAAAAACCAAAATTCTTTATTATGGGTAAATTAAGAAATGATAACTTAATAAATTATTTCATCTTAGGGAATATTTATATATAGTTTCATTTTTGTGATTGGTGGTCCTAGAATTATGAATACCACTAATTCATTGAAATAATTTTTATATCTCATGATATTATTTTGATAATTTAGTATTTATACTCTCTACACTATGGGAATTAGTTAGTGATGTCTTCTCCACTATGTTACTTAAAGAAGATAGTGATGCCTTGGTCACTATGTTATGGGATCCTAGAAATAATGGCTACTCCAAAATTTTATATGAATAATTAATTGATACATACTTAACTATGTTTTAGGAATAACTAATTTAGGGCTATATAAGTAGGTTATATAAATATGGAATTTATTATTTATCTAATATGGTTTTGGAATTATGAATTGAAAACATTGCTACAATGTTGTAGAAATATGAAAGTGTTGACTTATCCATTATCTTATATGAAACAAGATGTGATGAAACCTCAAATATGTTACGGGAATTTGGTAGATCAATGTTCTCTAGTATGTTATGGTAAAATGGATGTTATCTATTCTCTAATTCTTTATAATTTTTTATTCTTTCATCATTTCCACATTTCATTGTTGTATGATTGAATTATTCTACCATGGATCATATTTATCGGCCTTTGTTTCCACACTTTTTATATCATGGGTTATGATTAATCCATCGAAACTATAAGAAATTATATTATTCCCTATGGATAAATCTTAATGGACTATTTTTATTATTAATATAAAATTTCTCCCATGTTCATGTTATCACATGTTCTTATAATCTCATTGTTAAATTTTATATTACATTTGATTTGAGAAAAACCATTTCTTATGTATGAATTCCTAAATTTATGTATAAGATTATGTCTTATGATATGTATATAATTTTACGTAAAATGGTGTGATAGTGGTAAAATATTCATAATAATATTTTTATATTTATAATTAATAGAGACATTAAAACCTTTGGATAATAGATTGTGGTAAAGTTTCTGAGATGTATGGTTATTATTCAATAAATTTATGTATGTTTACCAGGAGTCATCTCACATGGTATCAAAACTAGCTAAAAAGAATATATGTTTTTTCCATATTCGGTGTGTGGTATGGGCTTTCTAAATTGGTATTAGATTAATGTTCATTTATTTTGGTGAATAGTGTAGTTATTTTTAGGTATTTGGATTATAGAACATATCTAAAAATATAAGGATAAGTATAAATTTATGATAACATCCACAAATATTGGTATGTAATAAGTTTTATAAATTTTTAGGAATGAGATCCATATATAGATATAGAGAAGTGTATATAGAAAATGGAGTTGATGAACATAAGGGTATTGAATATGATAAGACTTCATTTTGTTAAAAAAAGCATCACATGATACATGACAAGGTGTCCTTTTTGAAGAAATTGTTTAATACGTTCAAGGTATATGGGTTGTTAATTCGCAAACAATTTACATTTCTTTATGAGTAATTATAAAGGAATATCATCACATAATATTCTACTAGAGAAGTCATAGAATGTAATTTTAATATAATAATTTGTAACCCATGATAAACTAAAAGTCTTCGAAGTTGATATAATAATATGATTTTTTATTTTACTGTATCATAGGTCAAAATTGAGAATTAATTAGATACATTGTATTCAGAAATATTTTTCATATTCATATGAAATTTTATTCTATTTTTATTAGAATTAATAAAAAATTATTAGGTTCTATTAGTTATCAAGAAATTGGATTATGAAAATGAAGCACATAGTGGTGTATCCCTTGATACAAAAATCACCTACTAAGGGAGAATATTTTGAAGAAATTCTCTGGAATATTGAAAATCATCAATGAAATAACATTTTGTGAGAAATTTTGATCCTCTAAACATCTATTAATTTTAGGTTGAAATCTCGATAGAAAATATATCTCAATTCTCTCATGGATTCTGTAAATTATATCATTACAAAAAAAATATTAAAATTATGATCATTTAGTTTATTTAAGGGGAGAAAATTTCACACACTAATATTTGAGTTTTAATTTCCCATTTTATAAATATAATTCATAATATCTTGTTTCAAATACAAAACAAACCCAAAAAAATAGTGATATATTTAATTAATATTTTATTATATGTAATAAATATAATAATTATGGCTTATAAATTAATATATAATATATAAATATTTCGGGAAAATAAGAATATATATATATATATAATGTACTAATACATGTATATATTAATAATAATTCATTGAAAAAATAATTTAGTGTTTCTTAAAAACTAATATGATCATTTTAGTGAAAACGTTTCTTAAAAATTTCATGTCAAGGTTCTATGCATTTTTATTTCAATAAATTATATATATTATTACTAAATGATGAAAATTTGAATTTTTATGAATAATATATTGAACAATTTAAATTACAAACTCATAGGAAATGGGAAGGAGGGGTCTGATATAGTTCTTGGGAACCATGACCTAATGTTTCTACCTCCTGCCCCAGCACCACATTCCGCCCCAGTGCCACCTCCAATCCCTGATCCACTCCGTCCCAACGACTCCAGTCCCTGGATCTTCTGTCGAGCTTCTGGATCCACCGCTGAAAGACATCCATCGTGTGTCCCCCTCCCAGATCTGATGGTGCGTCGCCCTATATAATTTCACAGAAATGAGGCACCCCTCTAGTTTCTAATGACATCCAAGATCCTGCCGCTGCGAGTTTCCCTCCCGAGTTCAACACTGCTTCACCCTCCCGAACACCGTCGTGCGAGTCTCCCTCCCAGATTTGGATGACTCTGCATCTCTATTGTCTGTGGGTATAGAAGAATGATATCTTCCCCCAGATCCCATAATTGTGAGTCTACTTTCATGGACGGCTTGCTCGAAGCTGATTTCTGCAACGACAATGCCCCCCCTTTCCTACCATTTCTAGGTCACCGGTGTTGAAAGATCGACATTCCATTCCCCCACTGTAGTTTCGTTGTTCTCTCTCAAAGGAAACATTAGAAACCTAAGATTCCCTTTCAGTTTTCTATGCCAAACTCCCACCGATGAATTCAGTTTCTCGAATGGTGTACCCTGGCCTGAAGCTGCCACGAATGGTCGATGTGGCGTTTGGTGCTCCCCATGTAGGCATGTCATGACTTCTTCTGGTGGAATAGTGTTTCAAGATACTTTTTTTTATTTTTCTTTATGGTGGAATGGTTTTTTTGTTGGATTCATATTGTGGTAGGGACATCATCGATAATATAGGCATTTATGCTGACGTGGATGGTCATTTCATGAACACTTAGTGTCAATGTTCTTCTCATCACCAAATGGATTCACAATTCCTTATTGGTTTGAACTATGGTGCTTTTGTTGCTTCTTTGTTCCCAGATGTCTCTCCATCTCCTTATTTCCTCTGTCATTTTTTTATTCTCCTTTTCACACAACCTCATATTGATTGGGTGTGATGGATTCTAGGAAGTTTTGATTGTATTGGTGGCTTCGGTGATGGTGGCTAAGTTGGTGGTTCTCTTTTATCATCGAGGTGTCTTTGCAATGGTTCAATGAAGCTCTTTCCATCATTCATCCTCTGCCTTTGTTTTGGTTATTTGGTCTGGTTCTGTCATGTGTCTTCAATAGTGGATCCCCATGGACACACTTCTTTGCTTGTGGTTCTTCTTGTTTTGGTTCACACTAATCCTCAAAGTGATTTTTGTTAGGTTCTCACTCAGACATAGAGTTATTTATTCGAAAATACAAAAAAACATTGGCTCATAGAAAATAGGAAGAGGAATATTTAATATTTAAAAGTAAAGGTTCAATATATTATAGTTTTAATTTGTAAAAACATTTACAATTTTTTTTGAGTTTAAAATAATAATAATATTATATGATGAATCATTTAAAATTATCTAAAAATATTGACTTCTTAAAAAATATAAATAAATTTTGTTTTTACCAGTGCATTAACTTTTGTGACAGCATTAGTGTATATTAAAAACATAAAATTCATAATAAAATTTTATTGAATAACGATGTATTTTATAAGTAAAATTTTTCATTTAAAATATTAATATAATCTTAGAATCATATGTTATACATTTTATAATGTATTAAAAATCTATTAGAAATATTTTTTTAGTTCTAACATGTATTATTTTACAACTAATTATAGTAAAAATTAAATATTTGATATTATGAAATTGTTCTTATATTACGAATATAATTTTGATATAATTTATTTAGGTTAATTTTTTTATGTTACAAAATTAATTTATCAAATAAAAAATAAATATTTATTGTGGTAAAAGTATCTTTTAGAAAATTGATAAAAATAAGGAGAAAGGACCTATAATTACTCAATGAATTACACCCAGTGAGTTGTGAAGAGGAACTCCAAAATGTACATAAAAATTCTCCATTACTTTCCACAATTAAATCCAATATCATAAAATAGGTAGATTCCATTATTATAAATAAATAAGTATAAAAAAAATTTTCCTCTAATTTTAAATGGATATCACTTCCACTTTCCCTACACCACACAATCCATTGTAATCACTCTCTAGTCTCATAGTATATTTATTTTACTATATTACTCTTCTACAATCATTATCATATGGTTCCATGACATTTTACTATGTCCTCCATTTATGTATAATCCTATATGAGAATATTTTAGTTATCTCTATGAGTATTATCCACTCCTACATATTTTCTTCATTAACATTCTCTTGAATCCATTACAAAATAATACAATTTTGAAAATAACTTAATATTTAGTACAATCAAATGATTTTTTATTTTTTAATAACCAATATATTTTTTTTGATTCCATCTATTATGAAAAACAAAAGCATCATTCCCACATCAATTAACACTAAAACCTCCATGAAGCGATGTATTTCCATTGTTGTCTCTTCTCAAATGGACTATTATAGTTATAGATTTTGTTAATAAATATGATATATTATGTAATTTATTTTTATAAAAATAAATAAAATAACTATTTTATTTATCTATCATCATTAAGTGATGAAAATTTCATTCACTCATAAGTGTGTTCTACAACCTCTACAAAGAGACGTAGATTGTTCTTAATTACGAAATTAAACGGTTGGTTCTAATATTATATTTAGTGAATAAATTTTATATTTATATCATGTTAAATATTCAAACATGAGTAAGTGACGTTCAAAAAAATATTTTATGAATTTATATTATATTATGTATTCATAAATTTCATATATTCTCAGGAATTAATTATTCAATAATTAAGGATTAATTAAAAATAATCTGTTAATATTGTAAAATTACTCAAAATAATATATCTCGCTTTCTTTCATTACATGTCATAACTAATACCAACAAATAATTATTTTCAGTATTTATTAATAATTATAAAAAATACATTTTCATTAAATTAACAATGACTTAATAATGATATTTTATTAGTGAATAAGGATTGATATAAGTAATAAAAAACATGTATGGTACAATTTAAATTTCCAGCATCTACTGATAAAAATATATGAAATATAACAAATCAAAGTATAGTAAATAATTATATATAAATACGAAAATTTTACCGTCATATGAATAATTTTATTAAATAGTTTACTATGTTATTTATGATTACAGTAGTTGATGTTAAATCGTTTTAACTGAAGCTAATAATGAATATAAGGGGTGTCTCATCTCATTTATAAATCTTTAACACTTATTTCATATTCATAGAATATTTTGATTTTCATTGTATGTATACTTATAATATATTTTATTTTAACCTTAAATATTATTATTTAATAATTTATTATATCTCACTCTCTAGTACTATCTTCCATATGATTTCGGGTCACAAAATACTGAATTCTTATGGGATTCCTTCTAAATTAATCACAAATCAAGAATCATATAAATGAATCACTATAAGGGGAAATATTGTGCAAGATTTGTCTTCAAAAAGCTATACATCTTCTCTTAACCTATTTATTATTTATTTTTTACATTTCCTCCTTTAATTTCATTTTTATTTAATAAAATTTACCTGATTTGGTTCTTGTCAGTGAAACAAACACCACTTCATCTTTTCAATAACAGATGTTACCCATCTATGTTCATATTCATTGTATTATTTTATGAACTATGAGTTCATAGTTTATTATTTCTATAAAAATAGTATATTATTTAAAAAATATATAAAATAATTTCACAATATTACCTTTATTTTTTGTTTTCAGGAAATGTATCTTTTCAAATTTTTACCATATGAGCACATTCATCTATCGTTATGATCATTATTCTTTATGAATATTTCAATCCATGTTATAAAAATTATTTTAAAGAATATTATTACTATTAATTAATTCCAATTGAAAATAAAATATTTTTATATTTTTCATAGGAAAAATTTTCTAAAAATAAATCACAATCTTAAAATAGATTTTAGGGGAATTTGATTCCCATAATGAAGTTTAAAGTATTTTTATATCTTCCTAAAGAATAATTTTAAAAAAATATTTATTTTTTATAATCATTTTTCTTATAAAAATATGGATTATGTGGGTATATTTTACAATTTTTTATCAAGATAAATTTTTCGGCATTTATTTAATTTATTTTTAAAGAGTCTTCAAAAATTATTAAAAAACTGATTTTTCATTTTTTTTCAAGATTATTTATTAAATAATACTAAAAATGATGTTTCCATCTATCTATAAAACTTTTTAAACTCAATGTTTCATAGTTATAATATGTTCTTATGATATAGTCTATGTTTATTCACTTTATAGATTTTTATGAAGTTATATTCTTAATGATCTCTTTAAAATTATTTCATTCTTGTGGTTCACTTAAGATGTGATGAAATAATGAATGTTTATATGGAGTTATGGCACAATAATCTATGGATCACATTATGTAACAAGTTACCTTTGAATTATATATACTTATAATTTATTTTCTCATTTTTTCCATGAGGTAATTAATTGAATCATTTATTGTTTCTCACCCCATAAAAGGAATCAAGAATAGATTACAAATCTACTATGTTATTAGAATTGAGAATTGATGTATACTCCACTATTTTATATGAATCAAGAATTAATTTCAGATACATTATACTATTGGTTTCATGAAGTTTGTAGATATACGGTTTTTTGAACTATAATAATTAATAATATTCCTAATACTATTTTCAAATCTAGGTGTTGATTCATCATTACATTTTGAGACCCATATAGACTCATTTTAGTGACTTTAAAAAAATTAAATATATTTTTTCATAAACAATTATTTTATCTTAAATCAAGAATAACATCCTGGAAGTGTATTGGATGAAAATTTGGAGGACACAGTTGAATAAAAAATATCTTGTTTTCATTAAGAATGACATATTTCTGACCATGATGGCAGTTTTGGAGGCACACTAGATAATAACATGTTTAATGGTGGAAAATTTAATTATTTGAAAAATTAATTTGATAATTAAACCTAAACCTAATACATGTGCCTCTCGTCTCATGTTAAGTGAAAAATGACAAATATAAGCTACTCCTCTCCACTTCTCTGTTGGCAATGAAAAAATCAAGAAAAATCAATATGACAATGTGCTTCATATCTCAGTTTTTGAAACATATCATCATAAAATCAAAAAATAGGATTATATGTGAATCACTCATCACTCAAAGATTCAGGGTTTATCCCTCAAGTTTGTTGGTTTGTGTTTTGTTCCCAATACCCATTTATTATTATTTATTCTAAGTATTTTGATCCAAATTGCTTCTAGTAATGATTCTTGGTAAGTAGATCTATAGATTTTGGGTTATCACGGGGAGATTTGGAAATTTTTCTAGTTATTCCCAACGTTAGTAAATGTATATATAGAGTGTAGTCTTGATAGAGTCACCATTTATACATTCATATCTCATGAAGAAGATATTTGGGGTCTACACACCGTGCGATGGGGTTATACGCTATGTAGTTCCCTAAACCTAGTGACCATGGGACATGGCTTGTGTTAGCCATTGGAAACTACTTGATTTTGTAAAACTATATAAGAAATGTGCATGTAAAAGTGGAATAGTACATGGAAACAATAAAACAATACAGGTAGGTGTCCATTATTCCCAATCGTACCATGTTGAATGGGATACAAGAAATGAAAGGGACATGGTTGGCTGGGTCATGTGAAGGAGAGAATGGCCAAGTGCAGGGTGAAGTGAGGGTTGATGTATACAATCTATATAGGCTGTGTACCCAAACATGGTTTCAAAAACATTGTATACATGATAAATTTTCAGGTGCTCATGTGGTATCAGACATCTTATGTAAGATAGTGAACGCTGTGAACTCCTTGGGGTTCTTCTTGATATTTTTTGATTTCCATAACTCCATATTTGGGACTCATATTCCAGATTATGATAAGATTATCCTATGTATTTGTGTAAGTCCCCAACCTTAAACATTTCATAATCTTAAATTATGTTAATAATTCACATTGAGGATCTTTTTAGTGTTAGAGTATTAGAAAATTAGGCTGTAATTATTAAATTACATCTCAAAAAATTATAAAGTATACACTTATACTCTATCCAATTTTTTCACAAGTATAAAACCCCTTAAATTAAACAAGTATTTTTTTTCTTGATATAATTCTTCTTGAACGCTTAATTTTCCTTATAATTCCTTATACCCGATGAAATATATTTCAAAAAAATGGGATCAGCACAAAAATTTCAGTGAGGAATATAAAATAAGGAAAAAAACAATAGTCCTTCAATACATACAAATCAAAGAAATCATACTTCTCAATAATAAAATAAAATATCTTTAACATACCTCAAAAAATCATAATATTTATGAATAACACTTATAAATCATAAATCATAAAGGTAACTTGTGGAATCAATCTCATGCATACAATGTATCTTTCACAGCTACATTGGTAGTTACGTTTGGAAGACCAATCAGAGTATATTATTTAAATATCTTTGGAGAAACATTAATGTTTACCTCGAACAAAATACCCCATTCATTGGAGCACTATCTCATTCTCACCCATCATATTTTTATCACAGTACCACTCATATTTTTAAACAATGCAAAAAAACCATAACAAATTCATTAAAAATAAAACAATCATAAAGGAAAGATAACATTTCCACATTTCAATCACAATTTATCATTTCATGATATTTAAATAATCAATGATTTCTCAAAAAATTAGTCAATTAATAAATAAATAAAAATGGTATATAATATTTATTTTCATTTTAAAAACTTTACAGTTTGTTATGGAAGCTAAATATCAAATAATACTCGTGGGGGTAGAAAGGATATTGTCACTGAGTACGTTAAAAAGTAACATTAACATTATTGTTTAGTAAAATGATACATATAAAAATATTCTATTTTTATTAAATTAAAAATAAATGGTGTTTATATACTGTATAAATGCAATTCCTGTATAAATCAAAATATGCCACAATGAAAGGAGGTTGAGACAAAGTCCATTATGAAAATTCAACTCCTTAACAATGTCACATTAAAATTAAGAAAATGAGTTTTTGGTGAGAAAAGGGTATCTCATCACCAGGACATAAAATATATATAAATAATTATATATCATAACATATCCAAGCATTGGAAAATTAAAGTTAAAATATATAACACAATGAATTATTTAACTAAAAGAGGAGGGTGAAAGGTTCCCCAACCTTATGTCAGATTCATCACGTATGTCACTTGTTCATCCTAAAAAATAAACTTAAGTTAATTTATAATTTATTAAGATAATTTTATTATTATTATTCCTTTTATATCATATCATTGAATGCTAAAAAAATTACACAATTATTTAAGTTAATATCGTTCGTTATGTCAATATTCGATACATGAGTCAAAATGAACTTGTTATAATTAAAAATTTCTTGTGAGGTAAAAAGGCCATTATCTTCAGAATGATATTCTTGATTTAAATATCATATATATCATATATATCAAGTATATATTTATTTATAACATTTTGTTAAATTTGAAGACAAGAAATGAAATGCACAGTTCATTGATACGGTAAACCGTACATATGCATGAATGTTTCTTCCATTTCTTTTTTTCATTTTAAAAATATTGAAAAATAAATGATTCATAATTATATTATAATTATATTATAATATTATATGATATACACCTTACGTAATTTCATTAACACGATTATTTATATGTATCATGTATGGCATGAAAGACTCGTCTCACTTTGAGGGGGCAATAGTCCACGCTTCCTCAAATAAAATTATCATATTTAAACATTATGGAAAGAATAAATGTATGCTGTAAATATAATTTCAGAAAATTTTGGACAATATAAATATAATATATATCATTTACAAAAATAGTTTCATCATAATGTCCACGACGAGCGGTGGTAGGATATAATTGAACAATCATCGTTTCATGAGGCAGTATTTCCTCCCAACCAAAATCAGTATGTACTAAATCCCTTAGATGGGGATGTGTGTGAGTGTAGATAATATCCATGGAATAACAACATCCTATTATATTTAAGATACTGGTTTCATTACAAAATAATTTAATAATAAGATTTTAGGGGGTTGGAGAAGGGAAAATAAATGAATGAATCTTGAGTAAAGACATTACCTCAAATCAGGTAACTCCTTTTAATTTAAGCTAAAGGCCTTCTTGAATTTCCTTTTAACCAAGTAAAGTCCTATATGAATAGTATTCATGATAAAATGGTCACCCTTGAAGGATAGTGATAGAAAAATTGATCAAGAGAATGTTAACTACTTGAGAACCACAATATCTTGATGTGTTAAACAGTGTTTGATTTCGTATTGGGAAAAGTTAATGAACAATGTTTTTGTTTTATGTTCATTTTCATAATGTTGACACATTTATTTATGATATTGACTAATTACCTAAGTAAACATACTTATGTTTCAAGTGGAGTTTCATCCTTTAATAAATTTCAACTAAAAACTCATCTTTTCTCCAAAGGATTAGTATTCATGATAAAATGGTCACCCTTGATGTGCTAGAATAAACTTCATGAGAATCAAATAATCTAGAAAAGATGACCTATATATTTCCCCTATCTTTTGACATTAACTAATACCAAAATTGTTATTACTAGATCATATAATCCCTAAAATGGATAATCCTTTATACGAATAAATACTACTCTAATTCTCAAAAATTCAACCAATAATACCAAAAATTTAAGAAACACCATTAAATACATAGTTGTCTTTAAAATTATTCAATGTAATACATGATATGATTGAAACCCAAAACACAGAAGGATTTGATCATGTAGTCTTACATGGTAAATCTTAACATTTATCTCCAAATAACATCAACAACTATTAATGTATCTTACTGAAAATTAATTATCCTAATCATATATTCTCTATATAAGGTTAATCATTTCAAAAAATAAGCCAAATCAAAATATGTCCAAAATAAGAACATATATTCTTCCAAAATAATATTTTAACCATTAACCCAAAAAAAGAAATTCTATAATATTTTATTCTCCAGACAAAAATTGTGTTCCCAAAAGAGAAAACGTCTTCCAAAATTACATTTATCACTTAATCACTGAATCATTTTGATATACTAATTATATCTATATATTCCAAAAATAAACTTATTCTTGATCCATAAAATAATTTAATTAAAGATAATAAGTCATACTCACCTGGGACTTCACATCGGCCAGTAGTTGGTAATGTGCACTTGTCGCCCTTGGGTTGTGGGTTTGATTCATATGCCCTTTACAAACATGAAATGTTCTCACCCATACAAATAAAATTATTTTTTCTAAAACCTTATCATTAATATAACATTCTCAAAAAAAGATAATATGATACAAAATGACCATATACTTCTTTATCCTCAAAGGTTATCTAATACCTTTCATTTTGCATCCCAAAAACTAATAACCCCTAATTGACTCAAAAATAAATGATCACATGAACCTGTAATGTTTTTCATTATGTCCAAACAATAAAGGATAATTCTTCCTTGAATAACATTTTCACATGTCAAACATCAGGGTTACACATACTTGAAAAATTCTTCTAAATTATTCTTTTCATTAATACATTCAAACATATCATCATCCATAGATTCAACATAACTCTTCAATTCCTATACATCGTAATCATCAAAAATTCTTCATGATCATTTATCCACGTTTTTCAATATTATTATTTTATACTTTTTCCCTACAAACAAAATCATGCATAATGTACAAATATTTCAGTAATATCAAAACATGACCAATGAAATAATTCATACCTTCCATATGTCATTTTCATTTTCCTCCTCATCAATTGGAATGGAATTTGGAATTTGTAAACATATATTTGTACCATACTGATAATATCATTCATGAACAGTCATTGTAGGAAATATATTTGTGTAATGACCATGTACACAACATTTAAAACATTCAATTGATACCTCACAAATAACTTTTTCCTTTAATGTAGTCACCTAGATGATTCCTTTTTCCATGGAATGTTATTGCTTTATAAAAATCATTACCCCATATAAAACATCATCTTATCCCTTTTAAGAATTTTTTTAGGTGTTTCTTTCCACATCCTTGACATATAGGTTTTTAATATGCTTACCTTTATGAATATTACTTGAACATCCATTGGTATTTTCTTCTCACATATTTCATTCCTTAAAAAAAACACCAACATTCATGTGGTCAATCATGACTCCAGATAGTTGGTAAATAATAACCAAACGATTTCTCATTGATACTCCCATTTCATTTGGTTGATCATTAAGAAACCACCATATTTTCTTTCAAATTCATTGTTACATTGGTTCCTGGTAGATCCTACTATTTACTAAAACAAAAAAGGCAAGTGTTCGTATATCAGTAAAATCACAATATAATATCTTATTATGAGGGAAAACACTAATATATACTTATTCATATTATCTTAAACTCATTCAGTTTATATAAAATAACTATGACTCATTCTAATATTATAACTATTATATTAATGTCAATTATTCTTAAATAAAACCCTAACCTCTAAAGTAATCTAAACTGACCTATGATACCAAATGTAAGGCCCCAGCAATAAAAATAACATAATCATGAATTAAGTTAATAATTAACTCTGATTATATTTTCAGGTTTAGTGTTTTAAAGAATTATGTCAAGAATATTATATTCCATCTCAAAATATTATAATGTATACACTTCTACTCTATCTAATTGTTTTCACAACAATAAAACTACGTAAATAAAATAAGACATAATTTCTTGACATAAATATTTTTTATTAATTAATTTCTCTTAGCCTTCCTTATATCTAGTTAAAAATATTTCGAAAACATGGAATGAGAACAAAAAGAGTAGTATGGGTTAGAAAATAAGTAATGAAAACATTAGTCCATCAATGTATACAAATCAATGAAATCGCACTTTTCAATTTTGAAACATAATCTCTTTAGAATACCTCATGAAATCCAAAGATTTATGAATAACACATAGAAATCATAAATCATAAAGCAAAATTGTGTCATGTATATCAGACTTACATTTTATCTTTCATATCTACATAGCGAGTTACGTTTTGAATAACCATCATGGTATATTCCCTAAATCAATTAGAAGAAACATTAACGTTTACCTTTATCTCATTACCCAATCAATTTGTGAGATATCTTAGGCTCACCTTCCCTAGGTTAATCTTGGAACCACCCGTATTCGTAAACAATTCCCAAGAACCATAAGATATTCATCGCCCATAAAACAATCATATGCATAATGGCAAGATAACATTTTCACATTTCACCCACAATATATCATTTCAAGATATTGAAAATATTAATGATTTATAAAAACAATTTTAAATACCAAAATATGTAAAAATTATATATGGTATTTATTTTCCCATTAAAAAAATTACAGATTGTTAAGGAAGCCAAATATCAAATAAAGCTAGTGGAGGCGAAAATGTTGTTGTCAATGGGTACATGAAAAATGTATTCCCTTTTTCATTTAGTAAAATTCTACATAGAAAAAAGATTCACATTTAATGAAATTAAAATTCAATGGGTTATATACACTGTATATAAGATAGTCATGTATAAATAAAAATATACCTTAATAAAATGAGATTGAGATGAAGTCCCTTGAGAAAATTCGGTAGCCTAAAAGTGTCACTTTAAAATTCAGAAAATTAGTTTATGGGAAAGAAAAGGGTCTCCCATCACAGGGAAATAATATTTACATAAATTATTATATATAATAACACATAAAAACAAAAAAATTCATATTAAAAGGAAAAACAAAAAGAAACCTATGACTACAAGGGATGGGTGAAAGGTTCCCTTAACTTATGTCTGATTCGTCAGGTATGTTTCTTGTTCTTCTTGAATAATAATAATAATTTAATTTTGACTTTCTTAATACCATTTTTTATGTTTATTATTCATTTTATACCACTTATTTCCATATTATAAAAATTTCATAATTATTTATGTTAATATCGGTTGTTTTGGTTGGTATTTGGTACTTGAGTAAAAAATGAACTTGTTATAATTACAAATTTCCCATTATGTCAAAATTACCTTATCTATAGAAATATATTCAGGATTTAAATATCTTATATATCATATATATCTAGTATATATGCATTTATAATAGTCCATAACATTTGGGAATAAGAAATGAAATTCACCATTCATGGAGACGGTATGTCGTAATTACAAAAAAGCGTTACTTTCATTTTTTTGTTTCATTTTTAAAATAATGAAAACTAAATGATACTTATGTATTTTATAATTTCCTTATAATATAATATGATATATATGTTACATAATTTCATAAACTCAATCCTTTATATGTTCCATGTATGGCACGAACGACTCATTTCACTTCGAGGGGGCTATACTTCGCGTTTCCTCAAATGAAATTATCATATTTACACATTATAGAAAGAAAAAAAGTATGATGTAAATAATATTACATAAGAATATAGAGAATAAAAATATTATATATTTCATATATAAATATAGTTCCATTATAATGGTAACTATGAGAGGTGGTAGGAGATAATTGAACAGTCATCATTTCATGAGGTAGTAATTCACTGTCCACAGAAACAGTATGTTCTAAATCCATTATGTAACACCTCGACCCCAGTTACCAAGATTTGGTAGATTATTTTAATACATTGAAATGATTACAAGGAATCATTTCTCGAAGGACCAATCTGTTTAGAAGTCTTGGAAAATATATTGCATACATGAATGTTACATTACATTTTAAAATTAAAAACAACAACATTGTCTCCATTAACCACATTCATATCCCTTAGACTATCACTGTAGGTAATGTATAATATACTTCTTTTCATCATGGGAAAAATAAAACATAGAAAGGGGTGAAATTATATGGTCAATAAGGATAAAAATATAGCAAAAACTTTCATAAATAAGAATAAATATTTATGGAAATGTATAAAACAAAAACAAAATAATTTTAATCATAAATTTCTGCCTAATATGGAAAAGATAAAATCAAATAATTCCATTTACTTATTCACATGGTTATTCAACTATTAGAATAATCACATTCAATATCAATAGACACATTCATAATGATGGAATGCATAATGACATATTTCATCACCATGTAGTCAATTCCTTGTGCCACGACTACTAATAAGATTTTCCCATGGCCATGTGCAAGACACTATTTTGTCTCACGATATATACTGATTCTTTGGGGAGCTATAGCAGGATCCACCCATCACTTACTATGTCTAATAAATTACTCATATGAAAAGGTTTAAAAATAACATAAACATTCGTATTAAAAATACCATAAGAAATGACAATAATTTATCCATAAACCATAAATGGTATAAAAATAACACATCTACAATCAAAAATATCACAAAACCTTCAACACAATATGGAATATTTGTATCATAAGAAATCAACCTCGATGAAAAATAATACCCCGTAAAGGATGTTCACATAGATGAAATTGATTAGTAAAAATCATTGAGAGAAATATCCATTTTTCATGAAATCATTTAATATTCATATAAAGGAGTTCATTTAAATGATAGTTTTGAATAAAAGTGTCCCAAACAACTTTGAAACTCTTTAAAGGAATTAACATTTTAAAAAATTCATGTCCATCTAAATAAATCCTTAAAACCATTTTGAAAATATGGACATTAATGAGACAAGTTTAGAAGAATAAATCATTAAAACAATTAAAATGATGTTTTAGTAAAAATTCCCTGAAAATAATCCCTTTAAACAAACATTTATGAAACATGGACAGGGATAATAAATATTTCTTTGTATATACTTATGTAAAAATAACCATAGATAATAAAGAGATTGTGAAATTAACCCTTACCTAGCACTTTCCTTTGTTCGAGGGTACGTTTAACCTCATGAATAATGAAAATAGTATGTTATTAAATTATAGAAAACCTATTTTTATATTTATTATTTTATAAATTATTCATTTTTGACATTATACTACCCATTTAAAAATTATTTTTAAGTTAAATTAATATTTTGGGTAATAATAACTTTCTTTATCATACATAATTTAACTTGTTATTCTTGACCGTATCATTTAGATCATGATTTAAATACATCCAAAATACAAACCTTGATTTGTATATCATAAATATTTAGAATATAAATATTTATTATAGATAGATATATTAAATTTAAGACACCATTTATGGAGACGGTAGGCCATACGTACGCATAAATGTTGTTTCCGTATTCATATCATATTAACGGAAGTAAGTGAATAAGATATATGTAAGTACACACACACACAGACAGATATATATATATATACATATACATTTATATATCTCTAGTGGAATTATTATATCATATAACACATACTAATTAATAATATATATATTTATAATAATTTTTGAATGGTGAACGTGGGAATGAATCTCATCACGTCAAGGAGACAGTAATCTGTACGTACACACGAGCGATAATATCATTATATTGATGGTGAAATAATATGTAATTGGATGGTATATCATATATACAGAATCATTAACATGTTTTATTTATTATTTACATCAGTTAAACTCATTATTATACCCATCCAGATAATGAAGTGTTTCAATAACAAACTACACCATGACGTGGAGACGGTAAACTATACGTACACACGTATGGTGACTTTGTCATTTATAGGATGGATATAATAATTAATATGTTTTACCATTTTTATAATAATATCATTGTATGTAAGAGTTATTTTAGTTATTATTTTGGTATGGAAACACCAAAGAAAGAGGTTATGGAAAAAGAAACGAACCTGAAAGAGGGTTCTGAAATTATTACCTCTTCTTCAAGTGTTTTCTTTTGAGTTGATCAAAAAGGATCCTTACAATAAATTTATGATCAAATTAATGACTCTAGGTTGATATTAGAGAAGTTGGGAGGATATTTTGGTAGGGTTTGTCCAATCCAATGTGCTTTGGAGGTGTGATCTTGAGAGAAGGAGATGTGACCTTTTATAATAGGGGTGAGGGTCACTTTACCAAAGGATTAAAGTATTTATTTATTATACAATCATATTCTATTTATAATGGATAAAAATGAATTTATTTAGAGCCTTATGTTGTTATGGGTCTATATCCTCTCAACCAATAGGATTTAGACAAGTTTGGGTTACCATTGTAACCTTATCTTTTAGTTTTAACTCTTAGTTGAATAGTTTAACTTTTATCGTATCTTCTAGTATTCTTACAATATATGGTTAATAAACATAATATAAACCTCCAAGAAAACCTCAAGTGGTTTAGTAATGACATATATAATATTATTTAATCCCTTTTACATATCATTAGATTTTTATAAATATTATATCAACCAATAATATCGTATTTGTTTTAAAAAATAATTTATGTCAATTTTGACACTATTTGGTGTTTCGTTTTTTGAAAGTCAAAAAACCTTATCACTTCAAAAAAAAAATCAACCCTAAAATTTCATATTAAACTAGAAAATTATTTTAATTCATAATAATTCTCAATTTACATTTATTTGGATATTTAAAATATCAATTATTTTAAAATTTCATTAATAAGGTAATTACTACATCATCATTGTGTCATAAATAAATAAACTCATTTAATGTATAAAAATTATAAATAAAATACTATTATGTAGGAAATATTATTAATGTTTTAATGAATTTTTATAGTCCAATTTATATTTTGTGTAACACTATATTAAAAATGATTTAGTTATTAAACATTTAATTTGACACTTTTAACACCTCTTTAAATAAAATATTAATAAATTTCCTAATCTAATCCATTTGCACCCAAGAGGATAAAATATTATTATTAAGGTTTTCAGGTCTAATTACACCTATCCAATAGAATTTATTTCTGTGTTAGGGTAATTATAATATCATTTTTACCGGTAATTACCCTATTTACTTTTAACGGTTGTAAAAAAAAGTCAAACTTTACTATTCCCCCAAATTTATATTCATCTTATTGAACCGAAAATTATTTATTGTTGTATATTATGTATGTTTTATTTTTTTAATTTGACTAACATAAGTGGTAAAATTATTTTTTATGCAAATTTGCTAACATTCCTAGAAGGTGGGTAAAAGACGTTAAATAATTCAATAAAATTTTATACATTTAATTTTATTTTAAAATGACTCAAATGAATTAAATTTAACATATATAGGTATTATATATCTATTTATAACTAAAATAAATTTAAATAAAATAAATAATTATTTAAATAAAAAAAAATTTAAAACAATAACGCAATGTTTTTCACTATTCATCAAAAATTGAATGTTTTCAGAAAAATACCAAAAATTTACCCAAAGATAATTTTGATATTATAAATTTAAAAATGAATAATATTTTACCAAATTAAAAACACATATGTTTCATTAATTAATTTAAAATTAATTTCAATTTTCAAAACCAAAAAGTGGGTTTAAAAAAAATAAAAACTATCCAAAGACTGACATGTGTTTATGTCAAATTTACAAATGAAATTACTTATAATGACCTAAATATAATTAAGTGATAAAAATATAATCTAATTATACTTAAAAACTATTCAAATGGATAATTTATCACTATAAATTATTTCAATTGAAATTTTTTTTTTCAATTAAAATTTAGTATTTTTCACTATTCATCAAAATATGAAAGCTATCAGAAAAGAACCAAAAATTTATCCAAACTAAATTTTTATGTCTTGATTATAAAGAGGAATTAAATTTCATTAAATTTAATGTAAAAAAGTGTCAAAAAAGTAAAAAAAATATTCTCCATTAAATAGGTGGAAAATTGATTTTTTTTAAAACACTTGTTTTTTCTGTAAAATTGAATTTGTCCTTATATTATGTCTTTGAAACACAAAATATTAATGTTAAAATTATATAGGATATATATTAAATTCAAAATTATGTTAATAGAATTCATAACTGCTTTTTTAATGGCTAGTTTGGTAAGTCATGATGCTCTCAAACTTGTTGTTGCATGTAGCACAAGTTATTGGATTACTTTGAATAGATAACATGCTATGAAATCTTGGGTTGTACATTCTCACCTCCCTCAATAAATTTATTCCTCTCAATTTGAAATTGTTTTTCAAAAATAAATGGTAAAAACTAGAAATATACCTTTGTGAAAAGCCCCCATTAGAAATTGGGTAAATAAAATTTAGTCTTAATAAGAGGGAATGGGAATAAAAATGTTACTACCAAATTATGATCTTGATTAAGAGAACATTGGGGGAAATTAGAGACACATAATTGGTGGAAAAACTTATATTATTATATTGTGTGATTGAGGTCATCAACCAAAAACAAGAGTGAAATTGGGGACCTCAAATCCATCAATCTATGATGATTTAAAATATCCATAATTCAATAAAACATATGGTATTAAGATAAATCATTTTTGGTTTTAAGATCCCTTCCATAAAAATTAAGAATTAATTTATTCATAGAATAAGTGGAAAAAATATAATTGACAAGTAGAGTTATATCATTCAAATAATTCCAACCACAAACTCATCTTTAACTCCAAAAGATAATAGAATTCAAAAATATTCTATTTATCATAATCATATAGGGTTCATGAAATAAGGAATTTATAAATAATTTGTATGAAAATTTTAAAAACTACATTATAAAAACAAATAAATCATTTATTTTAGTGGTAAGTGATCCACCCTTGTCGCCCTTCGGTTACGGGTTCAATTCTCGCGGCATTGACGGACGCGACGGGTTGTCACCCGACCTCTGTGTTGTTTTTTTTATAACAATCAATAAAAAATAAAGAATTTTTTTTAACCTTAAAAAATAGGATCCTATGTTTAACTTAATCCATTCCAACCTTTAGAAATATCCAGAATACTTCTTTCCAAACTCACAATCCATAATTTATAAAGAAGTTCAATATAATGAAGATTTATTTTTCCACGTAATAACATGTGAATACCTATATCATATATTATTTTAAAACATGGTAACACCCTGAATTACCATAAAACATTATTGATTACATTCATTCTTCCTTATTCCGTATATAATACTAGATATACTCTTTATATCCAAAAATGTGGTAAACTCCAAAAATGGGGGAATATACAAATCATTAATCAGATTCAAGGTAGTCAAGAATATCTAATATAATTTATCCAAATAAATCATATCTTATTCCCAAATCACTACCTCATTATCGGAATCATATTAAGGTTTTTCTTTCTCTCAACCATATATTTTCCAAAAACATTAACTCTCCTATTGAGTCACTTTTCTTGGTTCCACATAATCTCAAGTCCTTAATGACATAGTACTGCAGTATAATCCTTATATACTCTATAATTCTTATAACATGTTCACCATTAATACAATACTCAAATGAAACAATACATTAATAAAAATATAAGAAATCTAATCATTCCTCTTTATCTTCGGTAGTATCATAACTTGATTATTATCCAATAGTAGTATTTGGGGTAAAATCTAATGATTTGGGCATTGATTTTCATAGTGTCCAAACTCCATTCGGATGAAGCATTGTAGATTTTAAACCATTTTCTTACCCTTTCAATCACGGACTTGGTGTCCTTTTTCTCCATACTTATAACAAACTCACATTCCCTTCAAGAATTTACCAAGGTGCTTATTTCCATAGTTGTCACATATGAGAAAATATTTCTTTCCCCTATTCCCTTTATCCATCATTATCTCTTTCATCCTTTTCTTCTCTTTCTTCCCTATAAAGCCATAAGACTCAGATAATTATTTACTTATCTTATTAACACATTATGTGATTTATTCATATGATGAGAATACATGGGAGACAATTTCAATTTTAAATGTTGGGTTAATACCATGATGTTATGATTTTTCTTAATCTTTCAATCATTCGTATTGCTGAAATTATCATTCCTTCTACTAGGCACCATTTCTATTCAATGGCATAGACAAGGTTAGTTTATAAATCGCAATGCATAATTCCAAACATCTTAAATACCTAACATAAATTGAAAAGATTATGCATATAATATAAAATCATAAAATTTTTTCTTTGAGAAGTATTTACTCCTAAATCCTTCATAATGGCTTGTAATGAAAATGTGAATTATCCTAATAATATCCCTAGGGAGTGTCGTAACCAAGGGTGAAGCAAGGCCTGTTGTCATGTACTAGGATACCCTGGGTCAAGCCAAAAACACCTTGTCAGAGTTTTCATTCCTAGTTATATCTGGGCCAAATATGCCTCCACCTGCTCGTATCGATACATGGATGTATTTTTTGGGAAATACACATAATCTCTACATTACCAAAATTCTAGGATGTTTTTCTATACTAATCCTGAAATTCTATCTTAGGGTAATGTTCTTTAATCAAATTTTTTATAATTCTAGTTTCCATGTTTTGTACTAAATATCCTCTAATACCAATTGTAATTCCCTAGACCTAGTTACCTAGAGTTGATTCATTATTTTAATACATTGGCATGATTATAAGGAATCATGTCCCAAAGAACATATCAGTTTAGCAGTCCTGGAAAATAAATTATATACATGAACGTTGAATTACATTATAAAATGAAAAAAACAACAACATTTTCTCTATTGACCACATTCATATCTTTTATAATATCTATATAGTTCAGTCATAATATACTACTTCATATCCTGGAAAAAATAAAACATAGAAAGAGGTTATCTCTGATGCCCAGTATGGATAACAATATAGCAAAAACATTCATAAATTATCATAAATATTTAAGGCAATGTATAAAACTAAAACAAAATCCATTTATACATAAACTTTAGAAAAATATGGAAATGATAATATCAAATAATTCCATTTAATTATTCACATGAATATCCTATTATTCTAATAATCACATGCTATATCAATAACTACATTTATAATGATGTAATACATAATGCCATACGTCATAACCACATAGTCAAGGCCTTATTCCAAAACAACAAATATGATTTTTTTTAAGGCCTTGTTCCATGAAACTAGTTTGTCTCATGAGACCTATCGATGCATTGAGGAGCTACAGTTGGATCCCCCAGTCACTTACTAAGTCCAATGCATTCCTCGTATGAAAACATTTAAACATAACATAAACATTTGTATTAAAACTAGTATACAAAATGTCAATATGTTATCAAAAAACCATTAATGGTAAAAAAAATAACACTTCCAAAGTCAAAAATATCACAATAACTTCAATATAATATGGAATATTTTTATTATAATAAATCAACCTTGATCAAGAATGATATCCCGAAAAGGATGTTGACATAGTTGAAATTGATCTGTAAAAATATTTGAGAGAAATATCCCCTTTTCATGAAATCATTTAAAAGTCATATAAAGTAATTCATTTAAAATATATTTTGGAATAAAAGTCTCCCATTCCACTTTTAAACTTTTTAAAGGAATTAACATTTTAAAACATTCATGTCTATATAAATAAATCCATAAAACCATTTTGAAAACATGGACATTAATGATAAAGGTTTAGAAGAATAAATATTTAAAACATTTAAAATGATAATTTAGTAAAAATTCCCTTAAAAATTCCCTTTAAAAACACTATTATAAAACATGGACATCAATAATAAATATGGCCGAGTAGATACTTATGAAAAAACAACCTTGGATAATAAATAGATTGTGAAATTAACAATTACCTTGCACTTTCCTTTGGTCGAGGGTACATTTATCATCCAGTATAATGACCATAGTCTATTATAAAACTATACCAGAACCATATTAATATTAATTATATAATACATGATTAATTTATGACTTTATAAATCCCATTTAAAAATTATTTCCATGTTATATTAATATTTTGGGTAATAATCACTTTTTTTAAAACTTGTTTTAACTTTTTATTCTTGGTCGTAGCATTTGGATC
This sequence comes from Viscum album, assembly GCA_963277665.1. NCBI lineage: Eukaryota > Viridiplantae > Streptophyta > Magnoliopsida > Santalales > Viscaceae > Viscum > Viscum album. The sequence goes on from OY728165.1 coordinate 739,402,657, forward strand.
ATGATTTTAATACATCCAAAATATAAATCCTTGATTTATATATTATATATATTTATAATATAGAAAATTATAATTGATTGATATATGAAATGGAAGGCATCGTTTATAGAGATGGTAGGCCACACATACGCATAAATGTTGTTTCCGTCTTCAGATCGTATTGAACGGAAGTAACTGAATAAGATATATGTAAGTAAATACATACATAAATATATATATATATATATATATCCCAAGTAGAATTATTATTTCATATATTACATAATAATTAGTAATATATATTTCCATAATCAACATTTAAAGGTGAATGTGGGAATGAATCTCATCACGTCTTGCAGACGGTAATCTGTACGTACGTATGAGAAACAATATCATTATATGGATTGTGAAATGGTATGTAATTAGATGATGTATAACATATAGAGAATAATTAAAATGTTATATTTATTATTTACATTAGTTATACTCATTAATATACCCATCCAAATAAAGAAGTGTTTCAATCACTAACTCCACCACAACGTGGAGACAGTAAGCCGTACGTATGCACGTATGGTGACTCTGTCATTTATAGGATGGATAGAATAATGAATATAGTTGTACCATATTTATAATAACATCATAGTATTTAGGAGGTATGTGAGATATTATTTTGGTTTAGAAACAACAAATAGAGAGGATGTGGAAGAAGAAAATAACATGAAAGAGGGTGGTGAAATTATTTTCCCTTCTTCACGTGTTTCCTTTTTAAGTTGATCAAAAGGGATCATAGGATGGATTTATGATCAAATAAATAAATCTAGGTTGATTTGAGGAATGTTTGGAGGTTTTTGGGGAAGGTTTTGGCCAATCCAAATGTCTTGGGAGGTGTGCTTTTGAGAGAAGTGGAAGTGCCCCTTTATAATAGGGGTGAGGGTCTCTTTAGAAAAGATTTAAATATTTTTTTATTATACAATCATATTCAGTATATAATGGATCCATATGAATTTATTTCAAGCTTTAGGTGATTATGGTTTTAAATACCCTCATCTAATACGTTTTAGACAAGTTTAGGTTACCATTTTAACCTTATCTTTTAGATTTAACTCTTAGTTAAATAGTTTAACTTTTACCGTGTCTTCTTGTCTTCTTACACTATATGGTTAATAAAAATTCTCTAAACATCCAATAGAAACACAAGTGGTTCATTAATGACATATATAATATTATTTAAGCCCTTTTCCCGAACCTTAGATGTTTAGGAATATTATATCACCCATATTATACAGTGTTTGTTTTAATATTTATTTTATGTCAATTTTGACACTATTTGGTGTTTTGTTTCTTTGAAAGTCATAGAAACCTTATCACAACAAAAAAAAATTATATAGTCAACCCTAACATGTATTATTAACCAATAAAATTATTTTAATTCATCTGATGTCTAAATTTACCTTTATTTAGATATTTATAATATCAATTATTTTACTATTCCATTAATAAGGTAATTACTACATCATCATTTTTTCATAAATAAATTAAATTAATTAATTAAAAAAATTATAAATAAAATACCATTATATTGGAATATAATTTTATATTTCTAATGTATATTTAATTTCAAATTTATATTGTGTGTAACCCAATATTAAAAATGGATTAGTTATTAAACATTGAATTTAACACTTTTAACTCTTCTTTAAAAGATTTAATAATAAATGTCCTAATCTAATCCAAGTAGACTTGAGAGGATCATATTTTATTCCTAATGATTTTTTTCAATGTTTACTTTTCCAATAGAATTAGAACATGTTTTACGGTAATTATAAAATCATTTTACCATTAATTACCATATTTACTTTTAACCGTTTTAAATAAAAGTCAAAAGTTACCATTCACCAAAATTTATTTTCATTTTATTAAACCAAATTTTACTTAATGATTTCATCCATGTCTCTAAGATTTTATTAATTCAACTCATAGAAGTGGTAAAATTATGTTTTATACAAATTTTCTAACGTGCCTAGAAGGTTGGAAAAAGACGTTAAAAAAATCAATAAAATTGTTCACATCTAATTTTATTATAAAATGACTCCAATGAATTCCATTAAACTTATATAGGTAATATATATATATTTTCACTTAAAATAAATTTGAATAAAATAAATCATTTTTTAATTAAAAGCCTTTTTAAAACAATAATGCATTGTTTTTCACTATTCATCATAATTTGAATGTTTTCGGAAAAATACCAAAAATTCACCCTAAGAAAATTTTGATACTCTGAACTCAAAAATGAATTTTATTTTACCAAATTAAATATATATAAGTTTCATTAATTAATTTAAAACTAATTTCCATATTCAAAACCAACAAGTGGGTTTTTAAAAAATAAAAAACTATCTAAAGATTGACATGTGTTTATGTCAAATTTTAATATTAAATTATTTATAATTATATACATTTTATTAAATGATAAAACTATAATCTAATTTTACATAAAACCCATTCAAATTCATATTTATCAGTTTAAATTATTTCTGTTAAAAAAATTGTTTTCAATTCAAAGTTAGTGTTTTTCACTATGAATCAAAATATAAAAGTTATCAGAAAAATACCAAAAAATTATCCCAACTAAATTTTTATGTACTAATTATAAATAAAAATTTAATTTTATTAAATATAATATATACAAGTGTCAAAATATTGTTTTAAAAAATATTCTTTATTAAATACGTTGTAAAATTTCATTTTTTTTAAAAATACTTCTTTTATCTGAAAAATTGAATTTGTCCTTATATTATGTCTATAAAACACTAAATATGAGTGTTAACATTATATAGGATATATATATATATAACTCAAAATCCATTTAATACTATTCATAATTTCTTTTTTAACAACAATTTTGGTAAGTCATGGTGCGCTCAAACTCATTGTTGCGTGTAACACAAGTTATTGAATTACTTTGAAGAGATAACATACTTTGAAATCATGGGGTGTTACACATTAGATAGAGGTTTGTGGGAGTGTAGGTCAAATACATGTACAAAAATGTCATATTATATTGAATATACTTGTATTGTTATAAAATAATTAAATATTGAGTTGTTAGAGTGTCGGAGAAAGAAAAATAATAGAATGAAGCTTGAGAGAAGACATTACTTCAAATTGGGTAAATCCTTTTGATTTAAGATAAAACGCCTTCTTGAATTGACTTAAAAGAAAATCAATGCTTCTAGGAGGAATATTGGGATGTTGGGAGATTATTTTGACATAGTTTGGATGAGCTAATGCGGCATGACAAGTGTGAGTAAGGGTTAGGGGTGATTCCCTTTTGAAAGAGGGATGAGGGGCACTTTAAAAATTTCTTGAATTATTATCTTATTATAAACAGATTTTCGATTTAAAAAATTCCTAAACTCATTTAATTAAAATATATGGTGATTATTTTTTGAAATACCTTAAACCAATATATTTTAGGCATGTTTTGGTTTCAAATTTACCTTTATAATTTAGCTTTAACCCTTAGTTAACTTAATTGACTGTTACCATGTAATTGTGTATATTAATACTAAATGGTTAATATAGTTACTATAAAATTCCAATAAAACCTCAATTAGTTCATCAATGAAATATTAAAAATTATATAAGTCATTTGGTCGATTTTTAGATTTTTAGGACTATTGTACCATTTAATAAAATAGTATCTGTTTTAAAAACTCATTTATGTAAATTTTTATACAATTCATATCAAGTAATTTAAAAAATGCATTAGAACTTTATTCATTAAAAAACCTTTATTCATTCAAAGAAAACAATTTAGGTGTATCCCTAAAATTCGTGGATTCCATAAAAAGGTTCAAACTAAATATATTTTAATTTTTGTAATCTCATTTATCTAAAACATTCATTAATAAGAAAATCACTACATCATCATTGTGTCCTAAAAAATTTATTTATTTGATGTCTAAAAATTATAAATAAAATATCATGATATAGAATATCATTTTATGTTTCTAATTACTATTTATTGTTGAATATATAACCCCATATAATTTTTTTACAAATAGATACATTCTTATGAAACATTTTTCTTTACATTAAATTAATTCTTAAAAGATTTCATTGTCACAACAATGTATCTCCATGGGGTCCCAAAATATACCCAAGGATGATCATGGTCGGAAATATATTATCTAACAGGATAAGAACACATTTCAGTGTATTTTTATATTATTATAATATATTTTTTTACACTTATTTATCATATTTACTCATTAAACATGGTAAAAATAATAATTAATTATGTTACTATTCATAATGTCTAAAAATAAAAGGTGATTACATTCACAATTTATACCTCCTAATTCTAAATATGGAATAAATTTTTTTGAATTAAATTGAAAGAGGTTGTAGTAATTTATTAAAAATTAATTCATGTTGTTGAAACTAAAAAGAGAGTTTTAAAGAAGTAATAACTATGAAATTACTAACATGTGTTTATGTCCAATTTAAATGATAAATTATTTCCCACGACCATATTTAGATTAAATTATAAACAAATAATCGAATTATAATTTAAAACAAATTAAAATGGGAATATAACTATATTAATAAGTTAGATGAAATTGAAGATTTGAAATAAAATGTCGTATTATTTACTATTGATTAAAAATTTAATTTTATCAGAAAAATACTAAAATTTCATCCTATGTAAATTTTGATGTCCCACTTATAAAGAAGATTTTTTTCAATTGGAACATAAAAAAGTCACATAAAATTTATTTAAAAAGGGTTATCCATCAAATGGTTGTAAAACAACCTTTCAAAAAAAATTAGAGTTTTTCAAGCATCAAATCAGATTCATTCTTACTTTAACCCTCTAAATTTCATTGGATAAATGTAAAAACATTTAACAAACATGTGTAGATTTTATGTAGTTATATATCTTTATTCATGGAAATACAATGGTTATGTGTTAACAACCATTTAAAATAATATTATTATTTTTCAGTATAACTCAATGTTGTGTGCAACGTAAGATATCAAAGAAACTGGTTGTTGTGTATTGAGTTTGATTATCAGGGAAAGTGTCATTTATAACCTACATTAATATTTTATTAATAAATTTTAATATATATGAAAAAATTATTATTATATAAATACCTAGGTGGTTACAAGTTCTACTCGTAGAACATGATGGTGGCCTCTGTTTTGGCCTATGATATACTAAGGGGTATTTTTCAAAAAAATTCGCTTGTGCATCAGTAATCAATCTATACTGGATATTCGTGTTGTTCTAAAAGATATTATAGGAATGTTACTCCAATTTGAAATTAGTGCATGTGTTTCCCCTACATTGAGGCTTTGTATAGACGAGACTTCCCATATTTTGAGAGCATGTTTGATATCTTTAGGTAAATCTTCTGGGGTTGATACTCCCCTAAATAATTTGGGAACGGGGTCCTTGTATCGTATGAGTTGTTGGAGTTAGAGCTCCACTTCCATGCCAGGGCGTGGGTCCTCTATATTCAATGGGAAGATGATTAGATACTCCCCTTATGTAATAGGGTGTGGTTCCCTGCTCTGTGGAGTCGGTACTCCCATATCGAAATAGGGTGTGGGTCCTCCATATTTGATGTGTAGGTTGAGTGGGAACTCCCCTATCAATTTAAGGAGTTTTTTCTCCATCCATGGAGTTTTAAATCCACTATCTTTAATTGGAGTTGGTCCCCCATATGTGTTATTCTAGCAGTCTTGGTACTCCCCTATTATACTAAGGAGTGGGTCCTCTAGAATTAGGGATAGTACTCCCATGTTGTTTGATTGGTTTGGGTCCCCACATAGTAATTGAGTGGGTAGATTATTAATCCTATATCATTCCAAGGTGAGGACCCTCTATCTATTATATGGTACTCCCCACAATATGTTAGCGGGTGTCCTCCATCATTTGAGTCGTTATCGCTATCATACGTGGGTGTGGGTCCTCAGGGAGTTAAACTCCCCTATCTCTGAGTACCACTGGGGAGCTGGTCCTCCATTAATGTTATATATCCCTTATATATAGATTAAAATTACATTACGTTGGTCCCACCACTATATGTTCTCAATTTATGGATAATAGTTCATGTTCTCTGGTTATAGAGGGGATTTGGAAACTCTATACTGTAGTGGAAGAGGTGGCGCGAGTTGGTTAGAAATTATTACTACCCCAACTACAGGTTTGTGGAAATGTGAGGAACCCTCTATCCTCTCTCTCATTTATATGATGAACATTATTCAAAATTTGGAGCATTGATCCCTCAACTATGAGAGGTGTTGATGAGAAGGCCTCTCCACATGTGTTTCTATATAATGACTGAAAATTAAATTTTCATTAAATTTCCCTTTTAAGGGGTGAGGGGTAACCCGAAAGGCATAAAAAACATAAACAAAAATCCTGAACCACAAACCAAATGCCAATGACAAAAAATAACCAAATTCAAATATCAAGATAAGACTATTACCAATATATAATACACAGTACAAATTCCACCATCTCAATACTACATAGAAATATGTCTTGTGAAGGAATGCACAGGCCTGGAATCAATGGAAATCACCATATCCTCACAAATGTCTAATTTAGGATAGTGATGATCTGGTTGAAACTTCTTAATCTAACCACTTCTGTAGAAAACTCCTGAAGGTGAATTAATTGGTTTTTCCAAAACATGTAAGATATTGACCTATTAGGATATTCCTAATGAATTATACCTTATAAATGAGTCCCATCTGGGAGGGTTGATCATGTGGGTTGAGTTATCTATTTTTATTTTACTGTTAGTGCCTCTAGTGTAATCATGCTGCTAGATATGTGGACAGAACCTCAATAAAAATGATGTTTGAAAAGAGTTTATATGGGTGATTCTGGGAGCCTTATTGTGTTTTGACATTTTGTACTTACACCCCTTGTGGACTTAGTATACGTACCTATTTAGTTCCCACAACATTTTTTTGGTTACTCCCTATTAATTGGAGGTAAAGATATGTAGTTTATTCCACATGATTTTTGACATTATCTTCTCATTTTTGGATGATATTGCTCTTCTACTTGGCGTGGAAAAGAAATGAAATGTATTTCATCTGCCCACTGTGATGACACCCATGTTCTTTGATGGGGTAACTTCTTTCTGTTTGAGTTGTGGAAAGTATTTTTTTCATTACACTCATGTTATTTATTCAATTGAAATAGCAGAATAGTCATGTATAGGTGATAATATTTTGAGATTTATTTTCTCTCTCGATGGTCTTCACTCAGGCTAGGTACAATGGATTATCGCCATTTTGTTTCCCCCTTTATTATGGGTTTTTTAGGGTGCCTAATGAGTTTTCTTATACTCACCTCAAGAACGAGATTTTACCAAACATGTTATGTCATATACAGATCAAAAATAATTCAATGATGTCATGATAGGACTCTAGGTATGAGGATTATAGTGAGATATACTATTCAAGGGGATTTCATGGAATTACATTTGGTAGTGATCCACTCATTTTGAGAAGGATGGATGCTCTTATAATTTTATTTTATAGGGAACTTGTTTTCTTCTTTTCACTTTTAGTAAATATGATGTACTCTGTCTTGGTATATATGTATGCATTCATTATAGTTTTAACATTTTATATATATATATACTTTTTCATTGAGTTGTTTGTCAGTGTGGGTGTGTGTAGGTACATTTTCTAATGTCCTGTCTGAGTGTAATTATCCCTTCAGTGCTTATCACCCCACCCCTATGGAGGGAAGATTTGTATTGTTGCATCTTGATCCCTAGATGGTTTTGGGTCATTAAAGATTGGTATTAGAGGATATTTGATCATTAGGGTGTTGTCTAGATGTTCTGTATAATTTTTTTGGTTGGTATGAAGAAAAATAGTGTCATGGTGTTTCTTGTTTGGATCTTAGGCCAACGGTTCTATTGTTGGGAAGGCGGCAGATGTATCCTATCACCAGGACATTGATAACCATATTTTGGAATTTGTGTATTAGGATAACAGTTGAAGGGGAAATAAATTTATCCTGCATCAGATATGACTAGGTTTTGTTTTCCCTATCCTTCTCGAGTCATCTCCTCAAATATACCATTTGGTCATGGTGTTCCTTGATTCTATTTTAGGATAAAATCATGATTCAAGCACGGAAAGATTTCTACGACATGATTTTGATAAAAATAAACCCTGTGATGAGGCTTCAGTGAATGAAATGTTTTTTAGGTAGTTTCTCTAGGTGGAAAATTAGTTTTCCCTCCTCTCTTTGAGCATCAGGTTGTGTTAACAGTTTAGGGAGAGGATGTGCATAGGATGAGTGCACTACATTAGTTCTAGAGGCAGTGTCCATTGAGGTGTTGGGGTGATCCCAAATCCTAGAAAGCTGATAAATTCCTCAAGGAACTCACACATCTATTCCACCTAGTAAGGACTCAAATTGATCATATGGTGGTCCTACTAGAAATCCTTCCTTATGGTTTGTCTTAATGATGGTGGGGTTTAGTGATACAGTCCCATGATGAGGTGATTCTCACTTAAGTGGATATTGAGTAACTCTACAGGTAATATTTCTACCCAGAAATGATGATATCATTTCATATATAGTAGATACCACAACTTCAATAAGGTATAATTAATTTGGTAGAGTTATAAGCATTGTTCATAAACCTGTCCTATTATTCTCAAGATATGGCATGATACCCATACTTCAGAGCTCAGTCCTTTGAACAAGTCCTCCATAGGGATGTCTGAGCTTGTGTAGTTTCTTTTTTCCTTCATAGTTATATGGGGGTTTTAGAGAGAGATCTGGTAGTATAAAGATTTCAGGAAAATTTATATATAGACGTGGCCCATTTTTTTGGTCCTGAGGGTGCGGAATCTAAAACATATAAAATAATATAGATAACATGATCATGGAATAAGGGGAATGAACATTCCTTGGCCCAAGCATGTGGTTCTATTGTCTAAGAGAATTTTTGAGGATAACTTTAGCCATTGGATATGAAATGTCATTCTTTTGATGACTGATAATATCATTATATATATTTACTAACTAATCATGTTACTAATATGGACCCAGTTGACATAACTCATTGGAATAGGTAGCACATAGATTACGGAGATATTCATTATGGCGAACATGGAAGAGGATGTAGAATAGAAGCAAAATATGGTGGTTGGATTGATGTGTTTCAACCATAACCCAAGGTTGTCAACAAAAAAATTAAGGACATGGAGGATTCTTGTGAGCATAACTGCAGGTTTTACGAACCTAAAAACTATAATCCTTGAGGATTAATAGATATATGATATGTTTCCTTTCTAGTTTCTAGAAAAATAATTTTTAGACTATGTAGTGAGGTACTCTTTTCATTTTTCATCTTGATCGGGGTTTAAACTCGTGTGACACGGGTCATTGGTGTAACCATGTATTGGTTTTGTTCGACATAGATTTTAATACATGAGAATGAGGGGCCCATCCACCATTAAGATTCATTTTTGAGATTAAATAAAAACCATATTGGATAGTCAATGCCACTGAATTCATATAGTATCAAGGTTTGATGAATGTGTCTCTTTGACTATTGTGTTTGGGGTAAGGTGATTATTGGTGGCTATAACTGATGGCATGGTATGGCATCATTGAGAGTGTGGGTATTACATTTTTATTAGTTAGTAACATCAAACACATAGAATCATCTTAGTACATTATACACTTGAGGAGGAACATAATGGATTTTGACATTGATTTGGACCCACGAGGAAGAGGAATGTTTTCCCCTCTAAGGAGTGTTTTTCGGATGCATCAAAAACTGTTTGAGTGTTTTAATGATGACCAAAGAGGAAAGTATGAAGTTGAGGTAATTGATATTTAGGGACATTTGTGTTCCAGAAATGGTTGAGATATGGAGGTCCTTTATTATAAAAAAATGTTAGTGAAAGAGTTGGGCCTTATGATGTTTTCGAAGAATAGATTGGTTTCCTAGAATCCAAAATCAGATAGGATTCCACTACTCATAATGAAAGTGTTTCTATTTTGGTGATATGTGTTATATATAGAGGCTCATAGATGAATGGAATGCTAAAACATAGTGGTAACACTTGGGAATCCCTATTTTTTCCATGAACCCATCACATGATTTGTGTAAACATAAAATGCAAGAAAGTTGAGAAGATTTTTATAACAATCTATTCATGGGTGGATGTGAATTGTAGGTTTTTTTGTATATGATTCATGTTGTTGATGTGGGGTACTATAAGACTCTATTATTGTAGATTGACTATGGTTCTCTTCAAATTTCCACCTCTCTCAATATAGGAGACACGTTCCCATTTATTGCATGATATAAACCTGGTAGGATGTAGATGTAAGAGTGTTTGGATTTTGTATTTACCCTGATTTTGTTCTATGAAGTGGTACCTGAACCCTTAGTGATCTCCCTTTTGTGGGAGTTCATATGTAGAACTCAATTTCAATTTCATATACCCAACCCCTTTCTTTTTGGGGTCGACAAGATTTGAAGTTGGTAGGGAACTTGAGACTCAGTTTATTAACCTATATGAACATTGAATATTCTTGAGAATATTTCCTCACCCATACATTAAGCTGGCATGGGAATCTAGGGCTTAGAGAGCCTCGGTGCGGTATTTTTGAAAATGATAAATATATTTTTTCACACTCATGGATTTTATCTTAATTAATGAATAACTCGCGAGAAGAGTATCGAATTGGAATTTTGAGGTCATTTTATATTTTAGAACATCGTGTTTACCCATGTAATGACATAATGTCGATCATTCCCTGAGTTTCTGCTGGAAGTTAGATAAAAAATAATCAAGTGTTGGATTAATTAATTAAATGAAAATACAGTTAAATAATAAATCTTAAACCTAAAACCCTTTCTACACATATCACATTTGGCACACAAAACCAAATAATATCGGCTCCTCTCATCTACTACTTTGGAGATGATGGAGTAAAGGGGAATAAATTTAATTAGGTTCTCAAGTATCGGTTTATGACACAAATCATTATCAAGTTAAGAATCAGAACAATCGTGACATCATTCCCAACCTAAATCTTTGATGTTTTCCCCTCCATGTAGGTGGTTTTAGTTTTGGTCTTGATCCCCATTTTTTATTCTTCATTCTATGATTTAAAATCCTAATAACTACTATTAATGATCCCTACTATGTAGATCATTTGGTTATGGGATAAACAAGGGTGAATTGAGCACTTTTTAGGTGATTACAAATTTGAAATACCATCAACACATTGTTTAATCTAGAGATATTTGTTGGGTAGCCCTTCTTATTTAGAAAAGATTATCATTGGGGACTACACACCATATATAGGGTATTCATGTCACGTAGTTCCCTGAACCATGTAACCATGTGGAAAGGCATAGGTAAGTCGTGTAAAACTACATTGTCATGTACAACTACATGGAAAAAGAACATGGACATAGGAAAACCATTGGGCTTGGTGGATATTTTGTCGTATCACACTGTGTATAATGGGATGCACAGCATGTAAGGGACCTGGATGGTCGAGCTGGGTGGTGGAGGAAAATGTATAGGGGGCAGGTGAAGTGTAAAAGGGAAAGTACCATTCCTATACTCTATGTATCCATATACGGATTGGATAATTGTGTGGAGAGGATACATAGATGGGTGTGTAGGTGATCTCACACATCATGTGGTCCCCAGGGCATGTTGTGAAATCCTTGGGGATATTTTTGAGATTTTCCAATTTCATTACCTCTTTCTCTGGGACATGGATTCACACTTGTGTACAACCTATCCTAAGAAGTTTTCCCAAATAACGTGAAGGATCCCTCCTATTCAGTGTATGATATAAGAGGATGAGTGTTTCTAGGAAGATTCATATGATTTCATACTCAACTGGTACTAAAAATCAATGTGCTTCTAATAGAGACATTGGGACAGGTACTCCCATGTGGCATAAAATCACGGGTTTCCAATACCTCTCTACATTGGTAGATGTCAAAATACCCAGGTTATGGAAAGGCGTTATTCACCGATGGGTAGATATTCTGGGTTTGGTGATCCCCTAATTGTATAGGGTGTGAGTTCACCGTATTGTTAGAGTTATTAAAGTTAAAACTCCCCTCTCATGCCGGAGCATGGGCCCTCCATACACATTGTTCTGATTGAGAAGGTACTCCATTGTTCAACTATGGTTCTTGTCATCTATCCATGGATTCAGTACTCCTCTATCATACCATAGAGTGGGTCTTCCATATGTGACGTATATGTGGATAGGGAACTCCTTACATGGGTTGGGTAGTGTGTCCCCCATCCCTGTATTAAGAACACTACACTTTTTCTAGGGCATGGGTCCTCCATAAGTGTTCTTCCAGCATAAATGGTACTCCCCTATAGTACTAGGGAGTGGATCCCTTAATTTGGGCGTAGTACTCACCTGTTGTTCAAGGAAGTGGTTCCCCATGGTAATGAAACCGGTATAGTAGTAATCAACTATCATTATACGGTGGTCTTACTCTATCCATAGAGTGGTACTCCACACATCATAGGAGTGGGTCTTCATAGAGTTATACTACCCGTTGTATGAGTTTTAGTAAGGAGTATGTCCCCATTGGATGTGGATCTCCCCCAACAATTGACTATTCTTATGACGAGTGCGACCCTCCACTAGATATTGCAATATCTGGTTAGAAGTTTTTTCTCCCTTAATAGACTATGGTATGGGCCACTCCATACAAGATCAGATGATGTATCTCAAAATTCATAGTAGATATTACTCCGTCGAGTGTAGGTTAGTTTTGAGGTTTTCTTCACTTAATTTTCTCTCTCAAATTAAGGATTCACACGATCCATAGTGTGGATCAGTTCTCCCTCATTTGTCTAAATCAGTGGGGAGATATACCCTCTACATGTGTTTCCCTAGCCTTGCACTGGGTGAAAGATATGGAGGTAAATACCTATGGATTTGGTCGTTGGTGATTGACCTTGTATATCATTATCGATAGATTATACATTTAAGAATATTTCCATCTATAATGGTTGGGATCATGGAATGTGTACTTATTTTTTGTGTCACCATTAGTGCATTGAGTATAATATTGTTTCTTTATATAAGGACAGAACCTCATGAGAATTCAAGGATGATATGAGTATATATGGGAAATTCTTGGAGCCTTATTGTGTTGTTACATTCTACTATGACACACCTTGTGGACTGAATAGACCAAACTCTTTCAGGTAAAAACATTTTTTTGGGTTACTCTCCTTCTATGGGGGGTGAATACATGTGGCGTAAGCCACATGCTTTCTGTGTTTGGCTTCTTGTAGTTAGATGAGACTACTCTCCTACTGGGGATGGAAAATACTTGATGTGTAATTATTCTACCCACCTTATTAACCCCCCTATTCTTTGACAATGTAACTTCTTTATCGATTGAGTTTTGGGATGGTGTTTTTCTATACTCCCTTAAAATGGATTTTTTTGAATTATATAACTATTCATGTACAACCTAGGATTGATTGAAATGGAGAATCTCTCTCGATAGTGTTCCCCCGGGATTAGTCCATCATGCTATCTTGGTTTCATTTTTCCCTTTATTTTTTGGGATTTTTGAGTTCCTACTATGTATTCTTATACTCACCCCATCATAAGATTTTCTCCCATTTCTATTGTATTGTACAGGCTATATACATGTTGTTGGAGTCTATGGAGGACATGAGGAAGCTAGAGCATAGTACTTGTATTATACTCTTGCTGATGATAAATGTATTCATGCATTTTTCTTTCTGGTTTTCATATATTTACACTATTTCTTTGAGGATTGTTTGGGTGGGTGTGTGTCAAGGCACATTTGGGAGTTTCCTCCCCAAGTTTAGTTATTGCTTCAGGGCTTTTCACTAACCATTGGCCTATGGAGGTGGGCATTGGGTAGTTGCTGCTCTATCCTTGGTTAGGGTTGGGTCATGAAAATGTCATTCCTTTTCTACTTTGTTATGGAAATTGGAAAATTTTTCATTCTCTGGTATGTTATGAGAATATTTCAGTAATTCACAATCCAATATTTTATGGGAATTTGTTTTTTATGCTTGATCTTCTATGTTATAGTCAATGAGATGATATGAATGCACCACTAGATAATTATTTCCAAATATTTTTTCTTCTGTCAAATTTATATGTTATATTCTTATATTATTACAATATATCTCTTGTGTATTTTCTAATACTTCAAAAAATATATTCCATGGAATTTGATTTCTCCTTAATGACAACTATTCATTATATTATTCATTTCGGTCATCTATTATTGCTTCATGATTTTTTAATAATATATTTCTTCACAAATCCTATTTTCTTATATGACCATTGGATATCACATTTCTATATTCATTGATAGATCTTCCATTACCTATAATTTGATATCACACATGTATTATATCTCAATTACCTAGTTTATACAGATGAAAATAACTTCAATTATGGACAGATGATATCTAGTATGGTGTGATCGAAGAAAAATGTTCACAACTTGATTTTTTTATAGCTAATAAAAAAATATAATAAACCATTTTTTGGATTTGAAGATAATTTGTGATATAAAATTCTATTATTATGGATATATATTTATTTTTATCTACATTCATCATACTTTTCATTAATTCCAATTGTAAATGATGTGTTTAATGCCAAACTAGTAGTTCATGTGTTGGGAATCTTAGATTCCTATAAAAACATTCAATCCTTCAGGATTGAATGAATCTTTTTAGTTTCAAATAAAAGATAATAAATTAATATGTATTTCATACAAACATTTGAGTAAATACGTACATCAATAGGATGTATATCCTTTCCAAATGTTACATATTTAATTTTTGTTACTATTTAAAATTCTAAACATGTTTTTCATGTCATATAATTGTATTAAATTGTTTTAATTTATCATTAGATGAAATTACTAAAATACTAGATTCCATGTATGATCTATCAATTTTTATCACAATATTTTCATCTTCATTAGTTTAATTTTGTATTAAAGTACAATTTTTATCATTCAATATCATAATTTATTATCTATTATAGTGAACAAATAGAAACTAATAAAAAAAATTCTATATTTCACTCCATTCATTTAGATAAGGAAAATTATGGACTTTCATTACCTCTACATTAAGAATATAGATATAATATTTAGTTTGAAAAGAAACATTTTCAATATCATAACTTGTTATTTCATAACATTACCATGATATTAAAATGAAATAAAAATTTCTACTTTATATTTCCCCCACCTAAATAATTTATAAATCAAAATCTACAAAAAAACATTCCTATTTTCATATATGATAGTGATATGATTATTATTAAACTTCCTTCTTCTATATATTCTAATATAAAATAAAGTAATATTTATTAAAATATGTATGGTATACTATAACTATAGAATCATATTGAAATGAGTCATTTGTGTACATATTAGAAAAAACCAATTAATAAATAAATAAATTTATTTATAAGTATTTAAATATATATACAGGACATATTATTCGTTGAATATTCTTTCATTTGATAGGATGTCCAAAAAAGTGGAATATCAATATATTACCAATGATTTTATGATGGATGAAATGCATAGTAAAATATTGAAAAAAAGGTTCATATGTAAGGGTTTATGTGAAGGAAAACCAGTAGATCATCATTAGAGAGAAAAAGAAGAAACTTGTAGGATTGACACAACTTACTATGGCATATAATTAACGTTGTACTCCACTTTTTGGTTTTTATTCTCGATAACAATTATTAAAGAAAAACACTATTTTTACACAACATGCAATTTCCCTCATTGATATTTTCATCAGATTCATGAATATTTCCCCCCTCATTTTCATTATGAATGATTGAATCATTATATAACTAAACTTAATAAATACCATATAAAAAATTCATTATATTAATAATATTGTTTATTTATTTAAATAAAAAATAATTCATCTTTTAAAACACTACATAATTGATTATAATAAACTATAAACATAGCATTTGATGAAGATTATTCCCATAAATTCTTAATATGCACTAATGAAATTTATACAAATAAGAAACCCATAAAAATATTATTGTTTACATACACCAAGAACATTTTTATTAATCAAAAATTTATAAAATTTTCTTTAAACCCTATTTTATATTATTAAATCCATTTTTAGCATAATAAATCACATATTTAAAGAGTTATATTATTTTATAAGAAAAATAAATATCTTTAAAAAATTGGTTAATAGTTAATTTAAAAATAGAATTAGTACAATTTTGAAGAAAACTAAAAAATTAACACATTAAAAACAAACTTAACTTAATATTTTATAATAATTATATCACTTCCAATAGTTCCTCACCTACAAAATTTAGTTAAAAGAACAATATGATTGATAGATTATATAGAATAGAACAAGAGACAGTAAGAAAACAATTAAAATATTATTATAACCTAGCCATTGAATTTATGGGTATGAATTTTAAGGAAAATATTATCAAATAAATATTTATTAGTATTACATTTTAAAAATATTTATTTATTGTTTTTAAATAAAGACACAATTTTTAAGTCATTTTATGGTTCAGAATTAAATTTCTACACAAGATAATATTTATAGCATTTTGAGTGTTAAATTAAAAATAATTTTTTACAAAAAATAAAAAAAATATTTAAAAAAATATAATTTTCGAAATCATCGTATATAAATTATCTTATGGTGAAATTTACTATTCTTTCTAAAATTATTTTTTCACTGAATTGGAAAAAATATAACTATTTCAAATAATATATTTTATTTTTCTTAATAATTTTATTTAAAATTAACTATATATTTTGGATTTATTATAAAGATACATGTGTTGAATTTTATATATAATAATATATTTTATTCCATTTCAATTATAAATATTTTTTATTTTTATATAAGTTTTTATTTCTGAATAAAAAAAATTCTTTGAAAAAAACATTTCATTGTTATGCATTACAAATTTGTATAAATATTAAATTAGACCACATTTATAGATTGAGTAATTAGAAACCTATACTATATTAGTAAATAATATTTTAAATTTTTTTAATTCTACCACTTTTTATTACTGGTCATTTTGAATAATAACTATGGAAAATATTTTTTGCCTCTGTATGAGTAAAATTGGTGAAAAATCATTTAAACAATAATGTATCATCACTAAATATTCCTAAAAATTTACATGATTTAGTCGGATGGTAAAATTTCAAACCTAGTAATCCTAAATTATATTATATGGTATATTTCTCCCATTTTCTCTTAATAATGACCATTAAATTATTTTATGGGAATAAATTTCCTAAATGTCACTATGTTAACATAATTGTCTCTAACTTTTGTACATAATGATAAAAATAATATATTTACATTAATAAATATTTATTCTTAATAATAATTAACTTTTATATTAATTTATTATTATTTTTTAGTGAATAATTATACACTATATATCCTCAGCAACAATCACATGGTATTTATAAATTTAATTTAAAATTAAAAAATAAATTTTATAAAAAATTAAAAGTAACTCAATTTTATTGAATTATTGAGTTCCATGAATTTTTTATTTAAATGTTACATATTATGTTTATGTGAATATATTATCATTGAATTACATCTTTTCTTTGGTGCCATTAATTTCATATTAAATGAATAGTATCCCAAAATTACATCAATTATATTTTATGAAAGTAATATTTTATTAATTTTATTTAAAATCATAATAATTTTTTATTGTGAAATTATGATATAAATGGTCAAAATATCACAACATGTAAATTAATGAACCTACCTTTCTGCATATATGTCCAATTTTACCCTTTATAAGTGAAAAATCCATCAGTGCAATTAAGGTTAAAAAATTTAATTAAGGAGTTAAACCAACAAAAAATGACTAAAATTCTATTTAAACAAGTCGAAATTATATTTGATAATGGTATTTTTTTAAAAACTAATATTTTATTCAAATAATTGTCCATTTGGAACCATTTGACTGTAGACTAGAATTATTATATTTTAATCTACTATGAAATTTCTATTGTTCACCCATTACATATAAAATGGATTACCTCTATTCCATTCTATACACAATGGTATGACACATATAACAACTAATAACTATGTAATTTTATATAATATTTCACTATCAAGGATTTAGAGGTTATTATATTCATAAAATACCATTCTATGGGTCCATAATAATGTATTATGATTAGTGTTATAGAAGAATATATAATCTTATTACGAGGCTTATCTCAATTTGTTACTTTTTACATACAACATTTCTCTGAAATCATTATAAAAATTTAACATTTATAGCATATATTTACTTAAATTATATTATGATTATTTACCCACCTTTATTCAACCACACTATCATCAAATTGGATGTATAAGTGTTACACATGTGTATATATCATCTACCGTCTCGGCATAGCAGAACAATTCATTTTCAGTCACCATAATTCATGGATGGCTATTGTGATGAGTTTTATGTATATATAATATATCTATGGAATAATTTTATTCATTTATTTTAATATCATATATACCTCCTTACCTTATAATTCGTTGAATAATTATAAAATAGCTTGTGTGTGCTTTTAGAATTACTCCTCCATGATGCGTTGTGTATAATCTTTCATTTATGATATAAATGGAATGTAATAAGGATATATTAAATGAGTGTATATTGAATATAAGACATAATAATTAATTTTTATAGATTAATTATTAATTAAAATTCATTTTTTCTTTCTTCAAAAGTTAAATTCATTTTTCATGCATACGTATGTTATGGTGTCTTTAAGAATAATGTCATTTATTTTTTAATTATTTAATTTATGTATAAATATAAATATATATTTATAGATTTTATATATTATTTATATCATGATTGAAAATTTATATATTATGGAACCATTTTCAATGTACGAGTACTAGAACTACCATCCTGAAATTGTCATGGAAAAAAATATTAAACAATTAGAGACAATTATTTTTAACAAATTATCTCTAATAAATAAGATATGAAATGTTATACATGGGTCATATATGATATTAAATGTATGAATATAATAATTTTATAGGATTGTAATAAATATAAATTTATTATCCATGAGGTTTAAGGGAATTCAATTTAAGTCAAATGTGATGTATGTGTTTATTGTCTCACTTATATTTTGTGAGTCAAATTTATTATAGACATTTTTTGTTCTCTTTAAAGTTTATTGAAATCCCATGCACATATTCTCTATAAATACCCTTACCCAATAATCCTAGGGTCTGTATTTATTATATGAAATTTGTAATATGTACATGTGATCAAGTCCTAATAGATCTTTTAGTTTAGAATGATTTGAAAAATATATAGAACCATGAATCTCTCATTATATTTGAACATATAAAATATATCATAGTATTTTATTTTAAAGTACCATTATTACCTTAATAATATCATCTAATATCATTAATAATACACTACCTTCCATCCTTGGGAATTAAAATATAAGAATGTGTTATCTTATATGCTCTGTATGGGCATGCATAGAGAAGTAACAATGATTAATAAATAAGGGATTATCTATATGGTATATTAAATATCTAAGAAACCATTCCAATTAATCAATATTATTTTAATAATTAATTTCATGGAAGGAATAAATAATGATCAAATAATTTCACATAAATAATAATGTAATTTTGAAACATATTTGTCGATATCATAACAAATAAAATAATGAAAAGGATATCAATAATTCTTTTTATAATAAGTAAATCCATAATTTTCGACCTCATAAATATACCATAAAGGCCACAATTAAATAATATTTCATAAATGGGAATTTGGACACCCAAATACTTAATCAAAAATATCTCATGAGACCAACCTATTCATCAAGAATCTATAGCAGGCCCCACCTATCACTATCTACGTCCAATTCATTCCTCATATGAAAGGCATGAAATATAAACAATGCATAACTCATATGAAAACATTGTAATAAGAAATGTTTATAATTTATAGAAAATTTTTAATATAATAATAAAACATCCATTGTAATATTGATAATATTATCAAAATATTTCAACCCTAGTAATGCAGAATATCCAACAATGAACGTTGACATAGATGAATATACATTAAAATATAACTACATGATTTACTGAGGAAAATAACATTATTATTTTGAAAAACAATATTCAAAATCTAAAATATCCCAAATAATGATGAATAAGTTTTATTTTTCTTCCATAATTGATACTTTTATAAGAATCATTAAACCAATGAGTGGTTATGATGGTGGAAAATATTTTCCATGACATATCAGATGAAAAACAACCATACAATTTTTTTAAAACTAATAAACTTTCTTATTTAGATTAAAATATTAATATTCCATCAATTATTTTTATTAAAACAATTTTAGTAAAGTCTCCAATAAATCATTTTAGAATAGTAAAAGTATATTTAAAAACATTTTAAGAAAAATATGGATATTGAAGAAAATGGTTCCTCGCTAAGATGAGAAACAATTTGGATTTCTATAAAAATATGGCTTCAATATATCTAGTACATAATGAGTGGATAATTAATGACAACAATTATGTTCCATAAGTAACTAGATGATAAGAATATATATTGGGTTTTTGATAGAAACATCAAATAACTATCTCAGTAGATACTTAAAGATAAAAATTGTGAATAATTATGGGATTTCAAAGTAAACACATATAAAATAGATAACATTTACATCACAACCCTTGTGAAATAAATTACATAAAAATAAAATTTGAAACATCTAATATAATTATATTCACGATATAACATATCATAGGAAAATCCATGTGTGAGGCATGAAGATTTTGACTTCTAAACTAGGTTATCATTTTAGTGTTTTTGTACTCATTCCCCCTTTACAGGTGGCCTATAGGACTCCTAATACAACTAAAATGCATGATCAAATTTTTTATATGGAATAGAAATATGATTGAGAGGAAACTGGTCATTGTTTCCTAGAAGGATTTCATAAATCCTTTTGAAATCATGGGGCATGGAATCAATGACTTGGGAATTATCAATGATAGATTAATTTCAATGTTAACACGGAACATGCATACCACCAATGATCCATATTGTGATTTTTTATTTTTTAGGTTCATGGTTTAAATGATGGATGAATATCCTCACTACCATGGATCATTGGTATGGCCCTCAATTAAGCTATCCTTCAAATATATTATGCAGAATACCAATTGGACTGTGATCTGGCTCTCTAACACTAACAGTTGGAATAAATGTTGGATATTCAACCTATCAAGAATATACTATGAGTTCCCCTTGATCACTTTTAGATTTCTATTTCCTAATAACTTACACATTACAACACGCTTGATTTTTCCCTTCACAGGTTAAAATGAGGAACCAAATAACTCCCTTCACGGATGTTGACATGCTATTTTTTAGTCTTGTTGATAATGGTCAATTCACCCCCAAGAAGTAATAAAATATGAAAAATGGGAGCTCCAATAGAATCCCAGCAAGGATTGCCCAAATTAAATTCAATATTGCTAATGTGTCAGTGTTTATTCTCATAATGAAGATATGGAGAAACAAGCTTCCCACATGTGACCAGATGAGAAGTGTTGGATAATGAAATGCATCTTCATGCCTTCTTAGCCTCCATACTAGTGAGGATACTCAACATATATTCATTGAATGATGGTATGAAAGGAACATATGGCAATGTATGGGTGAATATATGTTGAGTATCCTCACTAGTATGAAGGCTAAGAGGGTATGACGATGAAATTCATTAACCATCGCTTCTCATCTGCTCACATTGAGTAGCTTGTTTCTATAATTCTTATATATGAGAATAAACATTGATGAATTTATAATGTTGACTTTAATTTAGGAAATCCATATCGGGATTCTGTTAGATCTCCCGTTCTTTATATTGTAGTACTCTTTGGGGGAGAATTGATCATGATCAGTAGGCCTCAAAAATAGCATGTGAACATCCCTTGAGGGATTTATTTTGTTTTCCATTACAACCTGTAAAGGGAAAAAATAAAGTGTCTTGTAATGTGTGAGTAGACTAAAAATACACATCTGCAAGTGATCTGGGGAACTCTTAGTATATTCTTAGAAGGTTAATCTAGCCAACATGTATTCCATATATTATGGATAGAGTTCCAGATCACAATTAATTTGGTATTTGGCATAATATTATTAATGGATAGCTTAATTGAGGTCCATACTGATGATCCATGGTATTAAAGATATTCATCCATAATTTACTCTTTAAACCTACTTAATAAAGAAATTAAAAGATGGAGCATTGGTGTAAATCATGTTAAATGTTAACATGGAAATTAATCTATCATTAATGATTGAATATCATTAAAGAAAATCTTTTGATCTGGAATTTCAGCAATTTCTGAAGGTGGTTCACAAGGGATAATCCTGTGAAGGCTGGTGTAGTTCGTGCAGAAGAATTTACGTAGAAGGATTTAATCGGAATGGTGTATCCGCTTAAGACTCAGTATGTGGAGGAGGATTCTCCTGTATTGGAGAATTTGAATCCCATATGTTTTATATGTAAAGAGATATTAGGTATGTATAAGTGAAATTAGTCCACTAATAGAGAACAGTTCACAGACAGGAGGGGATTCACAGATGAGGTTCACAGAGTCAGTTTGTGTTAGTGGCATACGATCACGAAGGCGGAGATAGTCCACGAATGAATTTGGTTCACAGTGGTGGAAATAGTATGTGGAGGATTTAATATCCTTAAAGAACATATTTTGTTCTGGGATTTGGGAAATTTTTGTAGGTTTTTCACATGGGATAATCCTAAGAAGGCTTGAGTGGTTTAGGCGGAAGAATTTCCAATGAAGGATTTAAGTGGAAAGCTGTATCCGCTTAAGAGTCAGTATGTGGAAAAGGATTATCTAGCACATGAGAAATTGAATTCCATAAGTGGTACACATAGGGAGATATTAGTTAAGTGTAAGTGAAATAGTTCCACAAACAGAGAACAGTTTGTGGATATGAGGGGTTTCATAGAGGAGGTTTACAGAGTTGGTACATCATAGCGGTACAAAATCACAAAGGTGGAGAGATTCTATGAACAAAGGGGGTTCGCAGTGGCAGTAATAGTATACAGAGTAGGTTATCTACGTACCATTATTGGTACAAAGTATACGGGAAGAGGAAGGTGGTTTGTGATTTTCATAAGGAAGCTTGTGAAAGCATCAATTAAATTTGAGAATGTATTTTCTGGTACCTAACAGTACTTGGGAAGGATTAATTCATCTACAGGTGAAAAAGTTACATCAATAGAGAATCTACCTACAGTTGAGGATACATAAATTCATGCAAATGAAGTGACCTACAGGTCCATAAATTGTTTTTGACCTACTGGTCCATAACCTATGAGTGTATTCCATTCCAAGATCAGAGAGAGAATGAAGAGGAAGATGATCAGCATTTCCACTAGCAGTGAGCCAGAGAAAGTGGCATAGTGTGTGAACCTTGGTAATTCATTGAGCTATCCCTAAACCATGTAAAGTTAGTAAGATTGTTAATAAAAGATATATCTAGAACATTGTACTCATTATAGGTTGTGATCCTTAGTAAATTTTGTACATTGGTACATTGTCATTATATACTCCTTGGATGTAGCCTACTGAGGGTGAACCAAGAAAAAAAATGTTATATCCTTTGCATTATTTATTATCTATTTTTATATTTCAATTTGAGGAAGATATAATTGAGTTTTTTCTAACAACGGAACAACATCCAAATGGAAGAAAGGTTTAATAGATCATACCTAGATTCACCCCCCCCCCCCCTCAGGGTGTTTGACCTAATAGACCTAAGAATTTGTATCATATCGAAAGGTTGAAAGTCAGTGGTTCTCTGTAAGAAGAATAAATGGAGGGGTCAATCATAAGGGATTTCCGATCTTCGATGGAAATAATTTTCAACTATAGAAGAATCAAATGTAGAACTAATTCTGATCAGTTGGTATGGTTGTCTTCACATCAGCTATGCATGGAATATCAGTTGATATTAATAGTGGTGCTTTATTAGAAGTTGAAAGAAGATAATTTTATGTTGATGCTAAAGGGATCAATGATTTAGGTGGATACCTATCAAATGAAATTTATCTAAAGGTGATGAATTTTAATACATCACATTAAATGTGGGAAAATTGATAAACATTTATGAAGGTGACATAAAAATCCAAGAAACAAAGTTGCAGGTTCTATAGAACAAGTATGAGGATATCAGAATGAATCTCAATGAAACATTTTATGAATTCTTCTAAATGATTAATATTATATTGGAAGACATTCATGGTCTTGGAAAAGTCATTTAAGACATAAATATTGTGAAACGAAACATGGAGAAACTTCCACTACAGTTCAATCTAAATGTTTCAGTGTTGGAAGACAAAGACACAAAAGACCAGAAACTAGATAACCTATACAGTACCATTGTTGCATATGAAATGATAAATGATGATAATGATGTAGATAAAAAAGGGATTCCTAAGGAAGTGGCATTAATGTCCATGGAGAATATCTATGTTAATGATAGTATTAAAGAGGAAAATATGGACGATGTCATGTCATTTATCTCCTCCAATATACAAATAAGGAAATGAATGTTCAAAGGTAAACATCCATTTTCATGATATCAATGCAGAAAGATTGGGCATTTCACATCAATGTTTCCTATGAAGTTTGATGATGAAAAAAAATGATGAAATTCTCTGAAAGAAGTACTCATCAAATTAGAAGTGGAGGAGAAGTACTAAGAGTAATTTCTTCAAAATAATGAATCTTTTTTCCATAGAGGATGAAATTTAAGAAGAATCTATGGTCGATGGGTTGGAGGACTGCATAGATAATAATTTAGATGATTTGGTGGAATTTTCTATAAATTCATTAACAATAGAAGAATCAGATATTATATTCTATTCATTGATGACTGTAGAAAAATGTCATGGATTTTAATAATCATCTAGAAATATGAAGTGTTCAGTTGAATTACATGATATTAATGGAATGTGAAAATTTATTTGGTCACAAAATCTGAAAAATTCAAATAGATAATGGAACACATTTCACAAATAACCAAGTGGAGGATTATCTTGAAAACATGGTATATGGAATCATGTTTTAGTAGTAAAGACTCCATAGTAGAATGGAGTAGTCAGTAAATGAAATTTTATTATTGAAAAAATGGAAAGAACATGGATCATTGAGAAAGACCTTCCAAATTATATTGGGAAAGAAGTTGTGATGACAGTAGTATACACTTCAAATCAAGACTAACATTGTCCAAAAAATGATAAGACCCAATACGTGTTAGGGTATGGAAATAAGCCATCATTAATGGATATTCTAAAATTCATAATTAAATGTTTCATTCTCAATATGGATAAACATAATAAGTTTGAATATCGTGGGGGAGAAGGGATATTTCATGGATACTCAAACAAAAGAAAAGCATATAAATTATTCAAAAAGTGGGAGAGAAAGATAGTTGAAATTAATTAGGTGAATATTGTAGAAAATGAATATAATCTTTATCAAATACCAGATTATAATCAATAAAATAGCGATGATGATATATGAAGATCAGGAGATGCACCAGCACTAGATAATGATCCATAAGAAGACTCTGATTATGACACTAAATCAAGGTCCTCCTAGAGACCAGCAAGAAGAGATGAAATAGATATGTGGAACATAATTTGTGATCAGATATCACCAGTGTAGACATGATGGATGAATTATCTACAAAAGTCATCATACTATCACAAGTAGAGCCGAAATGCATTTATTAAGTAGTTGGATATGATAATTCGGTTCAAGAAATAAATGAAGATCTTGACAAAATTGAGATGAATCAAATGTGGGAAATTGTTTCGAAACAAGACAATAAGAATGATATTTGGAAAAAATTTGTCTTTTGAAACAAAATAAATGAAGATGGTGTTGAGATTTGAAATAAAGAATGACTTGTATTAAAAGAGTACTCTTAGATAGAGGGTATTGATGTTGGTGAGAAATTTTCATCGGTTTTAAGGCAGGAGACAATTAAATTTTTCTTTGCCATAGTAGTGAAATGAAAGTCTAATGTTTTCTAGATAGATGTAAAGTTAGCATATATGAATTGAGTTTTAGAAGAAGAAGTCTACATTGAGATACTAGATTGTTTTCTCATTCATGAATATGTGAAAAGAGTTTTTCGGTAGATGAAGGATTTATATGGCTGGAAGCAAGCACAAATATCATGGTATTCATAGATTGATCAGTATCTAAAGATGCTTAGTTTCTAGCATGGTTGATTTGATTAAAATATATATTTCAACAATGGAAATATTCAAAGGATGATGGTTAGGTTTTATGTCGATGAAATAATCTATTATGGATTAAATGAAGCACAATGCAGATAGTTTCTTGAATTCATGAAAAGTGAGTTAGAAAGGTCAATGATTGGGAGATAGCATTTTTCCTTGTATTACAGGTGAAAGAAGGAGGAAATAACCAATTTATTTCTCAATCTAAATATGCAATGGATGTTTTAAAAAAAATGAAATGGATAATTTGAAGGAGATGAACAATCTAGTTGCTACCTAGCTAAAACTATCATGTGATGATGATGTCAAGGTAGTTAATATCATAGAAAAGAGGAAAATCATTGAAAGTATATTTTAACTAACAAAAAAACGGTAGATATTGTATTTTACACATTTTATGTAGTGTGGTATCAAAGAGATCCCAAATAGAGCCACAAGATTTTTATAAAAATAATTCTTTGGTATATCAAGGGGACATTGTATTTTGTCCTAATGTATAATGAAAAATCTCTACCAGAGTTATTGGGATATATAGATGTAGATTGGGTTAGTTCACTGGATGATACGAAATTAATGTTAGGAGGAAATTTCAATCTTGGTGGGTTGGAATTTAGTGGTTGAGAAAAAAACAATATTCCATTTCATTGAGCATAGTAGAAGCTTAATTCATTGTGGCTACTCAAACTTGCATGAAACTATTGTGGATGAAGCAAAAACGTGAAGATATGGGAATTAAAGTTTAATATTTAATTAGAATCTATTGTGACAATTCAACTTCTATAAATATTAGTAGAAATCCAGTCCACCACTCGAGGATAAATAAAATTGAAATAAAATATCTTTTTATCAAGGAGAAGGTGGAGAAAGGTCATGTGATGTTAGATTATGTGCCTACAGAACAATAGGTTGCAAATATTCAGACAAAGGATTTACCCAAAGAAGAATTTTAAAGGCATCGGCTAGCTTTGGGAGTCCAGTCAACTTACTGCACATGAAAAAGTGTGAATGTGGGTCCCCCTTTCCCCAAGGTATGATGTGTCTTTCCCTAATGTGTTGATATGTGTTCTTTACCCAATTGAAGATAACATTAAAGTGTTATTAGGGTTTATTGACAAAGGGGTAAAATGTGTGTCTATTTTTTGGGGAAGAAAAGACACGGGGAGAAGCATGTAATTGGATAAGCAATATAGGTGGGGTTGAAGCAGAGATAGAGCAATTTGGAAGTGAAATAAGATAGGGGAGTATTAAATCTAATGATTCTATAAGTGATCGATCGAATACTAGATCTCACAATACCTGAGGATCATAATAAAAGTAGAAGAGTTGTGTTGGACTGGTTTTAGATGGATTCCAGCAATTATAAATTAGTATTAGTAAGGTATTAGTTATTGGTGACTAGAAATAAAGTGATTCATTGATAAAATTTTCATTTTACCTTTGTTTCCCTCATCAAGCATTATTCATGTGTGCTTGGAGTATGTGTTGAGTAAATCTGTGATCACTATCTTATCCGTGTAATGTAAATGGTTGTTAAAGATTGAATGAATTTTAATGAGGTATCAAAATGTGTTGCAATGTTATGAGAAGAGTTGTCAAAAAACCCAAAGGGGGATCTTGTTGGGAAAAGATCACTCAAGGAATCCTCTTTGTATGTTTTGGTTGTGGTTGTGCTTGATGAAAAATCTATATGACCGCAAATGAGTATGGTTGTGTTTTCCAAAGATGTGTTTTTAAGGTGGCATTATTTCCCAGTGTTTTTCAAATTTATGGGCCCCAAAATTGCGAGTTTTATTTGGAAAAAGATGGTTGTATTCATATGAGTGAATGATATGAAGAACGTTAATGAAAATTTTCAAAGAATGAGAATATTGTACCATAATTCATGGGAAGTGTACCATGTTCTGGGAATGGTATGCAGAGCCGCAGAAAAGGTATGCGGGTGAGGTTTGTGAAACTGAAAATGGTTAGCGGTGGATGGTGGTGCAGTATCTAGTTAACTTGACATCAGTATAGGTGATCAACCACGTTGAATCCAAGGAGTTACACAGATGATGTGGAAAAAAATGGTTCGTAGAAAGGGAGGGATTCACGGTGTCATTAAAAATTATATGTTATGAAGGTTGGATAAATGATTTAGTAAATCATGGATTATCGATTTTTGTGTATGTCTATGCATATATTAGAATGGATAATCTCACTGATTACTGGGGAGATTGAATATCATTATATAACATCTTCTGATCAAGGATTTCGGAAAAGTTCGATGGTGGTTCATGTGGGAAAATCCCATTAAGGCTACAGCGGTTCACACAGAAGAATTTCCACCGAAGGATTTAAGCCGAAAGCTGTATCAGATTAAGACTTAGTACATGGAGGGGATTCTCTGCAAAACGATAGATTGAATTACTTAAGTTGTACATGAAGGGAGAAACTAGTATTATGAATTAAATCAATCTGCCAGTAGAGAATAGTTCGCAGATAGGAGGGATTGCATATAAGAGATTCGCAGAGTCAGTACGTGGTTTTAGTACGTGATCGCGATGGTGGAGAAAGTCTGTTGACTATAGTGTTTTGTAAAGACAACAAAAGTACACTTAGAAAGGGATCCATGTACCATACCAGGTACACAATACACAAGAATAGGAAGTTGATTTGCGATTTGAACAAGGAAGATTGTGAAACTTCAATTTAGTTTACAAAAGTATTTTTGCGTATCTAACAGTACTCAATAAGGTAGAATTCATCTGCAAGTGAAAAAGGAACTTCAACAGACCATCTACCTACAGTTGATGATATGGGAAGTCATGAAAATGAAGGGGCCTACATGTCTATCAACTATGTTTGACCTACAAGTATAAAAACTATGAGTGGGTTCCATTCAAAGAGCAGTGATAGAAGGATGAGGAAGACGGTGGAAATTTCCATTGGTAGTGATCCATAGAAAGGGGAATAGGGTGTGACCCCAGGATTGTATTGATCAGACCTGATACCTTGTAATTGTAATGATCCTGGGCATATATGATCTATCCATAACATTTTAATCATTATTTTTCGTGATCCTTAGGGAATTTGGTACATCAGCACATTGTTTTTATATGCTTTTTGGGCATAGCCAAGTGAGGGTGAACCAAGTAAAAAAAATTTGACATGTGCATGATTTCATATCGCTATGTAAATTTCTATGTGAGGAAGAGAGAACTGAGTTTTTTCTAACAACAAAACAAGATCTGAATGAGAGGAAGTTTTAATCTGTCATACCCCGATTCACCTCCCCCCCACTCTTGTGGTATCTGACCTAGTGAACCTAACTATTTTCTTCTAGAATAACCCATGAAAGTAGGAATGTATTTTAATCATCTATCATTATATGACCTATTGAATAGTAACAGGTTTTAGAAATATGAATCTATCAAAACATAAAACATTAAAAGAAATAATATGAATGGTATCTTTAGATCATATCACTTGTAAATCATAAATAAACCAAGTATGTCATATTATATGGTGAAAGATTTGTGAAGATCCCAAGGAAAGTCACATAAAAAACATGTATAATTTTAAAATCCCTTTTTTTGAAACTACATTTAATAAATACAAATGATTGATGAAAATTATTCTCAAACATTTTTGGTCGAAAATATTGATTACTCTATGAAAACTTCTCTTTAAAAATTGATTCACCTTAAATTTTTTGAATTTCTAAATAATTTTGAAAACATATAAATAATACTTGAAAACAAATTTAAAACCATTTCATAGAAAATTTATTACAGAATAAATAAAAAAAATTGAAAACCTTTTACATTGAAAATAATTTCAGAACTTATAATGATACATTTAAAAAATATAAAATGAATTTTAAAAATAAAAACTTTTTGAAAAAAATTTTTGCAGTGAAAAAATAAAAAAATTGAGTTTCATTAATATTTTGAAAAAAAAATCATTTAAAATAACCCTATAAATCTAAAAAAATAAGCTTCATGTAAATGATATTATGACAGTGGTTAAGTATCTACAAGCACAAACTTCTTTTTTCACCTCAAAAAGATTTAAAAAATACATTGATAAGAAAATGAAAAGGATATTACTTTTATGACTCCTTCTTCATTTAAAAGGTAATTTCTTTAAAAAAATCTCATAAACATCATAGTAAAATATTATTGAATTTTTTTGGAAACCATGTTTTTGGTAATAAAACAAAATTAAGACTGCTGAAAAAATAATGTCATATTTTAATAAAAAACATTCTAAATTATTTAAAGTATAATGGAGTTTATAATTTGTACCATTATATAGAGATATCATGTATAACCAGATGAAAAAAAAATCATAATATTTCATCAGATATAGATAAAAAAATTCCATCAGTGGAAGAATAATAATAAACAATCTCAATAGAGGATTTGATTGCAGTAATAAAATATTACCACTTTGTCAACTCTAAATCCTAAAAAACAAGAGTGAATAACACTAAATAAATCATTTAATATAATAAAAATTAAAATATACATGATATAACATATAAATTGGAAATTATGGACACCTTATAATAGAATATTTTTTTATAACATAATATCTATCTAAATGAAGGAAAATTGAGGCAACATTATATTGCTGATTTGGTAACACTGGAAAAATTAACCACATGAAAAATATTTAATAAAATGGGTAATTAAATAACCATAAATTTAAGTATATTTATCATAGTGTACATTAATGGGATGTATATATTCTACAAAAATGAAACAAGGGGTGAACATGCCATGTATCTCATAGATAATAAAATGTGAGATGAGAAAAACCCTTACCTTAAGTTTATAGATTATTTGTACACATTAAAAACACCTATATAATAAATATAATATTAAAATACATATAAAATTGAACCATATTCTAATATATCATGAACCATATTATTAACTTATTACTTTATATTAACAATTTATTAATATTCTATGTTAAACAAACATTTCAGGTAACAACCGCTTTGTTTGTCGTGCGTGTTTTGACTTCTTATTCATGATCCTATTACATAGATGATTATTTTATTTGTTTAATGATTTCAATTAATAATTAAATATAATATTTATTTAGTATATAAATACATATAACATTATATAAAATGTAGATATATAAAATGGAATACACCATTCCTAGAGATGGTAGTTTGTACGAATAAAAGAACACTTTTTTCATTTTATTGTCACATTGAATGATAATTAAATAATTTACATGTATATATATATAATATAATTATAAATTTTTTATTTCATATATATCATATAAATTTACCAAACCCATTTTAAATGCATTCTATGTACATTGTGAACGAATCACATATTGCTTTGGTTGGGAAGTAGTCAATATGCCCACAAAAGATGTTATCATAATTAATCGAAATGGAAAACAATATAATATTTTTTATATACTAATTAAAAAATCATTAATAAATCTTTATTAAAATATATATCATATATAAATAATTTTTCAATCATAATTACAACCACGGTATATGGTAACCTGAAAAGGAAAAATATTGTTTCATGAGGTGGTAGTTCACTGTACTCGAGAACTGTAAGTTGTTACTCATTTGACTGATGTGTGTATAGGTTTAAGATGAAACCTTAAAATTAAAAAAATATGTAAATTTATGAAACTAACTTTATTATATAATCACATAATAATAAGATATAAATGGGTGAAAAACATATAAATCGTAAATGCACATTGAAGAGTGTTACCACTTTTTAAGGTAACTCATTTTAGTGGGCCTCAAAGGGATGATTTGGTTTTCATTATGAAAAATGTGAGGCTTTTAGGTTTAGGTTATGGATTATTTGTGACTATTTGGGATGTTTTATGTCTATAAAATGTGGCTTAATAGGTGTATGGAAAGGGATGAGTGAATATCTTTTTATAATGGATGGGGAGTGGTACTCTTGTAAATACCACAATGTAATCACTATTAGGAGGTCTCTCTTACCACATGTTCTTTAGAATTGGTAAAATATTGGATTAAAGCGAATTGATACTAGTGAAAAATCTATAACTAGAAAAAATATTTACATATTTTCTATTTTTTTCCTTAAACATTATGTTTCTTTTTATTTTTCATTTTGGATATTCATTTACATAAAAACATTTCCAACTTATGTAATTTGACTATTAAGACTAAAATAAAGAGGGATTTATTATAAAATATAGTAAAACTTATTTTTAAATATTATATCTAATTTAAAAAATATAAAACCCATGTTTGTTGAAAATTATTTTTTAAAAAAGTGCTTTTAACATACATACAGACTATTTTAACCAAGACCAGGTAATAACGTTTTAACCATCTATGAGTCAGATTGTAAATTAGAAAAGGTAAATTGGCAAATTAATGGACCATATATGGTATTTATTAGAACTTAAGGATCACATTTAATTATATATTAATGTTTTTAATTTAAATTATTTAATAAAGTATCATTTATTGTACAATATCATTAATGTAAATTTTGAAATTATTAAATAAATTATAATTGAAAAATATCAGAACAATGATGAAATTTAAAACTATTATGTTATAAGTTGTTTATCATTATATATTAATCTATAAATAATAATTTAACCTAATAATTCACAAAATTTACTTTAATTTTAATGTTTTACCATCATTAATTTTATTTCATTATAACAAAATAATCCATGCATTAGAAGTTATTAATCATTTAATATAAATACATAATCCAAAATTATTAAAGTTAAATTTAAATGATAATAATTAACATTTCACTTTTACAAATAATTTTGGTATCAAAAACTATGTAGTTTATTTTATACTCCAAATCATAATAAATGTATAATATAATGACGAGTAATTTTAGTTTTTTTATACATAACATATTATATCATTCATTTCCATGAAAATGTATCCCATTAACTGATAAAATTAGAACCAAAAGATAATATGTTAAACCTACTAGTAGAAAATTCATTTTGGACATGTTTATAGGTCAAAATTCCCTCATGTTTTACATTTATTCTCTTTTTACGATTAATTTTACCTTAATCACTGTAAATAATTTTCTTAATTTTCAATAAACTTTTTGGTCAACAAACTATGTTGATATTATTATACCAAAAATATTGTATTTATTACATGTTTTTTTGTATTTTTTTTAAAATTCTATTCACATATATGTTATATTAAATATAAAACTAGTCTCACATATGTGGAGATAAAGTGGGGTTTTAATGTGAAATTTTCAAAAGTTCATTTAGTCATTATATATAATTTCCAAATGAAATTGATTACCGAATTGTTGTTTTTTTATTGTTTTTTTTAAGTGTCAAAAAATAGATTTTAAATAGGTGTGCCACTGAAAGGATAAAAACGTGGGCTTGCGTGTAATGCAAGTTGAATTCGTAATGAGTATAGAGAAAACTTTTCTTGGAGTGGTGTATAAAAAAATTAAAAACTTGTTGTAGAAAAAAAATATAATGACATTATTATTTTTTATAAAAGAAGATTTATTATGTTTTTCATGAAATTAAAATATCAAAAATTTAAAAAAATCACATAATCTTAGGGTGTTGAATTCAACCCCCCCCCCCCCCACCCTAAATGAATTTCTCCATTGAAATTCATATGGGATATTAAAGGATTAATAATTTTTAGATACTATTTATGAAACCCATATTATAAAATAAAAATAATAAATCATCATTTTAAAAATAACTTTTGGAAACATAGTAGTAACCCAAAGTAACTCAATACTAGGTTTCCTCATAGATGAAAATAGGTGGAAAGTGAAAATATGGACATAGAATAGAAATCTAACATTCAAGGTTTTATGTAGGGTGTTATAGAACTTCATTTTGAGATAGTTAATAGTGAAAAAACCAAATAAAATTGATGATTGAAGAGAACATTTTTTTCATCTGAAAAGAATATAATAGGATTACCTATTCTATGTAAATATTATTTCCCTACATTAGAAGAATTTTCATTACAAGATATACTTATTGTTTCAGAATAATATCACCCATTTTTGGGCATATATCAGTTTCTTCTTCATATATTTTCCCATGAAATAAAAGGGAATTTTTCATTCTTGAATCATTAGTACACTATAAGATATATAAAATGAATGATAGGTAATTCCATATGAATTTATAACAAAACGAATTATAGATAATGTTATCCAAAAAGGAAAAATACTCATAGGGGAGATAATATTTTATTCTCAAGAAAATAATATAATGTTTATCTTAAACAATTTCACAAATTATAAACAATGTAACTGTTCCTAAAGATGAAAATATAGAACTTCATAAATAAGGTCACTAAATTATCTTAACATTGATCCCATATATATCATAAAGAAGATCTTAGTTTTCAAATTCCAAACATGTTAATACCATGATCATATATTCTCATAAAGCATGGTAATACATTGAATTCCCATTAAGACTTTTTTAAAACAAGAATTCTTCTTTTTTCTAATGATTTGAGGTTATATTCCCTAAATCCCATAAGTTTTAAACTTCATCCAAGGTAACATATCCCTCTTTTTAAAAAATTGTTTTTTGTTTCTTAGGTTGTCAATAAAATCCAATTTACATTATCCATATCATCATATCTTTAACCCTATAAAATATGATTTTCATATCCTCATAAACATGTTAAGGGTTAAAAACCATTAATATATCCTTTACATTGAATAAATTATCTAATTCATCAGTATAATTTCACACATTCATCAAAATAAAAAAAACTTCTAAAACCAAACCATAAAAATTTTATGATTCATATAACATAATAATTTAATTCAAAAACATATAAACATCAATAATAAAATATTTTTCCTAAACCATTAGTTATTCATCATCATCATATTACTTATTACCTATTTCATATAGTAGGAAATATTAATCCTTCCTTAAGACCCCTCAACATAAATCTAATCACATTTCTTATGTTTAGTGAAAATAATATTAAATGAACATCCCAAAACATTTATTTTCCATTTTGTGGTCTTTGTATCATCAACATTATATCAAATAGTCAAACAACATTCTTTATTCTCTTTATTATATTTCTACTTAAGACGTAAATTTTTATAATGCATATAATTTCAACATATAAAACATTAAAATGTTATCTGAGTTCTGTCTAGTTTCAACTATTGTCTATGACCAGAAATCATATTGTGAGATACACTTATTATAGTATAAAACAATATAATCATGAAAAAGTACATATAGGATTCCTAAATCGTGAAACGTATTTTTAAATCAATGATATCATAGTCTTATCCTTAGTGAAATCTTAATACAGAGCCTTATAGATATACATAAGTGTATCAATAATGTTTTCACAGAATATTTTTCAACGTTTGATTAATCCTGGCATTTTATATCAACTATAGAGACATATGATTAATATACATTAATGTAACATCACTTTAGATGAATATTCAGCGCATTAATAAAATTTCTAAGGCCGTAAAATATTAGTGTGTTTTGAAATGTTGAAATATAATCTTCTTACATGGTGAAATATCTTCAACATATCCCTTAAAAGTCATATACATTAGTACTCCTACATAAAAACTTTCTTCATAACATGGGTAAAGGAAACATAAGAAATGGGTGAGGTTTGATGCATAGTAAGGGTAAAAGGGAGATAATTAATCTTTTCATAAGAACAAGAGTATGCAAAGATGTTCATAACATTGAAAATCATACCATTCATATCAGTGGACATAAATCAGAATAATGGCATACTGATTTTTAGTTTATCATATATTGAACATAATGTAAATAACGCAATTATCCATGAAAACATAACATAATAATTAAGACCTAGTATTTGAGGAAAAATTAAGCATATAAATAAATTTTATAATAGTAAAGGAATCACTACTAAGACCTTCTATGTTTAATGGGTCCCCTCACCAAACAATATTAGTATTCATGATTCACACCCAAGACCATCTATCTAGATAAAATTCATTACTGAACACAGTTTACTCCCTGTCCATTCCTTGTATACTCTAGCGGGTTCATATCCTATTCTAGCCCTGTATTACTAAATCTTATTCACATCCAATTATTTCCATGTATTACAGAACTAATTTTACACCTTGTTACAACCATGTATTACTGAACAAATATTAATCATCATTTCATCCCTAAATTTCAAAACAGAGTTCACTCCTCATTCCTACCCTTTCATACTAAATAGAGTCTACTTACCATTCCATATCTATCATACTCATAATATATGAATCTTTAACAAATTAATTATAAGGATATATTAGTCCCAAAGGCCTCATTATGAAATCATATATATTTTTTCCATAAATTTATTTTCCTAACATGACAAATTAAAAGAGACAGATTTTCTCATCATCATATCATAACATATGAAATTAAATGGGTGTCATAATCATTTAGTAATATCATAAAATATGGAAAAAATATATGTTTCATAATAATTTTATCCTTGAATTACCCGTGAAGGGAGAGCCAATTTATAATCTTTTATCATGGTATAACTCATTTAATTTGAACATGATTCATAAAAATCAAGCCATAAAAACATAACCCTTTTAAGGAAATAATATGAATAGGTTCAATAGATTGTATATCTAGTAAATAATAAACTACAACAAACGATTTCATATAATATGGAGATGGATTTTTTTAATACCACTTGGAACATCACTTTTAAAACAAATAACATTTTCACAATCCTTATCGTTGAATCCTCTTTTAGAAAATATAAAGGAATCCTTAAAAATTGTTTAAAACATTTCATGAAGAAAAATATAGTTTCCTAAATTATAAATGGCCATTAAACCATAAATATTTATAAAAAAATTATATGAAAATATCTTTGAAAACTTATAATAGAAGATTAAAAATAATGAAATTTTCATTCCATGAAATTTTTTTTCCCTAAAACGTATAAAAGTTTCCTGAAAATAATTTTGATAAATTTTTTCATTGTATATACATTCTGAAATTATAAATATTTATAACCAATTTTAAAACACATTGTAATCATAAAACAGTTTTGTAAACCTTTTTCATTTAAAATTTCATTAAAATGAAAAAAAATATACAATATTAGGAAAATATTTCCTAAATAAATAACCTTTTAATACTAAAAAATAATATTCATGTAAATGATGGATATGTTGGTTTGTTAGTTTGTACATGTGGAACATGATTTTATGAAGCTTAAAATGATTATAATAGTTCCTTATTAGAAAACAACAAGGACATTACTTTTAAAACCATTTTTTATATAAATTTTAAAACATGGGTAAAAATATCTTATATACATCATAGTAAAATATTATTTAATTCATGATTATTAAACATGGTATTTTTAATAATAAACATTTTTAGCTAAAGAGATAAATGATGTAGTGTTTTCTTAAAAAACATTGTTATATTAAGAACCAAAAAGTGTACAAATGGTACCAATACATTGAGATATCAGGGATAAAAAATAGAGAATTAATTTCATGATATTTATTGATATATGTATCATAATATTTCATTAATGTAATTACAATCGTAAAACATCATGATAAGTTATGATATTTTTGCAATAAACGATTACCACATTGATAACATTAAATAATAGTCTTTGTGGGAGAATAACATTACATTAAACTGGTTATATCATTAAAATAACAATATTAATGATGTAAACTTTCAAATGGATATTATATACACCTTATAAAATATTATTGGTGCATAACATAACATTTTTCATAAATAATATAAATTCAGACAAAACAAAATTACCGATTTCGTAATATTTTATAGATAAACCCCATGAAAGGTATATAATAAACTGGATAAATAAATAACAATAAATATAAGTACATGTAACATAGAATGAATTCATGTTAGTCATATACACTTTACAAAAGAAATTATTGGAGAGCATGGAATGTATCTCATAGATAATAAAACTGAGATGACAAAACACTTACTCTAAGTCTTAAATTTCATTATAAATAGTCAAAAATACTATATAATTAATATAATTTTATTAAATACATACCAAATTACCATATTAATATAAATATTACTAAATATTACTATATTATATCTTTATTTTACTCATTTATTAATAATTCCATGTTGAAGTAATGTTTATCATAACATCTGCTTTATTTATCGTAAGTGTTATGGATTTTTATTCATGATACTCTTAAATAGATCATGAATTTATTATTTAGGTAAGTCAATATTTGATATAAATATATCATATATATTAAGTATATAAATATTTATAGTAATCTATAAAACATAGTTATATTAAATGTAGTGAACTATTCTTTGATATGGTAGGTTGTACGTACGCATTAACACTGTTTCCGTTTTCTTATCATTTTGAAAGAAAATTAAATTATGTGTATGTATATATATATATATTATTTATAGTAGTATTATTATTTCATATATGTCATATAGTTTCACTAAACCCTTCATTAATAGATTCTATATAGAGTGTGAATGAATCACATCGCTTTGAGGAAGCGGTAGTACACATGTCCACAAATGGTGATATTATATTTATAAAAAATGAAATGAATGAAAGAATGTGTCACATAATAATATGAAAATTCAAAATACATAATAAATATCATATATATCATATAAAAATAGATTACACATAAAAATTACCAACCATAATAGCTGGTAAAGGAGAAAACGAAGAAATCATTTCTTAAGGTTGTTGTTCCCCACACAACAGAACGATATGTATGTTAACCATTTGATGGAAGTGTTAAGATACATAAGTAAAAAACATAACATAAAAATATTCTAGTATTTTTAGGATACTTATGTTATTATATATGTATGTAATAGTAATAAATGTTGGTGTAGATAAATAATGAAAACATATATGCACATTGAATAATGTTAACTCCTTTAATGTAACTCATTTTAGTTTTCCCCAAAGGGTTTACTCAATTTTTATTCATACCATGTAGAGGATTATTGGTATATTTTATTGAAATTGGGATACTATTTAGGAAAATGATGGATGATAAAAAGTGGTTTTATAGGTGTATAGAAAGAGAATAATGAAATATATTTTATAATATAAGTGGAGTGGAAATATTATAAATATCAAAATATAATCACAATTGGGTGGTTTCCCTTACACCATGTGCTTATAAATTGAAAAAAATAATGTATTTATATAAAATTATAGTCTATAAAAATATCCACTTCACAAGAAGAAGTTCATTTTTATATTATTTTTCATTAGACATTAATTTCCTTATATTTTTTATTTCGTTTTTTTCATTTAGGTAACTAGCTTTATGAAATAAGTTATTTAAAATTAATACTTAATTAATTATAGATTTATTATAAAATATTTTAACACAA
The DNA here is from genome assembly GCA_963277665.1 of Viscum album. NCBI lineage: Eukaryota > Viridiplantae > Streptophyta > Magnoliopsida > Santalales > Viscaceae > Viscum > Viscum album. The sequence goes on from OY728165.1 coordinate 739,442,532, forward strand.
AAATATAAATATTCTAGAGAATTTTAAAACTAAAAAACAAATGTGTTCTTGAAATTAATTATAAAACCAAAGCATTTATTTCGCAAAAACACTACTTTGACCTAGACCATGGTAACTATGTTTTTACTATCTATGGGTCAACATGTTAATTATAAATGGTAAATTTGGTCATTAATGGAAAATATTTTTATTTAATAAAACTTAAAAATAACTTGTAATAATATTACATTTTTATTAATTTTCATTCATTTAATAATATATCATTTATTGTAAAATAACTATAATGTCAGTTTTGACATTACTAAGTTATTTCTAATTAAAAAAAATCCAAATGGATGAAGTTGAAATATATTAAGTTCACATTTGTTTAAATATTATGTAAATATACAGATGTAATGTAACATAATATTTAAATAAATTTACATTTATTTTAATTCTTTCAAAATTATTTATTTTATTTAATTTTTAAATAAATAATCTATGTTTTACAGCTTCTTAAGCATTTAATGTAAAATTTTAATCATTAAAATTAATGTTTAATTATCACGATAAAAAAACCATTTACATTTCAAAATAATTATTTATAACTGAATCTATGTTTCTTCATCCATACTATAAATATTAATAAATGTTAATGTTAAGGAATGTACCTTTTTTTCATACATAAAATAATATATGGGTCACTTTTTCTAAAAATATGTTACTATAAGTGATGAATTTTAATAAAAGAGTATATATGATCTATATATAGGCACAAAATTTATTTTTGACTAGTTTCTATATCATTTTCCCTCAAATTTAATGTTTAATCCCTTATTAAGATTAATTTTACATTAATAAATATAATTAATTTTAATTACTTTCACATATATTTGTAATAAAAATCTAATTTTATATTATAAGAATAAAAATTAATATTGATTAGAGAAATGTATCTTGGTTTTTCAAAATACAATTAACATAAATGTCTTGTTCATATTTAAATAAAATCTCATAGTAGTGGTGAGAAACCGTGTTTTAATTTTAGAAATGTTCAAAAGTTTATTATGTATTTATCTCTAAAATAAATATAGAAATGATTAAGATGAACAAAATTTTATTAATAGATACATAATTGATGTATTTTTTTTCTTATATACAAATTGAAAATATAATTTTACATTAAAATTTATTTAAAGGAAGAAAAATAAACTAAAATGTAGTGTTTCAACTATTCGTAAAAAACATTATGTCTAAGAGAAATACCGAAGAATATACCAAAAATTATTTTGAAATTATAAATTATAAAATCAGGTTTATTGTGAAAAAATGTTATAAATGTTTAGACTTTTTTTTAATGTTGTTGCACCACTCAAAGGTGATAAGACTCAGTCTTTCATGTAACAAAGGCAAACATAGTGTTGCCTATAGCGCAAGATTATCATGGTGTTGCTAATAACTAAAGATAAACATGGTTTCAAGTAAAAAATAAATAATAACACATTACTCTCTTATAAAACAAGATATATTCACTTTCACATGAAATTAAAAATATAAAAAAGACTAAAATAATTCAAAGAAAATTTATTTCAGAAAATATATGGCTGTTAAAATAAAGATTTAAAGAAAATGAGGAAATATTATTATAAAATAAAAGTATAATTAGTGGCTATAAAAATGTTATAATATTATTATGTTAATTATTAATTTTCTTACACAATATTAAAGTCTGAATTAATTCGTTTGAAATAAGCACACAATTATTATTAAAGTTATTTCGTGGTTCAGAATGCATTTTCTTCAAAAATGATTTTATTACATTTTTCATGTTGAAAATGTAATAAATTTATGAATCATTTATAAATTAAATTTTAAAAAAATATATATATAATTTTGGAAATAATTTTTTCAAAATTAGTAATAATTGAGCTTTTAGAAATTTTTGGAATGATTGATATTTCAGTGAATAAGGAAAAAACTATTTTCCCAAATACTTTCATCCCATTTTTCAAAATCATGTAATTTAAAGGTACTATTATATAATTTTTGGTATTAAATTTAATAGAGATAAAATTTATTTAATGTTATTTAATTTATTACATTTATGTTAGTTATTTTCACAATTTTAATATTTGTTAATTTTTATCCTTGAGGAAGTTTTTTTGGATAAAATTTTTCATTATGCTGTATTCATTTGTATTATAATTGATTTATTCCTATTTTATATATTAAAATGTGTGAAAGTGATACCATGTTTGGAATCAATATGATCATATTTGATAAACAAGTCACCCTTATTTTTTATAATTTTAAATAATATTTGTAGTAAACATTAGTCACATTAGTAAATATAAAATAGGTAAAATAGATTTCAAACCATTATTTATGATCTAAAAACAAAACCAACATTTGGATTAATTTTATTTTATGCGATAAATTAAGAATTAGTCATCCAAAATTTTAATAGATAACGTTTTGGAGTCCTTCTTCTTCGATAATGACATGTAGATTAATTTTAGTATTTAAAATTCAAGAAACTACACTCTCTTGACATTAATATATCTATCCTTTTTAAATATGGACTAAAATAAGATAATATCAGTTATTAGAAAATTTCATATATATATTAATTAATTTTTAATCATGGTAATTTTATTTTATTTTTTAGTTACAAAATAATCACCTTATATGATCATAAAATTCCAACATAGTATAAAATCATTTAAAAGAAAAATAGAATAAATGATATTAAATATATTAAATATAACAAAACGTGGACATATTATTGATTTACAAATAATGTATTAAATAAATAAGATATATTTGATAATAATTAAATGATTTTATTAAAATTACATTATTTTTTTGGTGTCTTTAATGAAAAATAAAATGAATAGTATCAAAATATTACATTGACGGTTTTTTTTTAATAATTAAATCTTCACAAAAAATTATAAAAAAAATTTGTATAACAAATTGAATAAAATCTCATACAATGATAATTTATGATCCAATTTATAACATGAATATAAATAATCAACCACTATGAGTGGAAAATTTATCAATGTGATTAATGTTTTAATTGTTTTAAAAAGGCATTAAACCAAAATATATGGATTAAAATATCAAATAACCTAGTCAAGCAATGGTTGGATGATGTTATTTCATCCAAATACCTCCATATATTGAAATATTTATAAATTATGATGAATTTTCCATGAGAATGGTTTTATTATATTTTAATATTTTAAAAAATTAAATCAATTACCAAGAACTTAAGTATAAAGTAGAATGCCTCATTTCTCTTATTTTCACCAAAATGGTACTTGTTACTTGGTAAAAACCACCCAAATTATTTTAAAAATATTTTTATACATGAAGAGTATATTTTTTCTTCTTACAATAACATTCCAAGGTACCTTAAGAAGGTATCCAATGGATGTCTAATGGAAGAGAGGTAACATTCTTATAAAGCCTCATTCAATTTAATTTTGATTATAGTTATTCTAAATCTTGGATACTCCGCACAAAATAAAAACTTTAGAATCCTAAATATAATTATATATTATCAGCATTATGAAAACACGTTTAATCACTAAATATACCATCAAATGGGAAGTGAATGTGTGGCTTGTGCATATGTACGTCATATAGTATACACATATCGACACCCCTATTTTTCCATCAATGTATATCAATGATGGTTACTATTATGTTTAGAGTGTTTCTTTTTTAGATTTATGAAATAGTTATTATTATATAATATCTAAAATATTATATACCATCTTCTCAATTATTCCATTGAAAAATGATAAAGATGTCAACACGTACTTCTAAACTACTTCTTCCATGAAGTGATCTAGTTAGTTTTCATTTTTAATTTGCATGGATGGTAATAAGGACATATTTAATGAATATATATGATATAAATAATATAATTATTATATTATAACGATTAATTATGATTTTCTATTTTTTCCATTCGTTAATTTCTGAAAACAACATTCATCTATACGTATTTTATAAAACCACTATGAATGGTGTAACATATTTCACAACATCTATATATTATTAAAGATGATGAATACATAACTTATGAATAAATATTATATATAGTTATATTTTATTATTAATATTATGTTCATGATGGATATAGGATCAATGAAAAATAACTGGAACTACCGAACCAAAACCACAAGAAAAATAAAACAGCTAACACCAGTAAGAAAATATTTTTAATACCACAATATTAATAATTATTTACTAAAATTCTATAAGTGGATAATATATGATAATATAAGTATTTAAATTATTCAATAATATGATTACAAAAAATTTGAATTATTTATAAAGGAGTATAATTTTTCTACATATAAAGGGGAACTTGAGTTAATTGTTTATCCTATAATATTTATTTATGTGTGGCCTATGTCACATAATAAAGTTTTTTACATTTTTTTGTGCATATAATGACCATAATAATAATTTTTGAAAATATTGTTTAAAATTATGGAGATATCAATATATATATATAATATTCACTATAATTATATTTGAAATATATGATTACAACTATTTTATGGGTTTATCGACTCAAATTCCATTCATTGTGATGTATGTTTTGTTATGCACATATCTTCATTTATGAGATGTACATACATCAAAATTGTCATTTAAGATCATTTATCACCTTATATTAAAAATATATGAAATGTTATTGGAATTTATTCTATTAGAGGACATACAATTTAAAAGCTACCTAATTAGTAAAGATTTTATATTAAAACATCATTATTTAGTGTGATTGTGTATGATTACGTTACAAATGAAAAAATTCTATAATCTACACCTCAATATTCAAATTAATTTTTTCTTACTCATTATATTTCTTGAGAATACATTTTTCATTTCATTTATAGATCATCAAAATTTGAAGATAAATAAAGAACAATTTTGTGGAAAGTATACTTAATTTATCTCATATTAGAAGAATATTTTTTCAAAATCCATGTTTTCTAAAATTTCTTTCAAGAATGATTTATCTATTGACCAATGATTTTATATATCCAAACTTTTGAATTATTTAATTTTGACTAAATGGTATAAAATGAAACTTCTTTTCATATAAGGAATGATATAATGTTATATTTTTTCCAAAAATGTTAAATAAATATTTATTTTGACCGAAATAACATGAATGTAATTTATTGTTTTCATAACTAATCAATGTGATAAATAATAATTTATAATATTACGAGTTTATTTTTGCTGGAAAGTATATATTATTCCAATATACATACATTTCATGTGTTTGGATGAGTCAAAAAATCCGTACATTTATTCTAAAAATTTTACTCTAAGTTTTTCATATTATATTTATCTAATTCAATGTTACCCGTTTTTATTTTACGATATGTATGAATTTAGTATTAAAATAATTAAAGAACAACTTATTTTACATAGAATTATAAAGTGCCAATTTCTTTTCTATTATGTAGTACTTTGTCTTATAAATTTTGGTTGGGATTATCATGACATATTATTGAGTCAGAGTGAAAATATAAAAGTACATTATCCTATGAAAAAAATATTATTATCCAGATCAAGTTGAAGAAGAAAAGTGTTAAATCACATAAATAATTTTATCTTAAGCTATATAATTATCATACTTTTTATTGAAGTAAACTTATCTCACAAGGAAGATTTGCTTTTTGTTTTAAATGTTATCCTTTAGTGAACTGTGTTTTGTGTTGGTATCTTATGAAGATCTAGAATATCACAATGTCATGATTTATTTTCTAATATCTCAATATTTAAATTCGTTCGGTTAGATCACAACAATATTTGATTACATATTTAAGGAATGGTTGTTTTGTATATGACATTCCTAAAATAATATGATCTAATTAAGAATACTATTTCTGCTATCACTGACACTAAATAAATTCAATATTTGGGAATGTTTATATATAAAATATTAATATAGTATATCCTCAATATCACTATATGAGATCACCTCACCATTAAAATTATCTCAAAAACATTCTCAAAAAGGATATAAAACGATGTGTTATCAACTACAAAAAACAATAGAGATAGGTAGTTGTTTATTCATATTCTACAACAACAATGAAAAACACTTGAGACCTATACATAGTTCAAACCAAATATTATTCCAATGATAATATGTCCTATCAGATTCATTTTTATTAATAATGTGTAATACCAAGGAATATATTATTTCCTCATGATTAATATTCCTCTACTATCAGTTTATGTTTAAAACTTTAGGTTGTATACATTTCACTAAAAAAATCCATTCATTCATTATAACGCTATTTAAAATTTTGTTTCGGACTATAAATGGTTCTTGTAAAGTTATATCATTTTTACATTACCTTGGACATTTTTATTATGTGAGAATATCTTTTACACATTTTGGATACCCTAGTAAAAGGACTTTTATAGTGAAAATCACTAAACTCTTGTAGAAATGTGTTGGTCGATTAGAATTTGAGATTTCTATTCCCTAAACCACTATAAATACTATTTGTGAAATATCATCCCATTAAATTATTTATTTTCCATTGCATACTCTTTTATTGAAAATATTTTGATCCATCGTAGCATAATATGTTGTTCTTATGTAAATGAAATATTAAGAAGTCAATTCACCCCTACTAAATAATTCAACCATTCATCATCTAGGAAAAAAATTATAATAGATCTTATGACACTTCATTTCAAAAATAGTGAAGGATAAAGTACAAATTAATTTTCAATTTCCTTACACGGATGATAAATGATAATTTATGTCAATGGTTAGAGATCCATAGATTAATAGTGATAATGATAGTATAATAAAAGCAAATATGATCATCTATTTGAAAAATAATGACCTAAATGTCTATATCAATACAATTAAACCCCATGATATTCCAATGATAGAACCTAAAACATGATATGTTTTTGAAGAAGAAAATTGTGACATGAAATCCTAAGCTATGAATGATATCATATATGGGTTTGGACTTGATGATTTTAATAGAATCACTAGATTTCTACTATAACAAAAAATGTGGACTACTATATCATTTTCATATGTAAACAATGAAATTTTGAAAGCTTTTAGATATGATATATCAAAACATAATTTACGCACATTTAAATTGCTTTTGGAGGTAAAATTACTAAACTAAATTTTTGAATCAATGATATTTTCTGCAACATTGATGCTCTAAGAACACCTACCATAGAGCTTGAACACACATTGATGGTTCTTAGAGTATTACCACATAAGTGGAGTGTAATTATAGCTTCTATCAAACAAAATATATATGTACAAAATTTCAATGTAAAATATCTCATTGGGACTCTCATGTTTTTTAAACATAAAATGTAAACCATAATTGAATAGAATAAGATAATAAAGAATTAAAATTATGCCTTGAAGGTCTCTACATCTAGGAATGAAAAAAATTAAAAAATCATACAAATCTCTAATTCAACTGCAAAATTATATCTGAATACAAAATATGAATCAAACAATGACCTGATAATTTTATTGGAAGTTCAAAACTATAAATACTAAGTAGTGTTGTTTCAAAGATCCTTCAATAATCATAAGAAGCATAAAGACAACTCTAAAGAGTTCAGGTGCTATGAGTGAAAAATTTTGGGAGGCATCAAGCCTAACTATCTGGAAATTTAATATGATAGGAAAACCAGAAAAAATACATAAATAAGACTCATAAAAAAATATCTAAGATAACTATTTAGGCCACTATGACTATTTCTAAAGACTCTAGTAAATTCTTGTCTCAAAATCAGAATATGATACTTCAAATAAAAAACAAATGTTATATGGAATAGTTTTATTTTCTACATTTTAATTAACCTTCAATGAATGATCATGAATTTGAAATTTAAAATTTCTCATAAAATAAATTATATAACTACTACACCATGCTGAAAATCAATTAGTTATGTCTAAAAATGATAAATAAATTAATTTTAAATTGTAATTAAAAATATCATGGTGTGGTATAAATTAAGAACAATATTATTTTTGACATAAAAAATTAGATTGATAAATCTACAACATCTAGTAATTGAAATGTCAAAACAATTAAGAACCTATAAAAAGATGTTTTGGAAATTTTAAGATCTGGATAGTATCTTTATTATAGGTATAGATTATTTAAATAATATCAAAATTCATAATTAACTCAAAAAAGATAAATTTGGTATTGGATTCCAAGTTGAAAGGCCCACAAATTATTGAAAACACTTTGTTCCTTACTCTAAAAAAAATCATCCCAATGTCAATTTTTTTTAAATATGGTGAAATATGAAATTTTGTTCCATATTGGGAAATTTTTAAAACCCCATGATTGTTGAATAAAAAATTCATTTCTTACAAAATATTTTCTATAACATCATGTAATGATTTAAAAAAATTAACGTATGGATGCCTATATCCCTTTTATCTAACATTTTGAGGACTAAAAAAATTTCAGTGCCAATAATATCTATTATTTGACCTGTAATTTTTGGTAATTGTCTAAATGAATAATTTTTAAATGTTGTTAATATGTAGTGTTTATTCAGGGAAAATGTATAAGGACTCGTCCTTATAACATTACATAATCATAAATTAAATGAATAATTCACATACAGAATCTTTTCAAGTTTAGAGTTTTAGAGAATTAGGACATAATTATTGCATCTCAAAATATTACAAAGTACACACTTCTACTATGTTTCCATAAAATAAAAAGTCTTAAAAATAAACATGCCTAGTTCCATCTTTTAGATAGAATGTCTTTCCTTGATCCCATCCTTGACCCTATTCATCTTTATGTCCTGTGGAAAACATTTCAAAAAATTGGGATGAGCATAAAACGCCGAGTAAAGGATACACAAAAAAGGAAAACTGTTAGTTTTTTCAAAACATCAAGTAAACCATGAATACAATATCAAAGTAACACTTTTCACCTTTAAGAAGTAGTAAATACTCTTCACTGAATAAAATATCATTGCTTACCCTTTTGTAATCAAAATATTACCACAACCCCCATATAAAGAACATATACCATATAAAGGTAACTTGGTACATAAACATACTTAAATGGAATAACCATACAGTCGACTTACACACATATCACAACATGGAATATCCATAAGGATGACTTCCATACCCAATGCATTAGAGGTCATAACGTAACCACCCGTCCTGGTATTCACAGCACTGCCCGTCATATGGTTTATCATGTAACCACCCATCAAATGTCTAAGTATCATTACAAAATAATAATACATAACAAAATTATAAATGAAAGAAAACATTTCCATATTTCAATCACAAGAGATAAAATTATGACATTATCATAAATAAAAACATCTAATAAAATCATTAAACCTCTATGGGAGAAAAATACCTTTATACTTTGAAAATATTAAAAGAATACATTTAAAAGAGATTTTAGGATCAAAGTCTCCCATACCACATAGAAACTTTTAAAAGGGTTTTAAAACATTAATGTCCTTATAAATAAATCCTTAAAACCATTTTTAGAACATGGACATGGATGATAAATGTTTAAATGAATAAATCTTTAAAACCATTTCAAATAATGTTTTAATAAAAGAGTCCTTTTCCATTTTGAACATTTAAATTATAAGCCACAAGAAATTAGAACATTTTCAAAACATTTAATTGAATTTAATATAAACATAATATGGATATGGAATTTCAAAGTGGCTGTATATACTCTTTATAAAAGAATAAAAGTGCATATCATTAAGAAATGTCTCAATGAGAATAAATTGAGATGTAATCCCAATCAAGGATCATGCCATTAGAGAAAGGATAAAGAAATGACATAATTATGTGTGACAGATATAATACACCAAATATAAGTGGATACTCAGTATAAAACAATAAGATTTCATACAAACATATTCATATCATGACATAATCAATAATTGGAGGTTTAACCCAAAGAATTGAAATTGGGTTAAGAAGTTCCCTTACAAAAATTTGACAGCCCAACGACGTCACATTAAAGTTCATAAAATGATTTGATGAGAGATAAAATGGTATCTAATCACTTTAGCGTAAAATTTATATCAATAATGATATATAATAACATATCCCAGCATAATAAGATGTAAATTAAAAGTCATAACAAAAGAAGACTTCTTAAAAAGACGTGGGTGAAATGTTCCCTTACCGATTTGGGTAACTTTCGAAACGTACACCCCATGAAAGAAGGACTATAAAACATTGATATAAATACTCATAAATGAAATTATATTACAAAAATATTAGAATAATGGTAATTACATACACCACTAAATGTAAATAGTGGAAAATTTAGCATAAATCTCACGGAAATAAAAGTGAGATGAAAATTCCCTTACTAAAGCTTGGCAGCCTAACGGCGCCACATAAAACTTCCGAAAATGGATTGACGAGATCAAATACGGTCTCTAATCATATGAACATAAAATTTAAAGTAAGTTTAATATAAAATAACATCCCCCGAATAATAAAGGGGAGCTTAAATGAAATGGCATAAAAGAGAGTTCTTAAAACAAAGAGAGTGGTAGGATCCCTTACCTCAAGTCTGGCTTCTCTTGTTTGTTTCTTTATATTCAAGAATAATAAAATTTGGTAAATATATAATTGCATAAGGAACTTATTTAAATATTATTATTCAGTTCATATCACATACTATAATTTTATTATAATTGGTTAATAATGTGAGTTCATATCAAACATTTTTGTCGATGTTCGGTACATGAGTCAAAATTGAACATCTTGGAAAAGAATTTTCCATGTAGTTATAGGTACATCATCTCCAGAATAGTATTAATGATTTAAATATCATATATATCAATTATATATTCACTTTATACAATTCCATAACATTTGGTGATAAAAAATGAAATTCACCGTTCATGGAGACGGTAGGCCGTACATACGCATGAATGCTACTTTCATTTCTTTGTCATACTAATGGAATTAAAAATAAATGAGATATATATATATTATAATTCCATAATTATATCCATAATTTATATTTAATATATTACATATATATCCATTATATATATTTACATATAATAGTACATAACATTTGGAGATAAGAAATGAAATGTACCGTTCATGGAGACGGTAAGCCGTACGTACGCATGAACGCTACTTTCATTTCTTTTTCATACTTTAATGGAATGAAAAAAATAATTATACATAGGTATATTATAATTAATGTATAATATAATATATAACATCATTAAATAAATCCTTTATACATCCTACATTTTGTATTAACGATTCAAATCACATTGAGGGGGCGGTAGTCCGCACTTCCTAAAATAAAATTATCGTGTTTACCCATTATAGAAACCATAAAGGTATGGAATAAATGAAAAATAAAGAAGAATAAGTAATCAATAAACATAATTTATATCTGATATATAAATACAGTTACATCTTAATGGCCACCATGAGAGGTGTTAAAAGAAGATTGAACAATGATCGTTTCGTGAGGCAGTAATTCGTCACCCACAGAAATAGTATGTTCCTTAACCATTAGAAAGAGGTGTGTATGAGTGTAGCTCGAATAATCATTATAATATCATCCTAGTATATTTAAGATACTGTTGTTTTTACAAAATAATTTAATAAAAAGAGATTAGGGGGTTGGAGAAGCAAAATAAAACAAAATAACATAAAAGAAGACATTACCTTTTAATCGGATAACTCTTTTTGATTTGAGCTCAAAGGCTTCCATGGAAAGACTTCTGACCAATGTGGGGATTCTAGGAGTAATAGAGGGATATGGAGAGAAAATATGAGCAGAGTTTGGATGATCCAAGGGCTTGAGAAGTGTGGGTAAGGAGGTAGAGGTGGGGGCCTTTTATAAGAGGGAGGAGGGGCACTCTTGGAAAGTCATGAAATGTCACGTTATTTAAAAATACTTTTTGGATTTTAAATGTCCCACAAAAATATATTTCAAGGATAAGGTGATAAGGGTTAGAAATCCAACCATCAAATATGTTTTTTAAAAGTGTATGTCTTAGATTTTACATTATGTATTCATTTTATTTAAATCGTTAATTAATGATGTAATCCCTGCATCATCATGGTGTCATAAATAAATTAATTTATTTAATGTCTAAAAATTATAAAAAAAATTCTATTATGTAGGAAATCTTTTTAAATTTCTAATTACTAGTTATAGTAAAAAATATTACGTGTATTACCTCATGTAAACATTGTTTTAGTAAAACAATACATGTTTGTGACATTTTTATTTTAACTTCAAATAAATGGTTATTAATGTCATTTTCTTAACCAAGTGGCCCCATGGGGTCCCCAAGTTGACCCATTGATTGTCTTGGTCGGACATGACTCATCCAATAAGGTTCGTACATGTGTCAAGGTAATTTTATATTATTATAACATTATCTTTACCTTAAATTACACTAATTACCTTTAATCGCGATTAATAAAACATAAAAGTTACTATTAAATAAAAAATATTTTCATCCCATTGAACCAAATTTTACATCCTAATGAAAACCATGTATGTAAAATTTTTAAAATTTAAATCACAGAGGTGGTAAATTTTCATTTAAACGTAAAATCATTTTTTTAACTACCACTTAGTGGTTTCACTATTCATTAAAAATTGAAGTTTTTCAGATAAATACCAAAAAATCACCCTATGATATATTTGATATTCCAAATTAAAAAATTATTTCTATTTTAAAAAATTCAAAACATATATGTTTCATGAATCAATTTAATAATCAATTCCCATTGTCAAAACAAATAGCATGTTTTTAAGAAACAAAATATATCAAAAGATTGACACTAGTTTATGTCCAATTTCAAAGTAAAATAAATTCCAATGACCACCATTGGATTAAATGGTAAAAATATATTCTAATAAAACTTTAAAACCAATTATAAAGGTGATCTAATCATATAAATTAATTATATTAAAAATATGCTTTGAATTAAAATACAACATTTTTCTCTAATTCATTAAAAATGAACTTTATCGAAAAAAAATAACAAAAACATACACAAAGTAAATTTTGATTTCCTGATTCTAAATAAGAATTTTATTTGGTCCAATATAACATATAAAATTTTCAAAAAGATTATTTAAAAAGGGTTCTCCATCAAAAGGCGGTTAATCGACCTTTTAAAGATTATTAGAATATTTACGCTTAAAATTGGATTCATTCGCATTTTAATACTCTAACATTTATTGTAAAAAGTAAAAATATTTGAAAAACATATATAATAATTTTGTAGTTAGTTCTGTTAATTCCCGCCATTACAATGTATAGGCATTAACTACCATTTAAAATAATATTATTTTATTATTAGAGTGCAATGTAAGATTTCAAATAAACTCGTTGTTGCGTATTGGGTACGCCATCGAGCATAGAGTTCCCTTTAAAGTAATATTAGTATTTTATTCACAAATATTAATAAATATGAAAACATAATATTTTTTATTTACTTGGGATGTTACATCCTTCCCCCTTTTTGGTAATTATGTCCTCATAATTTTAAAATTGGGCTTGGAAACTTTATTGAAATCCCCACATCAGAAAAGGATAAAATTAAACTGTCACTTTAAAAAAAAGAAATGGAAGTACAAAGGTCACCCGAGTAAACCCATACTAGGATTCCATGTAGGAAAACATGGACATGGAAGAGAAAACAAAGGGTCATGTTCTGATGTAGTGTGATAGAAAACATGATTAGGAAAAAGTTAACCACAAGAAAATCACAAACTTGTGATGTGTTAAACGGTATTTGATTCACCAGTAGGAAATGATAACGGACAACATTTTTGTTTTAAGTTACTTTTTATTGAGGAATTTATTTATGATCTTAACTAAATCCTAAGGAAACATACTTACTTGTCATGTAGACTTTCATTTCATACAAGATTTCTTATACAATCTCATATTTTATCCAAAAGACGAGTATTTTGGATGACTTGTTCACATTAAGAGCGCTATAATCAACTTCTAGAGAATCACCTAATCCATAAAAGAGAACTATATATTTCCCATGTCTTTAGAAATTTAACAAAACCAAATTTGTTAGAATAATATTAGATAATCCACAAAAGGATAATCCTTTAGAAAAAGAAAATCTATTCTTAATCGCCAAAATTTTTCCAACAAAACCCAATGTTCAACAAAGACCATTCGATAAAAATCTGTCCATAAAATTATTCAAAGTAAACCAAACTAATATTGAAAACCAAATATTTGATGGATTTAATCACAGAGTCTTCTAAGTTAAAAATTAACATTTATCTCCAAATAACATCAGTATCTCTTAAACTCTCGTATTGAAAAGTAATTAACCTAATCATATATCCACCTTGATAGGTCAATATTTTCCTAGATAAACCAAAATAAACTTATTATTGATTCATAAAATTATAATACTAAAAATAATTTTCCATACTAACCAGGGACTTCACGTAGTCCAGTGGTAGGTGATAAATACCAGTCGCACTTTGGTTGTGGGTTTGGTTCCCACAGGTTTGTCTGACGTGACAGGTTGTCACATGGTCTGCGTGTTGTCCTTTTTCCAAAACTATTCAATTCTTAAAACATTCCCCAAAAAGATATTAAATCTTAAAAAATAACCATAACATAATTTAACCTCAATTTTACCTCATGACTTTCATCTTCTATCATATAGTAACCCATTATTACCTAAAAAGTAAGGATCATATAAACCCTAATAGTTATCATTATAATTATTACCTATGCTTCCACATCAAGTCAGTTCTCTCGTACATGATGCATTAGAGAACTCACCAAAGTTCAAGTGGTTAATCATGACTCCTTGATAGTTGGTTTAGAATAACCACGAGATTCCTCATTGAAACCCCAATTTCATCCAGTCTCTTAATCCGAGAACCACCATAGTTTCCTTCAAACCCATTTTCACTTTGGTTCTTTCTAGATCCATCCATTTACTACAACCAAAAATTTCAGTGTGAGTATATCAACAAAATTATCATGTACTAATGAGGAATATAAACACTAAGATATACTTACTCATTCACTTTATCTAAAACTGTGACTCTTTCCGAAATCCTAACCATTATAGTAATTTCACTTATTCTTAGAGAATACCATAACCTCTAAAGATATATAAACAAACCTTTGATACCAACTATAAGGACCCAGCCTTATAACATTACATAATCATTAATTAAATGAAAAATTCACATAGAGGATCTTTTCAGGTTTAGAGTTTTAGATAATTAGGACATAACTATTACATATCAAAAGATTACAAAGTAGACACTTCTACTAAGTTTTAATTAAATAAAAACTTTTAAAAAGAAACATGTCTAGTTCCATGTTTTAGATAAAATGTCTTTCCTTGACCCCATCCTTGACCCTATTCATCTTTAAGTCCTATGGAAAACATTTCAAAAACTAGGGATGAGAATAAAAATCTCAGTAAAGGATACACAAAGAAGGAAACCTGTTAGTTTTTTCAAAACATCAAGTAAACCATGAATAATTTATCAAAGTAACACTTTTCACCTTTAAGAAGTAGTAAATACTCTTCACTGAATAAAAAACATTACATACCCTTTTGTAACATAAAGATTACCATAAAACCCATATAAAGAACACATAACATATAAAGGTAACTTGGGACATAAACATACATAAATGGAATAACCATATGGTCAAATTATACACATCTCACTACATGGAATAGCCATACGGCCGACTTCCATACACAATGCATTAGAGGTTATAACGTAACCACCCGTCATATGGTTTATCATGTAACCACCTGTCAAATGTCGAAGTACCGATACAAAATCATAATACATGAAACAATTATAAAGGAAATAAAATATTTCCATATTTTAATCACAAGAGATCACATCATGATATTATCATAAATAAAAACATCTAATAAAATAATTAAAACTCTATGAGAGAAAAATCCCTTTATACTTTGAAAATATTAAAAGAATACATTTAAAATAGATTTTAGAATCAAAGTGTCCCATACCACTTCAAAAAATTTGAAAGGGTTTTAAAACATTCATGTACATAAAAATAAATCCTTAAAACCATTTTTAAAGCATGGACATGGATGATAAATGTTTAAAAGAATAAATCTTTAAAACCATTTAAGACAATGTTTTAATAAAAGATTCCTTTTCCATTTTGAACATTTAAATTACAAGAACAAGAAATTAGACCATTTTAAAAAAAATTAAATGACTTTAGTATAGACATAATATGGATATGGAATGTCAAAGGGGCTGTATATACACTATATAAAATAATAAAAGTTCATATCATTAAGAAATGTCTCAATGAGAAGAAATTGAGACGTAATCCCAACCAAGGATCATGCCATTGGAGCAAGGATAAAGAAATGACATAATTATCTGTGACAAATAAAATACAGCAAATATAAGTGGATACTCATTTTCAAACAATTATATGTCCTCCAAACATATTAATATCACGACATAATCAAGAAGTAGATGTTTAACCCAAGGAATTGAAATTGGGTTAAGAAGTTCCCTTACAAAAAATCGACAGCCTAACGACGTCACATTAAAATTCAGAAAATGAGTTGATGGGAGAGAAAATGGTATCTCATCACTTGGACATAAAATTTACATCAATAAGGATATACAAGAACATATCCCAACATAATAAGATGTAAATTAAAATGCAAAACAAAAGAAGACTTTTTAAAATGAGGTGGGCGAAAGGTTCCCTTACCGATTTGGGTAACTTTCGAAACGTACACCCCATGAAAGAAGGAATATAAAACATTGATATAAATACTCATAAACGAATGTATATTACACAAAGAGTAGAATAATGGGAAGTACATACAACACTAAAAGTAAATAGTGTAAAATGTAGCATAAATCTCACTGGAATAAAAGTGAGATTAAAATTCCCTTACGAAAACTCGGCAGCCTAACAGCACCACATAAAACTTCTAAAAATGGATTGAAGATATAAAATAGGGTCTCTCATCATATGAAAATAAAATTTACAGTAATAGGAATATAAAATAACATCCCCCGACATAAGAAATATGATATTAATAGAAATTCCATAAAACAGAGTTCTATAAAAGAAAGAGAGTGGTAGGATCCCTTACCTCAAGTCTGACTTGTCTTGTTCGTTTCATTATATTCATGAATAATAAACTTTTGTCAATTAATAATTTCTTAAGAACCTAATTTTAAAATTATTATTCAGTTCATATCACATATTATAATGTTTTAATAATTGGTTAATTATGTGACTTCATATCAGACGTTCTTGTCGATGTTCGGTAAATGAGTAAAATTGAAGTTGTTGGAAAAGAATTTTCCATGTAGTTATCGGTATATCATCTATATAATAGTATTAATGATTTAAAATCATATATATCCAGTATATATTCATTTTATAATATTCCGTAACATTTGGAGATAAAAAAGTTAAATGCACCGTTCCTGGAGACGGTAGGTCGTACGTACACATGAATGCTACTTTCATTTCTTTATCATATTAATGGAATTAAAACTAAATGAGAGATATATATATTATAATTTCAGAATGATATCCAAAATTTAGATGTAATATATGACATATATATCCATTATATATATATACTTATAATATTACATAACATTTGTAGATAAGAAATGAAATGTACCGTTCATGGAGACGGTAAGTCGTAAGTACGCATGAACACTACTTTCATTTTTATTTCATACTTTAATGGAATGAAATAAATAATGATACATAGGTATATTATAATTACAGTATAATATAATATATAACATCATTAAATCCATCCTGCATACATCCCACATTTGGTATTAACGATTCAAATCACTTTGAGGGGGCGGGAGTCTGCACTTCCTAAAATGAAATTATCGCGTTTACCCATTATGGAAACCATAAAGGTATGGAATAAATGAAAAATACAGAAGAATAAGTAAAAAATAAACATAATTTATATATCATATATAAATACAGTAACATCTTAATGTCCACCATGATAGGTGTTAAAAGAAGATTGAACAATCATCGTTTCGTGAGGCAGTAATTCGCCACCCATATAAACAGTATGTTCTTTAACCATTAGATGGAGGTGTGTTTGAGTGTAGATCGAATCGTCATAATAAAATCATCCTTGTATCTTTAATATACTTTTTTTGTTACAAAATAAATGAATAAAAAGAGTTTAGGGGGTTGGAGAAGCAAAATAAAACAAAAGAACATAAGAGAAGACATTACCATCAAATCGGATAACTTTTTTTGAAAGGCTTCCTTGGAAAGACTTCTGCCCAAAGTGAGGCTTCTAGGAGTAAGAGATGGATGTGGAGAGACAATATGAGCAGAGTTTGGACGATCCAAGGGCTTCAGAGGTATGAGTATGGAGGTAGAGGTGGGGTCCTTTTATAAGAGGGTGGAGGGGCACTCTTGGAATGTCATAAAATGTCACTTTATTTTAAAATTCTTTTCGGATTTTAAAGGTCCCAAAAATAAATATTTCGAGGATAAGGTGATAAGGGTTCTAAATAAACCCATAAATAAGGTTTTTGACTAGTGTGTGTATTAGATTTTACATTATCTTTTCTTTTTATTAAAATCGTTCATTAATGAGGTAATCACTGCATCATCATGGTGTCATAAATAAATTAATTTATTTAATGTCTAAAAATTATAAAATAAATTATATGATGTATGAAATCACTTTATCTTTCCAATTACTATTTATAGTCAAAAATATGACTTGTATAACCCCGTGTAAAAATTGTTTTAGTAAAACAATAAATGTTTGTGACATTTTTATTTTAACTTTAAATAAAAAATTAATAATGTCATTTTTGTACCCAAGTGGGCTCTTGGGGTCCAAAAGTTGACCCACTGATTTTCGTGGTCGTCCCTGACTCATCCAATAAGGGTAGGACATGTGTTAAGGTAATTTCATATTATTATAACATTATCTTTACATTAAATTACACTGATTACCTTTAATCGTGATTAATAAAACTTAAAAGTTACTGTTCACCAAAAAATATTTTCATCCCATTGAACCACATTTTACATCCAAATTTAAACCATGTATTTTTTATTTTTTAAATTCAAATCACAGAGGCGGTGCAATTTCATTTAAATGAAAAATCTGTTTTTTAACTACCACTTAGTGGTTTCACTATTCATCAAAAATTGATGTTTTTCAGAAAAATACAAAAAATTCACCCTAAGCTATATTTGATATTCCAAATTCAAAAATGATGCCTATTTTACAAAATTAAAAACATATAAGTGGAATTAATCAATTTAATAATTAATTCTAGTTGTCAAAACAAATAGCGTGTTTTTAAGAAACAAAATATATCAAAAGATTGACACTAGTTTAAGTCCAATTTCAAAGTGAAATTAATTCTAATGACCACCATTGGATGAAATGGAAAAATATATTCTAATTAAACTTTTAAACCAATAAAAAATATGATCTAATCATATAAATAAATTAGATTAAAAAAAGGATTTGAATTAAAATACAACATTTTTCACTTATTCATTAAAAATGAACTTTATCGAAAAAAAATTACAAAAACATACACAAAGTAATTATTGATGTCCCAATTCTAAAGAAAGATCTTATTTGGTCCAATATAACATATAAAATTCTAAAAAAGTGGATTTTAAAAGGGTTCACTATAAAAAGGTAGTTAATCAAATTTTTAAAAAATATTAGAATATTTATGCTTAAAATTGGATTCATTCGCATGTTAATCCTATAACATTTATTGTAAAAAGTAAAAATATTTTAAAAATATATATAATCATTTTGTGGTTAGTTTTTTTCATTCCCACCATTATAATGGCTAAGGCATTAACTACCATTTAAAATAATATTATTTTATTATTAGAGTGCAATTTAAGATTTCAAAGAAACATGTTGTTGCGTATTGGGTACGCCATCAAGCATAGAGTTACCTTTAATGTAATATAAATATTTTATTCAAAAATATTAATAACTATGAAAACGTAATATTCTTTATTTAACTTGGATGTTACAATATGTTTTTAGATTACTCCAACATTTACTCCCAATAAAAACTAGATGAAGAATCTGTCATAATTGGGGAAAATAAAAATAGAATGATTGTAGGTATAAGATCAGTTGGATACCCTAAATCAGTTATCATCAATGAAGTAAATATACACTGAATGATTGGATCACAACCTGAAATGCATCTCTATGATTTGGGTTGACATGTACTCTATTGATAATTCTAATAATGGATGTTTAGTTTTTATATATAGTGTCCCATGATTAATGCACCCATAACAGAAATTTTTTACACTTTAGATCTTATTTATTTGTTTTTATAGAATGAAAACTATATAAATGATGAAGTAGGTGAATTATGTATTTGGAAAAGAAGGCTTGAACATCATAATTTTAATTCTTTGATACAATTGTATAATATACATTTTATTCATTACTTTTCCATTCCTGAATTGGATATAATGAAGTTATGTGGTGAATTCAAAAAGTTTCAATAACAAAATTCATATTTCAAACCAATTAAAGATGATTCTACATCTATATATTCATATCATATCCATGTAGATCTAATAGAACCTACTAAAACGACATTTATAGTTGGTAAGTCCCCTTTTATTGTGTTGGTTGATGATTTTTCAAGAAACAGATTTGCTTATATTTTAAAAATAAAAAGTGAATAATTTTCTATTTTTATTGATTTCTATAAACATTTGAAAAATAAAAAACATGTCTACATATTGTCATAGGCATGTGATCATAGAGCTGTATTTCAGAATCATTAATTTAATTCTTATTTTTTAAATCTAGGAATTAAACAATCATCATTATCCCCCCGGACCCCTCAACAAAATGGTGTTTTTAAAATTAGGGATATGACACTTCATGAAATTTTTAGGACTATTATATGTAAATATAAAATTACTACTAATTTATAAGTCGAGAATATCAACACAACATGTTTTATCATTAAAATATTTCAAACAAGGAAAATATTAATGAATATATATAATGGGATATAGAATTACAGAAAACCCATGGTAGGATACTTCAATATATTTGGATGAAATATTCTTAACATGAATACAAAAGAAAATTCTTCGAATTTTTATCTAATTTTTATTAAAGTTATCTTCCTAGGTTATTATACTATATTAAAATTTTATTTATTATTCCATAAAATTTCTAGTATTTTTGAAATATCAACTTTTATAAAATTGATGAAAGTAATCTCTTTGGTCAAAACGTGACTCAACATAATCATAAAAATTATTTAGTCAAATATATGACACCTAAATCAATCTTTAATGAAAAAAGGATAATGAATTGGAAGTTGATTACAATAATCCAAATACATTATGAGTAGAAACTAGTGAACTAGAAGCATTGTTTTCTAGAATACATAGAGAACGTAAGGAGCAAAAAATAGAAAAAAAAATTATAGGAAACCTAGATGGATTAAGAACAAGATGAAACAAATGAAATATTATGTAATTTTATACCTTTTTATCTAAATAATAACAAATAATATTTAGAAGATTCTTTATCAGATTAATTATTGTTCTTAGATGTGAAATAATTGTAAAATAAATTCAAAATAAATAATCTATGGGATTAGTTAAAAAACCTTGAACTATATTGTGATTGGAAGAAAATGGGTATTTAGAAACAAATAATGTGTTAATAGTGTATCAACTATAAATAAACCTATATTATTTTCCCATGGGTAAAATATGGTAGAAGGAATATATTATGAAGTGACCATTTACCCTGTAAAACGATTAAAAGATATTATTATCCTTCGAGAATATTCATATAACATGAATTCTGAATTATACCATATTGATGATAAATCTAGTTTCTTAAATGAGTTTTTAATGGAGAGTGTTCATATTGAGGAAAATCATCCTTCTGAAGGTACTGAATTTTGAGATTCTTTGTTTCATTTTACTGAATATCTATATATAATTAAAAAAGATCTAAAGCAGTGGTATGGAAGTGTAAGGTAATTTCTTTTATAAAGTTGTTCTAATGTAGAAATTTTTGATCTTGTGGTTCTTATGTAAACTGCCTCCTTGGATAAATTGTTAGTTCATGTATTTATTAATTATGTTATTTTTGGATCAACAATTGAAAATTCCTATAATGAATTTTTAAAACATGTATAAAATAATATGAAATTATTATAATGTAGGAATGAAGATATATTATAGGATTTTAATTTTATGAAAAATATTTCAGAAAACTTGTAAATCTAAGAAAATACATACTTGATTTACATAATATTCTTTAAATTGAGAATAATAATACCTAAAAAACCTCATGAATTCCAATATCAAACATTACATAGATGAAACTCATAAACTAGTTGAAAATAAGTTATATAGAAGAATCATTGGATGATTGTTGTACCTTACTTTGAGTAGAACATAAGTTAGGTTATTATTATGTCTTTTTAAAATATTTAAATATAATAAAAAGGAATATTAATTTAATGTTATGAAAAATAATTGTATGATATCGAAATGGAAATATTTCTCTTTCTTTTCTTTTTCCAAAAAACTTTGATTTTAATAAATATTCTCATATGGGTGTTGATTTATCTCTATGTAGATTAGATAGAAAAGGTACCCTATAAACCTACCATTTTAATAAAAATATCTTCTGTATTGATCAAGTAATAAGAAACACTCTTTTGAAATATCAAATGATAATGTTGAAAATATTTATATAGTTTGATTTTATGAAAAAGTAATGTGAGTTAAATAAACCAAAATGGATTTGGTATTTTATTTAAATTGAAATCCAATTAGATTTGATTAAAAAAATATTAACAGCACAAAGAACCTGATAAACTATTAAAGACTGATGATTATTGATTAAATACATTATTTATTGAGAGATCATGCATAGAAAAATGATATTTTTTATAAATACTTAGCACATAAAATAAATTAGAATAAATTTTTAAAAATTATTTTCCTATATAAAGATTCAATTTTATTATCTCGGAATTTGGAATGTTTTATATTAATATATAATATTATCTAACATATGTTTCATATTCAGTTTAAATAAATTATTTTTTGATTTAGTAATTTTTTTCAACTATTTTTCAAACTGCTCATATTCAATAGGCCATGTCACTTAATTTTACTAATCATTACAATACACATCACATCATAACTCCTCTATTACCACTGATGAAATTGATTGGGTATCAAATCTATTTGAAAAACACCATTGATGTATTTGGAACCCATCCCTCTATCTCTCTCTTTATATCTCACTATATCTATACTGCCCTTTATTATCATAATCTTCAATTATTCTAAACCCTGTGTTAATGGATAAAATTAATAGAACCCATGTGTCATCAATTAGTAGATTGAGAAGAAAAAAGACCATATGAAAACTTTTCATTGGACCGGTAATTTATTTTTAATGTCTAGAAATGACTGATATATAATTGTTTATAAACATGAATCATCATTAAAGGGGGTACATATTTGATGAAATGTGAACATTTTTTTATTCAATATAGACTTCTATGAGTTTAATGAATCAGAATTATTTCACATTGGTGATGATAAGGACTTGTTTACTTCCACAATCAACCATGAAAATTTCTTGAGAACCATAGTTTGGTTAAATGAATCCCTAAAAATCCTTCATGAAGGCCAATAATTTTTTTAAACGTTATTAGCTATCATGGATGGATTCACCCCCAGATATAATGAATTCTCTCTCCGTAATAACAGTCATTGAGATAATGCATGTAAATAATTTATATCCAAATATAAAATTGATGATTAAGTGTATACAGTTAGGAATATCACTAAAAATGATGACTTTTATAAAATTATTTTCATTATTTGAATTTACTTTATCTATTTATAATAGAAAAAACAGGGAATTTGGCATCTCATATTCTATGATAGACGTATCATGTTCAAAACATATCTCTAAATTTCAATCATATTTGAATAATTTTAACCCTTTTTGAATCATTTTAGTTGACTAGGATAATAGTAACACAACTATGATTCATGGATTGATGACCATAAGTGCAAGAATTATACAAAAAATCAATTATGAGGGGATATTTTGTTTAAAGAAGTTGGTACCCATAACCATGATTGTTGTAGAGAAACATGTATTGAATCAGAGGGTGTCATATTATTTATAATATATACTAAGGTATTTATATAGATCATCTCATAACACTGAAAAAATAGAAATTCCATATTATGAATAAACTCTCAATGTGAGGTGATTAACAGTAAAAGTGGGCAGTCCAATAGACCAAAAAACTAGTTCTCATGAGAGTACCACTCCATGACCTATTTTTGTATCAATACAAGTTCACAATGAATGGATAGCATCCGATATAAATCTTATTATTTCAGTTTTTTTCGAAAAATTCCATATTTGAGAGTCCAAGAATATTCTCTTTCATAATCAATTATCATTATAAATAATTGGAATAGATAGCTGAAAGAAATTTTGGTAGAATATATTCATAAGAATCGCATTATGTGGAATAATTACATGATGTTTAAGAAAAAACCAGTAGTAGAAGAAAGTCTATAAGTCCACCAAGAGTGGTATTCCCCTTATCTTTATACAGTTGGTAATTTAGATATACTAGAAATTGATAGATGTGTTTCTCAAAGATAAAAAATTTATACTCTAATTTGATGTCTGAAATAGATTTAACAAAATCTCAATTCAATTAATGTATTAATGATGAAATATATATTCTTAATAATATGTAATCAAAGTTTAAGATTCCTGAAGTAAATATGATGGTTCAGTCTGTGATAGAAGTGTTATCGAATGAATATTCAATTATAATGGAAAAAGTAATTAATTATTAGTAATAGATAATGAAATTATCTATATATTGATATGATAAAAATAATTATTGAGTGTCTATAGTGTGAAATAATCATAAGGGAAATGTTTCAAGATCATCTTGTAATGTGATGCATGTGTTTTGAAGGTAACAACATCCTAATAAAAAAATGTTTCATATATTTGTAATTATAAAAAGTAAATTAATTCTATACTAAAAAAGATGTTTCTAGAAGACCAAGAAAATTGAATTCAAGTGAATAGGGTTGTCATATTCGTTATCACAAGAAAACAAAATATGTATATCTCATTATCAGACAACATTGAATATAAGAAAAATAAACTTAAAGAGTTACATGAATTAATTTTTAATAGTATTAATCTATATATCATAGAATATGATGCAGTATAAGATGGTGTTTTTGTTGAATCATTAGAAATACATGTTTTTAAAAACAAAAAAGAATTTTCCCATGTCATTTTGATGATAGGAAACCAGTTGAAATTTTTGAAATCATTCATATCAAATTGTTGTAATAAATAATACATAGAGAGTATTTTTTGGAAAATATCTCTCATCAAGTGTTGAATGGTTTTACAACCCTTATAGACTATTTAAAAAATGACATCGTGAAAATGATTTATTCATGTATAGTTTCTATTTTTTTTAATTCATGGAATATGGATGGGTGGAACATAAATTTTTAATCGCCATCTTCCCTCCTCTCAACACATAATAGAAATACCTGACCATTATGAGGTATATCAAAGGTATGATCTTAGGTTTCCTAAATAAGTGACTTTATCGTTAAATTAAAAATACTTAAATTATACTTTATTCATGAAGAAAAATTTTATTTTTGATGTCATGGTTAGATTCTCCCAAAATATAGTCACACCAGCAATTCTTTTTCATTAGAATTGAGCCAGTAATTCAGAATCATTAATGATGTTCGGTGTTGTTGTTGGCCTAAGAGCTAATTCTCTTTTTCTCATCCTTATTACCCTAAGATCATGCATTATCATTCAAGAATACTTCTATAAAATGTATTTCCATGACCAGAAGATGAAAAATATCTATCTATATTTCTTAGAATTTCAATTCAACTGGATGGGAATGATGAATAAAATTTGAATCCGGCCAACAATTTAGAATTATGAAAAAATTGAATTTACTTACAGTATGATATCATTGAATTATTTAAAATTCATTAATATCATTTAAGATTATTATAAAATACTTACTTTTTATTCCCCAATAACATTTTAAAATATTTAATATTCTCTTTTATGATTTTTTTTAAAATATTGTTTTACAATATTTTTTGGATATACTATTTTAATGTTTTGTTATAAACTATATTTAATGTCGAGTTCTATTTTTCAGAAATATACTTAACTATTCTCTCAAATTTTTCTCATATATAATGTGTTTTCATTATTCTACTTATTTTTTATTTCACAAAAAGGTGGAGAAGAAAAGGAAAATAAAAAAATTTATTTAATATTTAAAAATGGTTATAAAGAAAATAAAATATTTTTTAAAATTTTATCAAAAAGGAGAAGAAGAAAATAATCTTCACTATTTATGAATCATTAAATCACAGTATATGACTTTTTTAAATATCAAGTATTTTCTGAAAATAAAAACGGGGAGGTTTTTGGAAAGAGTATGTTTTTTTATGTATACCTATGTGTTACGATTAATAAGGGATCATAAAATCTCCACATTTATTCTAGAATGTTTATTCAAAGTATTTGAGATTATTTTTTCCTATGTGGTATGTCCAATGGTTTATTTCATTATTATATATCATTTTAACTATAGATAATTGATCAAATATTAATTTTATCGTAATCAAATAGTTCTACTGTCTTTTATACTATATAAGACATTATCTTAGAAAGTACGTCTTAGTTTCTCAAGACATAAGCTTCTGTCAGTGTGAAAATATGAATGTACATTATACCTTGGAAATAATGTTCGTAGCAAGGTGATTTTGAAGAATACGTGTGTTACATATTAGTAACATGATATCTTATTTTAGAAAAATATCATACAGTTTGTTGATGTTAGCTTATCTTATGAGGAATATATAATTTATCTTCTGAAAGTTATCATATAGTGAACATTGTTTCCAGTATGTATCTAATAAATATCTATAATTTTTTAATTAAATTATTAGATTTATAATATCTCATTAATTAAATTCATTATTTTAGTCGATATCAGAGGTAAAATATCTATTTATGGAAATATTGTTTTATATAAGACATAACACAAATAAAAATATCTAAAGAATTAGAATATTTCTATCATCATATCTTCGAAAGAATTCAAATATTCCGAATGTTTAGATTCATATAATTAGTATCATGTCACATATAGATCACCCAATAAGATCCCCAAAAATAAAAATTATCTACCATTCATGATTAAAAAGGATACAAAAATATGAGTGATCCACTACAAAAAACAACAAAAGGAAAACAAATTGGTTTTTTCAAATCCTATAGTAAAACAAATTCCAGAGTCCAGTACATAATTCAAACCAAACCATTTATTTTTCCTTATAACCTCTAACTATTTCTTTATAGATCATCCTAATATATACCTTAGAGTCTTCCAATTTCTCAGGATGAATCTTTATCAACATTCAGTAGTTGTTTGTACATATGTTTTTCATATATTCCTTTAATGTTTTTCATTTCATTTTATATTGTTTACACACAATATAAGAGTGTTTTTAAGATCATGGATAGGTATTGACAATGACTAAAATAGTTGAAATCCATTTGAACTTTCTATTAAGTAAATATATCTTGCACTCGGTAGGATCCCTCGATAAAGGGTATGTTATAATGAAAATCCACAAACTCATGGATTCAATTATTGGTGGGGTGGACTATGATATTTATGTTTTCCAAATCACTCTAAATATCATCTGAAAAAATAATTCCATTAAATAATTTTGATTATTCTCCATATTCGTTTAAGGAAGATATTTTGTTGATCTTACATGAAAATAGAGGTTTTCTGTAAAATATATTTGAATAACACAATTCACCCCTATTAAGTTATTTAACTAGCCACTATCTAGGATAAGAAAATTTAAATAAATTTTTCTCATTACTATTTTTTAAATTTGATGATATTTAATAAGGAATATCATGGTTAAAAATATATTTTCATCAAGAATTTTACTAGTCATATTTTTAAGTTATTTTCAACTATGATACCACTCATTGTTGATACAAAAAAATTATTGGGGTTATGATCTAATGATAAAAACAAAAATCATTATTTTTTATTTCATAATGAAGATGCTTTTAGGATGAATCTATATAACTCATTCACATCTAATGTTTTAATTTATATTTAATGTATCATTTTTAGAACTATTTCTTTTCTATTAGTTATTATATAATTAAATGTTTGTGAAATCTATTTCATTTATTTTGATACTATAAATTGAATGTTTTAGGATCATTCAAAACACATATATTTTATATTAGTTAAGTGATGGATTGGTTGAATAATATATATCCCCATAATTATTGGATTAAAGATGGATATATCATGATATAATTTGGATATAAATATTGAGTGAACTCAGTTTAGTATGATCTCATACCCATAGGGCCAGGTTATTCTTAACTGATCATCTATTTCTCCATTTTTATCCTTACTGATATATTATTTCACAATTTCATATTATTCCTCTACTTAGTTTATGAATAATGGTTTTATGTAGGATTATTATAAGAAGGTAATATATATTAATAACACAGTGGGGGGTTATGTTGATCTCTTATGAATCCTTTGTTTATGTGTACATGTTTCCAAAGACATTAGACTTATATGATTCTAGTGTGGATCATAATGTTATATAATTAATGTTAATCTAATTAAGAAGACTTATATATGTATTAAAAGTACATGTATCTAAAAGTAGTCTACATAGTTTATTCCTTTTAAAAAATAATTAAATTAATTAAATTATTCATTTTTATAGAAATAGACGGATCTATCAAAAACTACCTACCCAAATTGATTAATAAAAGTAAAACTAGTTTTCTCTAACAAAAATAAATATATAATGAACATTGTTTGATTTTTATTAACTCTACAAAAAAATGATATTGATGAAGATTGAAATCCCAGTCAAACAATGAATTATTTAGCTTAAATAATTTTTATGAATAAAATAATTACCAAATAAGGAAATGGTAAATAACATACCAATATGATTCTACATAAAAAATTAAAATATTGATCTCAAATATATGAAAAAAATGGAAATCGAGATAGATGGAGAAACTAGTTAGAGATGTACCCAAGACCATGTTTAGAATGGGGGTTTCATGAGGATAGTATACAAAGAACCCAATACAAATTATTTTAAAATATATAGCTATAGTAAATCCTTAACAATAATATTTTCAAAATAGTTGGAATATTTTTAGCCTATATAGATAGCTTTTTTAAATAGTTTTTATAGGACACTTATACAATTTTTTAAACAATTTTTTTGGATTATATGTAATGATTAAATTTTTATTAATACGAGTCGATATCCTAATTATTTTAATTTTTTTAATTACAAAATAAATCATGGAATTAAGTTATTTTAATTTAATAATAATATTATTATCATACATAATTATTACTATAATCACAAAATTAATTTCCAGAATACATTTGTTTATATATTGAAAATAATAATAACTTTTATTATATCATGGGTAGTATATCTATATATACAATGTGCACAAACACACACTTGTTCACTTGGGTTGTCTTAACCCTCATATATCACCACCTCTATATGGTATAATATTGTTTATAATACAAATAGTATTATTATTATATTTATTTCTATTACTATTATGATTAGCATCATTATTATTACATAATTTTTCATGAATAATTGTATTAAATGTTTATTCATTGCCTAACTTTTCATTACTTGTTTCGACAACCATAAAATAATATAATTAATAATTGGATGTAATTTATCTTTTTTTCATATTTATAATTTTCGTATACAAAACATATATATTAATTATAATAAATCATTATTTGAAAATAATAATGATGATACTAATTTATGAAAACCATAAAACCTTTTAAATTCTACAATACCGATTGATTATGGTTTTCCTCAAAAACCGGTAAACTGAATAAAATTTTATGATTGATTTTAATAATTTCAAAAAGCACTATATTGTTTCTAATTCGACTCATCAGTAGATATCGAATGAAGTTGATTCCAATAGAAGATATATAATAATCATATTTTGATGATGTTCTAACTAACCCAAATATATTTAGAATATACCCATTGAAGTATTTTCTATAAATTTAGATACAATTTTTGTGTTAGATGATAAAAAATGTGATACAAAAATAATATAATACCTTTAGTAACTTTACCTCTTCAGCATCTTGTTCATTAGTGTGTATCTAATTATATTTTATATTTGATTGTTTTTTAGATATTATTATTAAGATTATTTTACCTGAAATGATTCTTTATTTTCTTATTTTAATCAATTTAACCGCCCTACTTAATAATGTAGAGGAAAAATAGAGATACATGTTAATGTATTGCGTAATACAAAGCCACTAGTTATCTTAGTGAATTTACTAGGCTACCATTCAAATTTGTTGGAAAATCAAGAATAATTCTTTTGAAAATGAAAAACTGATTAGGATATTCAAGGGATTTCAGGATAAGGGAAAAATATACAATCCTATGGATTTACTAAATGAATACCTTTCGATGAGTTTCCATTTATATATACCTTAGACCAAGTCTATAGATCGATAATTTACATTGGATTAAATGTAAGAATTTTTTAAATTTATGTAAAATGGGTATATATATTTTTAACAATTACATCATGTTTTTTTATTAAACATAGAATATATTATTTTCTGATTTAATAATGTGTAAATTTTTAATTCAGTTATTGAATAGGAATTAGTTTAATCTTCTATTGTGTTTATAATTTTTTCTCATTTGATTTTAAAACTGTTAGTTTTTATATTTATGTTTTTCAAATTTATTTCCTTATTAATTTAAAGAAAATAATACTTAAATATTGTTACTCTAGTTTTAATTTGATATTGTTTTTTTTATAAGTTCTTCATAGAATTGAAACCTTTTTATTTTTTTGATGAAAGAATGTATTTTTTTATTAAATAAAAAACCACCCTTACTCTTGTAGTTAATTTAGAGTTCTTATTACAATCCAACCTTTTTTATTATTGGAGGATTAAATATTTGAATCTAAACATGTTATTTTCTATTATATTATCGTATTTTTGTATTTTAGTGTCCATAAACCTAATATTGGGTTTAAATATTGTTTAAGTACTGAAATTATATTTTTAGGATAAATATTTAATCTAAATAAAAATAGTCCATTTATATTTTATTTTAATGTTAATGAATTTTATAGATATCGAATTGAAACATTTGTTATTAATAACATATTTTGTAACTATTTTATACTTTATTGTTACAATAAAATTCATGAGAAAGAAATTTCTATTTTTTAAGAGAGAAAAAATTAGCTAAACATTAGTGTTAGAAATATTTTACTATGTTCAAACCAAATAAACATATATACTCATTATTCTATATGTAAAATATCATGTGGTATATATAATGAAATTTAGATAAACCATTTAGTACATAAAATGTTATAGGACCTATTAAATGATAATATTATTAGGCCCCTAACTTTCTACGTGGTGAATTTGTAGATCAACTTCATCAATGATTTATGATAATTGAAAATAATTTACAATAATAGGGATAAATTGAGTTAACATATGATGAGCTTTTGGATAATTTTATTGACATTCTAGAAAAATAATGGGAATTAAAAATAATATTTATCATTATCAAAAATTAGTTTATTAAACTTTTTCTATATTAATTAATTGGAACACTCATTCACTATGAAATAATATTAAAAAAAGGAAATTAAAATAAAAAATATATTTTCGTTTCATTCTACATATCATAGAGACATTTCTGAAAGAAACAATATAATATATTCTAAATTTAGTAAATCGAAACCTACAGAAACAACAAATTATTACTAGTAAAGAAGTGTTATCAAAAAAAATTTCAAAAGTGATTTTCTAAAACATTGAAAATTTGTAAATAATAAGTTTGATAAGAATGATTAATCATAACCTATATCATATGAATATAAAATCCAAGACATATTTTAGTAGATTTCCTTGATTATAAAAGGAATGATACAAAATATTCAATAATTAATTAAAAAAAGAATGGAAATAAAAAATATGAATGTTATGAATATGTGGAGTGATAGTGGTTTTGATTCTGTATATGAAATTTCATATAATTATTATGATGATAAACATGGAAAATCACTTGGTTTTAAACTAATAATTAATTGTCTCATATAAATACTTATGACTTAAAATAAAAAAATCATTCTCAAGAATCAATATGCATCCATGATTTATAATGTGAAATTAATAGTGTTAACAAAATTCCATTATATTCTGATAGTGATGATTTTTTTTAGGAAATATACAATGAGTTTGACACATATGTAACATAATTTTAAAATATGTATCTGAAGCCTTAAATGATATCTATATATATAAAGAATAAAATTTTATAAAGAAAATAAATCATTTAATGATATAAGGTAAACAATCTAATATTATAATAGAAAATTCCAAACACATTTATGAGTTGCATAAGTCTAAAGTGATAATAATGTAGCTGACCACTGAGATGATAAGATAAAAAGAAAATCCAATTCGTTATAATTTTATCCAAAGATAGAGAACCGAAAGAAGGATAATTATGAGTAGAAGATGAATAAAATATTTTTCTATTATAATGAACAGTAAAATATAAATATAGAAATTAGTTATTGAATTTGTATATATATTTTTATTTATGTTTGTAATCACATTAAATTAATTTGAATGTTTTTCCATTAATTAGTGACCTAACAGGACATTATTTAGAATATTTAATAAATAAAATATAATATTTGACACCAAGATATATTTTATATACCAAATCATGCACAATTATACAATAAGAGTTGGAGATGATATCATTTTATGAGAAACATGACATTTAATAATGTTTAATCATTTGAAATACATCAGTAATAAATATCGAAATATTTTTATAGTTTTTATCATCTAATTGAAAAGACTATATGACCCGAATGGCCCGAAGGCCTTATTTTTTATTTTTATTATGGATTATTCCCCTTTTAAGGGTTTAGGGGAACCTGTACATGACCCATAGGCCTAAGGCACAAGGCCCGACAAACCCGCAATACATGACCCAAAGGCCCAGAGGCATACCAATCCCAATACATGACCCGTAGGCCCATCCGATTTGAACTTCCCCTCCCTATATTTCTCTGCCATTGATCACCTAGCTCCCCACCTTTCATTTCTGATCGACTAGCCTTTCCCCACACAAAGCTGCATGGTGCCTGGTCCCGATGGCGGCTACCATACCCTCTCATTCTTCCAATCTGGTTAGCACTACATCTGGTGGCGACTAATCCTGTTTCTCTGATCCTCTTCTGGGGTATGTTCTTTTTGAACAGGGCTACTCAATGGTCTACGTGACCAGAAGTCCATGTGGCTCGAAGTCCATTGATGACCCAAAGGACCTGGAGACCCATGGGCCCAAACCGGTGGCCCAAAGGCCCAAATCGGGTGAATATTTCCGGCTCCTTTAGAACTGAACAGTAACTACTACAGTACCCTCGGAAATTCGCCTCCACAAGATTTTGAACCCGAGTCTCTTGAATGCCAACCAGGAGCCTCTATCACTTGGGTACCGGCTCGTTGGCATGGAAAAGACTATATGGGTTCCATGTATATTGTTTATAAATTAATCTAGATTTAAGGAGCTATATATACACAAAATTTAGAATATAATTCCAAGATATTGGTGAACCAAAATATAAATAACTATTAATAGTTCTTATGATATTTCTTATTTATATTTGTATCAGTTTGTTACATTATGTTTACTTATAATATTTTCTATTTGGTGTTTGTTGAACTTTATGGTTTCTCACTTATCCCTCAAAAGTGTCTTTCTTAATAAAAATAATAATTTTCAGTCAGTTTACTTATAATATTTAATTTATTCGTTTTATTTTGGGGGTTTATTTTTAAAATTATTTTTTGATAACTTTTAAATAGTGTTTAATTTCCCAAAAAATAACTCAAAAAATTATGCATAAATATTCTAAACAAGAAGATATATACCTTCATAAATGATAGATAATATAATTCTTGTCAGGACAATATTTTTAGTTCATCGGATTTTTTTCAACTGTTATTTATTTAAAATTTTTTCAAAAATATTGTATATTTTCATGTCTATAAATATTATCTAAATTTATAATTATTTTATTTCACTTTTATTTTATGTATCTTAATTCTAAAGTTTTTTAGTTTATTTAATAATTATTTAATATATTTTATAAATTAATAATTCATCAAATATTTGGACAATAAATAGTTACATTAATAACAAATAACATATCATTTTTTTCATAGAATAAAATATCATGAATTAGATAAATAAATTGTATGTTGAATCAATTTAATCCAAAGATAACATTTTAATGTGGTTGACTGAGTGTTCATTAGACACACATATTATTAAAGTAACTGATTCTACGATAGCTATTTAAACATTTTAACCAATCATTTGATATTATATTTTTATATTCCAATGAACTGCCTAAAAGATAGATAGTCAGATAAATGGTTTTCAAATTAGATATATTTAAAAATTAGGTGATTAAAATTACAGATATAATCACTTCTCAATATTGGATAAAATTAATTTTTTTTTAAAAAAATATGAAGTATATTACCCTCTAAAGAATCATGAGTTTCAAGGATCTTATAAATGTTATAAAAAGTTTTATTCATGAATTAAAATTTTTTATTCTATTTTTATATGTATAACTTAACCATATTTTTTTTTGAGTTTCTTGAAGTATAATTATAACAATATTCTTTATTTTTCATCATAAAATATTTTTTGTTTATCGAATTTTTTTCATGCCTGATAAAAATATATTTTTTATAAATGATAATGTTTTTGAAACCAAAAAAAAATTTACTATATGTAAGAATCATGTTAATAGAGAATATAATTATTTTGACTAATCAGGATGGGAGATAAACATAAAATTTTCATGCATGGTGTATATTTTCTAAAAAACATTTGATGTTTAGAAATGTTAATATTCTAATGCTCATCTTGTGTAACATAGATTCTATTAAATATGGTATGGCTAAGATGAATTTCATACACTATTAGAGGCTTCTAAATAGTCATCCATTATATTTTTTCAATGAATAAAATATTGAAAATGAAGTATATATTGAGTGTTAAAAACAAGATCTTATTAAAATTGAGTTAATATCAAAAATGATTGTGACATATAATTATAGAAAAAAGTATTATTTGATTAAAATTATTTAACATTTTACTCTATTTCTGTTATAGAATAAATTGAATATAAAAAATAATATTATGTTCCAATAAAAATGATATATTTTATAGCTTCTATTTTCAAAAATACAATCAGGTGAAAAAAATAGAAATATTTGGGGATATTGAATATAAAAAAGTTGTAGTATCATTGATAATGATATAAAAAGTCTATAAACCCAAAATAATACCAATAAATTGTTTATAAAATATAAAATATGGTTCTTAAGATGAGAGACAAGATAATTTAATTGATTCTAATAGTGTTTTTTGAAAATAAAATGTCCATTAAAAGAAATTGAAGATCGTATAATGATCTACACGAAAACCATTCATTTTTTAGATAATGATGAATCTAAATATTTAATAGAAATTTGTCAACATCATATGAGAAAATAGATTAAAAAGAATAATTATGTCTTTTAGATTAAGAAATTTCAAATTTCAAGATACATTATTCCTAGAGTATTAATAAGGTAATACTTGTTCCTATAAAACTATTGAAAATAATTGTAGTTTATTATGGTAATATAAAAAATGAAACATTAGAATATTCTAAAAATTAATTTTTCCTATCATCTACTCATCAATTATTTTTGTGTACACTAGAGAAACTGTGAAATTGTTAACTATGAAATTATCAATATATTATATTTCAACCTTATATTGATTCTCCTAATCTATTTGTTGATGAAAACATTTTACCCAATGAATCCTTGTATAAAGAACTTGTTAAGAATATAGTTTATAAGAAAGTTGATGTTAAATATTTTTCTCTAATTGGTTATTTATTTTATACATCATATATATTATACTATTTTACCATAAAAAGATATTCTATAATAAATTTTATCATATTAATGTTATGGTTATAGTTTTACTTCATCATATTCATCTGAAATTACAATTTATGATTTAAATTTAGTGAATTGATATTATATTGATGCGGAATCTTATTCTCCAAATAAATTTAAATATATTCAATTTTATCCTTTTTTATCCAAATGAATAGAATATAATAAGACGAAAAATCTCAAATTAATTTATTTCTTATATTATAGAAATATCTTTTCATCAAAATGCTTATTCTATTTTGATCATGGAATGGATAATTAATGACAACATTAATCTGATCCCGACGATAATTAAGAGAGTTTCACTACCTCAAAATCAATGTATTAATTCTAGGAATATTGAAGTTAATATTAAATTAATATATTAAATTGAATAAGATATGTAATATTTCAATAATGTTGGAGAAGAAACTAATATTCATGAATGTAAGATGAAGAACATCAATATGTTTATTAATTATTATGTCATGTTGTATAATATTTTATTATGAGCACTATTTTCATTCATAAAAACTCTATTATTCTATGTGAAAATAAATTATTCTTTAATAAAATGTGATAAACTGCGAAATAAAATTTCATTGAATTTCATCACATATTGATAATGTGAATAATGTTCTTATAACTAAAACTCAGTGGATAGTGGATTCGAATCTATTAATTTATGAATATTAATATGAATCATAATGATTATAATAATACAATCAATTTAAGAGAAAAAATTACAATAAATACCTGATATTGAATGATTAGTTAGATATATTTTGGGTGAATGATTTTTGATTTTAACTAGAAGTTCAATGTTCAATATGAATATATGAATAAGATATGAAATTTTTTTCTGAAGATGAAGAATATAGAGACCTAAATCCTAGAATACCTGATTCATTACCATATGTTATTACATTAGCAATGATACAAGA
This sequence comes from Viscum album, assembly GCA_963277665.1. Classification (NCBI taxonomy): domain Eukaryota; kingdom Viridiplantae; phylum Streptophyta; class Magnoliopsida; order Santalales; family Viscaceae; genus Viscum; species Viscum album. The sequence goes on from OY728165.1 coordinate 739,479,823, forward strand.
TTTAAATTCCAAACAAATGATTAGTTTACTTATCTTGGTAAACAAGACACATACACCATTTCCATATTACATTTGAATATACAAATAAATACATAATATTTTTTTAAAATTACTTTATTCCTTATATTATATATTCTAATATCAGTCATAGTAAACATCATGGCATTCATAGAAAAAGGAAAAAAATAATTATGATCTCAAATGATAAGTAAGTGTTAAATATATTGGATAAAGTAATGAATCCACATTAATAATCAACAGGGAAAGGTAAATAACTAAAAACAAATTCCATGTATTCAATACACTAATAAATAATTGCATAAACCATATGGTATCTTATTTAACTAAAAATTCATTACATTTAATAAGTTACATGAATCTAATAAATTGATAGGGAACAATAAATTATGTGTGGTAAATAACCTAAAATCAATCCATATAATCAATAAACTAATATTTAAATTAATCCATATACTTTTTCACACTAAAAATTTTAGGGATAATAATAATTAAATTCGAATGAATGGATTTATTAATAATTAGACACAATTTTTACAGAGAACATGATAAATTTACCATATAGATCTATCATATATAATTATTTTAACATAATGTTCAAAACCCCTATTTTTTATGTTTATCCAATATATTTTTTCTAATGAGACAACTCAGGCATCGAGGTGATTTCTGTATATTCTCCCTAAACAATGTATTTCATATCCAAATAATTTCTCCTATATTGAATAATTTATTTAATTCATAAACAAAGTGACTTATAAAATATCTATACTGGGTAAAGGATACAAAACTATCAATATTTCCTAAATTAGTAAAATAACATTAAAAGTAAAAAATCGTAGGTAAAAATGGTATATTGTTTAGGGAATGATCATATCCCAGATAAATAATGTGGATGTTTTGCAGAAATTTATTTTTAAATGACCATTAGAAGGTGAATAACTCTTATGGGGGTTAATCAATATAGAAATTATTGAAGTAATTGAATTTATATAATATCCATTGTAAAATTATTAACAATACATATATAAGAACAATAAGCATGGTATCAATACAATGTATAGCGATTGGAGAAAGAATTAGGGTTGCTTTCATAGATTAAATAAGGAAAGGATCTCTTGAAATAATTTTGGGGAAAATATAAGATTTATTTCTAGATGAATTTTTTACAATATTTTTATTTGAAAATATCTTTTTCAAAAAATTTCTTAAAAATATTTTTAAAAATTTGAAAAAAAAATGAAAATAAGTGATTTAGGTTAATTCCATTTAGGGAAAAAAGTATAGTTCATTTTTATTATAATATTTTAAGAAAAGTGCCTCGTTATGAAAAATCCCATGGTAATAAATTCTTTTAATAAATATATTTATTATTATACTGATGAAATTTTGAAATATTTTTTGAGAAAACCTGGTTTTGTAAGAATATTTTTTTCTCATCGAATAGATAAATGATGTTGGATAATATTAAATAATTTTCATAATAAGTACCAAAGAGTGGGAAAATGGTAATATCAATTGAAAATATTCATGAATAATCTGGGAAGAATAAAATGAAAGGGTTTATTAAAAAAATATCATAATTTCCATTAATGGAAATTCACGAATAAATATTCTTCATTTGAAATTGATTGTAAAATAAACCCTTTATATGATCATAACACATAGGTGATAACTAATCAAAGAATCGATTATCTGAATCATTTATACATAAAAATAATACAGGTAAAAATAAAACATAAGATATATAAATTATATTATACATATAATCTTAGAATATTAACGATAATTAGCGTGTAATATAACTCAATAAAGTGAAACTTAGTTATACGATTCATTACCAGTTCGTTAAATTTAATTCAAATACTCATAGACTAAATAATTCAAATTGTAATGTAAAATACCTATAAGAAAATATTATTCATGATATAAAATGTAAATTGTATGTATATAACCCATATAAAATTAATTTGTGCATAACATTGAAATATTTCATAATGTAATAAAAATCTGACGAAATCCATTACCATACACATCATTTTAGTTAAATTATCACTAAACACCTATATAATTGTATTAATAATTTAAGGTACTTATAAAATGACCATATTAATATTAATAATATCATATATGATCCTTTTATAATATTTTATCACCTGATGATTAATAACATGTACCCAACCAGTGCATTTGCATGACATATTCATTTAATTACAAATTCAGTTATACATAATATATGTTTTTTACAATAATAATTCCTAGAAAATATTTTCATACGTTGATTCACTAATATAAAAGAAATTATATTCTATATTCAATCATACAGGTAATGCATAGTGCAAAACAAGTGCATACCAAAATGTATAATGTAGTCACGTCAAACTGATTTTTCATATAAGTGAAAACTGGTAATACATATTGGAAAAATAAGATAATATATGAATATGTATAATAGACAATAAATGAACATAGAATATAAAAACTTATATAAGTGGATTGAGAAATGAAGTTATTTTCAATAGGAATTCACATTTAAATGCATAAAAAATATATACATAAATGAATATGTTCTTATTTGAACTTATTTTCTATATGCATATAGAAATTCTCTTATTTTCTATATAAAACATATAAAATTCATATATAAATAATTTAATAAAAAATTCACTTATTTTCTATATTTATTACCTATGTGTATCATGGAAATGCATAGATAACTAACTTTATATATAAGTAAGTGCATATGGAAAATAAATACACTCACAATCTACATAAATAAGTGTATATGGTAATGTAATTTCACTATTAATTATAATTAATAATGAAATGGTTTCATATATGTAATTATATAGACACATACACAAATATTCAATTTGAATATTTTTTATGCACTTATTTATGTATGAAAAAATTTCACAAATTTTAATATTGTTGACTATAGTGAAAATATAGGACATATATATGATTCTACTGAAAAAAAATAAAAATTATAGTTATGATATATGTAGATCAATCATATTATAAAATTTCATAATAGTATAGAAAAAAGGATTAAAACTGATATTGGATGTCTTGATCTTGGAATGCTTGAATTGTGTGATTGTGCCAGCATAACAGATATGAATGTGGTTTCTTTGTCGACATGGTTCCCACACCTATTGTCTCTAGTGATATACTAATACAATATCCCATAGCCTCATCAAGAACACCAACAAGAATAATGAGTTGTGGGAGTCAACTGGGTTATAGGAGGAGGGAATCATTTACATGAACATCAACTAGTGCACGACCCTCACCTCTCTAGTTGTCAAGGCATTGTACAACTATTTCCCAGCCCTCCACACCAGCTTAGACTACCACTACCTCTTTATGAGAAGCTTCTTGACCCTTAAATTAGTGAATTGTGTGTGGGGACCCTTCCATTCATGCCCACACTTCCCAAGGGCCATTGAATGAGCCTTCCTAACTCATCTCCAAGGTGAGATTATTTGTTTGTTTTATGTTATTACCTCCTTCTATATATTCTGAGCTAGATGAATATTGATATATTATTATTCAAATATATAATAGATTTTAATATAATGATACAGAATGTTTTCATGAATTCAAATATGGCACAACGAACTCAGATATAGAATGAGATGAGAATTGAAACATCATAATAGAATAGAGTTTTATATCATGAAATATGATGATTTCAAAATTACAATCATTGTATTACAGTACTGAAAATACTACTGAATAAATTTATAGCAATATATTTCTAAATAAAATATATAGTCTTTAATTTATTTTATAAATAATATAATGACATGGGAATTGTGTTTAGGAATAACCTGCAATAATGTCCACCATTTTCATCTACATGTTTTCTTCACTACATCCCATTAGCCTCCTCAACTTTATTTTTTATTCTAATAACTCCAAAATCATATTTAAGAAGAAAATGGAATGATGACCCATAAAGATCCTTTTTGGGAGATGAATAATAGTTAAGTAGTGGTGATAAATATTGATAAAAAACCCTTGGATGAGAGGAGGGACTTGGAAATTTTACATTGGAAGGAAATATATTATCAGTAGAAGAATAATAATATGTGCATCTTGTACCTCCAATTAAGTTTATATTTTGGTCAAAAAGACCTAAGGAAACCCGAACACAATTTTTTTATATTCCAAACCCATTAGGTGTTCTCTATGCATATTTCCTTAAATTTTGATATGTCCCTCAAGAATTTGGAACGTTCCCTGAGCATGTCCAATCAGTTGTATTAACATAGGCTTTGTAACATATATTTTAGAAATTAATATTTAAATGAAGAAAAAACTAAGTAGTTATTGTAATATTTTATCAAACCTGAAATATTGATTTTGAAACAACAACATAAAACAACAAGGAATGAAAAAAAACATATAAAATGGGTGTGAAAATAGAGGATCATTACCCCAGTTCAGAGATAATTTTTTTTAAAATAAATGCTTGAAAAATTAACCCTATTTTATTCCATATTATAAAAGGTATGTAACGCCCAAACCTAAGTTACCCAGAGTATGTGCATTGTTATATAACATTGGCATGATACAAGGAATCATGTCCCGATAGACCGATTAGTTTAACATCCTTGGATTTACTAGATACATTCATAATTTTTACATTACTTCATAAAATAAAAACATTAACAACATTTTGTACCCTTTGAACACACTTATATCCTTAGCCTATCCCTACAGTTCAGAAATTAAATACTTCATCACATTCTGGAAATAATAAAACATAGAAAGGGGTCAGCAAAGACACTCGGTAAGGATAACAATATAGCGGAAACATTCATAAATAAGCATAAGGATTTAAGGAAATGTATAAAACTATAACAAAATCCTTTTAAACATAAATTTCAGAAAAATATATAAAAGTTAAAATCAAATAATTCCATTTACATATTCACATGGATATTCTACTATTCGAATAATCACATGCAATTTCAATATCAAATTTCATAATGATGGAATGCATAATTCCAGACTTCATAACCACATAGTCAATTCCTTGTTCCAAAAATAAAAATAATATGTTCCAATGCCTTGTGAAAAGACACTATTTTTTCTCATGGGACCTACCTATGCATTGAATATCTATATCGTGCTGCACCTAACACTTACTATGTCCAATGCATTCCTCATATGTAAACGTTTAAACATAACATGAACATTTTATTAAAACTAACATACTAGATGTGAATAATTTATCCATAAACAATAAATGGTATTAAAATAGTACATCTACAGTCAAAAATATTACAAAACCTTCAATACTATATGGAAAATTTTATCAAAATAAATCAATTTCCAACAAGCTTAAAATCTATCAAAAGGATGTTGACATAGATAAAATTAAAACATCTTTTTAGAGAAATATATCTTTCTATTTTGAAATCATTTAAAAGTCATATAATTATAAAAGAAAACATTTTTTTTGAAAATATTCTTATAATTATGTAAGGGATGCTTCAATGATGTTATAACGGTGGAAAATAGTTGCACAAGCCGTATAAGTTAAAAAAACATTCGTACCTTAATTTTGGCGAAATGGTCTTACAGCACCTTGTTTGAAAAAATATGGAAAGATTATTTCAAAACATGTAAAGTTAAATAATGGTATAAATGAATTTAACTCATTGTCTATTAAAAATTACAAATTTTCTGAAATACTTTTTTATGAAAACACAGATGTGGATGATAAATATGTCTCTGTAGATACTTACGTTAAAACAACCTCAGATAATAAAGAGAGTGTAAAATTAACCCTTACCTTGTCCTTTTCCTTGGTATTTGGTACGTTAAACCCAGATATAACAGTTAAATAATTGTTATTAAATTTTACAGGAACCATATACATAAATATGATATCATATATGATCTTCTAACATTTCTTGGTTAATAATATTTTAGCAGTATCCTCATTTTGGGTGTTAACTCATTCATTTTCCATTATATTCTTGGTTACGTAATCCATGTTGGTTATGAATAGGATGTATTTGATTAATATAGAGAATGATATTATGTTTATAATCATAATTTTGAATCATAAAATGAAAATTATTCTGGAATGATTATGATAGGGAATCAATCTTATCACATTCATGGAGACGGTAAACCGTATGTATGCATGAGCTTCAATACCATTATATTGATAGTGAAATCATATTTAATTGGATGATATATCATTTATAAAGAATAATTAACATGTTATATTTATTATTTACATAATTTATAGTCATTATTATACCCATCCAAATAATTATGTCGTTGAATAACAAACTGCACCACGACGTGGAGATGGTAAACCGTACGCACGTACGTATGTTGACTATTTCCTTTGTAGGATAGATCGAATAATGAATATGGTTGTACCATATTTATTATAACATCACACTAGGTAGAAATTATTGGTTTTATTATTTTGTTATGGAAATAATAATCAAATAGGTAGCGGAATAATAAAAGAACTTGAAAGAGGGTGGTGAAATTAATACCTCAACTTCTGGTGCTTCCTTTTTGAGTTGATCAAAAGGGATCCTTAAGATTTCTTCATGAACAAATTAAGGCCTCTACGTTGAATTGATGGATGTTGGTAAGATATTTGGGTAGGGGTTTTCCAAGACAAATGGGTTTGGAGGTGTGAAATTAAGACAAGGTAAGTGCCCTTTTATAAGAGAGGTGAGGGTCACTTTTGGAAAAGCTTAAAATATTATTTTATAATAAAATTATTTTCAGTCTCTAATGGCTCAAAAATGAATTAGTTCATGGATAAGGTGGGTATGGGTAGAAAATCCTCAACCAATAGGTTTTATAAAAGTTTAGGTCACCATATAAACATTATCTTTTATATTTAACTCTTAGTTAAATAGTTTGACATTTACCAGGCCTCTTTGTATTTTTATATTATATGGTTAATAAACATACTATAAAATCATATTTAACCACATTTGGTTCTTTATTAATATATATAACTTTATCTATGTCCTTTTTCCGATCCTTATATTTTTAGGAATATTATATCAATTAAAAATATAGTATTTGTTTTAAAAACTCAATTATGTCATTTTTGACACTATTAACTTTTTGATTTTTTTTTAAGCCATAAAAACCTTATAACTCAGAATAAAATTTATTTAACTAACCCTAACATGTCATATTAACCTAAAAAATAATTTTAATTCATCATAAGTCTAAATTTACATTTATTTGGACTTTTAAAATATAAATTATTTTAATATTTCATTAATAAGGTAATTACTGCTTCATCATTGTGTCATAAATAAATTAAATTATTTATTGTCTAAAAATTATAAATAAAAATATGTTTAGCTTTCTAATAAATATTTATAGTCCAATTTATATTGTGTGTAACCCTATATTAAAAATGGTTTAGTTATTAAACTTTGAATTTAACACTTTTAACTCTTCTTTAAATAAAATAATAATAAATTTCTTAATCTAATCCTAGTGGACCAAATAATATAATATTTTATTCCTAAGGTTGTTTTTGGTATAATTATACTTATCCAATAGAATTAGGACTTGTGTTATGATTATTATGAAATCATTTTTACCCTTAATTACCCTATTTATTTTTAATCGTGGAAAATAAGTCACAAGTTACTATTCACCAAAAATTATTTTCATCTTATTGAACCACATTTTACTTACTGATATTAAACATGTCTCTCAAATTTTTTATATTTAACTCCTAGAAGTGGTAAAATTATGTTTTCTGAATATTTGAAAATGCTCCTAGGAAGTGGGTAAAAGACGGTAAAAAGTTTGATAAATTTTTTTATATATCTAAACATATTATAAAATTACTCCAAGGAATTGAATTGATATTTTATAGGTATTATGTATCTATTTTGACATGAATTAAATTTAAATAAAACAAATAATTATTTAAATAAAATGCCAGTTTTAAATAATAACTTAGTGTTTTTTCACTATTCATCAAAAAATTGAATGTTTTCAGAAAAATACCAAAAATTCACCCTAACCTAATTCCGATATTCTGAATCCAAAAATGAAGTCCATTTTGAAAGATAAAATTTATAAAATTTCAAAAAGTGGGTATTACTATTTATAACGGTTAGTTTGATTACTTGTTGTGTGATCGAAATCGAAGTTGCGTACAACACCAGATATTGTATTATTCAAAGGGAAACGTACCATAGAAGCTTGGGTGTTACATTATTCCCTCCTTAATATAAATTTCATCCTTGAAATTGATATAATATTACTACATAAAAAGATCCAGGTGGTTATTCATCATAAGTTCCTCGAGTTCCCACGTTGCCTATTTTATATTATGGTTTCTCCATAGATCATTTACCAGACAAGTCGTTTAGTTTCTCAGAACTTCTTCTCTTATATCAAGAATCATGATAGGATATTCACAATAAGATAAATATGTTTCCAGTTCAATTTCATCATATGTGAGTACATGCATTGGGTCAGTTATGTATTTTCTCAATAGTGATTCGCGGAACACATCGTGAACATTGGAGATACTTGGTGGCATTTCCAAATGGAATTCTACAGCCCCAATTAGTTCTAGAATTTTGAAAGGTCCAATGTACCTGGGACATAATTTACCATTCATACTGAAACATATAACACCCTTCCATGGATATAACATCATGAAAACATGATCTCCTACTTAAAATTACAAATCTTTCATTAGGTTATCAGCATAGCTCTTTTGCCCACATTGAGATGCTTTGATTTGGGTTTGGATAATCATCATTGTTTCCATTGTTTCCTCATCATGTTTTGGGAATACGAATTTGTTTCACCAACATCATCCAAACTAGTTGGTGTGAGTCATCTCTTTCTATATAATTCTTCATATGGTGCCATCTGAATAATTGAATGGAAGATATTTGTATAAGGAAATTCTACCAGAGGTAAATATTGATCCCACATAACTTTAGATTCAGGTGAGAAATACCTCAACATGTCTTCTATGGTTTGAATAGTCTTTTCTGACTATCCATCAGTTTGAGGGTGGTAGGCAGTGCTCAAATGAAGTTCAGTATCAAGGAATTTCTGAAGACTTTTCCATAATCTTGATGTAAAATAGGGATCACGATTAGAAATAATTGATATAGGTACACCATGGAGTCTTCAAAAATCATTAATATATTGTCATTCAAAACATTCAAGTGGTAAATCTTCTATTATAGTAATAAAATTTTCTAACTAGGGAATATGATCAGCAATGACCCATATTGCATTATTCCTTCTAGGTGTCTCTAGTATCCCCATGACAAATTCCATCATAATATCATCCCATTTCCACTAAAGTATGGGATGTGGTTGCATGACTCCTCTAGGATGATTTCATCCAGCTTTCACTTGTTGAAAAACCATACACCTTGACACAAAGTCTGCAATCTCTCTCTTCATGTGGTCCCACCAAAAATTTTCTTTCAAATCTCTATACATCATAGTGCTACTAGGGTGTATAGAGAAATTAGAGTTATGATAATCATCCAAAAATTCCATTTTTAGATCAGATATGTTAGGGACACAAATTCTCTTCCCAAATTTAAAAATTACATCTTCATATATGAAGTCACTCAATATCCCATAATTCGCTACTTTAATCTTATTTTTAAACTCCACATCACCAGTCTGAGAACTATTTATCCTTTTTAGTAAATATTGTTTTACAACCATTTGAAAAAGTATTTATGTTTCACATTCTATGGTTATTCCCATATCCATCTTTACTAGATCAATGAAAATAGGATCCCTTTCAACTCTAATATTATTCAAAACTCAATGATCATTTCTACTCAAAGAATCAGACTCCTTATTTTTCATCCCCAAGTTGTAGTGTATAGTGCAATCATAATCGTTGAGTAGTCCAAGCCATCATTCTTTAACTCATGATGAGTTCTTTCTATGAGAAAATAAACTTCAAACTCTTGTGATCAGTATAAATCTCACATTTATCACCATAGAGATAGTGTCTCCATATTTTCAGAGAAATTATTACAGCTGATAACTCAAGGTTGTGAGTAGGATAGTTTTTCTCATGAATTTTTAGTTGTTGTGATGCATAGGCAATAACTTTATCATTCTAAATAAGGACACAACAAAGTCATTTCTTTTAAGCATCACTATATATAACAAACCCATCAATCTATAATGGTAGAGTCAATATATGATCATTGAATAATCTTCTCTTCAGTTAATCAAAACATTCTTCACACTATTTTTTCCAAACCAATTTAACCCATTTACATGTGATCTTGGTTAATGGGTTTTCCAATTGGGAAAAATTCTAGTCAAAATTTTGATTATAACATGCTAAAACAATAAAACTGCATACCTCAGTTATACTAGTCTGTGTTTTCCATTCATGGATTTTCATTTTATTAGAAGGTTCAACAGAGATTATATCCTTATAGAAAATATAGACAAGATAAGAAATCTCCTAAATCTAGAATTCACACTTTCTAAACATCCCATATATTTCATTTCTTCTAAGAGTCTTCAGGATAATGCCCAAGTGATTTTCAGGATCTTTGTATATTTTTTTGTATACCAAAGTATCATTAATAAATACCACTACAAATTCATCAAGATATTTCTTGAAAACTCTATTCATTAGATCCATGAATATAGAGGTTGCATTAGTCAATCCAAAAGTCATTACTATAAACTCCTAATGCCTGTACCTGATTCAAAATGCTATTTTTATAATGTCTTCCTTCTTCACACGCAACTGGGGATATCCAGATCAAAGGTTAATCTTTTAAAAATATTAATCTCCATGATGTTGATCAAATAAATCGTCAATGAGAGGTAGGCGATACTTTTTTATTATGGGTATATAATTTATCTCCTTGTAGTTAATGCACAGCCTCGTATATCCATCTTTCTTCATAACCAAAATAACAGGGGCTCCCCAGGGAGAAACACTCAGGCGAATAAATCCATTATTACTCAATTACTCAAGTTGTTTCCTTAGTTACACAAATTCCACAGTGGCCATTCTATAAGGGGTCTTCGATATGGGCCTTGAAACAGGAATTCAATCAAATGAAAACCCAATTTCTCATTCCAGAGGATGTTCAGGTAAATCCTATGGAAACACCTCAACATATTCTTTCACTATATATGCATCCAATATTCTAACATTCTTTTCCTCACCCATAGTTATTTCATTCTCCCCCCCCCCCAATAATTGAAATTAGTAGAGCTACTAGGGTTGGATCTATATACGAATCAGGTGGTGTCTTTTCTGCTCTAATGATAAGGTACTCTTTATCGTCATTGAAAATTGTAACATCCTTCTTCTTATTATAAATTTTTGCATCATGGTCCAAAAGCCAATACATTCCAAGGATTATATCCAATTCAACCATTGGTATGATGATGACATCAGCAGATAAAGAACATTTATATTCCCCAATGGGAACTGATTCACAAAACTATGTGAAATGATACTTCCCTTAAGAGTTTTGAATAACAACTCCCCTGTTAAATCAAATTAAAAATATCTAACTTTCCCAAAAAATTAGGAATATATTAAAGAATGTGATGATCCAGAATCAAATAAAGCATTGGATAAACTTGAGGAAACCATTAAATTAACTACCACCACATCTTTCGAAGATTCAACCGCAGTAGTAGTGATCGCAGAAGCTTGGCCTTGCTCCCTTGGTCTTTTCTGGGTTATGTTTCCTTGGAGCTTACGACCTTTGTTTACATAATTCCCCTTTTCTCTTCAATTGTAGTATTCAACATTGAAAAACTCTTTTTTCCCCTTCAAATCACGACCCTGGTGGCCTTTTTTAAAACACTTCTATTAGAGTCCAATTCCCTTCAGGAAATTACCGAGGTTTTTCTTCCCACATTTTCTATAGGATGGATATTCAAATTTTCCCTTATTCCCCTTATTTCCATTTCCAGAGTATTGAGAAGATCTCTTCTTCTCCTGATTTTCTTTAAATTCATTAGAATTAGTGAATTATTTTTCTTTCTTAATAGCACACGAGACAATATCTTCATATGATAAGAAGTATTGAGAGACTAATTCTCATAAGAGAAATGGTTTTGACCCATAAAATAATCGATTAATATTACTCCTTGGGTTAAATATATAATCTGTTGCATGCCTTGATAACCTTGTAAAAGTTAACCTCATACTTTGTGACATTATTATCCTACTTTTTTCCCAGAATGAGAAATTTTCATTCCACATCTGCTCGATGGTCACGAGTAAAGTATTTTTCTAAGAAAATCTCTTTAATCTCCCTCCATCAATATTTGATACTTAATTATCTTCCTTTGTGTTTTTAATCAATGACCACCATTGATCGGCATCTCCCGTGAGGCGATAAACTATTAGAAAAACTTTTTCACATTCGATACCCCCCAAAGTGTGAAATACTTTCTCTAAGAAACATATTCATTTCACCGCTACAAATGGATTTTTAGTCCCATTTCATGTTGGTGGTTGTTATGTCCTGAATCTGTCTAACATTGATCCTCCACGTTGTGGATCAGGATGCTCTATATGGGTATGGTTATTCTTCATAACCTGTGTGAGTTGTCCCAATATAGTTATAAGATGATCTGCACCAGTTTCATCACCAGCTCCATTATAATTATTTTGAGTAGATGGGACATCCCAACATGGATTACGTTCATTGATACAGTTTCTATTCCTTCCACTAGGTTTAATTTCGAAATAAATTTATACAGTAGATTTATTTATGAACCTCAATATATAATTCCAAACATGTAAAACACTAACATAAATTGAACAGTTTATGGATATAATCCGTAATAATAAAATTGTTTTCTTTGAGGAAGTATATACTTTTAAATCCATCATAATGGTTTGCAAAGAAAATGTGAATTATCTTAAGCATATCCCCCAGGAGATTTGTAACTAAGAGTGCAGCAAGGCCTGTTGTCCTCCACTAGTTCCCATTCGAGTCTAGCTCAAAGTGGTGCTTTCAGGTTTTACGCCTTGGTATATCGGTGTTAGAGCTGCCTCTACCTTCTTATATCCATATAGGGATGTATTTCTTGGAAAACACAAAAAATATCTACAATACCAAAATTATAGGAATTTATTATATACTAATTCTCAATGTTTATCACAGGGTAGTGTTTTCTAATCAGAGTTTTTCTAAATCTAGTTTCCATGGTTTGTAATAAACTTAATCTAAAACCAACTATCACATCTTGAACCCAGTTACCCAGAGTCATTGCATTATTACATAACATTGGCAGGATATAAAGAATCATGTCCCAAAAGACCAATTAATTTAGTAGCCTTGGAAGTACTAGATACATTCATAAGTTTTACATTACATCATGAAATAAAAACATCAACAATATTTGCTCCACTTTGAACACAAATATATCCTTAGTTGATCCCTTCTCATCAACCATTAAATACTTCTTCACATCCTGGGAAAAATAAAACATAGAAATGGGTGAGCTTAGATGCTCAGTAAGGATAACAATATAACATAAAATTTTATTAAAAAGTATAAACATTTAAGGCAATGTATATAACTAAAAAGTCTTTTAAACCTAAAATTCAGTATAATATAGAAAATATAAAATCAAATAAATCCATTTACTTATTCACATGGATATTCTACTAGTCGGATAATCATGTGCAATTTCAATGTCCAATTTCTTAATGATGTAATGCATAATTCCAGACTTTATATCCACATAGTCAAGGCCTTGTACCATGACTACGAATAAGATTTTTCCAAGGCCTTGTTCCAAGACACTAGTTTGTCTCATGAGACATACTGATGCATTGATAGGCTATAGTGGGCTCCACCCATCACTTAATATGTCTAATGAATTCCTCATATGAAAAGGTTTAATCATTACATAAACATTAATATTGAAACTAGTATACAAAATGTCAATATGTTAACCATAAACAATTATTTGTATAAAAATAACACATACACAGTTAAACATATCAAAAACCCTTCAATACAATATGGATGGTTTGTATCCTAATAAATCAACTTCCTACAATCCTAAAATCCATCAAAAGGATGTTGACATTGATGAAATCAAATCTTTTTTGGGAAATATCACTTTCTATTTTGAAATCATTTAAAATTAATATAATTATAAAATAAAACATTTATTTTGAAAATAATCTTATTATATTGTAAGGGAATCTATGACGATGTAATAATGGTGGAAAATATCCACACCCTCTGTATAAGTTAAAAAAAAATTGTACCTTAATTTTGTAGAAAAAAGTAATAAAGTACCTTGTTTGGAAAACGATGGAAATATTCATTTCAAAAAATATTAGGTCAAATAAGGGTTTAAATTACTTTAACCCATTTTAAATTAAATAGTGAAAATGTTTTGAAATACATTTTTATGAATACACAGATTTGGATGATAAAGAGGACTCGGTAGATACTTATGTAAAAACAAACTCGGATAATAAAGAGATTCTGAAATTAACTCTTACCTTGTCATTTTCCTTGGTTGAGGGTATGTTTACATCCTATAAAATAGTGAAATAGTTGTTATTAAATTATAAAATAACCATATACATAAATATTATATCATATATGATCTTCTAATATTTCTTTGTTACTAATATTTTTGAAGTATCATCGTTTTGGGTGTTAACTTATTTGTTTTCCTTTATATTCTTAGTTACGTAAGACATATTTGTTATGAATAGGATTTATTTGATTCATATACAGAATTATATTATGTTCATAAAGATTATTTTGAATCATAAAATGAATATTATTCTTCAATTATTATGATGGAGAATGAATCTCATCGCGTTCGTGGAGACGGAAATCTGCATGTACGCACGAGCAACAATATCATTATATTGATGGATAAATCATTTTTAATTGGATTGTATATCATATATACAGAATCATTAACAAGTTATATTTAATATTTACATCATTTATACTCATTATTATACCCATCCAAATTAATTAACTGTTTGAATAACAGACTACACCACGACATGGAGACAGTAAGTCATACGTACACACGTATGGTGACTTAGTCGGTTTTAGAATGGATATAATAACAAATATAGTTGTACCATATTTATAATAACATCATACTATGTATAAGGTACTGGATTTATTATTTTGGTATGGAAAAAACAATGAAATAGGAAGTGGAAGAAGAAAATAACTTGAAAGAGGGTGGTGAAATTATTACCTCAACTTCGGGTGTTTCCTTTTGAGTTGATCAAAAGGGATTTTTATGTTGGATTTATGATCAAATTAAGGCCTCTAGGGTTAAGTGGGGGAAGTTGGGAGGATATTTGGGCAGGTTTTGGCAGATCCAATTGGCTTTGGAGGTGTGAAATTAATAAATGGGGAAGTGTCCTTTTATAAGAGAGGTGAGGGTCACTTTTGGAAAAGCATAAAGTATTATTTTATAATAAAATCATTTTCGGTTTATAATCATTAAAAATGTAATATTTATAGAATAAGGTTCTGATGGTTTGAAAACCTCTCAACCAATAAGTTTTATGCAGGTTTAGGTCATCGTATTAACCGTATATTTTAGATTTAACTCTTAGATAAATAGTTTGAGATTTACCATGTCTCATTGTATTTATATATTATATGTTTAATAAACATACTATAACAAGGAAAGAGAACCCCATGTGGTTAATTATTAATATATATACCCTTATCTGAGTCATTTAATCAAAATATAAATTTTTAGGAATAATATATCAATTAATAATATAGTACTTGTTTGAAAAACTTCATTATGTCAATTTTGACACTATTTAGTATCTGATTTTTTTAAAAGCGATAAAAACATTATCACTTGGAATAAATTTATTTAAACAAACATAAAATGTAATATTAACCTAAAAAATTATTTTAATCCATTTTAAGTCTCAATATAAATTTATTTGGATATTTATAATATCATTTTTTTAATATTACATTAATAAGGTAATTACTGTATCATCTTTGTGTCACAAATAAATTAAATTATATAATGTCTATAAATTATATATAAAAAAAAATTATGTGGGGAATATTTTTATCTTTCTAATTAATACATATAGTCAAATTTATATTGTGTGAAACCCTATATTAAAAATGGATTAGTTATTAAACATTGAATTTAATTATCTTAACTCTTCTTTAAATAAAATAATAATTAATGTCCTAATCTAATCCATGTGAACCGAAGTGGATAATATTTTATTCCTAAGGTTCTTTTTGGTCGAATTATACTTATCCTATAGAATTAAGACATGTGTTTTGGTAATTATGATATCATTTTTACCCTTAATTACCATATTTAGTTTTAACTCTGGTAAATAAAAGTCAAGAGTTACTATTCACACAAAATTATTTTCATCCTATTGAACAACATTTTACTTACTGATATTAACCATATATCTTGGATTTTTTAAATTCAACTCATTGAAGTGGTAAAATTATTTTTTATTCAAATTTTCAAATGCTCTTAGTAGGTGGGTACGATACGGTAAAAAGTTTGATAAAATTTTTATATATCGAAACATATTATAAAATGACTCCAATGAATTACATTGAACTTATATAAGTAATATGTATATATTTTGAACTAAAATAAATTTAAATAAAATAAATAAATATTTAAATAAAAAGACAGTTTTAAATAATAACTCGGTGTTTTTCACTATTCATCAAAAATTGAATGTTTTCATAAAAATACCAAAAATTCACCCTAAGCTTATTCAAATATTCCGAATCCAAAAAAAAGTCCATTTTGAATGATACAATTTATAAAATTTCAAAATTTGGTTATTACTGTTCATAATGGCTAGTTTGATTGGTTGTGGTGTTTTTGAACTTGAATTTGTATACAACACAAGTTATTATATTATTCAAAAGGAAACGTATTGTGGAAGCTTGGGGTGTTACAAGGTAATTTTCAGACTGTTATACTTCATAAACCTACATGTAAATATAAGTGAAACCCCACATACCATTCAGGCCAACTTCTACAACAAATATAAAAAAATATAAATATATGAAATATAAAAGTTATATAGAATCCACAGATGGATGGTCATAGATGATCAAATCAACCCATCCTAACAAAACATTGATAATCATAAGAAAAATCAGAATAGGGATTTAGAGGGTCGAAATTTTTTTGACTAAATTCAATAGAAAGTGAGTAAATATTCAATCTACATTAAATAAAAATAATTTACCAAGAAAATTATGTGTTAAATTTATACATTTTAAATTAAATTCCCAATGAATTGATGGTGGTCAACCAAATATAACACACAGTCTTGGTCATTCTTGATGAGAACGCTGGAATCACAAAATATCCTCATTTGGAATTCCTAGAGCTTGTAAAAGGTTAAAAATATCCCTTGCCAACTAAAATATTATGCATCTACAACAACACATAGTAACCATGACATACATTATAGACATTTCCATGTTTTAGGTATGAATCTTGAAATGTAAGTCTCAACATTACAGCTTCATGGATGAATGAAATTAGTATAAAGGAAAAAAAATACAAAAACCAAAGGTTACCAAAGTCACAAAATAGGGGCCTAGGAGGAAGTAACCCATTTCAAAGGAGCTACATTATATACAATGCATCATTATTCCATACAAATATTATTTTTAAAAACAATAAAAAATCATTTATTTCTTTTGAATAATAAAATAAAAAAGGGGAGAAATATTTTGGTAGATGAACTACATTGAATTAATAGATATATAAAAATAATAATAATAATAATAATAACTCAAAAATAAAAAATTGGGTTAATCATAAAATATAATATTGGAGGGATCTATTCTGGTCACTAAACTACATAATGAGGCTTGCACGATTTGACCATGCAATAGAAAAAGTTAGATGTATTTGGACGGCCTCCACATATAAAAGGTATGTCAGTAGAAAATGTAAAAATGATGATCACCCATGTATGAATTCATGTTGTAAATCAAATATTGTTGTGCTTAGGTGAATATTGAGAACAAAACCATTCTATGGTTAAAAATAATTCATGGGGAACAACACAAAGGGAAATAATAGACATACATGGGACCTCCATGATCATCAATGGAAAATCCTTCTCAAACAACTCTTTCATATTTGATTTTACTTAAATCTATTAGAATGGGACTAGACCCTGAAGGCCCTTCACTAAATCCATGAATCTACCTTTCTTTATATAAATAATCTTGGCCCTCACAACCACAACCTCAGTTAAGAGTTGTCTACACAACTGCATCCAGTCAATCACATGTATAGGGTTTGCCCATTGAACCACCTTATTACCTTTATAATGTCATGCAGTGACCCCATGGTTGCAAATTCATAAGACAACACATAATGATTCACTGCTACACAATCCAATTGGTATACATATTGTTTGAGTACATGTGTATCAATTGCAGAGTTTTTTAAACAATGTAAATATTTTCTTACAGTTTTTTGTAAATTTAAACCATGTATGAAGTGAATCTATACTTGAGTGTTATAAAAAATTCTTTTACGTTTATAATGTTTAATTCTTCTACGTGTTTCACAATAGTAAATTCCACTTATTCCTATAATCTATAAATGATTCATAACTAAATGAGTGTATTAGACAATCTGTCAGAGTAGCCAGAACGTAACACAGCCTCGTATACTATGTCCCCACTCTTGTGATCTAGGTAATATGTCTTTACTAGTAATTGAGTTTGATTTCATTAATTATTTACATACCTTTAAGCATGGTGCACCACTATTTAATGTGATTCTAATAGCTGTCTAAACTGCTTCGATGTTTTTTTTATGATAGAATCTTGATTGGTATCATTTTATCTATTATCTTAATCAAATTAATATAATGGAATATTACATACTAATATATCCCATCAAACTCATTTAAATATCCATACACTTCTTACAATACCCATCCCAGCCGAAATAAATATTTTAATTGTTAATATACATAATAAAATCCTAACAATATGCATGAATCACTATACCTCATTTATGTTTCCTTCGAACACTCATACTATAAGTAAATGCACCAAAAAATCCACTAAGATCAAGACTCTTGTATTCTTGATATAGTCCTTAATCATATATTCTAATAGATCTATAAGAACATGTGAAAATATCATCTCCAAATTTGAGGACAAAAATAGTGTGACTGAAAATTTACTATTGATTGGTCTCAAAAAAAATTACATATGATCTATGTCGAGTCTCCATTATTAGTGGAAATTAATCATGTTTAGTATATCACCCTATTATATATTCATTTTTTATGTTCATGGTTCTTTTTTTTAATATAGGGAAACATGATTGGCACAAATAATTGATAGGAGATGAGTTTTCAATATTTCTATAAGTGGTATGAGGTGGTTCAAATGATGCGGTGATGGTTTTTTCTTTCTTATTTGATAATTATTAATCATGTCATGAAATATTAATTTAATCTAAAATAATCACACATATATTTCAACCCAAAATCACCGTCATTGAATAACCTGTCACCTACAGCTTCCCTTAATTATCAGTCAAGAAGGCAATGTCTTGTATATTCAACTTCACCTTCACCTTCATGGTACAAAAAATTCATAGATTAAATATGGTATTTCTATAACAATATACTATATAATATTTTTAGAAACTATATAAAATGAACAAGAAATGTTAAATATTTAATAATAGATATTTATTAACGAAAAAAATAGATAACTATAAATAGTTGAATAACAGTTAGAGTAATGTTTTAGAAAGTAATTTATAACTCTATAATTCAAATACTATTGAAATATATTGACAATGAACATATAAACAACCATATAACAAAAAGATAATCATTTTCAATAAAAAATAAATGTAATCAAAGGAATATATGGAGAAATGTTTTGAAATGTTTTTCAAAATTTTTATTAATGAAAAAATTATTCAAGATAAAAAAGGAAAAAAATATAAAAAATTGTTTGTAACGTTATTACTTTGTTTAAGTATATATTTAACCAATAATTCAATAATATATATCTATATATCATTAAAATTACATGCTTAAGTAATATTTTATAGTTGCCTGATTTTTTTCTAATCATTGTTAAGAAAAATTATTGACCACAAACACTTGAATGAGGGAAAATTCCATATAAGTCAAACCAATGGGATTCCAAAAGAAGGATGGGGAGCTCTCATAGGATATTATTGAAGGAGCTGATATCACCACTACTTTATAAAGGATTTCACATTTATGGTTTTCCCCATGGTGAGATGATGTCACAATTGTGGCATGAATATGGTGTTACATATATTGGAGGTTCTCACTGATAGTTAATGTATGAAATGTCACCCACATATGAGTGAAACAACTATAGAATGTATCACATGCATGTGAAATTTATTCCCCACAAAATATTAATCTCCTGTAATATAAAAATAAACATAAGATATATTCATCTTCAAAAATAATAAATGTCTTATTCTAAATAAATATTACACAATTGATAAGGATACCCATTAGTTGATTATATGAAAAAATAATAATTGAGGAAATTACATATATTTAAACAGTGTCGTTGAAGTTACATATGTAACTAGTGCATATTAACTATTAATATATAATTATCTACTATATGGAATAAATCAATAATTTAGAATGAAATATTATCATTTAGTTTATTGAAGCCTTTATATATTTCACATAATGATTCATCTCATATATTAAATTGTGAAGCCTTAAGGTTGTGAAGTCTTAAGGTTATTTGGAGCATTCTTTTCATGCAATAACTCTATATTATTCTATAAATATAGATCTTTTTATCTACAAATTTATAATAAAAACACATTTTAGCATCCGAATTTATATTGAGAGTAATGTCATATCAAATACAAAAATCCTAAATTGCGAATCATATATGAAATCATAATTCATGGAGATAAATGAATCAATTCATAGATAATGATAAAACATTAACATGGTATAAAATAGAATCTAAAACCAGAAATATGATGAACCATTGAAACCCTAATTCACTAATCAACATAAAATACAAAGCTTCACAGGTGGCGTGGAAGCACCTAACAGAGGTTGACAAATTGCAGGATCATCTGGGTGATGAACTCCCCAATCTCGATATTCAGTTATACGCTTTTCTTTATAGAAATCATCTTGATGATGAATTCTCAATATAAGTACCCACCAATTTCGTTTTCATGTATATTGAATTCTCTATTATAACGGGAGTATTGATCCCACTTCAATGTCCATAGAAAACACAAAAATAGAAATCACATAAGGGATGAAGAATAGGTGATAGGGTTTGGCGATGTGGCTACTAAAATGCATGGGGATAGCTCGAGTGGAATAGTAGGAGGATGAATTTTGGGAGGTATCAGGGGTGGAGGTGGAGATGATGATGTAGTCATAAGTGTAGTAGCATGAAAATACCTCGGAAGAGGTGGTGGAGGTGGAGGTGGAAGCAATGGAAGAGGTGGAGGCTTAGTAAGCGATTGATACCTAGGCATAGGTGGTGGAGAAGGTAAAGAAGTGGGATGAAGACCTAAAGGATTAGATTCAATGATGGGGTAGGGGAGTAAATTTGGGGGTGTGGGAGTTGAGGTGGGGGATGGGGAGGAATTTTGGGGCGGAGGGTAGAGCTGGGGGGAATTATAATCGGGAAGGGGATGAGCGGATGGAGGGGAGGGGTGGAGAAGATGTAGAGAAGGTAAGGAAAAAGTATAGGTGCAATAACAGTCAATGATGTGGAGGAAAATGATGAGGTGATTACATAGAGGCAGCAATGGTGAGGCAGAAGCAGGGATGTAGTGAAGCGAAGGAATCATGAGATGGGTTTGATGGAGAAGGGTTCTGCAGAAGGGGGAGGTGCAGGTGCAGGTGGACACTGAGGAATCCTAGTTTTGAGGGAATCGTGAGGTGGGAAGAGGGAACCTAAATATTATCGATGTTTAGATGACATGTAGAGTAAATGGAATACCTTTTATAATAGATAATAGATATTATATTATATTCATTGTTTCACGTGTTAATTTCTGAATTTTTTATTATGCTTTGACATGTAATTTTTTTTTCTCTTACCTAGATTATGATTTCAACATCTCAATTATTTAACTATTGATTGTAATATCATATATATTATTTATTAATATTTTTATATTCATCTATAATTTTTTTATAGAAAATTAAAATACAATTTTCAAGGAGATGGTGGTTGTACATATGTATTAACGTTATTTCCATTTTTTCGTATTGAATGAAATGAAATTAAATGATATATTTTTTTATAATTATAGTATAATTAATATTTATTAAATATAAAATATGTTTATTAAAACAATATTTAATAAATTCCATGTACATTTCGAGTGAATCACATCGCTTCGTGATGTCGTATTCCACCGTACTCACAAATGACATTATCGTATACTCACAAAATGGTATACATGAAGTAATGTGTAATAAAATAATTACATGAGTATAAATATATCCTAAATTTAATATATATAATATATAAATACTATGACCTTCATTATTCCCAAAATTTATAGTTTTTAATGCAATAATGAATAACATCACTCCGTGAGGCGGTAGTCCAACTTATAGAAGAATGATGATTTAATATACCATTTTTCAGTTGTGTCTAATGTTTTAGGTTTTACTATCAACATAAATAAATATCATTAATATTATTATAATGAGTTTATTATAAAATCATGATATAAAATTAATTTAAGATGTTGGAGAAGAAAATAATTTAAAAACACATTTATAAAATCATTACATCTTAATCATGTATCCTCTATAGGATTTCCCTATTACATTTATAAGATTTATTTGTGAAAAATATAAGGTTTATAAGATTGTATTAGAGAATTTTGGGAGTTATTTTTGATGGTTTTTATATGACTCAATGTGGTCTATGGGGTTTAAAGTAGGGGGAGAGTGGAAATACTTCTATAAATTGGGTGAAATAAAAACACGTAAATTTTTGAATGAGGGAATTCCACCCATGTTTTTTCAAATATATTGATGATAAATTAATGAAATAAACTATTTAAAAGAAGTTATAAGTTACATATATAGACATAATATAGGTTTTGAGAAATTTGATGACATTTGGCCCCATAATATTAATGTTTATTCCCTTGGTAAATTAGATTTTGTCTTTATAATTTTAATTATGTTTAACTTCATTGACAATTCATTTTTGAAAAAAAAATTGTTAACCATGTTAAAAAATATAAATTATTATAATTATGAATATTTATTCAATTTTTAAAAAAATCACAAAATTTTTAGATATTAATTAAACATTAATCCCTTATAGGTATAGAGAAAATGGGGTCTTAATGTTAAAATATTCCAATGTTTAATAATATATTATATCTAAATTCATTAAAAAAATGATTCAGATGAACTAAATTGGAATAATATTAGTATAATTTATCTTTTTTTAATTTAAAATCAATTAAAAATATAATTTTATAATATAAATGTTTTAGATAAATGGCAGGTTATCAATTAAAAATCCATATTCTTCACTATTTATCAAAAAATTAATTTTCTAATAATAACACCAAACATTAACCGAAAGATAATTATAACCATAATATTTAAAAAATGAATTTAATTTTTTCAAATATAATTTTTAAATTGTCAAATTGTAGTTTTAAAACCGGTTCACTATTAAAATACAATAAAATTGTCTTTAGAAATATAAGAAAAATCATTAAAATTTTACTTTTTTCTTATATAATTATTTAAATTATATTTAATGAATGTTAAAACATTTTATCTAATATATAAAATAGATTTAAATTACTATCACTAAATAATCTTAATTAATTTAATTTATTATGATTAAACATATTATTATAATAATATTTTTGTCAAATTATTTCTATTATATTATATTGGTTTTTATATTCATATATAATTAATGAGTAGAAAATAATTCAAATATATATATATCATAAGCTAGGTAATGCTATTTATAAACCCATTTTAATAACTAATAAGAAATTTTATTTTTATGTAATGTTATCATTATAATGTAAAGCATTATCTTTTACATAAGATAAGTTGTGAAAAAAATTCATTGTATTGTGTAACTTATGTTTACTTAATTTTTATGGCATTGGAAGCTATTTCATAGAATTAATTTATTATTAATGTTAAATATATCACAAATTTCTCAGATTTTTTATTACCTTATACACTATTTGTTGAGTGTCACATACACTATTCAACAAAATGTTATTCTATCTAAATTTCGTGTTGTTACATTCTCTTTACCTTAATGAAATTGATTCCTCAAAATTTAAACTTGATATCCATAATCCAGAGTTTGAATTTAAAAAATAAATTTTTTAAAAAATTTACATCAATTTTTTTTATTAAATTATCCTTTAAATAATTGATAAATGTATGTACAATTTTAATATTTACAAACATATAACTAGGTTCCTATTTAAGAGAAAAATATTTGCATGTTAAAAATATGGACATGGAGGAAATGTTTAAATAATTATATAGAGTGATTGTGTTTATTTATCACAAACAAGTGAATTATCAATGGAATATTGAGGGCCTATAATCCATAAATAAATGATGATTTGAAAATATATATGCTTTAACAAAATTTATTATATTAGTAGAATCCTTTTACAAAAAAAATCTCTAAAAGTTAAGTAAATATTTTAATGGCATAAGAATATAATAAAATATATTAACTTGACATATTTCCATTTCATTAATAAAATATTCACCATTTGGTGGTACTTTGAGAAATTTATTATTTATACCTTACACCAAAAAGGAAACCCTAAAATTATCTTTTATACATTTATAACAAAAATTCACTTATAATTGATCATATGTTTCTCAAAAGAGTGAATAATCTTCCCATCTCTCTCTATATGTTTTTTAAAACTAATTAGGTGAATATATTAATAACTAGACCAAAAAATTATAATTCCACCGGTTAATTATTAGTATTTATTCATTATATTGTTTAAGAAAATATTCAGATATTAACCAATACACTTTGAAGGCTAATGGTAGGTGGAAAATCCTTCTCTTCCTCCGATCTTAGGTTCAATATCCACCACCTCTCAAGATTCGACAAGTTATCACCATACAAGAAGGCTGTTATTTTTAAAATTTACATAAATATTGTTTCTATAAAGTTTCTTGAATAGTTTTATGGGTATCCTTGAAATGATATTAATCATTAAATATCCATTTTTACACAGGATTTTAATAGATACTATTTATTTCAACAATTCTAATAATCTTATTTGGTCGTTATTATAGTGTAACTAATGATCATAATAACCCAAAATGATATCAATTCCTTTAGACTTATTTATATAAAATGTAATGGAATTATACCTCAAATAATATTTCCCCAAAAATATATACAGTTGTGCTAAATTTATCCTAAAATGTCATTACTCATAGTAAACTCTCCTTGTACAAATACTAGAAAGAGATAATTCAGGCTTTGAATTTATGATCAACATTACACTCATACCTCATTACAGTGTCCATAACTCCTATGTTAATGAACTCCCAAATTCATTGAAAAATTAACACATTTCATTGATACATCATGATTCATTTAACCAAAATTCCATTGGTAAAATAATTATATAATTTAATTCATGAATCCCAAAACATAAATACCTCATCCATATTATTTCAAAATAGATCCTTCATTGGTCTAGGGTTTATCCATGTTCATTCATTTTCATTAAATGATCAAATATTTTATAATGGTTTGTTAAAGAATTATAATTAGTCTAAGAATATCCCCCCTGGAGTTCCATAACAGATACATAATGAGGCTCATTGTTGTGTACCAAGATTAAATTGAGTCAATATTTACATATCCATTTTAGATTTATTATCCCTAGGTACATCTATTCCGTAACTACATCCACTTTTAGTATCTATACATGGACTTATTATTGAGAACACCCCCAAAATCATAATCTTACCAAAGCATTAGAATGTTCTTTTATAATTTTTCTCAAAATATATATTAGATTTGTCTTCCCTAATCTATGGAATCCTAAATCTAGTTTATTTGGTCTCTACTTAACATGCTCTGATACCAACTGTAACAACTGTGATCCTAGACGATTAGACCTAGTTCCTTATATTATTAAATTAGCATAGATAACAGACCCAAATCTCAAAGGACTCATAATTTTAGTAGTCTTGGTAAATGAGATAAATAAATGATTCCCATATTATACATGAATACATAAATTAAAACTATTTTTTAAAATATTTCCATTCCATCAAACATTTACTAACATATTAATCATAGTAATATTCGTGGAATTCCTAGGGGAAAGGTAAAAAATAAGGGTATGTTAAAACACTCAGTAACTGGATTATTCAATGGGATAAATAATTAATCAATGGTTATAATAAACTTTTAAAGGAAAATAATTGAACTCAAGTTTCATTTACTCAATAAATAGAGAAATAATTGCATGAAGAATATGTCATGGTAAATAACTAAAATCTCATTCCTTTTAATTATTAACCTAAAATTCATAAAACGATAAATAATACACAATATGGTAAGGTAATTAATTGAAAACTAGTTCATTTAATCAATAAACAAATAATTAAATGCATTCATATATTTTTTTATACATAAAATTTCATGGATAAAAATAACTTCATCTGAATGAAGGTGTCGCATAATGATTAGATTTCATGTTTCCTAGGATCATAATATATTTACATTAAAATTATATTCACTATATGGTTTAAAAAATACCGGATAAAAACCCATTATCTTAGGATATCCCACTAATTCATCCCAAAAAATATTGATTCATCATGGGAATTTCATTAACCAGTCCTCATCCAGTGTATATAATGTCCATGTTATACCTCGTATTTAAAATAACCAATTTATCCCTTTAAAATATTCCTATAAAATATCATCATTAAGTAAATGATATAGATTTATCAATATTTAGCTAATTAATCAAATAAATTTTAATATAGATATTGTATATAAAAAGGTATATAGTTTAGGAAATATTCATATCCATGATTTATAATGTGGATATTTAAGGGAAATTTAACTTTCCCTTGTTACTAGAAAGTGAATAACTTCATGGTAATATAGTGATTATTAAAATTAATACTAGAACTGAGTTTCAATACCATACTTGTTCAAAGTATTCATAATACATATTGGTAATGAATAAGTAAGTTATCAATACAATTTATACCCTTTAGAGTATTCATAAGGGTTGTTTTTATTGATGAAATAAATATATATTCGTTAAAAATATTTTTGAGGAAAATATCTTTTCTAATTTGAAAAAAGAAATCATTGTACAATTACTTTCAAACAAAATTTATAAAAAAAATAATTTTAGATGATTTTTTAATATCAATGTATTGGTTGAATAAATGAAGGGGTTTAATTCCAAAAAAGGTAATAAGAACATTTGTTTTTCACTGAAAATGGTTATAAGACTTCCTTGTTCGGAAACAGAAAAGAATAATTTTTGGCAAAAATTTTTTAATAGAAAAATTGGTTAGCTATCTCATAATAAATAATTTTTAAAATCATAGATAAATCATTTTGTTATTATTTTTTGAAAACATGGTTTTGTAAAAAAATAGATTTCTGACAAAATAGAGAAATGAAGTCGGATATTATTAGTAAATTTTGACAATAATTTTCAGTAAAAATAGTGGAAAAGTATAACTATCACCTAAAAATGATAATTAATATTTATTGGTCAATAATATGAAATGGTTTAAAAAAATGAATACATATTTTATTTCAATCTAATGTTATGAATATAAACTCTTTTTTATAATGAGATTGGGAAATAAACCCTTTAGAAAGACAATAACATTGATCTGTGAATTATTCAATGAATAGATTATGTGTATCATATATAAATCCACATAAATAAAAGTTGATATATAACATTATATAATATAAATGTAATATATTAATAATATGTTAATGTTGATGACATTGCAGAAGTAATATAACCCAGTGAAATGAAATTGAGTAATTCAAATCTTTACCAAACTATATCATATAATTAGAATCAACATATATGAATAATTCAAATTGAATTATAAGATACCATAAAGAAATAACAAATCAATATATTCACTATAAATGGGTAGTATATATTCCACATAAACATAAATTGGTTCATAACATTACAATACGCCTCAATGAAATGAAAGTGGGATAAAATCACGTACCTTACACTTCCTTATGGTTGAAAGCTATTTATAATCCTATATATTTGATTTAATAATGTTATTTACATATACCATAAACATATTAATATTTTCAAAATCATATATGATCCACTTATAACATCATATCACCCATTTGTTAATAATATTTAATTATTTTCTTTGTTTTGGGTAATAATTACCTTGTTTTTCGAGTATATTTTGAATTTTCTTGTTATTCTTACCTAGATAATAATTTACCCACATAAATAGTTTAAAAAATTAATCAAATATATTATATATTCATAATATATTCATTAACATTTGTTTTTAATATTTTGTGAAAGGAAATGAAATACATCATTCATGGAGATCGTAGGCCATACATATGCATGAATACTATTTACATCTTCCAATCATATTGATTAAATGTAATGTAAATGATATATATATATATATTCTAATTATATTATAAATGTTATGTGATATCTATGAAATATTTTTATTAAGATCATTTTTACGAAATACCAGTTATTATGGGAACAAATCACCTCAGATCGCAAGGCAATACTCTGTCATACACAAGAATGTTGTTATCGTATTCCCACAAAATAAAAATCATGAAGTTATAGGTTATTAAATAATTAAATATCAAAGGAATATATCACCAATTTTATATATATCATATATAAATATTTTTTACATCATTATTCGTAACCTAGAACTGTGGTAATGAGAAAATTAATGACATTAGTTTGTGAGGTGGTAGTCCACCGTATACACGAATGATTATTTTATAACCCATTTTATGGGAGTGTGTAAATATGTTGGTCATACCCTTGAAATAAAAACATATATATAGATTTATTATAATATGGTTGTTATATAATCATTAACAGAAATTAATTTAAGTATTCTGAAATGAAAATAAATTAGAAAACCATTTAGGAAAACATTTCCTCTTTTTTAGGTATCCACCTTCGGTTTGCACGAATACCATCCTAAGTTGGTTCAATGAAAAATATAAAGCTTCTAGAATGATTTTATTGAATATATGGAGTGATTTCATTTATTATTGTCTAATCCAATGTGTTTTTAGTAGTGTAAAGAATGGGGAGAAGGAAAGACCTTTATAAGTGGGGTGAGTGGAAAACATGTAAATTTTTCAAATAGATAACTAAACACACATTTATTCAAGTAAATTAGATCAAAAAACAAACCATAATAAAATTTAGAAGTAATATAGTCGATATATTTCAATAACATGTATTTGGACAAGTTTATAGGTCTTTTTTTTCAAATATTAATGTTCTATCCCTTAAGAGGCTCGGTTTTCTCAAAATCATTGTATTTATTTTTAAATGATTTGAAAAAGTATTTCTATAAAATTTATTTTAAACATATTAGATATTAGATATTATTATTATTATTATTAAGGAATTCATTTTGAAAAAATACTATTATCAATGTGGTAGAAATTAATATAATATTAATCCCACAAACATGTTGAGAAAATGAGTTCTTAATGTGAAATTTTATAAAATTAACTATGTTTTATATCTATGTTATATAATGATGGTCCTAATCACATATATGGGATTAATTTATATATAATTAATTAATTTTTACTATAAAAAATTTCAAAATATAATTTATTGTTATAAATTATTTATATGAACGGTTAGTTTATATTAAAAATTCAATACTATTTAATATACATAAAAAGATGAAATTTCTCAGAAAAATTTCAAAAAATAATACTACTAAAGTTTTTAAGATAATATGTTTAAAATTTTTTATATTTTTTAAAAATAAAATAGATATAAATTTTCAAAAAAAAAATTTAAAATAAATGTGCTATTAAAGGGTAGAAAACTACCATTAGGAAAATATATCTTTTTATGTATAAAATTGGTTTTTTTATTATCTTATGCTGATAAAATATATTGGGTGAATGTTAATTTTTTTAAATATATAATATATAAATTTCATTAATATAATTCACTAATATAAATAAATTTATATTATTAGGATGAAACACTTTATAATAATATTTTTATTAAGAAAACATTTACCTTATATTCAATTGGTTTTTATAATCATTACTAATTAATTGGTAACCAATGAATTCAACCATATATTTCAAAAGTTAGTTAATCTTATTTATAACCCTCAATTTAATAACTATGAGTTAAATTTAGTTTCTAATTATATTAATATTATTCACTAATACATAGTCTTACTTGTAAAACAAGATATTGAAGAATGTCTTTATTGAATATAAAATAAGCTTACTTAGTGTTCTGTGCATTAAAATATATATCAAATATTTATTTTCATTATAATAGAAAAAACATCCTAATGTATCAAGATGATATATTACCTTCTATTCTTGGTGTTTTTTCATACACGCTATTGAATAAAATGTTATTAATTCATAATTTATTGGTGTTATAATGAATATTATAGAAAATATAAATTATATGAATTTATTATTCAATTTATGGAAAATTGAATATTAGTAAATTATTTCGCAAATTTTCTTCCAAAATTTTTCATGAAGTTATTTTTCATATTTTTCTCAATATATATTTTTTATATTTATATGAATTATATCAGATGAAAAAAATTTATTTATCATTTATATAATAATTATTAAAAAAATCTTTGTTTTTTTAACGGGAATCTAAAAAAAAATTTAAGGAAACATTTTTTTTCACACACTTCTTTTTGAAAAATATAAATTATGAAAATTTCCTTAAATTAAAAAAACCATTCAAACATTGGGAGGATAATTTTTTTTACTAAAGGATGTAAAATTTATTTAAAAATCAATGTGATTAAATTAAATCAATATATTCATTAATGTTATCAATGTTTTAAAAAAATTAGAGAACATCATAAATAATAAAATATTTATACTTTCATCTAATTATATAGTCGTATTATTTTCTATTATTCTTATTTTTCCATTATTATGTTTGTGTTCTTCACATATGGTCAATTTTTTATTCATTAAATCAACTAATTTGTTTTAAAAACCATGAATCGCTTCATTTAATATTTTATCTAACATTTTTTTCTTATATTTGGTGATGTGGTTTTTGAAACCAAACATTTATTTAAAGATAACCTAGGGTTTAATAGAATACTGATTGTACATATTTATAGAAATATGATAAACTATATAATTATGCAATACCCAAACTATAATGTTTTCATCAAAACACAATATCCTAAATAGTATGATTCTAATTACATTCACATATATTTTCAAACATTACACTGGTCTTGAATCAACCCATTAATGGGATAGAAATACCATTATATTATTCAATGATGGACAGTAATTTATTGACAAGGTCATTGTAACTAACATGAGATATGCATAGTTTTACCATTATAGGATTTTTTGAAAAGAGAGGTTCACATAATAGATCATTCATAATTATATTAATATAAAATTATTATTCAATTTAAATTATCTTGAATAATTTATCCTATTATTTATTAGTATAATTTAGAGTGGTTTACTTTTTGAATATTTTTATAAACCATACAGTTGAGATTTCTTCATTTAAAAAGATTATTGACTATTATATTTTAAACCTTTTAATGAATTTACCAATTAAACTAGATGAAAAAATAACGCAGATATTAAGTTATAAGGTCATACCAATATACTTGTCATAGTAATGAAATTATTGAAATACATATCAATGTAATAGGCAAACCATGATTTGGGTTATTGAGTGGGAAATAAAAATCAGGATTATTGAGGGATTATATTTTAATGACTGTAGATCCAATACTCTTTCTTTGAGAAGCACATACCTTTAAATGTATTGACTACCAATAATACAACATATCAAGTATACAAAAATTAGTTCCATTTTTGTTTAATATTTTTCTTTATTATTATTTCATTTATAGTACTATTTATTTTTTTATCCAAGCCTTAATGGTTATTTTTTAATCATATGAGATATTATTTCACAGATTAAAATTGAATTAATTATTTATTAATTTCATGAAATATGGTTAGTTTAAATATTGGATGTGTTAATGATTTTATCTATATTTTTTTGTATTAAAATAGCTTTTATATTTTCTCTATTCACAACATTTTCATTATTAATTTTGAAATACTGATACCAAAATATTATTAATCTTGTTTTGAATTGATATTTTTGGGTTTTATCTATTATTATTAGTATCAATATATATATAGGAGGATTAAAAACTATTATTTTGTATACTAATATTCACCCACTTCTTGTACTGTAATTTTCATAACTATTACAATCCTATAATAATGAAATTCAAAATTTTAACCCCTTATAATATCCTTCAGATTTGGAATGTTTTTCTTCCATTCTACTTATATAAATAATTAATAATTAACACTGATGTTTTTACATTTAATCCCATATTTTTAAATTTTGAATTCATAGATATAGATATATTTTCCTTCTCTAATCCTTTTACATTTCAACAAATATTATATATATATATATATCAAACATAAATTTTAAATAAATATATATATTATTATAATTTGACCAATAAAATGTATTTCAAAATATTAGTTATATAATCATGTAAAAAAATCTTCAACTACCTTTATTCTAAAAAAACTAAATGGATTAAATTGTAATTTTTGGTAAATATAGTAAATTAATAAATCTTAACAGGATTTTTAAGGAGGTTTGTTGATATCATAATCGTAGAAATCATGTAACTAGATTATTCAAAAAAAATAATCATTATATGTTATATATGTCATAGGTAAATATTAAATACATTAAGAATGAATTTTATATAAAAAAACATAACTAGGATTTGAAATGTAGAGAAATTTCTATGACTTAAAAAACATCACTGAAAAATTAATCACAAAATAAAAATTTATCAAAAAATAAATGTGATCAATGAGAACCATTCAATTTTAAGCTATTTCAAATAATTTAACCATTTACAAAACATATTTGGGAATTTCAAATAAATAAATTCTATTTCATTTTTCATGCGAAAAAAAAACCATTAAATCATAATTAATTATTTAAAAAATATTCATGGATATAAATATTCAAAATTAATCTCTTTTATCTAATTATGACGATTCAAAATTCAACTATAATTGTTATAATATTCCATAAAAG
Organism: Viscum album; assembly: GCA_963277665.1. Lineage (NCBI taxonomy): Eukaryota > Viridiplantae > Streptophyta > Magnoliopsida > Santalales > Viscaceae > Viscum > Viscum album. Next base: position 739,513,315 of record OY728165.1, read on the forward strand.
TGTCAAAATTAATAATCAAGATTCTTTCACCATGACACCACCGTGGATTCTTTGATATTCAGTCATCATCAACTTGTGGTTTGATTATAATGGTTGATAAATCCACCATGGCCACTATGATCACATGTTATCACAAGTATTGATCAAATATCTATTCTCTATATTATATAATCTGATAATTGATGAGGGAATAAAAATAGAACAAACATGATGACGGGTAGAATGGGAATTTATGTTTTCAATTCATTGTCAATATTCTTTTTATTTAGATATTTGAAAATAATTAATCTATAACTGAATACACAAACATATATCTATGAAATCCCTGTTGTGAAAAATATCATTATATAAACAATTGTGTGGTTATAATTTCCTTACATTGATTCATTAACGATATATAATTTTATTCTCATTACCAATATATATCTATTATTAAAAACATTAAAAATCCCAAAAAAAACCAACCTTCATGGAAAATATAAAAATTTCATCCCATTGGTATACCCCACTTTCTGTGAATAATATAATATATCTAAAAATTTTCAAGGGTCATTTACTATGAAAAAAATATCTATTTTAGAATTTTCATGGATTTGAGTCTTTAAAAATTCAAAAATTAGAGGAGTCTCTCAAGAATAAAAACAAAAGTCTATATATAAGACAAAAAATTTAGAAATTTATTCCCTTTAATGTATAAACCAATATCTATTACACAATTAATATTATACGACAACCTTGTGTGGATAGATATTGAATACTCACATTCATATCACCAAACATTAGTATATTATTATATTAGAGCTCGATTCACAACCACATATGGAATGGAAGTATTCTTTCACCATACCAAAATAAAATTATTTCATAATACTTTACATCAAATCATGATATATTTGTTCAATTATTTTTCCAAATGTGTACATCATTAAAATAATAAGTTAACATTATAATAATTTTGAAAAGCCTCTACAATCAATCATTTATTTTCTCAAAAATTTCATCCAACTATATGTGATGAAAACAATTACAAAAGACTAACATCCTCATTGATTAGATTCTTTATGTAAGGAATTATCCCACCAAATCATTTTTATTCAAAAAATTCAAGAGCTATCTAGATAGATTTCATATGGGAATAAATTATTTCCATTATGCTACACTTTATACTGTAACCATGTTGATTCTATACTGACTTTAGAAGAACTACATGGTATATTATACTTTATTGAATTGTTTTACTCCAATATCTATCTCTTATATGGTTTGTTCATGTATGTAACTAGATCAAGGATCAATGATAACATGGGACTTCAAATATACTTTTTCCAAATAAATTATATGGAACCGGATGTATGTACCATGTTACATAAACTATATCATATGAATACCCATAAACTACCAATTTTTGTTTATTTTACTCCTTTCAAAATTCATTTGAAGAACACATTACAAAATGCCACCATACTCTTCAACTATGGAATAATTTACCATCGCTAATCAGTGATCCACTTCACCAATATCTGAATTACATTCACTTAAATTCATTGATAAAAATTCTCTATTTCACATTCCAAAACCCCAGTGTCCAAAACCACAACAAACTATGAAATCATTATCCACTGTAAAAAAAAATTTTGAACATAAGCTAAATTTCTAAAAAGTACTTTTATAAATACTATAAAATATATAATCATCAATATTTTTTTATTTTTTCAAAATGTGTAACATGATTTTAAATTTTACAATAAATGGAAGTCATTTTCTTCTTGTTAGAGTTTATAAAACCTTCCACAACTCTATTTTAATGTGTTTTAATCATGTCTCTAATATATTTTTAATTCATTACTCCTCTAAACTTATACTAAAATATTAAATATTCATTAATAACTATGAAACTTATGATTTACTTGACTATAAAAATCATTTTATTTATCACTCAATATCATTTAATTATAGTTATACTAACAGCCATTTTAGTCACGTTAAACCTGATAGGGTTAAAAAATTTAGAAAATTAAAAACACAAATAAAAAATTCCCTAAACTCTATTTTATTATAAGAAATGATAGTGCACGTTCAAATCCATTGAGACAAGATTGGAAAAAATAATAATGTATTAATAAAGTCATAATAAGTATTATATATAAAAATATAGTAATTAAATTAATGAAAATGATGATGGATTTTTTTTATTCCATGATTATAGAAAAGGAGGGAGGGGTAGAAATGAGTCTACATTTATGGATTAAAAAAGTATGAAATTATCAATTTAAAACCATGAATTTTTTGGAATTAGTTATTTTTATATCTAATGGTCATTATGAATATTATATATCTTAAAATATACTTTTTCTTAAATTCTGATATATAAGATTATTATTGAATTGTACGAAATAAAATATTTAATCATAGAAAAATTAGTGTCCTACTATTCATGGGTGATGTATAAGCATCACAGGTCAAAATAAAAAAAATATTAAATATTAGAATTTAATAGTCATCCTAAAGTAATGATAGAAACTAAATCAAACTTCCTCAACCATCATGAAATGTTCATGAAAAATGAATTCAAGAATATATTGTAGTAATGAACTAATGAAAAAAACCAACATGATTTAAAATTGAAATTTTATATAACTTTCAATCTTGCATTATGTGGCAAAATTTCTTCCACCTCTTGCTATAAATGAATGACTAGGAAAATAACATCACTATTATAATAATCAGAACAGTTCGGAAGCCCTGTACCATCTTCATTATATTACTTTACGAACAAATGAATCATGGAAGAAAGTAGTGTATGTTTATATATTGTTATAAATAGAATATCATGTATAATTGAAGTAGTAAAAACTAATTTATTCTAATATTATTGGATCAATACTGGTGCTCATTTTTCAACTATGTCATTAATGCTGAGTTTTCAATGAATTCCATGTAACTCTAGTGATATGTTATTGTTCTAAGAATGATTTTACATTTAATATATGTGTCACACTTGGAATGTTTGGTGTACCCTTATGAATATTCTTTTTCATGGATTTTCATAACAACTTCAGTTAGATTCATGCGCTGAATTATATTTTGGATGTGCATTTCCTTTTTCTATAAATTTGAAAAAAAATTACCTATTTCTTTAATTCTTTCCACATAATCATTTCATGGTCATCCTTGGTTTCAGAAATTAATCTTTTAGTTTAGTTATCGTTATTTTTGGATCATTTTATAGTTTTCCTATATACTTTAATCTATCCAAAGTTGAAAAAAATATTAGGCATATGATAATGAATTATAAATTAAAATCCTTATTTCAATATATTTTAATAGTAAAAAGAATGCATGAAATATCAATAAAAATCCCCCTTACTATACTTCATTCATATCCTAATGAATGAAATATCAATATACTATATATTATTCTCAACCAACTGTGATTTAAAGGAGAGTCAAATAAAATATGTGATTAATTTGGGTAGTAAATATTCAATAATAACATAAAAAAATTAATTGACTCTTCACATTTCAAATAAATGAATAAATAAATAATTTTAATATATTTATATTTAAATAAAAATTATTTTTATTTAATTAATTTCTATTTCTCAAATAATTATTAGTATAAATGCCTATTTTTATATACCTAAATTTTAATTTTCCCACACATCATCAGGGTACATTAGTGATTGATAATCAGCACATTATCCAATCTTTATCCCTACCATGGGATCAAAATACCTCAAATTTTTCTACCACATAGTGAAAAAATCAAATACAATCATGAGGGATTCACTACAGGTACCAATTACTATGTGGCATAGGGAATGTAGGTAAATGAGTTAAAAAAACACAAAAAGGAGGTTATATCTATCTAAAGTTTTATTATATTGAAAACAATGATCAATGGAAAATATATACATCGAAAAAATCATTTCCCCATACCAAAACAGTATCAGTCCATCCTTAAAAAATTAATTAATCTTGAGTAAAGTCAAGAATTTGTAATTGATGATCTTTTTAAGTTTAGAGTTTTAAAGAATAAGGACATAACTAATACATTACATCTCATATATTACAAAGTAGACACATTCTACTCTAACCATTTTCCACAAAAATAAATCTAATTAAATAAAACAATAATTATTTTCATAATATAAATGTTCTTTAATTATTAATTTCACTTACCCTTACTTATAAACAGTGAAAAACTATTCTAAAACATGGGATGAGTATAAAAATATCATTAACGGTTAAAAATGAGGAAAGAAAACATTAGTCCATAAATACATACAAATAAAGGAAATCACACTCTTGAAACATAAAACATAATCTCTTTAACATACCGCATGAAATCATAAGATTTATGAATTACACATAGAAATAATAAATCTTAAATATAAATTGTGGCATCCGTAACATACTTACATTGTATCTTTCACAGCTACATAAGGAGTTCCATTTGAAATACCCATAATAGTATATTCCATATATCTCTTAAGAGAAACATTAATATTTACCTTCATCATGTTACCAAATTCATTGGATTTCTATCTTGGGCTCACCTGCCCTTTGTTTACCACATAACCACCATTATTTATAAACAATGCCCACGAATAATAACATAATCACAACACACACACAAAATAAAGAATAGATAATTATTCCATATTCCAATAAAAATATAAAATTTCAATATATTGACATAATAAATAATTTCTCAAAAACATTTTCAATACCAAAATATATGAAATGTGTATTTGGTAGTTATTTTTTTCTTATTTAAAATGTTTCATATTGTTAAGGAATACAGATATCAAATAACACTCGTGGTGTCAGAAAGGTCGTTGTCATTGCATACTTTAAAAAGAAACATTCATTTTGGTCTTTCGAAAAACGCTTCGTAGAAAAACACTTCGTAGAAAAATATTCCCTTTGAATGAAATTAAAAGTCATAGTTTTTTATAAACCATAGAAGAGAAAAACATGTATAAATCAAAATATTCCTCAATGAAAGGAGAATGAGACGAAGTCCCTTTTATTGAGTTTAACTCATCATGTATGTTATTTTTTCTTCCTGAATAACATAAATAATTTAATTTATAATTTATTCAGAAATTTTTTCATTTTTATTATTCATTGTATTTCACTTTTTACCTCATTATGAACATTACATAATTATTTAAGTTAATATCGATCATTTTGTCGATATGTGGTTCTAGAGTCAAAAATGATCTTATTATATTTACAAATTGTCTATGAGGTAAGAAGTACATTACCACCAAAATGATATTCATGATTTATATATCATATATATCATATATATCTAGTATATATATGTTTTTATAATATTACATAACATTTGGAGATACTAAATGAAATGCATTGTTCATAGAGACGGCAAGACGTATGTACGCATGAATGTTACTTTCATTTATTTTTTATATTTAATGTAATGAAAACTAAAATATACATAGGTATAATATAATTATATTATAATATAATATTATATATACATTAAATATGTTCTTTAAATCCATACTTTATACATTCCATGAATAGCATATGCGAGTCATATAACATTGAGGGGGCTGTAGTCCGCATTTCCTCCAATGAAATTACAATATTTACACATTATGGAAAACATAAAGGTATGTTATAAATAATAAAAATAGAATAAAAAGGAAAAAATAAATATAATATATGACATATATAAATATAGTGACATCTTTATCTCCACCATGAGAGGTAGTAGGAGAAAATTAAACCATCATCGTTTCATGAGGCAATAGTTCACCGTACCCAGAAACAATATGTTCACATCCCTTAAATAGAGGTTTGTGTAAGTATATATATAATACATCAAATAAAAATATATTATTATATTTAATATACTGGTATTTTTATAAAATAATGTAATTTTGGGAATTAGGGGGTTTGGGATGGAAAATAAATGAAAGAAGCTTGATAGAAAATAGTTCCTCAAATAGTGTAAAACCTTATGATTATGCTAAAAGGATATTTTGGATTTCCTTCTTCCCAAGAATTGGATTATATGAAGAATATAGGGATTTTTGGAGCTTATTTGGGAGTATTATAGATGATAAATGAGGTTTGACAGGTGTGAGTAAGGGTTAAAGTTGATTCCCTTTTATAAAATGGAGGACAGGAACTTTAAGAAAGTTTGAAAGATTATTTCATTATAAACATAATTTCAATTTTATAAAAGCCTAAAACTCATTTAATTCCAATGTAATATGATTATTCTTTGAAATACACTCAATCGATAGTTTTTATACCGGTTTTGTTTCAAATTTATCTTTATCTTTTAGCTTTAACCCATAGTTAACTTATTTGACTCTTACCATGTCTTCTTGTATATTCATAAAATATAGTTAATATATTTACGATAAAAATCCTATAGAACCTAAATTGGTTCATTAATGAAATTTTAAGCCTTATCTTAGTCATTTGGCTAAATCATATATTTTTAGGATTGTTATATCATTTAATAAAATATTATTTGTCTTAGAAACTCATTGTGGTTAATTATTATACTATTCATATCATGACTTTTTTAAAATCAATAACCACATGATTCATTAGATAACAGTTAATTAATTCAAATATTAAAAGTCCTAATAATCATAATAATTTTTTTATAGTAGAAAATTTTTCAAAATAAATTTATTTTAAAATTTATAATCTCGTTTATATAAATCATTCATTAATAACAGAATCACTACTTTATCATTGTGTAAAAAATAAATTTATTTATATGGTGTCTAAAAATTTAAAATAAAATAATATGATTTAAGAAATATTTTTATATTTCTAATTACTATTTATAGTTGAAGAGATAACTTATATAACCCCAAATAAAAAATATTTTAGAAAAGGATACATGTTTAGGTTGTATTTTCCTTAACATTAAATTTAAAAGTAATTAAATGTCATTTTCAATAAAAAGTGGCTCTATGGGGTCCCCACATCAACCCTAGGAAGACCATAGTCACACATATTTAATAAAATAGTATTATAACACACTTTAGGGTAGTTTAATATTATTAAAATATAATTTTTACCCTTATTTACCAAATTTACCCTTTAACCATGGTTAAAAAATTTACTGATGTTACTATTCATAATTTCTAAAAATAAAAGGTATCTATTGACACAATTTATACGTCCCTATTCCAAATATTTAATCAATTTTTTTAAATTCAAAACACAGAAGTTTCAGAAATTAAATTAAAATTAACTTTCATTGTCAAAACCAAAAAATGTGTTTTTAAAAAGTAAAAACTACTAAAATATTACCATGTGTTTATGTCCAATTTCATAGTGAAAATACCTCTAATGACCAAATTTGAATTAAATGATAAATTTATAATCTAATTACACATTAAAAAAATTAAAATTATAATCAATCTATATAAATAAATTAGATGGAATGGATGTTTTGAATTAAGGTACATTATTTTCACTATTCATTAAAAAAATTATCATTATTCGAAAAATTCTAAAATTTCATCAAAAGTAAATTTTGATGTCCCAGTTCTATAGAATAAATTTATTTTTCCAAATATAACATAACAAAGTGACAAATAAAACATTTAATATGGCTTTGTCACCAAATATTTGTAATACTACCTTTTAAAAATAATAGAGTATTTATGCTTAAAATTGGATTCATTCTCCTTTTAAGGTCAAAATTTTATTAAATAAATGAAAATAAATTTAACCAACATTTTTAATCATAATATGGTTAGTTATTTTCATTATCTTTAATACCAAGGCTAGACATTAACTACCATTTAAATTAATAATACTATATTATTATTATTTTTTCAGAATGATTCAGCCTTGTGTGTAACATAGTATTTCATAAAAAACCCATTATTGTCTGTCAGGTACACCACCAAACATAACATCCCATTTAAAGTAAAATTAATATTTAATTCAAAAATATTAATAAATATAAATTTTTCATATTCTTAATTTAACTGGGATGTTACATTTGTCCCCCCTTTTAGATATTGTGTATTTACAATTTTATTCACTAATAAAATAAATGGGGGTGTGTATCCCTCTTTGCATTTTTCAGATTCCCATGTTTCCTCTTCAATAATATGGATTTTCCAAAAAAACCATTATCTAATTAATTATTTTCTTTTGCAACACTTTCTCTCTTCAGTGAACAATTTTGACTGGTTGTTCCTCATTAGAAGGATTCTCTTCTAACTGAACGACATCTAGAATTAAAACAAGAGATGGATCTGAAATGTATACTTTCTCAACATTGAATCATGAAAAATATTAAGTATCTTGGATAAACATATAATTAAATACACTATGTAGGAAAATAATCCAACATACACTTGTATTTCATAGGATCCAATGAACCTCAGACTCAACTTTACCTTTTTACCAAAACGCATCACACTTTTCCATGGAGAAACATTGAGAAAGATATGATCATCTAACTCAAAAGAATGATTCTTCTTTCAGTTATCCTTATAACTTTTATACCTTCTCTGATCTATTATCATGTCCTTATAAATCAACTGAACTTTTTTCCATCCCTTATACCAATTCTGTTCTCATCAACTTCCTTTCACTTACCTCATCCCAAAAAGCTGGAGTTCGAGACGTATTTCAATATAATTCTATAAATGGTGCCATCTGTATATGCTAATGAAAACTACTATTATAAAAAACTCGACCAAATAAATATGTTGGTCCTAAATTCAATGCTAAATCTTTGAACAAGCGTGTATCATATCTTCCTTGTTCTGAATTATTTGTTTTTCATCCCATCTGATTGTGGACGAATAGTTGTACTAAAATTTAATTCAGTACCCAATGACTTCTGAAGGCCCTTCAAAAAGTTAGATTTGAACCTAGGATCCCAATCAAATAAAGTGGAGAGGGGGAATCCATGTAACTATAATATCTCTTTAATATACAATTTTGAGAGTTTATCTAGAAACTAAGTATCTCTAATAGGAAGAAAATGATCATATTTAGTCAATCGATCAACAGTAACCCAGATTACATTATTCCCTCTAGAGGTATTTGGTAATTCCACTAAGAAATCAATGGATACATCTTCATATTCACACTATGGAATTTTCAAAGTTAGAAGAATCCCTTTTGGTAAATATCATTATGCTTTAACCTACTGACAAGTCAAACACATCATAGTAAAGTCAGCAATATCTCTTCTCATTCTATTCCACCATTAGTACCTCTAATTATCTCAGTAAATTTTTGAATGGTCAGGATGAACTACAAATGGTGAACTATAAGTTAAAAAACAGCTCCTTATTCAACTTTGAGTCATTAGGAACACATAATCTCTTTAAAAATTTCAAAAAACAATCTTTATCAATGTTAAATTTAGTTAACATACCCTTCAAAACTAATTCTCCCTTTTTCTACTACTCACTATCTCCTTTCTATGCTTTCTTTATTCTGTCTGTAGAGACAATATCACTTCCACCTAAATCAAAACTAAGGAATTACCAAAACTAAAAACTTCCACTAAAAAACTCATAACATTGAAAACCAAAGGATCTCATTCCAAATATACCTTGGTTAATGTAACAGTACTCTTTCGACTCAGAGTTTCACCCACTTTATTTTCCTTTCCTGGATGGTAATATATCATGAAATAATAATACTTAATTAATTCAAGTCTTCTTCTCGGTCTCATGTTTAATTCCTTCAGAGTGAATATATACCTCAAAATTTTGGGATCAGTATATATTTCACACTTTACAACATGCAAATTATGCCTCCAATTTTATAATGAAAAAACAATATTAGCTATTTCCAAATAATGTGTATGTAAATTTATCTCATGAGGATTCAACTAACGTGAAGAATAATCAATTAACTGATAATTGGGAAAAAGGACACATCTAAGTCCTTTCATTGAAGCATCACTATAAATAAAAAATTCACTATTTATGGAAGGTAGTGCCAACAGTGGAGCATTCACTAGTCTTATTTTCATTTCTTGAAAATATTCATCACATTCTTTTTTCCAGATAAACATAACCCCTTTTCATGTTGATTTAGTCAGTGGGCAATATAACCATGCAAAGTTTTCAACAAACCTCTAATAATGACCTTATAAACCAAGAAAATTGTGAATATCACTTATATTTGTGGGTCTTTTCCATTCTTCAAAAACATTTTCTTTTCCATGATCAATAGTTATTTAATTTTTAAAAATAATGTAACCAAGGAATGAAATTTTTTCCAACCAAAATTCACTCTTTATAAACATTGCATATAATTGTTTAAGGTTTTCAAGGAAACCCTTATATAACTTTTATGCTCCTATTCAGTTTTATAATGTACCAAAATGTCATCAATTAACACAACCACCATTTATTACCTGAGTCAACTGATCTATAACTGCAAAAAACTATTCAATTCTGATTATGACCATCTCAGGATGCTGATTTAGAAGTTCATTTCCCTATGTATGCTTTTCCATTATTTCTTCCCAGTTTCCTCTTTGAAAAATCATTCTGAACACATACCTATCTTAGATGAAGCAACATGGTAATATTCAAATTTTATTTCATTTCAATCTTACCATTGAGTAAAAATAATTTATGGATATTAATTTAACAATATACTAACTCATAAATTTGTCAAAATTGACCTCTGATACCAACTACAAGGCCATGACCTTAAACCATTACTTAATCTTGAGTAATTTCTTGGATTTGACATTGATGATCTTTTTAGGTTTATAGTTTAAGATAATTAAGCCATAACTATTACATTCAATCTCAAATATTTCAAAATAGACGCATTCTACTCTAACCATTTTTTCACTACAATAAAACTCATTAAATAAAACAAGAATTATTTTCTTGATATAAATTGTCTTGAATTATTAATCTCTTTTATGATGCCTTATACACCATTTAAAACATTTCAAAAACATGGGATGTGCAGAAAAATCTTCATAAGGGTTAAAATTAAAAAAAACAAATTATTAGTCCATCAATACATAAAAATAAATGAAATAATGCTCATCAATAATAAAACATAATATCCTTATCAAACCACTTGAAATCATAAGATTTATGAATAACACATTGAATTCATAAATAAAAATGTTAACTTGTGGAATCCATAACATACATACACTGTAGCTTTCACAGCTACATAGGGAGTTACATTTTGAATTTCTATCATGGTATATTCCATAAATCTTTTTAGAGAAACATTAACATTTTCTTTTGTCATGTTACCCAATGAATTGGATATATATATCAGGCTCACCCGACCTAGTATTATCATGGAACCGCCCATATATGTAAACAATTTCAAAGAACCATAACATAATAATAAAAAATAAAATAAGCATAAAAAGATGACGTTTCTACATTCCAATCAAAATATAACATCTAAAGATATTGAAATAATAAATACATTCTCAAAACCATTTTCAATGCCAAAATACATAAAAATGGTATTTGTTATTTGTTTTCTTTTTAAAAAAATGTTATGGCTTATTGAGGAATCCATATAACATATAATGCATGTGGCAGTGGAAAGGTCATTATCATCGCGTACATTGAGAATAAGCACTTATTTTTATGTTTAGTAAAACTCTTCGTAGAAAAAGATTCCCTTTTAATGAAATTAAAATTAAAAGGGCTTTATACACCATATAAAACAAAGTAATGTATAAATTAAAATCTAACACAATGAAAGGAGATTGAGATGAAGTCCCTTACATTGAGTCTGACTCATCACATATGTTCTATGTTCTTCCTGAATAATGAACCAAAGTGAATTTTAATAGATTCAAAACCTTTTTATTGTTTATTATTCCCTTCATATAACTTGTCACCTATTTATAAACATTACATAATTATTTAAGTTAATATCTGCCATTTTGTGGATATTTGGTACTATAGTAAAAAATGATCTTCTTATTATTACAAGTTTTCCATGAGGTCAAAATTCCAGTATATCAATAATGATATTCATGATTTAGATATCATATATATCATATATATCTATTATATATATGTATATAAAATATTACAGAACATTGGGACAAAAGAAATGAAATGCACTATTCACGGAGACAGTAAGTCGAACGTACGCATAAACACTATTTTCATTTCATTTACATATTTAATGTAATGAAAAATAAATTGTACATAAGTATATTACAAATTTAATATGATATAGTATTATATATATGTTGCATATGATCATTAATTACATCCTTTATATGTTCCATGTATGGCATTAATGAGTCATATCACTTTGATGGGACGGTAGTCCGCACTTACTCTAATGAAATTATCGTATTTAGACATTATAGAAAGAATGAAAATGATTTAAATAATAAAAGAATAGAAGAATGAGACATAATTAATATAATATATATCAAATATAAATACACTTCAATCTTAATGGTCTCTATGAGTGGCGTTAAGAGATAATTGAACAATCATCCTTTCATGAGGTCGTAGATCGTCTTTCAGATAAACAATATGTTTGAATCCAATAGATGGAGTTTTGTTTAAGTTTAGATATAATAATTATCATAATCACATTCTATTATATTTAATATATTTATTTTGTTATTAATTAATAGAATAAATAGATTTAAGGTGCTCAGAGAAGGAAAATAAATGAATGAAGCATGAGAGAAAAAATTATCTCAAATCAGGTAACTCCTTTTCATTTAAGCTAAAAGGATTTATTTAATTTTATTATATACAATGTGAAGCTTCTAGAAAAAATAGATGGATGTTTGGAGCTATTTTGGGTAGAGTTTGGGTGCGCCAAGTGGCTTGATAGGTCTGAGTAAGGGTATAATGTGATACCCTTTTATAAGAGGGAGCAGGGGTACTTTAGGAAAGTTTCAAAGATTATTTTATAATATACTGAATTTATATTTTAAAAAGGTCCAAACCATTTAATTCTAATATAATATGAGAATTTTTCGAAATAATCTCAACCAATACTTTTTAGACATGTTTTGGTCACAAATTTAACCTTATCATTTAGCTTTAACCCTTAGTTAACTTATTTGACTCTTACCATGTCTTCATGTATATTCAGACAATATAGTAAATGTAGTCTCTATAAAATTAAAATCTAACCTCAAGTGGGTCATTAATAACATTTAAAATCTTATCTAGGTAATTTGACCAAATCGTAGTTTTTAAGACTATTATGTAATTTAATAAATTATTATTTGCCTTAAAACTCATTTATATCAATTTTATACTTTTCATACCATAAATATTTAAAAATACAAAACAACATAATTTATTCAGAAAATCCTAATTAATTCAAATATATTAAGAAATAATAATCCATAGATTTTGTGTATTTCATATAAAGTTTTAAAAATAAATTTATATTAATATTTATAATCTCATTTATTTAAATCATTCATTAATAAGGTAATCACTACTTCATCATTTTGTCATTAATAAATTTATTTATTTGAAATCTAAAAATTATAAATAGAATACCATGATGTATGATATATTTTTATCTTTCTAATTACAGTTTATAGTTGAAGGTATCACTTATATAACTCAATAATAAATTTTGTTTAGTAAATGATACGCGATTAGGTTATATTTTCCATAAGTTTAAATTAAAAATAATTAAATGTCATTTTCACCGACAAGTGGCTCCATGGGGTCCCAAAATAGACCCAAGGATTCCCATGGTATGAAATATCTCACAAAGTAGTATTAATATATGTGTTAGAGTAGTTTAATATTACTATAATATTATTTTTTACACTTATTTACTAGATTTACCCTTTAACAAATTTAAAAGAAATATTTACTTAAGTTACTATTTTTAATGCCTAAAAAATACATATTTACACAATTTTTACTTCATAAATCCAAATATTGAATCTATTTTTCCAAATTCAAAACACAAATTTTTCAGAAATTAATTTGAAATTAATTCACGTTGACAAATCCAAAAAGAGTGTTTTTGAGAAATAAAAACTACCAAAAGATTGTCATTTTTATGTCCGATTATAAAGTGAAAATAATTCAAATTACAAAAATAGGATTATATGGTAAAATTATAATCCAATTACTCATTAAAGAAATTAAAAGTACAATCTAAATATATAAAGAAATTAGATGAGAAGGAAGTTTATAATTAAAATGCAGTATTTTCTACTATGTATTAAAATATATACATTGTTAGAAAAATAAAAAAATTTCATCCAAACTAAATTCTGATGTCTCAATTATATAGAAGAAGTTTATTTTGTCAAAAATAACATATAAAAGTGACAAAAACTATTTTTAAAAAGGGTTTTCCACCAAAAGTATTTAAAACTACCTTTTAAACATATTAGTGTTTTTATGCTTAAAATTAGATTCATTCTAATTTTATGCCTCTAAATTTTATTGGATAACTATAAAAACAATTGAACAAAATGTTTAATCATAATATTTTTAGTTCTATTTGTTCCTGATAATAAAGTGTCTAGGTATTAACTACCATTTAGGATAATAATATTATATTGTTGATATTATTTTTAGTATAACCCACCCTTGTGTGAAACATTAGATTTTAGAGAAACCCATTGTTGTGCATCGAGTTTTTCATCAAACATAACATCCCCTTTAATGAAAAATTAATATTTAATTAAATAATTTAAATAAAAAGGAAAATTTAATATTATTTATTTACCTGATATGTTACAGAAACTCTTTAAATTTTAATGAGGTAGTGAAATTTAATTAAAAATAAACCCTCTTGTATTTAATTTTTTAATTTTTACTTTTTGAAATTCATAGTTTATGAAAATATTACATCCACAAGTCAACCTGAAAAGATATCCTCGCAAAAAAATTAACAGTTAAAAAAATATCATTTTTCAAGAAGTATTGATATTTAAATTTCCCATGACATGAAGCTTTATAAATTAATTTATTTATTTTTTATTTTTTTGTAGTCTTTATTTAATCAAGTATATGAAAAAATTGTTTCATTCCCCAAACCCCATGAAAAAACTCCCCACGCTAATATCTTTCATATAGACAACCATTCCAATAAGGCTCCAACTCCCCCCCCCCCCACACAAATTTTTTGGAAAATTAAGAAAAATATTTTAGATGAGGGTAGTAATTGATGAATTAGTTTTGTAACAATTAGTTAATGATTTGAGATCATATCAGACATTTTTTCGTTATTCTGTACTTGAGTCAAAAACAAACTTGTCTTGATAAAAAAATGTCCTTGTTGTCATATTTAAATATTCTCTTGAATGGTATTCATTATTTAAATATCATATATAATTAGTATATATAAATTTATAATATTCCATAATATTTTGAGATAATAAATAAAATGCACCATTCATGGAGACGGTCGTTCATACGTACACATAAATGCTAGTATCATTTATTTATCATATTAAAATAATTAAAACTGAATTATAAATAGGTATATTTTAATATATTTTATATATGTTATATAATTTCATTAACTCCATCCCTTATATGTTTCATGTGTGGTATGAATGAGTCATATCGCTTTTATTGGGCAGTAGTCCACACTTCCTCAAATGAAATTATCATATTTACACATTGTGGTAAGAATAAAGGTATGTAGTAAAAAAATTATAGAATAATAGAAAATATATAAATATAATATATATCAAATATTAATATAGTTCCTTTATAATGGCCTCAATGAGAGGTGGTAGGGGAAAATTGAACAATCATCATTTTGTGAGACAGTAGTTCATCGTACACAGAAATAGTATGTTCTATATACATTAGATAGAGGTTTGTATTACTTGAGGTAGAAAACATAAAATAACAACATCCTAGTATATTGAGGATATTTATTTTTGTTATAAAATATTGTAAAATGAGATGTTAGTGGTTTGAAGAAAGAATATAAATGATAGGAGTTTGAGAGAAGACATTACCTCTAAATCAGGTAACTCATTTTGATTTGAGCCAAAATTCTTTCTCAAATTCACTTCTGCACAATTTTCGGCATCAATGAGGAATTTATGGATTTTGGGATATTATTTGAATAGATTTTTTATGATCCAAGGGGCTTTAGATTTGTGAGTAATTGGGATGATGTGGTGGCCTTTTATAAGAGGGAGAATGTGCACTTTAGGAATGTCTTGAAATATTATTTTATTATAAATTGATTTTTGCATTATAATAGTTAATAGGTGATATATTTAGTGGATAAGATGAGTATGTGTATGAATCCTCTAATCCAGAATGTTTTATAAATGTTTTGGTCACAAAATTAACATTATATTTTATCTTTAACCCTTAGGTAAAAACAGTATCTCTTACCATGTATTCTTGTATTTTCTTACTACAGTCACTATAAAATTAAAATAGAAAATGAAGTAGATAATTATTCAATTTTTTAACATTATATTAGTTATTTGGCCAAATATTATAATTTTAGGACTAATATATCATTTAATAAAATAGTAATTTTTTTAAAACACAATTATGTCAATTTTGACACTATTTTGAAATTTATTTTTGTTAAAGTGATAAAAACGTGATTACCTCAAATAAAATGCTTTAAATTATTCATAGAATTTAAATTTCATCCAAAACATTATTATTATGTCACCTAAATGTTCAAATTTAATTTATTTTAATATTTATAATATCATTTACATTAATTTTCAATTAATAAGATTATCACTCCATCATCATCTTCTCATAAATAAATTTATTTATTTAATATCTAAATAATAAAAATAAAATACCATGATTTAGGAAATATTTTTATCCTTATAATTAATATTTATATTAAAATATATCATTAATATAAAATGAATTATAATTTTTTTAGATAATTGATTCTTGTTTATGTTTTTTTTTCACTTTTCCTTAAATTAAATATTATAGGATTTCATTATCAAATGCAAGTTTCTCCATTGTATCCTAAAATATACCCAAAAATTCTTAGTTTCAAAGATATCTCATCCAATAGGATTGTGACATGTTTTAGGTTAGTTTAATATTATTATACTATTATTTATTTACCCTTATTTACCAAATTTACACTTTAACCGTGGTAAAAACAATAATTACTCAAGTTGTTATCTGTAATGTTAAAAAAAGGAACATATTTTATTAATTTAAAAATTATGATTATAAATAATGAATCCATTTATAAAAAATCAAAACACATATGTTTCATTGATTAACATCAAATTAATTTCTGTTATCAAAACCAGAAAACAGTTTTTTAAGAAGTAAAATCATTCAAAAGATTGATGTGTATTTATGTCCAATTTAAATGTAGAATTACACTAAATGAACAAAATTAAATTAAATGTTAAAAAAATAATCCAATTACATTTTAAAACAAATTAAAATCAAAATCTACCTATATAAATAATTAAGATGAAAATGATGTTTTTAATTAAAATGTAGTTTTTAACTATTCATTAAAAAAGGATTTTATCATAAAAATACCAAAATTTCAACCAAATTAAATTTTAATGTCCCAATTATAAATGAGATGTTTATTTTATAAAATATAATATATTAAAGGGTCAAAAAATATATTTAAAACTGGTTCTCCATCAAAAGTTTATAAAATGACCATTTAAAAATATTAGAGTATTTTTTGCTTAAAATTAGATTTATTCTCTTTCCAATCCTCTAAAATTTATTGGATAAATGTAAATACATTTAAAAAACATGTATAATAATAATTTAGTTAGTTATTTTCTTTACCAAAAATAAAATGGCTAGGCTTTAACTACCATTTAAAATAATTATAATATTATTTTATAATTTTTTGGTATAAATCAGTGTTGTGTGGAATATATGATTTCAGAAAAACCCATTGTAGTTTTTCAAGTACACTATCAAGAAATGGTTTCCCTTATAACATAAAATTAATATATTATCCAGAAATATTAAAAGATATAAACATAAATTATTCTATAAATACCTGTGTTGTTTCGAAAACCTAATGCCACACCAAAAATAATAATTGTTGAATCAATCACTAAGGCCATCGAGATATCTCGTATCAAAAGAAATTTATAATTTTATGTGATTTGTTCTATAATTGTGTCCTCCAGTAAATAATTATTCATCTTCCCCATGAGACTCTTTAAGGAATCTATATATAAATAGTAATGGCTAATAAGATAATTCTATGAGATGGTTGCCTCCTATGGTAGAATAGGATGATATTTATTCACAAATGTGAGATTTGGTTATATATATATATAGTGGTGTATTGGGTATATGGTCTGTTTTGGGACTCGTTCTCATCAAAATATCATCAAAGAACATCAAAAATGATGCCAATGATAGTGAACCAAAAATATTATTCAATCAAATAGTAATGGTTCTGCTCTTCTTATGGAATGGACCGAGTAGAGAGAAAAAATGGGTCAAGTGTTAAGAATACTAGTATAGCTATAAGGGTTTTAGATGAATAAGATATGTTACCCTCACCCTTTTTAGAAATTAAATCAATGTATTACTATAAATTTCATACATAATTATTATTATCTTTTCCCGGTAGGTTTACAAATTAATGAAAATTATAATTAATTAATCCAATATTTAAAGTATAACATAGAGGAAGTCACATTGTAAATAAATTAATGTGTGTGTAAATAAAGATGATAATTTTATAACCTGTATGTTTTACCTTTTATTAACATCATGATACAATGAAATATAAATAAAAATAACATTCCATGATAATTGATTATTTTATGTAAATGGAGTATAAAATAAACACATGTACTAAACTCAATAATCATTATCCATAACTTATTTCTAGATTGGATTTGGTGATAGCTACATGAAGGTTAAAAATACGTTATATATTGTATTTTGTGCACAATATGATGGTGTATCAATATTATATGATAATATCAATAGCCAAAAATAGACAAATCTGTAAATTATTATCCCTTATATGATTTATGTCAAACTTATCATAGGATGATGTGTTGAAAAATTCATAAATATCAATTTTCAATCCAATACAAAACATAGAAATCGACATTCACAAATATTTCATCCCAATCCTCATTTTAGTAAACCCCACACCATGCTCAAGGTTTTCATGCTCACCAGAATTAAATCACGAAAATATTAAACCCTAAATTGAAATATGGTTTCAAAAATAATAGCATAAAGATCCTCAATAAAGTTAAATTCTATACCAATTTACATTAATAATGATAAATTCATTCCCTTGTGTTGATGAAATGGTTCCTCTTATAGGTTATCTAATAGTAGTCAATGGGAAATTTTTTTGAAATATAGAATGTATAGTGGTTGGGTTGTGTTGTTTTAATGAATGTAAAATAGAAATTTCATGGTATTAAATAATGGGATTGTGAATAGACAAGAAATGGGAATGATTTTTGACTAGTAGTGGACTTATCCACAAGATTTCATGAGTCGATATGATTTATTCATTTATTGGGATGTGGATCACATGGTTAGTAAGGTAGAAATATTTTCCTAGTTAATATATTCATTATATTTAGTCTTTGGAGGATGTTTGGAGTTTGGGTGGGGAAGGTTGTCAATGGGAGGGTTCAAATTATTAGAATTAGTTTTAATAATATCTATATTGGAGTATGAGGATATAGATTTTTTAATAGTAGTTAAAGATAATACACACATCACTCACACCAATATAAAATACTACAAATGATATTACATATTTTTAATTAGGGGACTTTGTAGGTTATATGGTTTGAATTTATATATTTAGGGTTCTGTTTTGGAAATAGGGAGTGGGAAACTATCAATGTAAGTGGAACATGAAAAATTTAGAAACCACATTTAGTTGGGGAATGATAATAAACAATGAACATAAATAGTAACTGTAAATGTTCTAAAGTACTAATAAGGGATCCAATGTCTGGTGGTTAATTGATCAAGAGGTAATTATAGTATTATAGTGAGGGGTTATGGTGAAAAGTTATAACTTCAGCTATAATTAATAGGTTATATAAATTATTTCATCATTAGCATACCCATTGTGGTGTATTTTTCTACCTCAAAATATTGGAATTTCAAACATATAAATATATTCCATATGTGAAATTATATTAGGTTCTTGATCTTATAATCTATTATTCTTTAAAAATGAAATCTAAAATATTATTCAATGGTTGTGGGTTAAAGATATTTAAATATCTCAGTTTCCCAATTCATCAATTAATTCCTCCCAACTAGATTTTTTTTTCAAGTATGATGGTATTGGATTTGGAATCCATAAAGATTATTCTTTTTGATTGGATATATAAAATTTAAAAATGAAACAGTATAATAAGAAATAAATGTTCCCTTTTCATTATTTTATTTTTCTATTCTTTCCAGTGTACTTCACCCGTTGTGATATAAATGTTTTAAAATTTCCAAAATAGCCAAAAATAGTTTATTCAATGAATTAGGTGTTACAGCCAATGTAATGTTAATTTTCATTCTATTTCATCAGATGTATATATATATATATTATTTTATTTTATTTTATATAGTTATATTCATTATTATAATATCAAGTATGTTTTCAATAAAAAACTCTTTTTTTCGTTTAAATCGGTTAATATATATTATATGATTTTATAAAAAATTATTAATATATGAATTTATAATTTAAATATCAAAAAATTAAATTAGTTTTTTCAGTAAATATAAAATAATTAAATTAGGATGTTACTTTGGAATATTTCTGAAAGGATTTGTTTTTTAGTGAATAGTGAAAATATTGATTTTTTATAAAACACTCATTTTTTAGATAATAAATTTTATTAAAAAGAACCATTATTTTTTGAATTTGATCACAATGTTAAACGGATATCAATTAATTATAATTAAATCTGACTAATTACATATAAATCAGCACTATTCATAATTTGAGTATTAGTTTATTTTTATACATAAAATGTATTTTTCAATAAAAATATTTTTTATTTATTTTTTCATGATTATTTAAGATAAAATTATACCACTTAATGGTATATAATTTTATTATATAGATTTAAATTTGGAATTGAAATTTATAAAATTTAAATAATGTAAATTTTATTTTTTTTCATTATAAATACTGCCTTTGGTGATAAAAATGTCCCCACTCGAAAAGAGTATATAACATTAACCATTATCAAATTTAGTGATCTGAGAAAAAAATTAATCTTAGTTTTAATTGAGATAATTTATTTAAACACTTATCACCTTATACACAATATATTTTTTAAGGAAATTATTCTAGGTAGACCAAATTATTAGTATTTAAATATAATGAATTTTTTGATTGGTGTCCTCTCACTCACTAATAAAAGGACACCCCAATCTGATTTTATACAAAAATTAATAATCACTTTTTAGGGCCAATAAAAACCAAAATATAATCCTAAAAATTTTTGCCACATCTTATATAATTCAGTTTGATTAGAATAATCACATTTATAGGCCAATTTTGTAATGTAAATGAGACTGTCTCTAGAAGACGTTTAATTATTAACTGAGAAAATTGATTTTATATCTTGTTACTCCTAAATAAAATATTTTAAATGCATTATTAAATAATCACATTAATATATTAAATAAATATAATGTTATTATTCTTGTTTTGTAACTCTTTTTCATATACGTATCCATCGAAAAAACATTGTTCACACATATGGGTAGAATATCACAATGTGAGATATTGTTTTTAATTTTTCATCACATACTGATTTGGTTGATCAGAAATATTGATAAAAATTAAATAATATGATATATACAATTTAAATTTCATTGTTTAACATTTAATTAATATTCTAAATCTATTTAACCATACAATGAAAAGTAAAAAATTTCTCATGTGTGTATGAGCTGACTACTTTTTCACAGATCGAAACATTTTATTTTTCATGACCACCTAATATGGATTTAAAATATTGGATGTTCAAAAAAATTAAAAAAAATATTATTATATATTTATAATTATATAAATATAAAATAATTCATTCTTTATTTCCTATATGTTGGTTGAAAACCGTAGACGTTATTAATGTGTATATATGGCCTATCTTCAATATGGAAGTAAGGTAAATCATTTTTCATGAGAATCTACCTGGGTTAGTTTTAAATGTATAATTAATTATTAAAAATTAAAATTATAAAATTATTAATATTATATAAATGATATACTAATGAACTATTGGATCATAGTCAACCCACTAATGTCATATTTCATATATGAGTCAGATAGAATCGAAATAGAAGATGTGAATTTAAGTTATTTACTAATTGAATATAAATTGATCATTGTTATAATAAGTGGAATAATGATATATATATATATATATATGTGGTATTAATTATGAAAATATTTAATATATTTTAATTATCTAGGATGAGGAATAAAATATGTGATGATTTAAACTCGATATAAGGGATACTTTACCTTAAAAACAAAGTTTCAATGTTTTAAAAGTATACTTTTATAAATCCTTTTAATTCATTACCATATTACCAAATTTTAATAATTAATTTATTGAAATGAACATTAATTTATAAATAAAATTTTATGTCTCTTTTGGCATTCCATCAACAGTTTTCAGGGGGAATCTTTTTATTTATTTTATAACGAAAGTTTTGAATTTATTTACATAAGGAAAATAGTATATTCAATTTTGATGTATCTCAATCAAATGTATTTGATAATCACCAAAACCAATATTTTATTTATTTATTCCATTATAAGATTCATTTTTAATAAAATAATAACCATTCTTCCCATTTTTTCTAGGTATGTTTAAAAATTTAGTTTTTAAAAGAATAATGTATTTTGATATCTGAATCTGTATTTCATACGAGTTAAAAGGATCTTTTAATATCATTTATGATGAAAATATGAAATATAGAAAAAATATATTTTTTTATGGTACAAAAAAATTATATTTAATTTTTTTTTTAAGATTTATATTGAGTATACCATTAGTGAGAAAGATATATCTCTCTAATGAAATAGGTAATAGTCATTTTATTCAAATGCATGAAGGGAGTTAACATGTCACGAACCGAATCTGGTAACCACCAATACTGGCACCAAACCTAGCATGTGACAAGGTCCTATGGTCAATCTCTATCTCGACGGGCTGGCCCAAGTGCCCAGTTATCATTTATCTTGTTTCGGGAATGATTTAGCCGAATATATATACATAATACTTCAAAAATATTTGATAAAATGAATCTGAAAATTTTATAGCAACAAGGTTTATACAAAAAATCCAGAACAGAAGACATAAGTTAAAATGCAGTACAAAAGGTCCAAATACACAATGAAATATCAACAAAAAAGCCCCATGGACTCCACATGACAAGGTTTCATCACCCCAAAGTCATCTCCACAACTCCAACCCAAGGATGCGGACTAACACCCTGAACCTCCATCACCCTTAGCCTTTCCTTTACCTGAGTAAAACATAACCAAGTCTACTTACACCCAAGTGGTGTAAGTAGGGTGTGATCATATTCCCAATATAATATCACCCAATCAATCCAAAGATCATGTAATACAATGTGAAAAAGCAAGCTGTTTTAATACGCAAAGAAAAGCAGTAATAAAACCCGTGAAATGCATCTTTTAATAGAAAACATTTTTCATGTTAAAGTTTTCAGAAAGTTAAAATATTTAAATAGAAATGTTATCTATAGTAATGTACTTCTAAAACCACCCCAATACATGTAAAAATACCACAAACATAATGAGAAACAAAATTGGGAACACCCCAAGGCACTAGATAGTCTCGGGCCCCGTGTACCTCATACCTCAGTGTAAAGTAACCATAGTAAAATATGTTCTCATGCACGAGCCACAAGTAGGGAACTTACCCATAACCAAGTGGTCCCCAATCATCATCCAAATAGTTTATTTAGAGTTTTTTATCTAAATTCTAGGTGAAACAGGAACAAAACCCATCTGGTCCACTAGTCGTACAAGTACACATCCACCCCACCTAGGTACCCGAGCATCCCCCTTTGTGATCAAACAATTTCATAATGTTAAATCTATCCATTTTAATGTAAACCACCACTACTGGTCACATAAAATCAGTACATAAGTTACACACAATTTATACACTTTAAAACACACAACAAAATAGTTTTAGTTTCAATAAAACAACTTCTCCAAATCTTTCTTTGTTTTGCACCCAAAAATCTTCGAAAATCCTACATGAACACCATTTTCATACTCATATTTATCAAAAAAGAATCCTACACAACCTAAACATTTCTTCAAACTCATTACATGATTTATAAAACAATCCCAATAAGAATCTCTTAGAACAACCATGTAAAACACCCAATTCAACACAAAATTGGTACTCAGAAACCATTTTCTTAACAAACATCACCCAAAACCAATTTCACAGAACTAAACAAAGAATGATCACATATAAAACATTATTATCATCCCTAATACAGTTCAATAAGGACAACTAGAAAATTAAAAGGTATTTATTTATCAACCAATAAAATATTTATATAAAAAATGTAGAAATTTCACATGAAATTGGCCCTTGAAATTCACTTGCATTACAAACACCACTAAAACCAATTTTTGCAGCACCAAATCAATGGTATAAACATGAAAATATATTAAACATAGTATTTATGTCATAAGGATTTCATACAAAGTGGAATCACCTACCAAAGTAATGAAAACCCTTGAATCAACGTGCGAAAATCAAGTCGCACCACCACCGCACCAAGATAGACTTAGAACAACCCTAAAACCACAAAATTGTACTAATAAAACACAAGGTTAACCCTAGGTTCGAAAACCTACCTCTTGGTCATTTTTTACTTCAAGGAGAAGGGAAAAAAGCACACAAAAATCGAATGAAACCCTAAGCAATTTTAAAGAGGAATGGAAGAGACTCACTTACTTGAGTGATCTTGAATAACCACCCATAATACACCAGCAGCTGAAATTTAAAATAGGAAAAAATAAAAGGAGGATTGAATAAGGATGTGGAGGTCATTTAAGAAGTGTAATGGATGAAAAAGATTAACAATTGAGAGAGTTATTATGGAAAGAACTTACCTCCTCAAATCTTCTGGATTTTAGAAACCCTATGAAGTTAAGCACACAATATCAATGTAGAAAAGCTACAAAGAGGGGAGAGAGAGGTTTGGCGCCCTTCTGGGACCATTGGGCTCGTGGGATACTTGGAATTACCAAAAAATATTTAATATTGAATTAGTTATTAAATAAATAAAATTCATTTTTAAAACTGGATATGGGCTTCTTGGCAGGCCCAATACCTTAAATAAAAACCACATTACAACATGTTCATGGATATCTAAAAGTTCCATATTTTAATTTTGATGTTAATATATCCGGGCAGGACATTTAGGAATTAGAATGAGTGAAAAAATTTAAAAAATTAAAATGTTATAAAAGAAAAAAATTTCACATTTAAATCTGGAATTAGGCGCACGGTTTGGCACAATTCTTGAAAACTCACCTATTTCTCCATAAAACTTTGGGAAACCCCCAAAACAAATCATTAATGGAAATTAAATGAAAAATACCTTTATAATATTTCATGTATATGACAATTCTCTACACCATGAAAACATTCCACCCTAGAAATTCAACCTGAAGCTTGATCAGAAAACAGGAACGGATACTCTTCCACAACCAATGACATACGCTCCCATGTCTCATGTGTATCATTACCATGTAGCCAATGAACCCGGAGAAACAGAATGAACTTTCCTCGAATAACCTTCTCTGGGGAGTCCACTATTTTCATCGGCCTCTCAATAATCGACAAGTCAGGATCCAGCTCCTGTTCTTCCCAACATAACACATGAGATAGATCCAGGTTGTATTTCTTTAACTATGAGACATGGAAGACATCATGGATAGATGTCAACATAGAAGGTAAATCCAACTTGTATGCCACCATGCCAATATGCATGGTGATCTCAAAGGGCCCAACATACCACAGAATCATCTTACCTTGCTTCCCCAATCGACAATGGCCCAGACGAGGGGACACATTCAAGAATACCCTATCACCCATAGAAAACTCTAGGTCTTGACACCTTCAGTCTGCATATGATTTATGGCGAATTTGAGCTGTCAATCAATGATGTCTGATAAGCTTGACCTTATAATATGTCTCCTGCACCAGACTTGGTCCTAATATTGGGGTCTCACCTAACTCAGTCCAACATAGGGGGGTCCGAAAAGGGAGACCATAGAGAACCTTAAATGGAGCCATTTGAATGGAGAATTGGTAACTATTATTTTAAGAAAACTCAACCATCCCCAAATGGATATCCCAAGAACCTTCAAAGTCTAGGACTCATGAATGAAGCATGTCCTCCAAAATTTTATTTTCCCGCTCTGTCTGACCATCCTTCTGAGGGTGGTATGTCTTGTGAATCTTAATCTGCGACCCTAAGGCCTTCTAAAGGCCTTCCCAAAATCAAGAAGTGAAGTGGGGGACTCTATCTAAGACAATTATAGATGGTACTCCATGGAGTCTCACCAGTTCATGAAGATACAAATGGCCCAACTCAGCCACTTTAGTTTTATATTTTATTGGAATGAAGTGGGATGATTTTTTCAGATGATTAATCACCACCCAAATGGAATTCCTACACAGAGGTGTACGAGTTAAACCGACAGTGAAGTTCATTGCGACCTTGTCCTGCTTCCAGGTAGGACTGGGTAGTGGTTGGAACATACCAGAGGGCCTTTGGTGCTCTGCTTTCACCTGTTGTCATGTGTATCATCTCAACACAAAGTCTGCTATGTCCCATCTCATACCAGGCCACCAAAACTGTCGACAGACATCATAATACATCTTAGTGGCACCCGGATAGATAGCCCACTAATACTGGTGGCTATCCTGTATCACCACCTTCCACAGAGAGAATGGAACTTCATAATGACCCTTGAAGCACTAGATGCCCTTGGGAGACGACGAACAATCAGAGGATGTCTCCCCACCATGAAGAAATGGCTTCGACCTTTGAAAAAGATCATCACTAAGCTATTCCCACTGAATCAACTCCAACAGGGAGGGAGTCAATTGGAAGCTCACCATGAATGCCCCTCCACTGTGTTCCCTAATCCCCATAGGCATCTGAGAAATTATCCCCATCAAAGTCCACTCATCACTAGAATTCCTCAAAGCCTGCATTGGAAATCTTCTTCTCAAAGTGTCGGCCACCACATTACCCTTGCATGGGGTATAGACAATGTCAATTTCAAACCCCTGCAGGTACTCAATCCAGTGATGCTACCTCAAGTTGAGGTCCTTCTACAATAAGATATAGGCTATGATTTTGTGATCAGAGTAGACCACAAAATTCTCCCTAAAGAGGTAGTGACGCCAAGTCTTCAAAGCATGCATCATCGCTGCCAACTCCAAGTCATGGTTAGGGTAATTTTTTTCATGTGGTTGGAGTTGACGAGAGTCATACGCCACCATGTGATCATCCTACATAAGCATTCACCCAAGACCTATACCTGATTCTTCATAATGGACCACATACCCCTTCCCGGCCTCAGGCAAAATCAGCACAGGGGCGATATTCAACCACCTCTTCAGCTCCTCGAAAAATGCTTGACATTCTAGACCCCATAAAAACATCACCCCATTATAGGTGAGCGTAGTCATCGGTGAATCAAACCGAGAGAAATCCCGAATAAATCGCTTGTAATAACCAGCCAGGAAAAGGAAACTCTTGATCTTGAACACATTCTTCGGCTACTCCAATGACATAACCACACTAATCTTCTTAGGGTCTCTGAAACCTCAGGCTCAGAGATAACATTCCCTAGAAATATCACTTCCCTAATCCAAAAAGTGAACTTTGACAAATTTTCATAGAGGCGGTGATCCCGTAATTTACCCAAAATTATCCTCAAGTGATGTTCATGTTCCTCCTTAGAGCCAGAGTATACCATAATATCATCCACGAACACCACAATGAAGGAATCAAGATTCTAGGGAAACACCTTGTTAATTAGTTCCATAAATACTACTAGATCATTGGTCAATCCAAAGGGCATTACCAAATACTCAAAGTGGTCGTACCTGCATTGGAAGGTTGTCTTAGGGATATCTGACCCCTTCACCCTAAGTTGGTGATAACCCAAACGCAAGTCTATTTTTGAGAACCACTTTGACCCCTTAAACTGATTGAATAAATCATCTATTCTAGGAAAATGATATTTGTTTCTTAATTGTTTCCTTATTCATCTTCCAGTATTCAATGCCCAACCGGAGGGATCTGTCAGCCTTTTTCGCGAACAACACAGGAGAGGCCCAAGGAGAGATGCTTGGGTGAATGAATCCTTTGGATTCTAAGTCATCCAGTTATATCTTTAATTTCATCATCTCTGTGGGGGCCAAGAGATAATAGGGAAGAGATATCGTATGTGTTCCCGGTGCTAGATCAATTGAAAACTCCACATACCACTCTGGGGGAAACCCTGAGAAATCATCCTTGAATACCTCCGGAAACTCATTCAAAACATTTGTTAGTAAACCTACATGGGAAAGACCATCATCCTCTGTTATGAGCGATGATAATTGGATGGTAAAACTTCTCAAATCTAGGAGTGGAGGTCCCGCTCCACCCAACCGAGGATCCCATTCTCCCCGAAAAACCTGACAACTCCCATTTGGTGCTGTGAAACTCACTAGACACCTGTAGCAATAAATGTGTTCTTGGAAGTGTACTAACCAATCCATTCCATGTATTATGTCAGACATTTCCATATCTATAACAAGTAGGTCCCAATCCATCTCAACCCCTGACACAGAAAGCGCACATGAGGGGCACCTGAGGCCCTTCTCCTTATTCTTTCCCAGCGGTGTCACCAACTCCATCGCAAAAGACATCATCTCAGTTGAAAGTTTTAGTATGTCAACAAAACGGGCAGAAATAAATGAAACAGATGCAATTGTATCAAAATGTGCAGTAGCTATAGAAGATGTGATCTAAACGGTACCTCGAACTGTTGACAATCCCGCCTCTGATCTTACCTGTGCCTGATTCACTACAAGGAGAAGTCCAGTCTCTTCCTGAAGACAATCGCTAGTTTTTGGCTATGCCATATACTGGCTCTGCCTAGAAGATGACCCAGCCCTACCACCACAGCTTCCAAATCTAGATCTCCCAGTTTTCAACGGCTCAGACTATGCTTGCACTCCTCTTAAAGCCACTGACCCAGCCCCACTCAGAAGTGGATGTGCCACACCACAGAAACGCTGCAAATTCCCCATACCTCCACACTGATAACAATGATTCGGATGAAGTGGACATACTAGTTAGATGTGCCCTGGCATCCCACATTGTGGGAACATGACTGATATCTCATTAGAAGGTGTAGATGAAAACTACCTAGAAGAGTGCCCTGAACTGCCACCTCCTTTCTCCACATGATCCTCCCACTTCCTTTTCTTCTCTGAGGAGCTTCCACTTCCCACTGTTGATACTGAACCATAGAAACCAGACCTTCATTTCCTGTCAATCTCCACCATGAATGACCGATCAACGACCTCAGTATAGGTCCCCATCTTAAACAAGAACACCTGGGATTATATCTCTGGTCGCAAGCCTTTCTCAAACCCTTGGGCCTTCGCCTGCTCATTATAGATAGTTTCTGGAGTGTACTGAACCAACCCGGCAAAACGGTTGGTGTACTCCATCACAGAAAGAT
Source organism: Viscum album (assembly GCA_963277665.1). NCBI lineage: Eukaryota > Viridiplantae > Streptophyta > Magnoliopsida > Santalales > Viscaceae > Viscum > Viscum album. The sequence continues at coordinate 739,543,072 of OY728165.1, forward strand.
TCCCCTAAACAAGGTCAATAAACTCTCTAGACCTAGCATAAGACAACACCTCATGGAAATACTCTTCACTGAAGACAGCCTTGAAATCTCCCCAACGCTTCTGCTCATTCTTCCCTGCGTGAAGCACTGACTCCCACCACTTACGGCTGGGACCCTCCAACAGAAAGGAGGAAAACACATCACCCTAAGCTCCTTAGTTGTTTCCAGGAACTCAAACATACGCTAAATCTTCTCGACCCATTCTTCTACTTCCTGGGGTTCTGAGCTACCTCGGAAGCTAGGAGGCTTGTTTTTTTATAAACTCTTGTGACTTATCTTTTCTAGGACTTGACTCTTCTGCCCTAATAGGAATAGAAGAAGAAGCTAGTCCCAAACCCAAATCATGGATAGCCCGGACCACATCCTCCACAAGACTCTGATCAATTGGTGTAGGAGAACTATCTCCATCTTCCTCCAGTGGGCGCGTGGGAGCTCTCCAAGGAGGCATGATGCTACAAAATGAAACAGACAAAAAAAATTAGTCAATACCACAATTCTGAAAATTTTAATCAAATACATCAAATATAAATAAACTAAACATGTTTCAGTTATAAAAGAAACAACTAATCCGCATCCAGCTGGTGTCTATGTGTGTTCTGCAGCCCACACGTCTCACCTGGAAGTGAATTCATTCCGAAAATTCCAAGATTCCCTGGTGACTCAAGGTCTGTCATGAGAGGTGTGGGCCAGGCACCTGACTCACATCCAAAACCTCGAGCCCTCAAAAGTCCTAACTGATATATATATTGACTCATCCCAAAATAGTAATATAACCCAAAAACATTAACACCCTCTGATACCATTTGTCACGAACTGAATCAGGACACCATCATTACCGGCACCAAACCAAGCCCGTGATAAGGCTCGAATGGCATTCCCTTTCCCCACAGGCACGAACAAGTGCCCGTGTATCATTTATTATGTTTTGGGAATGATTTTCCAGAATACGTATACATAAAACATAAATAAATATTTGATAAAATGAATCTAAAAAATTTATACCAACAAGGTTTATAGAAAAAATCAAGAACTGAATACATAAGTTCGAATTCAATACAAAAGGTCCAAATACACAATGAAACAGAAACAAAACAGCCCCATGTACTCCACATAACAATGGGTCATCACCCCTAACCCATCTCCACAACTCTTCCACAAGGATGTGGACTAACACCCTGAACAGCCATCACCCTTTGCCTTTCCTTTACCTGAGTCAAACATAACCAAGTCTCCTTACACCCAAGGGGTGTAAGTAGGGTGTGAGCCTAATCCCAATAGGATACCACCCAATGATTCCAAATATCATGCAATACAATGTGAAAAATCAAGTTGTTTTAATATGTAAATAAAAGCAGTGATAAAATCCATGAAATGAAACTTTCAATAGAAAACATTTTTCAAGATAATGTTTCCAGAATGTTCACACATTTAAATTGATATGTTAGCTACTGTAAAGTACTTTCAAACACACCCCAATACAAGTTAAAATACCACAAACACAATGATCAACAAAATCAGAACACCCTGAGGCACTAGATAGTCTCGGGCCCCATGTACCTCATACCTCGGTGTAAAGTAACCAATGTAAAATCCATTCTCATCCATGAGCCAGTAGTAGAGAACATACCCATAACCTAGTGGTCCCAGATCATCATCCAAATAGTTTATTTAGAGTTTTCATTATCCAAATTATAAGTGAAACAGGGACAAAACCCATCCAGTCCAATAGCCGTACTAGTACACATCAACCCCACCAAGGTACCCGGGCTTCCCCCTTTGTGCTCAAACAATTTCAGAATGATTCATATATCCTTTTTTTATAAAACTCTACTAATGGTCACATAAAATCATTACAGTTTCTACACACATTTTATACCATTTGAAACACACAACAAAACACTTTGAGTTTCAATAAAACAACTTCTCCAAATCATTCTTTGTTTTGCACCGAAAACTCATTTAAAACCCCATTTGAACACCATATTCATACTCATATTTATCAAAACAGAATCCAAAAGACCCTAAACATTTCTTTAAACTCATTACATTATTTATAAAATAATCCCAATAAGCATCACATAGAATACCCATGTAAAAAACCTAATTCAACACCATATTGGTAATTAAACCCCATTTACATAACAAACATCACCAAAAACCAATTTTGCAGCAACAACCAAAGAATAGTAACATTTAAAACAATATTTTAAGCCCTAATACAAGTCAATAAGATAAAATGAATAATTAAACGGCATCCCTTAATCAACCAATAAAATATTTATATAAATAAAGCACAAACTTCACATGAAATTGGCTCTTAAAATTCACTTGCATTACAAACCCCACTAAAACCATTTTTTGCAGCTCCATATGAATGGGATAAACATGAAAATATAATTAAAACAGTATCTATGTGACAAGGATTTCATAAAAAGTGTAATCACCTAACAAAGTAATGAAAACCCTTGAATCAACGTGCGAAAATCAAGTCGCACCACCACCACACCAAGAAAGACTTAGATCAACTCTAAAACCACAGAATTGGACCTAGAAAACCAAAGGATAAACCCTAGAATAGAAACACTACCTCCTAGTCATTTTTTTATTTAATTAAATGGGAATAAAACCCAAGAAAATAGAATGAAACCCTAAGCAATTTGAAAGATAAATGGAATATATTCACTTACTTGAGGGATCTTGAAGAATTTCCCCTAATACACCAGTAGATGAAATTTAAAACAGTAAAAACTTCAAGGGAGGTTCTAAGAAGGATGAGGAGTTCATTTATGATCTATAATGGTTGAAAAGAGTATGAATTGAGAGAGTTATGATGTAATGAACTTACCTCCTCAAATCTACCCGATTTTAGAAACCTTTATAAGTTAAGCACTCAATAGCGATGCAGAAGAACTCAAAAAATGGGGGAGAGAGGTTCGACACGCGGTTGGGATCAATGGTCTCGTGTGAGACTTAGAATCACCGAAAAATAATTAATATTTAATATGGTATTAAAAAAAATAAAATTCATTTTTAAAACTGGATATGGGCTTCCGGGCAGGGCCAATCCCTTAAATAGAAACCAAATTACACCATGTTTTTATATATCTAAAGGTTCCAAATTTTAATTGTGCTATTAATATATCAGGGGAGGACATATAGTAATAGTAATGAGTGAAAAATATTAAAAAATTAAAATTTTATAAAAGAAACAAAACTTATTTTTAAATCCAGAATTGGGCTCACGGTTTGGCCCAATTCATGAAAGCTCACCTCTTCCTCCATAAAACCATTGGAAACCCCCAAAACAAAGCATTAATGGAAATTAAATGAAAACTAACTTTAATAAATTTAATTTATATGAAATAACATTAGTGTTTTATCTAATTTATTTAAGTAGGCTTTATTTAATTATAACATGAGTGAAAAAAATGTTATGAATACAGACATCTAAGATTCCTAAAATGGATACAATTTTCCTTCAATGTATTTTTATGGTTTTGTTTGACAAAAAAAATTTATCCACAAATGGATATGATTTTATTTATATTCCCAAGGATTTTTGAGGAAAAGTTAAATATTTTAAAAGTTTTTATTTTATTATATAGAATATATGATTTCAAAATTTTTCATCCCGTGCTAAAATTATTGTTCTAATTCCATGTTTTTAAATACGTTCCATAGGTTTTAATAGTGAGTTAGAAATTATAATAAGTCAAGTTGAAAGTCAATAAAACATTCCATGATACAAAAACATGTCTCACTTAATTTAGTTTATATTATGAAAAAATGTAAATTGAGTGTATGTTCATTATTTTAAATGTATGTGTTTTTATGTCAGATTAGTGACCAAATTCCACTAAAATGTAAGGCAAAAATTTTATTTTTTTTTTATAAAAGAATAAAAAAACTAGTCTAAAGACAAGTGATTATGTAATTTTTTTATATCTAGTCCTTTTATTATAGCCCCTTTGAGTATGTCCAATCACTACATTATGGAACCTCAAAAATAATAATAATCTAAGTTTGTCTATATCCATAAATTTCCCCTCTATGACGTGAACTTGTTATTTTGTTCTATCATAACCTACCATTGTGGGGTTTTTATTATCCTCCACTCCATATCCCACACTATCTTTGTTAATTTCATCCATTCTCTAATATATATCATAGGGGTGATTTAGATACCCACTAGGGAGCCTAGATAGAACACTTTAGAGTCACAAAGTAAAAATATATAACCTAAAATGCATATAATAATTGGATCTAAAATAATATTACACCTTTAAAACATACATTTTATTCCTCCAACTCACTAATTCATTTGATATATGAATGTCAATGTAAATTAAAATTTCCATCAATGTATGGAATAATGGTACTATACACATGTTTGTTATTCATTTAAGTCTCACGATGATTTTTCTATTCTCTATAAATTATATCTCTCTATCCTTCTAAATCTCTATATCTCTATTTGGTAACAATTAAATGAATTGAATGGTATCGACCACCAGGACCTCAACATCCCATGAAATAATCAAAATCATGCATTAAAGAATAGAAATTATTTATCTAGTTTATATAAAAAACTAATCTATTTGGGTCATTTTTTAATATTTTCCTTCTCATTATATTTCGGCATTATCATTGTCATCTATCAAGATCAATTCGATCTCATCCTAGGATAATATTATTTTAATGTGAGATTCGTCTTCCATAAATATTATATCATTGTCAATATATTATGATCAATGGATGATCCCCCCTAAGGGGTTTTATTGTTTTCCATACACTATATGTGTTCGAGAAATACCATGTGGTATCTTGTGATATATTCAATAAGACCAAAATGTATCATTAATTTCATTTGACCAATCCTTTTTTATATGTTAAAAAATATTCCCCAAAATCTATTTTATCTCAATGTTTAACATCTACACTTGTTCTCATGTTTTTGGATGAAGTGGTATGATATTGTTTTTATATAAGTCATTTTTCATTTCCCCAATTTGAAATATGTGAGTTTCAAAGTTGTTTTACCTATAACTAATTAGAAAATCCATGACCCAAAATCTAGAACATATGGTCTTCATCATAATCTTGTTGAATACATTAATATATTTTTTCATTTTTTCATTTAAATTGAATAATTATAAAACATTATATACAAACAATAGGATAAATATGTTCTTCAAAAGGATAGGTAAAAGGACCCACAAATTAAATCATCCATATGATAAACACATCCACTTCCATTTTGGGATATTTTGAAATTTCATCTCATTTTTTATGAAAATTGTTTGTTAAATATGGTCACCCAATGTAATGAACCTACTATAATTATGGTTTAATAAAGGAAAAGAGAATTTACTCATAAAAATATTAGACATTTTGTGAAAATAATAATATTGTTCTTATATTAATGTGGAGTCAAAAAACTCCAAAAAACATTGAATATAACTTTAAATAATGAATCTCATGATTTTCCCATCATTATAGTATTTTAATAATAATTAGTCATCAGAAAAATAATTGTAGGCATCAGTTAAAATTAATTTATTCTACTATTATTTTTATAATAGTCATATAGTCTCATTTTCCATGTAATTTAGGATGTTTAAGAAAAAAATTATCATTGGTAGGTCCCCTGTAAATAAATTCTCATTTAGGAACTCAACCCATATTTACCCATATTTATCTCTATAAATAATGGGTAACTAAATTCATAAAAGTTTGTATCCAAACAACCTTATCCAACCCATTTTTTTGAAACCTCAATATAGAACCCCTATAATAAAATATTCATCTTCTATACGTAATTTATGGAATTATAATTTTTTAATAAGTATTTCAATGCTTTAGAATCACTATAGACTACTTTTATGGATATTTAAAGAATGAGTTTCAAATTTTTGAAGGAGAATACCACTATAACGATTTTGATTTTTTATGGTGTAGTTTTGTTGATATTTTTTAAAAATATTTTAATAGTATTATATTAATTTAAATGAAATTTTTCATCTATATATATGAATATAATACAACATGTTACTGGTTGTATCACACAATTTTTTCATTGGATCATCCTATTTTAGTTGTAGAATTCTTGGGTAAGGGATCCATTTTAACATCAAATCCCTGAAATACTCTGTATAGTTCCCATCAAATTTTACATTAACAAGTATATCTAGTATGTTAATGAGATAATGATATATTTGTGAGAAATATTTTTTAAAAATTATTTAAAATTTAGTGGTGCCCAAAAAAATTGATCATGTAAATTATGGATTGTTATTTTTTCTATTTATTATTATTGATTTTTGTTATATCACCTTTTATTCCTATCTTTTTCATTTAGTGGTGAATTATAATTCCACATATTATATAAAAATAGTATTTACAGAAATTTATAATAATTAATTTATCGTGATACATCTCGATCACTATGTCTAGATTCTTTAGGAAAGCCTAGATGGATAACCCATAGAAAAAAAATTCATGAAAATAATTAGAAACTCTTATTCCATCTAGTTTGAGATATATGTTTTGAACCTCTAACAAAATACTGGATATATTACTCATGCCAAAATTAATTTCTTCATTGGATAAAATTCAAATATATTAATTTCATCTTCCCTTCATCCTTAAGGGCTACAAGACTATGGATAAACATTGAATAACCTTTTAAGAAACATAAATATTAATATTGATCCTATTTCTCTAATATAAAATCAAAACAATATGGAGAAAATCATCCTTTATTATAGCATCATTCAGCATCCTACAATATATATAGAAAATATACACCATCATAATCCAAAATGAAATCATCTCATCATCTATTTTTTACCTTGGTCATTACTAATTTCTTTAGATACACCATGAGTAGGCTCACCCGTTATCTATGTAAAAAAGGTTAAATTATTACAGAATGTAGAAATATTAGTATATATTTTTTCATGAACCTTCATCGTCATGGAAAAAATTATTTATACAATCCATATTATTTTCATTTATTCTCCTAATTATACATTTAGTGTCGGTAAATTACGATTTGGTTCCTTCAACATTGACAATGATCCATGTGATTTCATTTTTCTATAATTTTAAAACTAAAATATTATATTTATATTTATATTTTGAATATTATTCATTTTTTATCACTAGAAACACTATGAAATATCCCAAAAATATATAATGAATATTTCTATGGAGTATGGTTCAGTTTTATATTTGGCACTTTCAAAATTCATGTAGTTAGTTTGGGGAAAGTTTCACTTATAAGTTATTCAAAAATCTAAAAACAGAATTATACCAATATAAATTTCTATACTAAATTTCCCACACTCTTAATCAAAAGATTCTTTATCATATTCATCATTGGTCTCTATTAAACTGTGTGTTTCCTAATTCGTTGTGATGTGAATAAAATATTCCAGTTCATCATCAGGTTACACTACTTTAATAATATCCATTGTAATCAAAATTTCTGAAATTCATAAAATTATATGTCCATTATTGATATCAATTAAAACCTTATGAATTGTAATAAAAGGGGTACCATTTTTTATTAGAACCTCTCCATCTTCAATTGTCTCTAGGATCATATATTCCATTGGAATGATGAACATTTACACATTTATAAACACATATTAAAAAAATTTCATTAGGGTACATCATATACCTATCAAATATCTTTAGTTAACCTCTAATGTAATCTTGATTACATAACTTTAGCATCTTGAATACATCTTATTGAAATGAAATAATACTATCTCACAAAATAAAAAATTACATTTTTTAATGTGTAAGACATTATCGATAATGGAATAAACTAACATCGTTGATCAAAGAATTTTTTGGTGTATATATTACAAAAAAAATAATAACACCACATAATGAAATTACACTTTATCCTCAATCATTATTTGATCGAAATAAATTTCTTCAGGAACAATGAATCTCATTATATCCATGATATTGACTCAAAAAATTATTTATTTCTATATATATCTACATGATGTAATTTATAAAATGTTGGTATTACTACTCTATTTCCACATAGTAAATCCTCATTATAAATGAATGGGTTTCAAATATATCCTCACATGAAACTTCTTATATATATATATATATATATATTATAAAATTTCAAATCATCTTAAGTTACATAATCGTGATTCCTTTATTTCCCTTCATTTCTTATTTGAATTACTTCTTACACTAATTTTTCCTCTCTACCTTTACTTAATTTTAAAAATATTTATTTTTTATTAAACATTTATTCTACACAACGTTTTTATGACCGTCATCTTATAACTAAGTACCTCAATTTATATAGGAAAATAATTTAGTGGGATTTTAGTTAGGTATTGAGAAACATTCCCTAGCTGTGTCTTTTGATTCCAATGTGTCCTCTATTAGTTTATTTTAAAAATTATTATTTTAACAATTTTTTTTGTATTATTTAGATTCATTCGTCATTATTTTTTATGAACACTTTCATTTTAAGGGGTATGTAATTTTCATACTTGAAAATAGAATTAATACTATTATTGGTAGAGAAATTTGGACTTGGTTGTCTAGAATTTTTCACTTGTGTGATTGGTTGTTCATTATCCTTAGGAAAACCTCATATTTCCATTAGAAGTAATGATGTTTTCCCCACCTGCATCTCCCTAAAGTTGATTCTAAGTAACTATTCAAACCAATTTTATGAACATGATTAGACAATTTGGTTGATCTGAATTATACAACAAAATGATTACCTATCGAATGAAGTTCAATTTGCTTCTTCTTTTAAGGCATAATAGTAATGGTTACCTCCATTAAAATCACTTAAAATAACTAGAGGAGACCAAGAGGGTGAAACTTCGTTAAGTATGTACATTATTTTTTCTATGTTCTTATACATGGTTTCAATCTACATGTAATTATTAGTCATCTCATAAACTGATGAAACACATCTCTATATTGATAAACTATGTCTACTACATTTTCAAACTTTCCCTTTTCAGTCATCATGAATGTTTGGAACATTATTTGGGTTATTCCACATTAATACCCCCATTATAGAAAAATAATTTTTTATTGAGAATTATATGTATAGCCCAAAATAAAAGTCTTGAAATTATACAAATAGGGACACTCAATGAAGTGGGAATATCATTAAAATTTATTTAAAATGAACATATACCTAATAATTAGATTAACCATCTTTTTGATATATTATTTCATTGATTACAATTTAATTATTAAGATCATCAATTATTGAACTTTGGTTAGTTTAAATTTTGGATGTGTTAAGTATTATATCATAATTTTGTTGTAATAACAATATTTTTTATAATTTATCTATACATTGTATGTTTAGAAATAATTTTAAAATACAGATAAAGAAATATTGTTATTCTTAATTTAAATTGATATTTTTTTTGTTTTATATCTTATTCATTATATCAATATATATATATATATTTAAGAGGATGAAAAATTGTTATTTTTATTTATACTAGAATTTACCCACTTATTATACTATAATTTTCATAACAATTGAAATCCTTTAGTAAGAAAATTACTAATTTTAACCATTTATTATATCCTATATAGTTGGAATGTTTTTATTCAATTCCTCTTATATAAAACATTAATAATTTATTCATTTTTTTATTTTAAATATAATCCCATATTTTTAAAATTTAAATTCATACATAAGGAGATAATTACCCTCTCCCATTCATTTAAAGTTCACCACCTATTATATATTAATATATATATATATTATAAATAAATTTTAAATAACTATATATAAGTTTATAATTTTATTGATTAGATATATTTCAAAGTATTAGTTATAGAATCTATATAACAAAATCTTAAACTACCATTGTTAATAAAAAAACAAAAAAAACTAAATGTATTAAATAGTAATTTTAGGTAAAATTAGTAAATTAATACATTTTAATACATATTTTTAGAGGTTTTGTAGATATGATCATTAAAAAAATTCATTTAAGTAGATTATTCCAATGATAAAATCACTATATATTGTATATACCATAGGTAAATATTAAATAAATTAATATTTAATTTTATATTAAAATAATTCACCATGATTTTAAATGTTGATGAATTTCTATGAATATAACAAAAATATTCATTGAATACATAATCACAAAATAAAAATTTATTATCAAACACAAATGATAATTGAGAACAATTAAATTGTAAACTATTGCAAATAATTTAAACATTTAGAAAACATCTTTGTGAATTTTAAAATAAATAATTGATATTTAATTTTTTATAATAAATGAAAAATCATTAAGTCAAAATTAATTATGTAAATAATATTCTAAATATAAATATTTCAAATTCATTTCATTTATCTCAATATTATGATTCCTAATTCCACTCTAATGGATGGACTATTCCTAAAAATGTGTCAAATGATTAATCAAGAGTCTTTAATAATGGCACAATCAGAGATTCATTGGCATTCAGTCGTCATAAATTTGTGGGTCGATGATGAGGGTTGATAAATCCACCATTACCCCTATGATCACATGTTTTCAACATTTTTTATCAAATATTTATTCTTTATATTCAGTTATTAGATGTTAGATAGGGGACTCAAATTTAAAAAAAACATGATGACGGGTAGAATGGGAATTTATGTTTTCACTTCTTGTTCAATATTATTTATATTTAGATATCTGAAAATAATTAATATGTAACCCACAACAAAAACATATATCTTATAACTCCCTATGGTAAAAAATATCATTCTATAGAAAATTTTGTGGTTTTAATTTCCTTATATGACCATTTCTAATATATATATATTTTTATTCTCATTAGAAATATATATTTGTTCTTCAAAAAAATTAAAAATTCCAAAAAACAAACCTACATGGAAAATATCCAAAGTTCATCCCAGGGATAAACCCAACTTCTTATGAATAAGATAATATATCTGAATTTTCATCAAAAGTAATTTACTAAGGAAATTTTTAATTTTATCATTTTTATGTATGTGAGTATTACAAAATTAAAAAAATTAGTTGAGTCTCTCAATAATATAAATATGGGTCCCTATAAAATTCCAAAAATTAATAATTGATTCCCATAAATGAATAAAACTATAGATATTAAACAATTATTATGATATTAAAACCTTGTGTTAAAATATAGTGAATACTCACATTCCAATCACCGATCTTTGGTATCAACTTATATGTGAACTCAAATCAAAACCTCAAAAGGAATGAAAATTTATTTTCACCTTACCAAAATAAATTTTTTCCCTAATACATTACATAAAAACATAATATATTTGCTCAATTTTTTATTCTGATGAGTACTTCATTATAATAATAAGTTCACGTAATAAAAAATTTACAATCCTCGACAACCAGTGCATTATTATCTCAAAAATTTCATCAAACTATATAAGATGGAAAAATGACAAAATACTAACATCCATGTGTATTTAGTTCATTATGTAAGGAAATATACCACCAAATAATTTCCACTAAAAAATTTCAAAATCTATCAATATATAACTTATATGAGAATAATTTATTTACACCCGGACACTTTTCATATAGAAACTATGATTATTCTATACTGACTCCAGAAGAACTATAGGGTATAATTTCACATAAATAGCTTATTTTAAATTTATTTTTATTTTAATTTCCATTAATTCTTTGTTTTGGGGGTTTCCAAGGGTTTTATGGAGAATAGGTGAGTTTTCATGAATTGGGCCAAACCGTGAGCCCAATTCCGGATTTAAAAATAAATTTTATTTCTTTTATAAATTTCTTTATTTTTTAATATTTTTCAGTCATTATAACTCCTAAATTTCCTAACCTGATATATTAACACCACAATTAAAATTTAGAGCCTTTAGAAATCCATAACCAAGGTTTATGTTGGTTTTTATTTAAGGGATTGGGCCTGCCCGAAAGCCCAATTCCAGTTTTAAAAATAAAATTTGATTAATTAATAACTTATTCATTTTTAAGTATTTTTAGTGATTCCAAGCCTCAAATGGGCCCATTGAACCCAGTCGCGCGACCAAGCACTCTATCCCCTCTTTGGAGCTCTTCTTCATCGCGATTGAATACTGAACTTATTAGGGTTTCTAAAATCGGGCAGATTCGAAGAGGTAAATTCATTCCTTCATATCTCTTTCAGTATTTACTCTTTTCCCCCATTTCAGTCCCCACATGGCCTCCTCCTCATCAGTCAAGCCTAAATATCAGGTTTTTCTGATTTCAGTTTCAAAATTTGGTTAATTCGGGGTAACTGATTCAATTTCTTTCAAGGTGAGTGTTCCTCTCTTCCACTTCTTCCATTTCCTTAGGGGTTTATCCCTCTTTCTTGATGTTCCAAAGTGTCCAAAACCTACAGTTCATACCTAGGGTTTAACCATGGGTCTTTTTGGTGAAAATATGTGGTCTAGGGCTGGATTTATCATCCTTGTGGTGACGGGGTGGTGCGGTTGATGTTTTGCACCATGTTTTGAGGGATTCGACAATTCGGTAGGTGATTCCATGGGTAACCATTAAATTATGAGTTAGTTTTATTTATTAAATAATTTTACATGTTCCTTATGTACTGTGAATTATGAGAAAATCATTTTAGGTAGAAATAGTAAATCATTTGGTATTAAAGTTACTTTTTTTCTTGAAGTGTGTATTTTTCAAATGTATTTCATGTGTTATCTCTTGTGGTAGTTTTGTAAAATGTGGAAGTGATTTATTAGTTGTTGAAATTGGCTGCCAATTATGGTTGGGTAATGATATAGTGACATTTGGGCCTAAAAGGGGGTGTATTTTAATGGTTTTATGTGTATAACCTTGTTATACTCTTTGAAAGTGTTTTATGGATTTCTGTGTTCTCATGGGTATCTTTTGTGATATTTTTCAACGTGATTATATTACATTTTAAAGTGGATTATTACATGTTGATTGGGCTGAAAATTTTGTTTTGGTAGGGTCTTGGTGTGATTTTGGCTTAAAAAGAGGTTTTTGAAATGGGTTTTATGTGCAAAGTTTGGGTATACTCTTTATAATTGATTTATGAAAGTTTTGAATGGTTTATTGAGTTGTGTAATAGGTGAAACTATATCAGCAAACTGTTTTGGTAGCAGTATATTTTTAAAAGGTCCATGTCATTTATGAAAATTCTATTATGTGATATGTATCATCTTGGAAATATTTTATTAAATTGTTTGAAGGAGATATTGAGGAGTGAAAGTGATGTGAAAGTGATGTGTCGTGTTTTGTGAGAATGTGATGTGAAAAATTGAATTTTTGATTATGAAGGAAGTGATATTTTCCATGTGTGCGGGCTGTTATATGAGTTGAAATATCTTATAATTGTTTTATAAAATTGTTTAATGGATTTGTGGAAGTGTCGAAGAAATGTGAAATGTGTTGTGGGCTATTTTGTTGTGAGTCGGATTTCAAAATCATTTTGAATGAAAAATGGATTTTTGTTACTTGTGTTGTATATACATGGGATTTTTGGTGAATTTGTGATGTGGAAATGATATTTCCATGTTCAATGTATATTTCTTGACTTGTTGAACTTGTTTGAGAACAAGGGGAAAACTTGGGTATCTAGGTGGGTGGACGTGTACTAGTATTCTAGTGAATCCGTGGGGTTTGGCCTCAGTTTCACTTAGCAAGATTGCCGCTTAAAACACTAATTAAACTATGATGATAATGATTGGGGACCACTAGGTTATGGTTATGTTCCCTACTAGTGGCTCATGCACGAGAATTGATATTTTTGATGGTTACTCTCACCAAGATACGAGGTACCTGGGACCCACAACTAGCTAGTGCCTAGGGGTTATTTCCTATTGCTTGTGCTCAGTACTTACTTTATACTTACCGTCGACATACGGTACATTTGGCTTGAAAATTCAGTAGATTTGTTGTTTATTTTAAAAGTGTTAACCCATTAAAATAGCCCACTTGAAAACTGTTTTTATTCAAAGTCGCATCTTTTAGAAATTGTAACTTTTTTATGTTTTTGAAAACTTTCATGCTTTTCATCTTTAAATGTCTATCACATGGAATCTCTTATTGGTGGTATCCTACTGGTCATTGGCTCACAGCCTACTTACACCCTTGGGTGTAATTAGACTTGGTTATTTTTGTTGTCGCGGGTTGGGTATAGTTTTTAGTACCATTGGTTCGGGTTTCTAGCAGGTCTTTGGTGGTGAAGTCTTGTGGGGATGGCTTGAGGGAGGTGCCTCTTGCCATGTGGAGGTTCTTGGGCTATTTAATTTTGGTTTTGTACCTTTGGTATTGTATTTTTGGGTTGTTTTACACTATGTAATTCAGTTCTGAATTTTTGTAAAAGATTGTTTGGTTTGAAAAATCCAGATTTGTTTTATTGGATTATTTTGCTGTTTTATGATTATAAACTCATGTAAATCATTCCCAATTATCATTTTATGATACCCGGGAACTTGTTCCAGCCTGTGGGGATTGGAAACACCCTTTGGGTCTTTCCATGGACCGGGTCGGATGCCGATTTTGAAGGCGACCAGATTTGGTTCGTGAAAAAATGGTATCAGAGGAGGTTTAGGTTAACTCTTTGGGTAATATTATTTGGGGAACAGTCAGGATAGTCTGGATTTAGGATTGTTGGGACATGGAATTCTAGTTATGGGTAGTGTGACTGATCACCACACCTCATAATTGGATTCAAGTTTCCAAGAGAAGTCGGGATTTATCTAAGACCTTTGGTTTTCTTGGTTCGATGGTGATTAAGGGAAATGAAAAGAGAGTTGGGTTAATGGTCCTAGTGAGCTCGCAGGTCCTGGAAAGCCATGTGGAGAAAATGATATTCCTTAGAACACTCTCTGTGATAGTTATGTGATTGGAATATGGCCGCCAACCATATTTCCAAGTCACCTACTGAAACTAGTTTCCTCTCGCATTGTTTTGTGCTTAGGTTTTCAAATCGTGGCACTTTGGTTTTAAGAAGTGTAAAGTTTTTGTGAAATTATTTTCAAATAAAGAGGGAATGGTTTGATTTATGAGATGGTGGAAGTGAATTTTTATAATTGTTTTGAAATGTAAAATGGAGTGCTTACACCTCTTTTGAAAGAAGGAACTATATTGACGTTGTTTTTGAAAAGTGTTTCCAATAGAGTTTTCTAAAAAATAAAAGGGTGTTTTAATGGGATGAGATGTTTCAAAATTGATATGAATATCTTGAAAGTGAGTTCTTTTCCAAATGTTTGTGTCTTTATGAAATGTTTTGTAAGATTTGAATTGGGATTTTGATCTCTTTGTTAGCAGTTTTGAGGAAAAGGTTGGGTTGGTTGACCATTTTGTTTTTGAAAAGTGGAAAGAATTTTTATTTTAACCTTTGGTATTTCTGATAGTGACCACAAGAATGGGGTTATATGGGATGATGGATGGTTTATGGCTTGAATGGATGAGTGATGCGATGGATATGAGGAGGGTGCCCAGTGTGGCACAAAAACATGCATGTGTGAGGCCCATGGGGTACTATTGCTGGATGCGCTTACTGCTAAACCGTTTGTTTTCAATGAATTGGTTTTAAAGAAAAACATGATGTCTTAATGAATAGTTTGGTACAGTTTTTTTATGGGTTTTTGAAAATGTTGATATTGTGGGATGTTTTGAGTTCAAGAACCCATTCTATTTTAACTATGTTTTGGGTTTGTGTTTGGTTAGTAAGCTGTGTTGTAAGGACGGTTAGTGGTCTCTTTTGAAAAATGTTTTGGGATGCCTTTATGGTGGTTCCCTTCATGTGTTTGGATCTGGTTTGTGGCATGTTTTGACTAATGGACCAGCTTGGTTGGGTCCTTGGGTTCTCTCATTGGATAAGGTACGCCCCCATTAAGGGTTAATGCACAACTGAAGTGCAACCCGTATTGTTTCGCCATTGGAAAATCCTCTAGTTGATCAATATAAGGAATATTTTATCGATCATTTTTGAATGAGTCTACACCAATTCATTTTGTTGATTTGTGGATCCTCTTGTAGTGCGATAGTGCTTGTGGAAGGTTCAAAGAGACCTTTGTTTATTACGTTTCCTAATTCATCAAAGGTGGAAGTGTTCTTTCGTTATTAGTGTGGATGAGTGTCTTGATGGTGTCTAAGAGGGCCTCTGGGTTCTTTATAGTTTATTTGAAGAAAGAGTTATTATTAAACCACTAATTTTGAGATTTTTGTCATGATAGGATATTGGGTCCACTTTCTGGACTTGTCTGTTGTTTAGGGGCTTTGAATATGGTCTCGTTCCATGTATTGTTTATATCAATCTCAAGGGTCATGTTCAGTGATGCATTGTGATGTTGTGTGCTCTTTTGACTATAAAGGTGACGGTCACACAATCCTCCGAGGTTCTATGTTATGTTGGGAGTATGTATCCCTTGGGAAAAACATTATATCCTCTATCTTAGAAGATGGTGTTTATATGTGTCATTCCCTTCTGTTGTTTCTCACCCAAAGAAACAAGGTGCGATGTGTGTGCATCTTCTGATCCCTTATTTCAGTGAAATATCTGGTTTTGGTAATGTGGGTTATGGAGTGTGTTATGCCTTGATGAAACCATCGGGGTATGTGGTGTAGGTTTTTGTGGCACCGAATGAATAAGTTCCACAAAGGGGTTTCATCAGCCTAACTGTGTGGCCGAAGATGCTTCAATATTTTCAGCTCCAGCCATAGGTCCCGGAGAGAAGCTGGCGCATAGTCAGGGGTAACTCCAGTGTCTGTTAAACCCTTGTACAAAGCCCTATACTCAGTATGAAAGATAAGAAGAGTTTAAACCTATGGTTTCATCATATTTCTTCTGTTGTTCCCATTCGGTGGAAATAGGTGGAGGGTCTTGTACCCATGTCATCACAAAATGTTATTCCCTCCCCCTTTGGTTTCCATTTAGGCTTTGGATAATGGTTGGAAATTTTTCTAGACAAGTTGAGCACACAGTTTTCACATGGTTAGTTCTAACCATGAAAAAAATAACCATGCAGATATAAGGATCCACATAGTTATTGCACAATTTCCCAAACTGTGCGGACTAACCGTGCGACCGTCCCAACTCTTTAATTTTGGGGTCTTTTCGTATCGGCCCATGCCGATCAATTAAGATGGTTGGTTATTATGGTGGGGAGAAACACTGTGAGTCTTATATAATTTCTTTTTTAAATTTCTGATGGAAGTATACCCTTTGTACTGGGGATTCCATTCAGGCCTCCCCCTGTTGGTGTCCTGATTCTTTCTCAAGAAAAAAAATATAGGTTGTCTCTTATGGTGGGGAGGTAATTTTTGTTCCCCCATACCAGTAAATCAGATTTATCCATGGTCGTGGCTTGGCGGTAGGTCGTCTCACTCAGAGCTATCAAGCTACCTACATCTTCCTTTAGTAAACATTAGGATTGGGGAGTACCCAATGTTCTAGTTAATGTAAGGTAAGTGTAACCTTCATCGATGTTGTTGTTCATTTGGGTGAATTGCTTGAGTCTTGTTCGGATAGTGTTTAATGAGTTTTATTTTGGGATCAATTATAAATGTGATTGATCATTTCAGGAAAGTGGTGTAAGTTTTGTTTGTGAGAGTAGTCCTGCATTAATTGATCCCTGGAGGTGTTCTGGCCTTTGGGGGAGAAACCTGACAACAAAGTACCTCTTGGTTTCTCAGTTGGGTTTGGTTGTTTCTTTGGCCTTGCTGTGACCTTCCTGTGCAGAAAATTTTCATGGTGGGGAGAATTGTCACATACATATCTTATTTTAAATCTATTTTTAATTTAATTTCCATTAATTCTTTGTTTTGGGGGTTTCCAAAGGTTTTATGGAGAATAGGTGAGTTTTCATGAATTGGGCCAAACCGTGAGCCCAATTCCAGATTTAAAAATAAATTTTATTTCTTTTCTAACTTTTTTTATTTTTTAATATTTTTCACTCATTACAACTCCTAAATGTCTTACACTGATATATTAACACCACAAATAAAATTTGGATCCTTTGAAAATCCATAACCAAGGTTTATGTTGGTTTTTATTTAAGATATTGGGCCTGCCCGAAAGGCCAATTCCAATTTTAAAAATAAAATTTGATTAATTAATAACTTATTCATTTTTAAGGAATTTTGGATGATTCCAATCCTCAAACGCGCCCATTGAACCCAGTAGTGCGCCCAAGCTCTCTCTCCCCTTTTTGGAGCTCTTCTTCATCGTTATTGAATGCTGAACTTATTAGGGTTTCTAAAATCGGGCAGATTTGAATAGGTAAATTCATTCCTTAATATCTCCTTCAATATATACTATTTTTCCCCCATTTCAGTCCCCACATGACCTCCTCCTCATCAGTAGAGCATTAATATCAGGTTTTTCTTATTTGAGTTTCAAAATTTGGTTAATTCGGGGTAATTGCTTCAATATTTTTCAAGGTGAGTGTTCCTCCCTTCCACTTATTCCATTTCCTTAGGGTTTTATCCCTCTTTCTTGATGTTCCAAAGTGTCCAAAACCTAGGGTTTATACCTAGGGTTTAACCATGGGTCTTTTTGGTGAATATTTGTGGTCTACGGCTGGATTTATCATCCTTTTGGTGCCGGGGTGGTGCGGTTGATGTTTCGCACCATGTTTTTAGGGATTTGACAATTTCGGTAGGTGATTCCATGGGTAACCATTTAATGATGAGTTAGTTTGCTTTATTAAATAATTTTACATGTTCCTTATGTGTTGTGCATTATGAGAAAATCATTTTTGGTAGCAGTAGTAAATCATTTGGTATTAAAGTTACATTTTTTCTTGAAGTGTATATTTTTCAAATGGATTTCATGTGTTATCTCTTGTGGTAGTTTTGTAAAATGTGGAAGTAATTTATTATTTGCTGAAATGGTCTGCCAATTATGGTTGAGTAATGATATAGTGACATGTGGGCCTAAAAAGGGGGTGTATTTGAATGGTTTTATTTGTATAACCTTGTTATACTCCTTGAAAGTGTTTTATGGATTTGTGTGTTCTCATGGGTATATTTTGTGATATTGTTCAAAGTGATTATATAATATTTGAAAGTAGATTCTGTTTCGGTAGGGTCTTGGTGTGATTTTGGATTAAAAAAAGGTTTTTGAAATGGGTTTAATGTGCAAAGTTTGGGTATACTCTGTATAATTGTTTTATGGAAGTTTTGAATGGTTTATTGAGTTATGTAATAGGTGAAACTATATCAGCAAATTGTTTTGGTAGGAGTATATTTTTAAAAGGTCCATTTCATTTTTGAAAATTCTATTATGTGATATGTATCATATTGGAAATATTTTATTAAATTGTTTGAAGGAGATATTGAGGAGTGAAAGTGATGCGAAAGTGATGTGTAGTGTTTTGTGTGAATGTGATGTGAAAATTTGAATTTTTGATTATGAAAGAAGTGTTATTTTCCATGTGTGTGGGCTGTTATATGAGTTGAAATATCTTATAATTGTTTTATAAAATTGTTTAATGGTTTTGTGGAAGTGTTGAAGAAATGTGAAATGTGTTGTGGGCTATTTTGGTGTGAGTCGGATTTCAAAATCATTTTGAATGAAAAATGGATTTTTGTGACTTGTGTGGTATATATATGGGCTGTTTGGTGAATTTGTGATGTGGAAATGATATTTCCATGTTCAATGTATATTTTTTGACTTGTTGAACTTGTTTGAGCACAAGGGGAAAACCTGGGTATCTAGGTTGGTGGATGTGTACTAGTATGCCAGTGAATCTGTGGGGCTTGGCCTCAGTTTCACTTAGCATGGTTGACGGTTACAACTCTAACTAAACTATGATGATGATTGGGGACCACTAGGTTATGGGTATGTTCCGTACTAGTGGCTCATGCACGAGAATGGATATTTGTGATGGTTACTCTCACCGAGATACGAGGTACCTAGGACCCACAGCTAGCTAGTGCCTAGGGGTTATTTCCTATTTCTTGTGCTCATTAGTTACTTTATACTTACCGTCGGCATACGGTACATTTGGCTGGAAAATTCTGTATCTTTGTTGTTTATTTTAAAAGTGTTAACCCATTAAAATAGCCCACTTGAAAACTGCTTTTATTCAAAGTCGCATCTTTTAGAAATTTAACTAGTTTTTTTTATGTTTTTGAAAACTTGCATGCTTTTCGTCTTTAAATGTTTATCACATGGAATCTCTTAGTGGTGGTATCCTACTGGTCATTGGCTCACACCCTACCTACACCCTTGGGTGTAAGTAGACTTGGTTATTTTTGTTGTCGCAGGTTGGGTACAGTTTTTATACCATTGGTTCGGGTTTCTAGTAGGTCCTTGGTGGTGAAGTCTTGTGGGGATGGCTTGTGGGAGGTGTCTCTTGCCATGTGGAGGTTCTTGGGAAATTTCATTTTGGTTTTGTACCTTTGGTATAGTCTTTTTGAGTTTTTTTACACTATGTAATTCAGTTCTGAATTTTTGTAAAAGATTTTTTGGATTGAATAATCCAGATTCGTTTTATTGGATTCTTTTGTAGTTTTAAGATTATAAACTCAGGTAAATCATTTCCAATTCTCATTTCATGATACCTGGGAACTTGTGCCAGCCCGTGGGGATCGGGAACTCCCTTCGAGTCTTTCCATGGACCGGGTCGGGTACCGATTTTGATGGCAACCAAATTTGGTTCGTGACATAGAATATCCTTCAGATAAATATTTTTACATAGAATATCTACTTAACATGTGGTTAATTCATCGATGTAACTATATCAAGGAACAATGATAATATAAGCATTCATATATAACTTTTCTAAAAAAATTATCAAGGTCCTAACATTTTTATCAAGATCTTCAAACATTATCATATACATAGCCAAAAACATTATTTTGTATTGTTTTTACTCCTTTCAAAAACCATCTGATGAACACATTCTAAAATTCTACAATCCTCCTCAAACTATAAAATAATTTAGCATCTCTAATTTGTGATCAATTTCACCAAAATCAAAATTACATTCACATGAATTCATTGATTAAAATTCATTATATAACATTCCAAAACCATTGTGTCAAAAACCACAATAAACTAAGAAAATGTTATCTACTATAAAAATGATATTGAACATAATGTAAAATTCTAAAAAGATATTTTATGCATACTACACTATGTATTATCCTCTACATTTTCATTATTATCCCTAAATGTGTATCAAGTTATTCAATTTTAGAATCACTGGAAAGTCATTGTCTTCCTATGGGATCTGATGAAACATTCCCTAACACAATGGAAACAAATTTTATGGTGACCACCATAGAATATTCTATCACATAATATTTCTTAATAAAAATTACCATATATGACTCTCTCAGCTAGATGATATGGGCAAGGATTACCCCCTAATTATATATTTAATAACATCATTAGCTCCCATCATGAGCGACTTACTCACATAAAAGGTATTTAAGTGCATATAATATAAATTTATCATAGAATTCCTAACAAAAGGGATTTATCCATTATTATAACATTGTAACATTATTTTTAAATTAAACATCAAAACAATAATCATTATTTATTCTAATTGTTTACTCAATAATTCTATGTTAATATAAATATATCAATTCTTATTGATGAACTGTCACATTCTTAGGCCTCATTCCCTCCTAGTTTTATTTTTTATATATTATAATTTTAATGCACATGATCCTAACAACTAAAACTAGAATTATTTAGTTTAAGAAATTAAAATTTGGATACACGGTGTTCCAATAATTATGAAAACATCTGTATTACTGAATTAGTTATATGGGAGGAAAAATTCTAGTTAACGAAAAAATTGAGTTAAATTTCCATATAACATATGACCCATGTAAATGAGATATAAAAATTCATTTTCATAAATAACATTAAATAAACAAATTTGATGTATCTATATCATAAAATATTTCTAAATTCTTGGTTTATATATATTGGAAATCTCCATGGTCAATTAACTGAATTAACCCATGAAGTAATTTGTTTCAATTGTTCAATAATAATGATAAATACCTACATACCTTGGAATATTCAGAAGAATAATAATAAATAAGTACAAGATGTGTTAACTTATATCCCATTGATAATAGAAATTTAATGATTTATTTCACTCTATCATCATATGTCACATTAGTTTTCATTCCCCTAGTCATCATCACACTTTCAGGAAGACTAAAAGATAATATTGAATATATATCAATTTGATATTAATCTCAAAATAGAAATTTAAAAAATGGTTAAATAATTTTAAGTTAACGAATCATCTATATAATAACTATCCACTATCAAATAAGATACTTATCACACATTATAAATTGTTCATCTATCAGAAATGAAATTATTATACTAAGGCATGGTTGAAGCATCCACATGGGAAATGATTTTAAAATTTTAAAAAATTAAATGTAATGAATATTCACAACCAGAAATTTTTTTGAATCAAACAAAAATCATGAATCAATATAATAATGTTTCAGATGATATATTTATGAAATCATAAAGAAGCATCCTCCACTAATTCATTCATCTTCTGGTCCACCCCTAAAAAATGAAATCCAAAATTTGGAACCCTTTAATATTCCTTGAGTCACAAAATATTTTTTTCTTGGAATCGCCATATATCAGTCATTAGTTACTAAAGCTTGAAATAATTAAATCATTATCTTATAAGATGTTTTTGATTGCTTCATGGAACACATGGTTTTCTACAATAAGAATAAAATATACCCACAATTTTATTTTTGAAAATAGTGGTGATTTTTAGGAAATATATTTATAATTTCATACATGTATTAACTATATCTTAATACCTTCAAATATGTTTTAAGAATATATTAGTGTTTTTACATTAAATTCATGTGTATCAATGCCATCTTTTCATCAATATCATGGTCATCTATTCCACGGTCAATATTTTTAAGTGTAGACTATGTTGTCCATATCAAATTAAAAAGTGATGATAATTATGTATCATTTTTCTCAAAAAAATATAATTATTCATAACCTAATAATATTTAAATCTACTCTACCACATTAAATAATACAATATTATTATATAATTACACCAACATATGGATTTTTGTATTTTATTCAATGTCAGATTCATACATAATGGGTTCTGAACTCTTAGACATCATCATGGAATGGTCACTAGGGTCATCCATGTTTTTTATAAAATAAACATCAACTATTGGAATTGAATAGTCTTTATGCCATGTTGTGGATCATCAAACCAAAGTTTGAGTATTTTTCCATTTATCATAGTATAACATGGAATTATCTTACGAAGTTATAGAATAATTCTTTCAAATCCATGGTGTTTTCTAGGGAAACCCAATATACCTTAAGAAACACTAAATAAATTGTTTACATTCCTATATATAATATTATATTTCTCTTATATATCAGTCCTCATTATAGAAAAATCCATTTTTTACCACTTTATTGGATCTTAGGAATAGCCCCTTATCAGGTTACGTTCCAATATTTTGAGTTTGGATCCCAACCATTCCAAAGTAATCCTAAATGAATAGAAATATTGAATATTAATAATTAAAATCTTCCAATAAAAAATAAAACAACAATAAAATACTATAATATCATATAAAAAAGTAATAAAAACTATAAATATGTGATAAAATTTGAGACATCATATTTCCCACACAAAATCCATTTTATACCCCAATGAAAACAAAAAATATGTAATTTAAAATGATTAATTCTCTATCAAACAAAAAATCTGTCATTAAATAATTAAAAACATAAATCCCTAAATATGAATTCCGGAAGAATACAACACAATAATGTTAATGTGTTTTAATAATTTCTCTTATATAATTTCAATTCAATGCTCCACTCCACTTCTACAAAAATATTAAACTTTTCATTAATAACTATGAAAATTATGATTTTCCTTACTATAAGAATAATTCCACATATTAGTCAATATAAATTAATTTTAGTTATAGTGATAGCCTTTTGGGTATAATTAATCCCTATTGGGATAAAAAATATAGAAATTTATAAATGTAAATAAAAAATCACTAAACTATATGGTAGTATAAGAAATGATAGTGTTGGATAAAACCCATCAAAATAGGTTTGTAGAAAACAATAATTTAATAATAATGAAATAAAGATATTATATATAAAAATATATTAAGTAAATTTATGAAAATGATGATGAATTTTTTGAATTTCATTTTTATAAGTAATGAGAGTTAGGTAGAAATGAGTCTAGATACACGGAATAAAAAAGTGTGGAATTATAAATTCACAACCATGAAATTTTTTGGACTTATGTATTATCATAACCAATGGTCATTATGAGTATTATCTTTCCTAAAATCTCAATTTTTTCAATTTAATATACTAAGGTTTGTAAAGGAATACTACCAACAAATGTATTTAATTATAGAAAAATTATTATCCCAGTGGTGATGGGTGTTGTTTAAACATAAAATATCACAATAAAAAATAATAATAAATATTGTAACGTAATAGTCATCCTAAAATAATGATATATACTAAATCACACTTCCTCAACCATCATAAAAATTCAATGAAAAAATAATTGGGGAATTTATTGGAATAATGAACTAATGAAAAAACCCAACATGATTTAAAATTGAAATCCTATATAACATAATACATTAAATCATCTTCAATTGTGTATTATGTTTCACAATTTCTACCACTTCATGATATATATGAATGATTGTGAAATATAAAAACTCTATTATAATAAATAGATTAGTTTTGAAGCCTTTTACAATCTTCTTTCTCATACTTTACAAACAAATGAATCATGGAAGAAAGAAGTTGATGTCTATTTATAGGTATTAATTAAATATAATATAGACTTTCTGTGGTCAGAGCTACATTATTCGAATATTATTTGATCAATACTGGTGCTTATTTTTCACCTAGGTCATTAATGGTGAGTTTTCATTCAATTCCATGTAACACTAGTAAAATTTAGTTCTTATAGGGATGATCACCGTTTCATATATGTGTCACACATGGAATGTTATACGTACCCATCTGAATATTCTATTTTATGGTTTTTCTTCACAAATAGATTTATATTCATGCCCTGAATTATACTATTGATGTGAATTCACTTTTTCTATTAATTAGACCACTATTAAACATGTTTTATAAGTTCTTCCCACATAGTCATCTTATGGTCATCCATGGTCATGGAAATTTTTCTTTTTGTTGAAATATCATTATAGTTGGATCCTTTTTCTTATTATCCTATATATTATAATCAAAAAAAAGATAAAACAATTATGAGAAATATGGGGATGAATTATAAATTAAAATCATTAATTTTATGTATTATAATATAAATAATAATGGATTAAATTTTAATACCAAATCCCCCATACTATAATAAATTATTATCCTAATTAATGAAATATCAATGTACTCTATATGATCCCCAACATAAAATTATTTAAAATAAATTTCAATAAAACTAATTGATTAAATTCTGTCATAAATATTAATGAATAACACGAGAAAAATTAATCAACTCTTCACTTTCCAAATAAATAAATCAATAAATACTTTTAATATACATATTTTAAAATAACAATGAATTTTAATTAATTCATTTCTATTTTTTAATTCATTTTATATATATATTCTTATTTTAATTTACCTAAATTTTAATTTTCCCACACATCATCATGGAACAATCATAAATTATTATCAAAACATTATCCAATCATGATCCCAACCATGGGATCTAAATGCTTATAATTTCTCCATAACATTGAGAAAAAGGTACAATTAATCTTGGGGGTTGATTATAATGACCAATTACTTTGATATTTTGGGAAGGTATGAAAATTGTTTAAAAAAGAAAAGATAAAAAGGAGGTTGTTTCTTAGTAAGTTTTCATAATAATTTAACAAAGATCAATAGAAAATATATACTTTAAAAAAGTCAACTAACCATACCAAAACATTATTAATTCTCCTAACCAAGTGAAATTTAATTAAAAATATAGCCTATTGAATTTAAATTTTTATTTTATTTTTTGATCTTTTTGGTTGAGAAAAATATCACATCCACCAATTAACCAAAAAATTTCTCCCCACAAAAAAGTTATTAATAGTCATAAAAATAAAAATTTGCAACGATTAGTGATATTTTAATATCCAATTACATAAAAAAATTTAAATTAAAGTACTAATTTTTTATGTTTTTTGAGTGTCTTCATTGAATCAAATATATGGAAAATTTGTGTCATTCCCCAAACCCATTAAAATCGCCCCATGTTAACCCATTTTATATATACATCCCATCCACCAAGGCCCCATCTCTCCCCTCACATTTTTTTTTCAAATTATGAACACTATTATTGATTAGGGTAGTAATTGATGAATTAGGTTTGTAACATGGAAATTTTAATAAAATTATTTTCCTGGATTCTATGGTACTAAAAAAGATTATATAATGTTGCTTCAATAATAATGGGACAATAAATAAAAATTAATCAATCATATCAAATATGTATTGATGTAATCATAAATTAAACATGCCTTTAAGTTTGTTAAAGAAGTAACCATGATAGAGTTTTAGTCATTAAATATGATATATAATGAATAGGAAATATAAGTATCAATTAATTTTTTGATAATGATATGAATGGGTGGGAAAGAAACTCATTGAATTTCCTGTTTATAGTAAAAATCAATTAATGAAAATATTATAAATTCAAGGAAGACTAATTTTATAAAATTATATTTACAAATTTTTACTTGTATCTCAAAATTAGGATTTTTCAAATCCAAAACAACATGTAAACTATACTTATTATTTCACACATTATGATTATTCAAGTTTACTTTTAATAAATTTAAAAACCTAGAATATCACATATTCTAAGCATTTCTTTCCTCCTTGATTAGTTTATTAAATAATAAAATTATTTTTCTGGCACGTAGTGGGAATTTAAATTTTCTAAAGAAAATTAAATTTGGAGAGTAGAAAAGGAAATTACATAATTGAAACATGTAGTACCCTTTTCATAACATAGTTTACTTGGGGATTCAGATGTTCTAAATATTACAATTATTATTATGAAATTTATTTATGTTTTAAATATATACCCCAAATCCTAAATGGTTTTCACATCAATAATAACATGTAAAAGACTCTTCAATTTTTTCTTACTGCTTTCCAGTTCCTTCAACATTGACATAAAAATGGAAGATAAAACCATGTTAAGGTATAAACTTTTTTCAAAAATTCAAAATAATTTAAAGGGAAATTAAATAAACTATAACAACCCATTACCATAATATCATGTTTGTTTCATCCTTTATTTCTATGTATCAATTTTTTGGTTATATATGATGAAAAATATGTTTGTACGATACCTATAATAATGAATTCATGTATCGGTTATAATTTTTATCTTAAACCCTAAAAATTTTGTTTTTTATTGGGTGAGTTAACATTGTGTAGTTTGAGTACACGTATTTAATGTCCACTATAAAGATGTTATGAATTGGATATATAGAGTGAAGGGTTTACAATATGTGTAATGGGTCCATATCTTGTAATAGAAGTTATTTGGTTTTGAACAAATTATGATTAGTTTTTTTATTTCTTCTTTCCTATGTTAAATTATGTGTACTGAGATTATATTATATTTAAATGTCATGATTTTTGGTTTATTTATGGTAAATAGATTATTTTCATTCCCTTACACCTGTAGAATTCCTTCTCTTTACCCATATCTTGCCCTATGTCATTTTGGGTGTCTCCTTTCCTTCCATATCTCTTAACTCAAATATTGTTCACTATTATGGTTGGATTTCTCCACTAAAAGTATGAAATTAATCTATTTATTCTATGGTTTTTGTTAAATATGTGGTTTTTGTTATTTTTTGTTCGAATTTGTAGTTAGATAGTGTTTTCTATAGATCCTTTTCAATTTCATTTCATGAATTATCTTTTAATGGTTATATCCATGTTTTGGTTCACCATTTTAGAAATAATCATCATTTCTATAGTGTTAAGGTTGGTGATTCAATTAAATGGGTTAATTTTTTGAATTTAATGTTGTAATTGATCAATTACATTGGGTTGTTCATTTATTGGAAATGATAAATTGGTTTAAATAATTTCATGGGAAGAAAAATGTCTTCGCAAAATGGTTTATCATTGAAAATTTATATGATTGATTTGTAAATGGGTGTTAAAAATATTAAGTGGATTTTATTTGATTTAATAACATTTTTCATAATTGTTATTATGGTTTATAAATTTACTTTGAAAAATGAACATTAGGAACCTTAGGTGTGTCGAGAATGAGACAAGGGTAGTCTCGGAGTGTGTTTCACCAATAAAACGTAGCTTTTGTGATAATGATTGGTAGGACTCGATATCTATTGGATAGAATATGTTCTTTTTTAGTATTATGAGTGTCTAACATGAATTTTCCATAAGTCTAAAGCCCAAAACCATGTTCTTTTTCATATTATTAAAATTTATTGCATTATTATTTTTTCTATGGATTGATGCTCATAGGATTTTATATGTGGTGGTATCACATAACATCGAATGATTTATTTCTCATTGATACGTGTTTACCAATATAAATATAGATCATTGATAGACATTACCTTTTCATAACTTCTACATTTCATATTACTTGTTTATGAATATGAATGAAATTTATCAAATCCAATGTAAAATTTATTTACATATAGATTTAAATTGTAAAAATAGATTTGTAATACAATTTTATTTTAAAACCTAGTTTTGTATCATTATTGATTTTATAATTTTTATAAAAATAGCGGTTATATCCAAATTTAATCTCTCTCAAAGACTATTTGTTCTTTTTAGTGATTTAAGAAGTAGTATTATAGAATTCAGGTAAAGGTAAGAGAAACTTGTAACATGTTTGATTCTCTTATTTCTACTACTATAGGTTTGGGATGGTTTGTAGGTGGTTGTTGGTCAAGTGTGTATTTTAAATACTTTTTGGTTTATATTATTTTGTCTTGTATTTTATTTCATTGTGGTATCCCATAAATTTCCTCTTTATACTCCAGTTTTATTATGTTTTTTTATATATTCATTTATGGTTTCTGTTATCATTTTTATCCTATATTACATGACAGATCAGATCAGGTGTCATTCGAAGTTTACTCGGGTTGGTTCTTTATAATTTGGTATTAATGGGATTCTCAGACTAAAGTTTTTTTGCAATACCTAATTTAGGATCGTTGTCTTTTGTTTAAAATAGTTATGAGAAATGGAATTCGGATATAATGTGTTAAAAGGTGTTGGAATTTCATACTTACATGATTAAAAATGAGTTGCCATGGGTGGTGAGGGACTTTTACCATGTTTGAGACTTAGTTTTTGAGGTTATATAAATTAAATTAATGGATGGTTTATTTAAACGGACATGTTTCATTTTTATTCATAGTATTTTATTAATTTTTTAAATTCATAATGATTTAATGATTTTTTATCAATACCTGATGTTAGTTCTTTGATTTTTTTAATTTACTAATGAATAATTTATTTGTAACTTTTTTTTGGGAAAAGCCTCTTAGAATAAATATTTAAAATAGGAGAGAGAAACAATATAGTTAGTTTCGGTAGATGAACCCTGAAGTGGAACCTACTTTGGTAGATGATGTTATTAAAACTATTCAAACTCTTGGTCCAGTGGGTTGTAGGGACTGAGGATGTCTGGGTAATCATTAATATGAATTTACTAAGATTCATCCACTCATATTTCAGGGTAACAAATGACATTTGGAATCCAATGAGTGCCTTGAGTTGATAGGGATGATATTTATCTTCTTAGATAATTTTAATGAATCCAATTTATGATTTCTATGTAAATTTTTGAGGGACCATGAAAGAGATGGGGGGAATTTTTTTTGAATGATATGTTTCATGAGAATCTTACCTGGGATTACTTCATGAAAGTATTTAACAAATAATTTTACCCAATGACATTTTGTATGAAAAAGAATAGGGAGTTTCTAACCATATAGAAATTGGATCATACCATTCTGGCATATTTTGTCCAATATTTTAATTTGATGCATCTTCCGTGAGAGTTTGTCGCTAATGAGTACCTAATTTCTCATAGAATTGAGTTAGTACTGAGGCCTGATATTATGTTTATGTTTATACTAATGTGACTTCCATCCATTATAGAGTTGGTTGACCAGTCAGCTTTGGATGGGGCAGATATAACTCGGAATACATTCATGGGTGGCACTTAAGTGGGTTCATTTATTAGAGAGGGTGTATATTTTAGTGAGAAAAGGAAACATAACAGTTCATAATTTTCATTAAGTCCAGCTTCATGAGATTTTTTAGTGAAGAAATATGTCTCTCCTACTGGTTTTGGTTGCATGTTCATACCAGAACTAATTTTACAATAGATCCTAGTACTTAAAAACATTGTGGATGATATGTTCATATATAACAGTTTTTTGAAAAGAAATATATGGGTAGTTGGAGAAGATGCACTCTAACGATGATTTCAGAGATTCGTGTTTATGCTTCCAATGGTGGTGGGTATAATACTTAGTCCAAGGGATATAATCATGTGGAAGGGACTAATAAAAATTATATAGTAGATTATGAACCATATAATTTTAAAGTAAGTCCATATATTGTTAATGTTATGATGCTTTTATCATCTTATATGGTGTGATAATTTTTTTATAATGGTTCAACTCATTATTATATATCATCAATGATAATCTATGTTTTTAGTTTGCATTCAAAACTTTTTCCTTTCTTGTTGGATCTGTCAAAAGAATTAGGCAATAGGTCTAAACAAGGATTCTGATCTCCCACTTGTTAGATGATGATATATGACATTTGGGGGGTGTGGTAATTTTAAGTTATTGATGTTGAAATACTATAATGGATTATTGTAATGGAATGGATGATAAATGTATGTCTCGGAGAGATGGGTATCATTGTTAGGTTTAGTTATTATCTACTTTTAGGGCCACTCATTGATTCCAGGTTAAGTGGGACTCTATATCTGCATGGGGAGGGCCTTTTGTTCTTATGTTAAGGTAATCTCGTGCTAGTTGTGAGATGTTCTTCATAACATAGTTCAACCTTGTTTGGGTGGTCGAATTCATATAGTGGTGTGTGAATACCCTAAGGTCATTATGGATGATATTTGTAGTTTAGAAACATGGATAAAGGTTGATTTTACTAAAGAATCTATCCCTGATATGAAACCATTTCTATTCCAGTGTATTGTATGACCCATACTGAATTGGTGGAACTTAAGGCCTTTCATGGGGACCTCGAGGATAAAGAATATATTCATCTTGGCATGTCACCATGGCCTTCACCTTTCCCATTTTATATAAATGAATATTGGAGTCTCATAATTTTTATTTTTTATTGAAAATTGAATAGAGATATCATTAATAATAAATAATATATTATAATTATTGATGATCTTTATGATCATAATATATGGTATCATTGGTTTCCTAAGAATGATTTTTGATCAAGGTATCACCAGTTTAGATTAAAATAATTTGATAAAAAAAAGATAGAATTTTGTAGTTGATATAGGAATTTTTTGTTTCCATTTATTCCATTTCGTATCACAAATTCTCTTATGATGATTATAAATTTAAATAACCTAATATTTCTTCAGTTCATGGAATCATTCATTATTGTGTTCTTGGATGCAAATATTGTGTAATTCAAGATAGTAGAGGAAAACATGGTACAGTTGCATATCATTATTAAAACATTTTTTGAACATCATTTGTATGGAAATATTTCCAAATGTAATTTTTGGATCCATGAAGAAAAGGTTCTGGGGTGTGTTATATCTGATTGGGAATCTCAGAAGTTCTTAAAATGGTATAGGTATTTATGTCCTGTGTTAATTATGGAGATGTGATTTAGATCCAAATAATCATGGGATTGGATGGTTACTATTGACTATTTTTTCATAATTTCTCAAATATTGAATCTTAATTTCATTCATTAACCTATAAGGGTGTGATGTTTTAGTGAAAGGACAACTGTTAGATCTCTTTTGAAAATGATAAGGTAAGATTTTATTTATAATTGTATTTATTATCTCAAAATTGAGACAGGGTTATGATTTTTTTTGATATTTTTTTGTAGAGGATTGGGATGTGTCTTGAGAAGGGGAAATTGGTAGTGTCTTATCCCTCGTGCCAGTTACACCCTCATGGGAAAAGATAATTTTACAATAATATTGAGTTGGAAATAGTTATTAAAGCACTCAAAACATATACTCACATTCAATTTGTGCATAATTTTAGGCCATATTCATATCAGAATATACTGAAATGTATTACTCAGAGGGATCTGAATTTGCAATAGAGATACTGAGTAGTGGATATTCAGACTTTTTATTTTGGTATTTTTTATAACTCCAGAAAAATAAATGTGGTTTCTAATTCATTTTTTACAAAACATATGACACAAGAAACGAATAAATTGGTTGAGTAGTGGTACCTAATGGGTTTCTGTGTGTGGATGAGCTTGGGAGTGCAAGAGGTTGTTTGACAGGTTTTTTTGGATTTTAAGAAATTCAACTCGTCTTTTTATTACTGTTCAGATAGAGTAGGTGACAGACACTAAATCCCAATGAATTAATAAAATAATATTTGAGGTGAAGATAATGAGTGAGTGGCCTTGGCCTTCCAATGGAACATTCAACTTTCTTAGTTGGTTGGTTGTTCTATTTTACTTATTGTAGGAGTTGTTGGATAGTGTACTCATTTTATTTTGGTCCCTACACCCAGGTACCACAAAGATGTATCATGATTTGTGACATCAGTGTTGGTATAATGGGATGATCAATGATATTCATGATTTTTAATCATGAAGTCTCTCTTATTAGAGATTAAATATATAACATCAGATACATGTGGGGTGGTTTCATTAGGTTCTCCTTTCAGTATGTCATTGTGATGTAATATTAATGGATATTTTTGTGAGTATTCCATGGAATAATATTTGCAATTATGGGATTTTGTTGTTCATTTATTGACTCAAGAAATCATCATATTTTCAACCTATATGACATATGAAGTAAGTCGAACAACATAATTAATTGTATTTTTGAGATATATTAATACTGTACAATGTTCATTGTATTTTTGATTTTAACATTGATGTAATGATCACATCTATATTCAATAATTTTTTACATGAATCAATTAATTTACATATTATATTTTTTAATTATTATGATCATCATATGGATGTCTAGGCAGAGAGGCGTATCAATGTTCTAGAGTATATTCTCCGAGCTTTTGGGAATTATTTTAGGGGATCTTGGGAAAATAATTTTCCTCACGATGAATTTTAGAATAAAAATAGTCACCATGATTCAATTGGTAAGGATACATATGGGGATACTTATGTGAATACATGTATATCTCACTTGTACTGGCCAAATATTGGAGAGTGGCCCTTGGTTAGGATGATTTTTTTCTAAGATGATGGAGATAGGACAGTTGATCTTGAATCATTTAATCCAGGTACGATGTCTTTAAAAATTTTATAAAGGCCACCGGTTTCTACAACTAGAGATTGAAGATGTTAATTGGGTCTTTATAAAATTTTGACCTCACATGGGTATTCATTAGTTGGGTATGTAGGGTCAGTTAGCACTAGTGTTTGTGATCCTCTTTGAGATCAATTGATTACTAGGGAAGGTGACCAATCATTTGTGCAATCTATTTGGATTGACTTATATCCAAATCATGCTTCGTGATTCCATGTTGAGGATGTAAATACCATATCCATCCCATGTGACTATATGGGAGGATATTTAACTTGGTCTCCATAGCACTTTGGTTGAGTATCTAGTAAAGATTATAGATTTCGAAGACAAGCTACTGTGTGGAATAAAAATCCCCCTAGTCAAGGAAATGTCGTAGTGTTAATATAGTAACCATGAGATGTGGGATTGGGAGTCATTGAAAAGGCCTCAATGGAATTATTATTTTGTATATCCAGAATCATGAAGGATTTTTGGGTCTAAAAAGTGTTTATGGTGGGGATATTGAAACCCCTCCAAACCTTTTTGTCTGTTGTATTAACCTTTGATTTCGGTTTCCCATTTTGTTGTTTAAGAATAATTAAAATTAATTTGGTAGAATACTAATAATGGTGAAGTTAGTGAATTTTTAGAATTTCAATCTTAGAACATTTTGTTTTTGTTGTTATATGGGTGAGTAAATGTCATGTACTTGGAGTACATCACACTTAAT
This sequence comes from Viscum album, assembly GCA_963277665.1. Lineage (NCBI taxonomy): Eukaryota > Viridiplantae > Streptophyta > Magnoliopsida > Santalales > Viscaceae > Viscum > Viscum album. The sequence continues at coordinate 739,577,421 of OY728165.1, forward strand.
GCCTTCTAGGAAGATTACATAAACTAGATATAAGGAATGATGAATTTATATTCCATTTAATTTTTTCACATCACATTATAGAAATAACTAGAATTTTAATAAATAGATTATGGTATTTTTATAAATTATAGACTTTTTTGAATACATGAAATGTAATGAAATTAAACTCCTTATAAATTTCATGGGTTGTGGTTTTTTATAGTGATAAATGGATAATTTTTCATTTAATTCCACCTGTATCTTTACCTATCTAAACACAAAGCATACCATAGGATATTTTTGGTGAGTCCTTTACTACTAGATCACATCATCTAGTGATTGATCACCGTTGTGTTCAGATTTATCCTCTCTTAGAATGTAATAATTTTCATTATTCTTTGGTTTTTGTTATGACTATTTTTTTGTTAATGGATGTGTTAATATTTATAACTTAATAGATTATTCAATAGATCCTTTTTAGTTTCATTTAATGTATTTCTTTTAAAAGGTTTTTCCCATAGAATTTGTTCTCCATTGATGAATATATCTACATTTTTACCTTATTGAGGTATGTATTTATATACAATATTTTAATATGATTATTTTAATGTTTTTAAGGACAATTTTATTTTTTTGTTGACCGATTATAGGTTCAAATGATTTCATGGATAGGAGAATGTTTCCATAAAAGTTTTGTTCATTAAAAGTGGATTTTCATTATTTAAACATGGGTTTTAAAACTATAAAGTGTATTTATTTTTCTTTAAAAAAGTTTTACAAAACAATGATCATGGTTTTTAAATTTCTATGGAAAAATTCACATTTGTATCCTTGGGTGCATCGAAGAAAGATGAGTGGGTATCCTTGGTGTGTGTTCCACCACTAGGATGTATCTTCTGTTATATGAACTATGAGGAATTGGTGTCTATTATATCCAAAATTTTCTTGTTTTTTCTTCTAATTCTAATATGTATTTCACCATAGGATAAATCCCAATATGATTTTCATTTTAATTTTTTTTATTTATCACAATATTGGTATTATCATTGATGTTTGATCCTATATTTTTATATAAGGTTGTATTATATAGCATTTCATGATAGGTTGTTTCATGGATATGTGTTTACTTTTTTATAGTGTTAGTTTATCTTTACATAACATATTATTAGCTGATTGGTGTGTGATAAAAATATAATATTCTTGAGTTAACAAAATTTTTTTGGTAAAAATTTGGATCAACTTTTATCCTTCATGATGTAATTGACATGATATGTGGATGAGGTGACAACAATCAATATTGATTAATTTTTACTATGAGGAGTTCTTAACCCATCCTAATTTGGAAGATTTATACCTTTTGAACCACATGATATGTTTGATAAATTTCATTGTTTATAATATTGTATTCATCATCTAGTTCCCCATTTTCTTATTTACCTATTCGGTCTTATTCTACATCATATTTAGTGTATATCCCACCTAGTCCTTCTCTTAAATATTGTAACACACTAATATCTTTTAATAATTCCATGATAAATATGAAATCTCTCTCTTTTTATTTTTCATTATTTTATTTTGAATGTGATCTTGATTCATGTTTTCCCATTTTCATTCGGATGCAAGATTTCTACCTACGTCATCTTCTAAACCTATTAAATGAGGTTGTCATTATTATAATCATAATTATATTTGAAAATGGTATGTGCCTCTACCTCATTGTATATTCTCATTTTTTTCATGATGTGTCTCATTTAATTTCTTTTCCAGGTTTTGGAGGGTTTCATCTTCTTCACTTAGTTATGGTTATAGGCACATTTCAATTTTTTTATTCATCATTATTATCTACATGAGTTTTTTCATCAAATACTTAAAAAGGATGTCTAGTATATCATTTTAATATGGTGCTAATATTATATCCAAAAATACAAAAGTGTCGTAAATGTGACAATAGTAAATAAATAAACTGATTATGAAAAAATTGTGAAGCTAAAAGATTATAATGGATATTTTAAAATTTATTTAACATAAATAGTCAATACTCTTATCCCATGAAATAGTTCTATAAATTTCATATTATCATGGTCATCATTAATTACAACAATTTAATGGAATTTATAAATTTAAAAACTTGAATCAAACAAGTCACTAAACTATAGGTAAGTATTGAAAATGAAAGGATTAGGATGGACCCAAAGTGAAGGGGTTTGATAAAATAATAATATAATAAAAAGTAGATAAATTATTTTTCAAAGGATATATAAACTAATTTAATAGGTGAAAAGTTGAAGGTTTTTTGGAATTTAAAAAAACAAAAAATGGGTTCCTTGTAGAAATGATTTTAGGTTCATGTAATGAAATTGTATGAAATAGATAATTTACAACCAGTCAGTTGTTAGAATTGTCTCCTAGAATATTAAATGCTTCAAGTATGTCATATCCATCATAAATTATCTATTTCTCTGGGGTAAATAAATTATATTATAATGGAATGGGTTGAATAAAATGTATTTAATCATAGGTTAAACATATCGCATTAGCCATGGGGGAAGTCTAAACACTAGATATCACAATATGTAAAAAAATGTCAATATATCTCAAAAATTTAATTCTAAAAGAATAAAATAAATGAAGTAAAACTTTCTCAACCCTATTACAATGGTAATGGAAAAGAATTAATTAATGGATAATATTGATGGACTAATAAAACAATCCAAATTGAGTTGAAATTTAAATAATTAACATAGTATTACATAAAATCACATATTATAATACACACTAAGACACACTTTTTACCCCTAATACTATCCAAGAAGGGGTTGGAAAATAAAAACTATATTATAATTATCATAGTTGAACCTATGCCCAAAAAAATCCATATACTCATTTAGTGATGTATTAATCTTAGTGAAGAACCATGTAAATAAATTTATGGCCATATATCATAACTGGTGAAGTTTTTAATTGTACATTAATGCATTATTAAAATCAACCTTAGTAAATCCTAGTTTTTAGTTTCCATTTGACTCAATAATGGTGAGTTGATATTGAATTCTAGATAACTCCAATCAAATCTTGGAATGTTGGGCATGATTCACTCTGTGATATGTCTTCCACACAGTGAATTTTTTTTAAAGGTGAAGCTTTGGTCAAAGACCAAAGAACAATTTATTGAAAGTCAAAAAGGATTACAAGAGGTGAAAGGAAGGGATTTTTTTACAATCTCTATCAAATAGATAAAATAAGTCAGAAGTAATAGAGTCCATCCAAGTCATGGTCTGATGAAGACCATTGTTGGCAAGAGAGTCAGCAACTGTATTTGCTTCACGGTAGGCATGAGTCGCTATATAATCAATCCCATGGAGCAAGTTGAGGCAGTTCATCCAACGAGCTGTAAGAGAGCAGGCTAGATGGATGTTGCCATTCCAGATGGCATGGATGATAGTGGTTGAATCACTTTCAATCCATAGCTTTCTCCAACCTCTTTGAAGCGCGATATCAACAGCATGAATGACCCCAAGCATTTCCGCCTCCAGTGAATGATCCAGTAAACTCTTTAAATATTTATTTAGGTATTTTATTTATTTCATGAGTTAGACTTGTGTCATTTATTATTTTCATGATGTGAATTTCTATTTTTAGGTGCTTGATACTCGATTTCACATAGTATCTTCATTTCTGACCCCTAGAAGCATCATGTGGACATCATTCATCATGTAATGTATTTTTTTATTGTAAAGAATGGTCTTTTCCCTCTATTTACGTATTATCACATAATCATGGTATCCTTCCAATGATGTAAAAACCATTGGACATATGATCAACAATTTCCAATTAAAATAATAAATGTAAAATATTTTATTTTTAAAAAGAATGCTTGAAATGTAAATATCATATACTCAATATCAAGTATATATACTATATTCATAATAATGTAACTAATATATATATTTAAATTATAATAAATAAAAAAATTAGGATTCCTTGTCCATTGTGTTCATATTTTGTTGCATATATAGTTTTTTGGGAATTGGTTTATAAATTAAATTTATATATGAAATAATAATATGTTTCTAAAATAAAATATATTAAATTAAATTAATCTCAATGAAAAATAATTTCTCCACTATGATCATTCAAATGAAATCATCTCAACTTATTTATCCTTCTAATAAATGGATCAAAATATTAATAGTCAACATAGTTATAGACATTCCACTATTTCATTTATAATTTTTTTTTATTTCCCAGTATTTATCAATTGGAATTTTTGAAAACACTACACTTAAGCCATTTTATGTAATACTATGTTAACACATCAATCCCTACCATTAATTTCTTAATTTAAATGATTTTAAAAGATATCACAATATGGGTGAAGAAATAATAAGAAAAGGTCAACTGAAGGTGTCCCATTTTCTAAAATTTTAGTTTTATTTTAAAAATATATAGGTTTCAATATTGCATATTAAAAAATATATGAACATTATTATAATATATTCACAAGATCAAACCCATGTTTTTCATTTTAGAATTTTAATTTCATTATCAAAAATAAAGGGAAACCCCCACATTTAAAATCACTTTAAAGACATCAATTATAAATAAATAATTAGTACTTGAAGAAAAAATTGGTTGGTAATATGGTTTCCTATTAAGATATTAGTAGACTCTATGGAATTTAAAATTATGAATAATTGCATAGGAATAATAGATATTGGATAAAAATTAAACATAATCAATTTTCCCATTAACTATAATATTTTATCAAAATTAACTTTCATTAAAAAAATATATAAACTTATAGTAGTCATAAATATCCAAAAACCCCTTAAGAAAGAAGCTACAACATATAATATTTTAAAGTGGATTATAGTATCTATTATGATTAAGAATTCAAAATATTTCAATAAATGATGTCATGTATTGGATAAAAATAATTATTTCATAAATAAAAAAATTACACAAATTATACTTAAGAATAAAATCATATCTTCCATAATTTCAAAACATCATCAAAACTAGAATAAACATAAATCATTCAATTTATACACAAATATCATTAGAATTTTTTATAATAATTTTTGAAAATTTTCTACCATGTTAAATTATACCTACCAATTCATTAGGTATCCTATAATAGTCATTGGGAAAATTCAAAAATATTGAACAAGGATCCATCCCATATATTTGTATTTCCAAGAAGAAAATACCACAAATGAGAGTATATTAATATTCAATAGTAATTCAAAATATATGTATCTAGTCAACTAATGATCTCATCACATTCTTAAAATGGTAATATGAAATACCAACTCCATTTATTTCTCCATTAATATTGATATTTTTGAATCTATGGGGATATGGTTTCAATAAAAAACTCAAACTATGATTTACCCTTGGTCAAATGCATGGTTAATTAGAAATAAATTTAACTCCATCATTATCATAAATAATAACATATTTTTTTATTCTTATTTGATTGAATTCATGATGTATTACAGAAAATTCATTATAGATAATAATATTGTAGATTATAATTTTTTTGCGGATCAGTACACTTGATGTAATAACAAGACAGAAGATCAAAGTGTATGGATTTAATTTGATGGATTTTTACTAATAATTATTGGATTAAAAAATTATTGATCTTTTATATATATTATATAATGAAATATTTATTATAAAACACACCATTTCTTCCTAGAGTTAAATCTAGAGGTTCCTACGATAAAAATTTACACATCTCTAGTCATTATTTTAAATAAAAGTAAATATTTCAAGTGGTCTAGAATTCTTAAACAATTCCCAGTTTATGGGAATAAATTTTATATCATCTAAATAACTAATATATCAAAACATAACAATCTAATTATAGTTCTAATGTTTTGTGAACAACTATAATACTCAATAAAATGTTGTATTTTTAAATAAGAACACTTAATGATGATATTCAAGTGGTCTCGGATGATGAACTCGTCAAATACTATTGGATAAAAAAAATATCAACTATATAGGTTCCTGGAATAAGAAAATGATTTCCAAGAAATGGTAAGAACTAATTGTATTATGTAATTATATATGATTATAGAAATGTTCTTCACTTTTGTAATAGATCGTAAATTCATTGGCTAACTCAGTCATCAGTATACACATGTTTCTATATCTAACGATTTAAATATTATTATCCCAATTAAAGGGGACCTATTTTCATTTTTTTAATTCTTCATGGTAATAGAACAATGAATTCTCATGATAATGTGGATTAAAAGAGTTTTTTAAATAATAATCTCATGTATCATTAATGTAACTACCAATGAACCTTTGAAACCCATAACATGAATGGATATTGTCCAATATGCTATAAAAAATAAAAATAAAGATAGATCCATAAGGAAATATGGTTTTCCTAGATATTTCTATATAGATATGTGGGAAATCATCAAAAGAGAGATAATTTTGGTGATCCAAGAGTACTTCAAAGGGGGTTATCTTCCGACAGTGATGTGTGATACCTCTTTTTTCCTCATTCTAAATCGAAATAATCAAAGTACTTAATGAAATTACAACTTATTAATATTATAACTGTTTCCTATGAAATCATTTCCCTAATTATCAATGAAATATTTTCCTCTCAATTTCCTAACTTAGTAATTAATGAGAATCGTGGACTTATCCAAAATATGATCATCTATGGGTCTATTATATTTTCTCAAGAAATAATTCGATTTCACAATAGAAAAATAATAATAGATTCCAACATTACAATATAATATTATATAAAAAATATATTGAACTATCACATTGTAGTATCATCATAAATTTATGTGATAACTAAGGATCTTTGAATATATCTTTGACACATGATTTTCTGGTTATATAAATCCTTAGTTCTTAGCTTCATCCATGCAAAGGATATTTAGTTTTTTAAAAATTACCAATAGTGTTTTTCAATTATATTATATATCTACATCATTATTTTTTATTTCACAAGACTCACATAGGTGAATCATAAATCATGTGATTAACATGGGCTACATCTCTCCATTTAGAGTAAATTATAGATCACCGATAATTTATCACCGATTTTTTGTTATAATTATTTTTTATATAAAATATCATATTTCCATCAAGGGATTCAAATATCCATCGAATAATTATTAAAAGTGGTGTTAAAATGTGGTTACCCTATATTAAATTAATGATTATATAAGGACCCTTCCATAAAACATTACATAATGTTGAGTTAAGTCAAACCACTTTACATTATTTTATATTTATTATATATTAGGGTTTGATGTTTTAGATAATTAGACAATAAATAATACATAGAAAAAATAAAATAAAACTGGTAAACCTCTTATTAATATCCAATTTTTTTCAAATAAAATATTTAAAAATAAATAATAATCTCTTTTATTTAAAAACATCCGGACTATTATCATGGATTCTCTTAATTTGTTAATTATCATTCAGTCTTGTTAAAAAAATAAAAAATACATCTTTTCAAATTAGTTAGAATAGTAAGGTATATAAAATATTGGAAGAAATCATCCATTTATACAAATTAAAACCCAAGAAAACATTATCAAAATGTAATAAATCCACCCTTAGTATATAGTAAATACTTTCCATTAAAAATAATCCCATTTAATACATTTTTTTAATAACAATATTATGAAAATTTCAATATAAATAATAGAAATAAAGTTATGTCGAGACATTATTATACTTTTCAAACATATAAATGGAATAACCATGTGGTCTATTTTCATACATGTCACTCTTAGAAATTTAATATCCCTACAACTGACTTCCATAACCGATGAATTAGTTGGATATCACAGACCCACTGATTGTTGATCTATCTCAAATTCACCCATCATTAGTTTATTAAATAACTACCCATCCAATTTACATTTACCATTATTTAATAATAAGACATAAAAATGAAATTTTCAAAATTTCACTCATTAAATTTCACTTTCACTCCTAAGAAATCATTTCATGTTATTAAAATAGTCAATCTCTCATCAAAACCCATTATCAATAAAAAATAATATAAAATTAAAAAATGATTTTTATTTTTAAAAAATGTATTCTTCAATGGAATATAGAAATAAAATAATAGACTTGGGGGTATACAAATCATTTCCTCCACAAACATTAAAAATATAACATTTATTTTTTCATTTTAAAAAATTATTTATAAAACATGTAAATATATTACTTTAAGAAACAATGAATTTAAGTAAAATAATATATACATTTTTCATTTATAATCCCTTTATATACATATAAATAAATATGTATTATAATATCAATAATATTTACATGGAGAAAATATTTTTAGAATAAATCATTAAACATTCAAAGTGTTCCACACTACATTGAACATTTAAATAATAATCCACACGAAAGAATAACAATTGAAAAAATATTAAAATACATCGTAACATATAAAATATGGATATATAATGTCAATGGGTTTTTATATACACTTTATAAAAGATTAAAGGTTCAGATCATATTGAAATGTCTCAATGAAACAAGATTGTTATGATATCCCTTACCATTAGTCCTGCATCACATGTATGAATTTATCTTTTAGAATAATGAACTAGTATTAATTATTTAATTTATTATGATTATTTTTAAAGTTTATAATTAATTTTTTCTACTTATTACAATTTTTTAATCGACTATATAAATAATAAATTTTACATCAGGATTTTTGACCATATTTGGTTTATGTGACAAAAACTAATTTGGTAGGTCAATATTGGTCAAATATATAATTATGTAAATATGTCAAAAATAAAAACCATTAAATAAATATCATGATTATTCATAATTAAAAAATTTAAAACTAGTCATGAATTATGTTCTTCATAAATGAACCAATGTTACAGACATAGGGATGGTAGGTCATATGTACGCATGAGTAACATTCCCATTTTCAAATGGTCATTATGGAAAAAAGGTATGTGACATTTATATTTCCTAAATGATAAATATATAATAAATTTTATTTTATTTTATCATTTTTGATAATATTTATATAACTATTTTTTTACAAAAGGAATTATGTCTCCTCAAGGTAGAGGTAGTCCACAGGTCCACAAACAACGCTATCACTTTTTCAGTATTTGATAGGGTAACATATATAATGATAAAATATATTTAAAAAATTAATTATGTAATTAATATAATATTTTTGTTATTTTTTTCAGATAAATTTTGTTAAACTCATCATTAATATATTTTATGAATTCCATTAATTTATCAAATCAATTTGAGGAGGTGATAGTCCACTTGCCCAGAAATGTTGTTATCATAATTATACCAAATAGAAAGCATGAAAGAATGAGTATATTGAAATAAAAGATGAATGAATAAATAATAAATAATTTATATTTATATTTATATTACATAAAAAAAATTTGTACATCCTAATTCTGAACCATGATATGTGGTAGAGGAAAAATGAATGACATCATGACGTAAAGCGGTAGTTCGTCATACATGAATGGTAATTTTTTACCCACTATATGGTTGATTTTATAAGTGTAAGATTAAATATAATAATTAAAACATATAAATATATTAATGATATGTATTTTATAAAGTAATCATGGAATAAGTATACTTTATGTGGTAGATAATAAAAATAAAACAAAAGATCATGTCGAAGGATGTTACCTCTTTTCAGGTAACTCCTTCTTGGTTTTCACCCAAGTGCTTCATTGGTTGGATTTATGCCCATGTTTAGGGTTTTAAGATGAGGGGAGATATTTTGGGTGATTATTTGATTATATTATTGGTGACAAAAACTGATCTATATTTGTACAAAAATGGGAAAGAGGGGAGGATGTTTATAATATCGGAAAGGATACATTTTGTTTTCTAGAAATTAATTGTGTGACTTACCAATTTTACTTTTCCCTAAATGGTTATAAATAGACCATTATAGATCATTATAAATTTTACTATCATAAAATAGACATAAAATAATTTTTTCATTTTTTTACTGTAATTTTCATGCACTGGTTTTCTTGTTTAGTCATCAATTTAAGCATGTTTTTCCTTAAAGACTATAATTAATTTATTTACTTTTAATCTTAATTTTGATGAAAAACTAAATTGAAATTATATTAAATTCTAAATCATTATAAATCCAAATATATATTATATTTTTTCCAAATTCAAAAAATAAAATATTTAAAATTAAATTAAAATTAATTCTGTAGATTGGATGTAACAAAATGTTTTTATGTCAAAATATTCAAAACCGTGGTATGATTATAAATATAAATTTAGTTAAAAAAATTTTCCAATAAATAAAATTTGTTTTATTATTTAATATATATCTAATTAAAATTTAAAACTAGTAAAAATATAATTTAACTATATAAATAAATTATATGAAAAAGTCATTTAGAACAGAAATTCAATATTATTCCATATTTATCAATATATGAGAGTTCTATAAAAATACCAAAAATTCACCCAAAGTACATTTTGATATGTTACATTAACAAATGAATATTGTTTTATCATATAGAAATTATAATGTCTTGAATATTTATACTTAAATGGGTTTGACATTAAAAGGAAATAAATCTACCTATTAAAAAATATAGAGCATTTTATGTTTCAAATAGGATTTATTATTATATTATTAATATAAAACTTATTTAATTAAATTAAAAAAATATAATATTAATGTGTTAACATGATACATTTATTCCTATTAATTCCCATAGATACAATGTATTTACAATAACTACCACTTTAAATAATAATATAAATGGCATATTATTGCTCAATATAACTCAATCTTGCATGATAAAAATGATTTCTGAGAAAGTCATTATTCTATGGTGGGTAATCTATTTAATGTACCGTACCTTTGAATGTAAAATTGCTAAAAATTAATAAATATTAATAAGTATTAATCAATATTATCCCATTATTGTATAGAATGTTACTTCCTTCCCCCTTTTGGAAATTGGATCCTCGTAATTTTATTCACTTAGGAAATAAGTAGTGAATTTTTTCATCATAGATTTTTTATATTCCCATCTTTTCTCATCAACCATATGGTTTTTCAACAATACATTAACTTTATGAATTAACATATTCCACAAATCTTTTTCTCCATGATTAAGAACCTAAACAGTTTTTTCATCATAAAATAAATTCTCTTCCATCTGATCTACTTCATTTCTCAAAACATTTGATGAATCTGGTAAATTAATTGTTAACAATGAATCATGATATATGTTGTGTATATTGGATAAACTCATAGGATAAGAAACATGGTAGAAAAAGGATCTATCATTTTCTAAGAATTTATATGATCTAATTAATTTGGGAAACAACATCCAATTTTTATCAAATCCTATTAGACTTTTCCATTGGGAAACATTTAATAAGGCATGATAACCTACCTTGAGTAAACTATATTTTCTTTGTTAATCTGAATAAAATATATTGCCACTTTTTATTATTCTCATGTATCACTAAATAAACCTAAAATTATTTTATCATTTCTCTACCAACTCGGGTACAATTAAACTACATTCTCCTATGTCATCCCAAAATGATAGTGTCTGATACTACTTTATATATAATTCATTGAGTTATTAAATAAATATATTGGAATAAAAACTAGTATTATTAAAAAATTCAGATAAAAAAATATATAAATCTTAGCCTCCCTAGTAATCCAATGAGAAAGAAGAAAGAAAATGTCGCAATCTATGAATCTCCGCTCATATTGTCCATTACACTGAGGTTTAAAAGTTGTACTGAAATTTAATTCAATACCCACTTACTTTTGAAGTCCATTTAAAAAATTGGATATTATTAAGGGATAACAGTATAAAACAATTTAATGAGAGACTCAATTTAACCTGAAGAACTCTTTTTGAGACAATCAATAAAGAAAATCTAGGGAAATTTTAAATTGAATCATAAGAGAATGTTCATATTTGGTAATCAATCATCAATAACCCAAATCACATTGTTACAATGAGACATATTTGTAAATACTACCATGAAAACCATTTATTTATTTTCCGACTATCACTTTGTCTCTTGAAAATGTAGAATCAAACCCTTTTGTAACATTCTATCTACATTGAACGATTAACAAGTTAAACACTTCACAATAGATCCAAAAATGTCTCTTTTCATTCTATCCCATATGAAATAATCTCAAATGTATTTATAAATCTTACTGATTGAAATATGAATGGAAAATGGGGAAATATAAACTTTAGTAGACATCTCTTTCCTTAACTGATAATCACAGTGCATATATATTATTTTTTAAAATCAAAAAACAAATTATTCATCAATATTAAAATCAGTATACTTACAATTAATAATTATTTCTAAAATTTCATGAAATGATTGATACACCATATAATCTTTCTTGATTATTTCTAAAAATTTTGACTATACAGAAACCAGAAACAAATACATATGATATCCCCACATCAACAACTTCTAGGCTTGAAATCCTAAAATTATTAACAAAATATTCATCTTCCTAACATAATATGGTTAATATAGCATTACCTTTCAGACTTAAATCATCAATCATCTCATTTATTTTCTAGGAATATAATGAAAAGATAAATCATAATCCTTTATTAGTTACATCCATACTCTCTATCCAATGTTCAATTATTTTTGGGTGAATATACACATCATTCTATTTTTAATCATTATAAATTTCATGCTTCACTCAATAAAAATTATGTCTCCTTTTTTTTAAATAATTAGAAGCTAAATCTAAATCATGTGTAGGATAAATTAAATCATTATTTTTCTACTAATGTGATGCATATGTAATAATTTTTTCACTCTACATCATGAAATAACAAATTCCTTTTAACTAAGAATCACAGTAGATGATGATTTTACAATTTTTCTAAGGAAGAACAAAAACTGGGGAATTCAACAATCTTCTTTTTAGTTCTTGAATAAACCCTTACATTATTCTTTCCAGATAAAACATACAACGTTTTTTTTAACATACATATTTGGCTAGATCACTAATAAAAATTTTCAACAAACCATCATTAAAAACTAGATAATCAATGAAAACTACAAATATTTGTCTCATGGTTTGTCTTAAACACTCTTCATTAAATTTTATATTATAATGGTCAATATATATGCCATATTTAGAAACAATATGTTCAATCAATGACATTTATGAAACCAAATTTCACACATACTAAACATTAAATGTAGTTTCTCTTATTTTATGGTTTTATAAAATATCATTAGGTTCATTTCATGTTCCTCGTGTCTTTTAGAATATACCAAAAATTTAACAATAAATAGAACAAAAAACTAATTCAAAAATTGATGAAAGAATATATTCATAAAATAAATAAATAAATATAGAATAGGAATTATATAACCCAACGGGAAAAACAAAAAACTTATAATACTCATATTTCATCTGAAAGGATATCTTTGGAATTTCATGCTCTTCACTTTCGTCTTATGGTACGCGGAGCTCAGATCAATCTATGAAAAAAATGAGGCTCCCTGGTGGTGACCAAAAAAAATCATTGATATGAGTCAAATGATACATATTTTTAATTAAGTCTCTATAATACATGAAAAGTATAATAGAACCAAATATATTGTTCGTAATTAAAACATGAGATCCCCATGGTGAAGATCGGTCGAATGAAACATTTTTTATGAATTTATATTAAATTATTTTTTAATTAAACATGTTCATCATGAGACATTTAATAGTGGTGTTTAGATATATTCTTCGTATTATGTATTAAATCAATAGTAAATTTAAATTATTTACTAGGAATAGAATTGGGAAATCTATCATGAAACTAACCCAAAATTCATTCACTGGTAGAATATCATTAATTTGAACTATTTATCTCTTTTAAACAACAAGATCTATAAAACGTTCAATACTATATTAAATCATTTTATTAGATTAATATTTTTTTTAAAGGAATGAAATAATTGATAAAAAATATTTTGGATTCGTAATCTATTTTAACATGATAAAATAAAATCCAATCCATACCTAAAATGATAACAAACACCACTCTAGTAAATTCAACAAGAATTGTTTAACATACCATCCCACTAATATTAATAGTAAGATCCATAAAAATATTTGTTTATCTAAAAGTCTCACAATGAGATTTTAAAAAAATCAGTATCATATATTCATGAGGTGATATTCCATTTTTTCAAAAATTTCTCAAAAATGAATGATTGCGAAGATCCATAACAAAAGCATCATATAGTGGACTAAACAAAAATATAATATAATAAGATTATTTTACCACTCCCTTTTTCCTTTTATCTTCATGGTTTCCTCGCTGGGTATTAATCAATGGACACACAATAGAAAATTTTTATAAATCATTATAACAAAAACATCATACCACTATCATTTCATTATGTTCCTTTTCATATTCCATATAGTTATGAGATATATTAACAAACTTACCACATCTAAAGTACTACCAAGACATTGAAATACATTCTCTTGGGTTTTTCTTACCACACTTCTCACATGATGGGAACATGGTTCTCTTAGCTCCAAACATCATTGATTAATAGTTACTCATTTATTGTAAACAAGACCACTTATTTTAATTGTTTTCTTGGTAAACACGTTCTTTGAAAAATCATTTCTATCTTCTCTACACATTTATCATGTTTGTCGGGTCTATTGAATTAATTAAAAGAAAATTCCCTTTTATATCTAGGATTTAATTCAATGTAAAACTGATTTATCTTACTATCAATATGTCGGATAAAATTTGGGACATACCCCACCAATAAAGTAAATTTTTCATCATATGTATCAGTTGAATATTACTGCTTATTTATCTATTGCACAAATTTCTTTCATCTTAAGTCACAAATAATTTGGAAAATATTTCTAAAGGAAAATATTCTTAAATTGATCATATCCTAAGGCATCAATCTTTTCAAATTATCTGATATTCTTAACTATTGACCACAACTAGTTTTTTGAACTTAAAAAATATAAATTTAAAGAGTAACATTTTAGTGATCTTTAAAACCCATGACACAAAATATCTTTTCTAGGGCTTTAATTCTTTTTTCAAATTTCAAGAGGCCAGATTAAACTCTAAATTATGCAGTATGTTGTCTCATAAAATTATATTGTATCATCACTTTCCTTTGTGGTAGATCTGATTTCTCTCTTACGTTGACATCACATACATTTATAGACTATGTCAAGTTCTCCATCACTATAACATACTCATCATTTCCAATTCCAACCATCTTACGATGTAGATTCAGAAGGATGTATCCACACCGGTGCCTACCCACTATAGCTTCCTAGTTTCCACTATGGAAAACCATTCTGAACAAAAAATATATATGATGAAAAATGGAAATCTTCAAATCCTATAACATTTTTACTTTAAAATTAGGTAAAATATTTCGGGGGAATGTCATTAAAGTACCCTAACCTCTAAAATTATCGAAATTGACCTATGATGCCAATAATAAGGATTAATCATTAAAACAATACACATTACTAAGTTATGACATGAATTTAACATTCTTTCCCATTAAGTATCATTTTGGGTTTATATTTTAGGGGAATTATTTTATAAATCACACATAAAAAAACATAAACTACAAAGTAGACCCTTCCAATAAATATTTATTTTTCACCATATAAAACTTTTAAAAAATTCATGATATCTTTTATAAAAACTCATCATGACTAAGAACATGAATTCTATAATTACCTTAACCATTCTTAATTCATGTGAAAAACAACAAAAAAAGTGGGTTGATCATAAAATTCTTAGTAAGGGATATAAAATAAAGAAACAATTAGTCCAATGATAAACATTAAAACAAATGAAAACATTATCTAAATGTAATATATTTCATCATTAATGAGTATTAAGTAATATCCTTGGAAAATAATCTAATTTTATAAAATTTTAAAGCATAATAGTACTATATTACCCATATAAAGAATAGAAAATACATATAGATATCTAGGGATATCACTATAATTTACACTCTTATAAATAGAATTATCATGCGGTCTAATTCCACACATCTCACTCTTGAAAATGGAATATCCATACAACTATGTTCCATATACAATGCATTGGAGGATATCACAGACAAACCCATCATTGGTATACCACTGAACCGCCCATAATTATATTATCACATTACAACCATTACCATTATATAATTATAACATATAAAATAATTCAATTTTAACCATTTCAATCATAATATTACACTTTCACTCCTAAGAAAACATTTCAAATTATTAATATAATCCGTCATTTTTAAAAATCCATATTCAATAAAAAATACCCAAAAAGTACAAATATGAGTTTAATATAAGAAATAATGTATTATTATAAAGAAATATATAAATAAAATAATTATCACAATAGAAGAAAATTTTTTAAGATCACATATGTTAAGAGTAAAACATTTCTTTTTGATGTTTAATGAAATGTTCCACAAAAAATCATAAAATTATTCCTTTCAAAATAATGAAAAAATAAACATAATTTACCTTTATAATGTTTTTATATACATATAAATAAACATATAAAATAACATCTATAGTATTGACATGAATAAATGATTTTTCACTTTAATCATTGAACATTCAAAGCGTCCCATATCAATTTGAACATTTAAATCATAATCCCATTGAAAGAATAAAATTTCATAAAACATTAAATTACATGAGAATAGATAAAATATGGATACATAATGTAAAATTGTTTTTATATAAACATTATTAAATAATAATGGTTCTTATCATTATGAAATGTCTACATGAAATGAGATTGAGAAGAAATCATTTATCTTGAATATGACTTGTGAGGTGTCACTTTATATTCAGGAATAAGGAGTTAATATTTATTATTTAATTTATACATAACAAATTCTAGGTTTATAATAAATTTCATATCTCTTATAACAATTTTTTATTGACTATATAACAATTATGTTTATTTCGGGTGTTTTGACCATATTCAGTTTATGTGTGACAAACAACTTTGATAGGTAAACTATGGTAAAATGGTTCATTATATAAACGTATATAAAACAATAATAATGAAATAAATAAAATATTTAGAAATAAATTAAACTTTTAAAACCAATCACCAGTGTTGGTTTTGGAAAATTAACCAATGTAACAATCATTGAGAAAGTAGTTCGTACATACCCCTAAGTAATATTCCCATTTTTCAATGATCATTATGGAAATAAGAAAAGATAAATTTATAATTCCATAATTATAATTATATACTAAACACCATTTTATTTAATCATATATATTCAAATATATAAATATTATGATGTTAAATGAACCACATCATGGTGCGGAGACCATAGTCCACATATCCACGATTGACGTTATAACTTTATCAGTGTGGGAAATGGTACTAAAGAAAATGATATATTATATTTATAGAAAGTTAATAATTCCATGAATATAATATAGATGTTATGTAAGTCACATATTTTTAATTATACTCATCCATCATACACTCCATGAATTTTTTGAACATATCACATCACTTTGAGGAGGTGGTCATCTACCAGTCCCCAAACAATGTAATCATATTTACATAAAATGGGAACTGGGAAGGTTTTGTATATATAAATTACATATTTATTAATACATCATATATAATATATATATATACATATATATATATTATAAAAATTTTGTCCACTATAATTCCCAACCATGATATGAAGTAAAGGAAAAAATGTGTGGCATCATTTTGTGAGGCGGTAGTTCTCTATACAAAAACTATAATTTCATTACCCATTAGAAGGAAGTGTGTTAGTGTAGGTCAAACCCTTAGAATAAAAAAATTTCAGTGTTTCATTATACATATTTTTTTGTATAAATATAGAATAATAAATATTGAGGTTGTGGATAATTAAAATAAAACAAAAGAGCCTGTGGAAGTATGTAGCCTCTTTTTCAAGTAACTCATTCTGGTTTGTAGAAAAGGGATTTATTGGTTAGATTTATACCCAAGGTGGGATACAAATTGATAAGTATGGATGCTCATATATTATTTGGGAAGAATTTTGGGGATCCAAATGTATATATGTTTTTGAATAAATGGGAAGGATAACAGACCTTTTATAACAGGGGAAAATGACACATTGGGTATTCTTTGAATGAATTTTGTTCTCCCCACGTTTTATTTATCCATATAGGGTTATAAATAAACCATTTTTTATCCATAAAGTTTTTATGATAGAAATTGGGATATAAAATAACGTTTATACAATTTTAGGATTATTATTGTACCAAAATTTCTAACTTTATTCAATAATTAAGCTCGTTTTTCCTTAATCACTATAATTATTTTTAAGTGTTTTCACAAATATTTTTGTTAAAAACTATGTTACCCTTATTAAAAATTAAAAATTATTCTTATTCCAAATATATAATCCATTTTCAAAAAAGCCGAAATAAAATGTGGCAGAAATTAATTAAAAATTAATCCCAGAGAAGAGATATTAGTATTTTTTTTAAATTAAAAATGTTCAAAAGTTTAATAATCTTTTATATCTAAATTCATTGATAAATTGTTTAATTTTCCATCAGTTGTGTTTAATGATATGAAATTTATCTAATTATAAATTAAAACCAATCGACATCTTAATTAAAATATATAATATAATTAGATGAAAAAACCCTTTTGAGCTAAAATTCAATATTATTCACTATTCATCAACATATAAAGGTTCTTATAAAAATACCAAAAATTTCCCCAATGAAAATTTTGATATTTAGATTTCAAAAATGAATTTTATTTTTCCATATTAGTTTTATAAATAAGGAAAATTTTATATATAAAATGGGTTCTCTATTAAACGGTGGAAAACTACACTTTTAAAAATATTGATATTTTTATGCTTAAAATTGGATTTATTCTTATTTTAAGAATATAGAACGTATTAAATGAATAAAAAATTCATTTAATAAATGTTGGTAAATATAATATATTTAATCCTAGTCATTCCCACTGATACAACAACTAGGTTATAATTACCACTTAAAATAATAATATTAATAGTATATTATTGTTCAGTGTAACTAAGTATTGCGTACAACATAATACTTCAAAACACTCATTGTTTCTTTTCAGGTAAGTTATTGTATGTCATGTTAAGTTTAATATAAAATTACTATATTACTCATAATTATTTATAAAAATGAGAAATATTTATTCTATCATTACCTGGGATGTTGCAGTTTATACCTCTAGTTGTTTCTTGAATAAGATTTCTATTCTAATTAAAGACAGATTGAGTTTTCAAAGAGGTAATTTCAGAATGGAATACCATTGAAAAAAATTGTCCATAATTAGTTCTTTTATTTCTCATTTTTGGATTTTTTTTTTCTAAAAATTACTAATTTCATTAATAATTACATGTCATGGATCATATACATTAGAGGTAGATTGACACTGGTTAATAGTGTCTTATCATCAATCCCAATGAACATTCATATAGTAATCATATATATTAATGAAGTTATCAAAATAATTGAAAATTCTATCAATGAATTTATTGGGATTATATCAGCGAAGGTATGTTCCATTGGGCGGGCCACATGAACCTTGATAAACCATTTTATAAGGGTTGAATTTTTCCACACAGTCTTAATGAATTAATGCAAGACATACATTCTAAACTATAATTGGATTATTTCTAGGGAACTTGTTATGGGCTTAATATATGATAAAAAATTGGTATAATAACAAGATAACTCATGTATTTTTATTTTAGTTAATTAACTACTCAAAAAACGTTTAATATTGATAATTGGCTGTGATATCATTTATCCTTCTCACACTACCTATCCCTAGAAAAAACCACTAATCAATTTCTAGAAATTCCCATTATTAATAGGGAAGTCCTTAAGGAGTAAAAAATAATTTCATCAATTTAATTCATCTATATAAAGAACCCAATTGGTTTGTATTAACCTTATCTCGTTTAGGTCTCTTCAACATAATGAATTATCATAAACAAATCCATTAGGACAATCATATTGTAATATATTCTTATGGATATACCCAAAATTTGATTAATATTCCAACTATGATTATATTCTTACATTTGTATCTATGTTACAAATATCATCACGTATATATTTCCATTTAGTGCATGGGTTTATTGTTGGCTTCAAAGTGTTATTATAATTTTCACCCCTAGAACAAATCATATGATCATTTCATGTAAGGTGTTGAATAGGAAAAGAGATACTAGTAATTATTCTTGTATTAGTTTAAAATAAAATCTAAAATATTATATTTTTATCACTTCATTGTTAAATATTTATATATAGAATCATCATCTTCAAATGCTGCACATTCATGAATCATAAATTTTTTTTACAGGTTACTAGACCATATGGGAAGCCACCCTGACTCTAGGAACTCGATATCGCACCCTACATTATAAATTCGAAAGACCAAGATGTTATATATAATTTATAAAATCTATTATCTTGTTAAATGGTGAAATTTATATTCTTTATTGTAGATTACATTCAAATTATATCATAGAGGATTGTATCATGATGAGTTGTGTGTGTTATCCCTATTTGGTCTTGGGGTGGACCCCTAATTCTTGTTACATTCGTAATATAGATGAATCACATTAAAATTTCATTATTTGAGTTAGATGGATCATTAAAAATGGTTTCAAAGAGATTATCATCATCCTCATATCATTTTATTGTGAAAGATTCCTATTAATGATAGATACGATGGGGATATATAGTATTCTGAAACTTTGTTGAAGTAATGGTATATTTTTATATATAATTTAATCATACTTGGAATTTGTTATATTTTTTTATTATTTATATATAATTGGTATATTATTATCATGATATATAAATTTAAAATAGTGATATACTTACAAACTAGGATCAAATATGCATGAGAAGTTGTTAACAATGAGGTAGATTTTCTCGTGGAAAAATGAGATTTCTCTATTGCTCTTAATATTTAATCTACTCTTGATTCCATCCCACTATATTATATTTTCAATATATATTATGATTTTATTGGGATTCACTATTTAAATACCCCATAATCATTATATATTGAATTCTCATTCCCAATAGAATGAAGAATTAATTTTCAATCCATGTAATGTAGACAAAATGGATCATAAGAATAAATGTTCCTTGAAAACATTAGTTTATGTTACTTGTTCCTATAATGAAATCTGCTGGTTTGATATTTTTTTATGATATTTTTATACATTTTTATGAGAAAATATAAATTTTTTAATGAATTATATCTTCCATAAAGTTATTTTGAGAAATGTATCGTCAGATATGTGATGTCCAAGTGAATTTTCATCTGAATTAATAAGTGAATATGAGAATATCATATAGGTAATTCATAATTTATATTGAAAAAATAATATATGATACAAAAATGAGACCTTAGAAGGACTAAAATGCGGGATGGGAATGTTATCTACCTCTTTACTAGTCTCTCTGGTCTCACCAATAAGGTCCACATATAATGTTATGGACGATAATGGTAATGCTTTCGCTACTAATGGAATAGTGGTGATCACTAAGGCTACACCAAAACCTTATTCCATAACAAATATAGAATTTTTTGTATCAATCACTGAGTCCATTGAGAGATCCCATATCTAGGTAAATTTATTATTTTACATGAATGGTTCTATAATTGTGTCCTAAGGTGATTCCTTATTCAACTTCTCCATGACCCTCCTTAAAAAATCTACATAAATCTAGTAGTGGATAATAGGATAATTATATGAGGTGGAGGCCTCCTAATAAATAATTGGATAATTATGTTTCTCAAATGTGATCTTGAGTTATATTTATGTGGGGGTTTGTTGGGTATATGGTCTATAGGGGACTAGTTCTCAGCAAAATTTCATTTGAGTACCTAAAAAATGATGACAATGATAGTGAAAAAAAACTAATATTCCATGAAATAGTATGTGTACCTCTCTTTTTACAGAATTGATCAGGTATATAGAAAAAATGGGTCAATTGTTGAGCATATTAGTAGAGCTATAGGGTTGGTGGAAGAATAATATATGTTTTACTAACCCTATTTAAAAATGTTTTCAAGGGAGTAATATAATTATCATACATTATTATCAACATATTTTCAAGTAGTTCCACCATGTCATGAAGTTTAGGATTAATTAATCCAAGATTTATATTATATCATAGTGGATGGAAAATAATAAAAACATTACAATGAGTAGAAATATGTATGATAAATTTATAACCCACAAGTTTTACCTTCTATTAATATCATTATCCCATGAAATTATATTAAAACTAACATTCCATGTTCTATTTTTAAATTTTGTAAATGGAGTTTAGACTAAGAACATATTTTATGCTCAATAATCCCTATCAGTCACCCTTTTATAGATAGTATTTTGTGATAGCTACATGAATGTTAAAAATATATTATACATTATATTGTCTCTACATAATCATGGTTGGACAATGGTCGATGATAAGATCAGCTACCAAAAATAGATATATCTCTAGAAAATGATACCATGTAAGATTTATCTCAAAAATATCATAGGTTGATGTGTTAAAAAATTTATAACTATAAATTCTCAATCCAGTACCATACATAGAAGACCTCATTCTTTAATATTTCATGTCAATTATAAATTTAGTAAACTCTTCAACATGCTCAATATTTCCATGACAACCATAATTAAATATTGAAATTTATACCCCCAAAATTGAAATATGTGTTCCAAAATAATATCCTTGATACCATCAAGGATGTTGAATTCTATTCCAATTTACCTAAATACTAATGCAGTCATTCCCTTATTTGGATATAATGTTATCCATTATATGTTATCTAATAGTAGGCAATGGGAATCTTGGAGGAAATATAAAATTAATGGTTATTGGGTCATGTTGTTTTAGGGAAAGGAAAAAAAATTTCTTAGTAATAAAGAATAAATTTGGGAATATGTATGGAGTGGGAATTATTTTGGTCAAGTTGTGAACTTATTGACATGATTTAATGAGTCAGTATTATTTGTACATAATCAAGAAATGGATCACCTAGTTAGTTGGGTAGAATTATATTATGGGTTCATATTTTTAATATATATATAGTCTTTAGAGGATGTTTGGTGTTCAGGTGGGGAAGGTTTTCAATGGGAGGGTTCATGTTTTTAGATTTTGGTTTAACCACAACTATATTTGAGTGTGAGGATGTAAAGGTTTTGATAGTTGATGTGGATAAGACAAAAATCACATTCAACCATATAAAATACAAGAAATGGTATTACATATCTGTAACTTGGTGATTTTGAGCTTAGATGGTTTGAATTTATATATTGAGGGTGATGGTTGGGCACTAGGGCATGGGAAAATATCCCAGGAAATGGAACATGAAAATGATTGAAACCTCATGTGGGTGGGGAATGATAATAAAAAATATTGATCAAGAGTGAATATAAATATTATAAAACACTAATGATGGATACAAGGTTATATGGAGATTTAATCATTAGTGAATTACAAAATTATAGTGAGGGGTTATGGTGAAGAGTTATGATGTCATCTATAATTTAGGGGTTATGTAACTTATTAACACATTTTCATAACCATTTTGGTGTAGTTTTCTACCTCAAAATATTATAATTTGAACCATATAAATATATTCACTCTGTGAAATTATGTTAGGTTTTTTATCTATATTATATCCTTCTTTAAAAATACACTCTAAATATGTCCCATTGGTTTTGGGTTTGAGATGTTAAAATATCTTGGTTTCCCAATTCATTATTTCATTCCCACAACTAATGTTTTCTCCATGTATAATGGTATTGAATCATGAATCCATGAAGATCCTTATTTTTTATAAGTTCTATAAAATTTTAAAATGACACATTATCATAGAAAATAGTTTTTCCTTTTCATTCATTTATTGTTTTATCCCTCCAAGTGTACTTCACCTGTTGTGCTATAAAGGTTTTAATATATCCAAAATGGCCAAATTTATTTTATTCTATGAGTTATGAGTTACATCCAAGGTAAT
Source organism: Viscum album (assembly GCA_963277665.1). Classification (NCBI taxonomy): domain Eukaryota; kingdom Viridiplantae; phylum Streptophyta; class Magnoliopsida; order Santalales; family Viscaceae; genus Viscum; species Viscum album. The sequence continues at coordinate 739,601,555 of OY728165.1, forward strand.
GTTAATTATCATTAAATATCATTACATATATATATATATATATATTCATGAATTATATTTTATATATTAATATTCATTATTATATTATCAAGTAAATTTTCAATAAAAAATATTATAGTTTTTTTATTATAAAATTTGTTAACATCAGTTATAATATTTTATTGAAAAGATTAATTTATAAATTGATAATTTTAAAATCCAAAAATTAAATTAATTTTTTAAAATAATATAAAATAATTATACTATGCTGTAATTTTGGGATATTTCTGGAATGTTTTATTTTTCAGTGAATAGTGAAAACATAGATTCTTTATAAAACTCTCATTTTTTCAATAATTATTTTCATTTAAAAGAATTTTTATTTTTTAAATTTGATCTCAATGTTACACCTGTATCAATTAATAATAATCAAATCTAAATGATATCATATAAATCAGCACTACTCTTAATTTGGGTAATAGTTTACTTTACAGCATAAAATGAATTTTTCTATGAACAAATTTCTCATTTCATTTTTCATGATTATTTAAAATAAATTTTTACCACATATTTAAATATAATTTTACTAAAAAGATAAAATTTTAGAATCATAATTTATAAAAAATTTAAGGTGGTAAATTTAATTGTTTTTCCTATTATAAATACTACCTTTGGTGAAAAATATGTCACCACTATAAAAGGATATATCATGTTAACCTTCATAAAATTTATTAATAAGGAAAAAAATTAAAATTAGTTATAATTGGGGGAATTTATTTAAAATATTATCACCTTATACACCATATTTTCTATGGAGGATTTTCACAGAATGAAATTCCTAGTACTTAAATCTTTTAAAATTTTCTATTTATGTCCCCTCTCTCACATATAAAAGGCCACCCTCAATCCTATGTTATCCAAACATAAAGAGCCTATTTTTAGGTCCAATACCAAAACAAATATTATTTTAACAAATCTCCTCACATCTTATATACCTCAGTTTTATTAGAATACCCACATTAAAATTCCAATTTTGTAATGAAAAGGAGGTAGTCACCAATAAAGGTTTAGTTCTGACCTGATCACTTTGATTTTATATCTTATTATAACTACATAATATGTCTTAAATCCATTATTAAATAAGTAAATAAATATGTTAAAAAATTATAATGTTATTGTTTTTATTTTCCACCCCTTTTTCATTTACGTAACTATCTAACGAAAAATAAAAACATCATTCACAGATATGTGTAGAATATCACATTGTGAGTTATTGTTTTAAGTTTTTCATTAAATACTACTATTATTGATCATAAATATTGATAAAAATTAAATAATATGACATATAAAATGCAAATTTTAATATTTATTTCTTAATTACTTTTCTACTAATTTTTTACCAAATAATGAAAAATAAAAAATGTTGCATGTCTGTATGTGCAAACTATATGCTCACATACTGAAATATTTTACTTTTCATGGCCATATCACATGGATATAATAAATTAGAGGATAAAAAAATAAATTATATTAATGATATGATTAAAATTATAAAAATATAAAATAATACTTTCTTTATTCCCCTCAAGTTCGTTGAAAACCATAGATGTTACTTATGTGTATGTACGACCTACCATCTCAATGGTTATAAAGAAATTTATTTTTCATGAGAATACATTTTCTTAGTTTTAAAAGTATAATTAATGTTAAAAATATAATTATAACATTATTAATATTATAGAAATGATTCACTCCTGAACTATTGGATCATAATCAACCCACAGAAGTAATATTGGACATATGAATCCTATAGAATCAAAAAAATTGATGTGAATTTAATTTATTTATTAATTGAATATAAAATGATAATATATAAAATAAAATTAAGAATTGTCTTTATAAATGAAACTAGTTTTGTAAATATTTAACATTTTTTAATTACATAGGATTATGAAAATAATATATAATGATTTAGACATGATATAAGGGACACTTTACCTTATAAACTCAGTTTAACTGTTTTAAATGTATAATTTTATGAATTTTTTTCATTAACTACTATATTATTAATTTCCTATAATAAATTTATTTACATGAACTTTAATGGTTTATAAAAGAAATTTTATATTTCTTTTGAAATTCTGTCAATGGTTATAAAATGGAATATTTTTATGTATTTTATTATGAAAATTGATGTTATTTACATAAGAAAAATATATTGTACTGTTTTGAGGTATCTTATATAAATGGAAATTATAATCACCAAAACAAATATTTTATAAATTTTATCCATTATAATATTCCTTATTTTCATAAAATAGACCCCTCTTCCCTTTGTATTATTTATATATTAAAAAAATATTTTTTAAAAGGAAAAGGTATTTTGCTATCGGAATGTGTTTTTCATAAAAGTTAAAAGGTTTTTTAATGTGATTTATGATGAAAATTAGAAAAATGGAGAAAAATATTCATTATGTGGTACACGAATATTATATTCTATGGTTTTTAATATTGATATGGATTATACCATTGGTGAGAAAACATTATCTCTCCAATTAATTAAGTTATAATAATTTTCATGAAATGTTTTGAGGTTTTTAACTTTAGAGGCATATATTATGTATTTAACTAGGCTTCAATAAATTCTAACATTAGTGAAAATGGGTTATGAATATAGACTTGTAATATTCCAAAAATGGATTCAACTTTTGTTCCACATATTTTGAAGTTTTTCGTTGAGAAAAATGTATTATCCTCATATAGATATGATTTATTTTACATTCCCAAAGAGTTATGAGGAAAAGGTAAATATTTTACGAGTTTTCATGTTATTAACTAAACTAGTGGATTTTTTAATTTTATATTACATGATATTTTTGTTCTAATTCCAGGTTTTTAAATATTTTCCGTATGTTTTAAACATGAGTTATAAATAATAATAAGTCAGGTTGAAAGTCAATAATACATTCAAAGATACAGAATTGTGTCGCACTGAATTGGGTTTATATTGGAAAAAAATGGATATTGAGTGTATGTTCACACATTTAAATGTATATGTTTTTCATGTTGGAGTAGTGACCTAATTCCATATATATATATATATATATATATATATATTCATTTGTTATAAAAGAATATAAAATATATTCTAAACACAATTGATTATGTAATTTTTTTTATATTGGGTCCTTTTATTATAACCCCACAGAGTGATTCTATTCACAGCATTGTGGACACTCAAAAACATTAATAATATATTTTTTTTCTCTATTCATAAATTTCACCTCTAAATATGCACATGTGGTTTATTTCTATCTTACCCTACCATTTAGGGGTTTTATTATCCTCCACTCTACCCCCCCCCCCCCCACTAACATTGTATACATCATCCTTTCTCTGATTAGTATTTTTTGGGTGTTCAAAATACTCAATGGGTAGCCCAAATGGAAAACTTTATTTTCACAAAGCCAAAATATATAACCTAAAATGAATCTATTAAATGGATCAAATAGAAATATTACCCCATAAAAACATATATTAGTTTCCTCCAAGTCGGTTCTTTGTTTGATGTATAAATGTCAATGTAAATTTAAATTTCATTAAATGTTTTTAAAAAGGATACTCTACACATGGGAGATATTTATTAATGTATTAAATTGATATTTATTCTCTTTAAATTGAGTCTCTATATCCTATTAAATCATTATATCCCCAATTGGAAACACATAAATAATGTGAATGGTCTCAACCATTAGGACCTCAACATCTATAGAAATAATGAAAAGATTTCATTAATGAATATAAATTTTTAATATTGTAAATCTAAAAAATTCTAATTTTGGGGTCCTTTTATAGTCCTATATATCTATGAATATTTATTCATCATCATAATCATCTATCAAGAACTATTCGAGCTCATCCAACGCAAAAAATATTTTTCTTTCAGATCCATCTACCATTAATTTTATATCTTTTTAAACATAATATTATTAGTGAGTGATCCCCACTGAGATATGTCATGGTTTTCTATACCAAATATTTTTTGGGGAAATCCATTGTAGTATCTTGTGATCTGTTCAATAAGATAAAAAATGTATCATAAATTTATTTTGGAAAATCCTTTTTTATACGTTCAAAGTTTTCCACAAAATCTTTTTTATCTCTATGTTTTACATCTATACCTTTTCTCATGTTTTTGGATGAAATGTTATGCTATTGTTTTTATATAAGTCATTTATCATTATCACTATTCACAATATGCGAGTTTCAAATTAGTTTTTCTTATCCCTAATTAGTAGATTAATGACTCAAAATCTATAAAATATGGTCTTATTCATAAAATTTTCGAATACATTAATAGTTATTTATGGTAGATTTTAAATTGAATAATTCAGAAACACTATATACATAGAATATGTTATATGTGTTCTTTAAAGGGATGTTGAAAGATCCAACATATTCAATCATCCATATGATAAACACATCCACATACATGATTAGATATTGTGAAATTTCAAATCATTTTTATGCAATATTTGAGTTAGATATGGTCACTCAATGTAATGAATCTCCTATAATCATGGATTAGTTATGGAAAAAAGAATTGAATCACAAAAATCATTGACATATCTGCACAACATAATATTTTTCTTCAATTTATGTGGAGTGAAAAAACTCCAACACACATTGAATCTCACTTTCAATAATGCATATCATGATTATCCCATCATTACAAAAAATTAATAAACACTATTCATCGAAAAAATAATGGTAGACATAATTTAAAATTAATTTCTTCTACTAAAACCTTAATAATAGTTAAATAGTATCAGTTTCCATGTAATTTAGGATGTTGAAGAACAATTTTATCATTCGGAGGTCCACTATAAATAAATTCTCATTTAGTAACTCAACCCATATATACAAATATTTATCTCAAGAATGAATGGGAAACTAAATTCCTAAAAAATTTCAGCAAATAACCTTATCCAACCCCTTTTTATCTGAAACCTCAATATAGAACCCATATAATAAAATAGTAAACTTCTTTAAGTAGTGTCTGTAATTATAATTTATTAACAAGTATTTCAATTCTTGATGACTAGTGTGGACTACTAGTATGGATGGGAGAGGATTGGGTTTGAACTTTTTAGATAGAGAATAACACTATTACTGTTTCTGTTTTTTAGGTTGTAGTTGAGTTGAGATTTTATAAAAATCATGTATTAATATTAAATGGATTTAAATGATATTTTCCACCTCTATATTTTCATTTCTTACAAAATGTTATTGTTTTTATCACACATTTTTTCATCATATAATCTTAATTCAGTTGTATAATTCTTGGAGAAGGGATCTGTTTTAACATCAAATCCATGAAATGCTCTGTGAATTTTCCATAAAATTTGAATTTAACTGATATTTCTAGGATGCTAATGAGATAATTATATTATTTTGAGGAATAATTTTATAATATTCTGTAAAATTTATCAGGGCCCCAAAAAATGATCATTTAAACTATGTATAGTTATTTTTTCTATTTATTAACATTGATTTTCTTTCATTGACTATTTATTCTTAACATTGATATTTAGCGGTGAATTATAATTCCATATATTTTATAAAAATGGTACTTTTAAAAATTTATAATATGGAATTTATCCTCATAAATTTTTATCACTATGTCTAGATTCCTTGGGAAATAATAGATGTACAACCCATGGATAAATTTTTTATTCAGAGAAATAGTTAGAAACTCTTATTCCATCTAGTAAGTGATAAATGTTTTGAACCACTGGAAAATAGTGGTTACATTTCACATTCCAAAAAAATTTCTTGGATAGACAAAGTTCAAAAATATGAATTCCATATTTCCTTCATCCTCAAGGGGCTATGAGAATCTGGCTAAATATTGAATAAACTTTAAAGAAACATAAATATTTACACTAAAACTTTTTCCCCAATATCTGATAAATAAACAAAATGGGAAACACTAATTTATTATTACATCATTCAACATCCTATAATATATATAGAAATTCTACACCATCATAATACTAGATTAAATCATCTCATCATCTATTTTTTACCATGTTTATTAGCCATTTCTTTAGAACCACCTAGAGTAGGCTCACCCATTCTGTATCTAAAATAGTTTAAATTATTCCAGAATCTAGAAATACAAGAACATATTTTTTATAAACCTCAATTGTAGTTGTTAACATTATTTAATATATCCATATTATATTCATATATTCTTCAAATTTTACTTTTAGTGTTGGTAATTGAGGAGATGATGTAACACCCGAGACTTTTATGTTATATAAATCATCAAAGGAATCTTTTTCTACACAACACTTGCTTGGCTTGCTTTACACGCAACCACGACCTTCCTCGATAGCTTGCGTCGTACGCAATACCGAGTTTCACTAAACAACGATATGCTATTAAAATATTATTAAAACTAGCCGTTATGAATAGTAATAACCACTTTATGAAATTTTATAAATTTTATCTTTCAAAATGGACTTCATTTTCGGACTCAGAATATCGAAATTAGCCTAGGGTGAAATTTTGGTATTTTTCTGAAAACTTTCAATTTTTGATGAATAGTGAAACCACTAAGTGGTAGGTTAAAAACTAAATTTTTCATAAAACTTAATTTTACCGCTTCTGTGAATGGAATTTCGAAAATCTGAGAGACACAGTTAATATCAAGGACTAAAATGTGGTTCAATGAGATGAAAATAATTTTTTGGTGAATAGTAACTTTTACTTTTTTTTACCACGGTTAAAAGTAAATAGGGTAATTAAGGGTAAAAATGATTTTATTATTACCCTAACACATGTCCTAATTCTATTGGACAAGTTTAATTCGACCGAAAACAAACTTAGGAATAAAATATGACCATTTAGGTCCACTTGGATTAGATTAGGACATTTATTATTAATTTATTTAAAGAAGGGTTAAAATAGTTAAAATCAAAGTTTAGTAAGTAAATAATTTTTAATATGGGGTTATACATAATATAAATTAGACTATAAATATTCATTAGAAATCTAAAAATATTTCCTACATAATGGTATTTTATTTATAATTTTTATACATTAAATAATTTAATTTATTTATGACAAAATGATGATGCAGTAATTATCTTATTAATGAAATATTCACATAATTGATGTTATAAACACCAAAATAAATGTAATTTGAGACTTTTTATTAATTCCAATAATTTTCAAGGTTACTATGATATATTATTGTTTATTTAATCAACTTGGTTCGAACATATAATTCTGTTATGACTTTCACAAAAATCATATATCAAATAGTGTCAATATTGACACAAAATAGTTTTTAAATCAAATATTATATTATTAATTGTTATTTTATTCATAAAAATCTAAGGTTCGGCCAAATGTCTTAGATAAGGATATATATATTAATAATAAACAATTTGGGGTTCTTTTGGCATGTTATAGTAAGTGTATTAACCATATAGTGTAAGAAAACAAAAAGACACGGTAAAAGTTAAATTATTTAACTTAGAGTTAAATGTAATTGAAAAGGTTAAAATAATAACCTAAACTTGTCTAAATCCTATTGGTTGATAGGATTTCGACCCATCCCCACTTTAGCTTCGAAATAAGACCCTTTGGAACCATTATAAACCGATTTTGACTTTAATATAAAATAATATTTTGAGATATTCCTAAGGTGCCCCTCTCCTCCCTTATAAAAGGGCACCTCCTCCCCCTCCTCCTCACACCAATTTGAGCACTCAAGCTCGGCCAACCCCTGCCATTTTCTCCTCTCCACTTCCCTATAATAATCCTAGAGGTCCTGGTCTCTTTCAAATACCAATATTAGTTCCCTAAGTGGAGGATTCAAAGAGACGTTCCAAAGAAGAGGTAATATCCATTACCGATCTTTTCAATTTCTTTCTTCTTCAACTTCTTCTTCTTTATTTGTTTCATGATAAAGTAATAACATCAGTATTACTTACATACTGATATGTTAATATAAATATTAAACAACCCTAATTCAACTTCTATCCATCCTACGGAAAAATGAAATCACCGCGCGTGCGTACGTACGGAATATCGTCTCCACGCAGTGGTGTAATCTATTTTCCACCATCACCTTACAAGGATGGGTATAATGGTGTAATGAGTAACTATTTATGATTATTATAAAGTAAAATTTATACTGAAATAATATACATATACTCCAATACAATTCCATGATCATAGGAACGATATCATCACTCGTGCGTACGTACGGAATACCGTCTCCACGATGTGATGCGACTCGTTCTACATGATCATCATTACATAGTAATTATATAAATGAATTTAATGAATAAATATGATATATGTTACACTAATACCATTCTGGATATAAGGTATCTATAACCTTAAAAGAAGAATAAGAATTTATTCGGCAAAACACGCATAAGAACAAAAGGCAATACAGACCCGAGTAACAAGTAACAATGAAATATTACTAACAAGAAGCTAAGAATATGACCATATATGATATCATATCAATATGTATGATTCTGTAATAAGTCAATAACATTATTTAAACCATTATACAGGAGCTTCGGACACGTACAAAGAAAATCGGACCTAAGGTAAGGGAAATATCACAATCTCATTTTTATCCGAGATTGCTTATAATTTGGTATTTACTGGGGGTATTTTATCATCCACATCCATGTTCCCTCAATATGTAATATTGTTTCCATCCAATTAAAATAGCTTAAATCCAATTTTACCCTTCGGTGAGTTTTTAGTAAAAGATATGAAAGGAATCTTTTGTCGTTTTTCGTACGAGGTAATTTTTTGACTTTTCCGACAAAAGTACGAAGAATGTTTTTTTTAACTTATACGACATGAATGGATTTTTAAAACATTATTTCCAAGAAGCCTCCTTTACAAGTTTTCAAGTTTATTTTTAATCAACTTCTTTTATTTTAAAGTCGTATGACATGTTATGAAAGGAAAAATGTTTTTGAAGAAGAAAGGATATTTCCAACAAGAATGGAGTTCAAGTGTTTTATCAAAATTATTTTCCATCTAAGATAATAAAGGGTTCTGTTTTTATCCCTATTATTACATTGATTTGATCATGTTATGATTGAATTATTTTTATGAATTCCTTTATCTTGTATGAATTGTTTTATGATTTCATGATGTTTAAGATTCCCATTTGTATTACATGGGTTATGCAATGATGTATGATTTATGATTTTGTGACACACATAAGAATGGTATCATTATGAGATGGGTGGGACCTATATCTCCCTCCAATGCATTGGGTAAAGATTTATATCTCATGAGATAGACATGGCTGGAACGGTAGGTTATACCGGTTTAGTGAAACAGGACTGGAACGAGGGTGACTCGGTTCAGAAAGGGACTTTGTCCACTAAGATAGTCTTGGCAATGAGTCATGACTAACAAGAAATGATATTTCCATGATTATGTGTGCATGACACAGAGTTTCAAGTTTCATGTTATGATTATGGGGATCTCATTTTCACTTCTATGATTTATTCCATGTAAAGATATTATGATCTCTTTTGCAGGTTATGATTTTCAAAAAGATATGATATGATTTTTATTTCCTTTATTTGCCCTTGCTGAGCATTTGAGCTCACCCTTTTATGTTTTCTATTCCCCAGGTCAGGAAGATGGATATTAAGTAGAATATGCTAAAAGGTACCCTAGATATGATGAAATAAATGGGAGACACTGTAGAAGATTTATGAACCAGTTGTTTATGTTTCCCAGTTTCTAAAGACACTATACCTATACGGTCCTTTGTGGTTTTGTCATATGTTGTAATAAGTGTGCTTCAATTTTGAAGTGTTAACAATGTATGTGAAGTATGGGTCGTTATAGTTGGTATCAGAGGAAAGGTATAGTCAACCTTTGGAAACTAGGATGTGAAAGCCTTAGTAAGAACCCTAAGGATAAGTCTAAGCATAGAGCACAATATTAGTGTTTTAGAAATATCCATGAATAACCCAGGATAAGACCTTAAGTGTGAAATTTTATTCTTGAATTATGTGGTTTTCCTATTATAATTAGTGTTTCTCACACTATTCTTCTTGGTTTTAGTCTATGGCTGGAACCCGAAGGAACCGTGTTAATGCGGAATGCGATGGGCAATGAAATGATTGTCCCCCTGAGCAACCAAACGATATGGGAGCTGGAATGAAAAATCTTGTAGCCATGCTCACACAACTTTCTCAAGCTATGAATCATGCAGGACTTCCAAACGAGAAAAGGAATGAGCAACATTCTGTTGAATCCTTCATGAGGCAGCGTCCACCTTCTTTCAGTGGGTCTACTGATCCATTAGTTGCTGAACAATGGATTAGTACTACTGAAAAGATATTTTCAGTTCTTCAATGTTCTGAGCATGATAAAGTCATCCTAGCAGTGTATCGTTTGGAAGAAGATGCTGATCAATGGTGGAATCTTATTAAGAATACGAGGCAAAGTGATGAAATTGAGTCTATGGAATGGGACGAGTTCAGGAACTTATTTTTCAATAAGTACTTCCCTCGTATTCTCCGAACAAAGATGGAGAAATAGTTCCTTGAACTGAAGCAAAGGGATGATGAATCTGTTGGTACCTATAAAGAAAATTTTACAAGACTTGCAAGGTACGCTTCTAGTATTATTATCCAACCTGAGAGTAAGATCGATCGATTCTTTAGTGGCTTAAAACCAAGTCTTCGAAGGGCGTTAGCCATAAGGGACTTCAATAGCTACGAGGAAATCATTCGATGTGCTCTCAAAGTCGAGATGGAGATTGGAGTAACCCATCAGTCACATGGGTTTGATAAGAAGAGGAAGATGGAATTCAAAGGAAAATCTAAAGATCACACTGAAAAGAAGATGAGCTTTCCCTAATGCTCAAAGTGTGGAAAGAAACATGGAGGGAGTTGTCTTAAAGGGACAAGTAAATGTTTTAAATGTGGAAAGGAAGGTCATCGGGCATTTGAATGCTGTGATAATGGGAAGAAGATGTCTAATGACTCAAACAAAGGAAGGGATACACATAATGAACCTACTACACTTCAATGTTTCAAGTTCAAGGAGATGGGGCATTATGCCAATCAATGCCCAAATCCAAGGGTTGATGATGATGGTCGAAGTCAAAAAACTCTTAAGGCTAAAGACAAAGGAAAGTCACATGCAATTTCTATCAGCGATGTGGAGTACGATAACGATGTGGTGAAAGGTACACTTACCATCCACTCTAATGTAGCAAATGTTTTATTTGATTCTGGATCCACCCACTCTTTTATTTCTGAAGAATTTTCTAAGGGTATCACCGTATTACCTCAACAATTAGATGTTGAGTTAGCTGTGACAACACCTAATGGCACATCAATCGCATCAAAAGTTTATAATTGTTCTCCGATCGAAGTTTGTGGGAAAGTGCTTCCTGCAAATCTTGTGATCCTTCCTATAGTGGAATTTGATGTGATTCTTGGCATGGATTGGCTTTCTTTATACGGAGCTCATATCAATTTCCAAAGAAGGGAAGTCACATTTCATATTCCAGATCAGTCTATGATCGTCTATCAATGCAAGGATGAACATAACCTTACAGTGGAAATTTCTTCCATCTTATGGGTCTTGATTCCACTAAATGAATGTTATTTATCTCAAATGGTTGGTGAGAAACTCACGATTAAGAATATGCCCATTGTACGGGAGTTTGATGATGTCTTTCCAGAGGAATTACTGGGTCTTCCACCAAATCGTGAAGTTGAGTTTTCAATAGAACTCGTACCGGGTGCTTTGCCTATTTCAAAGACACCTTATAGAATGGCCCCAATTGAGTTGCAGGAATTGAAGAAGCAACTCCAAGAGAATCTTGATAAGGGATTCATATGCCCTAGTGCGTCACTTTGGGGAGCACCTGTTCTATTTGTTAAGAAGAAAGATGGATCAATGAGACTCTGCATTGATTATCGAGAACTTAACAAGATCACTATCAAGAACAAATATCCTCTCCCACACATTGATGGCTTATTTGACCAGCTACGCGGAGCTCAATACTTTTCCAAGATTGATCTTCATTCAGGGTATCATCAATTAAGGGTCAAAAGGGAGGATATACCAAAGACGGCTTTCCGTACAAGGTATGGACACTATGAAGTTATAGTGATGCCATTTGGTCTTACTAATGCCCCTGCTATCTTCATGGATCTAATGAATAGAGTCTTTAGAGACTATCTTGATCCATTTGTGGTAGTCTTTATAGATGATATTCTTGTCTATTAAAAGAGCAAGGAAGATCATGAAGATCACTTGAGAATTATATTGAAGACCCTGAGAAAGGAGAAACTTTATGCCAAATTTACCAAGTGTGAATTTTGGCTTCAAAAAGTTGCATTTTTGGGTCACATAATCTCAAAAGAGGGGTTATCTGTGGATCCAGCAAAAACAGAGGTTATCGAAAGATGGTCGAGACCAACAACAGTAACTGAGATCCGAAGTTTTCTTGGTTTGGCTGGATATTATCGACTTTTTGTAAAAGATTTTTCACGATTATCTAATCCACTCACCAAGTTGACTCGGAAAGGAGTTAAGTTTGTCTGGACAGAGGAATGTGAAGAGAATTTCAAGGAGTTGAAAAGAAGGTTATCCAGTGCACCTGTGCTCACACTGCCTTGTAGTGGAGAAAGGTTTGTGATCTACAGTGATGCATCCAAGAAGGGATTGGGGTGTGTTCTTATGCAAAATGATATGGTGATAGCTTATGCCTCACAACAGTTGAAAATCCATGAGCAAAATTACCCAACACATGATTTGGAGTTGGCTGTGGTAATCTTTCCATTAAATATTTGGAGGCATTACCTTTATGGTGAAAGGTGTGATATTTATACTGATCATAAAAGTTTAAAGTATATTTTCACACAAAAGGAGATGAATATGCGCCAAAGAAGATGGTTGGAGCTGATTAAGGATTATGACTGCTCAATCCATTACCACCCTGGGAAAGCAAACAATGTGGCAGATGCATTAAGTCGACAAGACCATGCTAGTTTATCCCTGATGAGGATCACAAAAGATCCAATATTTATGGATTTACAAAGGATGGATGTTGGAATTATAATGGAAGGGGAAAAATCTTATCTTTCTCAAATGAATGTTCAACCATCTATACATGTGAAGATTAAAGAGGCACAGAAAGAAGATGTCGAGTTACAAAAGAAGGTGAGAAATGTTCCTGAATTCAACCTTGATTGTGATGGGATAATAAAGTTCAGGAATCGGGTTTGTGTTCCTTCCATCCCCGAATTAAAGAAGGAGCTGCTGGATGAGGCTCATAGTTCTTCATTCTCTATTCATCCTGGAAGCACGAAGATGTATAGGGACCTGAAAAAGTACTTCTGGTGGGATGGCATGAAAAGAGATGTTGCTGAATATGTCTCTCGATGCTTGGTTTGTCAACAAGTTAAAGCTGATAGACAAAAGTCTAAGGGGATGTTACAACCATTACCCATACCCGAATGGAAATGGGAAAACATCACTATGGACTTTGTCACAGGAATTCCTAAACCATCCAAAGGCAATAATGCTATCTGGGTCATAGTTGATCGTCTTACAAAGTCTGCAAACTTCATTCCTATTAGAGAGGATTTCTCTCTAGATCAGCTTGCCAGGATATATGTAAAGGAAGTGGTAAAATTTCATGGAGTACCACTTTCTATTATATCTGATCGGGATCTGAGATTTACCTCAAAGTTCTGGCGAAGTCTTCAACATACTCTGGATACAGAGTTGAGTTTCAGCACTGCTTATCATCCCCAGACAGACGGTCAGTCTGAGAGAACAATTCAAACCCTAGAAGATATGTTGAGAGCTTGCTCTATGGATTTCAAAGGAGGTTGGGATCAACACCTACCTTTGGTGGAATTTTCTTATAATAATAGCTTTCACTCCAGTATTCAGATGGATCCTTATGAAGCTCTCTATGGAAAGAAATGCAGGACTCCAACTTACTGGGATGAAGATGGGGAAAGAAAGCTATTAGGACCTGATCTCGTTGATGAAATGGCAGAAAAGGTCAGATCTATTCAACAACACATAAGAGCAGCTCAGAGTCGACAGAAAAGTTATGCCGACAACCGAAGAAAAGACCTAGAGTTTGAAGTGGGTGATAAAGTGTTCTTACGAATATCTCCCTGGAAGAGGGTTATTAGATTTGGAAAGAAGGGGAAGTTGAGCCCTAGATATATCGGTCTTTTCGAAATACTGGATCGTGTTGGAAAGGTAGCTTACCGATTGGCGCTTCCACCGAATCTCTCTCAAGTTCACGATGTGTTCCATGTATCTCTCCTGAGAAAGTACATACCTGATCCTTCACATGTACTCAGCTCAGAAGTTGTACCGCTGGAGCAAGATCTTTCTTATGAAGAACAGCCGATAGAGATTCTGGATCGTAGCGAAAAAGTCCTACGAAACAAGACCACTCGATTGGTGAAAGTTTTATGGAGGAACCACCAACTTGAAGAAGCTACATGGGAGCTTGAGGATATGATGAGGGAGAAGTATCCTCATCTGTTTGTTACAAAGTGACGAATTTCGAGGGCGAAATTCTTTTTAAGGGGGGTAGAATGTAACACCCGAGACTTTTATGTTATATAAATCATCAAAGGAATCTTTTTCTACACAACACTTGCTTGGCTTGCTTTACACGCAACCGCGACCTTCCTCGATAGCTTGTGTCGTACGCAATACCGAGTTTCACTAAACAACGATATGCTATTAAAATATTATTAAAACTAGCCGTTATGAATAGTAATAACCACTTTTTGAAATTTTATAAATTTTATCTTTCAAAATGGACTTCATTTTCGGACTCAGAATATCGAAATTAGCCTAGGGTGAAATTTTGGTATTTTTCTGAAAACTTTCAATTTTTGATGAATAGTGAAACCACTAAGTGGTAGGTTAAAAACTGAATTTTGCATAAAACTTAATTTTACCGCTTCTGTGAATGGAATTTCGAAAATCCGAGAGACACGGTTAATATCAAGGACTAAAATGTGGTTCAATGAGATGAAAATAATTTTTTGGTGAATAGTAACTTTTTACTTTTTTTTACCACGGTTAAAAGTAAATAGGGTAATTAAGGGTAAAAATGATATTATTATTCCCCTAACACATGTCCTAATTCTATTGGACAAGTTTAATTCGACCAAAAACAAACTTAGGAATAAAATATGACCATTTAGGTCCACTTGGATTAGATTAGGACATTTATTATTAATTTATTTAAAGAAGGGTTAAAATAGTTAAAATCAACGTTTAGTAAGTAAATCATTTTTAATATGGGGTTATACATAAGATAAATTCTACTATAAATATTAATTAGAAAGCTAAAACGATTTCCTACATAATGGTATTTTATTTATAATTTTTAGACATTAAATAATTTAATTTATTTATGACAAAATGATGATGCAGTAATTATCTTATTAATGAAATATTGACATAATTGATGTTATAAACACCAAAATAAATGTAATTTGAGACTTTTTATGAATTCCACTAATTTTCTAGGTTACTATGATATATTAGTGTTCATTTAATCAACTTGGTTCGAACATATAATTCTGTTATGACTTTCACAAAAATCATATATCAAATAGTGTCAAAATTGACACAAAATAGTTTTTAAATCAAATATTATATTATTAATTGTTATTTTATTCCTAAAAATCTAAGGTTCGGCCAAATGACTTAGATAAGGATATATATATTAATAATAAACAATTTGGGGTTCGTTTGGCATGTTATAGTAAGTGTATTAACCATATAGTGTAAGAAAACAAAAAGACACGGTAAAAGGTAAATTATTTAACTTAGAGTTAAATCTAATTGATAAGGTTAAAATAATAACCTAAACTTGTCTAAATCCTATTGGTTGATAGGATTTCGACCCATCCCAACTTTAGCTTCGAAATAAGACCCTTTGGAACCATTATAAACCGATTTTGACTTTAATATAAAATAATATTTTGAGATATTCCTAAGGTGCCCCTCTCCTCCCTTATAAAAGGGCACATCCTCCCCCTCCTCCTCACACCAATTTGAGCACTCAAGCTCGGCCAACCCCTGCCATTTTCTCCTCTCCACTTCCCTAGAATAATCCTAGAGGTCCTGGTCTTCTTTTAAGACCAATCTTAGTAACCTAAGTGGAGGATTCAAAGAGACGTTCCAAAGAAGAGGTAATATCCATTACCGATCTTTTCAATTTCATTCTTCTTCAACTTCTTCTTCTTTAGTTGTTTCATGATAAAGTAATAACATCAGTATTACTTACATACTGATATGTTATTATAAATATGAAACAACCCTAATTCACCTTCTATCCATCCTACGGAAAAATGATATCACCGCGCGTGCATACGTACGGAATACCGTCTCCACGCCGTGGTGTAATCTATTTTCAACCATCACCTTACAAGGATGGGTATAATGGTGTAATGAGTAACTATTTATGATTATTATGAAGTAATATTGATACTGAAATAATATACATATACTCCAATACAATTCCATGATCATAGGAACGATATCATCACTCGTGGGTACGTACGGAATACCGTCTCCACGATGTGATGCGACTCGTTCTACATGATCATCATTACATAGTAATTATATAAATGAATTTAATGAATAAATATGATATATGTTACACTAATACGATTCTGGATATAAGGTATCTATAACCTTAAAAGAAGAATAAGAATTTATTCGGCAAAACACGCATAAGAACAAAAGGCAATAAAGACCCGAGTAACAAGTAACAATGAAATATTACTAACAAGAAGCTAAGAATATGACCATATATGATATCATATCAATATGTATTATTCTGGAATAAGTCAATAACATTATTTAAACCATTATACAGGAGCTTCGGACACGTACAAAGCAAATCGGACCTAAGGTAAGGGAAATATCACAATCTCATTTTTATCCAAGATTGCTTATAATTTGGTATTTACTGGGGGTATTTTATCATCCACATCCATGTTCCCTCAATATGTAATATTGTTTCCATCCAATTAAAATAGTTTAAATCCAATTTTACCCTTTGGTGAGTTTTTAGTAAAAGATATGAAAGGAATCTTTTGTCGTTTTTCGTACGAGGTACTTTTTTGACTTTTCCGAAAAAAGTACGAAGAATGTTTTTTATAACTTATACGACATGAATGGATTTTTAAAACATTATTTCCAAGAAGCTTCCTTTACAAGTTTTCAAGTTTATTTTTAATCAACTTCTTTTATTTTAAAGTCGTATGACATGTTATGAAAGGAAAAATGTTTTTGAAGAAGAAAGGATATTTCCCTCAAGAATGGAGTTCAAGTGTTTTATCAAAATTATTTTCCATCTAAGATAATAAAGGGTTCTGTTTTTATCCCTATTATTACATTGATTTGATCATGTTGTGATTGAATTATTTTTATGAATTCCTTTATCTTGTATGAATTTTTGTATGATGTCATGATGTTTAAGATTCCCATTTGTATTACATGGGTTATGCAATGATGTATGATTTATGATTTTGTGACACACATAAGAATGGTATAATTATGAGATGGGTGGGACCTATATCTCCCTCCAATGCATTGGGTAAAGATTTATATCTCATGAGATAGACATGGCTGGAACGGTAGGTTATACCGGTTCAGTGAAACAGGACTGGAACGAGGGTGACTCGGTTCAGAAAGGGACTTTGTCCACTAAGATAGTCTTGGAAATGAGTCATGACTAACAAGAAATGATATTTCCATGATTATGTGTGCATGCCACAGAGTTTCAAGTTTCATGTTATGATTATGGGGATCTCATTTTCACTTCTATGATTTATTCCATGTTAAGATATTATGATCTCTTTTGCAGGTTATGATTTTCAAAAAGATATGATATGATTTTTATTTCCTTTATTTGCCCTTGCTGAGCATTTGAGCTCACCCTTTTATGTTTTCTTTTCCCCAGGTCAGGAAGATGGATATTAAGTAGAATATTCTAAAAGGGACCCTAGATATGATGAAATAAATGGGAGACACTGTAGAATATTTATGAACCAGTTGTTTATGTTTCCCAGTTTCTAAAGACACTGTACCTATACGGTCCTTTGTGGTTTTGTCATATGTTGTAATAAGTGTGCTTCAATTTTGAAGTGTTAACAATGTATGTAAAGTATGGGTCATTATAGATGAGGCCTTAAATATTGATAGTGATCCATGTGATTTACATTTTCAATTATTTTAAAACTAAAATATTATATTTATATAGATCTTTTCAAATTTTGTTATTATTAACCACCATTAACACCAATATATATCCCAATAATATATAGCGAATATTTATATATTCATTATTTAGTTTTATATTTTACACTCTGATAATTCATGCCATTAATTGGGGGAAAGTGTCCCTAGTAAGTTATTCTAAAATCGTAAATCTGAACTCCACCTCTATAAATTTATATCCAATTCTTGTTCAAACTCTTCATTAATATATTCTTCCTCATATTTATCTTTGGTCTCTAAGAGTCTTTAACTTCTTTAATACATTTTGATGTGATGAAAATCTTCCAGTTCATCTTCATGTTACACTATATTAATAATATTAATTGAATTTTTTTCTCAAACTCATAAAATTATATGTTGTTTATAGATGTCTATTTGAACCTTATGAATGGTAATGAAAGGGATAACAAGTATTATTAGAACCTCTATACCTTCATTTTTCTCCTGGATTATATATTCTATTGGAATGATGAACATTATATCATTTATAGACGCATCATTTAAAATTTAATTTTGGTATATAGTAGATGTCTTTGATCATTATATCTCACCTCTAATGGTACCTTGATTACTTAATTGTAGCTTCTGGAATACATTCTATGAAAATGAATTAAAAATAGCATAAAATGATAAATAAACTTTGTAGAATGTGTAAGACTATACTAATAATGGAATAAGAAAACATCTTTGATCAAAGATTTTTTTTGTGTTTCAACAGTGAAAAAATAAAAAAACCATATAATGAATTTACACCTATGTCCTAAAAATGTTTTTGTTCAAAATCATTTTCTTGAGGAACATGAAATCTCCCTACATCTATGAGAATTACTCACAAAATAATTTATTTGTAATGGGTGTCATGGTAAATATTTATTAGAAAGTAATGGGAGTCTAAAATAGCTTCACATGAAAATTATTATATTTTTATATTTAAATTTCACATCAACCTGTGTTATGTGACCTTAATTCCATTATTTCCATTAATTTCTTATTTGATGCTCTTCTTAGATTATTTTTTCCTCTCTACCATAACATAATTTTACCAATAATTATATTTTCTTATATATTTCTTCTAATCAAATTTTTTATGACTTTCACCTCATAACTTGGTACCACAATTTTTATGGATAAAAAATTATGTGTACATTCAGTTAGGTAATAAGAAACATACCCTAGGTATGTCTCTTGATTCTGATGTATCCTCTAGTATTTTATTCGAAGAAATTTTCTTTTAAAAAAATTTATGGATTATTTAAATTCATTGTTTATTATTTTTTATAAGCATTTTCACTATAAGGGGTATATAATTTTTATAGCTAAAGAGGGAATTATGGCTATTATTGGTAGAAAAATTGGGGCTTATTGGTCTAGAATTATTATCTTATGTGTCTCTTTTTTCATTATCCTTAGGTACATCTTATTTCTTCATGAGTAAGAATTATGATTTCACACCTCTATATCTCTAAAATTTATTCTATGTAACTATCGATACCCATTTGATTAACTATATTAGAAAATATTGTTGATTTGAATTATACATTACAATGTTTACCTCTACCATGAGGATTCATCTTCTCTAGCTTGGAATTCATGGGAGTAATGGTTCCCGACATTAATCTCACAAATAATCTCTACATGAGGCTAATAGGGTGAACCATTATTAGGTATATACATTAGTTTATATATCTTCTTATACATGGTTTCAATCTACCTGGAAATATTAATCATCTAATCCACTAATTGAACACCTTTTCATGTTTATAATAGTTCTCTATTTCATTATAAAAAAATTCATTTTCAATAATCTTTAATGGTTGGATCATTATTTGGCTTATTCCACGTCAATACCTCTATTATGTAAAATCATTTTTGGTTTATAATTTTATTTATCGCCCAAAATAAAAGTCATGAAATTCAATCAACATAGACACTTGAGGAAGTGGGCATCTCTTTAAAATTTCCATAAAATGAATTAATTCCTCAAAATTGGATTATCCATCTTTATATAAAAAATTTACTACATCAAACATTAAATTAATTATATTCACTAATAGAAAATATTTTTCTATATATTTTTTAGAATGTTATCCCCTATAAAGAATAATATTGGTGGTTGCAGAACCAACCACTCCATGAATTACATATTAATTCAAAATGGAGGGGTGAAAAGTAGGATAAAGTTATAAATGGAAAAAATATTCTGGAATGTGTCAAAAATTACTTAAAATGAAGAATTCTATCTATAGGTATCATCATTATACTTGCCTAAAATTTTAAAAACATTTTCTATTCTATATAAAAAATTATCTTCAACCTGAAGTTGTTAGCCAAAATGGGCTTCCTTACAAAACATGTAGCATCCCCAACAATAGAAGGTAGTACATAGTCCATCAATTTGATATCATGAATTTTTTTACCATCTTGAATTAGTGACTCTATATACCTCTTCATGTGTTCCTTGATATCATTTGTTGATCATTGATGGTCTCTAGTTTTGAAATAAATAACACCTTATATTCCATATTTAATTCAATAAGTTATCCAAAATAAATGAAAATTTATTGACTATTTGGAGATTTAATCATAAAAAAATAATTTATAACGTGGGAAAGAACACCCACACATATAAAATTTATAAAATTCAAGAAAATAAAATAGAGAAACAATTAAATAATATATGATTATTCAGTGAGTTTTTTTTCTTCCTCCCTAGAAGGAAATTAATAATATGTAACTCTTTAGACATATGAGTTAATATAGATTATCAGTTTTTAATTCCAATTTAATGCTTCATAGCTAATATATATTAATAAATAGAAAAAAAACAACTACATTATATTTCCATAACATTCCTGAATATTCCCCAATTAGGTCAGGTGACCTCAAAAACAACTCTAACCAATTTAATACATCTATATTTATGTTTAAAATAAATATTAAAACCCATAATAAATTCCTTGAGTTCCCTAATCTCCAGTTTTTATTTGTAATAAAATCCAATAAATCGCACCTATTAATATACCTTTATAAATAAGAATAATCTCTAAACACACTACTCAAAATATAATGGTTTTTAAGTTAATTTCATCGCTTGGTAATGAGTAACATGTAACTTATTAACATTAACTTCCCTATATTAATGTACTCAAAAAATACACACCCATTTATTTATAAAATGTTAATTAGATTCATAAAAAACATGTCATGTGAGTTATTACCATTTCATACATTTAACAATAGACACACAATGGTCCTATAAATAATGGAATATTTTTTAGCTATAGGGATAGATAGAAAATACATTTTCATCAACAGATCATCAAATTTTTTATCTGTTACAATAGTTGAAAATATATCTTCAACCTTGTTTACAGTTGAATTATACTTTTTTTAACATAACCATTTATATCATTCACCATGATAATTTTATATTTAATATCATTATTGTTAGATCTATATTGTTTCACTATATTATTCTTCAAATTTTTTTCTCATTGATTATCATATCAAATTATAATCTTATTATATACATACACAAGATGATCTGTTAGATTATCCTTTATCTATATCACATGTTTATAATATTTTATATTAGTATGTTTATTCTCATGTAATATACTAAGAGTCCTTGAATTTTGTTTCCAATGGTTACAACTCGCTTAACATTCACCCAACAATAATATTCTAACTAAATAGTTTTCCAATTATCAATATTTATAGCGTAATAAATAACAATGTAGCCAAAAAAATCCAACTGTACACCACATCAACACATAATTTCATGAATTATAGTCTTTTCTATGTATCTAATTATTCATTGAGTTATACATGATTATTTACGGTCCATTTTAAATATTACTCACAAAGATGCTTCATTGACTTTGTGAAGTCTAGATATTATGAGATATAGTAAGATTCCCAATAAATCTATTAATTATTTATATTTCATATTACATTATATAATTTCATTTATAAACATCCCACAACCTTAAAATCCTTATTTAACATCCATATAATCATTAAAAACATATTTCTTCAACAACTCCTTCATATATTTCTACTGAGATAATAAATAAAAAACACTTTTACGAATAATTTGTAATCCAAAAAAATCATCTCTCTGAGAATTAAAATCTATAATTGATTAATAATTTTTTTAATTTTTTAACATAATAACTCTTTGACTCAGGTAAAACTATTTCATTAAAAAAAATAGTGAGGGTGTTTTTCAACATCCACAACATTGAAATTGAACCATGTTAAATATATTTTTTTTCTTGAATCCATTACACTAGGTTTTCATTTCAATACATAGCTCATCACAAACCATCCCAGGTCCTTGGTATCTTGATAAATGAGATGAAAAAAACATATCTCGAAGGGCAATCCTGGTCCCAATAGGTTGTCGGCAAGAATCTATAACTATACAACATGCAACTAGGAAAAATTATTCCACAAAACATAGAGGAAGAATGGAAATCAAGTCATTATTTCAATAATGGAAACTACACTGGGAGTAAAGTACCATAATACAAGGAGGCATAAAACTTCCCAATGAACAACAACCCAAGTACCAAAAACAAAGAAAACATCCCTAATTTCCCTAAGGGAAGAAATAACCAGGACAATGGTTCAACAACTGGATACTCTTCCAATAGATTCTTTCCCTATACTAGAATATGGAAGAAGAATGTCTACAAACACCAAAATGAAAAAAATGGTGTGATCTTAAGTCTAGTAGGATACCACAAAAGATTCAATAATAGATTCTAATAATTGATTAACCAATATAAAAGCTTTCAATTTTCTAAAATAAATAGGTTGTGCATTTTAAAATTATATTTAAACAAAAAAATCTATAAATTTTCATATGATGTTAAAAATACTTTTAATGAACATGCTTTACATTATAAGATATGGAATATTTCTAAAACAATGGATTAAAAATATTCATATAAAATAGTTTATGTAAATCCAAAAATGACATGTCAAACTGTTTTACAACATTGGAATAAAGTTATATTTTATATATAAATAAACAAGAGAGAAACATGTTCATCTGCAAAAATGTACGACAGTATTAACTAGCTATCGGATTCCACACTCTTTAAGAGATATCAGAAAAATGTGTATTATAACTCTCCCTGAAACTAGATAGAAGAGACTTTTCACCCTCCCATCAAGGACAAGACATGTTGTAAGTATGTTTTAGAACATTGTAATAGCAGAGAGTGTATCCAAATCACTCACCAACTACTTAAGGCCTCAATTTTATCTTATACGAAGTGAAACTTATTTTAAGTCTTCATAAAATACAATAAATCAAAATCTTCCATTTAAAATATTTAAATTTCATTCCATTTAAAACTAAAATTGATTTTACTAAAAAACAAGCCTTTTTTCAAAAGTTAAAGCAATTGGGTTTCTATCAAATCATTTTAATCCATTTTCATGAGTTTGGAATCATTCAAAACTAGTTCCATCCTTTTAACAATTTTTTCACAATTAAATTCATCAATTTAATTGAATAAATTTCCCTAAATTCCACAATTTAAATAAAAAAATTCAAATCAACCCATTCCCATAAAAAAACCCATATTCAATAGAATAGGGGCTTTTCAAAATTCATATTCCAAAACCATATAAAATCCCTCAATTCACATGAATTGTGTATTTATCAATGGAATTGAAAAAATGTTTCATCAATTGAATTTCAATCAATAATTGAAATATATCAATAAATATAAAGGTAATAATTTTGGCCAAGTTGGGACAGAACAGCCTACCTCTTTCAGAAACAAAACACCCACAACATCACCATTCAATGAAAAAGAAGGTGTTGAAGTCCTAGAAACTAAACCTAGAACAACGATCAAATACTATAGGTTATCAATCCATAAATCCCTAGATGACCATCAGAAAACCAAGAGAGTATAAAGAGATAAACTCAAATTATGAGGGATAAAACTTAATCAAGAAACAAATCACAAGAAAAAAGATGATCAAATACCAATAGAGTGGATCTAGTAATGTTGTAAGGCATAAAAGTCTCCTGGGGAGAGCCTTTGGTCAAGGGAGAAAGAACAGCAGATTATCCGAAAATAAATAATCACCCACGCTAACTATTTTTAATCATCTAGGCAGGGAAGTACACAATGTGTACTTTTAGTACATGATGTGTAATACCTATGATTTTTAATCGCTGAAATGTTAATCATTTTGCACTAAAATCTATCTCTATAGTATATAATAAATCATTAAAACATTAAATATGTAAAAATTCCACTAATTCTATGTACCTATAACATTGTGAATCTTATAATGACTTGTTTGTTGGATCATTACATGACGTGTATCCCTGGTGCACGACGTGTACCCATCTGGAAGCCTACAGAAAAGGTCTGTTAAAGCATAAAAACAAACGAACCACTGAATTCACCATTGTAGGTATCCTCACAATTCAAACTCAACCCTTACCCACTCAATTAAAATGAAAACCATGATGAGGTTTAAGGCATACCTTCTAGAGAGGTAGAGAGATGTTACAACCTCCCCACTATAAAAACATTCTACCCTATAAATCATATAAATAAGCTCCCATGCCAAAGAGTTGAGGTCGTTGATCTCTCATCAATAAATCACATTCCCATTCCTCATGACTATAATTTACATGCTTCTATATTATATGAACCAAAGGTATCATTATCACACAATGTACCGTATCCTTCGAATCAATTACCCTGACCAGTCCCTCAATCAATGATAAATCCGGCTTTATCTCAAGATAACTCTATCATGAAAGGTATTTATGGATTAGATATATATATTCTCAGCTATGATAAATGGAATATTTTATGTATCGATGTCAGCTATGGTTGAAGTTCCAAACAATATGTAACCTTTCCCACCATCTCAACAACCTCAAGAGGTCCTACAAGTAGTGGAGTAGGATTCCTTCTATCTAAAGCTTTTGGTGACCCAATAGTGTTGAAACATTCAAAAACACATGATCACTTACTAAAGACTACCATGTTCTATGGTTTCGATCATTATAAGACTTATATCATCATTATGATGTCAACATCATTTTTTTTAATCAACTAAAACATAGTCGTTCACTCTAGCACCAAGCTTGGTCACCCAAGATAATTTCACCAACCTCTGACCATCACAATATAGATTTAGAAGGATGACCATATGAGGCCTAAAAAGGTTCCATTCTAATTGAGGACTGGTAACTATTGTTATAAGAAAACACCACAATCCCTAAGTGATCATCCCACACCCCACAGATGTCAATAACATTGGTGATAAGGATATTCTCAGGAATATTTATAGCTATTTTGTCTTGCAATTTTTTCTATGGATGGTAGGCCATGCTCAAATGGACCTAAGATCCCAGTTCTATTTGAAGGCCTCTCCAAAAGCAAGAAGTAAGTTAAGGATCCTAATTATAGACTCTAGTAGATGGAACTCCATGCAAATGAAAAATATACTTCACATAAAGACTTCCCATATATTGGACCATTGATATATCTCGAATGGGTATGAAGTGAGCTAAGTTGGTTAACCTATAGATCACAACCCATATTATATTCTTATTTTTCATGGTATGTGGAAACCCAATCAAAATTCTCATTGATATCTCATCCCACTTACATGTTGGTTCTGGAAGTGGCTGATGTAAACCTGAAGATATTAGAATCTCTATGTTAACCCATTAACACATATAGAAATGGGAGATAAAATCAGCAATGTCCTATCTCATTCCTTGACCCCAGAACTACAACTACATATCATATAACATTTTGTGATTTTTAAGTGCACAGACAACTGATAATTGTGGAAATATCCCATCGCATCCTTCCTTGTTGAAAAAGGAACAGTGAAGTAGTTCCAATAACATAGAACACATTACTTGGAGAATAAATATAGGGAAACTATCCCCCACCATAAAGGGGTTCTCTAAATCTACAGAACTCAACATCATTTTGTGGATCATGAAGAATCATCTTTAGAAGAGTATGAAACGACATTCCCTTTTCGTGTGGTATAGGTGACTTCAATGATGAGAGACTATAATTACTTCAGAAAATGCATCTACTGGAGATACAAATCTTTTTGACAAAAGATATAATGTGGTATTTTGTGGTATTAATACACCGTAAACCCTTTGCTGAAAAGGTAGTTCCACCAAATCTTAAGTGCATGCATCAGTGTTGAATGTTTTATGTTATGGGTCGAATAATTATTATCATGTTTCTTGGTCTAAAAAGATCCATATGCTACGACATGATTACCCTATATAAGAACGAAACCGAAGAATGAACATGATTCATCACAAACGACCATATAGAATTTTTTAAATTCAATACGATTCAACACTGCTGCATTAGCCAATAGGCATTTCAGCTCAACAAAATAACTCTGAAACTTATCAGTCCATGTAAACTTCACTCCATTTCATATTAGAGAAATTAATTGAGAAGAAAAATTCAATGAGTCTTTCATGAATCTATGGTAATATCTAACTAAGACCAAGAATATACATATTTTGAAGAAATTTTGTGGTTTCTTCCAAGAAATATCATCCTTTACCTTCTCTAGATCAACTGATATACCCTATTTAGACATAGTCTATCCCAATAATTTCACTTACTAAATCTAGAAACCACACATTGAATGATTTTCATAAAGGTTTTTATTTCTCAATAGAATCTGAACTATTATAATATGTTTCAAATGATCCTCCTTAGACTTAGAGTAGACAAGAATGTTATCCACAAACACTACCACGAAGGTATCCAAGTACTCGTGGATAATCTTCTTCATTAAATCCATGAAAACTATAAGAGAATTCGTAAAACCAAATGGCCTAATAAGGTACTCATAGTGTCCATACCTACACCGAAAAACAATTTTCTGAATTTTAAATTCAATTATCCTTAACTAATGGTAACCCGATCAAAGTTCGATCATCGAAAACAACATTTCCCCATTCCGGTGATCTAACATATCATCAATCCATGAAAATAGATATTTTTTATTTCTTTTAGCTTGATTTAGCTTTCAATAATCGATACATAAACGAATAGAACCATCATCTCTTTTAAAGAAGAGAGCCAGTGCCACCCACGATGATAGACTCGGGAAGATAAAGACTTTCCCAGGAAGGACAACCAGCTTGGACATCAACTCCTTCAGTTTAGTTAGATCCATTCAATAAGATGAAATAGATGATGGTTGAGTTCTGGTAATTATTTCAATAGAAAACTCAACCTATCTCACTAGTGGTAGAATAGATAAATTATATGGAAGTTTATCGGGAAACTTGATGATGATTTGAGGAACATCACTTACCTTTTAATCTCACTCCAGGTCAAATGAAAACACTAATATCTCTTTCCCCGTCATTGGATAAGTAGGTCTGTCTTGACTTGACCTTATGTCACACTATCCATGAAAGAATATAGGCACACAACTGGGTGTAGTGAGAAAGAACCATCAATGATAACTGTAACACCCAAAGATTCAACATTACGCTTCTCTTTGAATAATACAATAGCTTGCGTTATATGCAACATCAAGTTCTAGCACACCACGACCAATCAAACTGGCTGTTGTGAATATTAATACCATCTTTTTGAAATTTTAAAATTTTTATTTTTCAAAATGGACTTTATTTTTGGATTTGGAATATCAAAATTATCATAGGGTGAATTTTTTGTATTTTTTTAAAAACATTCAATTTTTATGAATAGTGAAAAACATTGCATTATTGTTTAAAACTGAATTTTTATTTAAATAATTATTTATTTTATTTAAATTTATTTTAAGTCAAAATAAATACATAATACCTATATAAGTTCAATGTAATTAATTGGAGACATTTTATAATAATATTAGATATATAAAACTTTATTGAACTATTTAACGTTTTTACCCACCTTCTAGGCACATTTGAAAATTTACATAAAACATATTTTTATTTATTTGGTGAATTGAATATAAAAAATATGAGAGACACAAATTCCATCAGTAAATAAAAAGTGGTTCAATAGGATGAAAATTATTATTTTTTTAAATACTTACTTTTGAATATTATTTACCACGGTTAAAAGTAAATAGGTTAATTTAATGTAAAATGATATTATAATAACCATAACACATTTTCTAATTCTATTGGATAAGATTATTTCAACCAAAATAATCCTTAGGGAAAAAATAAGATTCTTTTTTATCCACTTGGATTAGACTATGACATTTATTATATTTTATTTAAACAAGTGTTAAATGTGTTAAATTCAAATTTTAATAACTAAAACATTTTTAATATGCGGTTATACATAAGATAAATTTGAATAGAAATATTAATTAAAATGTTAAAAATATTTTCCAAATCATGGTTTTTATTTTTAATTTGTAGACATTATATAATTAAATTTATTTATGACACAATGGTGGTGTAGTAATTACCTTATTAATGAAAGATTAAAATGATTTATGTTATAAATATTAAAATAAATTTAATTTGAGACATTTGATGCATTCCACAAATTTTCTAGGTAAATATAAAAGTTTATGGTTGATTAAAAATATTTTTATCTAATTAATGAATTTTTATCACTTTCACAAAAACCAAATACAAAATAATGTCAAAATTGATGTATGTGAGTTTTTAAACCAATATTATTTTATTAAATTATATAATATTCCAAAAATAAAGGTTAATAAAAATGACATATATAATTATAGATATTTCATTACTGAACAACTTGAGTTTCTTTTAGAAATTTATAGTATGTTTGTAAACCATGTACTATAATAATACAAGAAGACATGGTAAAAGTTAAACTATTTAACTAAGAGACAAATCTAAAATATAAGGTTAATATGGTGACATAATCTTTTCTAAAACCTATTTTTTGAGAGGTTTTCATAACATCCCCACCTTATCCTTAAAATTAATTCATTTTTATCAATTCGAAACAAAAAATCAATTTATAATAATTTAATATTTGAAGCTTTTCCAAAAGTGACATTCACCTCTCTTATAAAAGGGTATTTCCCTTTCTCTTAATTTAACACCTCCAATTAATTTTTTATCAAGAAACACCTACACAAATATCCTACCAAATACCCTCACTTCAACCTATAGGCCTTATTTGACAAAAAAATCCAACCTAAAGAGCCCTTTTGTTCAAATCAAAAGGAAGAACCCAGAGTAGAGTTAATTACATCATCACCTATTTAAAAATTCTTTTTTTCTTCCACTTCTTCATTCATTTTTGTTTCCATGATAAAATAATATCTATAGCACCTTATACATAATAAGTTGTTATTATAAATATTTTACAACCATATTAATTATTCTATCAATCCAATGAATGACAATGCCACCATACGTGCGTACGTATGGCTTACTGTCCCTACGTCCTGGTGTAGTTTGTTATTGAACACATCATTATTGGATGGGTATAATAATGAGTATAACTGACATAATAATAAATATACCATGTTAATAATTTATTATATATTATATAACATGAAATTACATAGTATTTGATAACTAATAGAATGCCATTGTCACTCGTGCATACGTACAGATTACCGTCTCCATGACGGGACGAGATTTTGTTCCCCATCATAAAGTTTCAAGAATAATTTTCATTTAAGGATTAAAAATAATTTTGAAGAACTTAATAACATTCTATATATGAATCATATACATCCTGTCAATAAAAAACATTACTTATGTAACAAAACATATAAAGGAAAACGAATTAATTAATACCCAAAAAAATGATACTACAGAAATATCATTAACAATGGAATATTAGAAGATTATATACGATATCATATTTATGTATATGGTTATATTTTTAGTTAATAATAATTATTTCACCATTATTCAGGAGCTTAACATACCCTCGACTAAGGAAAAGTATACCTGAAAATTATTTTTTATTTTTTTATCAAATCACTTTAAGGGAAAGTGAGCAACCCCAAGTCCATCAAAAACAGACAACAACAAAAAACTCCAAACAAGAACTGGTCATGCCTCTACCCAGTAGCTCAGCATTAAAAGACCTCCACCAAAGCATGGGACTCAGAAAACAGTCTCGTGCAAGGATGCACGGGCATGGTACCAATGGCCAAGCCATACCCTCTCAGTCTTCCGCTCCAAGTGACATGCAGAGGCGAGGACCTTGTGCTCTAAACCTCATCTAAGGAAAGACCATAAAGCTTGTTGGAAAAGCCTGAAAACACCACGATACACACAAACTGAAGAAGCACTTCCACCTATCCAAACATCTCAAGAAAAAGAGAGCACCCAAGCATTAGTCAAATGATTGTAAATCATCTTTGTTGAAAAACAGCTCAACTCTACCTGTAACTGTATCTCTAAATAACCTCCAGGATATAGCAGATACCTGGGTGTGCTGGTCTCCCCTTACCAGGGCTTCAAGCGACGAGGTCAATTTTTCCCAGACCTGTATATACACCTCCAGCCTAATTATCCCCTTATTGAAGCCCCAAACCAGGATTGTGTCCTATTTGTTGACCCAAAAATATTTTTCTTCATTAAGCTTCACTTCAATGTCCCGACCCATCATCTTGGCCGCTTCCTCTTCTGTCGCATTGAGAAGTAACACCTGCTCTGTCACCTCATCATCCGAACATAAAATCAACTCCAAGGGAAGTGCAGAATGTCCAAGAGGTTCCAATTGACCCCTGACCCCACTGTTCAACTCCTCATCCAATTTCTTTTTTGCTGACCGAGTCTTCATGGGGGTGGTAAAGATGTGTGATCCTTTCTTCCCATCCTCCTCCTATTTCTCTTATTGCTCCTCGGACTGGACTCCCCAGCAGATAAACTCTTGATATTTGTGATTTGTTCCTCCACCCCAAAGCCATCGAGATTCTTCTTGCTTGTCTCCTCTCCCTCATTCGCAACCTGTGATACATCTCCCGATCCTACCTCCGCCAAACCATCAAACCTATTACCCAGGTGGATTGGGGTCTGAGTTGAGTAGCCCGCACTCCCTTGCCTCCCCTTACTGACATCTGCCCCACCCTTCCTTTCTTTCACAGTATCCAAACCAAGTGACTCCACATGCTCACTGCTGGACATGTGGACCAAGAACTGGCCCCCATCCAACTCGCCTTCCACTTCCATATGCTGGGATTTACCTTTCTCCTACATCCTAACATACGGAGTTCCCACGCGATCTTCCTTCAGCCGGTTGAAGGGGGAGTCTGGATTGATCGCCACACCTTCCAGATTCTGAAGCTGTTCACCAAAGGAGGCCACTATCTTCCCATCATTTCCCCTGAGTTAAATTCCTCATTCTCCTCCTCCTCCAGTGCTGAGAACCGGTTCAAGGAGCATGGATTAGCGCTGACCAGTTCAGTGCTGATCAGTAGGGGCTGCTCAGCAACCTCTGTATTTGTTGCATGGTCGAAACCACGTCCCATGAATTGGTGTCCACCACTGCTAGCATTAGCTTGAGTCTGCAAAGAGGGCTCCATTGCCTCCCTACCAACATTAGTGTCGAAGGTATTCACCCTGAGATCATCCTTAAGCCTGATAAAAACACTAGACACCGATGGGTTTACAACCTTCTTTGCAGCAGGTGATGAGTGTTCAGCAAGACTGAGCCCGTTTCCACTAGGCCCGTTATCTCCTCCATTACTGACCTTCGAAACATCTCTGGTCTTCACAGTATCAGATTTCTGGTGGCCATCGCATCGTCAGAAGGC
Organism: Viscum album; assembly: GCA_963277665.1. Lineage (NCBI taxonomy): Eukaryota > Viridiplantae > Streptophyta > Magnoliopsida > Santalales > Viscaceae > Viscum > Viscum album. Next base: position 739,633,661 of record OY728165.1, read on the forward strand.
CCTAGTGTGTCCCAGTCTACGGCAAACTGAACAAAAATCCATCCAATGATCAAAGATCACTGGTTTCTTGCACCGGATCTCCTCAGCAGCATCGATCCAAATCGTCTCCACCGGCGCTCTCGAGGTATCAACCTCCACGCACATCCTTGGGTTGATCGGGTGGCTCACCGAGGCTTCCGAACTTCCTGGGAGCGAACGCCAGTGCATGAACCATGTCCTCCAAAGAAGAGCAGCGGACCATCAAACTCAGTTTATCCAGTAAACCAACAACCGGCTGAAGCTAAAGTCCCCAAGATTTGGCGATGAACCTGTCGAAATCGTCCACTGAAGGTCGAGACCTCCTGAAGAGAACAATAAAAGTAAGATCAAGGAGACACTCAGCTTCCGAGATCTCCAGAACCGAGAGAGGCACCACGAGGTCTCCGTTCTGAAATCCATGAACCTTCGGCTCGATCTGAATCTCAGGAAAAGGAGGGTACAAATTAGGGTCACAAAATTGGGTGAAACGATTCCCCCATGTGACCTCCTTCTCATCCACCACCCCCCCCCCCCCCTCCAGCTTGCAGCGGAGGGGGGAGAGCCACCGACCCCATTAGGGTTAGATGACCATCATCACGAGCTCTGGCTCCGCCGCTCCAATTTTCTCCCTGTTAAGGTAATGGTTAATTTTACAATCTCTTTATTATCCCAGGTTGTTTATACGTAAGTATCTGCTGGAAACTCCTTATCACCCACATCCGTATTTCTTAAAAATGTGTTTCAAAACATTTTTATTATTTATTGGACTATATTTTAAAGTGAATTATAATATTTTTTAAATTTTATAAAATTATTTGAATGGAATCTTTCTGTTGCATTCCAAACAAGGTACTTTATAAAATTTTTGATAAATTATGGAATTTTTGTTAACTTCTACAGTGGCAGCGTCTTTTTTCCACAATTATAAACCTTAATAGATTTGCATAATATCTTATAAGAATATTTTTAAAATAACTACTTCCTTTACTTTTAAATGATTTCAAAATATAAGGAGATATTTCACTCAAATTGTTTTTTGGATTAATTTCATCTAAATCAACATCCTTTATTGGATTTTAAATTTGTTTGAAGTTGATTTATTATTATACAATGTTCCATATTGTATTGAGATTTTTGTGAAAGGTTTTATTGTGTATATTCAATTTTTAAACAATTCAGGTTTTAAGGTTAAATTATTCACATATTTTATGCTAGTTTTAATATGAATGTTTATATTATGTTTCAGCCTTTTCATATGAGGAATGCATTGGACGTAGTATGTGACGGTGGATCCCACTACAGCCCCTCAATGCATCAGTAGGTATCATTAGAAAAGCTATTGTCTTAGCACAATTCATTAAAAAACATTTATTTTTTGTATTGGCACAAGGCCTTGAATATGTGGTTATGATGTCTAGTATTATGCATTTCATCATTATGAAATTAGTTATTCATATTACATTTGATTTTAGACGAGTATAATATCGATGTGAATAAATAAATTGAATTATCTGATTTATATTTTCCATATTATTCTGAATTTTACATTTGAAATTCTTGTGTTTTAGTCTTATACATTTCCTTAAACTTTTATGTTTTCTTATGATAGTCTCTTCTATATTGTTATATTTACTAAATATCTGAGATCACCCCTTTCTTATGTTTTATTTTTCCCAAGATGTGAAGATGTATATTATTATTGACTTATAAGAATAGTACATGGGATAGTAGTGAGTTAAAAGGAGACTCAATGGTGTAGTTCTTTTATTTCAAAATTTAATGTAAAACGTATGTACGTATCTATTACCTCCAAGGCAACTAAATTAACCGGTATTTCGAGACATGATATCTTGTGATCAAGCCAATGTCATGTAATAATGCACTGTCTTTGGGTAACTAGGTTCAGGGTGTTACAGTTGGTATTAGAGTATGTTTAGTACAAATCTTGGAAACTAGATTTATAAAAACACTTATTAGAGAACATTACCCTACGATAGACTTTGAGGATTAGTATATAAAAACTTCCAAAAATTTTGGTAATGTAGAGATTTTGTGAATTTTTCAAGAAATAAACCCTTGTATGGATACGAGCAGGTAGAGGTGGATCTATCATAGATGTATCATGGGGTAAAACCCAAAAACACCACATTGAGCTACACTCAAATGGGAACTAGTGCATGCAACAGGCTACACTGCACTCTTGATTACGACACTCTAATGGGATATACGTATGATAATTCACATTTTATTTACAATCCATTATGTAGGATTTAGTAGTAAATACTTACTCAAATAAAACATATTTTTATGATTATGGATTATTTGGATAAACTACTCAATTTATCGTAGTTTTTTACTAGTTTGGAATTATGTATTGTGATTTATAATGTAATCCACTATATGACATTGTTTATAAATGGAGCCTAGTGTAAGGAATGGAAATAATATCAATGCATGTAATCCATGTATGGATTTACCTCCTAATAAAGATAATTATGGGGGAGATAGTGATGCAACTAGTGTTGAACAACTTTTAACTACAATGGGATAACTCAATTTGGTTATGAATAATAAATTTACCTGTATAGAGAAGCTTGATCCACAACACGAAAGATCAATGTTAGATAGATTCATTAGGCAAAAACCACCAATAATCAATGGGACTAAAAAAATATTTGTAGTTGAGAAATGGATAAGTTCTTTAGAAAAAATATTTCATGCTTTCAGGAATAGAAAAATCGAAAAAGTTTCCAGGGCAGCTTATCGCCTCACAAGAGATGTAGATCAATGGTGGCCATTAATTAAAATCACAAAGGAAGATGAATAAGTATTCAATATATACTGGAGGGAGTTTAAAGAGATTTCAATAGAAAAATACTTTCCTTGTGAACATCAATCAGATACGGAAAGGCAATTTTTGAGTCTGCGGCAAAAATAAGGATGACTATGTCACAATGTATGAGATGAACTTTACAAGGTTAGCAAGGCATGCTGCAGATTATATACATAACCCAATATGTAAGATTGATCAATTATTTTATGGGTTTAAACCATCTCTCCATTAATCATTGGTCTCACAATCCTTCTATTCATATGAAAATATAATCTCATGTGCGATCTAGACAGAAAAAGAATTATGTACGCCTTATGACTTTGAAGAAAAGAAAGAGAATAATACATATATTGAACACTCTTGAAATGGAAATATGGGGATGAATGGGAAAAGTTGAATTTCCATCCTATAGTAAATGTTTGAAGAAACACCCTGGTACATTCATGAAGGGAATGGGAGTCTATTACAAGTGTTTATAAAAGGGAGACCAAGCCCGTGATTGCAAGGGGAAGAAAGAGGCTCTAAATTTATAATTCTATATTTGTAAATAAATGGGTTATTATGAAAATTAAAGTCCTAATCATCAAGAAAACATTACTTAGAATAGTAAAAGGTAGAAAGTCCAAAATTATGCGATCAAAACTACAGAGGTTGAATTTCCTAATGACATGGTGGAAGGTACATTAATCGGTCCTCAAATTTAGCCAATGCTTTTTTGAATTAGGATCATCGCATTCTTTCATATCATTTTATATTTTAATGAAAATTAGATATTTCCAATTTTATTTAACATGGGAGTGGGTCAGTACAAATTCCTAAGGGAAGTATCATTACAAAAATGTTTTGTCAATCAGTTACCATTATGATTTATAAACATGCTTTATCTGCTGATCTCATCATCACACCCTTGATTTAATTTGATATAATCCTCATTACGGATTGTATTTTGTACCATGTTGCGAATATTTATTGTAATAATAAGGAAGTTAAAATATTTGATGTTGATAAGGAATCCCTTATCTTTAGAGAAAAAACATCACCATTTGATTATCATCTATATCCACCCCCATTTGCTCTTCTAAATTCAATTATTGGGGAAGAAGAGAGTGAAATAACTATTGGTGAGGAATGAAATTTTCAAATAGTGGATGAACCTATTTTTCATGAATATGTTTATGTGTTTCTAGAGGATTTACCTTGACATCCTCCAGAATGAGAAATTGAGTCTTCCATTGAATTAATTCCTCGTTCATGGCCCATATCGAAGACCCCTTATATAATGTCCACTGTGGAATTAGTGTAACTAAAGAAAAAACTAGACTAATTGTGTAATAAATGATTTATTCTCCCTAGTGGTTCTCCATGGGGATCTCCTATTATTTTTATTGAGAATAAATATGGAACTATGAGTATGTGTATTGGCTACATGGAGATCAATGCTATAAAAATAAAGAACAAGTATCCTCCTACCTAGCATTGATGATTCATTAGATCAAATTCATGGAGATCAATATTTTTAAAAGATTGACCTTTGATCTAAATAACATAAATTGTGTTTGAAGAAGGATGACATTCCGAAATTAGCATTTTGTACTATGTATGGGCATTACGAGTTTACAACAATTCCTTTTGGACTAACTAGTGGTCCCTATGTTTTCTTTGATCTAATGAATAGATTTTTCATGGAATATATTGATGACTGTGAAGTTGTATTTTTTTATGATATCTTGGTATACTAAAAAATCTACAAAGCGCATGAAAACCACTTACACACTATTTTAACAACTCTTAGAAGAAATGAGTTATATGGGATGTTTAGCAAGTTTGAATTATGGATTTAGGATATTTCTTTTCATGGCCATATTGTCTCTAAAAATGTAATCTATGTGGATCCTTCTAAGAAAATAGAAATAATAGAATGTCCAACACTAATGAGTATAACTAACGTATGCATTTTTATTGGTTTAGTAAGTTATTATCAGCATTTAACCCATAATTTTTCTTGATTGGCTAACCCATTAACCATGATCACATGTAAATGGGTTAAATTTTTTAGGAAAAAGAGTGTGAAGAATGTTTTAACTAATAAATAAATTATTAGTCAATTATCCTTTCTTGACTCTACCATCTTGGAATGATGTGTTTTTTATTTATAGTTATGCTTCAAGGAAAGGACATGGTTGGGTCCTTATGCAGAATGATATAGTTATTATCGATGCATCACAAAAGCTAAAATTTTATGAACAGAACTATCTCACTCATGATCATGAGTTAGCAACAATAATATTTTCTTTGAATATATGGAGACACTATCTCTATGGGGAAAAATGTGAAATATATACTGATCAAAAGAGATAGATGTATATAATTTCATAGAGAAAGAACTCAAAATGAGTCAAAGATGATGGCTTTAACTACTCAAGGATTATTATTGAACTCTACACTACCACCTAGTGAATGAAAATCAGGATACAGATGCTTTGAGCAGAAAGGATCTTGGAGTTATGAAAAATATGAGAGTTGAAAGAGATATAATGTTAATAGATCTAGTAAAGATAAATATGAGAATAATCATTGAAAGTGAATGTTGATAATTTTTCCAACAGTTTCTAAATCATCTTTACTAGAAAGGATAAATATTTCTCAGGATGATGATGAGGAGTTTCCAAAGAAAATTAAAGCTTTTAATGATTGGAGAATCATTGAATTTGTATACTAAGAATTAATTTTAATAATTGGGAGGAGGCTTTATGTTCCTAGTGTAACTGATCAAAAAAATTAATCGTTTGATGATGCTCACAGCTCCAATTTCCCTATACTCCCTAGTAGCACTAAGATGTATAATGATTTGAAGGAACATTTTTTGTGGGACAACATGAAGTGGGAGATTTCTGATTATGTGTAAAGACATATTGTTTTTAAACATGTGAAGACTAAAAAACAACATCCTTGAGGAGTCATGAAACCTATTCCAATACCTAAGTGGAAATGGGATGATATTATGATGGATATTGTCATGGGGATACCAAAGAATCCTATAAGGAATGATGCAATATGGGACATTGCTGATCATCTTACCAAGTCAGCATATTTTCTTTTTGTACGAGAAGATTAACCACATGAATGTTTAGTAAGGAAATATATTATTGAAGTTGTAAGACTTCATGGTGTACCCCTGTTGACTGATTTTTATCATGATCCATATTTTATATCAAGATTTTGGAAAAGTATTCAGAAATCCCTAGATACTATACTTTAATTAAGCATGGCCTACCACCCTCAAACTAATGGACAATGAAAAATGACTATTCAATCCTTATAATAAAAATTAAGATCTTGCTCGCTTGACTTTCAAATTATGTGGGATCAGTATTTTTCTCTTTGCATAATATTTCTAAAATAGTATCTTTCATTCATGTATTCAGATGGTCCCATTTGAAGTGTTATATAGAAAGATATGTCGCACACCAACATATTTGTATGATATGGGGGAATGAAAACTCATAGGCCCAAAACATGTTAAGGAAACAATTAAAAAGGTGAAGATTCGCCAAACCCGCATCGAAGAAACTCAAAGTTGGAAAAGAGCTATTCCAACAACCAAAGGATTTGGAATTTCGTGTAAGAGATTATATTTTCTTGAAGGTATCTCAAGGGAAGGTTGTTATACGATTCGGTAAGAAGGGTAAATTAAGTCCCAGGTATATCAGACCTTTTGATATTCTTGAACGAATTAGAGTTGTATCTTACCTTTTGGAAATGCCTCCAAGTCTATCCAAATTTCATGATGTGTTCTAGGTATCACTGTTGAAAAAATACATGCCTAACACAGCACATGTAATCAGTTATGATGAATTAGAACTCGAACCTGATTTTTCTTATTGTGAATATCCTATAAAAATTCTTGATACCAGAGAACAAGTGTTGAGAAACCAGATGACTCGTCTGGTAAAAGTTCTATGCAGAATCCATAAAATGGAAGAGGCAACGTGGGAACCTGAGGAACATATGATGAAGAACCACTCGAATGTTTTTATGTAGTATCATTATATAAATTCCATGGAAAAAATTATTTGGAGGTAATAATGTAACACGCCAAGCTTCCAAGCTATATTTATCTTTGAATAATACAATATCTTCTGTAGTACGCAACTTCGATTTCTAGCACACCACAACCAATCAAGCTGTTGTGAATAGTAATAACCACTTTTTTAATTTTATAAATTTTATTTTTCTAAATGGACATCAATTTTGGATTTGGAATATCAAAATTAGAGTAGGGTGAATTTTTTGAATTTTTCTGAAAACATTCCATTTTTGATGAATAGTGAAAAACACTGCATTATTGTTTAAAACCAAATTTTTATTTAAATAAATTTTTATTTTTTAAAATTTATTTTCTGTAAAAATAGATATATAATACTAATATATGTTCAATTTAATTCATTAGATTCATTTTATACTAAGATTAGATATATAAAATTTTATTGAACTATTTAACGCTTCTTACCCACCTTCTAGGAACATTTGCAAATATACATAAAACGTTATTTTACTGCTTATAATAATTGAATTTCCAAAATATGAGGGACATATTTGACATCAATTATAATAATTTAGTTCAATGGGATGAAAATAGTTTTTTGGGAATAGTAACTTGAATTTTATTTACCACGGTTAAAAGTAAATAGGGTAATTAAAGGTAAAAAATATATTATAATTACCCTAAAACATTTTCTACTTATATTTAATAAGTGTATTTCGATCAAAAAAAACCTTAGGAAAAATATGTGATTCTTTTTTATCCACTTGGATTCGATTAAAAAATTTATTATATTTTATTTAATGAAGTGTTAAAAGTGTTAAATTCAAATTTTAATAACTAAAATATTTTTAATATATGGTTATACAGAAGATAAATTTGACTATAAATATTAATTATAAATATAAAAAGATTTCCTACATCACGGTATTTATTTATAATTTTTAGACATTAAATAATTAATTTTTTATGACACAATGATTATGTAGTAATTACCTTATTAGTGAATGATTAAAATAATTGTTGTTATAAATATTAAAATAAATGTAACTAGAGTCTTTTGAGGAATTCCATGAATTTTATAGATAAATATGAAATGTTAGGGTTGTTTAAATATATTTTTCTCAAAGTAACCATGTTTTTATCAATTTCACAAAAACAAAATACAAAATAGTGTCAAAATAGACATAAATGAGTTTTTCATACAAATACTATTTATTATATTATATAATAACCATAAAAATATAAGGATCGTCCAAATAAATTATATAATTATAGATATTTAATTAATGAACCACTTTCAGTTCACTTGGAATTTTATATCATGTTTATTAACAATATATTGTAATAATACAAGAAGATATGGTAAAAGTTAAACTATTTATCTAAGAGTTAAATCTAAAATATAAGGTTAATATGGTGACATAAACATGTCTAAAACCTATTGGTTGAGAGGTTTTCGACCCACCCTAAACTTATACTTAAAATATATCCATTTGTAAGACTTAGAAATTGAATATTATTTTATAATAAAATAATATTTCAATCATTTCCTAAAGTGACCCTCACCTCTCTTATAAAAGGGTACTTCCTATTCTCTTAATTTCACACGACCAAATCCTTTTGGCTTAGCAAAACCCTCTCAAATATCCTCATAACTACACTATATTCAACTTATATGCCTTACTTGATTAGAAATCCATCCTATGGATCCATTTTGTTCAAATCAAAAGGAAGAACCCGAAGAAGAGGTAATTACTTCATCACCTCTTTCAAGGTTCTTTTCTTATTCCACTGCCTCTTTCTTTGTCATTTCCAAACTAAAATAAAAAATCCAATACCTTATACATTAATAAATGATATTATATATATCATACAACCATATTCATTATTCAATGCATCCTATGAATGAAAATGTCACAATATGTGCGTATGTATGGATTACCGTCTCCAGATCATGGTGTAGTTTCTTATTCAACACATCATTATTTGGATGGGTATAATAATGAGTATAACTGATTTAAATAATAAATATAAAATTTTCATTATTATTTATTTATAATATAACATCCAATTAAAAATTATTTCACTACTAATAGAATGATATTTTCTCTTGTGCGTGTGTATGGATTACCATCTCAATGAGGTGATGATATTTTGTTCCCCATCTTAACCATTCCAGAATAATTTTCATTTGATGATTATAAATAATATTTAATAACTTAATATCATTCTGGACATGAATAAAATACATAATATCCATCAAAAACATGACTTATGTAACAAAACATATAAAGGAAAAGGAATCAGTTAAACCACAAAGCAATGATACTACTGAAATGTCATTAACAATGAAATAAGAAGATCATATATGATATCATATTTATGTAAGTGGTTATTGTATAATTTAATAACAATTATTTCACCATTATACAATAGGTTAATGTACCCTCGACTAAGAAAAATTAAAAGGTAAGGGATAAATTTAAAATCTCTTTATTATCTTAGGTTATTTATACGTGAGTATCTACTCGAACCTCTTTATCATCCACATAAGTATTTCTTAAAAATTTATTTCAAAACATTTTTATTATTTACTATACTATGGGTTATACTCATTTATACCCTTGTTTTGTTGTTTATATTTTTTTTTGAAATGAATCATTCCATCTCTTAGCAAACAAGGCACTTTGTGACCTTTTTGATAAATTAAGGAAAGAAATGTTTTTTAACTTATACGGTGGGTGCAGCTATTTTACACAGTTATAAACATTCACCGATTCCAATACAATATTATATGAATATTTTTAAAATACTTTTTTTATTTACATTTAAATTATTTCAAAATATAATGTGATATTTCAATCAAATAGTTTTTTGGATTTATCTCATCTATGTCAACATCCTTTATTGGATTTTACATATGTTTGAAGTTGGTTTACTATGAAATAATATTCCTTATTATATTAAAGGTTTTTTGATATGTTTGACTGTGGATGTGCTTTTTTATACCATTCATGGTTTATTTTTAATGTATTGAAATTTCATATGCTAGTTCTAATATGAATGTTTATAATATGATTCAACCTTTTCATATGAGGATGAATTTCACATAGTTAGTGATGGGAGGGGCCTAATACCATCCCATAAGTCATCGGTTGGTCTCATGAGACAAAATAGTGTCCTAGCATAAGGCCTTGAAAAAATATTTATTTCTAGAGTTGGCATGAGGACTTGACTTTGGGGTTATGATGTCCGGAATTTTTCATTCCATCATTATGAAATTAGCTATTGATATTACAAGTGATTTTTGACAAGTAGAATATCCATGTGAATAATTAAATGGAATTATTTGTTTTTTTTTAATTATGCTGAATTTTAAGTTTAAAATGATTTTGTTTTAGTCTTATAAATTTCCTTAATTTTTTATGTTTAATTATGATAGTTTCTGGTATATTGTTATCTTTATTGAGATTCTAAGCTCACCCCTTTCTTATCTTATATTTTTCCTATGATGTGAATATGTATACTATGATTTACCTTTAAGAATATGATCAGAAATATGAGTATGTTCAAAGGAGACAAAGTTTTGTAGTTTTTCCATTTCATAATGTAATATAAAACAAATGTATGTATCTAGTACATTCAAGGCAACTAAAATAATCAGTCTTTCAAGACGTGATCTCTTGTGATCATACCAATGTTATGTAATAATTCACCGACTCTGGGTAACTAGGGTTGGGGCATTACAATAATATTAACTTTAGTATTATTGTTAATTAGCCAATTCATCATAAATATGTCATCAAGGGACTTCATATCATGATCTAGAAAACTTAAAGCTAGCTTGGAATCTGATAGGGAGAAAATTCAAGAATGACTACGAGGACCCTATTCTCTCTTCATACCAGTGGTGAAGAAATATCCATTGCAAAAATTTAACTCTTAATAGAAATATTAAGAATATAAATTTTGAGGGATAAAATAATAGATTGAGATGCACATGTATCAAAAAGAGAAGTCACTTATGAAGATTCTATAGCAATTGAACCTCTCATAATCACTGGACAAGTGTCTTCATCCTCTGAAGACTCTTCCACCATGGGGATGAGCTTTTTTCCTAATGCCATTGGTGGAAACCCTTTCATAAGTGATGCATTTGATTTTCCCACAGTTATAGGAGGAACTAATAATCTGGTTCTTCTACATAAAGTTGAGAAGTAATGGAAGAACCTCTATACGTTTCCTAAATGCCCCCATAAACTACAATACTTGGTTGCCTTAGTGGAAACTCTCTTATAATTTCATGGCTTTCCACACTGATATAAAAACAAATAACTTCCTACTGGAGATGTAAGAGGTCTGAAATGACTCTTCCATCGACAACCACTAAAATAATCATCACACTTCTTTTTTAATTTGAATGAACCAATTCTACTACTAGGATATAAAAAAGGATATCTCATCGACCATGACTTCCCACCTAGGTCTGTCTCAACCATCATTTCCATATACAAAACCTTAGCATAAGTGGGAATATTCATCCAAAAAACATGAAAACAGATATCTAATCGAATTCCCAACTCAATATATCAATCCTTCATCCTCTCATTAAATAAAATCTTAGCAGAAACTACACCATGTAAGTAATGTGATTTAAATATTCAACCATGGTTTTGTCTTTCTGGTCATTCTTGAAGAACTCAACAGCCTTAGAGAACACCATTGACTTAGGAAATAACTGGTTTGTGAAAATAAATTTGATATATTTCCACTATAAGACATAATGTTTCCCTGGCATCACAATCAGGTCCCACCATCCCCTTCTTGGCCCCTCCATCCTAAAGGCGGAGCACTTCACCCCGATCACCTATGGTGTCTCCACGAAATCAAAAAAAAACATTCTATCTTGCACTACCATTCCACATCATGTGGTGGATTAGTGGATACCTTGAAAACTAGTGGTATCAAGTGAAGGTACTCTTGAGAATGATTCTGAAGAACATCCCCCCTGAGGAACCATAGCTAGACCCTATGCGGCAACTGGATGTGGGGCCTATCATAGAGCGTGTATAGTGAGCACAATCACCCCAACAAGATTTGGATAAAAAAATGACATTCTTGATGAGGTTCATCAATAGAATTCTCTTTTGTTTCATTAGTACGTCTTCCTGGGGTCTTGATGCAACATGATATCAATAGAAAAAACATTAGATTAATACTCAAAATGTGTAACAAGAGAAAATACTATCTATATAGGTAACAAAAATATTTGGATTTCACAGTTTGTAACTCTCATTAGGGAAAAGACTAGAACTAAACCATTAAAAGTATTTCCCTAAGCACCCTTAGAGAAATAAGGTTCATTGAGGTTAGAGATAGCAAGACACGCAACTGTAAATACCTCCTCAGTCTTGAAAAATTTTCAAAAATTCATAATGACTTTAAGATGAAAATTCAAAAACCTCTCACAAATAAAAATTTTTCATGAACCATCTGGGGTACCCAAGTAACCCGATTACCGATCTTGCCCTAACATAGCCAGAAGGGCATTCTCAATCCCCACAATTTGGTGAATAGAACCTAGAACCATAAAATATGAAAATGGGAATGAAGTTTCCACCAAACCTATTGTAATAAAGACAAGCAAGTCAATATGCTTATAAAGGAAACTCTATAAGGATTAATGTACAAAAATACAAGGAGGCATAAAATTCCCAAGGTAAAATAACCTAAGTACTAAACTTAGAGAAAACAGCCCCAATTTCCCTAAGGATACAACTCACTAAGAGAATGGTTCAACATCTAGATCCTCATCCCAGATATCCTTTCCCTTTTGCCCAAACCAGGCAGAAGAATGTATATAAACAGTCAAAGGAAAAAATAGGGTGTGAGCCTAAGCCTAGTAGGATACCAATAAATATTTCTTAAAAAATGCATATAATTTATTAACCTAATGAAATGCTTTTAATTTTTGAAAATAAACATGTTTTTAATTTTAAAAGCATATATAAAAAAACATGTCATACATTTTCAAAATGATGGAAAAAAATAATTTCAAAGCCAATGATTTACTTTTCTAGAGATTTAATATTTCAAAAATAGTGGCTTAAATAAAACAGTTTCATTAAAAAGATTATTTAAATCCAAAAAAGTCATGTAATGATGTTTTACAACATTGGTATACATTTATATTGCATATATAAGTAAACAAGAGAATGGTAGGGCCAACTGAAAAAAGGTACGATAGTATTAACTAGATAGATGATTACAAACTCTCTAAGTGATCGATTAAAAATGAGTATACCCCCATCCCTCTAACACTAGTTGGAGGAGACTCATCACCTTCTCATCAGGGTTGTGACCTGTCGTAGGTACATTTTAGAATGTTTTAATCAGGTAGAGTTTATCCAAATAACTCACTAACTTTCTAGGTGTTTTATATGCTTTTACATGATGGAAAAATTATTTTAACACTAATTAGAATACAATAACTTCCATTATACCATTTCAAAAATGCCAATTTCTATTCATTTAAAACCAAAACATGATTTTTTTCAAAAACATGCCTCTTTCACAAGATAAATCTATTAGTATTCCATCAAATAATTTTATTGAATTATCATGAGATTGAAATCATTTAGAAGAAATTCCATCCTTTCAACAATTCATTTTCACATTTAAATTCTACAATTTAAATAAACAAAACTCTATAAATTCCACATTTTAAATCCAACAATTTAAACCATAAAATTCCTATAAATGCACCCCAATTCTATGGAATTTGGGATATTCAAAATTTCCCATCCAAAACCATTTTGAATATCCCAATTCACTGCAATTGGGTATTTATCACAGAAATTGAAAACAAGTTTCATGATCTGAATTTTCATTATTAATTGAAATAAATCAAGAAATACATTAGTAATCATTTTGGCCAAGTCAGGATGAAACTACATACCTCTTATAGAAACCCAACACTTGTAACATCACCCATCAACAAGAATGAAGGTGTAGATAACCTAAAAATTCAACCTAAAAGCATGATACAACAACAAAGAGCATAGACCCATCAATTACTATATGATTAATCAAAAACCCAAGAGAGTATAAAGAGCTAAACTCAAAAAAACGAGGGAGAAAAGTTACTTGGGAAGCACACCGCAAGAAAAATGATGGTCGAATTCCAAAGGAGTTGATCTGGGAATGTTGGAAGTCTACAAAGTCACCGGGTGTGAGTCATAAGCCGGGGTAGAATGAATTAGAGAGGATAAACAAAACACATCAAAACATCCAATTTTGAAATACCGGAGTGGGTAAATAACCAAGTGTACTACCAGTACATGATGTGTAATACCTAGGTTTCATAACCACTGTAATGTAAACAATTTTGAATTAATACCTGAAGCTCCATGCTACAAATTGTTCATTAAATACTTGATGACATGTAATTTACACTCATGGTGTGTACTTATCATAATATGAAGGATATCACGACTTGGTTTTAGGATCATTACATTATGTGTATCCCTAGTACAAGTGGTGTACCATTCTGGAATCCTACAAGAATGGTATGTTAAAGCTAAAAAACAAACAAATCTCTGACTTCACCATTGTAGGTATCCTCCCAATTCAATCTAAATCCTTACCCACTCAATGAAAAGGAAAACCATGAAGACGTTTAAGGGGTAGCATTTATAGTGTAAATAGGATATTACATACCAAGATTTCATCAAAATATTGACAATTTTGATAATGTTTTCAGGGGTAATCAATTCATGTTTCCTAATAAAAACTTCTTCATCAAGATGACAATATAAAATAATTGAATTCATATCCATTTGATCCAATTTATAAATATTGAGCTCTAAATTAGTTGAAAAAATTATTATTATCTTTGCTCTAGTAATAAATCCATATAATTATTCATGATCAACAACTTAATATTAGGTGTATCCTTTATATACTAACCTATTTTCCCTACAATGATAACTTTATCATTGAGTTTATATTTTGTTGAGTCAATAAGTTTTTACTTAGGAATTTTCGATTCCTTCATACATGGGGGAGATTGTTAAGTCATTAAGGCTTTCCTTATGACTTCACAATTCCTTCTAGTTTTAAAAATCACAAACACCTTATCGCAAGGAAAATTTATGTTTACCCTTGTTTTACATCTTTAAAGAAAATTTACTTCCCTATGGAAATTTATCCTTATCATGTTTTTCATTGTCCATATCATAATTTTTCTGCGGGTAAAATTCAGTTTGAAACCAAAACCTCGGAATCCTATAAATACCTAGATATGAAGCATTCTATTTTAGAATCTGAATTCTCATAATTCTAGTTACGAACTCTTATGAGTTCTGACCCTAATTCTGATTAAAAATTCTAGTTATGAACTCTTCTGATTTCTAACTCCGAATTCAGATTACGAATTCTGGTTAAAACTCTTCTGAGATCTGACTCTAAATTCTGATTACGAATTCTGGTTATGAACTCTTCTGAGTTCTGACTCCAATTTCTGATTACGAATTCTGGTTATGAACTCTTCTGAGTTCTGACTCCGAATTCTGAATACAAATTCTGGTTACAAACATTTCTAAGTTCTGACTCCGAGTACTCTGAATACAGACTCCGAACACTTATGAGTTCTAACTCTGAATTCCCATGAACTCTGACTCTGAACTTTGAAAGTTCAGGTTCCGAATTCTTGTGAATCCAAATTCCGAATTTCCCTGAAATTCAGACTCCGGAAATCTATAGAATTTAGGTTCTGAATTCCTATAAAACAGAATCTAAATATCCTTGTATTTTATAATCCGAATTCATATTTGGTTAGACTCTGAACTTTCATGTTTGCTTGCATTCCGAATATTGGTTTTTAGTTATGTAATAATATTTTTGTTTACACTTGTATTGTTATAAAATGATGTCATGCATTGAGTTACTAAATAACCACTGTTTGAGTGACACATGTGTAGGTGCCTCCGAAATTCAAGGAAATATTATTGTTAGAGGAGGGAGCTGACAACTGAAGTCGTGCCTATAAATAGGAGCTCATTTGAAAGATATCACAATAAGTTGATCAATCTAGAGATTACATGATACTAAAGTGATTTCTAGAGAGAGGGGAATTAGTGCTTTGTGTGTACTGAAATTCTTAATCAGATTTTATTTGTGTGAATCTGATTGTTGCTGTGTACAATTGAGGGCTTTGGGGGATAGGAAGACAGAGGTACCGACTACCTTAAAGTTGAGGGCTTCCTTGCTGAGGAAGATAGAGCTTCCAACTACCTAGAAGTTGAGGGCTTGTGGGGATAGCAAGACAGACTCTGATCTTCGTATCAAGGGCTTACCCTGGGGTGGGAATGACAGACTTTCTTGAAATTATAAATCAAGGTACCTTTATCCAAGGTGTTGGATACCTTTCTCTTTGGGTTAAAATATTTATTACATGTTACTTGTTTTGTTACAAGTTTTCTACTACATTTGTATTGTTGAGGAAAGTATAACTATCTTATACTTTTTTATATTTGTACTCTAATTTAGTTATATTATATAGGCTTTAAGGTAGAATCTTCATCTTTTTAAACATTCATTATGTTTCATTTTTCAAAATTACTTTTCTGGAATTGCTTTCTCGGAATCTTATTTCCTAATTCAAGCATGTTTATAGATCTAGAGGTTTTTTGAATTACCTTGTTTAACCTTATTAATGTTAAACATCTTTAAAGTTCCAAAGTAATTTTTAAATAATACAATTCACCCCCCCCCTCTTGTATTTGAGAATCTCATATTTACATATTCAATCCTAAATTTTGTATTATTAAGTATGTCATACTCACATACCACCCCTACAATTAGTATAAAAGGAGGAGACCTTCAAGCTTGAACCAATCTAAAAATTGGCTTTAGAATTTTGGTTCAATCTGATATAATCTCATGATTAAATTCAAAAGAGAATTTTTATTCTTCTTCTATTTTTTCCAGAATCATATTTTCAGACTCATAATATTCAGGTTCATTTTTTCTTATAGATACTCTTGTTCTCTATTTTTCCTTGCTTAGTAATATCTTGCTTGTTTACAAACATTTTCTATTAACATGTTTTGTGTGGAAATAATTTTATTTAAGATGGCAGGAATCAATGTTAGTTCCATAGACAATCTCAATCCAACAAGACCGCCTATCTTTTATGGAAATGATTTTTAATACTAGAGAGATTGCATGAAGACTTTCATAATCAATAATGGTGTTGATAATTTTTTTATGCTTACTAGAGGATACAAAATTCCTTAAAATAATTTAGTACATTTACCAATCAAGAAAATCATGAATAGAAACTTAATTATAAGGTACGCAATACATTAATTTGTTCCATGACTAGAAAAAAATATATCCAAATTTCATCTTGTGAAGTAGTAAATTATATATGGAAGAAACTTAAAGTGACAAATTTGTGTACTTCTAAAGTAATTTAAACTAGAAGAGCTATTCTTAGAGATGAATACCATGGATTTAACTTTCCTTTTGGAGAACCTATATGTAAGGTGCAACAAATATTCATGACTATTCTGAATAGTTTACAATCAATGGGTGAAAAGGGATTATTTGATGAAACTCTTTTTGATAAGATCAAAGACATTATTCCCAACAAGTGGGAATCCAAGAGGACTACTATTAAAGAGAATAGAAAGGTTACTCAGATTACTCTTGATGAACTCTTTGTAACTCTTCTACAACATGAGACTAGAATGAAGAGAGATACTGATAATGTAAATAAGAAAAATAGAAATGGAAGTGTTTCTCTTACTACAACTTCTAATCATAGAAAATCTAATACTCCTGATAGAGTTACTAGATCCAAATCTAATAAAATTGTTATCCAATATGAATCTAGTGTAAGTGAATCCTCAAAGAATGAGTTAGCAAATATTTCTCGAAGGATGAAAAAGATAGCTAGACAGAATAACTTTCAATCCAAATATAATAAAAAAGAATGGAAAGATAAGAAAGATTCAGAAGTCACATGTTATGAATGCAAGAGAGATGGACACATAAGACCTGATTATCCCATTCTTAAGAGAAAAGAAAGAAAGGAAAAGCATTCTGAGTGAAATAGAAATAAGTACTACAAGGTTAAAGTAAAGAACATCTTGAAAGATAATGACACATGGAGTGCTAGTGGTGGAGACTCTTCAGATGAATCTTCAGATTATGAATCTTTTGGATAGAACAGTCTTTATCTAATATCCAGACTACCTATTGACAATCATATATTTATGGATAAGGTACACAATGATGAATCTATAACCAATATATCTTTTAATTCTAATGATATTAAATATTATAACTCTTCCGAGGAAGAATCTTCTTCTGATGAAGATAATACTTTACCTACCTATGAAGAAGTTTCTAGGTTTTCCAAACATCTTGATATTGAGAACACAAAACTCATAAAAAACATGATAAGTCAAATTCTAGGAATATTATTCCTACTAAGGAAATATCATATCTTTCTAAAGATCATAATAAGAAAAATTCTGATTTTGAATGTATTTCAAAAAATCTTGAGGAATTAAATTCTGATAAGAATAAGCTTTCTAAAAATCTAGAAAATGTAATTTCTAAGAAAAATATTTTTGAGCCTAAATCTAGTTCAAAATAAAATGTTTTTGAAGAAAAGATCTTGGTTATCAAACTCAAATATGAAATCTTTTCCTTTAGGAAGTGTTTGTCAAACATTACCTTAGGTAAGGAAAATTTTGATAAAATGTATTCTCAAATCCAACCTCTAAGGAATAGTTCTGGTTTTGGATATACAAGTTCTAAACCTATTTTTAGTAACAATTATTTTGTTCCTCAAAGTACTCTTTTCTGCACTAAGTGTTATTGTGGTGGACATTGGGAAAAGATTTATTCCTTGAACGAAACCCAATCATTAAGATCTCTTAAAACCTATTTTTTCAAAGAAGATATGGGTGCCTAAAATTTTTCTATCTATGAATTCTGGATCCAAGAAAATTTGGATTCCGAAAACCTAAATTTTTCTTATTTTTAGGAAAATAGAGAAGCTACCAAGATCAATACATGGTACATGGATATTGGATTTTCCTGGCATATGACTGGTAATAAAAACTATTTTGAAAAGATTACCAAGATGAAGAGAAGAAAAGTAACTTTCTTGAGATAATGCTCAGGGAGAAATTATTGATATAGGTAACATTGTTCTTCTTGGAAAAACATTGATTTCAAATTTTTTATTCATTAATGGTCTTAGAAAAAACCTCATTATCATAAGATAGTTATGTGATGAAGGTTAACTTCTGAATTTTAGGAATGACAAGTGATTAGTACACAATGCTAAGGAAGAGTTTGTTCTTTCTACTCATAGGCATGAAAATGTTTACACTCTAAACTTAGAAGACATTAAGAGCTAATATCTACCTTGTCTTAGTTAAATGGAAGATCATTCTTGGTTGTGGTATAGGAGGTTAGGAAACTGTAACCTTATGAACATATGCAAAATTTCTAAGAAAAGATTATTTAAGGATCAACCAGAGCATAGATTTGATTATTTAAAAGATTGAGACCCTAGTCAATATGGCAAGAAACTTAAATCGGGTTTTAAATAAGTTGGTGAAGTATCAACTATTGATGCATTACAGTTAGTGCATATGGATCTCTTTGGTCCTACACAAACTAAGAGCATTGAGGGTAAGTATTATGTATTTTTCTTGGTTGATGATTACACTAGATTTACATGGGTCTATTTTCTAGCAAAGAATTATGTAGATTTTTCTTATTTCAAAAGTTTTAGAGCCCAAGTTAAAAATGAAATGAACCTTCCATTGAAAAATATTCAGAGTAATCATGGAAGAGAATTTCAAAATTATGATTTTGAAACTTTTTGTAGTAAAAAAAAGCATTACTCATAACTTCTCAGCACCCAGAACACCTCAACAGAATGGTGTTGTCGAAAGAAGAAACAGAATTCTTCAATAGATAACTAGAACCATGTTGAGTGAATATTCTGTCACCAAACATTTTCGGGATGAAGTTGTAAGTACTTCTTGTTATAGTATAAATCGATTTTTGATTAGACCTTTTCGTAATAAAACTCTTTATGAGTTATGGAATGGTAAAAAAACCTAGACTTTCTTAATTTAAGGTTTTTGGTTGGAAAGTATTCTTTCTGAATACTAAATATAATCTACCTAAATTCACACCAAAATTTGATGAAGGAATTTTCATAGATTACTCCACAACTTCTAAGGCTTATTTAGTTTTCAACAAAGACACTTTTACTGTTGAAGAGAAAATACATGTTAAATTTGATGAAACTGGTCCTTTTATTTTCAAACAATCCCAACCTACATCTTCGGATGTGTTTTCAAAAACTTATTATCAACCATTGATAGAAGATCTTTCTGATAAGGAATAGGTCCAAGAAAATATTTTTTAAGCATTTACCCCAGAATATTTTCTACTCTATGTTGATGAATAGGTTTTGAAAAAACCAAATCAGTCGTTTCTAAAGAATCATCCTAGTGAAAGCATCATTGGAGATGTGAATCAACCTATAAAGACTAGAAGTTCCTTAGGAAATCAAGTAGAACATATAGAATTCCATTACCGATTAGAACTAAAAAGCACTAATGAAGCTTTAGGTGATGATGATTGGAATAAAGCCATGCAAGATGAGCTAGATGAATTTAAGAGGAATAATGTCTAGACCTTGGTTGAAAGACCTAAGGAAACTTCTGTTATTTCTGTAAAATGGGTCTTTAGAAATAAGTGTGATGAAAATGGAATCATTGTAAGAAATAAATCTAGATTAGTTGCTAAATTCTATAATCAACCAAAAGGAATAGGCTATGAAGAAAACTATTCTCCAGTATCTATAATTGAATCTATTCGTATTTTACTTGCCTTTGTAGCATTCTTAAATTTCAAACTTTTTCAAATGGATGTGAAATGTGCTTTTCTTAATGGTTATGTTCAAGAGGAAGTTTTTGTTGAACAACCTCCTAGGTCTGAAGATAAAAAACATCTTGATCATGTTTTTAGACTTACCAAAGCTTTGTATGGACTTAAACAAGGCCCTCGAGCTTGGTATGATAGACATACAGGATTTTTTCTTCAAACTAACTATGTTAAAGGAAATTTAAATCCAACCCTTTTTATAAATAAAGATAAGAAAATTGTTTTGATTGTTCAAATTTATGTTGATGACATTATATTTAGTTCAACTCAGCAATCTTTAATTGATTTCTTTTCGGATCTAATGAAATATGAGTTTGAAATGAGTATGATGGGTGAGTTTACATTTTTTATTGGTTTTCAAATTTCTCAAAAAACTAGGAGGAATCTATATGTCCCAACATAAGTATATTAATGATCTTCTCTAAAATTATGGATATGAAAACACTAAGAGTATAGGTACTCCCATTGGTACCTCAAATACACTTGATCTTGATGAAGTAGGGAAACCAATAGATCAAACAAATTTTAAGGGTATGATAAGAAGTTTACTTTACTGGACAGCTAGTCATCCAGAATTAATTTTTTCAGTATGATTATGTGCAAGATATCAATCCAATCCTATGGATTTTCATTTAAATGTAGTGAGAAGAATTTTTCGCTAATTAAAGGGAACCATGGATTTAGGACTTTTCTATACTTCTGGAAATGATTTTTTGAAAAATGTTTTTTGGATGCTGACTTTAGTGGATGTATAATGGATAGAAATAGTACATCCAGAAAATGTCATTTCTTCGGAGATTCATTAGATTCTTGGTCACGCAAGAAGAAATATTCAGTAGCACTTTCCACTGCTAAATCTAAATATGTAGTAGTTGGAAGTTGTTGTGCTCAAGTGTTGTGGATGCAACACACACTCACAGACTATGGTATGAGTTTTACCAAAACACAATTTTTTTGATAATACAAGTACAATTTACCTTAGTAAAAACCCTTCAAATCACTCTCATCCAAAGCACATAGATATTAGGCATCACTTTCTTAGGGATCACACACAAAAATGAGATATCATTCTTCAATTTATCGGAACGCAAGATCAAATTGCTGATATTTTCATAAAATCTTTACCCCATGATAGATTTGAATACATTAAACAAAAGTTATGTATGATAACCGTAAGTTAATCCTCCTAGATAACTTCCTATTGAACCAATCTCCTTACAGTAATAAACTCCTTTTCATAGGGGGAGTACATTTCATTGTATGTTTTTCATATTTTTTTCTTAATGAAATTTTTCATATTTTTCGTAATGAAGTTTTTCATATTTTTCATAATGAATTTTTTCATATTTTTCATTGTAAGTTTTTCATATTTTTTGAAATGAAGTTTTTCATATTTTTCATAATGAAGTTTTCCATATTTCTCATAATGAATTCTTTCATATTTTTCGTAATAGAAATTTTCGGACCTGAAATTTTCATAATGGAATTTTCATACTTGAAATTTCCGTAATGAAATTTTTCTTACCTGAATTTTTTGTAATGGAAATTTTCCTACTTGAAATTTTCATAATGAACATTTTCGGATTTGAAATTTTCGTAGTAAAGTTTTTCATACTAAAGATTTTCGTAATAAATATCTATGTACTCAATTTATTTTTCATACTCAAGTTTTTTCGGAATCCAAAAGTCCATCAAGAAGAATTTTCCTCAATATTAATAATTCTCCTAACAATCTGAAAGGTATGATTCTTTCTTGAGTTTTCATAATAACCTTTTACTTACTGTTAGTTTCTTTTGTTTTAAAAATTTCTCAGATTCTAGTTTCCTTAAATCTGAATGTTTTCTTTTAAAAATCTCAAAAGATCGGATTCTACCAAATTTTCCTTGTGGCTATCAATTCAACCGTCAGATCGGATCTGAATAATTATCAGCCATTGGATTCAGATGGGAAGATGAACCATCGCTTTAACACCTA
The DNA here is from genome assembly GCA_963277665.1 of Viscum album. NCBI lineage: Eukaryota > Viridiplantae > Streptophyta > Magnoliopsida > Santalales > Viscaceae > Viscum > Viscum album. The sequence goes on from OY728165.1 coordinate 739,656,518, forward strand.
TAAAAGGGGACCCCTGATAGTTTTACCACATCAGTTTTCAAAGCTTGTGCATGTAGAATCTTTGTCCTTCTATAAAATCCCATTCTGAACTTTTTAGAAGTGCCCAATTTTGAATTTCTGGTGAAGTAACTTCTCGAGATATATCTACTGTCAGCCAATTGTGGAGTGGAAAATATACAGGGAGAGGTTGGTACATTTGAACTTCTTCAATAAATATGACTCTATTATCTCCAATAATATCAAACTTAATTTATGGGAAAGTGTAGCCATTTTAAATCCAGGAGCTCAGGATGTAGTGTATCTGGATTTGATGATAGTGTTTTATGAGTTATCTTGTTTCTTTAAGGAAGATGGTAGGGAAACATTTTCCTTCAAGATGTATGGAAAGTCATATGAACTTTCTTATACCAAGGATGCTAGCTAGGTAGGATTATCTTATGAAGGAGATGCATAATTGTTTTCTCACATGCTACTAGATGTGCAAGGTAGTTTTGTAAAAGTGAAGGCAGTGTAGTGTCTTGGACTTTCAGATGTCAAGACTACAAAAATTTCTCACTAGTCTCCCAACAATCAGATCCTAGAAATATGGGTTCAGGGTCTTATCATACCAAGAAAGGGTGACAAGGACACTCTTAAGAAAAGTGATATGTATATATTAGAGTTTTTGGTAAATCTAAGGAAAATCAATCTAATGAAGCATATTCTCATTACGATAGAGAATATAAAGAATGGGAATCTGAGGGCATAGATAATCATGTTTTCTGTCCTAATCTACAAATTGATAGTCCAGTGCCTTGAATTTTTCAAGATCCCTTGCAGTTCCAAGACCAGGAATTGCAAAGTAATGTTAATCAGTAATGATACCCTCGAGAGGATGATGGTTGGTTTCTCTAAGGAGTTAAGTGAGTTTTATGATCTACTAAGTGATGAGGCAGAAGTCGTTCCGAAAAATGCTAAACAGGATGAACCATCCAATAAATCTAGAAACAAAATAAAATTGAAGGAAGTAGAAGTTAAAGGTGAAACTCCAAAAGATAAGGATGTTCAAAACGCACCTCCAAAACCCATGAAACAAAAAAAGCTTATCCAGATGAGGTAGTTTCCAAATGGATGGAGGATAAGAAGAACTGGAAAGAAGGGCATCCAAATTTTGGTCTAGACTCCGTAGAGGCCAATGCATTGAAAGAAAAATCAGTTGATGATCTTGAGAAGAAAGCCTAGGAAAATAAGCTTAAGAAGAAAATGTCTGAGGTTGAATTTTTTCAATCCATTCAATGGGATACTGAAATATCATCTGAAAAAAATATCATACCAAAAACCTTCTTAGTAGAACAATTGCCTGAAACTCGAGGAAATAAGTTCATGTCTTTGGAAAAATCCAAAGAGAATGATTTTGAGAAGGAAGCTGTGGAAGAATAACAAGAAGCTGAATGCACTGAAGATACAGTTGATCTGATAAAGAAAGTAGAAAACTTTCATGAGAAGGAAAGTGCTTCTAAGAAGTTGTCAATCCGAACTTCTCAATCCAGATCGTCAAGACTTGCTACTCTGTGGTTGATGAAAAATATGATGGGGAAGTGAACAAGTTGTATGAGGAAGAGAGTCATAATCATGAATTTATTCTTCCTGAAGATATTGAATCAGGAGCTGAGAAAGATAAAATTGATGAAGATAAGATTGTTTAGTTGTCTGAGAGTGAGCATGAGTCTCCAAATGAAGAAGTTGTTCCAAGAATCAATAAGGGAAAACAAGTGGTTGTTTATCCCCCAACAAAAGCAATTTTGAGGAATAATAAATCTAGTGTAACTTCTAAGAGGAAGGTGGTTGATCTAGAAGAAGAAGCATCACCAAGAAAAATTTCAGATTCAGATTCATCAGCTATAGGACATGATTTTTGTCATTTAGTTCCTAAAGAAGATAGTGGACACCATTCTGATCTTTCCAAAAATTGACTCCAAATGTCAGATGCTCCAATATTTCATGAATCAAAATTCAGATTCAGTATCCATGGTGATGGATAGGTGGGTAAATATTGAAGCTGAACACAAGTATTTTATTATCAACTATGAAGCCGATAGGAAATATTGCAAGAAAATGGTGAGATGGTCGAAGAATTTAGTTGAAAATATGAGAGAGATTGATGACTTTCAAGATGATGTTAAGAAATCCTTTGATACTGAAGATTCCAAAATCAAGGATCTCACAAATATCTTTGAGGAAAATTTAAATCTTGTGTAGAATTCTCAAATTCAGGATGTCAAAGATTTGAATGGGAAGTTGAATTATGTTTTCCAACATTGGAAAACAAAAAGGGATCTCGAGATTGAGATTCAAGAAAAGTTAGTGAAGTAAGAAGAATTATTGAAGACTCAGGAAGAGTCTATGAAGGCTCAGGAAGATAGGATCAATGCATTAGAAAAGTAAACAGCGGAGGATCACAAAGAGCTAAAGAAGCTAAAAACCATCGTTAAAAAGTTGATACCAAAGGAAAAAGAACAAAAATATATCCAAATATGATCTTTTATTATATCTATTTTTCTTTGTACAAATTTTTCCAATCATAATGAAATTGTGGTTTCTTGTTTTTCTTGGATGTTTTTACTAATATTTTAGGTACTATGTTTTTTTCCATTCCCTCAAATTCTTTTTGAAAATCACAAAGGGGGAGAAGGAGAAAGAATTATAAGAAAAGAAGAAATATCCCGAAGTAAGGGGGAGTTTATCTAAGGGGGAGTTCTCATTACAAAGATTTCCACACTCAAGATAATGAAATTTATCATTGTAGAAATATAGAATATGATCCTTAGAGTTTCAAATCCTAAGGGGGTGTTAGTCGTATTCACCATTATTCAAAATTAAAGGGAGATAAGCTTTATTTCAAAGTCTATAAATTTTTCAAATTCCTTACATTATTTTTCGTAGGGATGTTTTTGCTTTACAAAAATGGGGAGATTGTTGAGTCAATAAGGTTTTCCTTATGAATTTTCCATTCATTCATGCATGGGGGAGATTGTTAAGTCATTAAGGCTTTCCTTATGACTTTACGATTCCTTCTTGTTTTGAAAATCACAAACACCTTATCTCAAGGAAAATTTCTTTTTACCCTTGTTTTACTTATTTAAGGAACATTTCCTTCCCCAAATAAATTTTTCCTTATCATGTTTTCCATTATCCATATCATAATTTTTATAAGTGTAAAATTTAGTTTGAAATCAGAACCTCTGAATCCTATAAATACCTAGATATGAAGCATTCTGTTTTAGAATCTGAATTCACAGAATTCTAGTTATGAACTCTTCTAAGTTATGACTCCGAATTCATGTTACGAATACTGGTTACGAACTCTTCTATGATCTGACTCCGAATTCTAATTACGAGTTCTGGTTACGAACTCTTCTGAGTTCGGACTCCGAATTCTGATTACAAATTCTGGTTACGAACTCATCTGAGTTCTAACTCCGAATTCTGATTATGAATTCTGGTTATGAACTCTTCTGAGTTCTGACTCCAAATTCTGAATACGAATTCTGGCTACAAACTTTTCTAAGTTCTGACTCCGAGTTCTCTGAATAAAGACTCCTAAATCTTAAGAGTTCTGACTCTGATTTCTCATGATCTCTGACTCTGAACGTTGAATGTTCAGGTTACGAATTCTTGTGAATCTAGATTTTGAATTTCACTAAAATTTAGTCACCGAAAATCATTATAATTCAGGTTCCGAATTCCTAGAAAACAGAATCCAAATATCCTTGTCTTTTATAATCTGAATTCATTTTTGTTTAGGCTCCAAACATTCATGTTTTCTTATATTCCAAATATTGGTTTTTAGTTATGTAACTATATTTTTTCTTACACTTGTTTTGTTATAAAACGACGTCATGCATTCTGTTACTAACTAACCATTGTTTGAGTGACCCCTGTACAGGTTCATCCGAAATTCAAGGAAAAATATGACCATTGGAGGAGGGAGCCGACCGCTGAAGTCGTGCCTATAAATAGGGTCTCATTTGAAAGAGCTCACAACAAGTTGATCAATCTAGAGACTACATGTTGCTGAAGTGATTTCTATAGAGAGAGGCTTTAATGCTTTGTGTGTACTGAACTTCTTGTTCATATTTTCTTTGTGTGACTCTGATTGTTGTTGTGTACAATAGATGGCTTTAGGGGATAGGAAGATAGAGGTATCTACTGCCTTGATGTTGAGGGCTTCCTTACTGAGGAAGAAAGGGGTTCCAACTACCTTGATGTTAAGGGCTTATGGGGATAGAAAGACAGAATTTGATCATCGTATCGAGGTCTTACCTTGGTGTGGGTAAGATAGAATTTCTTAAAAGTATAAATCAAGGGACCTTTATCCAAGGTTGTTGGATACCCTTATCTTTGGGTTAAAAGATTTATTACTTGTTACTTGTTTTGTTACAAGTTTTCCACTGTATTTGTATTGTTGAGGAATGTATAACTATCATATACTTCCTTATATTTATACTCTGATTTAGTTAGATTCTATAAACTTTAAGGTAGAATCTTCATCTTTGTAAACTTTCATTATGTTTAATTTCCAGAATCACTTTTCCGAAATTGCTTTCTCAGAATATTATTTCTTGATTCAAGCAAGTTTATAGATCTAGAGGTTTTGTGAATTACCTCATTTAACCTTGTTAAACATAACCATCTTTAAAGTTCTAAAGTTATTTTTAAAGAATACAATTCACCCCCCCCCCCCCTCTTGTATTTGAGCATCTCATCTTTACATATTCGATCCTACATTTAGTATTATTGAGTATATCATACTGACATACAATCCCTGCATATTTATACACCAACTTGGGTCCAATTATATTATTTCTTTTTTTATTTAAAACCAGATACCAAGTAGTATTGGTTTATATTTTATCTAAATATAAATTTTTATCCTCTCTACATACTTTCTCTATTAATACATCTTTGATATATTGTTGCTAAATTTATTAAACTAGATTTTTTTAGATCTCACTATTTTTTAATGATGGATAGGTGCATCTAATTTCCCAATGATATTTTCACCATCAACATATTTATATATTATTTTATACATCAATGACTTTTTAATCACTATTATTATCAAAATCATTTTTTTATTATTTTATTCATTTCCAGCTTCCTATTCACTCACATGTAAAAATTATATATAATAACATTAGTAAAATTCACTGATGTACCATCATAATGGTATATTAAAATGGGGATATTTTCAATTATCATCACATAATTTATTCCTTATATCACATGAAACATCTTAATCATATATTAATAACCAATACCATTTGATAAAAAACATATAAAATCCACTTTTGGTTTTCTCAATAATCATTCCCAAATTTTTATTTTCTATTTTCATCATTCATGGACATCTAAATATAAGTATTTTACTAATTGTTCCTTCTGATAAATGATTATATAATATATATATATTTATTTATGTATCTTAGTAAGAATCTATTATAAATAGATATATTTGAATAATTTTTTTAAAAAATTATTAAAATAATACTAAGATTAAAATATTTTTAAATCTATAATTGAAATGTGGCATCAACTATACCACATATGGGTTTTTTTCCAATAGTGGCATAGTCTATGATACATTTTTCAAAATTAATTAAAACTAAAAAATTAAAAATATACATTCCTATATATTTAATATATATATATATATATTATTTTCCTTTTGTTTTATGAATATGTATAAAAATAATTTTCTAATAAGAACATTATTATTTGTAATGAAATTTTTTATATTATTAATATAACAAAAATTTATTGTAAAAATATATACTTAATTATATTATTAGGTATGTTAATAATTAAATTATTTAAATCATTTTTATGATTAGTTTTTATAATTATTGTAAATATGTAATTCTATGATTAATTTATTTTAATAATTTAATTTTTAACTTTTAATTATAATAAAATAATTAATAATAATTTATTATAATATAATTAATAATATAATACTTAATAAAAATTATATCAATTATAATTTGACAGTAAATTTTTTATGGTTATAAGAAACAATTTTTTAATTTAAATTATATTTCTTTATTAGATTTATAATTTTAAAAAATATTAATTTATTTTTTAAAACTTTATCTATTTTTTAAATTTTATTTAAATTTTATTTAAATTTTGTAATTTATATGCTTCAAAATTCACGTACATGAAACATAATAAAGTATCAAGACTGTGGCATTGAAATTCAATAAATAATAATTTCGAAATACCATCTAGTTGAAGTTTGACTCACTTACTGAACATGTAAAAAATAATTTAAAATAAAATTACTTTTATAATAACTGTTAATGAAACGAAATATTAATGAGACTATATAGTGTAATTTAAAATAAAACTATTTTATTTAAACATTTATTTTACATTCCATTCATTTTTAGTTATTTTTTAAATATTAAGTCCATGTTCTAAATTTCATTTAGGTTTCAATTGTACAATATTTTATGTTCATTTAATTTTTAATGTGTAAATATTATTTTTTAATCATTAATTTTTTTGTCTTATAAATTAGATTTTTTTTATATTTATAAAATTATTTTAATTTTCATCAAACATATTTATGTTTAGGATATTTTTTTAATTAATTTTTTTACATTGTATATTTTATAATACTTAAAGTTACATATATGAAATTTAATATGTTTTCATGTGTTTCAAGTAGTCTAGTTTGAATTCTTATAAACTATAAATTGTTAGTAATATATAAATGTCATTGAGAATGTGACTAAATAAGTAAAAAATGGTTGATAGTAAAAATAATTTCATCAATTTAATATAAAAACAATATTTTAGAAAATAGATTACATTTTGGTTTGAAATTTATTCATTATTTTTTTCTAGGATTATCATTCATTAATAAATCATTAATCGCTAGGAAATATGTCATGAACCAAATCTGGTCACCATCCAACTGACACCAAACCTAGTTCATGGAAAGGCCCGAATGGCGTTCCTTATCCCAACGGGGTAGCATAAGTTCCCAGGTATCGTAAAAATTCATTTTGGAACGATTTACCTGATTTTGGATTCATAAAATAACCAAAAAAACAACAAACCAAATCTAAAAGATTATGCCAAAAAAGACTTAATAAAATTTAGAACTGAGTATATGGGTTTAAAAAAGACACAATAGGTCTAAATGTGTACAAAAGTTTCAGAAAAAAATATCCCATGAGACTCCACATGACAAGGGTTCATCACCCACGAGCCGTCTCCACAACACTGCACCATTGAGAGAAACTAGCAACCTAAACTACCATCGCCTAAGGCCTTGCCTTTTCCTGTGTCAAACATGATCAATTCTACTAACACCCATAGGTGTAATTAGGGTGTGAAACTAAGCCCAATAGGATATCACCCTAGGATTCCAAGTGATAGGCATTATAAAATAAACTTTCAAGAGTTATGAACAGAAAATGGTAGCCTTTATTTCCAAAAGTACAACTTTGAAATGAAAATAACGTTCAGTGGAGATAACTTTATAGAATGGGTGAATTTGAATAAAACATGAAATCTACAGGTTTTCACATCCAATAATACCATAAAGCAGAGATAAATGCCAAAAATGCCACGAGTACCAAGCATAGTAACACCCATTGGTACTAGTTAGTTGTGAGCCCAAGTACCTCATACCTCGTAGAAAATAACCATAATTAAAACTTTTGTCATGAACGAGACACTAGTATGGAGAATACCCATAACCTATTTATCTCCAATCATCTCCATTATAGTTTTTTTAGTGTTATCCATGTCAAACGTGCTAAGTGAACCACGGTCCAAACCCCTCTGTTCACTAGCATACTAGTATACTTCATCCCACCTAGTTTCCCGAGCATCCCCTATTATGCTCAAATAATTTCCTCATGTTATGAAAATACATTTTAATATATAATAATCAGTTCTGGTCACACACATTTCAAATATTAGCTACACATTCTTTTTACCTTTTATATAACCAAATAAACCACTTATAATTTCCATAGAACAATTTCAAGAAAAGTAACCAAACTTTTCACATAAAATTCATCTATAATCCCACTTTTAAAACCCAATGGAAACCAATATTATATGAAACCATAAATTTCAGAATCAAAATATTTTTTTAAATCAATTCCATGACTTATAAATCAACACAATAAGGCACAACATAGTTTGACCATGTAAAACACTCATTTTTTTCACAAAAGTTGGAACTTAAAAATAAACTTCTTTGAAAATAATACACAAATCAATTTTTGAAGAAAAAAATGAAAGATGAACCTAAAGGAAACAAAAATACAGTAAACCAAATCATTATAAAATACCTACATATGGAATCACCTACCAAAAGAGTCAAAAACACCAAATCCTTGTGTGTCACTTCAACCGCACATTCGCCGCACCACAAGGGAGTATAATTGAACCTAAAACCAAAGGATTGGACCCAAAAACTCAAAACATAAACCCTAGGTACTAAGACCAAGCTTCTGGACGTTTTTTTATTTAATAAGAAAAGAATAAACCCAAACAAAAATGGAGGAGGAAGGAAGGGAACCAACTTACTTGAGAAATCTTGATGTTTTTTGAAGCTTGAAAAGTTAGGCCCTAATTCGCGATGAATCTGAGCTCCAAAAAGGTTAAAACTAATATGGGGGTGAGTTCTGGTTTAGTGGGAACATGTGGGAGGTGGAATCATTGAAAAAGGATAAAAAAATAATATTTTATAAAATAATTAAGAAAACATTTAAATCTGAAAATGGGCTTTCGGGTTGGCCCAATACCTAATTTGATCACCTAAATCCAAGATGATAATGAATTTTTATGGGGACCAAATTTCATTGGTGGTTTGAATAGTAAAATGAAGTTCATTTGGGATTTTTAATGTGTGAAAAAGGTTGAAAAACAAAGGTGTTATTCAAGAAACAAAATTTATTTTCAAAACATGAAATGGGCTCTCGGGTTGGCCCAAATTTTGAAAACCCACCATTTCTTTAAAAAATGCTTGGAAATCCCCAAAAAAGAATGAATGTAAATTAAATGAGAAATATCTTTAAAATTTGTCATTTATGTGACAATTCTCTTCACCATGATGGACTTTCTTCCCTATAAAGTAAACCTGATGCTTAATCGGAAAACAGGTTCGTGTACTCTTCCTCGACCCATGACTTTCGCTGCCATGTCTCGTGTGTATCACTCTCATGCTGCCAAAGAACATGGACAAGTGGAATAGACATTCCCCTAAGAACCTTTTCTTGTAAGTCCACTATTCTCACTTTCCACTCAAAAATAGATAAATTAGGCTCTATATCCAACTCCTCCCAATTCAACACATGGGACAGATTCAAGTTTTATTTCTTCAATTGGGAGACATGGAAAACATCATGGATGGTTGTCAACTGAGAAGGAAAATCCAACCTATTTGCCACCTTACCAATACACTCGGTGATATCAAAATTTCTGACATAACTCAACGTCATATTTCCTTGCTTCCCCAAGCAGCGGTGACCTAGACGAGGGGCCACTTTCAGAAATACCCGATCACCCATAGAAAAATCTAGATCTTGACGCCTCTTATCAGCGTATGATTTCTAGTGAATTTGATCTGTAAATAAATTCTTCCTAATCAAATTGACCTTTTCAAATGTCTCTTTTACAAGACTCAGTCCCAACAGCGATGTCTCACCTACCTAAGCCCATCACAGAGGGGACCAGCAAGGCTGACCATAGAGCACCTCAAAGGGATCCATTCGAATCAAGGATTTGTAGCTGTTATTATAAGCAAACGTGACCAATCCCAAATGGTTATCCCACGACCTCCAAAATCCAAGACACATGCATGAAGCATGTCTTCCAGGATCTGATTTCCCCGCTCTGTCTGACCATATTTCTGAGGATGGTACGTTGTACTCATCTTAATTTTGGACCCCAAAGCCTTCTAAGGGCCTCCCCAAAACTGAGAGGTGAAGTAGGGATCTCTATCTGAGACAACTACTGATGTCACACCACAAAGCCTTACCACCTCCTGAATATACAACTGTCCCAACTCATCCACTTTAGCCTTATCTCTGATAGGAATAAAGTGGGATTATTTGGTCAGATGAACAATCACCACCCAAATAGCATTCTTACCTCAAGGTGTACGAGGTAATCCAACAATGAAATCCATGGAAACCTCATCCCACTTCCCGGTAGGAATGGGTAATGGATGATGAAAACCAGAAGGATTTTGATGTTCTGATTTCACCTACTAAAAAGTATAGAATCTCGATATAATGTCAGTAATGTATTGTCTCATACCTGGCTACCAGAACTATCGACGAACATCATAGTACATCTTGGTGGCACCGGGGTGGACGACCACTATGACTGGTGGCTATCCTACATTACCACCTTCCTCAGAGATAGAGGCACCACTGAACAGCCCTTGAAACACAAGATACCCTTGGGGGATGAAGACCAATCAGAAGACAACTCCCCACCATGAAGAATCTGTCTCGATTGCTGGCATAACTCATCACTGGGCTGCTTTTGATGAATCAATTCTAAAAGAGATTGGTTCAACTGAACACCTGCCAAGAATGCACTTCCACTGTGCTCTTTGGTCTCCACATGCATCTGAGCAAAGAGTCCCATCAAAGTCCACTCATCACTTGACATCCTCAAAGCCTGTACCAGTACTCTTCTTCTCAAGGCATCTGCTACAACATTACCCTTCCCCAAGGTATAGATGATTTCAAAGTCAAACCCCTGCAGGTATTCAATCTAGCGACGCTGCCTCAAATTGAAATCATTCTATGAGAAGATGTATGATAAACTTTTATGATCAAAGTATACCACTAACTTCTCCCCAAAGAGATAGTGGTGCCAAGTCTTTAAAGCATTCATTACTGCCGCTAGCTCTAGGTCATGGGTCGAATAATTCTTTTCATGTTATTAGAGCTGGTGAGAGCCATACGCTACCACATGATCATCCTACACAAGCACGCACCCGAGACCCATACCTGAAGCATCACAATACACCACATAGCCTTTCCTAGACTCTGGAAGGATCAAGACCGGGGCGGTATTCAACCTCTACTTTAACTCTTAAAAGGAAGCCAGACATTCTTTGCTCCACACAAACTTCACCCCCTTCTGGTGAGCGTGGTCATGGGTGAAGCCAACTGAGAGAAATCTCAAACAAACGTCCTCTAGTAACTTTCCAGGACAAAGAAACTCATGATCTCAAAAATTTTCTTGGGTTTCTCCCATGACATAACTACACTGATCTTCTCGGGATCCACTGAAACTCCCTGGTCCAAGATCACATGCCCCAAAAACTTCACCTCTTTGATCCAGAAGGTACACTTGGATAGCTTGGCATAAAGGTGATGATCCCGCAGAGTTCCTAACAAGATCTGCACATGGTGCTCATGCTCCTCCTCGGATCCAGAGTAAACCCGGATGTCATCCACGAACACCACAAAGAATAAGTCAAGATACTGGTGGAACACCCTATTCATGAGTTCCATAAAGGCTTCTAGAGCATTGGTCAATCCAAAGGGCATGACTAAATACTCATAGTGGTCGTACTGACTTCAGAAGGCTGTCTTCGGGATATCTTCCTCTTTCACCCTGAGTTGGTGATAACCCAAACGTAATTCTATTTTAGAAAACCACTTTTCCCCCATAAACTGATCAAATAATTCATCTATTCAGGGCAAAGGATATGTGTTCTTGATGGTTACTTTATCCAGCTTTTGATAATCTATACACAACTGGAGGGAGTTGTTAGTCTTCTTTGCAAAAAGAACAAGAGCGGCCCAAGGAGAGACGCTCAGGCGAATGAAGCCTTTGGATTCTATATCTTTCAGCTTTATAATTATTTACCTCAGCTTGGTGAGGTCCATATAGTATGAGGGAAGATATATCAGTTGTGTCCCTAATACCAAATCAATCAAGAACTCTAAGTACCGCTCTGAGGGAAATCCTGAAAATCATCTGGAAATACCTCTGGGAACTTATCCACCACATGAGGTAATCCACCCTCAAGATCCTGACCATCATCCTCTAGAGTGAGTGATTATAGCTATAAGATAAGATTCCCTAACTCTGGGAGTGGAGGTCTTTCACAACCTGACTGAGGGTCCCATTCCCCAATAAAAATATGTAGACTACCATCAGGTGCCACGAAACTCACCCAATTCCTATAGCAATAGATGGGTGCCTAAAAATGTACCAGCCATTCCATGCCGAGGATTACATAAAAAGTTTCCATATCCAAGACTAGTAGGTCCCACACCATCTCCACCCCCGACACGGATAGCGCACATGAGGGGCACCTGAGACCCTGCTCCTTCTTCTTTTCCAGCGGCGTCACCAAATACATCGCGAAAGATAAAATCTCAGTTGGAAAGTTTAGTGTGCTCACAATACGTGTATATATAAATGAAACTGAAGCACCAGTATCAAAAAGAGCAGCATATAAAGAAGATTCAATCAAAATGGTACCTCAGACGGTCGATGGCCCTACATCTGATCTTGCTGGTGCCAGCTCCACAGCATGAATATGCCTCGTCTCTGCCTGAGAATGACCACCCACCTTTGGCTCTAACCTAAACTGGATCTTCCCAAAAGATGATCCATCCCTACCACCACAGCCACCTAACAGAGATCCCCCTGTCCTTGATGCCTCTGACTAAGCTGGCACTCCCCTGGGAGCCGTGGATCTTGCCCCACTTTGATGTGGATACACTATCTCGTAAAAGCATTGCATGTGTCCCATACCTCCAGACTAGAGACTAGACTTTGGAGGAAGAGGTAATTCTAGATAGATGTGCCTTATATTCCCACAATGGTGGCACACGACAGTCCTCGCATCTAAAGCCACTGATGAAAACTGCCTGGAAAAGTGGCCTGAACTACCACCCCCCTTATTTCCCTACTCTTCCTGCTTCCTCTTCATTTCAGATGTGCTACTAGTTCCCATAGAAGATACCACTCCAAAGATCCCAGACTTCCCCTTCTGATCAATCTCTACCATGCAAGCATGATCGACCACCTCAGCATAAGTTCCCAACTTAAATAGGAATACCTATGAGTAAATTTCTAGTCTCAACCCCTTCTCAAATTTCTGAGCATTGTTTCTCTCATTAGAAACAATGTTAGGAACGTACTGAACTAATTCTGAAAAATGGTTAGTGTATTCCATTACTGAATGATCTCCCTGGGAAAGATCCATGAATTCTCGAGATCTTCCATAGGATATAACCTCTGTAAAATACTACTCGTTGAATATGGACTTAAAATCTCTCCAACTCATGTTTTCATGCTTCCCAAATTGAAGCACCGATTCCCACCACCTACTACTAGGACCTTCTAGATGAAAATAGTCACATTTCACCCAAGCCTTCTTAGGTGTGTCGAAGAATTCAAACATACTCTATATCTTCTCGAGCCATTCCCCTGCCTCTTGAGGGTCTGGCTACCTCGGAAACAAGGGGGTTTATTTTTCATGAACTCCTAGGCCTTATTCTTCCTAGGGCCAGACTCATATTCTCTGAATGGAGTAGGATCCAGAACCACTCACTGTCCTAGAGTTTGGAAAGCCTGTACCATGAATTCTATCATCCATTGATCGAGTGGTGCGGGAGAACTCTCTCCGTCTTCCTCCCGTGGGTGTGTGGGAGCTTTCCAGGGAGGCATGTTGCTACAAAAGGAAACTGTCACAAGAAAAAAAAATAAGCACAATAGTTATACAAATTTCAGAAATAACATCATATATAAATAATCCAGACACATTACAACAGTAAAATAAAAAACTACATCACCAAACTCGATGTCCACGTGCAATCTGCAGCCCACACGTCTCACGTCGAAGTTAAGATAAAAAAACAATTCGGACATCCCATGGTGACTCATGGTCTTCCATGATGGGTGCGGGCCAGGAACCCTACTCATAACCAAACTCTATTCCCCAACAGTCCTAGTTTTTTTCTAGACCGACTCATCCCAAAATAATAATATAACTCAAAAACATTAACCTGCCTCAGATACCATTTTCTCATGAACCAGATCTAGTCTCCATCAAACCGGTACCAAACCCTTCTCATGGAAAGTCTTGAAGGGCTTTCCCTATCCCCAAGAGCTAGAAAAAGTGCCCGGGTATCATTAAATTTCATTTGGGAATGATTTACCCGAGTTTGGATTCTTAAAATAACCAAAAAGAAACAAAAAACCAAATCTAAAAAATTATGCCAAACAAGACTTAATAAAATTCAGAAATGAGTATATGGGTTTAAAAAAGACACAATAGGTCCAAAGGTGTATAAAATTAGCAGAAAAAAGTATCCCATGGGAATCCACATGACAAGGGGTTATCACCCACAAGCTGTCTCCAAAACACGGCACCATTGAGAGAAACTAGCAACCCAAACTGCCATCGCCCAAGGCTTTGCCTTTGACTGTATCAAACATGATCAAGTATAATTACACCAAATTGTGTAGGTTGGGTGTGAGACTAAGACCAATGGGATATCATCCAAGGATTCCAAGTGATAGGCATTATAAAATAAAAATCTTTCAAGAGTTATAAATAGAAAATGGTAGCATTTATTTCTAAAAGTCAAACTTTGAAATGAAAATAAATTTCAGTTGAGATAACTTTGAAGAATATGTGAATTTGAATAAAACATGAAAGATACAAGTTTTCACATCCAAAAATACCATAATTAAAGGATAAATGCCAAAAATTCCACGAGCACCAAGCATAGGAACACCCCTAGATACTAGTTAGTAGTGAGCCCAAGTACCTCGTACCTTGGTGAAAGTAACCATAATAAAATTTTTTTTTGTGCACGAGCCACTAGTAGGGAGCATAACCATAACCTAGTGGTCTCCATTCATCTTAATTATAGTTTTTTTAGTGTTATCCATGTCAAACTTTCTAAGTAAACCGTGGTCAAAACCCCTCCGTTCACTAGCGTACTAGTACATGTTAGCCCACCTAGTAACCTGGGCTACCACTCTTGTGGTCAAACAATTTCCTCAAGTTATGAAAATATATTTTAACATATAATCATCAGTTCTGGTCACACACATTTCAAACAGTAGATACACATTCTTTTCACCTTTTATATAACCAAATAAACAACTTATAATTTCCATAGAACAATTTCATGAAAAGTAACCAAACCTTGCACGTAAAATTCATCTAAAATCACACTTTCAAAACCCAATGAAAACCAATATTATATGAAACCAGACATTTCAACATCAAAATATTTTTTGAAATCTATTAAATGACTTATAAAACTACACAAAAATTCACAACATATGTTGCACATGTAAAACACCCATTTTTTGACAAAATTGGATCTTAAAAATTAACCGCTTTAAAAATGCTACCCAAATCAATTTTTGCAGTAAAAACAATGAAAGTGGAACATAAAAGAGTACACAAATATGGAAATAAAACTCATTCTAAAATACTTACATATGGAATTACCTACCAAAATAATCAAAACCCCCAAATCCTTATGCGTCACTTCAACCGCACCTCCGCCGCACCACAAGGGAGTAATATTGAACCTAAAACTAGAGGATTGGACATAAAAACTCGAAGACAAAACCCTAGGTACGAATCCCTAGCTTTTATACATTTTGTTATTTAATAAAAAAAGAATAAACCATAAGAAAAACGTAGGAGGAAGGAATTGGACCAACTTACTTGATAAATCTAGACATTTTTTGGATCTTGAGAAGGTAGGTCCTAATTCGCGATGAATATGAGCTCCAAAGAGGGGAAAAAGAAGATGTGGATGCAGCTAGGTTCATTGGGAACATGTGAGAGGTTGAATCACCAAAAAAGGATAACAAATGAATATTTTATGAAAGAATTAAAAAAATTTAAAACTGGAAATGGGCTTTCGTGTTGGCCCAATACCTAATTTGATCACCCAAATACAAGATGCTAATGAATTTTGAAGGTGACCAAATTTCTTTGGTGATTTTAATACTTAAATTAAAGTCATTTTGTAAGGTTAATGGGTGAAAAGGGTTGAAAAATGAAAGATTTATTAAAGGAAAAAAATAATTTTTAAAACTGGAAATGGGCTCTCAGGTTGGAACAAATTTTAAAAACCCACCATTTCCTTCAAAAATGCTTGGAAAACCCCTGAAACAACAAAAGAATGTAAATTAAATGAAACATACATTTAAAATATGTCATTCATGTGAACAAATAATTCATTGATCATTCATTAACTAAAAGTTCTTAAGTAGTCAATTTAAGGAAAATTAATCGTTAATCAATAACTGGAATATTGTTTAACAATCAGCTCCTCGTTAATTATTATTATTGTATTCATTCATAAATCCTTGATTAATATTTACTTTATCAATAATTAATAATTTTTTAATCAGTAGTTAAACATTCATTAATATTTCATTACACATTGGTTAATCAATATTTCATTATTACATGATTACTCGTTATTCATTATTTAATATTATAGTAATTACAACATAATCATTCATAAAAAACTAGTGTATCATTACATATATAACAGTTAATAAGTAGTTATATTAAATTTAATAATTAATTAAAAACTATATAATAATTATTTAAGTAATTAGTTTATAGTGAATTCACAGTTAGTTATAACTTAATTATTCATTATTCCGTAATTAATTATTAGTTAATCATATTTTAATAATTTCTTTACATTAATTAATCATTATATAATCACTAATTAATCATTATTATACCATTAGTTAATCAATCACTAATCTTAAGTTAATCATTATGTAATCATTGGATAATTGTTATGTAATCCTGATTTACTTATTCCTTAATCATTTACTAATCACCCATTGATCATTACATAAATAATCGATATTGAGTAGTTAATTAATTATTAATTATTATTAAATTAATAATTAATCATTAAGAAATTATTATATAAACATTCATTAATCATTTATTAATCAGTTTTAATTCGTTTTTTTTATTAATAGCTTTTTATTAGTTAATAATTTTTTAATCCTAACATAATTATACCTTACACGTTTCGTAATATCTCATTAAGCATAAATTAATTAATAGCCAATTAATTATAGCATGTTATTTGTTAATTAATTTTCATCGTTATTTAATTATTTCATGATCATTATTTAATAATTAACTAATCATTAATTGGTCCTAAGTTAGTTTTATGTGATTCCTAGGTTATTCACTATCAAATCATTCATTATTCTTAATTTATTCATTATTTAATCAATACTAAATCTTTTCTTTAGTATTAGTGAATCAATGGTTATTTTATATGTAGTTATTAGTAAATAATTGTTTCACTAGTATTTATTCATTATATAGTTAATATTAATTCTGAATTATGCACTACTATTTAAAAACAATTATGTTTTAAAGTATCATAATCTAACTATAATAAAAAATCCATTACTAAGATAAATTATAAATTCCACACTAAAAATCAAGAAAAATATAAATATTTAATTTACTAATATTTTCTAGTATTTCTAATATATATGTAATTAACTAAAAAAACAAAGTAAATAATATATTAAAAACTAACTGAAAAATTATTATTTGATCAAATAATATTCAAATAATAATAATACATATCTACAAATGATGCACCAAAAAATTTGGCACTCTTTTTTGGACACAAAAAATAGCACGCCCAAGAGATCAATTCCCAATAAACTATTAGAGTGATATGTAGTGGAATAAGATAGTTGGTGTGGAATTGAGTGGTAAGAAGTGGGTTTCATGAGTGACTATTTATAGGTGGGTGGGTAATATGTGGCATCACTGATTCCCTAATTCATCTTAGTTTAAGTGAAATATAGCATGGAAAATACAAAAAATTTGATATCATCAATTAGAGTCAATGATTGGAAAAGGATGAACTGGGATGACCTCTTTTCAATTTTATGTAATTGCAGTATCGGCCTTTCCACCTTTCTAGATTACTTTTAAAAGTATTTTTAACATTAGATTATTTAAATAAATATTAAATTTAAAAAATATATAAAAAATCATTCAAAATTTTTAAAATATGATCAATGATTATTTGACAAATAAAATTGAATGTTTTAATTCCACTATATTAGCATTCCATGCTTCCAAAAAAATTATATTATTTCTTCCAACAAGACCATTTTATTGGGGCGTAAAAAGGTACTCAATTTAAGGTAATTATAAATATCTAGAACCGCTTTTTCAAGGTAATGGGTGCACCTACAAACTTTAAACAAAAATATATATTGTTCTTTAATCCAAAACACTGTATAAATTAAATCAAGAACACTTTGTACCATTCACATATGTTGATATCTTCTATAAATCACTAAAAATATTTATTTTATTAATTTTATTTTAAAATTTCAATGAAAGTACTCTAGAGGTGGGTTCAATTTGAATATCAAGATTTGAACAATAATCACAAGAATTTGAGTCCTCAAAGGTGATTTTTTATTAGATTTTGGCTTAATAGTTTCCTCGGGTGATATGATATGTTTTCAGAGGCTTCTGATTGATGTTTGGGAAATTTTAATAGATATTTTGGAGTAATAGGTATCAACGTGGCTATTGAATATCATAAGGGGTAACCATAGAGATTTCTTTTTCTTTGGGGTGAGGTGTATGATAATTACATGGTGGTATAAAAACCATGTAAAATTTGAAATTTAATGTCAATGGAATTATACTCGGTTAGCATATAGTTTTTTCTAATTGGTGCTCCAATAATGTGACTGTGGGGTTTATGGGTTGTTCTTTCCAAATGGTTCCAGCATGACATCATAAACTATTATTCCAATATATAATGACTATAAAATAGAGAGAATTATGATCTTTACCCATCAAATTATTAGGAGGGATTCCACACTTATTCCCACCCTCTTGTGTGATTGATGTTGGCTCGCCGAACTCTCATTCTATTTGATATCACCATTTTTTTTGTGGATTTTATAGTGTCCATTAATGATTTGAGCTATGCTTTTCTACAAATCCCTTTTTATCTCTTATATTTCATTCACTAATTATTTGTTCCATCATATTGGGCCTTTAGTAATGATTTCACAAGTGCATGGTGAAACCACCCTAGAATGATGTAGACTTTACTATTAATTGGTTAGAGTAGGTCCTAAGATGATGATCAAAAGACAATTCAACCAATTTTTATTGATGTATTTCACCATATTAATTTCCATAGATTTTTTTCTCTAAATATTATGATATTACTTACTGTATAAAAGTCAATTTTAAGGTATTTTTTGTGATATTATAGATTAAATTAATTGGTATTTAGAATTCATTTTTTTATGGGTTCAGTGTTTTAGGTGTTCGAGGTTAATTATTGTGAAATTATTCCAAATTCAATTAAATCTTTATAATGTGTTGTATGAATAATTTAAATAATTTATGGTTATTTTTTTAATTGTTTTAATTAATAAAGGTTCTCCAAGTTTTATTTTACTCTTAATAAAAATTCTGTGGTGGATTGGAATGCTTAAAAGTAAATCACTTAATAAATGAGGTTGGTGTTCTTTTGATCATACCACCTATGGTGTTTTATTTTATTTATATTTTTTCATAAGGTGCATTTCCTTTCAAATAACGGTAATATAACCCTTTAATTTAAAATTAATATCATCTTATAAATGATATACATGGACAATAAAAAGTTTTAATGTACAGAAAAAACCATTTTCATTGGATTGACAGCTCAATCACAAATAGAAAATACGATAATTATATTTGTTTTTCTTGAGATACATGGACCTTGAGGAGTGTAAATAAGATGAAACATATATAATGAATGGAATCATATTTATCGACCTTTGTGATAGGTTCCCTTAGTGTTATCTATGTAGAGGTGAGTTAGGTTTTTGAAATAAATTTCTTAGGGAATTCTAATGTTGAAGAATGGATTTAATTAAAGGAATTTGGTTGTATTGTATATCTCAATGGAATTTTTCCCTCATACACTTGTATATGAAAAATAGGTGGTTAATCCCTTGGTATATTATGGACGGGTTGGTGAGATGACCATCCTAAGATAACCTAGAATGTGAGATAGAATTTGTGTCATATCCTGAGGACAATTCCAACTATGATTTCCTTATGAAGATAGTTAGGTCGTATATAAAATATGATATGATTTTGGGTTCTTATTATATTCATGTGATTGGTGTTGTACTAATACTTGATAAATAAATGAAAAGAACCCATGTGGTATGTCAATGAATTATGTGGCCTAGCAGACCTAGAAGGGTGTCCCAATGATATGTGGACCCTAGAGGGGGTGTGTATGAAAATGGGTATTGATGATTTTATATGTCACCTTAGAACCCAAAGAAATGATATGTGCTTTTTATTATTATATATATGATTATAGGTTCTTCATATGATGGTTTAAACTCAATTGTCTATAACTATGTTTCTCTTATGACCATCCTATGTTTTTAAAATTATTTTTTGATATCACAGGAGAGAAAAACTACCTCTCTGAGATTTATATTATTTATAATATTACTAGTATTACAATGAACCATGTTTTAAACCTAGTATTATTTGTATATTCCAGGATCATCATGTAATATTTTAGTGATGATAACTGATGATTATGACAACCTAGTATTAGAAATAAGTAGTAATTATATATACCTAATAATAATAACTTGACTGGGTGTTCCCCTTAGATTCAATGATGATTCAATTCTCTTATGACCGAAAAGCATCACCCCTAATTATTTTCTGATGATACCAATTTATTTTGACAGTGTATGTTCATCCATATAATTTCGTTTTGAAGCTTAATTTGTATGATATCTTAATATTACATTCTACTAGTCAGTGGTGACATATTATATTTTTCAAAAAAACAAAGAATACCTCATACGGGTCAACTTATACATAATGACTACCCAATATACAAGGAATTATTCTAAGGGAATGTATTTATGATATATGACTTTGTAATAACTATTATTATATATTAGATGTTGTTAGTTTCACTTTTCAATAATTTGAATGATCATCTAGTAGGATTGAAGACACTTGAAAACTAGTTGATATAGGTATGTGTCATTACCATGTTTCATATTAAACCCCAATGATAAACATTGGTTATTTATTTTTCCTTAATGGTTTAATTATTATTTCACTTAATCATACCAATTTTCAACATCCTTCTATTATAGGTAATGTATGGGACTAAATTGGTGGCTTCCTAGTGATTAATACTCACACCTTGTAAAGGTGGTCAAGTAATTTATATATATGTGACACCTTCACTATTTTAATGTTTATGTTGGGAATAGGATAAGGATTGTATTATCAAGCTAGGTCACATGGTAAGATCTAGAAGATCGATGGTTTATGGATAATTGATTTTAGTATAGCCCAATTTTTATTTTATTTATTTTATTTATAAATTACATTTGATAATATCTGTACAAGATATGGTTTCGGGTAACAACATGACCATTAATTTGTATATTTGTATTATTTGTTCTTTATAATGGTTGTTAATTTTCTATATTATTGATTTTTCATAATCTAATTTATTGTTATTATTTTTTATATATTTTAGTGATTTTAATTCTGAAATTGGCCACTCATATAAATATGTATAGTCTCTTCATAGTAACATCCTAAACAAAAGATGCTAGTTAGTATCCTCTTGAATATGAGGAGATGTACTCTTCATCATATGAAAACCATGTCTAGTTACTATTCAAATTAAAATAGGAAGGGGATGTCACAATAGCTTCAATATTTAATCATGTTCTTGATTAATATCCATTACAGCTTTGTTATGAACTCCCATAATTATAGTGTATTAATAGTGTAAAATGAATCACCTATTATATAGTTTTTAATCTACTATATCTCATGATATACCAGTATCATTCATTGTAAATAAATATATGAGGAATAATCCTTCATTGAGAGAGATAGAAATATAGTTTTGTACATAGGATTTCATGTGGGGTAACATGGGAAATACCTGTTTATAGTCTCTTATATATTCTCATAAAATCTACATACATTAACTGATACATTATGAGTCATGCATGTGGTTTACAACATGTTATATACTTAAAAAAAATACAAATATGTCACAGGTTTTATCTTATCACTTACTAGATAGTAATAATATCTATAACAGAAAAATAAATTCTTTTCAACTTAAATATCACATTGATTTCATATGACACTATAATCCTCATAAAATAAGAAATATGTCATTATGATATTGCTAATTCAGTGGCCATTATTTATATATATCTTATCAAAAAACAAGTTAATGCCAAAGAATAAAAATTGAATTTGGAGTATAAATTTCAATCCATATAAAATAGATAAATAATACATAATTATACATAGAGTTTGGGAATATCTATAATAGTACTAAAATTTAATACAATTTATATAGAGAGATAATTCTAAAACATTTCTTTTAATCAATCCATCATTCTATATTCTAAACTTCTTGATTAACAATATTGAATTCTTTTCAACATATATTCTAGGGATATTGAAATCTTCCAATGCATTAGATATGTGTTTCATAAATCATGAATTAGTATCCCTTATGAAGTAATCATTGAATGTAAGAAAATAACTATATTATTTTATTAAATACTATTTTTTTTCATATTTAAATTAGAATGAGTTAGTACAAGTGGTCAATGTAATTTTATTTCCACTCATTTATAACCTCTATACATAATTTTCCAATTTTTATATGTTTAAAAAATCATTCCTCTTTCAATTTCATGTTTATGAATATATCTGATAGCATTTCCATTGTTAATATTTCTTAGGCTTCTTTGGCAAAGATAAAATTCTCATTAATTCCTTATACATTCTTCCATTTTTTGTATTAAAATTACAGGATTCATGTGACTAACTAATTTGAATAAAATTACAATTTTTTATCTATATAATTGTTATTGTTCTTCTATTTTCTCACCCTGGCATTTAAAATCACATTATTTTATACATTTATTGATATTTTTTCTTTTTTATTGTGGTTTGGGCTGAGCCCATATTAAATTTGTTTTAATTTTGTATATTCTAGGTTTGCATTTTTCTTATGCATAGTTTCATCATGGTAGGGTAAACTATGTAGATTTTACCTTATATCAGTGTGGATTGATTTTTGGTTCCCATGACTAAGAAGCACAGGCTGCATGAAATTTTGGGAAACCATGCAGATATCGTGGTGTTTGGTTCTTTTACTGTAGAGAGGTGTTCATGACAGTATGTGAATGGTTTGGGAACTATGTGGCCTTCCCATGGGAGGTTATAATCCTTTATTGTAACTTATGCATAGTTAGTGAACTATTTGAAAAACATTGCTGCAAATCCATTCGAGCGGCATATATTCTTAAAATATCAAAATTCCATGTCTTTCACTTCGTATTTTTAACCCTAAGTCAGAATTAATCAACCAATGTTCATCCTAAGCACACTATGGTGTCCTCTATACTCTATAAACTTCTCTTCCCGTTCATTTTGGAATCCCCTTAAATGTTACTAAGGTGTGTTCTTGTGATTTTTGGTCGATTTCCCTTTCTCTTCTCCCTTATCTCTAGATTTTATGGTTATCCCTTCGTGGGGTTCATGTTTGTATCATCCCTTAATATTATGGACGATGTGTGGTTTTATTTTTTTGATGTCTCAGTTGTGTGGATTTATCTTCAAGGATTATTCTATATCCTACCTAAGATTAATCAAATTTATACACTGTCAAGGTAGGTGTCTCCAAGATTTTCCTTTCTGATACATTCCATTGATGCTTGGGCAGTTCTAATAAATTTATAACTATATTTTTCATGCTTTTTATGCACTTTCATGGTTTATTGTGATTCTTGGATGTTGGTATAATTTGTTAAAATTGTTTTCAATATGGTTCTTTAAATTGTCTCATGTATATATACAATCAAGGTGTTTGTTGAAATGTCAATTTTTATAGTAAAATGAAATTATGGGTTTGGATAATTGGTTACCCTTATTTATGTTTTGAAAATACATTTAAATTAATAATTTGATGTTGCTTGTGGAAATTGGTGACTCTTATGAGTAATTCTTACTTGTGATTTGTTCTGTTTGTTTGGAATCATGTTGAGTTCCATTAAGGTTATTTTTGGGTGATTTCATTAAACCCATGATCTATTCTATTGCTTTTTGTCACATCCATGTCATCCCAATGTTAACACATGCATGGGAACACAAATGATAATTGTATTAGATATGAACATTTAACAATAAAACCCAATTTCCCAAACACTTAACCTTTCATCCTATTTCTCCCAATTATCTACAAGACTACATTTCATCCTAAAGGTTTCATGGTCTTAATGTGTTTTTGAATGTAGTTTATAATTTTTCCATTGAAACATGTCTAATTAATTATTCTAGGAAATTACTGGTATCTAAATGATAAGAAATCAAATTTTATATCCTTAAATATATTTTGTGTTCTCATCATGGATTTGAATGGAATTGATATTCCAAGGTAAATACCAGTTTAGAATTGTGTATTTAAAAATTTTGGTTTATATCATTTTGATAATGGTTTCATAATTCTTTATAATTTTATTTTAAATGGACTCGATTTGAGGCCTAGTTGGAATTTATAATTTCTGTGAACTGAGATGTCATGGTAGAAGCATAAATTCTCAAATAGAAACTTCAAATATTATGACAAATAATTTTAAATATCATGTAATCGGTAATCCCAGTTTCCACTTTTCATTGGTATGTTATAGGGTTTGCACTTATATCGATGATTTCCGCTCGTGGGTTATCATATAGGTGGTTTGAGTGTTTGGGGTAGACAAGTGTGGTGATGATTGGTAAGGTGGGTTAAAGGTGTTAGGGGATTCTACTAACACAGTGTACTATTACCATAGTTTTCATGTGTATATTTAGAGGGTTGAATGAAGCTTTCCTATCAACTGCAGTTAGAGTTGTTTGTACCCCTTGGATCGATTACATTCCAAGTTGGTATTTCTACTAGATTGTCAATTTTAGAGCATCCAGTTGGTTATAGACTATGGAGATACAGCATATGCTAATAGGTGGATCCGACTCAAGTATGTCCAAGGATTTCTATAGGGATTTTTAGGAAGTTTCCATGGTTAATAATTGTATTTCTAGTTTTTTTTTACTATAATTGGATTCTTGTTTACCTTTCCTATTTATTTCTTAGCATTTCATTGTATAGATTTTTTTTGGATTTCGGTTTGGTTTTATGTTTTAAAATATAATTTAATTTGTAAAATGGAGATGTGGCTTGCATGTTTTTTTTAAAAAGGTAAAATATCTTTTTTAGTAAAATTAAGAAATTCTATTTTTATATCTATTATTGAAAATTGTTTTTATGATATTTTTTTGGAAAGGAAATGAATGGATTCTATGGTGGTTTCCAACATAGCTGCTAAGATCACACCGTACTTGTACAATTCAGTATCGGTTGACCTGAGATGTTTTTTAGGTTTTAGTTTTTGGTTCGAGACCTCATTGTTGAAGTAGTCATGTATTACAGTTAGGAATGTCCAAGAGTTCCTGTAGAGATCATTGTAGCTTGGTTAAAGTTTAATTTTTTATTATGGTTTTGTTTTTTTTACCTATTTTAACAAAACCAGTTGTTTAAATTTACTTGAGACTCAATTGTTTTTATTTCTGCCATTTATTCAGTTTATTTTCATTTGATCCACATTTATTGAGAAATATCATTTCCACGGTGTTTTCTTTGTATATTGACAATAGTTTCCAACCCCTCGGGATCTGAAATGCCCTTTAGAACATGTCACAAAATGGTTCTGGTGATGGGTCTAATAGAATCCCATCTTGGTTTATGAAAATATTGTATCAAAAGAGGATCCTTATTATTTGCGGTGTTAAGTAGTTATATATGTGGATTGTCAAATCATGGGTGGTCGGTACTGGAATATTATTTCTAACTATTTCTTGTTTTGATCCTTGAGTTTCTAAGGCTAGTTCGAGATTTGTGTCTTTTGTATCCTTTTTGGATTGAGGGATGATAATGAAGTCGATTTGGTTTCATGTTGTGATATCACATAAAGTAGAGACCCATATGATGTTCAATTGAATAGAGAAATTTCCTCTTAGATTTTGTTTCTTACTTAATTCATCACCCACTAAAATTTCTCTAGGTTATACATTTCAACTACTTTTTTATTATTCTAGTTTGGAAATATTCAGGTCTTTTTTTTGGTCTCGGTTGAAGTAAGTAATATTTTAAAAATAATATGGATTTGGAAATTGAAATAATTTCTTTCAAATTTATTAGTGTTGTAAAATGGATTTGAAAGGATAATTTTTTTTCTTTTCTAATTTTTTTGATGATTGAAATTGATAATGATGTGGAATAGGTTCCAACCTTGGTGATATTTAAGGACATTAACATATGTGTGGGTATGTGTGGAAGGTGTGTTCCAGAACATGTGGATAAAAATGGATGAACACATATGTGATGGTTCATATTATTTTATGAGTGTGTATTTGAAATCAAAGTCTTGTCCTAGTTTTAATAAAATTATTTTAAATGAGAAAATGGTTTCATAAACTGGTTCTTGTTTAAAGAGTGTGTTTTTTTTATTTTTAAAGATTCCTTGAAATTAGGTAGTTTTGAATATTAAAATGGATGTATTATATTTAAATGATTATATCTTATAGTGTTTTCAATTTATTGTATTTTGAGACTATCTTCATGTCTCAATATGTTCTTTTCTATTATGTTTTGCTTGATGTTGGTCTTGGTTTTTTGTTTCTTGTATTGATCGGAATTTGTTTACAAGAAAGGTTCCCAAAGATTCTAATCATTCATTCCTAGTTTCATATTCATCTTGAGTATTTACTGTCTATTTTGGTGATCAATTTACATTAGGGTATGCACGGTGTATGGAGTATGTGTATTATCTTCGGACTATTGGTAACTCCTGATGTTGTAGAGTTTTTACTGTTCCTGTGTTGTTTGAGGGCCATGATTTGGATTAATGGGAGTTTTTCTCCTTGCCACTAATGTGAGTTGGGATGAAATGGGATGTGTTTAAGTAAATATTTCTCTAATTATTTACACATAAGGATGTGAAGATGATAAAAAATGGAATATATAATGAACAATCAGCAAGTCTAGCAGATGATGATGTCTTACGCTGAAAATTTAAAGGAGTTGGTTTCCTTTTCTTTAGAGGTGATGTCGTAGGATCTGTTGAAGGATTTTATTTTCATTAAGGGTTATTTTCCAATGATCAAGGAGTCAATCCTATCTTCCAAGGATCTATTCTATGATTTTTGTTGGAGAATACTTCTATACCAAGCTATTTTATGGAGCATAGGTAGTAGTTAATTCAGTATCTCATGTTTCTCTTGATGGATACCCATTTAGAAAGGTTTGCATACCATATGAAGTTATCTTTTTGAATTCCTCATCATTGGTTCTAACATCTTATTCATAAAAACATTCATTTTTCACAACCAATATGTCTGGTTCATTCATTCTAAGATGTCATGTAGCAATCTGACAATAACATACCATTATTGCCTTGGTTTGGGTCATATGAAGAAGTTGTTAATGAAGTGTCACCTGAATAAGACATTGTAATTAGATAATTTCAACACCTGACTATGAGTTAAGACATGCTTCGTTCATCAAATTTCCAACCACATGCCTCAGAGTGAAGCTCGTGCATAGTCAGAAAATTATAGGGATACAGACATCTATGGCCGAGTTTTTTTCTCTAGTGTTTTGGTGGGGATGTTTGAAGTTTCCTATTTTAATTTTTTACTTCTATTATGAGGTTCTAATTTGTTGTAAGATGAATGTGGGAATTTTTATTTGAATTTATATCATTTAATTGTTTTTTATTTTTTAAATGTGATTACCCTCTGTGTGGGGCGATCTCAGTTCTAGTTGTGTCTATTTGAGGATGATTGAGTTTTGCATAATTAATGAGTTGTGGCTCTGCTTTTCCATTTTTTTTAATTTTTCTTTGGCTTCATCTCTGAGTGTTGATAATTTGTGGCTGGTTTGGGAAATTCTCACTGTCAGAAATTTTGTTTCACTCATGGAGTGAAATTTAGGTTATATATGTAGGGAGTTTATGGTCATGATAGGGGTGTTTCATGGTAAATGGTGAGAGGTTTGGGAAAGCTCTTATTGTGATCATATGGTTTTACTAGTGTTGTTAGTGTAATTTCTATATTTAGTTGAACCCTCTCATGTTCCCCCCTCATTCTGGTTTTTTGGTTTCTTCTTGTTTATTTGGGTGTGACTTGTGGAGTGAAAGGTCTTCTCAGGGTTCATGTTTTCTTTGTACTTTTATTGGGAATGAAATCATGTTTTTATTAAATTATTATTGGGTACCTTTATGGGGAAATAAAGTGCTTTTTGTGGGGATAATTTTCAAACCCCAACTTTGAAAAACCCTTTTATTTCATTATTTCCTTGATCTTTGATCATTTTGGTTGAGGTTCAGATTGAGCCCTAGATTAATTTTTTTAAAATTTTGGATGTTCATAGTGTGATTTTTCCATGTTCACAGTCTTGTCACATTTAGGGTCACCCATGTAGATTTTCCCAAGTAACTATGTGTTTGGTTTTTTAGTGTCTATGATTAAGGTGCAGGGGTAGCACACAGTTTCCAGAACTGTGTGGAAACCACATGGTTTGGTAATATAATTAAATATAGGCATTCAACACAGTTTCTTCGCAGTTTGGAAACCATGTGGCCATCTTGTGCAAGGTGCCCCTTCTTTTCAGTATCCCACACATGGTTGGTTCATGGTAGGACAAATCATATCTCCAAACCATGGATGATTCCAAAATTCTTAAAATGTTGAAATTATATGTTTCCCCTCTATGTTGTAAAACATAATTAAGGATTCATGTTCCTTGTTTGGCCTAGGTGCATAAGCGGGTCCTCCAAGATCCAACTTTTTTACATCTCTTCCATTTTGGAAGCCCCATGAAAGTTTATATGGTGAGTTGTTGTGATTTTATGATTATTTCCCATGCCTTTTTTCATCCTCTCTTGATTTATTAGTTCTCCATTGGAGGGTTCTTGTCTGGTTGAACCTTAGAAATTATGGTTGATGTGTGGTCATATTTTCTGGATGTTTAGGGTATGAGGATTCATCATTGAGGGTTATTGAACCTCATTTTGATGTTTCATTTCATTTTCACATCATTGAGGTAGGTTTCTCCATGATTTTTTGTTTTGATTCATTGAATTGATGCTTGAGTTATTTTAATAAATTCATAAGTCTGTTTCACATTCTGGTGATGCACTTTATTATTTTATTTTTGTGCTTGGTTGTTGGTATAATTTGTTAAAAATGGTTATCATAGTGGTTTCTCAATTATTCCCATGTATTTATTCACCCAATGTGTCTTTTAAAATTTCATGTGTTGTTTACAAATAAAATTATGCTTTTTGGGAAGTTTGTATCCATGGTTATGTTATAAAAGTAGTGTTAAATTATAAATTCTATGTTTCTTGTGGAATATGGAAACTCTTATGTGTAATGCTAACATGTGATTTTTTGTCTCGGTTTGAGAGCTTGTGGAGTGCATTTAAGGGTAGTTTTTGGTGATTTCATGAGATAATTGATAAATTCAATTAGAAATGGGAACATCCATGTGTACCCAATGTGCACTAGTGGAGGGGTATACAAATGATAATGGTATTGGACTATTCCTTTTTATAATAAAACATGGTTTCCAAAAAACTAAACCATTATTCCTCCTCCTTCACCCAATTATCTTCAGGCCTACATATTTTCCTAAATGGTTCATGGTCTCAATGTGGATTTTAAATTGATTTCAAATGTGTCCTTTAAAACATGAATTATTTGTATTTTAAGATATTATTGGTCTATAAATGGTTTGAATTCTTATTTAGCGTCTTTAAATATGTCATGTGTTCTCATCATGTATTTGAAAGGAATTGATATTGAAAGGTAAATGCATGTTTGCAATTATTTATTTGATAATGGTGTTTTATAAATTTTTGGAAATGGTTTGGAAAATCATTATAGGTTTATTTGAAATAAATACAACATGTGGCCCAGTTAGAACATCATAATTTCTAGGAAATGAGTTGTGGTTTTGGAAGCATAAATTCTAGATTTGTTTGTTTCAATGTTTTGAGAAATAATTTAAATGATATTGTTATATGACAACATGGTTGTAACTTTTGATTCATATGTTATAAGATTGGAACCCCAATTAAGGATTTTACCTTGTTGGTTATCGTATAGGTGGTGTTAGTGTTTGGGGTAGTCAAGTGCGATGACGGAAGGTTAGGTGAGTCACACATGTGAGAGACTTATACCTATATAGTGTACTATTAACATGGGTTTCCATGGAATATTTAGTGTTTTGAGAGACAGTTTTTTATGAACCCTAATTAGACTGATTGATACCCCTTGGATACATAAGTCTCATGGTGGGTAGTACCACTGGATTGGCTAGTTTATAGTGGATAGTTGTTTATAGACTATGGAACTAAACCATATGTTGATAAGTGGATCTGAATCATGTACATCTAGGAATCTTTCTATGGATGTTTAATAAATTACAATGACTGTTACTTGTATTAATTTTTTATTTTTTATTTCATTTACTTGTTTTTTTTTACTTTTCCTGATAATTTCCTATCATTTCTTGTTATATTTTTGTTTAGATTTTGGTTTGGGATTATATTTTAAATTTTTAAAGTGTTTTGAAAATGGAGATGTGGCTTGCATGATTTTTTTAAAATGAGAAGCTTTGGTGGTTTAACAAAATGAGGAAAACTATTTTTATATTTATATTTCAAATAATTATTTAAGGACTATTTTTTGAATTAAAAGGTATAGATTTTGGGGTGGTTTCATACTGATTTTTTAAGCTCACAACCTTTTTGTACCATTCAGTTTCAGTTGACCTAAGCTATTTTATAGTTTCTGGTTTCTATTCTTAGTGCTAATTGTTATATCATATAGATCTTGTGGATAGTGGTGACCAAGATGCCATGTGTATATTTTGATATCCTGGTTCATTTTAAGTTTTTTATTTAGTTTCTTGTTTTTTCAGATACTGTAACTAACCTATTTTTTCATATTTATTTGATATTTAGTTGTTATTAGATATATCGTGTGTTCGAATTATTTTTCTTTGATCCTCATTTAATTGGAATGTTCATTCCCATAATGTATTACTTGATTCCCTTCACTAGTTTCTAGCCCATGGGTATCGGGAAAGCCCTTGTGGACATGTCTTGGAATGGGTCAGGTGTTAGGTCAGATGGCATATCAGCCTTGTTCATGATATCTATATTTCATTTTTATGATAATGAATGTTTTTTTAATAACCTCATTTCCATCATCAATTATTTATCTAAAAATCAAAATAATTTTTCAATATAATAAAAAAATATATATCCACATCAATTTCAAGGATTTCTCTTTTGGGGTACCTATTAATTTTTTACACCGTGCTCTTGTTACTAAAAGACATAAAACCATCATCATAAAATTCAGTATTTCTTATCATCACTATACTTGTATTATTTATATAATGTTATAAATTATTAAAAATTCATGGCTTGTCCATTCTACATTCTTTTAATGAAACATCATTACTTCATCAAAAGAATAAGTGTGGATGTGATCCTCTCAAATGTTTAATTATTGGGGGATTATTTTTGGTACAATCATGAACATAATGTTCCCATTATGTAACATACCAGAAACTCCCAATGGTTTACTCATCCTTAACAAAGAACAAAACTTCTTCCCAAAGGCTTTAGATCACCTAGGTTTTTAGGCCACATGACTCTTATGGACTCACATCAGTCGCGATTGTGGGAGTATGGGCTTATCACACCATATTTGGAGGAATTATTTCCAAATAAATAATATCTTATGGATTCAATAGATGTTTTAGAATCTATTCTGAATCTTGATATGGTATTTGTTACCCTAATAAGAAATTTCATGGGTTAATTCTTTATTATGTGAAAAAACATGGGGGGTCTTTTGTCCTTTTATATGTATCTAAGGTTCTCAATAATTTCTAGTAATAAGAGGTTACTTATGTTATGAAGTCGTATACCCATGTTCTTATGAAAATGATCCCATTGAATGATGTGATAAATGTTCCATGTAGAAGATTTATCCATTATGAGGCATCCTATATATCCTGGTTATCACAAGAATCAAAACCCACATAGTTTTTCAGACATGTGCATTTTAACATCGGGAATAGAAGACATACATTGGTGATCTATGAAACTAATAGTTCAAGATTGAGTCATGGGGGAGTCCTACAAATCCCAATTATAGAAAGATTTAAAGTTTTCTTAGTTTATTTTTTTTGGGATTTTACAATGAAATTACCCTTTTCACTGTAGATATGATAGAGATGACAATATTTTTGCAATTCCATGAACCCACTCGAGCTCTGCTTGGTGTAAGAAACAAGGTATAGAAAATGAACATTTACATTGCTCGTGATAGAGGACTTGTGTGTTGATAATTCACTAATAATATTTATTATGGAACTCGAGCCATGGGGAGACGCCCTACATATCCTAGTTATGGTTGGAATTGGATTCATTGTAGTTCTTTTTATTCCACTATCTAGTGATTGTTGGGGAAGACTGATCAACTCATGTGAATTATTGGGCCCTAATGGCTTGAAATTTTGTATTATAAAATGACTTACAACTAAATGGGTGTTTTATTTGTTCTCAGTCCTTAGGAAGGCATACTCTATACCTTTTTTACTGTAGTAAATATAGTTCTCATTGTTCAATTTCATCCTTGGGATGATCCCCAAGTTATGTGGCCTTGTGTTGAGTTTGAAATGTCATTCCACACATTAAAGATTTACATACATATTTTTCAATGGTTGGTGGAGACTCATGATGAAAATTATAAAATTATTTCAATTCCCTACAATCACGTGATCCATGATCTATGTGAGAAAAAAATTATGACAAATTATTAGTATCCTGTCTCGGAGAGTGAGGGAAATATGTATTGGAATAGCCTTATGGAGATTAAACCCTGAGGAGGTGTCCTACGTTTCTGAAATATGGTAGTAATCATAGGCATCATATTTTACTTTTTTTGATAATACACATTGAGGTTTTCTAGGATATTGGTACCTACCTTGTTATGTCACTGGTCAGGTCTTACACTCTGAGGTTTCCCTTGTGACATGTTTTCTTGCCTGAAATTAATAACTGATATGTAAGTGAGTATCTATGTTGTATATATGAATACAAATAAATGATCCGGAATTTATTTATAAATAAAATCATGTAACCTTGGTGGAGTATTAAACGGTTATTGCATGATCAAATTTAACTTGTCCAGAGGACATTGCATGATCTCGGTGGTCTATCCTAGAAGCCATCGCATGACATGTATGTCTTGTATATTTTGTGTTGCATGATCAAGTTGACATTCCATAGTTTCATTCAAAAGAGATAGCATGACATGAATGGAGGGTATTATGAGTGTCAATATGACATGACTCATAAGGCATTTCATGTCTTGGATAGCATCCCTGGGGAATTGCAGGACTTGACCGACATGTCTTGAGTACTTCATGAGTCTCAGTTGGATTTCCCAGATGGTATCATGTGGGCATATTTTAAATTCATAGATGCATATTCAATACATATCTTTCATGATCATGTTCCATTATATGAGTTGGGAAATGTGTTTGAAGGATGTCACAAGGCTTGGGTGATAGGACCATAGGGTTTCACGAGACTAAAGTGTTGTGTAGAAGGTGAATTATGCGACTTCCTCTCCTATTTTTGGAAGACTATGAATTACCTAGGAGGAATAATTAAGGAGTGTCACTTGATTTTAGTGACATGTCCTTGTGTTTTTTCATGTCTTGGACAACTCACATGAAGTGAATGAGGGTTAGTGAAAATGACTTTTGGGATTAATTTTTTCATATTTAGTCATTATTCTAGCGCATGTATTTCCAATTACTTAGATATATTAAGTATAAGTTTATTTTAAGACTCACATGATGTAGCAGAATTGTAGGATGTTCTTTACATGTTCTACCAGAAGTCCTTATGATCATAAATTATCATGAAAAGCGCTTTATTGATAACACATGATCGGTCTTGATATTTACTAGTATTTTACCCAACCAAAGTCTTACTGTATGCAATATCATCCACTGTGATAAATATACACGGGTTCATTCGGGAAATTACCATTGATCATCCTCTTGGTCATGATAGGTAGTCATAAATTTTTCTTGATGGGTTGGGGGATTTATAGGTCTTTCCACACCTGTTGTTCATCAGTTTGAGTGTCATATTTTGCATCGATCTAGAATATAGTTGGTAAAGGGGTCTGGCCGCACACATCTCTGTGAGACTTTATCATTGATCACTCTTAGGGTGTCACCTAATTTTCAATGACTGAGATTCTATATTATCAAAACCTCCATTATTGGTTTATTTCTAATTAATGTGGAAATTTTTGATCTTGTGGTCATTCCTAAGGACTTTAATATTGTTGTGTTTACATGTATAAGGGGCTTTGCAATATCAAATTGCCTATTGATAGGCTTTTGTGTGATGCTCAATGCATTTCCTGGGACATTTCGTGAAGCAAGGTTTTCCTGTCTAGTTGTCTCTACGAGATCAGGTTGTCTTGTCCAAGAGTCTCGCGGGGACCATGTTGTGGACATCTTCAATGCTTCATAATAATTTTACGACAATGAGAGCCTTCCACCATAAACTAATTTTTTTGTCCTTATTTTATTTTATAATGTATCAGCATTTTTGAAACATTACATGAGTAATTTCAAAGAGAATTTCACTATTTTTTTAATGATGTGTCACATGAAGAATATAGTTCTTATGAGGATACATGACAATTTCATGGAAAAATCCATCCATTATTCCTTGGAATCCCCATAGTATGTGCATTATTTATTTCACACCCCAAAGTATTTCTATGTGATGAGGCAGATAAGACAAATAGATTTCATGAGATGAGGTGGGTATGTTTCCAAGGACTCATGGAATCTTGTAGACTGTTGGGGGTATGTCATGTGATGTTTTCAACCACAAGTATCTCCTACATCCTCACATTTTATTTCTATTTTATTTTCTAAAAAGTTCAATGGTTGTGCGATATTGCTGGTATGTAATCAAGGATATTAACCCTTCCTATTAAAGATGAATTGCATGAACATTATGACTACTAGGGGTATCAAACTTTTGAACATCCTTCCTACCATTATTGAAAGATGTTTGGTTGGAATTTCTGGTGCTTTCTGTTGAAAAACAACATAGCCTAGAGGATCTTACTCGATTACATCCAAATATACAATGTTTTTTCAAATCTCCTTTGGTAGAGAAGAGAGACTTATCATAGGGGGATTTGTAGTACATGATGTAGGCTATGTGCTTTATGTGAAGTATTCATGTGACACTATGTTAGTCATGTGATAACAATTCCTATAATATATCATGATATCTAGAGTTCTTTTCCATATTCTTCTTCTTTTTCATTTTTGGGGAAAATAATTCTCATATTGATTAATTTACTCCTTTTTGATTTTTTTAATGCTCATTTGGAAGGTGGAAAATATAATTAACAAAATAGTTATCATATATTCTTATTCCTTAAACATTATATACTCTAAATGATGTTCTAAATTTCATAAAATTATACAATTATATTACTTAGCATAACCATCCACCTACATATCAAAAAAAATATTATATTAATATTTTAATTCCATTAATTTATATATTTATTTTATTCAATTCTTTTTAAAATATTCTAGGAGTTACCCAGCCCCCACACACACCCTCAATTATATTTCCCCTGTAAATGAGATTTTATACTGTTAAAAAAGTATTTATGTACTTACTATATATATAATTAGAAATATACAAAAAATAATGATCATTTATAATATTAGGAATTAATTGTTCAATAATTTGATTGTCATCCATATTCTAACTATCTATTGTACTTCCTTTATTTTCTGGAAATATTTTTCCTCTATTTCACATTATGATTCTTTATTCTGGAATATTTTTTTCCTAATGATACTAAAATAAAATAAATTAAAATTAGTTTTAGAATCTACTATGAATGGAGAAATATATTTTAAAACATTATTATTTTTGGGGTATATTTTACCTTTTTCTTTGGAATATCCAACATAGTATCTTTTGTTTATTTTCCCTTATTTCAATATCCTTGTTATATTGTTCTCTAATTTTAATCAATTTATTTGTTAAAATTAAGACAAATTTATTTTTGCATTATTTATCTCCCTTTAATTTTCAATATATTTCTCATCATAATCATATAAGATCCTTTTTTATTTAACAACATTAACCTTAAGATTCAAACATTTTTCCTTACAATGAACATAATACATATGTAACACAGATTCAATTAATTTTAACATATCTACATTGTTTTTTAGTAGAATTTTCTCCTAATTCATCTTTTTATTTTGATATACATAATATTTAGTTTCATATTTCCCCAAGGGTTCATTATAACTTTCTTATACTTCATACAAATTTCATGGAGATTCATCGTGATTTTAACCTTAATATATGAATTTTCTATTGATTTAACAAATAATATTCACTAATAACACACTAGTTTTTTAGTTATTCCTCCTTCCACTTTCCTCTACAGACTTCTTCTTAGAATTCATAACAAACATTTCTTATTATAAATCAATTACATTCCATTTTAGAATTGAAAATTAAATTCAATCGTATCATTGGAATTATATCCTCTATCCTAATATCTTATGTATTACCACCCTCCTACCATGGATATTCAAATGAGAAAGATTTAACATATCTATATTATATCATTTTATAAGAAACATAACAATATATTTTTATTTTCCATTTTCAAATAATTCAAAAATAAGAAACTTTTTTCAACCATTATTCATCATGCCATGAAATATCGTCAAATATAATTGATAGATTCTATTGTAGTATTTTATTTTAATCCATCACATTTCATTTAATAAATTTTGTTTCTCATTTTTATGATAATTGTTTAAAATATTGAGTTTCTTTATCATATACATGATAAGTATAGTATGAATCACATAAACATGTTTATTATTAAAATCATTATCATTAATTATGGATACTTTAGAATTAAATATTTTATAGAAAAACCTAAATGTATTTTTTTTAATAATGAAATCCTCCTATATTTCTCAAATAAATGTATAATTCATGTCAATATTATCAACTCTTCTTGAGAAGTCAACACTTTTCCCATCATAATACATCTTATCATTTCTAAATATAGATCCCCAAATATGTAATTTTTCATTCATAACATTAAAATTACCATTATACCAATATATAATAATTTCACACATTTCACTCATTTTTATGTCTATTAACACCTCAGTGGAAATCCATTTTGATCATGATCACAACAAATAATTCCATCACATGCCATGAAATTCAACATTGTACTTAACAATATATATCATAGGGGAATCATTCTCAACATGTGTAAAACTGAAAGTTCTATAATAAATATACCTTAAGACAATACATTAGGTAATGTAAACAAACCTATTATACTATCCACGTCCCTTTTCAAACCAAAAGTACATGTGCATGTCTTATTCATTTATTTCTAATTCTCAATTTTTAATAATAATAAGGAATCCATTTATTGAAAATATCATTATTTTTAACACAAATTGAGATTCCAAGATAAATTAATAAGTTATATTTAAAAGGGAGGATGACTTAACATTGTTATCTTTTAAAATTTTAATTTAAAATTGTCCTTTTGAATTCTTGAAATTTTGATACTATCAATTATAAAAACCCGACATCATGTTTCTTTATATATCTATAAAGAAAACTAAGAATATTGTATTTATATAATGATTCAATATAAAAATGGTAACTATATCCTTGTTCAGTTTGATTAAATTACAGAAAATAGATCAACTGATATAATTATGTGGATAAAATATCAACTGGTATCATTACTGACCCAAAACTATTTTTGAAAGGAATATGTATCCTATTGTATTATTTATATAATATTCATCATATTATAAATGGATTTCAATACCAATTAAAAATATAAATACAAATCAATATAATCATTCGAGATAAATAGATGTATCTTCTTTCCATGCTAAGAGTTCAGTCACGGTAGTAGACACTCAAATTCAAGGTCATAATTAAATGTCAAAAACATTTTACATATTTATGATGGATATTAACAAATATTTTTAAGAACATCAATGTTATAAATTATATCGAGATGTGTATCGATCATTATTTGTCTCTTTTATATCTATACAACTCTTCTTTTTTAATCATATCCTTTATATATCCATAAACATGATTACAAGACATAATTTCAATGATAGAAGTTGAAATAACTTTAATATTAGTCTTCCAAACATACTTCATTAATTAAAAAATATTTTCATTAAAATACTATAATATAAATTCTTAATATTGGCAAACAAAACTTCTAATTTATACTTCAACAATTATTGTTCTGAGAACTCAAATTTTGTTTAATTTTCATCTATTTAGTTTTCCATAAAATGAAATTTGAACTCAAATAATTATTTGACTAAAACCATGTAAAATTATATTTTATAGAATTATATTTAATATTACATAACAATATTTTATTCAAATATGGGAAACAATATAAATTTTTTTCCTATTTTATAATATTTTAATTACTCACATTAATCATAGAGAACCTTTAGAATAATTTTCTGGAATATTTTAATCATTAATGAAAATATTATAAATCAATTTCAATTTAAAATGAAAATTTATATATCCATTTCATCATTATATTTTCACATATATAAATACTTATTCTATATATAGTCTAAAAAATTCTCCAATTCTCTCAAATGATCTAAAAAACACCTTCCCTGAAATAAGGATTCCCCAATGATGCTGAAAAAAATACAACCAACCATTAATAGTTTCACGAGGTATGTTATTTTTTTAATATAATATAATAGAATTTGATTTTTCATGGGATTATCGGGTCAATTATTTATTAATTACTTTTATTAAAAACTGTCTAACTAAAATTATATCATCTTTCATGATATCTATTAGTGGTAAAATATGTATATTTTATTAAATTTGGATTCAAAATTTCAATTGATATGATATTATAACTACAATTATAGATTCATAATCTCAATTATATTTTATATAGGTAATTGAATTTTTAGTGGATAATAATTTTGGATCATTATTTAAGGATTTACCTAAACTCTCTGCATCTATGAAATTGATAAAATTACTACTCACCTGGATATATTTTTATTAACATTCATAGCTAGAAAAAAATCATGTCTTCCAATTAGGGTCATCTATATCGTTTGTTCCTTATATAAGATAATACTAAGGAATCATATCTATTTAGTGTCTCTCATATTGAATGATCAGGTTCTTAATGAGTTATCACATTATAAGGATGTTTACATTTTGTATTTATAATAGTCTTCAAATTTTTTTAAATTTATTTTCTACTAAAAATTAACGTATTTCCAATATGTATGCATGTTTCTAAAGTTTGAAATTATTTATCATGTTCCTCTGACAAAATTAACATGTATTAATATTGTTAATTTATAAATCTTATAAATGTATGAATTTTTTATGCTTTTAAAAAAGTTAATTATAGTATTCTAGACATGAATTTAAACATCCTATATAAATTATACATTCAATTCATTATATTTAATATATTAAATTCAAATGAAACAAAACTCCTATTGAAGAAAATTTAGGCTGAAATAGGTAATAAAACCACACTTTTCTACACTTAGGCTAAACCAGATAGTTGATTTTAATTCTAGACCAATGATTCATTATCTATATATCATTATAAAATATTTATGCATTTTTTTAATGTTAAATTAATTATATATTTATATATATATAATATTATTAAAATTCTCTTCTATAAAATTATAATAAAAACCCTTCATTTTGAAAAATAATATTAAATCACACAATACAACAATTTACTCTTTAAATGCAAGGTATGCTATGTTTTTGGGGACTCATGTGAGATATTGGAATATTGGGAGGGGTTTCATTAGTCTACAATTTTAATCTACACTTTTTTGAACAACTTTTACTTAATATTCATTTATTGATTAGATAAAATGAACTTGTATGTCTTAACCTTCCTTTCCTATAATATAGTAAATGAAAATAAAAATAGTTGAACACTAAAATTATAATGTAAAATATTAAATGTGAATAGCTATTAACTAATGGGTTTTCGTTTTAATCCAATATTACATTATTATACATTTTTTTATTAAATATATACAATTTAGGTGAGTGGATAAGTTTGAAATGTTAAGAAAATTGATCTCTTAAAAAATGTCTAATATAGTGTAGTTAAAATTAATAAATAAAAATTATGTTGCTAATAAAATTATAAAATAATAAATAATTATCAGTATAAATAGTAAAAAAATATTTTTATTCTTATATTTCTGATATTGATCTTTGAAGAAAAACTCTCATCTTCTTTTTTCTATCTCATGCTTGACTGTACAAATTCTCTCAAAAAATTATATTATTTTCCCTCTTTTCCTCCTAATTTTTATCTTATTTCACAATATCATATAATAATTGAATGAAAACCAATAATAATAAATCATTTCCTCCCATCATGGTTATTTGGAAACATTGAAAGCTATATAAATGGATCAATTTTTCCCAATTAAATTTGAAATATAACATCCCAATACATATTTATAAGAAACCCTCCACATCACCTCATTAATCAATATCATTTATGGATTTTTATAGTGTGATTAAAATATTATAAAATCATGGAATCAATCATATAAAAGTAAAAAAATATTTATTTACTTCGTTATAGTATAAATTTAACATTTTCACTCCTATGAAGCTTTTAAAAGTCACTATTAACTCTTACACACTAATATTTTCACCCTTACACAACCTTCTTAAAACATTCATCAACTTTACATAACCATTTATCTGTGTTTTTAAAAACATTCCAAATTTCAATATACTATTAAAAATCAACCTTATATAGACTCTGAAATTACAAATAACTCATACATATCCCTCAATATTATCATTTCATTTTTATGAAACCCTTAGAAAACTCATACATAATATATTTTGGAACACATTGTACATATATAAAATATTCATTTATTCATAAACTATTACATATTAATTGGTTTTTAATTACCCCATTCCTTTTAGGTGATTAAATTCTATTTTTTTCCTCATTTAATAATTTTCCTCTCTTATTATAATCATTTTTAGAAGATCAGTACTTAGACACCTTTAATACGTTTCCTTTAACTCAAAAATATCTTTATGAGCTATTATATTTCCAAAAGGGAAATATATGTTACAAATAATATTGATTTTTATATCATTATTAACATCACATATGGAATATTTTTACTTATCTCATTCAGTTAGAGACTATGTAACATCAATTTAGGGAACCCTTTATTCAAAATGATATTTTCGTCTTATCCATTTATTCAACATGACCAAGAACATATATAATTTTGATTAATGTGATTTGTATATATTATTTAATTATTAAAATATAATCAAACAAAATTTAGTGATTCATTCATTTATATTCATTCTTAACTTATCCACAATATCACATATTAGCATAAATCTCAACAATCATTACATTAAACCACCAAGGGATCTTATGCTTGAGAATCTTCTTCTCATATCACATTGCATGATATCATTTTTTAAGTAAATATCTTTTAAATTTATGTATTAATATATATTTTTCATAAATAGTGAATACTAATGTGGTCATAGATGTTATAAGATGATTGGATCTGGGTTTGAGGCTGATAGATTTTTTTTAGGAAAGAAGATGATGCTCATGGTTGGAGCATGGTAAGTGAAAACCATGAAAATCATCCATGAGGACCAAAGGTGATGGATCATAGTTTCCTTAAATCATCAAGGGGATCTTCATGGATAGTTGAAAGATGAAATAAATTTTATTTGAAAATTAAAAATCATGTACATGGTTTCTTTTGATTCTACACCTAGAATATGTAGGGGTATGTGTCTTGAGGTTGTTACAAAAATAATATTTTTCATACAATATTTTAACCATGAATATTAATTATGTGAGTGGTGTGGACATGGATATTAAATTTTCATTTTTTTCACATGTTTTGGAATAATAATTCAACAAAAACATGTGCCCCATTAAAAATTGTGAAATTATTGTTTTTCCTCTCTTTCATTTTACACATAAGCATCCTTTTACATTTTCATTATTTAACAACCACAAACCATGGGAGAGATCTATTTATATCCTTTTATTCTATTATTTATATTCATCATCAGAGGTTCATTTAAATAATTATCAATTTCTCCATATCTCCTACGGTTAGTCTATCATTCAACTTTCAGCCTTTCCTTATTTACATTATTGTCTCTAATGTTATTTTCATGTATGATTTTTTACCCTATTTTTGGTGTTTTTTATTCATTTATTTCAATATATCTCTCTATCTCTATCCAAAATCTGATGTCGATAAAGAGTATGAGTTTTCTACCATTCTAATTATAGTGGTATAGTACATTTCCTTAACAGTCTAGTTTCTTATATCATGCATCGTGGGTCTGCACAATAGACATTTTCGGCGTTGCGTCAAAAAATTAATAACCCTTAAATTTTTTAACTAGTCGTGGACCTAGATGAGGCATGAGGCCTTTTACATGGTTCGAGGATAATTATTTCAACCCTAATAATCCAAATTCTGTGGTTTTAAATAAATTTTGTTCCACTAATATCCATTCCTTATGATTAAGCAATCTTAATAGTGTGTTTATTTGACTCTTTCAAAAAGTTTGATTAAATGTAATTAGTTGAAATATAATTTTAGTTGTATGACCTTTCCACAGAACCCCATGATTACTTTTCACCTTATTTTTGGTATATCTCTTTTGTATGAAATATGAAATGGAAGTATATTTCTCCTTGAGTGATATATATACTCCGACGAAAAATTCCTTGGATGGGATCACAGGTCAAATGGAATTTTAAAGGTAATTGAGTGATACATGTGTTTTGAAACAAATTTTCTTAGATTACCTCATTAGAAAAGTGGCATGATATTTTTCTTTCAGTGATACATGCATTTATAGAAACAATTCATTGGATATGATTAAATGAAAAATGGAAATGTATTATTCCTTGGGAGATACCTATATTCCTATACGGAATGACTTGGA
Source organism: Viscum album (assembly GCA_963277665.1). NCBI lineage: Eukaryota > Viridiplantae > Streptophyta > Magnoliopsida > Santalales > Viscaceae > Viscum > Viscum album. The sequence continues at coordinate 739,699,913 of OY728165.1, forward strand.
TGAGATCATAGAATATGTGGATTTATATCTAGGATTGTTTTTATGTAGATAAAATATATTAATTTATTATACTTGGACACCTTAGTTTTATTCCTCAAGTGTTGATCCAATTTTATATAAAAGGAAAAACTCTCATTGATATTTCAACTTTAGCCAAAGAATGTATAGTTGGATAGGAATTACATGGGGGCATGATTTTGAATTTATTTGTATTCACAATAAAAATTGAATTTTATTACACAATGAAAACAATTATTTTAGTATAAAAATAGCATAGTATAAGACACTATTTGTTGCACCCTACCATGTTTTACAGAAAAACTATTTGGGACTCGAATTGGTATCGGGACAGACATCATAGTCGAATGTAGGGATAAGGGGAAGCACCCATCTATGCAAACAAGAATTTATATACTCAGATTGAATATGTGAGAAATAGAATTAGATGATTCCCATGATTCATATATATTTTTATAGTTTTTTCATTTTTTATATTCTTTTATATCATGAATTATATTGTATGTCTTCACAATAATTTTTTATAGCACAATCATATAATAATTTTTATATGAAATTAGTCAGTATTTCTGACTTAATGTTATCATTTAGATGATTTAATTTATCAATTATTTCTATTATTTAACGTTAAGAACCTATTAAATAAATGGGTTATAGTCTCCCCACCAAACTACCATTGACCCTTAATACTATTTAGAATCCTTTGGAATATAGGGAGGCATGTTTGATCCCATGTGGCCAAATGTGTTTAGTTACATATGAGTGAACCGGGATTAAGATATTATAGAGTGTTATTGGATATTTCTTCTCATTTTCGTGATGTTTTGGATGTTATATATGAGACTAGGTTGTGTCAAAATATGGTAATGCTAATTCGACATGGAGTAGTTAACTAATGCACTTGGGAAAATACATTTTACTAGATAAGGTATTTGTTTTTATGGTTTTCAACTAATATATTTTAATTTATTTTCACCATTTAGTAATACAAATTGCGTATATAGTTGTTATGATTATGGATTTAAACCATTGTTTAGTACATAAAGGTATTATTATTCAACCACCATTATAGTGATTTAAGAATTAATATGTTATTTATATTTCATTACAAGTTTATTATATTTCTTGTAATTCATATTATATCATGTAAGTATCTTGACTACTATAATTGAATTTTTAATATAAATTTATGATAGGTTGTTTTGAAAAAAAATATACTTAAATTTCTTATGTAAATATAAATTATTCATTCCCTCATAGATTAATGGTTTCTCCTTAACAAACTAATCTTCATGTGATTGTTCTATATAAATTTAGATACATGGGCTAAAACATTAGTTTATTGTGATTAAATGGATTATAACTATAATATATACATTTTTGACTCTATATGTTTGGAATGGTGATCTATATAATCATAAAATCATATATGGATTATTATATCATGAGACAATATATAATAGGTTTTCTTTTAGATACTGACCAACTGAGAATAGATTTTTTATTATTCAAACACTTTTCAGAAAAAAAAAGATAGAAACCATACATGACTTCACAACATAAAAAACTAGATCACCATAGAACAAAAATTTTAGGACAAACAACACCAAGCCTACACAGAAGAGCACCAACCGAGCATCAAAAACAACAAGATCTTCTTCTGTCTAGTCCTTGCTGCTATAAATCTATCTTGTTCAGTAATATATGGACCTAGAACCGATGTCAAATACCTACCATCTTAAACATCCAAATATGTAGTGAATAATATAAGAAACCCTTTTCTCTAAACCCCATCTAGAGAAAACCATTGTGAGACAAATTCAGCAGCCCACAAACCTCGAACCATAGAGACCCATGATTCACAGTGCCAAAATTTCATTCCACCAATTTGACACTTTCAACCAGCTACTCTAGAACTTCAATACATTACACATAGTTTTCTATAAAAACAAAAACCAAACCTCTGATAAGTTGATTATCATACCCCCAATCTACATTCATAAATAATATCTTTCTAGAGACAAAAATCCATCATCATTTTTTGGTTTTGTGATCTAATTTCTAACCCGCAGAAAAACTCAACAAGTATATGTTCAATAACCACAAAGCAATATTCCATAATCATAACCACATACAAAACCAAAACAAATAGAACCAAAAAAAGAATATTTAAACAAAATAAACGTGATGTACACCACAATACCTACATCAATTCTTCCAAACCCATAAATTTGTCCAATAAATCAAGGGTAAAAAGTTTTCACCTAATCCATCCAACTGAATACCAACAAGCTGGAAAGAGGTCCCATTCACAAGATAGATCTGCAATCTCATCGGTACCTCCACAAATGCACTCTATGCCCACAGTGAAGCTCCATACACACCCACCGTTGACACGGAAATGAGGCTGTGAGAGGTGGGACTCAACCAAACACCTTCACCACACCACCATGAATATCTATAATATATTTGGGGGTAGGGAAAGAAGGAGTCATCCAGGAGTGTAATCATTGGGTTGATCCCACAAGGTCGCATGTTGCACTCCATAAGTCATCGAACTAGAAGGTTGACGAGGGGACTCCACTGAACTGAAATGGATAGGATGAAGGAAGTGATAGAGGAATCCTATAGCATCGTAGATCCCCCTACGGGCTCATCCCACTCATTAGTTTGGTTTTAGATATAAGAAGTTCCATTTGTTACTTATAAATCGTAGGACCTTATAAATTGGGAAGGGTAATACATCCAACTCAACTTTTATTTAATTGTAAATATTGATAAATAATGAATTATAAATGAGTTATTTTCTATTAAATATAAATTCCAATTAAAAATTAAATGTATTTTTCCTCTAAAAAATGTAATTGACATGTTATATTATTGAATCCATTTTATTGGAATTTTGAATTTCATGAATACCCTGTCCATTTATTCACATAGTTGGGTTAGTATAATTTCATCATTGAGACCTTATTCCTATTTTTTACCACAACTAAATTTAGTATGTTCAATTTATACTTTTTTATGTTTTTTTAGGGAATTTTTAATTTATGACTCTCCACCAGATTCAGGTCCTGTGATAGGCAGGTAGATAAGACTAGGCTCCCAGTGTAGTGGGACCTGGCCTGAGAATAGTTTCACTAGATCCACCTCATATTTTACCACCTACTATAACTATATTTGGCCTTGAAGTTCATCATCATTAGATTTTCTTATTATTAAAACAGTCTACATAGGTTACTCAATTATTTTCAACCATTATGTGAAAATTGACATGAGAGTTACAATAGTATAATCCTTCTATATTCTTGTGAGATGGTGTCCCCTAGTATATTCTATCATGGCTAAAGTATATTATTGAAATCCTTTAGAATATTAATATTCCTATAGAGGGGAGGTTCAATATTTTGGTATACATGAATCACAAATCTTTGATGCATCGGTGGGATATTCTAATTCTAAGGGGGTCAATATCATGACATGATCTGGGGTGACTTCTATATCACCTTATATGATTACTTCTTTCCATAAATATATAGACCTGAATGATATTGGGATTATACACACCTATTTTAGGGTTATATCCCTATCATATACTATTCAATTGTATTTAATAAACACCTTCATGTTTCTCCAACTCTTCCTAGAGATAATCTTTTGGGATAAATAGTGTTTGAGGATGGCCTTGTGTATGACATTTGATCCAATGGGATAATTTTATAGCTAACTATAAATTCTGAGATAGTGATCTAGGCCTTCATTTCTAAGTTCATCTATAGGGAATGAAGATTTGGGGTCATTGTAGTTTATTTCCAATGTTGGGAAGTGGATCCCTAGAAGAGGAAGGTTTCACCTAGAGTCTACATGTGAGGGATATTAATGTCAAAATATATGCACTAGAAGTTTTTTGGTTCTCTATCAATTTAGAAGACCAAGTCACTCAAAGGCCTAGTGTAGAATAACTAATATTTAGTGCTGAACCTCTTGATTAATGGACCATATTCATATATTTTTTATAACTTTTAATATAGATCCAAGTGAGAGAGGATCTACACAGACCCTAGTTTCTTTAGTTGTATTTGTACATCCATTCCGTGATGGAAGCTTCACTTTAATAGTTTATTCATACCAATGAGGTCGATAAGGTTGGTGGAACCAGATGTATGATATGCACTGCTAGAAAAATATACCTACTCAGGGTAGTCGATGCATAGAACTAGCTTATGGATCTAGCTAGTTATATGTATTTCAACTTAAACATGACGAGAATAGTTTCAATTCATCAATCATCTGATATGTGATCTTAGAAGTCTCAACTCTATAATCTGTATAAATTTACACAATTTCCTTTCATTCATTTTTATTTTTTTGACATTGGGTAAAGTATTGGTATCAAAATATTTTTACATTGTTGGAGTTAGTAATCTTGATACACCACTGTAATTATAGTCAGAAAGTGTATTCTAATGAAAGGAGTTCCCCTTGAGAAATATATAAACCATTTCATATGGATATTTCTCATCCTTGATATGACAATAATTAATATAATTATTATTATTGACATGTTTTTACCCTATCAGTATCATTTTAATTTTTTTTCCATATGTTTCCTTACACCTAACTCAATGGTGGAAACTAAACACATAAGGGTGAATGGATCTTCTAAAAAAGTCGAGATGGAATTGTGCATCATGGGATAGGTGGAGGGTCATCTCAGATTTATTTCCTTTTTCTTATTGAAAATTAGTATGAAAAACTCTCTTTATTCTAGTGTTTGAGAAATTAAAAGGAATATTTCGTTAGGGATATTCTAGGTTTCCTCCGAATAGATAAGTATAATTAAGCATATAGATAAATCCTTGATTATCATTGACATAAATTACACCACATATGAAAAATACTATTTAGCTTCATGAAGCCACAAGGAATATGAGTTATTTAGAAATAAAATGTGATATACAACATAGTACTTCTCCATGAAGATTTCTCATATATTTATTTATGAAATATATTGGAAGATTATTCTTTTATGTGGATTTAAAATTTTTGAATCAATATATGATTAAGAAATTCTACCCACTACCTTATAAAGAATCCCTATTCTAACTAATCCAAGCAGGTACAGTCTTCTTGAAGATAGTGTTCAGAATAAACTATGATCGAGTAATGGTTAGGAAATTAGGTATACAATGTATATATTTCAGAATAATATATGGCCTATTAGAGTAATTAGAAAGTTTGTTCAGTCTCATGAATATGTGAGTAGTTTTTATAGCCATGATAAATTTTCTTTTTCACTCATCTATAAATTTTATTGTGATGATTTTCATGGATGATATCTCAATGTATTATTAAACTCAACTTGATCATTCCAAACACCAAGTAATTTTAGATAATACACTAAAAGAGCACCAGTTATATGATATGATCACAAAATGCATATTTTGGATTGATAAATTTCCATTACTAGGTCACATTATATCAGAATTAGGGGTATTTGTGAATCAATAGAAGGTGGGGGAAATTTTATCTTAGAGTAATCCCAAACACATCTTTGATTTTCATATTTTCTTGTGGAAGGAAATTTACCATAATGTATTATTTCATAACTTCTCATCCATTTCAACCACATACAAACAAAACTAGGATTGTTATTAAAATTTTATTATCAGGTTCTTATGAGAAATATTTTCATGATTTGAAATAAATGTTAACCTTAGTATCAAACCCAACTCATAAAAATATAGGGAGGGTTATATAGTTTATTCTTATGCATTAGGAATTAATATGGGAGCTATTTTGATGAAATGGGGTTGATTCTTGGAATATGGGTCTCTACAATTGATGCCTTTTTAGTGTAATTACATGAAACATAATCTCAATTTAGTATTTTTGGATCATTCATTGAATTTCTAGAGACATTACATGATAGAAGAATAGTTGTAATTATATAAATTCCATAAAAGTCTCAAATACATATTCATATAGTTTGATTTGACCCTCATATACGAAATATGGGTTAAATACCTTCATTCATTCCACATTGAGACTGGTTGTATGCTTGAAAAAGGAAATGAAACTTCTGATAATTTACATTGATGAACTCATACACAATCATTTGGGAATTATTAAGTGAGTATAGGTTAAAAGAACATCATCCAAAATGAATCAATATTCTCAATAGTGCCATAAAGATAATATCCTTATAGACTTTAATGTCACTTACTCACTTATGGGTCTCATTAAGAGGATGTTACTTTTGATCCAGAAGTCTTAGTACTAAGGGATATTACTTATGGTGAGGATATACCTCTTAGTTGGGTTATTGAAGGGTACAAGATATTAAATTTCCATGGGTATGTCTGGGTACTTGTAGAAATTAAATAGAAGATGACTTGTGAATCTAATGGTTCAAAATTGGTAGCTCATATCGGACACACCTAGATATTCCATGATTTATAGGTCCAGTATTGTTGTCTTGGTATAAATAGGTGGATAGAAAGACTCAATATTATATGTTTCACATGTCAGTAGGTTATTGTGTAACACCTGTGTCCTATAAGTATTTTATAGCCCATACCCATCTGGGAGTGAAATGGGATGTTGTCACTATTGATTTGTGATAGGTGTTCTAAATTCCCCTCAAAGCAGTGACATTGTATGGGTTTTTATGGACATGCATAAGAAGCTCAGCCACTCCATATCATTCAAAATGAAAAATATGGTAATGATTTACATCTGATAGATTTTATAGCGTTAATGGATTCCATGAACCATCATATCAGAGAGGTTTTCATGGTTCACTTATAGGTTCTACATTATAGTGAACAAAACTACTCATACAAAGATATTACATACATATATATATATATATATGAATATTCCATACATAAAATAATGATCAATGCTATAATATTATAGATCTAGTATCATTATAAACTTGTAATCATTAAAAATTAGTTCATAATTTTTTTACATTTTCCCCTATATTGATCATTATAACTATCAACCTTCTTACATATATTATACATAAAGACATTCCTCATAACCTGTTAATGAAAACATAAGAAATTTTTTTCTATGATTATCAGTAATGTGAACAAGGTTTTATCAAATATATTATAATAATATAATAGGAAAACGTGTATGAGAACATAATAATGAAATTTTAAAATAATTACTTGTTTATAATATATCATAATACTGATTCATGGAAGAAATATTTGCCACTTCTAAGACATGAATCCTAATGAAATAAACATATCATATCCATGAGCGCAAATATAAACATAAGGAACAGAACTATGGCATAAAAATAATTATATAAATTTATTCCCATAATTTTCAAGGATCTTTTCCAAGACTATGATAGTGTAATGGGTCCACTCCACAAACTATTATAGTATTCAAGGTTCACACCCAATAAATTAATAGTGTAAAAATTCCATTATTGAACTCAGATCGCTTCCCATTATAATATTTTTTATCACATGAGATTTCAATAATTACCAAATTAATTGTATAGATATATAGGTCCCTCCCATCACATAATGAAAATAATACATATGTGTTCTATAAGATCATAAACCATTCACTATATATAAACACATGAAATTCAATTGGTTTAAAAAAATTCACTATATGATATTCCCAAAAAATGAACATGTTTAAAAACAATGATTACATAATAGAAATAATCGTATAAATAATGAATAATAATGGTATCATTGGATCAGATTCACATTAAATCACAAAAAATAATGAAATTTTTTATTATTGATTAATCGAAACATTATTTAATCAATCATGAGGGATATAACATTTCAATTCGTAAATCACTTCTTCAACATATAAAATTTCATATATAGTATGGAAATTATTTTCATTAAAAATCACTATGGAAACTTTTTAATGATTCTTCTAAACTTTGTGCACCCATGATAATAGAAAATTCTATTCATGCTATATAGGTTAAAAAGATTATCTTCTCTACTTTTGTGAAAAAATACATAAATTACCTCCTAATAAAAAGAAAAATAATATTCCAATATGACCATTATTTAAAAAGTCAAAATGGATAAAAATATCCCTAAACAATCATAGTAGAATATTAAACACATTCATTAAAATATTTTTTTTAAACATGGATATTGACGATTTTTTTAATTTGAATAATTATATGAAGTCAGTTTTCATTAAAAATGCATTTTGGTATCATGAGTACATAACCTAAGAAAATGAAAATAAATCTTTTTTTTATAATAAATAACCACGGTATATGAAAATTTAAGAGTATACTGAGATTTTGATCATAATATTTCTTTATTAGAAACTAATGATAAAAAATGCTAATGAATAATGAGATTGTAACACAAAACCCATTTCCAAAAGTCCAACATTTTTCAAAAGATTTTGAACCTCCTATATAATAAATATAGATTTATTTAAATATTATAGTATAATAATAATCATGTATATATAAAAATTTATTATTTATTTTATCCTTTTATCGCTTATTTTTTAGTTTTTATTTATGAAAATTACAATTCTATGTAATAATTTCTTCATTTTTCATGTATGTTTGGGTATGCTATTTTCAGTACTTGTACCTTTATAATAGTTACAACATCTTTAGAATGTTAATCATGGTATAAAAATCATATATATTAATTATATATATATATATTCATTATTTATAAATATTTGAATATATTTATTTATTTATTTTCATGAATAATATTTGGGAAAAATAATTAAATTACATCATTCATGGAGATGGTAATCTGTAAATACAAATTAACATTGATTTCATTTTTAATTGAGGGAAAAGGAGAAAGATAAATATTAATTAAAATTTTAAATATAATTATTATATCATATATATCCTATATACTAATCAATTATATGAAAATTTACTTCCATTTATAATATAAATGAATCTTTTTTCATCACATTGTTGTGCTGGTCGTCCAGACATACACACAAATGTGGTTATAGATTACAAATGTAATTTAGGGTAAGAATGTTGGAATGATATTTTCATTATATAATAATATTTTTTATTAAAAATAAAACATAAAAATTAAACCCATTATAATAACCATCCCTAAAATTTTTTATGAAAAATTAAATCTATCTCTATGTTGAGACGGTAAGATGTATGTACACATGGGCGATACATTCACAGAGTATTTTATATGAAAGTTAGTGTATAATTTTTTTTATAAGAATAATTTAATTTAATTATATTTATGATATTCAAGGTGTTATTCTTTTAATAATATAACATAATTAGAGGATAAAAAGAAAAATTTACAAAAATGTTATAGATTAAGGAGATCAAATCCCCATTGAAATGACTCATTTCGGTCTCATTTAAAGGGATCTATGGTTGGACTTTTTGAAATACCAAAACCTATAAGATGAATATATGGAACTGGATAAGATAAATTTTATGATTTTTTTAATTAAAAAGATCGAAGTGGTGTGAATAAAAGAGTGGAGAGTTTCCTTTTATATTTGAGGGGAGGGGAACCCTCCGAATTTATTTAAATATAAAATTTAAATAAATTGATTTTGATGTGAAAAATAGACCCAAATTTAAAATATTAAAAAATATGACTAAGATAAGTTGATATTAAATTATATAATAAAATTTGGAAAATTTTGGATCACATTTTTGGCCTTAATTTTTTGTTTTATCCCCTGCCAACCATTAAGACAATTATAGTAATGTTAATGTTTTCTTCTATTTAAGGGATAATAATTTCAATATAATTTAAAAAAAAACACATAAATGTTCCATCGATGATTTTGAAAACCATATCTCATTCATTTGGATTAATCCAAAATTTTAATTCATTTTAAATAATTTAATAATATTAAAATTATTATAGAAATCAATAATTTAATTTAAAACAATTTTAGTTAAAATTAACATTTAATACTTCATCAAAAATAAGAAATTATAATATAATAATTTCTAACCAACCAAATATGTAATATATATCTATAAAATTATTTAGACACATTAAATAAATAAAATTTTATCACTTTTAAAATTTTAAAAATCATTTATGGTATTTTTTTAATATTTGGATAAATATTACTTCAGTGTTTCATATGTAATTAAGTCCAATAAAATATTACTAAAAATTAGTAATATTATTATATTATGAATATTATTTTATTAAGAAAAATATAGACACATAGAATTATTCATAACTTTCCTTTTCCCATATTTAGAGAGATAATATATATAAAAACAAAGTAATATACATTTTATGACTTACTTTTATTTAAATATTATATTAGAAAATTTCATAGACATGTGTCCATTAAAATAATATATTTCTCACCTAAGGGGATGAGGGTCAATTTTTCTTCACAAAATTTGTATTATAATGTAAAATTATTGTATTTCTTTTTCATTTAACCAATATTAACAATTTTTATTCTTTACCATGGTGATAAGAAATACTATGGTTAATATTTATATTAACCAAAAAATAAAGAGGCCTACATAGACAATTTTATAACTATTAATTAAAAATATTTAATCTGTTTTATCTAATAAAATTCCTTTATATGGAATTTATTATTTCTAAATTGTGTTCTCAAAATATGATAAAACCCTTTTTTTGAAAAAATACATTTTTAGCCTAAAACTAAATTTATTATTATCCTTTGAATAATAAAAAATATTATATGAATGTTATGAAATTTTATTGAATATATCATATATAATTTTCATTTACATAATTAAATAATATTGATTAATTTATTTTGGAGAAAAATTCATTTCATACATAAAAATAGTTTTTCAAATCATCTCTATTATTTTAAAATGATTCTTATTTTCATTAATAATTAAATAATAACTAAGGAATTCATTTTATGCCTGTGAAAATCATACATTTTAAAAAACATTAACTCATATTCTTACTCCTTAATCTAACATCTGCCTGATTATAATATTTTAATGTTATAACTAGGTTTGTTTAAACTCACTGTGTGTAATGGAAGCTATGAGTAAAATTAAATATATCTGAAAAAGTTTACTAAAATCATGGGGGTCACATTTTATACCCCTTAAAATACTTTTTCTATTAAAATTATTTTACTCTAAAAAAATAGTTGAGGATACTTATTCCCCATCATATCCTCATGTTCCCACATTGATTCCTCCAAAAAAATACAAAACATTCACTTTGTGAGTGGTCCTCTTTCATAAAACATTATCTTTATGATCTAAAATCTTGTTCATTTGTTCCTCCTAAAAAATATCAAAATATAGTGGTTTGGTCTCTGAATTATATATATGTAAAAGAGTGTGCATTTACTCAATCTATATTGATACATGGAAAATATCTTGAACTATTCTGAGATTCTGTGGGAGCACCAATTGATAATCTACCATCCTAATATGCTCAATAATTTAGAATTCACTAATACACATAGGGATTAACTTTCCCTTCATTATAAATATAATCAACCACTTTCAAGGTAATATCCATAGAAATTTCTTATCTCCAAATTTAAACTCTATATCATTCCAAATATTTTATTATATTTTTTCCCCACACTAAGCTTATATTATCTGTTTTTGAATGGATCAAACCCTATATTAAATTTCCATAAATATATCAATTCGTAATAGATTTCTTTCTCCTACTCCATTCTATCATGTTATACTTCTACACTTACTACCACAGTGGGATACACAATTATCCTTCTGAATGGTTTGTTAAAATTTATTATAGTAAAAAAATTCACAAAATGAAGGTGTTTCTCCCAATCAATGTTGAAATCCATTGTGAAACCACTCAACATGACATTTAAGGATTTAATGGTCCTCCTAACAGACCATATATATGTGGATGAAAAGTTGTTCTTAAACATAACTATATATCCAATTATTTCTAAATACTTCTTCAAAACATCATGGTATATGTTGGACCATGGTCATATACAATTGATAGTGGTGAATCATGAAATAAAACCTCTTCCATATTTTATAACAGAGTATGCTGATCAAGAAAAAACTATTTTCCAATTAAAATAAAGTGCATTGAATTTTTATGGTGGTCAAGTATAACCCATTTATTATTATTCCCTTTATATATTTTGGGGGGTCTTATGGAAAAATATAAGCTGATGTTTTCCAAATTACATTCTTATATGTGTTATAATTATATAAAACCCTTATATTTATTTTTCTCAGCCTTAACATGATGAAGTACCATAAACCCGATGGACATACACTGCAATATCATCCTTCCTAAAAACCCGCCAAATATACTCATTCAAAAATTTATACATCATAAAAAAGTAATATGAATAGAGAACTAATAACTATAATCATCATCCAATATTTCTTACTTAAAATATGGTCATAAATGGTCAAATACACAGTTCTTTATTCTTATTGTTCTATCAAAATAATGGTAAAAGTCAGTTTCATTTCTCACCTTCTTTTTCAGCCCTATATATTCCTATTTGACCTCTTTAATCTTCAAAAGAATAACTGATTTAATATTAATCTGATTAAGATAATATGTCTCTAATTCTTTCATGTTTTTTATATGAATAATTTCAATGCCTAAAAATTGAAAATATTTTGTGATCCTCATCATATATAATATAGAATGAACCTTTTTACTCAGATCATCTACCACCATGTTTACCTTAAAATAGTGTTAATGTAATGAACATTCATAATAATTAATCTAAACTAAACATATTCTTTGTTCCATTTTGATTACTTTTAGATATAAAATATAAAATAATTTTTTTATCAGTATATATTTCAGAAAATTCTCAATTGAGTTTATTCCTACATATGTTTATTGAAAACAAATTACAACATCTAACTAGAAATCAGGATTTTTTTTAATTTCTCATATGAATAGTCAGTGTTCAAGTGGGAAAAAATATAACCATATCATTATACATGAGAATGGATCCCAATTATTTCTTTGATTCATCCTTAAATATTACAAACCATTATCCACTATATAGTATTGTGTGAATAGGTGCACTGTCTATACTTCCCTTAACATCAATAAAAAATTCATCACATTCATTCATCCTATAGAAAATGTTTCCCTTCTATGTTAACTTGGTTAGTGGATTTGATAGATCTGAAAAAATATTCGTAAATGAGCAAGTAATATCCATCCAAACCATGATAAAATTAGATATCATTCATTGTGTTTAGTTTAGGAAAATGTGTATTTACATCTTTCATTGGAGGTTCTACTAATATACCATCACATGAGTTTAGATGATGCAGTAATAAAACTTTCCAAATATAAAATTTACACATATTAAATAATTCATAATCCTTCTCCATCATCATGTTCCTCAAAACTATTATTATGTAATCACCTTTCTTTTCTTTACTCTTTGAATATATAGAAATTTTATCTACAAAGACTACTAAAAACAAATCAAGGTATAACAGAAATACTTTATCCCTTAATTCCATAAAGATTTTGGGGGATTTAGTAAGACCAAATGGAATCAAAATAAGTTAATTGGGTCAATACCTTCGTAATAATTCTCTCTTCTGTATATACACCTTCTAAAACATTAAATAATGTTATCTTGAATAAATATAAATCTTGTAAATGTATTGAGAATGATGTAATCGATCGTACAAGTCATCAATTCAGGTGAATTGATACTTGTTATTAATAATGATCTTGTTATATTATCTATAATCAATGTGGGGTATTATTTTAATATATTCATTCATAAAAAATATTGGTGCATCACAATGTGACTCAATTAGCTAAATGAAAGCCTTATCATGATTTACCAAGAATTTTTTCTTTAATTATAGAAACTCAATCCAAGAAATTATATATAGAGTCTTGTAAATGGTTATACCACCACGTATGAGTTCTGTTGAAAAATAATCAACATGAATCAATGATAGAGAAAGTAATTTATCCAGATGGACAATAATAAAAACCATCACAATATGAATATCTTAAATTTTAAGTTTATCCCTAACCAGCTATGATAAACTCCACATGTAGATTAGAATCATGACTCTTATGATGGATGTAATTTTGACCATAAGTTTATTTTTGTAATCGCAAATATAAATGATCAGATGTTAGTTGAAAATATCAAACTTAAAATACCATCATCACAAAACTAATTCTAGTTTTATATAAATAATGTAATCATTTTCCAAAATAACATCAAATTCCTGTAGAGGAATAATCATAATATTTGTAATAAAAAAATTCCAACAAACTTTATTTGGAGAAGAGTAATATACATGGGATAAAATCATCATATGATGAAATTTTTTTAATGATAAATCAACAGTTTTCTTTTGCTATGATGCCCTTGTAATTTTTTTTTGAAATAAAAAAATTGGAATTTCTAGAATCAAGTAAGATATTAACAATTCTAGTGCAGATGGAAAGTGCACCTCTCACCATTTAATTATCATGCCCATCATCGAAAATATTGATTTTATAATATTTCCATTTCTTTCTAGGATAAATAGGTTTCTTAAATTGATTATAATCCTTATCCTTTAGATTTTTTTATATGTTGGCATAATGACCATACTCCATGAATTTAAAACTCTAGAGTGTGTGTAGTGCATTCTATGATTCCTTCTCATAATTCCAATCATAGTATTAATTCATCCTATGAATTTGAAATTAGATTTCATTATGTCCATTCATTCCTATACATGAATGATTTAACCATTATCTTATGAAAAGTTTCCCCATTTTTACTTCCACATTTTGTGAATAAAGTAAATTTCAACTTCCTCAATCTAAGGTTTTTATAATTTCATTAGAATTCCATTTTTTCTATTTAAAATAGTGATATTTAGGTGTTCATTTAAATTCAATCTCCAACTTGATACCACATTGACTGATTTTGACATAGGTACTATTATACCTTTTTAAAAATCACATTCAAAGACCTAGTTTTAATCCACTAAGGAACTGATCATCCATACATTCAGTTTGGATGATAATACAAGAAGTGTACCTCTTAAGTCTTTGAATATTTTCAACATATATTCCAATGTATTTTTCTTCCTTATATTTAATCTCATGTAATTAAATCTCCATTATTTTATGAATAATAAGATTAAAATTATTATTCATAAATAATATCTTTAACTCATCACACTCTATAGATTCAATTTCTTCATATGGAATCCAATTTTTTATAACATTCCACCATTTATATGCATATCTTTCCAAATAAAAAATTGTATGAATAAAATTCTCATGCTCTGAAAACTATAGAGTTAAATATATATTTTGGGTGGTACTAGTTCATTGTTCAGTGATCAGTGGATCAATGAAACAACTATATGAGAGTTTATATGGCCTCCTGAATGATTCAACAATGTGTTGTTCCCTCATTTTATCATTTGGAATATCAGATTTATTCAAATCTTGAGAATTTTTTTTCATCACAGAAATAATATTTTAATTATTTCTCCTATAATATATTGTTTTATTAGTGGATAATCACTTCAAATTCCATCACATTTAACATTAACATGATTCCTCATAGTTCTCTCCATTGACTCAAAAAAATATCTTAGTGTAAGATACAATAATAATATTGGGAGACCAAATAACAAAAAATAATTTATAAGATATCTAAATAATGAAATTTTCTTCTATGAAAATATTGGATTAACCTAGTTTATTTGTGATCATTACCAAAGCCTTATGATTTTATCATATACATAGACTTATCCCTTGGGTTATCACTAATGTTATATCATATTAGTTTTTAAATGCTAACTAAAACTAGCTCTAATACCAAATATAGTGACCCGAACCTTTTATACATAGTTATTAAATAGATTTAAATTGATATTATTTACATTAAGTAATGATCCATGAAAATATATTATAGGTATTATGTCGTTAGAAACATGGAAACGTAAATAACAAATTCATAGTAGTAAATATCTTCTCCCACATATATCTTCATAAATATAAACATTCTTATAAATATTATTCATAATGAAAGTATTCATATATTGGTAAAGGAATTATAATAAAGGGTTATCTCTAATGATTAGTTAGAGTAAACAAGGAAGACACAAATTATTATATAATAATAACATGAGAGAAAGGTTATGAGAACATGGTCATAACATTTTAAAACCATATCCTACATATCTTATAAAGTAATTAGGAGTCATGGAATCAAGTGTGGAATTTTATAATACACGAATCCTAAAGGAGTCAAATAACATGATAAATGAGATAATATTATTGGAATAAAAAATTAAATACACTTACACAAATAAAATAATTCCATCAATTGTCTAGGACCATTTCAATGTCTATCATAGTGGAATTGTATGACTCCCTAAACTATATAAATATTAAACTTTCACTCCTAGGACGGGCATAGTGAATAAAGTAACTTAATGAAATGATATATCTAGCCATTATCTCTCAATTTATCTCATGATATTTCAATAATTACATAAACAAATAGAGGGAGATATAGGCCCAACCCATCATATAATGAATATCATTCATATGTGTTTCATAAGATCCTAAACCATTCATAAAATATAAACCCAAGAAAATAACTGAGTTGCAGAGATATTTCATTATTCCATAAACCATGTAAAAGGAATTTGATTCATAAATATCACACCATCATAAACATGAACCATTTATAGGATTAATAATAATTTTATCCTTATATCATATTCCCAATTCAGCATAAGAAACATTAAATCTTGTTTTCATTTACGAATAAAAAATATTATTAAAAAACCCATGAGTAAAATAACCATTCCATTTTGAAAACACTTCTTAAAAATATAAAATTTTAAAATATTATGGAACACATTTTCTTGAAAATATACCTTTTAACTTATAAAGAATATTTCCAACCATTGATTTGATATGATGGTGGGAAATCTTTTTCATGTTCCATTAGGTAAAAAAAATATTCTATTTTTTTTTTGAAAATTCATAAATTTCCTCATATAGAAAACAACTAGAATATTCCTTTCAGGTGGTTTTATAAAACAAATTGGTAAAAACTAAATTAAAAAATAAATTTAAAATTGTAAAAATCATCTTGAAACATTTTTAAGAAACATGGATGTGGATGAAAAACGTTTTTCTGATAAAGATATAAATAAAGTTAATTTAATATAAAATATTATTGGGAAATCATATATAATAATGAAATAAAAATATGCTAAAAAAGAAAGTGTATCTTGAGAGGTTGATCAATATATTTTATCATCAGAACTTAATCACAAAATTTCCTGATATATAATGATGTTTTAATATAAAACCCATTTCCTTAAATTTGACATCCATCGTTTTTTTTAAAACCACATTTATAATAAAAATAAGATTATTAAAAATCATATTTCATAACCATAATCATATATATCAAAACATATTTTATTAAAATTATCCTTTTATCTCCATGTATTGACATTTCTTTTAAAAAACCACTATTCAGGTTGATAATTGCTTCGTTTTCATATAAGATTTGGTTTGAGAAATTTAATCCTTGTACATTAATTATTGTTCAAAATTTTAAATTATGCTATTAATGGTATAAATATCATATATTTTCCTTATATATATATATAGTCTTCCATAATAGTTATTAATTGAAAAATGAATTAAAACTTTCATGGAGATAGTATATTGTACAGAGGCAAGAACATTATTTTTAATTTTTAATGAATTTAATTAAAGATATTTAAATATTAATTTAACATTAAAAGATAATATTTATATCATATATATCCATTATATTCATTTTCATTACCAACCAATTAAAATATACATGAAAATGAATCATATTACATTGTGGGGTGGTGGTCCACATGTATGCACAAGCGACGTTATCATTTCCTAAATAATTATATGGTAGGATAGTACACATGATATTATATTTACCAAAGAATATAATATATATAAAAATAAAACCCATCAAAATACACATCCATAGAATATTGATATTAAAAATGATTTATATCACTACGGTTACACAGTAGGTCTGGCATATGAACGATCTATACGTGAAATTCTTATTTGATGGAAAAGATGGTGTAAGATGGTGTTTTAATAATATTAATCACATTTATGTATATTTGGATAATTAAAATATTATTTTATGAATAATATAACAAATTTAAATGATGTCAAAGAAGGATTTAAAAAAAATTTCAATACAAATGATTTCATATTCATTAAAATGATTCCTTTATATCTCCCCTAAAATGATATATAGTTAGCCTTTTGTGAAAATATTAACACAAATATATTGGAAGGAATTTATAGAAGTGAAATTGGAAGATTTTTTCTATATTCAAAGTAGCGATCCCTTTTATAATTGAATAGAGTAGAACTCAATAAATTTCATAAAAAAATAAATTCATATAAATTCATTTCATTTTCGAAAGGGATAAAAATTGATAATATTGGAAGATAACATGAGGATGATTCAAAATAGTCTTTTCCTATAATGTTATATAAGGTCTTGATCAAATTTTTACCCATATATTTTAGTTTTAACCCCTTGTTAACAATTTTGATTGTTATCATAATGTCTCAAAAAAATGTTTTCTGCACTTCAAGGGTTATTAATTTTACTATAAAATGATATAAAACCAGTAAATAGGTAATCGTTTATTTTTAAAACCATGACACATTTATGTGCCTAAATTTATAATTTTGTTAAATTTTATATCATTTACTAAAATATTATTTGCAATAAATATTATTAATAGCATTTTTATCCCTACTTATCTAGATTGACATTATATACAAATAGAAAAATGGGTAATTTGATTATAATGGAAAAAAACTTACTCAATAAGACATATGTATCTTTAAAATTACTGGGAAACATTAAATGATTTAAATTATATGACTATAAATATTTTTTAAATAAATTTTTATATTTTTTAAATGGTGAAACATTTCATCTACGGTGTATAATAAATGAAGGTCCTTACATAATAAATAAAAAATAAAAAATAATTTTTATTAGGAAAATAATTTAATTATGGTAAATATAGAAACTAATATTCATTAATGACTTTATTTTTTCTTATTTTGACACATAAGAAATGTTAAAAATAAAAAGAGTGATATTTTGTAAAATTCTTTGATTTTAATATTATATATGTCATCATCATGTAAAGGACTCCATTAAAATAATAAAAATATATAACAGGGTAATAATAAAAGAATTAAATTAATATAATTATAATCATAATGAAAATTAATGGTCTTGCCACTAAGTTTTAACCTAGATTTTCTCAATTTAATCTTTCCCGATGAGATAAATTTTAGTACAGTTACTTTTCATACTAACCAAGAAAATATGGCCTATTTTCCAAATTTAAACATCAATATTTTAAATGTTTAATTCATTTTATATAATTATATAAAAATAAACATCATAAATTAATTTTAATGTAAGTGATAAAAATGTGATGACAACAACTTTTTTTAAAAAATATTCTTAAGCAAAAAACATGATTTATAATTATCCTATGAATTATAATAAATATTATATTACTATTAAAACATGTTATTGAATATAAAATATATAATTTTGATTAAAATAATTCCCCAATAGTGATCAATTTAATTAGGAAAAAAATATATTGTGCACGCTATTTTTTGACAAAAAAACTCCTTTATTTTCAATTAATTTTCTTCATTTCTAATTTTTAATAACTAATGAACTATTTTTATTCATGTATAATAATAAATTTTTCAAAAATAATTTATTCATATTAGTTCTCTTAAATAAAATTTATAGGTTATAATTATATTTTAATTTTATATAATAATTACTCTAAACCCACTATTTCATGTAACACATGTTGTTGAAGAAATTTAATTTATTGGAAGGAAAATATTTCATAAGATATCAATATTTTATATGAAAGTTTTTGTAGTCTAATTTTATTTTAGAGGTAATTATACATATAAAAAATCACTCACATACCAATGGCCAGTCTAAACATATGATATATGTGTTATAGTACATGAATCTTACATCTTTCCTTAATTTTGATGGTTTTTTTGAATGAAACATACATATTACTATGTTTTCTTATAACAATCGATTCCAAGAAACATAAAATATTTCTCCATAATATGCCCTATAAAATAAGTGGTTTAGATCACCTTTATTTTTCTTAGAGGTAGAAGAGGTGGTGCTATTTCGATTTTGTCTTGTTCAAAAATCATGAGACAAGGTACTATTAATCATGAAACATATAGCTACAAATCATTCAAGGAATAAGTCTTATAATTATTATCTATATAAACCTAAAAATATTGATGTGTTCCATTGTTATTCATGGGAATTGTTCCTTGATTATGTCACCAACAAATTTTGTTATAAGATAATTTATCACCAAGATTCATCAAAACTTTTCTGGTTTTGGAGGTAGTCAGGCCGATAGCATAACAAATATCTCTTCCTCAAAGGTATCGATCCATGCATGACTTAATCAATTTTTCTTTTTTATTTATTATCACTATGAATAATATCATAATTCTAATCTTAATGAAATTGATTTATATTAATATTCATATTTAGAGGATTATATATCTTTTATAATGAATTTTAGCATCAAGTCTCTTTGAAGTAAGTAACTTCCTTTTATTGAGGTGATATAGTGGGAAAATAATTTACACAATGATCTCTAGGAATGAGTGATTGTTATATGTTCTTATTTTCCAATCATATTCTTAAATTAATCTCAACAACCCTAAATAGATAATCATAACGATGAGTTATTTTATAAAGATTATGTTTTAATATAAAGGATTTTTATTGAGTTATGGATCAAATATTTTCAGTAAAATAAGCTTGTTTTATTTAAATAGAAATGACTAAATAGGTATTATAGGATACAGGAGTGTTTATACTTGATTCAGTGCTCAAATATCCATTTTTTAATGAATCAGGATGAGCCACAATGTTTTCACATGGCTTGTACTAATTATGAAGCTCAACCATGAATCCAAAAAGTGATAGTTTATGATTTATTTAGCAATGTAAAAGTATCCTCATTGTCATGTGGAACCTATAATAAATTTAAGAGGCAAGACAAATGGTTTGTTCATTGTTTTTTAACCATTCTCATATATTATTCTAGGTCTCGGTCTTGACATCATGGAAAATTCACCATTTGACCAATATTTGACTAACTGTGGAATTGAACCATACAAGTGGTGTGCATCTGTATAGTAAGTGTGCACATTTATTTTATGGTTTAGAAACTTGTGTGACCAAACTATGCATCACATTGAAAAGAGTGAAATTATTTTCCCCTATTTTCTTTTAACCCATAAACCACAACATCCTTCCTAATTCATTCAGAGAAACAGATCATGTGAATGAACCCATATTCTCCTCCTAGTCATTGAGGAGTCTTCAAGGTCAATGCAATGTTTTGGTTTTTGTCAGTTGATTAAGACCACCCTGGGTTATTTTTAAACACTCTTTCTTCCATTATCTATTTACCTTTCTATATCGTACTCTATATCCATGCAGCCTTATATACCTTATTTTTATGAAATTTTCATTTTATCATTATTTTACTCATTTTATCCTTAACCAAAGGAAAATACTAGGAAAGGATTCTACTGTATAATAAGTTAGGTGGTTTTGTACTTTTCTTTTAATATCTTGATATTTATATCATCTAACTTTTGGTAACACAGATGACTATCCACACAATACCTCATAAAATTTATATTTCTTATCTTTGCTTAATATTAATTTACCTAAATGTGTTATGTGGCCTTTTTATAAGGTTGAGATATAATGACCTCAACCAGAATAACCGACTAGTGGTTCGATAAAATAAATTCTATCTGACTACCATTATTTACCAATAATTATTCCACCTTTAGGGTGTGTTTGTTTTTATCATACTAACTAGAAAAATAAATAGAATTATTTGAAATGTAATTAGAACATTAATACAACATAACATGGCCCCTTGATTAATTATCAACTTATGTTTAGACTATATCATTTGAATGAAATTAAAAATTTAATTATATACAGCTTTATGTGGTTCTTTTATATTAATCTATATTTTTTTGGAATCGCTCATAGTAAATAATGAAATTATATTGGGCTACGAGAGATAATTTGATTCTAATACTGAATTTATTATATGGTATCATAATAAAAAATGGAATTATATTGTATCTTGAGTGATAAATGGATTTTTATATGGAATTATATGGATGGTATCATTATAAAAATAGAGAAATATTACTTCATGGGTGATATGTACATTCTTTTATAGAATTCCTTCAACATTATGATAGGTTAAATAGAAATAAATAATGACTTAATATTATGTGGATCCATTAAATTAAATTATTATTCATGTATTTTGATTGTATTCCTCATGTACCAATCCTATATTCTAAAAAATTGAAATTATATGAGAAATTCCGGTGTAGTTTGAAGAAGTTACTATTAATAAGGTGTCCCATGCAGAGCCGAAGTTCATATTGGTTTATATTCACCTTGTTTGTTTTAATTTATTATACCATCATAAATTTCATTTTATACCAAAAAAATGGATTGTATTTGAGAATGTTGGTGGTTTACTACTCGTTTCTACTCACACTATGTTTGGGATGTGAATTGGTACACCAACAAACCTAATGGTTACTTGTAGGGACAATGGGAATCACCCAGCTATAGACACTTGAATTTTTATTTTAAGATATAGTATTGGATAAGAGTCACATGATAGTTCTCCTAATGATATTGGACTTTAGATTTTGGTCTTATTGTATGTTATTTATAGTAAATATTATATTGTGTGAATTCCCCCCATTTTGTATACCACTATTAAATTATCTTATATATTTGAAACTAGATATTATTTATGTCTCATTATTATCATCTTGATTATGTACTTCCATTGATTTATCTTTTATCAACCATCTTGATTTACTTTGATAATTGTGGTATAGTCAACACCCCCCATAACACAATGAACCCTCACTGTTAGTCGATGACCTCTAGCATCTGGTGGTGCGCTAAAGAAAATTTGGCTAACTGGTTTTTTTGCTTATGAGTGAATCATGTTGAGGTCGTTAAACTCATGAACTCCACATGGTCCAAAAATTTTCCCATTTGCATTTAATATTTTATTATATGTAAATTTCAAAACATATGAATTATAAAATATATCTGTATCATTTTAGGTTAACAACGATGTTGTGTGCAATTTTCTTCAAATACCATGATAGGATCATTGAAATGATGACATGAAGTTTTGGATGTATATAATTACTTTAACAATATGAAAATGGTTTCTCTATGTGTTTCATGATTTTATAATCAGTGAGGAATATACATCCTATAATTTTTTTAATATAGTGGGATGGTTAGAAAAAACTAATATAATAAGTAATTAATAGATCCCATCCTTCATTAAAGTGAAAACATCCCAAAACATTGGATGAATTTTCTATGTTACGTTTAACCTTATACTCTCATAGAAAAATTAATACAATAAGTAAAAAAAGTAAAATTATATTTAAAATCATTCTACTAACATTGATCTAATAACTCAGAGAGTTAAAACTCCCTCCAAGATCAAAAGTTGTGGTTAATTGATGTTGGGAATTTATTTTCAAATTTTTTGTAAAACTCTATAGAAAATGAGGTTATCAACATAATATTTTATACTGATATATTCATGAAACACTTACATCCACATATTTTTTTGTGATTTTTGAGTCTTTAATTCTTCTAAAAACATGAAAATCCCAAACTATTTCATAGGTATAAAACATCAAGGTAATTCCACATATTCATGAACACAAATTTCTAGTGTGTCACTACTACCACACCCATATATGGAGAAACAAATGAATTACCTGATGTGAAGAGACTTATATTCTATTTTCCAAAGACTCCTTTTAAATTTACCAACTTAAACACATTTGAAAAACTTATACTCCAAAAAATATAATTTATTAACTCACACAAAACATACACTAATGCACTCTTTATTTATGCATGTGTGGGTTGTAAGATTATAAATTCCAAATATACTATTGATATATAATTTTCAACAATTTTGAGATGGGAAGAAATTTTATGAAATATGATTTCATTTAATTGTAATACATTTTATCCATTGAGATTAAAAAAAACTAAAACCCAAAAAAACTTGTTTATAACATAACAAAAAAATGGATTCTTAAGAACATGAATCTTTTATAAGATAAAAATTTTAGAAATATTATCATGTACCTATATAAATAATTATAAGATTTCAATCATTTTTACAGGGTGATGAAATTTCTAAGTATTAAGGGAAATTGGTAAAATTTAAACTTGGGAAAGCTATCTATCATAGAGAAAAGTAATAATAACTTCTTTTCTTTTGTGCATGTACCCTGACTCATGATAACCCTAAAACTATTGTAAATAATACATCATTCATCATGACCATATATGTACATGGTGTTAATATAGGGTTATAAAAACATCTTATAAATCCAAACTATAGTGGGTTTATTCTACAATTTATGTCTTCCTATTTAGCCAAACAATATAAAAACCCTTTCTGGATATTGATTATCATTCCTTTATGTACATATTTAAATGGTGATATAGAAAATTTTTGTTTTTACTTCCCATGTTGGTGATACATATGAATATCCCTAGTGTCCTGATCTCTACATTGTGTTTCTTTCATCCCATTTCTTAACAAAATTCACCATCCAGGATGTCTCAGAAACACTAAAATACCCATTAAATATTTTTTGTAGACCATAAACATCCATATAAAATATTTTTTTCATTAATTTCACAATAATACATTATAATAATGATTTCAACCTTTGGTTCCATAAATTTATTATATCATAATTTACCTTACCAGAACATCACTCCAACATAAAAGTTATAAAATCTTAGGGGACAATAAAATATATTTATAACTCTTTAACCTTATGTATGACACACGATTATAGAACAATATTTAATTATTATTTTGAGACTCAAACCGCCAATATAACCCATTTTCATTCTAGGATGGAAAAATAATCCATTATAATGATTAATTATTCCTCTAAGACCCTAATATAAAGTGTAAAAACTTTTATATTCTAAGATAACATGGAATTACAGAGTAAACTTTAGGGAATCGTGGGAGAAACTAATACCTTGTGTAAACCCTTCCTCCCCAATTGATAATAAAAACCTCTAGTGGGCCTTTAAGTCTTCATAAATGATGAAAAATTCTAGTGTTACCCACCACTATGTTATGGTGATCTAATTAACTATGAATCCATGTGTGTGATGAGTGTTCACATCATACAATTCATGAATTCCCATATAAGATCAAAAGGGTTAATATCTTTTTAGGCCTTCACATATTGATTTAAACCACAATGTAAACCTATCCATGCCTTACTATATGTAGAAAAATTCATGATTTCATTCCTATAATAAATTAAACTATAAAATAAATATATACACACCCCCTCATTTGAAATGTTGGATATTCCTTGTGCCCCAAACATAGGATTTTTTAATGGAATATAGTGTCCCATAAAATTCATTATAGTAAATAAAACCCATTAAAAAATTAAAAAATTCATATAAACAACTCTTGTATTTTTATCAATAAAGATATATAAAAAAAGAATTAAATAAATGATAGAGTAACGAACTAGTTAATAAGCTCATTCGTAGGATTATTCCAACTTTTACACTCTTATATATGACTTCAACATCGAAATAAGCATTGTATCTCCATATCCATAGGTATGGTCGATAAATCAGTTGTGTAGGTATCAATGTGAATAAAAAATGGTAAAAATTAAATTTAATCATTTCACTATGAAATATATTTACTGAATACCCATATTTAAGTCTTAATACAATAACATATGGTAGATTGTAGTTATTATGGAATAAAAAAGTTCATTTTATTGATATATGTCATACTATTTCACCATCTAATATTCATGGGGGAGGTTTGATGGTCTTTGGTTATTCCATTATCCATAATCTCCAGACCTCAATTTGATACAAATATATTTCCACTAAAAATAGATACATAATCTTTGGGCCAGTGATATATATTCCCTCTAATATAGAATCTCTTCTATGAGATAGTCAATACACAACTACAAGAGTACATGTTTAATGGAATGACCTTGGTAAGACTAGTGGTGTGGGAGATCATTGAATGGATGAGGTCTTGTAGGGAAGTTCAATCCTAGATGACTAACTAGTGTAAGTGGACTCCATCATTACATCCAAAAAATTTGTTGGAATCTATTTTTGACATAATAACATGATCCTTATATATTAGTATGTGGTTATTCCATACATGAAAAACATCAAACTACCCACATTGGAATCTATAAATAGGGATCCCATTCATTGTGGACATGGCCAACATCATGTAGCTTCTATTTTGGAGGAAATTTTTATTGACATATTTTATTTGGTAATCCGAAACTATTCCTAAATAATATGTTCTCATCATGGGAAATAATAACTCACTATCCTTGGGGAGGACAATCATCCCAATAAAATAAACCCCCCTATTTTCGGTTTATATAACACCAAAATCATATAGTGACTAATTTCTATTTAAATATGTGATATCATATACTAAAAAATCATACTGAAATAAAAGTTGATTTATTTAGTGAAAGTGACATGTTATAATAAAAAATTAAATATATATCATAATAGATAAATAAATCATAACTATAAAATAAAAAAACTAAAAAAATTAAAATATAATAAGACTAGAATAATCATCACCCCATTCTACCATTGTGATAATACCATTTATAACAACTATAAAAATAATTAAAATCATTATAAATGTCATAAACATTTTATAATCGATATAATATGATGATATTAATAAATGTATTCTGGTATATAATTTTATATATTATCCTCTAATATGTCTGTTATATATAGGGTCATTGGGAATATATGGACATTAGGTTTGTCTGGTCATTTAGATTATATGGTCATTGACACCATCATTAATCATAAATTTATTTACTGATAACAATTATAATTTTATTAAATAATTTTTTCAATTAGATTTATTACCTTAAGATATAATCATTTATTTTTTTTATAAAAAAATTATGTAGATGTGTTAAATATTAATAAAATAATGATAAATAATATCATCAAGTAATAGAATCATTTTATATAAGGCTTATTTGACTAATATTGGAAAATATGTGGAATCACTATGGATTCCCTTAACCAATCCCCAGATGAACATCATCAAAAATGGATTGGGTGACTTCATCTACAAGACAAATAAAATATTGGAGAAATCATTATGAGATTCATGTTAGTTGAATCACCACCTGTGACTGCCATCCATTTCTTTCATACACAGAAAATTTAATTATAGGTCTAATAGATTTTTTTTAAAAAAAAATAGGATGACTGAAACATGTGTTTATTTACATAATAAATGATATATAGATATATATTTTTTTATTTTTATGTGTATTTTTATGTATTTGGAATTATTATAAAACATTACTAAAAAATAATTTATTTTCATAGTAAATATTTTTTTTTATTTATGTATTTATATAATTAAAATAAATTTTAATAAATAAATAAATTTTTTTATTGAATAAGGAGTCATATTATTTAATTTTAGAAAAAAATTCAATTTTTTTTATACAGGTAATGTATTTAAATATTAATAACTAAAATTAATAACTATTAAAGAATAATATTATTAAAATATATATATAAATTATACAATTTATTAAAAGAATTCTTCTATCATTTATTAAAATCAATGGAATAAAAAATATTAATTTTTATACTGAAAAATACTTTCCTCAAAAATATATTTTTTATGTGTCTTGTGTACTACTATAAAAATTATTTTTAATCACATTTTAAAAATTAATCTAATAGGGTGAATATATTAATTTTAAATATCAATTGCAAATTATTTATTATTCTCAATTTTTCTTTTTGGGAAAATAATCATTTTACAAGGTAAAAATTGGGTTACCGAGTTAATAGAAAATTGATGTATAATGGTTAAACTAATTTTTATTGGGAAATAATATCACAGAAAATTATTTTTAAATGTATTGATAATGTGATTATTGATCTTCCCTTATCCAATATTGGTTGTTTCTTCACTTTGGGTCTATTTTGATGACAAAATGAATTTTTTATTCAAAAATGAAAGTCTATTTCTGAAAATGAAAATCAAGTTCAATTATAAATAGACCCCTACTATTCCAATCTAAAGTTATAACATTAAATCTATTTCTACAAGAATACCCACAGAAATTACCTCCCTACAAATAATATATCTCTTTTTGTAAACACAAGCCATAAGGAGTCTTAAATCCTTTAATTCCAAAATATTATATAATAAAATATTCATGTCTTTAATGTAATTTATATTCTCTCCCAAATAAATTTTAATTATTATTTTCATACACATAAATTCTATATGAATTATTAATTTTATAACATTATCTTTAAACCTTTATTCATCTAAAAATGTGATATTATAGTTATATAATAATATTTTCTTATGAATTAAATTATGATAAATTATTTTTTTAGGTTCATTCAACCAAATACATAAATGATAATATCATGATAATATCATTAATTACTTAAAAGAAAAAATTGTAGTCATATTTAGTTTTAATGATTAATTTATGATATTTGGAAATTAATAAATCATAAAATTTATAAATATATTTATTAATCAAATGAACTATTTTTCATTAATAAATATTCAAAAAAACCAAGTCGATTTTATTCTCCATTTATGAACCATCGCTCTATCTTACATGAAATGAAAATTTTATCATAATAAATATAACAAAAAACCGATGTAAAATCCATAACTATTAAAAATTTGATGAATACATGATAAAGGATCAGATATTGATGCTTCTAAAAAGAATATAACATGGAACAAATGGGACAATTAATACACGAATATTATTTTTAATAATTTTTTATTAATAAAAACATATAAATGAATTGTATAATGTAAGTTAAATAAAAATAATATTCTGATATAAATTATGAGGAGACAAAAAAATTATATAATTGGTTATAGAATGATGAACCAAGAATGAATCCAAGGTTATGATTTTATTAATACAATGTCAATTTCACTAGTTCGTACTCTTTTATCCTTTCCCATGATCTTTAAAGATAAATATATTTTTATAGTTCTAAATTTTATAATATTGTTTGACATTACATATTTTAAAATAACTTATCATTATAAGAATGTATACTTTGATTGATTTAGTTCTATATATAAATTTTGAATTTCTATAATTAATTTGCCTCTTCTCTATTATATCATTCTCCCCCATGCACATATTATTTATTATGAAAAAAATCAATTCTTATTTTATAATAACATTTTTTTATTATCAAAAATAAAAATCATATTTATATTTAAAAAAATTCAATGAAAATTTTACCACTGTTTGATTGATATAGTATCTCTAGAACTTGTTAAATATATTAAAATGATATTTTTTTCACATTAATATATATGTATATTCTATTATTTATTCTTTATTCTTTATCTTTTTTTAATTTCATGGTTAAATTATCTATAATCTTTTAAGTATTTTAAAAATTATTTATTACACTACTTTATTGGAAAATTATTTTGATTGAGACCTAAAATAAATTTTTTGTGATACTATAATGAATGACATAAGAAAATTATTTTTATTATTATACATTAATTTTCATATCTATTTATAAAAGTAAAATCACATATAAAATCTTATTTACTAAATCACTATCTAAATTATCTTATGATAAACATATTTTTGAGTTATTGACTCTATTATATAAAAATATCTATTTATTGATTTATTCTTACAATAAAAAATTAATAATATTAAGTATCCCATGCTCTTTCCATTGGATTTTCATGATAATTTTTTTAAATAATTTTTTTTGAAAAAAAAATTAACACTATATGATTATTTGGTTTGATATAGATTTTAAATTCATCAGGTAATTTTTTATGTCTCATGGTATAATGTTCTTATGTGAGGACCAGATAATGATTAGCTATGTTGAAAATTTTGTGCATGAACATGATTTTGGTTACATGTATTGAAAACAAATTTGTGTGGAAATAATTGTGTTTAGAAATGTTCAAATATTTATTAATTCCTAGGATTATGTTTCTATCACGTTCATATATTATACCCAATGGCCCATGATAATTATCCCACAGTTATAAATTCTTAGGTCATGGTATATTTAATGATTTGATGAATATACTTTTGAGGATATATATTCTTATATTATACCATATAGAAAAAATTTATGACTTCATATTCTTTTTAATGAAGTGTATTAAAAAAATTATCTTTTCTCACATTCTTATAGTCTAATACACTATTAATCATTGACATAGTTTCCCCTTATGTATAATTTGAAATATCCCCATATGTTTTCCTATTTAACAGTGAAACTATATTCGGTAATATTTCTGGGAAGAAGATAATTTTAGATTGGTAAGAGGGATTTGTTGAATAAATAATATGTAATAATACATTTACGTAACTAATATATAATTTCATAAAACCATTATGTTATGATATTGTGTGTTTATTTGTTCTTATAATAATTAAAATATTGGAAAAATCTAAAATACGTGCATGATTTTTTAGGTCATATCTCTTAGTATTAGATTTTGGTTTATATATTTATTTTATTTATTTATTTATTATCTATACAAGAACCAAAAATAAATAATCAAAGGTAGAGAGAAATTTGTTATAGGCCAAAAAAATGTATCATTGAGTAATAAATCAAAAGGTTGACTTTTAATATGGTTATTTACAATAATTACCTTAGGATATTATTATATATGACTCATATTAACCATTTTTTTATTTAATAGCACCATCCAGAAAGAATGTCCTTTTTAATGGATGTGGGGGGAAATTTCATGATTTTCAAAATGAATAAAAAATGGGATGGGATACAAAATGAATTAATTTTTTGAAATTCTATCTTATTTTAATAGAAATACCCTCAACCATGTTGATATTTTCAATTCACTAATATAGTTAAAACTTGTTATCGAGTCTTTATTGAATCAATGAATTCATTTAGGTGACCATTTGATCCAATATTTGTTGATAAATGTATTAACATGATAGAAAATGAATATTCTATTTTCTAATGATCTAATATTGAAAATATAAACATAGTTATTTTTCTATTTGAAGGTGAAGTATACAAATGGTGTACAATGATAAAACTGAGGTAAATGAAGAATATTGTTCTATGTAATGGGAGGTGTTTAAGAATACATTATTCACTAAATATTTTTTTTAGACACTTATATGTAAAATGTATCGATAATTACTTGAATTAATTATAAATGAATGAAAATATATTGGTTCATATTAATACAACTTCATAAGACTCAAAATTTATATCCATGGTATAAATATTGACGCTAAAATTGAAAATTTTATTATTTATAGTGGTTGAAAACCATGTCTTCTAAATCAAATATATATAATGTATTTTGGCAGTTATAAATAAATTTTTCTACCAGAAATATAGGGGAAATTTAAATTGGGGACTCTTATTATTCTCATAAATTTGAATTGAATAAAAGGGAAACATTTTTTCTTTGAAAGACAAATTATAAATAACTTAGAGGGAAAAATTCAACTTCCTCAAATCCAAATAAATAAGCTGATCCACACAATAAATTTATTATAAGGAACAATAAAAGTATTCATGTATAAAAGATTCATCCATAAATATCAAGATTGCATATGTGAGATGTATATGCTAGTTTGTACAATGTTTGGGAAGAAATAAAACACCTAAGCATTAATTAAAAAATGTATGGTTTTTGAAAATATAAAACTCATTTTCGAAAAGAAAAAATCACTATTAAGGATAATATACAACACAAACCTCTATTACTAAGAGATTAAGGAATATAATATGATGTTGATATGAATCATGTTAAAGGGGTAGTTAAAGGTACACTTATTATCCACGCATGATCCATTAATTCCTTATTTGATTATCATATTTCAATTCCTTTCATATTATGTATGATAATTAATAAATTTTTTTAACCACTTCATAAATTAGATTATAAATTATCAGTGAATGCACATAGTGGTGGGATGATTCATCCATTGTATATAACTATTAACCAATCAAGGTTAGTGGTAATATCTGTTTTATAGAACTAGTTATTATTACCTTATTCTAATTCAATGTGATATTAGGAATGGATTTCATCTCCTTATATAGAGATCATAATAATTTTTAGGATAGATATATCTCATTTCATATCATAATGTATCTTGTGATCAAATATAAATGAATTTATGATGATGAAATTACCATGATTATAAACTCATTAAAATGGGACATTATAGAAAATAATGAGGAATATTTATCTCAAATAGTTTGGATTAATGGAAGATTTAAGTCATACTAATTGTATGGTAATATATGAATGAGCTCATGAAGAACTATTGTCTCTTCCCATAGAAAATGGGGTTGGGTTTTCAATTTTCGTCATACATAGTTCTATTCCTTTAGTGTACATTAGTTACTTAAAGGACTAATCGAAATTAATGTTTTAAGAAAGAAGAAAAAAATATAATATCTATTGATGTTTTGTACATCCATTTTCTTCACCATGGGGGGAATCAGCTCTCTTTTTTAAGAATAGTGTTTGTTCAATGTATTATTTATTGATTATTGATAACATCATAATTTAAAAATAAATATAAAGTGTCATATTCCTTGTATTGATAATAATTTTTATTAAATTATAAAATTTTATTCTTCTTCAATGTGATTCATTAATTTTGGTATTATAAAATAGGATAGGGAGGGAATATATACACTTGAAAACTTTTCATACATGATATTTACAATATATATTTTGATTGATCCCATTCATAATTTCAAATTTAATGGTTGTATTTACATATTCTAATTATTATAGTCAAAAAAAATAATATGATCAGTTTTTTTCTATATCAAAAATATTATCCTATTTCCCAAGAAAAAACTACATGGATAGAATTTTATGATTTTCATAAAGTTTAAACAATGGGAGAAATTATATGTTACATTTCGAAGGTGAAAATTTTGGCTAAAAGTAACTTCATCAATTATGCAATCAAAAGTAAGGGTATATTTTTAGAAAATTTTATGAAAATTATGAGTAAATAATTTCCTTTACCAATATATAAAATAGATATCCATAGTTTTTCTTGATAATATAAACACTATAGATACTTTGTGAAATATTTCTCATGATTTTAAAATCCCTAATGAAATATGACATTTGATGGTGTTAGATTTTTCTAGATAGATGAATTTGAAGGAAACATCGAGGATTTTATGAAGAGGTTGGTTAATACTACTATACATGAACTACCTATAATTTGGTATGGGTTTTTGATATACATGATTCCTCAAAGAATTGATAGTGATGTGTCCTTCAAACATGTAAAATGGTGATATCATATTTTACACAGAAAAAAATTATGGTGCGAGGTGTTGGGGAATGTAAGGGTTCCTATAAGTTCATTATGGCTGGAATCGCTTTAAATATTCTTATTGTTTTGTATTATTTAGGGTGAAATCCTCAATTTAAGGTAACCATTTCATGAAGTTCATAAAAGTGCTATAGAATCTTTCCTTATTTGATGATTGTAAATTTTGTGTATAGTATGTTTCCTTGGGATGGTCTTTAGTGTATTATGGATGTTTTTCATTAACTTAGACATTATCATTTAAGATTTGTATTTAAAGTCCTTCAAAAATACCTATAAATACCTTTATTCTCCTCATATTTAAGGGGATAAAATTTTTTTACTTTTATCTTGTGATCTGAATTCATGAAACATTATCCTTCATGAGACCCTGTGAATATTGATTTCTACATGTGGCCATTTTTTCATGAAAACCCTTTCATGGGTTCTTGATACTATTGAACCATTATAGATATGACTTTTTAAAACGTTAAAAAATATAAAAATAAAGGAACACCCCCTAGATCTCATTATTCTTTTACAGGATACCAATCTTTTTCAAAACCAACCCCATTGGAACCAATCAATTACCCTAGAGAAAGGACTCGGTTTTTCTTATTACCTAAATATCATGATGACCATAACCATTGTTAATATAAAATAAATACAAAAATTTCTCAATCTAGCCAAGACATTACCTTGAGGTAGGGCCACCACTTTTTATGAATCCATCATCTTTGCAGAGTCCCGAATCATTTTGAATCTCTCATCCAAAATCAAAACCACTTAGTTTACCAAAACTGTTACCCACTTTTTAAACTATAACATCAGAAATATTTTTTTATCAAATGTAATATTCCCCTTAAATCTCAATTCATCATTATCCTGATCATTAGTATGACTATTAGCATCATCACTCATGTCTATCAACTTTTCTTCAATCCTAGTATGAATAGTTGTGTCTCTATTTTTTATTATGAAACAAATTTATTGTAACTCAACTTGTGGAAGAAAATTAATAGGATAAAAGGGATAAGTATTACATGAACCATAAAAACAATTGTAATGGTCAATAATGTTTACCATAAGATCAAAAAATGACAGAATCTCTGCAGTGGTTGAAACCTTAGCTCTTGGAAGAAGATCTATAGTCCGTTGAATTTGATTTTTTTAAACTATTGAAAACATTTACCACAAAAAGTATTGATCCAAAATAAAAACAAATAGGGAGTGGTAAGAACTAGAAATTACCTACTTACAACTGAGGATATTAATTCAATAGCTAAATCAAAGGCCCTACATTAAAAAAATATGGATACCCACTCATTACTATAGTGTAATAAGTAGGTATACTTACCTCCCAAAAAAGGTTTGGAACTTCCTCAACCTCCATTAAGAGTTTGACATGAATTCCCCCCTTCTCAAGTTTTATTGAATCATTCGCAGATAAAAATGATTAATGTAGAAATTATGAGGGTGATAAGGTGGTTGAATACAACATAACATGAACTGTTACCTTCTCATTAGTGGAATATCCATCCCCGTATATGTCCCAGAAAGAATCAATACATAGAGATTACTCTTCTGAATCTTCAACCCCACCCCTAGTCATGATTGTAAATGAATGACTCATTGAGTGGTCTAAATGAGAAGGAATATTCAACAATATCCTCACCCAAGAGGTTAGGGGATGTTCCATGATAAGAGAGTGTACAATGTCTTCCATATCCCATGGATAATACATCACCTCAACACATTGATATTATAAATTTTCCTATACATTTACTCGACCTATAATGTGGATCCCCTTATTGTAGATATCTAGGAACATTACATCGAGAGATATCAACTGCTAGATGATCCCATGTCCCTATAAGATTTGATGAATATAAAATATTCATAAAAATTATCATGCCACACCCACTTCATCGGATATGTAGAATACACACTTATAGCTATTATAAAGGCTCTACCCTCCTCGCAGAGCCAATTTACAAGGTGTCACATGTTTTCCACCACATCTCCCTCTAGAGTTGAAAACGTGTGGGGGAAAGAACTGATATATCTATAGTGTTTGTCCTTCCCACTGTTCTAGCTATTCCACCTTAGCATCCTGTAAAAGGAATATCATTCCCCCATCTCCATGGGCTTGGGGCCCCTTCCTCAGAATCCACATGATTGACCATGAACCATAGTGAATCAATTGGGTACATTCTCTCTGTGATCTCAACATACATAAAGAATATATAGTATGGATCATCAGCATGTGGTGTAATATTATTCTCACCAATATTTGACATAGGACCTAAGTAATTTTCTCAGCACATAATTAGTTATAGGCCTTTGGGGTGAGCCTTTGAAGACACCATAATTTTATAACAAATAGGTATGGTGAATACGATTCAAAAACCACATTAAAATAACCCCTCTCCCTAGTACACAACAATAGAAGCAAGGAGATATGACCAATAATTTTCTATTTCATCATGATTAGCATTAATCATCCTCATAAAGTGGGGGAACAAATACTACATGTGTCACTAATCTGACCCGATCTATATAAGAAACTCAATTGGATCCATATTAAGAGGATAACTCCTATAAATTATTACTATTAACATTTAGATTCCTATTTTTGGGAGGGTATATTTGGTTCAATTTCTCTTAACCCCCCATTAGTGTGGCAACCCAGCCCTACATATAATTTATGGGACCTCACACATGGATATGAGTATTCCACTCAATTCATTGATGAATCGCCTTCTATAGAATCACCAAAACCATCTTATATAGGTTGATATATAACTACATCACAAGCATCAACAGTATAATTATAGTTCTTGGTTGAACAATGATGACTTAATTGAGAACTAAGAGAATCCATCTTTAAATAAATGTCATGATGAATCCTACCAATTTAATCACAGGGACACTTGCTTCACACTATACCACCACAGATTATATTGTCTCACGTCCAATATGGAATATTTAGAGTTTTCCACCAAATGTTTTGATTATTTCATAAACAAGCTTGGGAATCCTTAGAAACTTCTTTGTGGGATCATTAAAATGTTTAATGAACCAATATTTAAAAATGATGTCATTAAACCAAGTTTTTTACCACTTACCCCTTTAAAATATAAACAAAAAATATATTTTTATAATTTTAATTTGTTCGGTTTTCTCCCAAACATTATTAGTGGGATGGAATTCATAATAAATCCCCGCTTTTATGGGGATCCTAGTGATTTTTTTGAGGTCCCATGTAATGAAGATGGCCTCTCCATGATAAAAGTGAAAGGTATTGGTCCCTGGTTATGACCTAGTCTGTATCTTAAGCATGATCCCTAAGTGGAGGTTGATGTGGAACTATGAATTCCATGATCCATGTTATAGTCCCACACTCTTCAAATTTTCCTCAAATTCATCATAGGACTAACAAACCAAGTAGGCCCAGGATAACTCATTGGTGAAGTTTCTTCATTGATGCATGTCTTGTTCCCTAATCAATCCTTGGAGACATTTCACCAATCCCATCATGAAGATAAACTCATATTTAGGAGGGTGTATTTGATATAAAATACATTGAATGATGTTCATCACAAGTTTCTACAACGTATGGGTTGTGATTTTTGTGTTTTCCTTGATGTAGTGATTTGTGTTTTTTTGTTCCATTAATAGTGTCTCATGGAGCTTCTAAACCAATATAAGGTAGAGTCGTGGTAGAAATATTGGGTGAAGACATCATAACTAATTCCAAACCCATATTTAGATACCCATTGTAATAAATATTATTACTTATGATCCTCTATGAGTAAATTGGAGAGTCTGTCTTGGTCTAACAGAATCTAAAATCTCTCCATAATCATGATGATTCAATCAATTTCCCATCATCTTGAAGAAGAATCCTCGTCACATTTGAATCCCATATCAAAAACATTAAAAAAATTACATCCCTAGTTCTGAATGTTTGTTCATGATGGTTACACATTCAAAAAAACATGCCTCATGAAGGATACATTACATACAGTTGTTCATGAAGATCACGTTTATGGATGTCACAATGTTTCAAGAGAACTTCATATTAGTGTCATATAATGATCATTAAGGTCATAAGTTTCAATAAAGTTTATTTGAATCCAATATTACATGATAAACTCGTGGTATATCCTATTACCCCTCCACAAATTTATATGGATGGTACATAGCCATGTTTCACAAATAGGATGCCCAATTTGTAGGTTTTCTATGATTTCACCTTGTAATATAATCCAATTATCTTATATTGGCTCCCATTTTCATGTGGGTGGATTAGTTTATTCATAAACAATTATAGGATATGTTGATTTAGTATTTATAACTTCAAGGTGAACTCAGGCTGAAAAAAGATCAAAATCTACCTATGGATCTAGATTTAGGAAGTTTAAATCCATCATGAAAGTAAATGGTTTTGGGAAGGTCAGTGAACTACCATAAAAGGTCTTCTTAATTTAATATTGTAACATCCACACATTGTATGTATCCTGGTAAAGATCATATATGAACTGAGGAATTTCTTATTCCACAAATATAGTGACATTATCCAACTATATATATCCATATTAAATATTCTTATAAATACCTCCCATTACCAAAACATTAAGGTATGGAAAATTTTAGATTTACTCTAGATGATTTGAATTCAAAAAAAACTAATCCTTTATGATCCAAAGTGAATTTGGATTTCTAAATGTGGGTGTATTTCACCAAGAGACTCACATGGGTTCTTGAGACCCATGATTGATATGGAATCTCATTGGTTTAATACATTTTCAATAATATAGAAAACCTCGATCATATTGGGGTTTCAATAGGTACCTATCCTTAATGATCTCCTCAACATGGTAACTAATACATTATGCTGATTTTTTTAGCATTTTCCATGAATCCCTCACCTTCATAAAAGGAATGGGTGTCAGCCTTGATTCAAGAAAATACGCACCTTTTCCTGTGTACAAGGATAGTGTTGTTTCCTCCATTATTGAATGGAAATGGTTACCTTGGGTGTAGGCCCCCACCAAGTTCAAGTTATATGAATTTAAACAAAATATCCCAACAACTTATTCCAATTATTTTAGTATTTATATAATCCTTCTCAAATCATGATGTCAAAATTTATCCCTACACAATGAATCAAACATATAATTTCCTATGTTTGACACACAAGGGATGAATAATTTCTTCCTTGGTAACCCCAATCAATAATCCCCACATAATCACTTGATGCCTCTCAATTCAAGACATAATATTCCTTACAACATGATGTTAGATCACATGGTATATTCCACTATCATAACCTTAAATTGTTCACAAGAACTATATGGGTTTTGATCCATGTGTTAGGAGCAATCCTTTTAGGACATTGATGGTATTTAGGTATTTCCTTTTTTTTCAAAAAATTTTAATAAGAAATGAAATCACTTTAATTTTTATTTTATGGAAATAAGACTGACAATTGTATCCATGTAATAGAACTCACATTTCTAGAAAAGGTTGATCATGTTGAACAAGAATTTTGGTTGACGTAAATAGTCATCGGACTCACCCTGAGTCCATTATAGATGGAATGATCTTGATATTATAGAATTGTAGTATTCATAACTATGAATTAAATATTATGATGATATTTTTACCATGGATTTCTCATAAATAATATGTGGTTTGTAAAACATGTGATGAAATCTTAATGAATTAAAGGGGGGTGAAAGAGATGATTCCAATTATATTCAACCTGATCATAATCATGACAATTATATTCAGGATAATCTTATTCATGCTAATTAATAATGAATGATATTATTGGTAGAATAATATGTTGTTGGAGGAATGTAATGTTACCATACATTCCACTGTATGTCAGAAGATGTTAAATATGATCTTCAATGTATTGAAATTCATAAATTATGTCTGGATAGAACAGTAATTTTTTCAAAAGAATAACTATAGTGAAGTTGAATTTCACCAACCTCATGATCATCATAATGGGTTTTTTTGAATGGGTATTTGTTTAATGTTTGAGAAGGGTGATCTTAATAATGAAATGAATGAAGTTGATGAATTCAGATTTGATGACACCAGTAAAATGTATTCAAAGAACCATCATATCCATCAAAGGAATAATTGTTTACATTAAAAATGATGGAAAAGATATTGAAATTGTTGAAGTTGATTCAAAACATAATGATAGAGACTGATCAACATTGTATTAAACCATTTATTAGGTTTTGTGTACATTTTAGTGAGGATGATCATAATCTAGATAGAAATTAGACTTAGGATTGTTTAGAGAATGATGAATATGGTTGGATTTGTTTTTAGAATGTGGTGTTTTATGTTTGATGGATGAAAATATTAGTGAAAATTTTGAGAAATCGATGGTACTGGTTTTTAGTCAGACAAAAATCCAAAAGATATAATTATTTATAGAATTAGGAATATCTATATCATATTAAAAAGACAATGGAAATCCATGATTTTTTTTTCAATTTATTTTATCATGTGGGTCAAGAACCATCATATTAGAGTTGATACTGATTCATTTTGATGATTGCAATGACAAAATCAGAATGAAAATATTGTATTTCATCTTTCAAAGAGCTATGTAATTGTATCAATCACTGAGATTAAATATTCAGAAAAGAGGTGTGTAAAGAAGATGAAAGCTATATATTTCATCAATATACATAACTAGTATGGTGCATCATAATGAGGAAATCAGACTGAGAAAACTGAAATCAGATTGGTGGTTGATAAGAAATTCTAAATAAGTGGTGAATCCATTGGAAGATTTGATAAGGATCGATTCGAATTGATAAGAATTGATTAAGTCAAGATGCACCTAATATTTAATGAAACACTCAAATTTGAGTAATTTTTTTTGTATGGAATAATTTTTATATTCCTACCACAACAAATTTTGGGTTACATATAAAATGTTAAACATACATTGTAATTTTCAATTGATGTATTATTCACGGTGGAGATGAGAAAAGGCTGAGAACTGATGAATTTTAGAGATAGAAGAGGAAGTTTTTATATTGATATTTTTTTAAGATGGTTCTACATATAGAAGTGAGAGGATAATAGATAAGATTGCATTGTTTTTATATTATCATCATATTTATTGGATCATCATATTCAGTTGGCTATAATATTCTTCTTATCATCATAATATGATGGATAATTGGAATGGTACTATAGTATTGGTTTTACAGACTAATGATGAAAGTGTTCAGAATTGGGTCCACCATATTCTAGTAGAGATATATTTTACATACTGACAAATAATATTGGTAATATTTTTT
This sequence comes from Viscum album, assembly GCA_963277665.1. NCBI lineage: Eukaryota > Viridiplantae > Streptophyta > Magnoliopsida > Santalales > Viscaceae > Viscum > Viscum album. The sequence goes on from OY728165.1 coordinate 739,740,891, forward strand.
GGGGATAATTGGACTTTGAAATCAGACATATTTTCTTATCAAATTCCAAAAAGTTCATACCACCATCTGGGTAATAACGTGAAGAATTTTGTCTGAAAGAGTACATTTGTGGAGGTCCATAAATCTGTATAGGTAACATTTCTTGTTACACAAACTCGGTATAACATCATTTGTCCTAGAGGTATAACATGATGTATGGGATTTTTTATATAGTACTACATGAGTAAAAGGGAATATCATACTTGTTTTATTCCACATAAATGAATTTTTTTTCTAGTGTATTGGGTGGTATTGGATTTTTTTTCAAACCATATATATAATTTAGGTATTCTTATTGAATAGTGAACCTTATAAATTATTATGTTCTTGTAAATGTGTGTTTGATTTGTTTTTAAAAAGGAATGAAATGTTTACCAGGATGAAAATGTTTTTTCATTTGAAAGGAAACATAAAAATAAAATATACCATTAATTCACCCTATCTCCCTCTTAGTGATACAATTATCATTATGGGACACATCCAACTAGTATTAGAGGCAAGTTCACTTCACTTATTTAATTTTTAATTCTTTAAGAGATGTTGATAGAGAGTTTGAATTGTGTGAAAAGTAAAGTAATTGAATTTTTTTAAGGAAATTATTATCATATTTAGAAAGATATAATGTTTATTTATCTTTTGTCTACTGGATATGATGTTCTTGATACTACAACATATGTTTTTCCACTTGTTGATGAAAATTTTCCTCTTATATCTGTCGATAAGAATAATCTTGAGAATGATGGAAGGTATGATAATACATTATTATCACCACTTTCTATAATATAATTCTTAAGAGTGAAATGTGATTCTATATCCAAAGGTATAAGGGATAAATTGAATTACATATTAGAATAAAATAATAAAGTGAAGACTAAAAAATTATAAATTTGGGGATTCAAGTATGATGATTTAAAAATGGGTATGTATGATTCCTTTTTGGACTTATATACCATGTTGAATGAAATTTTCAAAACTATCTGATTTCTTGGTGAAAATATAGAAGATTTTATAGTTTTGTAAAGGATATTATGAATCCTCCATGATAAGATTGATGAAAAATATTCTTTGTTAGAAGACATAGGTCCTCAAAAATTATCTCTTGATTATTTTTATATCACTCTCATTACATAGGAAATGATAAGGGAGAAATCTATAACAATAAAACACAAATTTTATATAGAAATTTATTTCAAGGATTCTATTAAATTCAAGTGGAAGAAAATTATTATTGAAGTTAATGATGTTTCAAAAAATGAGGAATGTAAAAATATTGATAATATTTTATCCTTGTTTACTAAAAATATGAAAATAGGTACATATAAATACAAATGAAAACTTCCCAGGATGTTTTTCTAATGTGAATTTATTGGGAACTATGGGGCTAATTTTCCTCAAAGAAATAATGAAGAAGAAAGAAAACATAAAATTTTAGGGAAGAAATAGGAATATAATGAAAATTTTAATTCTATAGGAAAATATTGATAATTCTTCAAATAAAAAAGAAGATGTTATTATCTAATAATGAGTAATAATAATTCAGCGATGCTCAATCAGAAATTTAAATTTAGTATGTTATTGAGAATAATATTTTTTCAATAGAAAATAATTGAGAGTTTCTAACAAGTTGTTCAAATGAAGAAGAAATTAAACATGAATTTCATTTGAATGAATAGTTAAAAAATGTATGTAAATGATCAAAAGTCTTGAAAATAGAAAAAATATGTTGGAATATGAATTTTCCTCAATAATAAATCAATAATGTTTTTATGGTGGAAAGGCTAAGATGGTAAAATAAATTAATGATATGATAAAATCACGTGACGAAGAAAAGAATCATAATGTGTATCTTGAATTGAAGCTAAAAGGAAAAGAAGAAGAGTTGGAACATTTTTTATCAATGATTTCTAAAGATGAAGAGAGATATATATGTTTAAAAAACTCTATCTCTGAAATTGTTGAATGCTCTCATCAGAAGAAACTTAAGATGGTTCAAAAAAAGTTACCTTCAAAAGATGTGAAGAAAGATAGAATTGTTTCTGAAAATAGGAAAGCTGGGAAAGTTATGTATGTAGACAATACCAAAAAATTGTGGGAATTTTGAAGTTTCAAAAATACCCATAGATTGAAAATGTTTCTTAAAATTTTACATCCAAAAATATTATTAATACTTTTGATTCCCATTACTCTATAAATGAAAATATGATTATGATGATAATAGAAATGCTTGTGCATCAGAGAAGAAAGAGAAAAAGATTTCAGAGAAACATAATAATAATTTCAGTCAGTATGGTAGTTATAAAAGGAAATACACATTATTTTTCCACTACTGGTATTGTGGTGATTTCATACCTATGGAAAATATGTATTGTTTCAACAAATAAATATAACAGTTATACTGCAGGTTATGAAAGGAAATGTTTTAGGGGGAGGAAATCTCCTCAATGAATGAAGTCCGAGAATATTATTTAGAATAAAATTTAGAAGGATGGAGTAAATATTGAAAATAGGTTACTAATCCTAGAAACTCTTTATGAAATATGTGAAAAACCTATACACCATTCAAAATTATTTCTTTCTTTGTTTCTGGTATAACAAAATTATCTTAACAGTTCTCAGGTGTCAGAACTGTTGAATGAAAAGGAGAAAGAAAATTCTCTTATTGTTGAAACTACATTTAATTATTTAAAAGGATAACAACCTTGCATTCATTATGGTGGGTGCTCATCTTATATAATAGAATATTTTAGATTTTTAAAAAATATAAAATATATCAAAAAATGAATCGTGACATTCGACAATTATGAATCATTAGGAATCAAATGTGTTGAATTGTCTATCATTAGAATATAATTATTGAAACCTAAGATCACATTATATGTTTTTGGGATGAAACATATCCTACATAGTGTTTCAAAATTTTGTGACTAAGGTAAAAAATAGTCTTTTATGAAATATGGATTTTTTTTAAATGTGCGTAGAATGGAAAGATAGTGATATGTGTCCAACATACAGAAGAAATTTTATTTCATGTTAGAGAAATCCAAAACTCTTGTTACCTGAGAATGGTGGAAAAAAACATTTATTACATAAAAGGATTGGAAACATGTGTCAAGAAAAAATGAGCAATTAATCTAAACAAAAAAGTGGCCAATACATTCCCAATTTTCCAAGAGAAAGATATTGGTGTTGTACTATTTTCCAGAAGGGATAGATTACAAATTTAGTGTATAAGGAAGTTGATATTTTTTCAAAAAAAAACTTGAACATATCCATTTTTATATCTATGGGATAATTTTAAATCAATAAATAAATTGAAATCGATATTTTACTCACATTACTTATGCTATTTAAATGAAACAAAAGTCAGATTCTCTAAACATGATTAAAAGTTTTTGGAGGGATGCTGAGAAACAATGTGAGTATTCACTAAAGAATTTGAGAACTAAAAATGGTTGTGAATATATACATGAATAGTTTTAACATTTTCTGGATAATAATGGAATTTTACATGAGTATAGTCTCCCATACACTGACAAAAAATTGGGGTTACTAAAAGAAAGAGTATACCTTTTGTGAAAATGGGCAGAACTATGTTACTTGAAAATGGTTTTCTCATTACTATTAGAGGAAGACCATTTGTACTATTGTGTACTTTAAAAACTAATGTTTCTAAATTCCAATCTATCATATGAATCCATATGAAATTTTTTATGGAAAAACTCCACTTTTGAAACATTTAAGAGTTTTCGAGAGTCAATTTATTATAAAGAAGAAATGTGGAAACATGGGATTGTTTGAACAAAGATTTTAAGATGAAACTTTTCTTGGTTATGCTATGGAAAGAATAGGGTATAGATGTTCAAAAGAAGAAATAGGAGTAATTTTTGAGTTTTTTTCATGTGAATGTTATTTAAAATACTGTGTAAGGAAAATAGACTCATGTAGTAATAGAAGATGAGCATGATAAGGAAAATAATTCTGATAATGATGTAAGTAATTGTAATCCTACTCAAGAATAATCTGACCTAGAAATTTCTAGTGATGATAGAGATGCTTTCAAATATCATCCTTGCCTTAAGAAACAAGTGGAATATTATAATATTATTTTTGATCAGTATCAAAAGGTTCAAAAAAATACCTGAAAATTCTAATTGACATACTTTCTTGTATTCAAAAGTAAAACAAATTTTGTGTGAATAATGTTTTTGAGTATCCATATCGATTCAAGCCATGAATAATGTTCTGGATTTGTTTAAAAATAATTATACATGGGAAAATTATCTTAAAATAGATATCAAAATTTTCATTGGTACATTGTAGGTTTTCTGGAATAAGCCGAATAAAGAAGGTGGAGTGAAAATAAAGAAAACAAGATTATTGTGCAGTATTTACTCACTAATTGAAGGTGTATATTTTTTTGAAACTTTTGATCTGGTTGAAATGTTAGAATCAAATAGAATTTTCCTTCATATTGTTTCATATTGAAGTCACAAAATATTTCTAATGGATGTTAAATATACATTATTGAATGGTGATCTTGATGAGGATGTTTATGTATAACCACTATATGGGTTTGTTTTTGGGAAAGATAAAAGTTATGTATGGATATTGATAAAGGCCTTTTAAGTGACAAAACAAGTTCCAAGGTCATGGTATTCCAATTTTTTAACTTTCTTAAGGAAGATCAGCTTCGTCAAAGGAAAGAATGATAGAAATATTTACATCAAATAATCTCAAGTTTATTCTCTCATCATAATTGTTTTTGTTTATATCATTATCATTTCTGGGAATTATGAAAGATATTGAGATTGATTTTCATAAAAAATAAAAAATATGTTGGGCATGTCCATGCTGAGGGGATATGAAATACGTTTGTGGGATACATATTTTATAAAAGAGGAAACTCATCATTCTCCCTAAAGAAAAGTACCCTAATTAAATTTATAATAAGTTAGACATGGAAAACTCAAAACTTATTTCCATAGAGAATTCAGTGGGAAAATTTGTTTAAAGATAAAAAAGTGAAAGATGTTGCTCAGAATGTATTTTGGAATCTAATTGGAAGTTTTTTGTTTTTGACAGCCTTAAGGCCTGAAAATTTTTATGTTATTACCTTTTCCGCAAGATTTCAGAGTTCTTCAAAAGAATCACATTTACTTGATAGAAAAATAATTCTCTAATACATTAAATGGAAATAATATTTGAATAAGGTATGGTAGCTCAGAATTAATTTATTTTGTGGGTTTTATTGTGTTGATTGGAAAGGAAATGTTCATGATGTAAGATCCAAATATTTTTTAACATTTTTTCTAGGAAAGTGTTTTGTTATTTATAATATAAAGAAAAGGAATTCAGTAACACTTAGTATAGAAAAATATGAGTACGTTGATACTACTCAAGGTTCTACCCAACATATGTGAATGAAAATTAAATTACAATACATTCATGCTGAAGTTATATTCCCCTTCCTCTGGGGGTGTGATAATAAATTTGTAGTCAATAATACTAGGAATCCAGTTCAACATTATTTTTCAATACATATTGATATCAAATATAATTTCATAAAATAGCATGTGAAGAATGATGAATTGAAGGTAGACTATATTCCTACATTAGAACTAGTTCTTAAACATTAATAAAACCTTTACCAAATGAATCATTTTCTAAATTGAGGATGACCCAGGGTGTCCAACCTCTTTCCTATCAAGGTTGAGGTATGTATTTTTCCCCTCTCAAATATTATCTTTAGATAGTGTTTTGAAGGGGGTAATTTTTTTCATAAATCCAACCTTTTGAATTTATTTACAAATCCAGAGTTATGGGTAAGATGTGAATCAAGCATTGTATGTGTGTGAACTATTATTAATATTTATTTGAGTGGTTGTATAAAAGGAAATAATTTTGGTATTCATGTAAAGAAGTTATATGAATATGAGAAATAAATCTTGGGATTTTTTCATAATCACTACTTTTCAATATCATGGTTTTGATGTCAATGATTGTTGCTTCCTATAGTTCATTAGCACCCGTAGGCTTATAATTACTGATAAGTAATCCATTTCTTTAGGGTACAATTTTCAGTTATTTATAAAACATGTTTCATAAAAAATCTAATGGTGGAGATTGTTTGGACCATGACAATGAGGAAGGTAATCATATTCATGTATTTTATTTTGTGTTCAAATAATTTTATAAAGAAATAGAATCACTTCAAATTGTATACAGTGAAAATAGGATTTACCATCATATTCATGGAATCAAACCAAAAATGCATGAAAAAGATGATCATATTATAAAATAATCTTGGTGGAATTTAAGGGTCAACAGACTCACCATGAGTTAGGTATGGATGGATTTATCGTAATGGTATAGAATTAGAGTCTACATGACTACAATTTCAATATTTTGATGCTTTTCTAACCTTGCAGTTCTCATATATCAAAAGTATTATGTAAAACTTGTGATACAAGATTGATGAAGTAAAGGGTGATTGACATTGATGCTAACAATCACATTCATCTTGATCATAATCATGCCAATTATATTCAAGACAATCATATTCAGGTTGAGTAGGAAATAAAGTTGTTACTAAGAGAATACTAAGTTGACGGATAAATAGAAAGTTACCATACTTTATATAGTAAGTTAAAAGTGTTAAATATCATATTCAATGTATTAATGGATTTTAAGGATGTTATGATACTATATATAATTTTTGAATGAAGGATGTTGGTGAAGCTGAATTTTTTCAGCCTCAATATAATTGTAATGAGTTTTATGGATGAATATAAGTTTAAAGGATAAGAAAGATAATTTTAATGAGGAAATGAAAGAAATTTCACAAGTTATAACTTCTAACATCGGTCCAATGTATTCATTTTTCCATCATATTCATCAAAGGAAAACAAATTCACCAAGACTGGTGACAAAGGAATTAAAACTATTAAAGTTGACTCAAAATATAATGATAGAGACTGATCAACAATGTAGTCAACCAATTATATGGTGTGAAAAACATTGAAATGTGGAAGATTATAATTATAACTCAAATCAGAATTTATATAGATAAGAGTATGAAAATTATGGATGGATGTGTTGTTAGATATATGAGTTTAAATTTTGAAAGTTAAACTGATTTGTGGAAAATATCATAAATTGAATCTACTAGTTTTTAGTAAGTCCAAATTTAAAAACATATTAATCTTTGGACAATGAAGTTTGATGGGTATCGTATTTATAAAAAGGAAAACCCTTATTTTGTCAAATTCTAGTGGCTTGTGGGTAAAGAACCATCGTATAAGATTTGATACCAATTCATTTTTTTGGTCATAATGAAAAAATCAGAATGAGAAGATTTTCATTCATCTGATGTAGAGAAATATAATCATAGTGAGAAATCAAATTGAAAAATCAAAATATAGGTGTGTGGGTAAGATGAAAATTGTCTATTTATTTAATATACATAACTACTATGGAGATTCGTAATGAAGAAATAAGATAGAGAAAATCATTATCGAACTGGTTTGTGAATATAATGTCTGAAGAATAGGTGAATCTATTAGAAGAATCTTGACAGATCACGAAGTGTGTACAAGAGTAGAAAAATTCATGATGCACCTGATATTAAAGAAAAATTTAAATTCATGTAATTTGGTAAATCAAAATATGGTTTTAGATTCCCTCCAAATCCACTATTAAGTCACCTATTAAAGGTGAAAAGTACATTGTACATATCTGATGGTTGAATTTTTCATGATGAAAAGAAGATAAATCATAGCTTTGGATTATTTTTTGAGAGTGAATGATATTTCTATATTGTCTTGTGTTGAAGATTTTTCATCTAACTGGATTGAAAGGCTTGGATTCATGATTGCAACATTTTTCAATGATCATAATAATCATTAGATCATCATATTCAACTGAATATCATATTCATTTTATACTAGTATTTACCTTGTCATTATATTTGGATACATAATTGGACCAGGACTGTCATATTGTTTTGTTGGTCTAAGGAATACAGTGTTCAAATCTTGATCAACCATATTCTAACAGAGATATATTTTCCCATATTGAGCAATTAGACTGGGTAATCAGACTGACTTTCATATAAAATTTCTATAAGTTCTAACCATCTTATGCATAATAAAGTGAATAATTCTATTTAAATGAATACATTTGTTTATTTTGATAAATAATAATATCTAATGTGTGTTTTTATACAAACATTGTATTACATCATTTGTGTTAGAAGGAGCACATGAACTATTTGATTTTTTACATAGTGAAATATGAGTTAAAGGTCACAACTTTATCATTTAATTCCACAAAAAAAAGAATTTTTTAGTGTATTGTGCTATATTTGATTATTTCCAAACCACTGCAAAGAGTTATCTATTCTTACTGAATAGTAAACCTTGTAAATTTTTTTTGTTCATGTGGATGTGTGTTTTATTAGTTTTTAGCTGGTAATGAAAACATTAACATGATGTTAAGGTTGTTTCATTTGCATAGAAACATAGAAATGAAATATATAAATGATTAACCCCCCACCCCCCTCTCAGTGATATATTTATACTACCAGGGAAATTTCACCCTGTAACCAAATAGGGTTTTTTGGATGCCACCTAGAGTCCCAATCCTGACAGTCAAGGGACCCATTTCTAAGGATCAATCTAGATACCCCACCATCACCATTAAATCTTCAATTCATTCCCTTAATAGGTTGACACTCTAATGTGTTAACAACCTTGCCCCCTTCCCCTGGGTGGGTGCACTCAACCACACTAACCTGACTCAACATGATGTCAATATTTAGACCAAAATATCCTCATGAGATTCTAAACATGTGAACATTTCCCCCAAAATACCCTAATCATGTTACCATATGTCTATAAAACTCTAAAAAGATGACCACGTCCCACCAAAATTCTAAACATAAGAAAAATACATCCAAACTAGCCTTTAATCCTATGACCATGTCCTCATAAGACTCTAAACCTAGGAACATATCCGGACAAGACAATAAACATGTGACCAAACCATCCCCACAACACATTAAACTTTTGACCATGTCTAAACAACATCTTAAACATATTACCCCGATAGATTAATCATATCACCTAACTCATTAATCATATATTAGATACTGGAAGAAAAAATTCCTAAAAAGACTTAAAACCCTTGTAAAAAAATACCCTATAAATGACATGGTAATCTTTATGTTATACTACTAATATTCTTAACACATGATATGGGCTCGACTCCAAAAGGGTATGTATTTATAAGTTTGAAAAAATCCCAACATCTACATTTTTATTGACATGTCCAATTTCACCATTATCCTTGACCAAATGTAGTTGTCATGTCATGATATAAGAAGTTCAATTAATCAATATAAACCTCATGATTTCACAGAGAATGATTGTCATGAAGAAGAATCAAATCTACAGGGGATACCTGCACTAAATAATGAATTCTAAGGATGAATTCATTTAATTATGAATCGAAATCCAATTATCCTATTCTAATCCATGGGCCAACAAAACCATTCATGGTTGTTAAAGTTGATAGCCTATAGAATGCATGAATGAAGTTTGACTGACGTCTCATATAAGGCCCCAGCCTTAAACCTTACTTAATATTGAGTTATTACAAGATTACACATTGAGGATCTTTTCAGGTGTAGAGTTTTAGAGAATTAGATCATGAAACTTTCATTACATTCCACATTTGAACAAAGTGGTTACATAAAAGACAGTATTCATTCTTCCCATCAACGGAAACATATTTAAAATATAACACGTATTCTTTCTTGACACATCCTTGACACTATCATCACATCATGTACCTTTCCCTTGACCTGTGAAAAACATTTCAAAAACTTGGGATGAGCATAAAAAGCTCAGTAAGAGTTATAAAAATATGGAAAGGAAACATGAGTTCATATATACATTAGAATGAAATCACACTTTACCCATAAAACATAGTCATATCAAATCATGAATAAATCATAGAAAACATAAGACATTAAGGTAACTTGAGGCATTCATAACATTATTACGTAGAGAGTAACCCTCTTAGTTACGTTTGGAATACCCATCACAGTATATTCCCTAAATCTCTTCGGAGAAACATTAACGTTTCACTCCTTCACGTTACCCAATGCATTGGAGAGCTATATCGGGCTCACCCGCCCTTATTTTATCACGGAACCACCCATTTTCATAACAATGCCCAAGAACCATAACATAAATGTATCACATAAAACATGAATAAAGGAAACATAACATTTCCACATTTCAATCACAATATAACATTTTAGTATATTGAAATAATGAATCCATTCAAAAAGAAACCATTTCCAAAACCATTTAAAACATTTAATAAAGAGATTTTTGAATCAAAGTGTCCCATACCACCTTGAAGCTTAAAATTTTAAACCATTAATATCCATATAAATAAATCCTTAAAACCATTTTGAAAACATGGATATTAATAAGAACAAATGATTAAAACATTTAAAATGATATTTTGGTTAAAGGGGGTTTTACCAAAATTAGAGACACTTGAATACAATAATTGAGAAATAACATTTAGTCAGAACTTTATAATATCATGAGAATAAATGGATTCATGATATAATACTCCAAAGTACAGTATATACACCATATAAGAGTGAATTGGTGCATAACAACAATGAACCCTCAATAGAAATGTCAAATGTGATGAAATCCCTTATAAAGAAGGTATCCTTAAATTAAGGATAAATCAATATCAAAATTATGTGTGACAAATATAAATACACCCAATATAATTGGATATTAAGTGTAAAACAATAAAAGGTCATTCACACATATTCAAAGGATGACATATTCAATGACTACATGTTGAACCCAAAGAAATCAAAATTGGGTTAAAAAGTTCCCTTGACAGCCTAACGGCATCACATCAAAATGAGTTGATGAGAGATAAAAAGTGTATCTCATCACTTGGACATAAAATTTACATCAATAAGGATATATGAGAACAAATCCCAACATAACAATATGTAAATTAAAAGACCCAACAAAAGAAGTCTTTTAAAAAAGAGGAGGGTGAAAGGTCCCCTTACCGACTTGGGTAACTTTCGAAAAGTACACCCCATTGAAGAAGTGTCATACAATGAATATGTAAATACCCATAAATGGAATTATATTAAAAAAGTAGTGTAATAATGGGTAGTACATAAACCACTCAAAGGAAATTGTTGCAAATGTAGCATAAATCTCACGGGAATAAAAGTGAGATGAAAAATCTCTTACGAAAACTCGGCAGCCTAACAACGCCACTTAAAACTTCCAAAAAGGTTTGATGAGAGGAAATAGGGTCTCTCATCATATGAACACAATATGTACAGTGGGAGTAATATAAAATAACATCCCAGTCATAAGAAATATGAGCTTAAAAGGAATGACATAAAAGAGTGTACTTAAAAAGAAAGAGAGGTGTAGGATCCCTTACCTCGGGTCCGACATGACTCGATCGTTCTTTAACGTCCTGAATAATAAACATGAGTTAATTTATACTTTATTAATAACCTAAAAAGTTCATTATTCCTTTTATATCAATTATTGAAATGTTATAAATATTATGTAATCATTTAAGTTAATAATATTTGTTTTGCCGATATTTGGTTCTTAAGTCGAAAGTGGACTTCTTACAATTACATGTTGTTCGTGTGGTTAAAGGTTCTTTATATCCAGAATGACATTACTGATTTGTATATCATATATATCATATATATACAGCATATACATGTATTTATAATATTACATAATCATTTAGAGGTAAGAAATGAAATGCACCGTTCATGGAGACGGTAAGCCGTACGTACGCATGAACGCTACTTTCATTTCTTTGTCATATTAATGGAATTAAAACAAAATGAGAGGTATGTATATTTTAATTACAGAATTATATTCATCATTTAGATGTATCATTCATCATATATATCCATTATATACATATACTTATAATAGTACATTACATTTGGGGATAAGAAATGAAATGCACCGTTCATGGAGAAGGTAAGCCGTACGTACACATGAACGCTACTTTCATTTCTATCTCATACTTTAATGGAAAGAAATAATAATGATATAGAGTTATATAATAATTCTAGTATAACATCATATATAATAACATTAAATCCATCCCTTATACATCCCACGTATGGCATTAACGAATCACATCACTTTGAGGGGGCGGTAGTCCGCACTTCCTAAAATGAAGATATCGCGTATACCCATAATGGAAGCCATAAAGGTAAGGCACAAATGAAAAATACAGAAGTATAAGTAAAACATAAACATATTATATATCATATATAAAAATAGTGACATCATAATGGCCACCTTTGAAGGTGTTAAATGAGTATTGAACAATCATCGTTTCGGGAGGCAGAATTTCGCCATCCACGGAAACCGTATGTTCTTTAACCATTTGATGTAGTTGTGTGAGAGTGTAGCTCGAATAAATCTTATAACAACATCCTAGTATATTGAAGATACTGTTTTTGTTACAAAATAAGTAAATAAAAAGAGTTTAGGGTGTTGGAGAAGCAAAATAAAACAAATGAACATGAGAGAATGAATTACCTTTAAAAGTGTAACTCCTTTTGATTTGAGCATAAAGGCTTCCTTTGAAAGGATTCTGCCCAAAGGTAATCCTCTACGATGAGGAGAGGGATGTGGAGAGAGTAAATGGGCAGGGTTTGGCTGAGCCAAAGGCTTGAGGAGTGTGTGAAATGAGGTAGAGGTGGGGGCCTTTTATAAGAGGAGAGGAGGGGTACTTTTGGAAAGGAAGAAATATTACTTTATTTAAAATGTGTTTCGGTTTTAAAAGGTCCCACATTGACATTATTCGTGGATAAGGTGTTAAGGGTTCTAAATCCACCCATCCAATAAGTTTTGGACATGTGTAGTTCATAGATTTTACATTATCTTTCCATTTTATTTAAATCGTCAAATAATGATGTCATCGCTGCATCATTATTATGTCATAAATAATTTAATTTATTTAATGTCTAAAAATTATAAAAAAATTAATATGATGTAGGAAATCTTTTTAGATTTCCAATGATTATTTATAATCAAAACGATGACTTGTATAACCCCACTTAAAAATTGTTTTAGTAAAACATATCATGTCTGTTTCATTTTTACATTAACATAAAATAAAAAGTTATTTATGTCATTTCCCAACCAAAGTGGATCCTTGGGGTCCCCAAGTGGACCCATGGCTTGTATTGGTCGGCCATTACACATACAATGAGGTTAGGACATGTGTCAAGTTCATTTCATTTTATTAAAGCATTATTTTTACCTTAAACTACACTAATTACCACTAATCGCGATTAAAAACTTAATACGTTACTATTCACCAAAAAATTATTTTTATCCCATTGAACCACATTTTAATTCTTAATGACAACCATGTATTTCGGATTTTTGAATTTCAAAACACATAAGTGGTAAAATTTCATTTAAACAAAAAATCAGCTTTTATAAGTACCACTTAGTGGTTTCAATATTCATCAAAAATTGAAGTTTTTCAGAAAAATCCCAAAAATTCACCCTAAGCTATATTTGATATTCCGAATTCAAAAATGAAGTCCGTTTTAAAAAATTCAAAACATATTAGTCACATTAATTAATTTAATAATTAATTCCCGCTGTCAGAGCAAATAGCGTGTTTTTATAAAACAATAAGTATCAAAAGATTGACACTAGTTTAAGTCTGATTTCAATGTGAAATTAATTCCAACGAACACTATTGGATTTAATGGTAAAAATATTTTCTAATTTCACTTTAAAACCAATTCAAAATATTATCTAATAATATAAATAAATTAGATTAAAAAGAGGTATTGAATTAAAACACAACATTCTACACTATTCGTTAAAAAATGAACTTTATCGGAAAAATACCAAAAAATTACACAAAGTAAAATTTGATGTCCCGATTCATAATAAGAGTTTTATTTGGTCCAAAAGAATGTATAAGAGTGATCAAAACTATATTTAATGACAGTTCTCCATTAAATGTCGATAAGTGAACCTTTAGTGAAAACTAGGGCATATACACCTAAAATTTAATTCTTTCCGTATTTTAAACCTTTAGCTTTTATTGGATAAATGTAAAAACATTAAAAAACATATATAATAATATTTTAGTTATTTCTATCCATTCCTGCCAATACAACAGCTACATGTTAACTACCATTTGAAATAATATTATTTTATTATTAGAGTGCAACGTAAGATTTCCAAGAAACTCGTTGTTGCGTGTTGGGTACGCCATCGAGCATAGCGTCCCCATTAAAGTCATATTAATATTTTATTCACAAATATGGATAAATATGAAAATGTCATATTATTTATTTACCTGGGGTGTTACATCCTTCCCCCCTTTTGGTAATTGTGTCCTCGCAATTTTAAAATTGAGCTTGGAAACATCCTTGAAAGTCCCACATCGGAACAAGAGTCGGTAAAACAATCACTTTAAAATAAAGGAAGATAAGTACAGAGGTCACCCGAGTTAACCCATAATAGGATTCCATGTAGGAAAACATGGACATGTAAGAGAAAACATAGGGTCATGTTCTGATGGAGAGTGATAGAAAACATGTTTAGGAAAAAGTTAACCACAAGAAAATCACAAACTTGTGATGGGTTAAACGGTATTCGATTCCCCAGTAGGAAAAGTTAATAGACAACATTTTTGTTTTAAGTTACTTTTTATTGAGGAATTTATTCATAAGGAAACATAATCACTTATCATGTTGACTCTCAACTTTTACTAGATTCCTTAATCAAACTCATATTTTTTTCCAAAAGACGAGTATTTAGGGAGACTTGTTCACATTAAGAGTACTATAATCAACTTCTAGAGAATCACCTAATCCACCAAATAGAACTATATACATCCCATGTCTTTAGGCTTTAACCAAAACCAAAACCAAAAAGGTTAGTACAAGGTCAGATAATCCAGAAAAGGATAACCCTTTATAAAAAGAAAATCTATTCTTAACCTCCAAAATTTGTCTAACAAAACCCAAAGTTCAACGAGGACCATTCTATAATCAATTTGTCCATAAAATTCTTCAAATTAAACCAATATAAGATTGAAACCCAAATATTTGAAGGATTTAGTCACATAGTCTTCCAAGTTAAATCGTAACATTTATCTCCAAACAACATAAATTGCCCCTAAAGTCTCATATTGAAAAGTAATTAACCTAATCACATATCCTCCAAGATAAGTTAATCATTTTCATAAATAACCCAAAATGAACTTACTCTTCATTTATAAAATCTTATAACTAGAAAGAATCAGTCAAACTAACCAGGGACTTCACGTAGTCCAGTGGTAGGCGATAAATAAAAGTCGCACTTTGGTTGTGGGTTTGATTCCCACAGCTTTGTCCGACACGACGGGTAGTCACACGGTTTACATGTTGTCATTTTTCCAAAACTATATAATTCTTAAAACATTCCCCAAAATGAGATAAATTCTTCAAGAATAATCATAACATATTTTAACCTCAAGTTTATCTCATGCCCTTCATTTTCCATCATATCATATAATAACCCATAATTACCTCAAAAGTAAGGATCATATAAACCCTAATGGATACCTTAATAATTATTACCTGAATTTCCACATCGAGTTGGCCATATCGTACATGATCCATTAGAGAACTCACCAAGGTTGAAGTGATTGATCAGGACTCCTTGATAGTTGGTTTAGAACAACTATGAGATTCCTCATTGAATCCCCCATCTCATCCAGTATCTTAATCAGAGAACCACCACAGTTTCCTTCAAACCCATTGCCACTTTGGTTCCTGCTAGATCCAGATATTTACTAAAACCAAAAAGTTCAGTGTGAGTATATCAACAAAACCATCATGTACTAATGAGGAAGGTAAACACTAATATATACTTACTCATTCACTTTATCTAAAATTAGGACTCTTTCTGAAATTCTAACCATTATGGTAATGTCACTTATGCTTAAAGAATACCCTAACCTCTAAAGTTATCTAAACCGACCTTTGATACCAACTATAAGGCCCCAGCCTTAAACCTTACTTAATCTTGAGTTATTACAAGATTACACATTGAGGATATTTTCAAGTTTAGAGTTTTAGAGAATTAGATCATGAAACTTGCATTACATTCCACATTTGAACAAAGTGGTTACATAAAAGACAGTATTCATTCTTCCCATCAACGGAAACATATTTAAAATATAACACAGATTCATTCTTGACACATCCTTGACACTATCATCACATCATGTACCTTTCCCTTGACCGGTGAAAAACATTTCAAAAACTTGGGATGAGCATAAAAAGCTCAGTAAGAGTTATAAAAATATGGAAAGGAAACATGAGTTCATATATACATTAGAACGAAATCACACTTTACCCATAAAACATAGGCATATCAAATCATGAATAAATCATAGAAAACATAAGACATTAAGGTAACTTGAGGCATTCATAACATTCTTACGTAGAGAGTAACCCTCTTAGTTACGTTTGGAATACCCATCACAGTATATTCCCTAAATCTCTTCGGAGAAACCTTAGAGTTTCACTCCTTCGCGTTACCAAATGCATTGGAGAGCTATATCGGGCTCACCCGCCCTTAGTTTATCACGGAACCACCCGTTTTCATAACAATGCCCAAGAACCGTAACATAAATTTATCACATAAAACATGCATAAAGGAAACATAACATTTCCACATTTCAATCACAATATAACATTTTAGTATATTGAAATAATGAATCCATTCAAAAAGAAACCATTTCCAAAACCATTTAAAACATTTAATAAAGAGATTTTTGAATCAAAGTGTCCCATACCACCTTGAAGCTTAAAATTTTAAAACATTAATATCCATATAAATAAATCCTTAAAACCATTTTGAAAACATGGATATTAATAAGAACAAATGATTAAAACATTTAAAATGATATTTTGGTTAAAGGGGGTTTTACCAAAATTAGAGACACTTGAATACAATAATTGAGAAATAACATTTAGTCAGAACTTTATAATATCATGAGAATAAATGGATTCATGATATAATACTCCAAAGTACAGTATATACACCATATAAGAGTGAATTGGTGCATAACAACAATGAACCCTCAATAGAAATGTCAAATGTGATTAAATCCCTTATAAAGAAGGTATCCTTAAATTAAGGATAAATCAATATCAAAATTATGTGTGACAAATATAAATACACCGAATATAAATGGATATTAAGTGTAAAATAATAAAAGGTCATTCACACATATTCAAAGGATGACATATTCAATGACTACATGTTGAACCCAAAGAAATCGAAATTGGGTTAAAAAGTTCCCTTGACAGCCTAACGGCATCACATCAAAATGAGTTGATGAGAGATAAAAAGTGTATCTCATCACTTGGACATAAAATTTACATCAATAAGGATATATGAGAACATATCCCAACATAACAATATGTAAATTAAAAGACCCAACAAAAGAAGTCTTTTAAAAAAGAGGAGGGTGAAAGGTCCCCTTACCGACTTGGGTAACTTTCGAAAAGTACACCCCATTGAAGAAGTGTCATACAATGAATATGTAAATACCCATAAATGGAATTATATTACAAAAGTAGTGTAATAATGGGTAGTACATAAACCACTCAAAGGAAATTGTGGAAAATGTAGCATAAATCTCACGGGAATAAAAGTGAGATGAAAAATCTCTTACGAAAACTCGGCAGCCTAACAACGCCACTTAAAACTTCCAAAAAGGATTGATGAGAGGAAATAAGGTCTCTCATAATATGAACATAATATTTACATTGGGAGTAATATATAATAACATCCCAGTCATAAGAAATATTAGCTTAAAAGGAATGACATAAAAGAGTGTACTTAAAAAGAAAGAGAGGTGTAGGATCCCTTACCTCGGGTCCGACATGACTCGATCGTTCTTTAACGTCCTGAATAATAAACTTGAGTTAATTTCTACTTGATTAAGAACCTAAAAAGTTCATTATTCATTTTATATCAATTATTGAAATGTTATAAATATTATGTAATCATTTAAGTTAATAATATTTGTTTTGCCGATATTTGGTTCTTAAGTCGAAAGTGGACTTCTTACAATTACATGTTGTTCGTGTGGTTAAAGGTTCTTTATATCCAGAATGAAATTACTGATTTGGATATCATATATATCATATATATACAGCATATACATGTATTTATAATATTACATAATCATTTAGAGGTAAGAAATGAAATGCACCGTTCATGGAGACGGTAAGCCGTACGTACGCATGAACGCTACTTTCATTTCTTTGTCATATAAATGGAATTAAAACTAGATGAAAGGTATGTATATTTTAATTACAGAATTATATTCATAATTTAGATGTATCATTCATCATATATATCCATTATGTACATGTACTTATAATAGTACATTACATTTGGGGATAAGAAATGAAATGCACCGTTCATGGAGAAGGTAAGCCGTACGTACGCATGAACGCTACTTTCATTTCTATCTCATACTTTAATGGAAAGAAATAATAAGGATATAGAGTTACATAATAATTCCAGTATAACATCATATATAATAACATTAAATCCATCCCTTATATGTCCCACGTATGGCATTAACGAATCACATCACTTTGAGGGGGCGGTAGTCCGCACTTCCTAAAATGAAGATATCGCGTATACCCATAATGGAAGCCATAAAGGTAAGGCACAAATGAAAAATACAGAAGTATAAGTAAAACATAAACATATTATATATCATATATAAAAATAGTGACATCATAATGGCCACCTTTGAAGGTGTTAAATGAGTATTGAACAATCATCGTTTCGGGAGGCAGAATTTCGCCATCCACGGAAACCGTATGTTCTTTAACCATTTGATGTAGTTGTGTGAGAGTTTAGCTCGAATAAATCTTATAACAACATCCTAGTATATTGAAGATACTGTTTTTGGTACAAAAGAAGTAAATAAAAAGAGTTTAGGGGGTTGTAGAAGCAAAATAAAACAAATGAACATGAGAGAATGAATTACCTTTAAAAGTGTACCTCCTTTTGATTTGAGCATAAAGGCTTCCTTTGAAAGGATTCTGCCCAAAGGTAATCCTCTAGGATGAGGAGAGGGATGTGGAGAGAGTAAATGGGTAGGTTTTGGCCGATCCAAAGGCTTGAGGAGTGTGTGAAATGAGGTAGAGGTGGGGGCCTTTTATAAGAGGAGAGGAGGGGTACTTTTGGAAAGTAAGAAATATTACTTTATTTGAAAATGTGTTTCGGTTTTAAAAGGTCCCACATTGACATTATTCGTGGATAAGGTGTTAAGGGTTCGAAATCCACCCATCCAATAAGTTTTGGACATGTGTAGTTCATAGATTTTACATTATCTTTCCATTTTATTTTAATCGTCAAATAATGATGTCATCACTGCATCATTATTATGTCATAAATAATTTAATTTATTTAATGTCTTAAAATTATAAAACAATTACTATGATGTAGGAAATCTTTTTATCTTTCCAATGACTATTTATAATCAAAACTATGACTTGTATATCCCCACTTAAAAATTGTTTTAGTAAAACATATCATGTTTGTTTCATATTTACTTTAACATTAAATAAAAAGTTATTTATGTCATTTCCCAACCAAAGTGGATCTCTGGGGTCCCCAAGTTGACCCATGGCTTTTATTGGTCGGCCATTACACATCCAATGAGGTTAGGACATGTGTCAAGTTCATTTCATTTTATTAAAACATTATTTTTACCTTAAACTACACTAATTACCACTAATCGCGATTAAAAACTTAATAAGTTACTATTCACCAAAAAATTATTTTTATCCAATTGAACAACATTTTACTTCTTAATGACAGCCATGTATGTCGTATTTTTTAATTTCAAAACACATAAGTGGTAAAATTTCATTTAAACAAAAAATCAGCTTTTATAAGTACCACTTAGTGGTTTCAATATTCATCAAAAATTGATGTTTTTCATAAAAATCCCAAAAATTCACCCTAAGCTATATTTGATATTCTGAATTCAAAAATGAAGTCCGTTTTAAAAAATTCAAAACATATTAGTCACATTAATTAATTTAATAATTAATTCCCGCTGTCAGAGCAAATAGCGTGTTTTTATAAAACAATAAGTATCAAAAGATTGACACTAGTTTAAGTCTGATTTCAATGTGAAATTAATTCCAACGACCACTATTGGATTTAATGGTAAAAATATTTTCTAATTTCACTTTAAAACCAACTCAAAATATTATCTAATAATATAAATAAATTATATTAAAAAGAGCTATTGAATTAAAACACAACATTCTACACTATTCATTAAAAAATGAACTTTATCGGAAAAATACCAAAAAATTACACAAAGTAAAATTTGATGTCCCGATTCTTAATAAGAGTTTTATTTGGTCCGAAAGAATGTATAAGAGTGATCAAAACTATATTTAATGACAGTTCTCCATTAAATGGCAATAAGTGAACCTTTAGTGAAAACTAGGGCATATACACCTAAAATTTAATTCTTTCCGTATTTTAAACCTTTAGCTTTTATTGGATAAACGTAAAAACATTAAAAAACATATATAATCATATTTTAGTTATTTCTATACATTCCCGCCAATACAACGGCTACATGTTAACTACCATTTGAAATAATATTATTTTATTATTAGAGTGCAACGTAAGATTTCCAAGAAACTCGTTGTTGCGTGTTGGGTACGCCATCGAGCATAGCGTCCCCATTAAAGTAATATTAATATTTTATTCACAAATATGGATAAATATGAAAATGTCATATTCTTTATTTACCTGGGGTGTTACATCCTTCCCCCCTTTTGGTAATTGCGTCCTCGCAATTTTAAAATTGAGCTTGGAAACATCCTTGAAAGTCCCACATCGGAACAAGAGTCGGTAAAACAATCACTTTAAAATAAAGGAAGATAAGTACATAGGTCACCTGAGTTAACCCATAATAGGATTCCATGTAGGAAAACATGGACATGGAGGAGAAAACATAGGGTCATGTTCTGATGGAGAGTGATAGAAAACATGTTTAGGATAAAGTTAACCACAAGAAAATCACAAACTTGTGATGGGTTAAACGGTATTCGATTCCCCAGTAGGAAAAGTTAATAGACAACATTTTTGTTTTAAGTTACTTTTTATTGAGGAATTTATTCATAAGGAAACATAATCACTTATCATGTTGACTCTCAACTTTTACTAGATTCCTTAATCAAACTCATATTTTTTTCCAAAAGACGAGTATTTAGGGAGACTTGTTCACATTAAGAGTACTATAATCAACTTCTAGAGAATCACCTAATCCACCAAATAGAACTATATACCTCCCATGTCTTTAGGCTTTAACCAAAACCAAAACCAAAAAGGTTAGTACAAGGTCAGATAATCCAGAAAAGGATAACCCTTTATAAAAAGAAAATCTATTCTTAACCTCCAAATTTTTTCCAACAAAACCCAAAGTTCAACGAGGACCATTCTATAATCAATTTGTCCATAAAATTCTTCAAATTAAACCAATATAAGATTGAAACCCAAATATTTGAAGGATTTAGTCACATAGTCTTCCAAGTTAAATCGTAACATTTATCTCCAAACAACATCAATTTCCCCTAAAGTCTCATATTGAAAAGTAATTAACCTAATCACATATCCTCCAAGATATGTTAATCATTTTCATAAATAACCCAAAATCAACTTACTCTTCATTCATAAAATCATATAACTAGAAAGAATCAGTCAAACTAACCAGGGACTTCACGTAGTCCAGTGGTAGGCGATAAATACCAGTCGCACTTTGGTTGTGGGTTCGATTCCCGCAGCTTTGTCCGACACGACGGGTAGTCACACGGTCTATGTGTTTTCCTTTTTCCAAAACTATATAATTCTTAAAACATTCCTCAAAATGAGATAAAATCTTCAAGAATAATCATAACATATTTTAACCTCAAGTTTATCTCATGCCCTTCATTTTCCATCATATCATATAATAACCCATAATTACCTCAAAAGTAAGGATCATATAAACCCTAATGGTTACCTTAATAATTATTACCTGAATTTCCACATCGAGTTGGCCATATCGTACATGATCCATTAGAGAACTCACCAAGGTTGAAGTGATTGATCAGGAATCCTTGATAGTTGGTTTAGAACAACTATGAGATTCCTCATTGAATCCCCCATCTCATCCAGTATCTTAATCAGAGAACCACCACAGTTTCCTCCAAACCCATTGTCACTTTGGTTCCTGCTAGATCCAGATATTTACTAAAACCAAAAAGTTCAGTGTGAGTATATCAACAAAACCATCATGTACTAATGAGGAAGGTAAACACTAAGATATACTTACTCATTCACTTTATCTAAAATTAGGACTCTTTCTGAAATTCTAACCATTATGGTAATGTCACTTATGCTTAAAGAATACCCTAACCTCTAAAGTTATCTAAACCGACCTTTGATACCAACTATAAGGCCCCAGCCTTAAACCTTACTTAATCTTGAGTTATTACAAGATTACACATTGAGGATCTTTTCAGGTTTAGAGTTTTAGAGAATTAGATCATGAAACTTGCATTACATTCCACATTTGAACAAATTGGTTACATAAAAGACAGTATTCATTCTTCCCATCAACGGAAACATATTTAAAATATAACACGGATTCTTTCTTGACACATCCTTGACACTATCATCACATCATGTACCTTTCCCTTGACCTGTGAAAAAAATTTCAAAAACATGGGATGAGCATAAAAAGCTCAGTAAGAGTTATAAAAATATGTAAAGGAAACATGAGTTCATATATACATTAGAATGAAATCACACTTTACCCATAAAACATAGGCATATCAAATCATGAATAAATCATAGAAAACATAAGACATTAAGGTAACTTGAGGCATTCATAACATTCTTACGTAGAGAGTAACCCTCTTAGTTACGTTTGGAATACCCATCATAGTATATTCCCTAAATCTCTTCGGAGAAACCTTAACGTTTCACTCCTTCGCGTTACCCAATGCATTGGAGAGCTATATCGGGCTCACCCGCCCTTAGTTTATCACGGAACCACCCGTTTTCATAACAATGCCCAAGAACCATAACATAATTGTATCACATAAAACATGCATAAAGGAAACATAACATTTCCACATTTCAATCACAATATAACATTTTAGTTTATTGAAATAATGAATCCATTCAAAAAGAAACCATTTCCAAAACCATTTAAAACATTTAATAAAGAGATTTTTGAATCAAAGTGTCCCATACCACCTTGAAGCTTAAAATTTTAAACCATTAATATCCATATAAATAAATCCTTAAAACCATTTTGAAAACATGGATATTAATAAGAACAAATGATTAAAACATTTAAAACGATATTTTGGTTAAAGGGGGTTTTACCAAAATTAGAGACACTTGAATACAATAATTGAGAAATAACATTTAGTCAGAACTTTATAATATCATGAGAATAAATGGATTCATGATATAACACTCCAAAGTACATTATATACACCATATAAGAGTGAATTGGTGCATAACAACAATGAACCCTCAATAGAAATGTCAAATGTGATGAAATCCCTTATAAAGAAGGTATCCTTAAATTAAGGATAAATCAATATCAAAATTATGTGTGAAAAATATAAATACACCCAATATAATTGGATATTAAGTGTAAAACAATAAAATTTCATTCACACATATTCAAAGGATGACATATTCAATGACTACATGTTGAACCCAAAGAAATCGAAATTGGGTTAAAAAGTTCCCTTGACAGCCTAACGACATCACATCAAAATGAGTTGATGGGAGATAAAAAGTGTATCTCATCACTTGGACATAAAATTTACACCAATAAGGATATATGAGAACATATCCCAACATAACAATATGTAAATTAAAAGACCCAACAAAAGAAGTCTTTTAAAAAAGAGGAGGGTGAAAGGTCCCCTTACCGACTTGGGTAACTTTCGAAAAGTACACCCCATTGAAGAAGTGTCATACAATGAATATGTAAATACCCATAAATGGAATTATATTACAAAAGTAGTGTAATAATGTGTAGTACATAAACCACTCAAAGGAAATTGTGTAAAATGTAGCATAAATCTCACGGGAATAAAAGTGAGATGAAAAATCTCTTACGAAAACTCGGCAGCCTAACAACGCCACTTAAAACTTCCAAAAAGGATTGATGAGAGGAAATAGGGTCTCTCATCATATGAACATAATATGTACAGTGGGAGTAATATAAAATAACATCCCAGTCATAAGAAAGATTAGCTTAAAAGGAATGACATAAAAGAGTGTACTTAAAAAGAAAGAGAGGTGTAGGATCCCTTACCTCGGGTCCGACATGACTCGATCGTTCTTTAACGTCCTGGATAATAAACTTGAGTTAATTTCTACTTGATTAAGAACCTACAAAGTTCATTATTCCTTTTATATCAATTATTTAAATGTTATAAATATTATGTAATCATTTAAGTTAATAATATTTGTTTTGCCGATATTTGGTTCTTAAGTCGAAAGTGGACTTCTTACAATTACATGTTGTTCGTGTGGTTAAAGGTTCTTTATATCCAGAATGACATTACTGATTTGTATATCATATATATCATATATATCCAGCATATACATGTATTTATAATATTACATAATCATTTAGATGTAAGAAATGAAATGCACCGTTCATGGAGACGGTAAGCCGTACGTACGCATGAACGCTACTTTCATTTCTTTGTCATATTAATGGAATTAAAACTAGATGAGAGGTATGTATATTTTAATTACAGAATTATATTCATCATTTAGATGTATCATTAATCATATATATCCATTATATACATGTACTTATTATAGTACATTACATTTGGGGATAAGAAATGAAATGCACCGTTCATGGAGAAGGTAAGCCGTACGTGCGCATGAACGCTACTTTCATTTCTATCTCATACTTTAATGGAAAGAAATAATAAGGACATAGAGTTATATAATAATTCCAGTATAACATCATATATAATAAAATTAAATCCATCCCTTATACGTCCCACGTATGGCATTAACGAATCACATCACTTTGAGGGGGCGGTAGTCCGCACTTCCTAAAATGAAGATATCGCGTATACCCATAATGGAAGCCATAAAGGTAAGGCACAAATGAAAAATACAGAAGTATAAGTAAAATATAAACATATTATATATCATATATAAAAATAGTGACATCATAATGGCCACCTTTGAAGGTGTTAAATGAGTATTGAACAATCATCGTTTCGGGAGGCAGAATTTCGCCATCCACGGAAACCGTATGTTCTTTAACCATTTGATGTACTTGTGTGAGAGTGTAGCTCGAATAAATCTTATAACAACATCCTAGTATATTTAAGATACTGTTGTTGTGACAAAAAAAGTAAATAAAAAGAGTTTAGGGGGTTGGAGAAGCAAAATAAAACAAATGAACATGAGAGAATGAATTACCTTTAAAAGTGTAACTCCTTTCGATTTGAGCATAAAGGCTTCCATTAAAAGGATTATGCCCAAAGTTAATCCTCTAGGATGAGGAGAGGTATGTGGAGAGAGTAAATGGGAAGGGGTTGGCCGATCCAAAGGCTTGAGGAGTGTGTGAAATGAGGTAGTGGTGGGGGCCTTTTATAAGAGGAGAGGAGGGGTACTTTTGGAAAGTAAGAAATATTACTTTATTTGAAAATGTGTTTCGGTTTTAAAAGGTCCCACATTGACATTATTAGTGGATAAGTTTTTAAGGGTTCGAAATCCACCATCCAATAAGTTTTGGACATGTGTAGTTCATAGATTTTACATTATCTTTCCATTTTATTTAAATCGTCAAATAATGATGTCATCGCTGCATCATTATTATGTCATAAATAATTTAATTTATTTAATGTCTAAAAATTATAAAACAATTAATATGATGAAGGAAATCTTTTTATATTTCCAATGACTATTTATAATCAAAACTATGACTTGTATAACCCCACTTAAAATTTTTTTTAGTAAAACATATCATGTTTGTTTCATTTTTACTTTAACATTAAATAAAAAGTTATTTATGTCATTTCCCAACCAAAGTGGATCCCTGGGGTCCCCAAGTTGACCCATGGCTTTTCTTGGTCGGCCATTACACATCCAATGAGGTTAGGACATGTGTCAAGTTCATTTCAGTTTATTAAAGCATTATTTTTACCTTAAACTACACTAATTACCACTAATCGCGATTAAAAACTTAATAAGTTACTATTCACCAAAAAATTATTTTTATCCCATTGAACCACATTTTACTTATTAATTACAACCATGTTTGTCGGATTTTTGAATTTCAAAACACATAAGTGGTAAAATTTCATTTAAACAAAAAATCAGCTTTTATAAGTACCACTTAGTGGTTTCAATATTCATCAAAAATTGAAGTTTTTCAGAAAAATCCCAAAAATTCACCCTAAGCTATATTTGATATTACGAATTCAAAAATGAAGTCCGTTTTAAAAAATTCAAAACATATTAGTCACATTAATTAATTTAATAATTAATTCCCGCTGTCAGAGCAAATAGCGTGTTTTTATAAAACAATAAGTATCAAAAGATTGACACTAGTTTAAGTCTGATTTCAATGTGAAATTAATTCCAACGACCACTATTGGATTTAATGGTAAAAATATTTTCTAATTTCACTTTAAAACCAATTCAAAATATTATCTAATAATATAAATAAATTTGATTAAAAAGAGGTATTGAATTAAAACACAACATTCTACACTATTCATTAAAAAATGAACTTTATCGGAAAAATACCAAAAAATTACACAAAGTAAAATTTGATGTCCCAATTCTTAATAAGAGTTTTATTTGGTCCGAAAGAATGTATAAGAGTGATCAAAACTATATTTAATGACAGTTCTCCATTAAATGGCGATAAGTGAACCTTTAGTGAAAACTAGGGCATATACACCTAAAATTTAATTCTTTCCGTATTTTAAACCTTTAGCTTTTATTGGATAAACGTAAAAACATTAAAAAACATATATAATCATATTTTAGTTATTTCTATCCATTCCCGCTAATACAACGGCTACATGTTAACTACCATTTGAAATAATATTATTTTATTATTAGAGTGCAACGTAAGATTTCCAAGAAACTCGTTGTTGCGTGTTGGGTACGCCATCGAGCATAGCGTCCCCATTAAAGTCATATTAATATTTTATTCACAAATATGGATAAATATGAAAATGTCATATTCTTTATTTACCTGCGGTGTTACATCCTTCCCCCCTTTTGGGAATTGCGTCCTCGCAATTTTAAAATTGAGCTTGGAAACATCCTTGAAAGTCCCACATCGGAACAAGAGTCGGTAAAACAATCACTTTAAAATAAAGGAAGATAAGTACAGAGGTCACCCGAGTTAACCCATAATACGATTCCATGTAGGAAAACATGGACATGGAGGAGAAAACATAGGGTCATGTTCTGATGGAGAGTGATAGAAAACATGTTTAGGAGAAAGTTAACCACAAGAAAATCACAAACTTGTGATGGGTTAAACGGTATTCGATTCCCCAGTAGGAAAAGTTAATAGACAACATTTTTGTTTTAAGTTACTTTTTATTGAGGAATTTATTCATAAGGAAACATAATCACTTATCATGTTGACTCTCAACTTTTACTAGATTCCTTAATCAAACTCATATTTTTTTCCAAAAGACGAGTATTTAGGGAGACTTGTTCACATTAAGAGTACTATAATCAACTTCTAGAGAATCACCTAATCCACCAAATAGAACTATATACATCCCATGTCTTTAGGCTTTAACCAAAACCAAAACCAAAAAGGTTAGTACAAGGTCAGATAATCCAGAAAAGGATAACCATTTATAAAAAGAAAATCTATTCTTAACCTCCAAATTTTGTCCAACAAAACCCAAAGTTCAACGAGGACCATTCTATAATCAATTTGTCCATAAAATTCTTCAAATTAAACCAATATAATATTGAAACCCAAATATTTGAAGGATTTAGTCACATAGTCTTCCAAGTTAAATCGTAATATTTATCTCCAAACAACATCAATTTCCCCTAAAGTCTCATATTGAAAAGTAATTAACCTAATCACATATCCTCCAAGATAGGTTAATCATTTTCATAAATAACCCAAAATCAACTTACTCTTCATTCATAAAATCATATAACTAGAAAGAATCAGTCAAACTAACCAGGGACTTCACGTAGTCCAGTGGTAGGCGATAAATACCAGTCGCACTTTGGTTGTGGGTTCGATTCCCGCAGCTTTGTCCGACACGACGGGTAGTCACACGGTCTACGTGTTGTCCTTTTTCCAAAACTATATAATTCTTAAAACATTCCCCAAAATGAGATAAAATCTTCATGAATAATCATAACATATTTTAACCTCTAGTTTATCGCATGCCCTTCATTTTCCATCATATCATATAATAACCCATAATTACCTCAAAAGTAAGGATCATATAAACCCTAATGGTTACCTTAATAATTATTACCTGAATTTCCACATCGAGTTGGCCATATCGTACATGATCCATTAGAGAACTCACCAAGGTTGAAGTGATTGATCAGGACTCCTTGATAGTTGGTTTAGAACAACTATGAGATTCCTCATTGAATCCCCCATCTCATCTAGTATCTTAATCAGAGAACCACCACAGTTTCCTTCAAACCCATTGTCACTTTGGTTCCTGCTAGATCCAGATATTTACTAAAACCAAAAAGTTCAGTGTGAGTATATCAACAAAACCATCATGTACTAATGAGGAAGGTAAACACTAATATATACTTACTCATTCACTTTATCTAAAATTAGGACTCTTTCTGAAATTATAACCATTATGGTAATGTCACTTAGGCTTAAAGAATACCCTAACCTCTAAAGTTATCTAAACCGACCTTTGATACCAACTATAAGGCCCCAGCCTTAAACCTTACTTAATCTTGAGTTATTACAAGATTACACATTGAGGATCTTTTCAGGTTTAGAGTTTTATAGAATTAGATCATGAAACTTGCATTACATTCCACATTTGAACAAAGTGGTTACATAAAAGACAGTATTCATTCTTCCCATCAACGGAAATATATTTAAAATATAACACGGATTCTTTCTTGACACATCCTTAACACTATCATCACATCATGTACCTTTCCCTTGACCTGTGAAAAATATTTCAAAAACTTGGGATGAGCATAAGAAGCTCAGTAAGAGTTATAAAAATATGGAAAGGAAACATGAGTTTATATATACATTAGAATGAAATCACACTTTACCCATAAAACATAGGCATATCAAATCATGAATAAATCATAGAAAACATAAGACATTAAGGTAACTTGAGGCATTCATAACATTCTTACGTAGAGAGTAACCCTCTTAGTTACGTTTGGAATACCCATCACAGTATATTCCCTAAATCTCTTTGGAGAAACCTTAACGTTTCACTCCTTCGTGTTACCCAATGCATTGGAGAGCTATATCGGGCTCACCTGCCCTTAGTTTATCACGGAACCACCCGTTTTCATAACAATGCCCAAGAACCATAACATAAATGTATCACATAAAACATGCATAAAGGAAACATAACATTTCCACATTTCAATCACAATATAACATTTTAGTATATTGAAATAATGAATCCATTCAAAAAGAAACCATTTCCAAAACCATTTAAAATATTTAATAAAGATATTTTTGAATCAAAGTGTCCCATACCACCTTGAAGCTTAAAATTTTAAACCATTAATATCCATATAAATAAATCCTTAAAACCATTTTCAAAACATGGATATTAATAAGAACAAATGATTAAAACATTTAAAACGATATTTTGGTTAAAGGGTGTTTTACCAAAATTAGAGACACTTGAATACAATAATTGAGAAATAACATTTAGTCAGAACTTTATAATATCATGAGAATAAATTGATTCATGATATAATACTCCAAAGTACAGTATATACACCATATAAGAGTGAATTGGTGCATAACAACAATGAACCCTCAATAGAAATGTCAAATGTGATGAAATCCCTTATAAAGAAGGTATCCCTAAATTAAGGATAAATAAATATCAAAATTATGTGTGACAAATATAAATACACCCAATATAATTGGATATTAAGTGTAAAACAATAAAAGGTCATTCACACATATTCAAAGGATGTCATATTCAATGACTACATGTTGAACCCTAAAGAAATCGAAATTGGGTTAAAAAGTTCCCTTGACAGCCTAACGGCATCACATCAAAATGAGTTGATGAGAGGTAAAAAGTGTATCTCATCACTTGGACATAAAATTTACATCAATAAGGATATATGAGAACATATCCCAACATAACAATATGTAAATTAAAAGACCCAACAAAAGAAGTCTTTTAAAAAAGAGGAGGGTGAAAGGTCCCATTACCGACTTGGGTAACTTTCGAAAAGTACACCCCATTGAAGAAGTGTCATACAATGAATATGTAAATACCCATAAATGTAATTATATTACAAAATTAGTGTAATAATGGGTAGTACATAAACCACTCAAAGGAAATTGTGGCAAATGTAGCATAAATCTCACGGGAATAAAAGTGAGATGAAAAATCTCTTACGAAAACTCGGCAGCCTAACAACGCCACTTAAAACTTCCAAAAAGGATTGATGAGAGGAAATAGGGTCTCTCATCAAATAAACATAATATGTACAGTGGGAGTAATATAAAATAACATCCCAGTCATAAGAAAGATGAGCTTAAAAGTAATGACATAAAAGAGTGTACTTAAAAAGAAAGAGAGGTGTAGGATCCCTTACCTCGGGTCTGACATGACTCGATCGTTCTTTAACGTCCTGAATAATAAACTTGAGTTAATTTCTACTTGCTTAAGAACCTAAAAAGTTCATTATTCCTTTTATATCAATTATTTACATATTATAAATATTATGTAATCATTTAAGTTAATAATATTTGTTTTGCCGATATTTGGTTCTTAAGTCGAAAGTGGACTTCTTACAATTACATGTTGTTCGTGTGGTTAAAGGTTCTTTATATCCAGAATGACATTACTGATTTGGATATCATATATATCATCTATATCCAGCATATACATGTATTTATAATATTACATAATCATTTAGAGGTAAGAAATGAAATGCACCGTTCATGGAGACGGTAAGCCATACGTACGCATGAACGCTACTTTCATTTCTTTGTCATATTAATGGAATTAAAACTAAATGAGAGGTATGTATATTTTAATTACAGAATTATATTAATCATTTAGATGTATCATTCATCATATATATCCATTATATACATGTACTTATAATAGTACATTACATTTGGGGATAAGAAATGAAATGCACCGTTCATGGAGAAGGTAAGACGTACGTACGCATGAACGCTACTTTCATTTCTATCTCATACTTTAATGGAAAGAAATAATAATGATATAGAGTTATATAATAATTCCAGTATAACATAATATATAATAACATTAAATCCATCCCTTATACGTCCCACGTATGGCATTAACGAATCACATCACTTTGAGGGGGCGGTAGTCTGCACTTCCTAAAATGAAGATATCGCGTATACCCATAATGGAATCCATAAAGGTAAGGCACAAATGAAAAATACAGAAGTATAAGTAAAACATAAACATATTATATATCATATATAAAAATAGTGACATCATAATGGCCACCTTTGAAGGTGTTAAATGAGTATTGAACAATCATCGTTTCGGGAGGCAGAATTTCGCCATCCTCGGAAACCGTATGTTCTTTAACCATTTGATGTAGTTGTGTGAGAGTGTAGCTCGAATAAATCTTATAACAACATCCTAGTATATTGAAGATACTATTTTTGTTACAAAAGAAGTAAATAAAAAGAGTTTAGGGGGTTGGAGAAGCAAAATAAAACAAATGAACATGAGAGAATGAATTACCTTTAAAAGTGTAACTCCTTTTGATTTGAGCATAAAGGCTTCCTTTGAAAGGATTATGTCCAAAGGTAATCCTCTATGATGAGAAGAGGGATGTGGAGAGAGTAAATGGTTAAGGTTTGGCCGATCCAAAGGCTTGAGGAGTGTGTGAAATGAGGTAGAGGTGGGGGCCTTTTATAAGAGGAGAGGAGGGGTACTTTTGGAAAGTAAGAAATATTACTTTATTTGAAAATGTGTTTCGGTTTTAAAAGGTCCCACATTGACATTATTCGTGGATAATGAGTTAAGGGTTCGAAATCCACCCATCCAATAAGTTTTGGACATGTGTAGTTCATAGATTTTACATTATCTTTCCATTTTATTTAAATCGTCAAATAATGATGTCATCGCTGCATCATTATTATGTCATAAATAATTTAATTTATTTAATGTCTAAAAATTATAAAACAATTACTATGATGTAGGAAATCTTTTTAGCTTTCGAATTACTATTTATAATCAAAACGATGACTTGTATAACCCCACTTAAAAAAAATTTTAGTAAAACATATCATGTTTGTTTCATTTTTACTTTAACATTAAATAAAAAGTTATTTATGTCATTTCCCAACCAAAGTGGATCCCTGGGGTCCCCAAGCTGACCCATGGCTTTTCTTGGTCGGCCATTACACATCCAATGAGGTTAGGACATGTGTCAAGTTCATTTCATTTTATTAAATCATTATTTTTACCTTAAACTACACTAATTACCACTAATCGCGATTAAAAACTTAATAAGTTACTATTCACCAAAAAATTATTTTTATCCCATTGAACCACATTTTACTTCTTAATGACAACCATGTATGTCGGATTTTTGAATTTCAAAACACATAAGTGGTAAAATTTCATTTAAACAAAAAATCATCTTTTATAAGTACCACTTAGTGGTTTCAATATTCATCAAAAATTGAAGTTTTTCAGAAAAATCCCAAAAATTCACCCTAAGCTATTTTTGATATTCTAAATTCAAAAATGAAGTCCGTTCTAAAAAATTCAAAACAAATTAGTAACATTAATTAATTTAATAATTAATTCCCGCTGTCAGAGAAAATAGCGTGTTTTTATAAAACAATAAGTATCAAAAGATTGACACTAGTTTAAGTCTGATTTCAATGTGAAATTAATTCCAACGACCACTATTGGATTTAATGGTAAAAATATTTTCTAATTTCACTTTAAAACCAATTCAAAATATTATCTAATAATATAAATAAATTATATTAAAAAGAGGTATTGAATTAAAACACAACATTCTACACTATTCATTAAAAAATGAACTTTATCGGAAAAATACCAAAAAATTACACAAAGTAAAATTTGATGTCCCGATTCTTAATAAGAGTTTTATTTGGTCCGAAAGAATGTATAAGAGTGATCAAAACTATATTTAATGACAGTTCTCCATTAAATGGCGATAAGTGAACCTTTAGTGAAAACTAGGGCATATACACCTAAAATTTAATTCTTTCCGTATTTTAAACCTTTAGCTTTTTTTGGATAAACGTAAAAACATTGAAAAACATATATAATCATATTTTAGTTATTTCTATCCATTCCCGCCAATACAATGGCTACATGTTAACTACCATTTGAAATAATATTATTTTATTATTAGAGTGCAATGTAAGATTTCCAAGAAACTCGTTGTTGCGTGTTGGGTACGCCATCGAGCATAGCGTCCCCATTAAAGTCATATTAATATTTTATTCACAAATATGGATAAATATGAAAATGTCATATTCTTTATTTACCTGGGGTGTTACATCTCATCCTAGATGTGGTGTGACAATTCCATGGAAGAAAACCACATTAAGAGAGGAATTTAATGCATAAAAATGAATCTACACTCTGATGTGTACACTTGAATAAATCATCATATAAAATTTTCTTTTTAACATTAATTGAAAATTCATAATAAAAATTACAAAAGGAATAATCTAGTGTAAGTGCTATTAATTTTTTCCTTAATGATATAGAGGAGTTTTATCAATGTTTAAAATTATGATATATATATATATCAAAAATATTAAATTATATATTCAAATTAATAGAGTTTATCATGTTTTAATTGAGATGGTTGGAGTTTATCAGGTACATTTATAAGTCAATAAATTTATATCCTAGGAAGAAATACTTGGTGGTGGATTCCCAAATTAGGTAGCATCACACTTCTATATCAATGATGAGTATTGATAGAAACCCAGTACTCTTGTATTTTCATAGCATGGACCTAGAAAAATTAATATAATGAATGAGATAAAACCAGAATAAAATTATTTCTCAATCATCTATCCATGGGAGGATCAATGAGTTGTATAATGTAGATTATGAGAAATAGAAAAAAGGTAAAACGTATTAAATAGTTAAACATTGGTAATGATTGAATTATAAGATACAAGAAATGAGTTTATTTCACTTGAATACAAATATTGATAAAGGATATTCCATATGATGCACATATCTTATCAATATCTATTTATCATATAAAAACAATGATTTTTTGTTATCTTAATCACCACTTTTTATATAACAATAAGAATATAGGGATTTTAGAGCATATATAATAATTCATGTTATGAAATCAATTAATGTCAAAATATTATAGATATGAGAGAATGATGTAATCATTACCTATTCTTGTATATAAATATGGGGACACATCTATTTATTTCATCATCTATAATCCAAATACCAATAAAGGATATAATTTCATATTTCTAGTTGTAAGAAAACATTGGATACTGGAACAATTAATTTTTATTTGAGAGGACTTGTCACAAGATGATATTTAAATGTTATAAATAAAATATGTTGTATAGATACATGATTTTGAATTTTTAAATGATTATAATCAATATCCATAGTTCATATCCATGTTCTTGAGTTGTATCAAATAATCATTAGATAAAAAGATGAAAATTATCTCGAGTTACTATCCTTAAACTGATGGTTAGTATAAATATACTAATAAAACATTGTAAGAAATGTTCAGATCATTCCCAATAGATTTAAAAGGAATTTGGGATCAATATCATTCTCCATTGGAGTTCTCATATGACAATATTTTTCACTCTATAATCCAAATTATGTTGTATAAGCCTCTATATGAGAAGATATATAAAACTAAATCTTATGTGGTTGATGTTAGAGAGTGGAAGTTATTGTGACCTGATCAAGTATATTCTATAATAGATAATGTTTAAAACATTAATTAACATAACAAAGAATCAAATTGTATGTAAATTATATATACTGATAAGCATCGACAAGATAGGGTGTTTGATTTTATTGATAAACCATCTCTTTGTATATCAGGTGATGCGATTTATGATGTTGACAATGTAGAGAGGTAAATACATCATTCCCTTTGAATAATTGATAGAATAGATATAGTTGTTTATTTCTTAGAACTTCCACTAAGCATCTTTCAAGTCGAGAATATTCTCCATGTATCAGTTTTAAGGAAGTACATACCAAATCTGTCTCATTTACTTAATATAAATGATGTTTAATTGAATTGTGATCTCTATCATGAGGAAAAATTAGTGGAGATCATAAATCTTAGATATAAATTGTTGGGAAACAAGACCCCCAACCTGGTTAATGTTTTCTAATAAAATTTTATGTTTTAGGATGCATTGTGGGAAAATTAAGATATAATAAGAAAACATTTCCATAATTTTTTAATATAATTAATGAAATTTCGAGGATTGATTTCCTTGATGAGGGGTAGAATGTCACACATCAACCATATACTAAAAAATATCCATTTAATATTATAATATATTGTTT
Source organism: Viscum album (assembly GCA_963277665.1). Lineage (NCBI taxonomy): Eukaryota > Viridiplantae > Streptophyta > Magnoliopsida > Santalales > Viscaceae > Viscum > Viscum album. Next base: position 739,776,898 of record OY728165.1, read on the forward strand.
CCCACAAAACATTAAGCTATAATGCTCATTGTTTTTTCCATTTAATGTATATAACAACAATACAATGTTCAATATTTTAAAATATAGTTAAATGTAACATATTTAGAATTTTTTTAAAAAGTAGTAAACCTATAATAAAATTAAAATACTACTTTTTTGATACATTGATCATCTCAATCTACCTTGAAAATCATAATGATGTAAATAATAATAATAATAATAAAATCATTGAGATGATAAATATATTTTGAATATTAATAAGAGGATAACATGAATGGTTTTTTTGATGTTTTCTAAAAAGACACCCAAAAAATGTCCAATTCATTTATTGATGAAAAAGAGATGTTATAGAATTATGATATATGATATTTTTCTATAATATCCTTCATAATGGAAAACAAACTCTACGAAGAGCTCATATGACCAAATGAGATCCTTATCAAATACTATTTTTATGTAACCATCCACCATAATGTTCTCATCCTAATAAACAAGTTTAACAATTAAATTGAGACTCCATAGAAAATCCTTACATTACATCCATAGAGATATGAGCCTTTATGAGAGGTGTAACATACCATTCTTACTGGATTGAAAAAATAATAATGGAATCACGTTCTATCCATAAATTGTTATAACCATTTGATCTTGTAAAGATAACTATAGAAATATTTATTTATATATATACTTCATGAGATGATGCTAAACCACATGAGCCATGGAATCATCCAAGAACACCACTATTATGATACTGAAATAATGTTCCACATCAAGAGGGATTGAAATTTCCCTTTGATTCTTTATCTATGTTTATTTTTTCCAAATTACATAAAGAATCCCCAAAAAATATTTAAGGTCCAAATTAAAGGCTTATTGTTTCTAGAGATTACCATACATCTTAGAAACATGAAATTATACTAATATTTGTCATAATACTGTCATTGTAATCATTTAACTTATTAATTATCACCAAAATTCTAACCAGTGTAGAACTAGTATAGAAAGTGGTCTATTTTTGTAGGACATCATTATGGAAAAAACCAAATTAATTAGTTCAAAAATGGGTATTAGAAAAAAAAATGATGATTTGGAGAGAGTATTACTCGAGTAAAAAGATGAAATAATTCTTTTAGAAATTCCATGACATGTCTCTATAACACATAGAGATCAAAAATATCCTTCCAGAATTTCAACGTAGTAGTGTTTTTGAAAAATAGGTTCTATGAATCATCCATGTATTGGTTTCATATATAACACTTAAAATAATTATAGAGACTAAATGAGTGCAATATTTTACCATTAGGTAATCTATTAAGTTCTAATATCAAGATAATTTTAATTCAATTTGTTCTAATCCATGTTTTAAGTAATCATTTAATCCAATAAATTCCATAATTTTATCCACTATTAATGTCCTGATAGAATAGATGATTGGTAAGAGTTCTATTACCTATAGGTTCTCAATAATGGAAATCATATAAAGATGAAAAACAGTAGCCATGGGCAATATTTTTAATATCAACAGGTATTTGTAGTTGATAATTATCAAACACTATTTTATAGATTTATTGTAATCATAAGAAGAATATTGAGGTTGATAATCATCACTAAGATGATGTCCAATCCAATTTTCAAACCCGAATTTGAGAGAGTATTTATTATTTTCAATCCTTATTGAGAAACCCATAATGTTATTATAAGAAGATTTGAAATATGGCCATATGTAGGAGTCTATGTATGATTCATTTCATTTCTTTTGTCTTCACATAAATCAAGCTCTATGAAATCCAAGAGAATACAAATTACTATTGATGACATTCAATGTGAAATTGTCAAAAAGTGAGTTAATAAAATATTTTATGTTTTTGATACCCAATCCTCCGTTGGATAGTGGTTGAATTTTTTTTCAAATAGATAGTAACATTTTCCCATTCCAGAATATTTTCACTTCAAATGATATTTTTAATATGTATATTTACATAATTTATCATTCACATGGTCCATTTATATGTTATAAATGAATATAATAGTTTATAGAAATTTATGAATTTAACCAAGCATAATATGATAGCCATATTGATGTCTATACCCTTCCTTATAGAAAGGTGATTTCTGATCTAATAAACTAGTCCAGTGAAATAAATTTCAATAGGACTCCCAGAATAAAACCACTCAATGATAATTGAATTACATAAAACCCCCTATAATACCCATTTCTAAAAAGATATTCCTTTTCTAGAATGTGGGAATATTTTCCCAAAATAAATGAATTATTATAAAAGATGATATATTTCACATTAATAATTTCATAATAGTGCAAAATGAGTTTAATGTACTAAATATTCATTTTACCACCTTGAAAAAAATAATTTCATCATCATAAATTACATTTATTGGAATAACTATGGAGTTAAATTCTATAATTGTTTTAATCCTTCATTGTCCAACCATGTGAGAATAATGTATGCAAATATAATTTTCATCAATTGTGAATATAATAGATGATAGGGGATCTCATTTTCAAACCCCTCTAGTTCACTTCAAATATCCCTTTGTAAAACCATTAATTACAACTAAGATATAGGATATCCCAAAAAGTGACCTTAAAAATGAACGAAGGTGCTAAAAAATTAAAATATTTGTAACACTTTATATATTAAACTCAAATACATGTTGTTGAAATCCTTCTTAATATCAAGGTTTACATTAATACCACTTCCATTTTTTCTTTTTATGAGAAAATTTACACACACTAATGTAATTCCAATGCAATCATAAATTAAACAACCCTTAACAAAACCAAATTGGTTTCTGAAAATAATAATATTATAAATACTATAAATCTTGTTTTCAAGAATTGAGCTGATTAACAGGTAAATAGTGTTATCCAATGATAAAGTCTATAAATGATGAATTTAAAAATCATTTTCAAATTTTTAATTCATATATGTAAATTCATCATTGAGACATTGATGAGTTATTCCACCAATAAAAAAGGAAGTGACGATCTTTTCGACAGAAATATGTATAACATCACAATATTTTTGAAAAAAGAAATTAGAATGTCTATCTATAATAGTAACATTACTTGGGTTAGGGATAAAAATATTATCCTATATTTCATATTCACTATTGATGCTGAGAATAATTTTCTTATAATTAGTGTAGATAAGTTTTGGAATAATATCCTTCATCAGCTCCCCCTTCATTCTTCAACCATTGAAGATAATTGAGTAGTAAGATACAGTATGATTTTAAATTCACTCCTCATTATAAATGACTTGATTGGAATTTTATTAATTGAAATATAATAGAATTGTTACCTTCTACTGAGGGAGTATATTTTTGGGTCATTACATTAACTGTATTGTCCATATAACCAAGTGAATTATCTGGGGAACTCTGGGAACCTATAGAAGAACTATGAAGGTACACTATTTCTAATTATTTTTCTACCATTACACTATAATGTTTCTTTAGAAAACACCAATAATCCTTGTTGGGGGAAGGAGATACATCTTCATCCATGAAAGCACGATAGAACCTCTTATCATCAAGTGGGTTGAGAATCAAATTCATTGTTACCAATATTCATGGCCTTGAAATATTAGTATCTATAAAATGAGATGGACTAACATCGTATTTTTGGTACATGTAGACATTCAGACCATCTAATGGATGTAGTTCTATAGAATAATTATCTTCACTACATATTGTGTTAGTTAGGGATAACCCTAGAGGTGTGTGAGGAATATCCAGTTGAATAAAACCAGTAACTATATTTTCTTATCCATCCTCAGGTTCTACAGTATATGATTCATTCCCCATCACAACTAAAACAAAATTTTCATTACTAGAAATCATCACCATAACCACTAGTGTAATAGAGGTTAGTGTTCTAATTCAATAAATATTTAGTGAATTGCTTTCCCGAGTGATCTCTATTTTCTATAATACTTTATCTTTCATTATTAGACTTCCCAGCCTCATTAAAGGATCTAAAATTTTCCACATTTTGATTTTTAACAAGTCTTTTTATGACCATTAATTGTACTATATAATACCCACACAATCATTCGCACCTAAAAATGTGAGGATGGTATTCATACACAAAATTTATTTCAATATTCTAATCATTTAAAACCATATTTATCACCTCAGTAATAATCAATTTTTTGTCAACTACTGTAAGAATACGATCATAGAATACAAAATCAATGTCTTGAGTGTTCTTATACATATTAAATTGTTCTCTCACATTGGAAGCTAAATCACTGAGAATATTAGAATTCTAGAAAACCCATTTAAGTCTTTGCAATATTATCCAAACCTAATAAAAGTATTGTTTTTGTGTAAAGGGATTGAAATTTATATCTCATTCCTATATTCAGAACTCACCTGGTTTTAGAGAAATGTTCATGGTATTTTAGGACTTTCATAGATCTGAATTTTTTTTGAATAGTATGTGTAAGTACCCTCTATCAATCAAGCTAAGCTTCAAGAATATCAAATACCATCATAGATATAGTATTATATTGTGAAAATTGTGTATCCTTGGTTTATCGCATTTTAAATGGGTGATACTTCCAAGAGGTATGATTATTTATAGAACTAGTATTTTCTAAAGGTCATATTATTACACCACCAAGAATAAAATACCATCTAATGATATATTTTTGGGTGATTAGAGTTTCTAGATCTGGTTTCACATTGTGGTAATAACAACACAGTGCATCAAAAAATGATGCCTCTTTGTCTCATAGAGCTCTCTAACACTTTAAATCCATAAATGATTTCATCTTGATCTCCTTCACAATCACCACTTAAAGATTTTATTCTTGATTGAAATAATCCATGAGATAGTACCAAGATGAATACAGGGCTAGATATAGGGTTTAGGGGGATCTCTATGTTTAACCCATTCATTACCACTCATCCTCCCTCCTTCATAAATAATATCTTTTTATTATTTTAGTGAAGTTATATATTGTAATATAACATAAGTATTATATATATGGTTCATTCGGTTATGTGTTTTTTTGGGATTATCATTATGTAGGGTGTGTATGATTAGTAATTGAATCATTAAATATATTATGATTTGATGGGATAGGTAGTGAGTATATTGGATGTGTTATTCAATTAAAATATTAAAGTTATAACATATACATTGAATTGGTGGATATAAATAGAGTTAAATTAATTGTGTAATATATTTATAAATGAGAAAAAAATGGAATCAATTCATATATTTCCTCTCGATGAGGATCATCTTTTCAAGGCATAAAAAATAGGTAATCAGTATGATTTCCCAAAGAATAACACCATGATAAACATTAACAAGTACCACATGAGAGAAATCGTCTCTATGTGATGTTCAAGATTATATAAATAACTATTAGATATATTTATTAAATGAATCATTACATATGATATCATCCACCTGTAGCCATACCCTAAACACTTGATGTAATTCCTTCATGGGATTTTTAGGTAAAATATTAGATGACATGAACATATAATTATTTATGTAATAAATGAAATATATATTTTAATTATTATGTGTGTTTTTAAAAAAAATTCTTTTCAGTGATTAATTTAATTTAATATTAAAGGATATTTTATTATAAAATTTATAAAAGAATTAAATTAAAGGATCTCAAATAATTAATCAATCTCAAATAATTTGGAATTAACTCATTTAATGTTAATGAATATATTTTTCAATGAATTGTTTTATATGTGTAATGTGTTTTTATCAATATCAATAAAAATAATCACTATTATAGTATGAAATTATTTAAATTTATTGATAATATATAAAATGAAATACATTTACATTCGTAAAATTATTATTCAAAATAATGGAAAAAAAATAAATTCATTTTGATTCTTAATGCTACATTTTTAAAACATTATTTGTAAAGAGTTTTGAATGATTAAATCTAAATTATATTTTATTATAAATATAAATTGAATCAATTAAAATGGATTCCATATTTTTTACTTAATTTTTCAACGTATGTAATAAGTTTTATTTTAAATTTAGGCATTAAAATATGTCACTGAGATAAAAATTGAGTTACCGTAGTAAAGGTTAGATGATTTAAATTTATTAAATTATTTTTTTATGTCATAAAATAAAAAAATATATTTATAATGGTACTGAAAAGATAATTATCAACCTCTTCATATGTTATTTCCGTTATTTTGAACAATATAACCACTTTTGATGAAAAATTATATTCTTCACTTATTAAAAAAAATTATTTTCTAAAATAACACCAAAGATCATCAATAAAAGGACCCCTCCTCCACCATTCGAAAATAATAAAAAAATATTTTTGCTTCCTACTAAATACCTAAATTAATTAATTCCTTGATAATGTTATCTCACATTTGGTAAAATATTTTTCACAAAAATTAATCCTATGTTATTCACTTCTAAGATGCAATCTTAGAGAAGATTCAAGACTTTAACGTGTTTATCTTCATTTTCAAAAATAATTTTTATTTAAATGTTCAATATATATCTAATTTATTCTGATTTACTACTTTATTACCATTATTTTCATACAATTATTAGTTTTAAAGGTTATTTTATAACTATAAAAAACAATTTCTCATTCATTCATTAATTATAATGTATTATTTTTTTCATCGGTTATACATCCAAAATGAATATCATTGTGATGGTATAGTCATGGGTAAATTAAAAAGCATAAATACTAGTAATATAATTTAATAGTGATGAATTTAAAAAAAATTCATAACTATTGAATGAAAATATATATATGAATATTCATTAATAAAATTGTTTCATTTTATTTACTTAAAATCATATAAGATAATATTTTAACTACACTTTAAAAATAATCAACAAATATTATCTATAATGAATATATTATTTAAAAAACATATCAAAAAAATTTCAAATATATGTAAAATTGGGATATTACGATTATTTAAAAATTATTAAGGATTGTAACTACCACAATGAATCAAGAGAGGAAAAAATGGTACAGTTAATATCGAAATATTAATTTTAATAGAAAAATTATATGTAATAAATATAAATGAACTGTACCAATTAAAAAAGATAAAAATATGTTTTTGAGATAGATAAATAATATTAAAATGATTATATAAGATGTTATATTGAATGAAACCAAATATTAATTCAATGTATCATTTTTTTACAAAATTTCTATTGTGTTGGGTCATAATGAATCTTTCTTTCCTATGTTATTCAATGTTTTTATACTCTATTTTTTATCTATTTCAAAATGTGATTTCTATTTCCCGTAGATATATTTTCAATTATGTTTTAAAATCATATTCAATGATGGATTTCATTTTTCTCAAAAATATATTGTTTCTATGAATAATTCTTATCCTCTCTATTAGCTCTTTCTCCTCCAGTTCTAGATTATTTCAAACAACATATATTTTTTCTCCTATTTTGAAATATAAATATGTATTTTCTTATATAATGATCCCATTTTTATTTATTTTTTTGATAAAATTTTGTTTATAAATCCTTCCTCAATGTTAATTTAATTTAAATTACCTACATTTATTTCATTTTATAGTTAAATTATTTTGAGTTATTTTTATGTTTCAAAATTCAAATTAAAATAATTATTGGTGAGAGTGAATCTGGATGTGAATTAAAATATTTTAATTTTAATAAATTTTATGAAATCATTAATACAATTATCATCATGATTTAAGTATTTATTCTCCTCTATATCCAAATTTCCAACCTATATTGGAGTTATATTTCATTAATATCCATCTAAATTCACATATGATATACATATTTTTGGTGATTTATTTTTGTATCGAGTAATCTAGTCATTGAATTTATATTATGTGATATAATTAATAAAATTTCTTAAAACCCATATTATTTCAAATAGTTTTTAATGTTAAAATATATGATTGATTTCATGTGGCACAGAAAATCATTGTTTAACATTTTTTGAGAGATAGGTATAATTTATTTCTATAATACATTGTATGCAATTTTATATCTCATAGAGTAATGATGTTATGTGTGGACTTGATTAATGTTATATATGTTCAAAATATTATGTTTTTACATCACATTGGTTAACTAACATCACAAAATCCTGCAATTAGCTAATTATTGTAAAATATGTTCATAATATTACGTATTATTTTTCATAATTTACTATCACATGACTATGTAATTACCTATGAATTTTGATAATTGTACCATGTTTCAACATTGTTATTATATAGTATGTGTAATGCTTTCATGAGGGTCCTTTTAATGTTATATGTCCTCTAATCACACCAATTGAAATATTTTATTATTTCATGTCTTTTTTACATGAGTTATTTTTACCTTATTCAAGTTTTGTCACAAGATTATAGTTGAATACTATATGATTCACTTTTATTTTTTCCCTTAAAGAGATTTTGATATAAATCCTTATTATGTTTTTTATTTGAATTTATATGTCAAAATATTTCTAAGTGTAATACATATGTTGGGATATTTTTTGGATATGTGGAAGAAATAATGTGGAATAAGAATTTTATATTGATAACTTCTAAGGATATTAAAAAAATTAATTCTGGGAATTTTTGTGTATTTAGGAAATTTATTGTTTAAATTATTAAAATTATGTAAAATATATTCATGTAATGTTGGAGTCATATTTTTGTACCTATATAAATAGTTTTATGGATAGATTTCAAGGTTACCTTGGGTTCAAGGACCCAGCTTCACACCAAACATATATTTGTTTCCTCACCTAATTAGTCTCTCCCTTAAAATGATTATTACCACTATTGAAATAGTATCCAAGAAAACACAATATGTATTTATAAATAATACACCCAAAAATATATTTATTATTCCCAAATTGATTAAATCACATTCCAAATTATAAAATATAGTTAAAGTGATCAAAAATAGGTATTCCTCACTCCCCTGATATCCCCTTCAGTTGAATTAAAAGGGATGGTTTCTAATGTCATTGTGTCATCTTTTTTGGAGTGGAGAACATCACTCTAAATCTTAGTAATAGAAAAATAATAATTTATATTAATCATATATTCCATTAAAATTTATATATAAATGGGTTATTTTATGATGATTTCTATTCTATGCCTATTGGAACCCAGGGTTTTATATTCTTGGTTAGTATAACCTTGTCAAAATACTTCAAAAGATATGAAAACTTTGATAAAAATACCCTCATTGAATAAGGGTTCCATAATAATAGGGGCATAAATTTGAAACACTACGCTAGTAATCAATGAAATCACATTCAATTCAATGTTTATATAGAGACTCTATTAGTTATTAGTCTTACTATTAGGCAATTTTAACTTAGTCCAAGTTGATAATTCCTAAGATGCTTTCCTTGCCAATGTAATGTTATCTAAAAAGAAACACATGTTGTTTAACTATAATTATATGACACTCACAAGATGAAAATTACATTTTTATGAGATGTGGGAAGAACTAGTGGGAGAGAAAATACTAGTTGTGTTTTATCCCCTCTCCAACAATCAATATGGTATATTCAAGTAGATATAAGAGGGTCATATTACTTGTTTATATCAAAACACTTGGGAGACTATTAATTATTTGAATGATTAGAATATTCAAAATATTAAATCCTAAAAACACCTTATACTAATTCATAGTTACTTATATATTTTGACATTACTTTCAAATAAGTATCAAGGATACATTATTATAACAAAAAACAATACCATCTGTAATAAGGTTTTATTAATAACCTCAAGGTTTTCGGAATAATAATTAGTGATCTACCCCTATATATATGAATCCTAAGATAAATAAGATATTTTATTATATATTTCCCCTTCCAATTATAAATATCATGATTTTTATTTTATAGATTTGAGAATATCCTCAGATTGTCTAGCAGAGGAATTATGGGTCATAACAATTTGGGACACTATAAACCCATGATGGAAATGAGTTAAATGGAAAAATAACTAGAAAACACGTCACCTTGAAAAAATATTTAGTTCATATTAGATTAAAAAATAATTCATCCCAATCACAATTCCATCTATGCAGTGAAGGTATAACACAACTCTTGATGGGTAATACCTTGTAAGATGAGGTCACCCATTTAGTGATTCCCATGGAAATGATATTGGATTGATCTATGATACCTTGTAAAACACCAACTCCATTACCTCAGTATCAATGTTATTTTATTAATTTTTTTATAAATAAATCTATCACAACACATAGTATCTATATGTTTAGTAGTATCAGGAAAACAGAAAAATAAACAAACATTACATATTTTAAAATATTGAACACATCATCTTAATATAAAAACAAAATATATTTAAATTTTAATGTCCCTATGAAATGTGTAGTAATTCTCTTCGATTCTTAGGGAAATGAAAAAATATATAATGCGGTGATCATAGATGCTCATTGAATGGGTGGTGTACAACATAAGTGTTGGTCGGAGTAGAGTACTCAAGAGTGGGTGAATTGAGTATCTATTAAAAATTTCTGTTTGAGAAGGTTTTTAAAAAAGGTTCCCCAATAAAAATAAATACAACCCATTTATTTAAAGTAATACAGTTATGAAAGTTTGACTATTTAAATAACTTCTCAAAAGATTGATTAATTCTGAGTAATATTAATATCAGTTATTAACATTACATTTGAAGTTATTCTAATAAGGAAAATCAATTATAACATCTTTCAAAGATTAACGATCAAATAAAGTTTAGTGATTTCTAAATTATATAGTAAAACAGAGAAAACTAAATTAAACAACACAATAGATATAAAACAAGTGGTTCAGTCTCAAGCCGAGACCAAATCCACTCTACTTGTTGATCACATTCAACCAAGAATTTTATAGTGATAAACTGGATCCACACCATGGCTTGAGGTAAAGAATAGTACACAAGACTATTCAGGTCACATGACCACTTCCACATTTCTTCATGGGTTTGAAGTATCAGGTCACACAGGGACCTCTTCCACACTTATCTTTTGGAATAAATAAGTGTAAAAATATGTGAGAGGAAGGATATATTGTATCCTCTAGTTTAATGCAGTAAATAGTGTTTGTTTTTATACAGACACACACACATTGCATAAATGCTAAAAACAATACACAAAAGATAAAATATGGTGAGTTAAGGTTATAAGTTATTTTAGTGTAATTCTATGCAGCTCTGGATTTATAGTATGAATAAGATACAAGAATCGAGTCCTCTTGTGGAAAATATGGTATCACAAGTCAGATAGATATAGCATGTGTTCTTCATGGAGTTGACAGTGTGAAGATGTTCTTAAATCTGATATGTGGTATCCCATCTTTTTGGATTTGAGAATGCCTCACGTGTTCTTTATAATTATTGAGTTTCATGTGTTGGTTCATTTCTCAAGAATTCTCATGCTTCTTTATTATCACACGCACTTGTTTCTTTATCCTCTCTTTTCGTTTCTGGCCATGTTGTTCTTTTTATTCTTGGCGTGATTGTGTTGGATCCAACAAGATGCATGTCTACTACACCTCGTACCTTGTACAGTCAGGTGACATGTCTACAAAAAAACATTAATTATGTCACTATATTTAAAATAATAAAATATGAATGTTATAAAATATTTTGAAAAACAAAAAATTAAATTAAAGAATGTCTTCACTATCAATCTGGAAATGGTGTCACTTTGAAGAGGTTTCTCCATGAAACATTGTGTCTATATTTATATTTGAGCGGTGAGAAATTCATGATGGAACAGTTATATAGTGATTAGAAACTGGAAACATAGATGTGGTGTTAGGATCACAGTGTCCGGTCCCTTTCCAAACATCAAACAGTGTCTTAGCATGGAACCAGTGTCACAGACTTCAACAGATCTAAAGCTGGTTTCGGTTCCTGGTCATGGTGTCTGGTCATGGTTTATGGGTCACGGTGTCTGGTCACGGTGTCTGGTCATGGTGTCCGGGTCACGGTGTTTGGGTCAGGGTGTCTGGTCACAGTGTCTAGTCACGGCGTCTGGGTTATAATGTCTGTGACCTTTTCTCTAACAACAGGTTATCAACTCTTTCACTCAAGTTTTTCATAGGATCAGGTTGAGTATTCCTGATCTTTTCAACCCTATCCAATAGGGAGCTTCAAATGCTTTCAAATCATCCTTAATCACTATGTTTTAAGGTTCTTGTGAAAGTTTGAGAATAGGAGAAGAGATAGGCTCAGGTTCCTTTGCACCTATAACATCAAGAGCAGATACTGGTTTCAATTGAAACATAGTAGAATGATTTATACCGTTAACTAAGGATTTCATGGAATCATTCACATCAAAATTTCTAGGAAATTTATACCATGTATCTACTAATATTGAATCAACTGGATTTGGAACTTCAACACTTTCTAGATTTGGGTGATGTTCCCCCCTCAACATGTGAATCTTTCTCAGGACTAAGAGACATAGATCCTTGATGAAATTCCATGATTTCATCCCAAACATCCTCTCCCATATCCCTTCTAGCTAATTGACAGGCTTTATCCATTCTCCCTTCAGCAGATTGAATAACCTTAAGAATAGCTTGTTTATCTAGGTGTTCCTCAAGAACATCTACTTTCTTAAGATAAAGATCTTCTTCTAAAAGTTCTTTTAGAATAGCCTTTTTCCATTCAAAAACAACTGATTCATCTTTAGAGACTGGTTCTTCTAGATCAAAAATCTCTTTAGGAATAGGTACTTCCTTCCCAAATAAGACATGAAAGGAAAGTTCATTGTCTTCCTCATCCAGGAGAATTTTCCCCTTAGTTATAAGAGAATTTTTATCTTCTTCCTCTCCAGAATAGTCCACGATTTCATCTAGTTCTAAAATTAAATTAGGAATGTCTTTAAGGTCATGATCCGTACTCAAATATGTTGATTTTTTTATAGACCCTGTCATTATCTTCTACACAATCTTTTCTCCATGGATTCCGACAGATTTTCATTCTCTTGACTGTAATTTTTGAAATAAAAAATTCATAGTCCTTAATGACTTATCCATCTAGTCCAACCAAACCTTTTTCATGAAGCATAGCTGAGATTAATCTTGAGTAGAACAGGGAGGTTGACATGGTGGTTGTCTTTATCAACTCACACGTGTGGAGTATAACATACTTGCATAGGTTGATCTAGTGTCCATAATTCAAAATATGTATCAAAAATACATCCTGATACTTCAGTGTAGAAAAATAATCTTTTGGGGCTAATCGTATTCTAAAAAAAATTAAACAGGTGTTTGGTTTCACCATCAAGCTCTGCAGCTATAACTCTTATCTTTGTTTCATTTCTAGTTAATATTCCCAATGCATCATCCAAAACAAAGATCTCACTTGGAGGTGGAGGATCTCGCTGGTATTACTCACAAATAGCGTCATGAGGTATCCTTAGTCATGCATCCCATAACCTCAAAGAAAAGGTACATCATTGTCCATTGATCCATCTTCTCACAACAAAGATATATTCTGTATCAAAATTTAATTGAATATACCGATAAAACTATGAAACTAGTTTTGGGTAAATCGTTCTATTGTCCATTGTGAACCAATCCAACCATCATAGCACTCTTAAAACATTCAATAATAAATACATACATGATAGAATCCACTTTGGGAAATTTCCTTTTCAGACTCCACTATTATGTTCTCCATATTTGGATTCAAAGGACCTTGGTGAGCTAACTTTGGCATTATTTTTATCTTCTTGTTTGATCTTAACTTCTCAGGGGTTGATGATGATGGGAATTTTATCCTAGGAATTCAACGAAAGTTCAAGAGATAGAAAGGTTGAAATAGAGGTATAGTTTGAGATAAGAGAGATCAGGTGTAGAAAGGAGTGAAACTTTATTCATATTTATCATTTAGGTATACCAAATGTCACAAAAAAAGCACAGGAAAGTAAAAATAAAATAATTAATTACCATGATACAAGTAATATTTTGTAAATAAAATAGTAAAGAGACTTTAAGGTGAGACCCTAACAGAACTTTATGGTGAGATCAGAACTGTCTTTCATTATGAGAGTGTAACAGGCTTTCATAGTGATATCGTAATAGGCTTTCACGGTGATACTGTAACTGTGTGATTTCTAAACTGTGTGACTATATTTTTTGAGACAAAAAGATAGAAAGTGAGAGGTATCAACTGTGAGACCATAAACATGAAAGAAAAACTTTTAAGAGAGTAAACAATAGATCTGTTAGGGTTAGACAATAATCTTATGACAGTGACTTGTGAAACTGTAAACTGTGAAACAGTAAGTCGTGAAACAATATACTTACTACTTAAGATTTATCATTCCCAATTCATGTATGATGTAATTTATTCTATAATAATTTAATGGTTTGGTGAATATATCAATGAGATAATATTTAGTTTTAATGAATTCCAAAGTGATGTCATATTTTTGATAGTGATATCCTAAAAAGTGATGTGTTACATCAATATGATTTGTCATAGACTATGAAACATGATTTTTTGAGAGGTTAATATCACTTCTATTATCACAATTTATAGGTATGTGCCTGAATTGATATCTATAACCTAGTAATGTGTGTTTTATCCACAAATTTTTTTCACAAAAACTACCGGAAGCTATGTATTCCACTTATACTGTAGATAATGAATCAGATTTTTGTTTCTTATTATCCCATGATACTAGTGACTTTCTTAAAAAGTGACATGTTCAAGTGGTTATTTTTCTATCTAACATAAAACCACCGAAGTCCACATCAGAATAACTAACTAACTCCAATTATTGTCCTATGTGATCGAAGAGTCCTACATTGGGTGTATACTTGAGGTATTTGGAAATTCTCTTAACAGTATTTAAATGAGATTCCTTGGGGTTTTCTTGAAAACAAGCACACATACATACACTAAACATAATGGCTAGTTGACTAGCAGTTAAGTAGAGTAAACTTCCAATCATTCCATTGTAAGTGGTTTGATAAAAATATTTTCCATCATCATCAATATCCTACATACAATTAATACTCATTGGAGTGTTACAAATTTTATTTATTTTCAAGACAAAACGTTTTAGATGATCTGCAGTACATTTTCTTTGATTTAAAATTATACCATCATTAATTTTAATGATTTAAAATCCCCGAAAGAATTTTAGTTCACCCATTAAACTCATTTCAAATTTTTTTCTACCATTTTAGAAAATTCAATACATAAAGAATTTCTTGAAGATCCAAAGATAATTTCATATACCTAATTTTGAACTAATAAAACATAAATGGAAATTCATTTTATAAAAATGGTAGGATCAACTATTCCTTTTGTAAAACCTTTTCAAATAAGAAAAGTACTTAATATGTCATACCAAACTCTTGGGGCTTGTTTTAAACCATATAATTCTTTTGATAATTTAAAATTACGATTTGGAAAATAAAGATTTGTAAAACTAATGGGTTTCTCAACAAAGACACCATCAGCTATATACCCATTTAGGAATTCACTCTTAACATAAATTTGATATAGTTTGAAATTCAGATGTGCAGCATAAGCTAGTTGAATTTTGATGTCTTCAGGTATAGCTATTGCTGCAAAGGTCTATTCATATTCAATTCCTTCTTCTTGACTATATACTGATGCAAACAATATTTTTTATTCTAACTATATTACTAGCTTCATCTACCTTATTTCTAAACACCCACATAGTGCCTATGGTGAATGTGTATTTGGGTCGTTCTACAAGTTTCCAATATATGGTGGTTTCAAACTGATTAAGTTATTTTTGCATATCCATCAGCCAAAATTCATCATTGATATAATCATTAATGTTTTTAAGTTTATGTTTTGATAAGGAGGCTCGATGTTCAACCTGATTTCTAAGAGAAGCTCTAGATTGAGTTCTTTTACCTAAGTCTCCTATAACAGCAACTAAAGGATGGTTTCTATGATTTCTAACAGCTCTATAAAAAAGGACTAGTGATTTTAGGTTCTTCAATAGGTTCAGGTTCATTATGACTTGAATTTGAAGAATTTCTAGAACTGGATGTTTTCACAGATTCCTTCACAGTATGGTTAGAGGATTTCGAATTAATGTCTATATTTGATACATAATCCTCTAGTTTCACTAGAGTGGATTTAGGATCAAGTGGATCTATTTCATCAAATTTGACATGGAAATATTCTTCAAAATATGTAGTTATTTTGTTAAAAACTCTATAGGATTTACTTTTGATTTAATATCCTAGAAGTATTATTTCATTACTATTGGATGAAAAATTTTCAAGATTGTCCTTAGTATTAAGGGTATAGACTTTGCAACCAAAAAAATTGAAGTAGCTTACCTTGGGTTTTCTATTGTTCCATAATTTATATAGTATTCATTTAAGATTGGGTATAATCAATTATCTATTGAAAATATATCATGGTATATTTACTACTTCAGCCCAAAAATAAATAGGTATGTTATATTTACTAAGCATGGTTCTAGAAATCACTTGCATGGTTCTATTTCTTCTTTCTAAAACTCCATTCTATTGAGGTGTTCCAGGGGCAGAGAAATTATGACTATAGCTATTTTTTGACAAATATGATTTAATCTCTTGATTTTCCAACTCACGACCATGATCACTTCTTAAGGATTTAATTCTAAGTCCACTAATATTTTCTATAGTTTTGGAATATTTGGTAAAATGAGAGCAGGATTTACTTTTTTGAGCCAAAAAAGAATGGCCAAGTATATATATAAAAGTCATCTCAAAGAACATAAACATAGTGATTCCCATTTATACTAGAAACTCTATATGGTCTAAAAAATCCATGGGAACCAATTTTATCGGTTGAGAAGTTGACAATTCTTTATTTGGTTTGCAGGAAAGTTTGTGTTGATTTCCCTTTTGAAATGGATTACACACTTTATCATTTGTAAACTCAAGTTTGGGTAGGTCTTTTACCTATCGATTTATGGTTATCTTTACAAGGGAGTGAATATTGTAGTGTCCTACTATCCTATGACAAATCCAAGACTCTTTGTGAAATACACATAAACATGAATCATTTTGAGAGACAAAAGAATCTAAGTTAACATAATATAAATTTTCATTTCTTAATGAAGAAAATATTAATTCATTTTTAGAATTGAAAACATTACAACAACATTTTCAAATATAACATGAAATATGTCATCACGTTGTTGTGAAATTGTAAGCAGGTTATATTTCAATCCATAAAAAAAGTACTTTTGAAATTAAAACTGAGTTAGATTTACTGATTTAGCCAAGCCCAATGATCATTCCTTTAGAATTTTCATCAAATTTGACATGTCCACCATCATGTTTTATTAAATTCTTGAATCCTTAATAGTCTCCAATCATGTGTCATGAACTCCCACTGTCCAACTACCATAATATTTTATAGGATATATTATAAATATTTCCTACATAATAGTCAAATAAAAATAGATTTTGGTACCCATATTAGTGTAGGTTTAGTAATATTAGTTACTAGTTCTTTAGGAACCCACATCTGCCTCATTGGTTTCCTATAAGAATTATGTAAAGTGATAGAAAAATAAACTCTATTTGGTCAAGAGAAGCTTGAAACAGTAGAGATCATATCATAACATGGACTAACTAAAGGTTTATTCATAAATATGAGTAAATCTGTATGTCCTAGACATTGAAACATAATTATCTCTTCCAAAATATCTTTTACTTGGCTGATATCCAATGCCAGTAGTATATTTAGGAGAAATATATTTACATTTCATTTGTACCAAAGTATCTTTACAATTAGTAAACCATTAAATATCCTCTTTAAATTTCAAATTATATATATTTGGTTCATTATTTTCTTTGAGTAGTGGAGCATTTTTTTCCCTTTCTATTGTAAGTTTAGTTTTAACAGTTCAGGTAAGAGCATGTTGTTTCTTTAAATATTTTTATTTGTATTTTATTTCATTACATGTCTCTTCAATAATATTACAGTACTTGAACATTCCTTAATTAGACATATTTTCATAGTCACTTCATCACCAGAATAATAGGAATTGTGTACAAGAGATTCTAGTGTTACCTCAGATGTGTTTATCATAAAACACATACTTTCTTTGTTAGCCTATTCATCATGTGAAGATTCTGAGTCACATGAATTTTCCTCATAAGCACTTCATGTTGCTTTAATTTCCTTTTTATACTTTCTATCTTTGTCCCCATACTTCTTTTTGTACATGAGCTTTGGAAGTAGCCTTTAGATTTACCTTTCACTTACATTCATGCCATACTATCTCATCAAACTTGTCACTTCTTTTTTAATCTTTCTTCCTGCTTCTTTTTTTATTATATCTTCCCTTGAAGTTAGGCTTTCTAAAAAAATTATTCTACTTGTTGAATATCTTAAACCTTCTGGCTAATTAACCCATCTCCTCATCACTGTCTGGTGATGATAGTTCACTGTTGGAAATTTTTTCAGAGACTTCCAATTTCCAGTTCTCTTTGTGTTTAGAAGTGGTGGTCTTTAATGCAACAATTTTTTATTTTGGTTAATCCTCTTCTTCCTTAATGAATTTCAAATACTCTACATACATCATCAGTTTCACATTGAGTTATTTTACAGGTAACTTGCTGATGTCACATGAATCCCCAATAGAGACAGAGGTTCCTCTCCATCTATTATGTAGGCATTTGAGAATCCTCATAATTTTGTCTTTTGTAGTAACTTCTCTTCTAAGATAAATCATTGTGCTGAAAATTTAATTGAACCTGAGATACATGTTAGAAATATCCTCATCAGGTTTCATTTTAATGTTATCATATTTAATAGTATAAGTATTAAGTATCATTTCTTTCACACTAGAAGTTGATTCATGAGAAATAGAAAAAGTTTCCCAGATTTCATGAGCAGTTTTACATGAAAAAAATTCTATTAAATTATTCATCTCCTAACAAGAAATATAAATAATTCTTGGTTTTACAATTTTTATTGAAGGAAGTCTTGGTAGGGTCATCCTAAGTGACTTTATCAGTATAAGGAATCATATACTCATATATAATTGAATACCAAATTTCAAAACCCATATTTTCTAAAAGCATTTTCATTTTTATTTTCCATTGGGAATAATTGGTTCCATTAATGAATGGTGGTCTATTTGATGCATCATCTTCTAGTTTATTATCAATAATGAAGAACTAATTTAGAAGAGCTATAAATATATAATTAACAAGAACTTATAGATCTTTAAAGTACAACTAAACTCACAGTTGTATATCGTCAAAAACAGAGTCTTAACAGGAATGAATGAACAATACATATCAAAATATTACCTAAGAAACCTCATTTATAATCATGTATAAGTTATAAATGAATATCAATAAATAAATAATGGATATATAAAATGTAAAAATTTCCTCATTCAATTGGTTAAGATGGATATCTTGGTGAATATCCAATAATAAACTAAAAACCTATATGATATTAACAAGAAAAATTAATAAACCATTATGAAATGAATTGTATGAATATATTAGTTAAGGGTACATCAATAGTGTAGTGATATTGATATTAAATAGCCACAGAGTTCAATTGATTATAATTTTAAGTGACACAAGAAATGATAAAAATATCAACCCTAATCCTATATATTCAAATTTGTTGCAAAACATACATTATTTAGATACATAAGATGAATAATTTTTTCAAAAATATAAAAATATATTAAAATAATTAATTATTAGTTATACATAGCATTTGAATCACCAAAATAATATCTACTAGAAGTAAAAAACTTGTGCCCAATTTGTCCCCTTTATTATGCACTGATTGAAGATAAAGCTAATACCCAACTAACCATTTTCAATTTTATTACCCCTAAAATAATTTTAGTTGGATATTGTATCTTCTTATATTGTAGAGATAGTTTTTCCCTAATATTAAACCACACACCCATTACATTTACAAAAAAATGAATGTTTTTTTATTTAGATTTATCCATTGGGTTTCAATTAATGATTGAGAATTATAATAGATTATGGAGTTTTTATAATGAGAAGTAATGGTTATATGTAATTTATAATAAGTTATGGAATTAAAATATTTAATCATATAATTATTTATATTGAAATGGGTATAAACAAGAAATGATTATATAAATTAAGGATAAGAAGCTACAAGAACTGTTATATTAACATAATGAATTTTTAATCAAATCCTCTAATAAAGAGGTATATGTAATCCATCATTAAAAACATATCATGTATTTGAAAAAATCATTGAATTACATGTGTTAAAGTACATGAAATGAATTTTAAATTATATTTTAACAAAATAAAGGAAATTAATATCAATAATTATTATTTAAAACCCTTAACTTGCTTGGTACCTTTTGATGGTTTGATAAGAACACCTCAGAACCCTAAAATCTAGTTGGAGAACTCTTGAGGGATAGAATTAAAGGAAAACCATGCTCAATAAGTTTTTAATAAATAATATTAAGATGATTTGTAGGTATTTATATTAAATTAGTAGGGTTTTCTATTAATTTCAATTCATTGGCCTCAGTATGCAATATAATAAAAAAAAGAAACCATTAGACTTTCAATGTTTTTATCCCATGTTACTTGACAATAAAGATAATGAATTTCCTTTTTTACTATTTAATAACTTGAATACATTTAAATAAATAATTTTACACATGGAAAATATTCCTAATCATAAATATTTTTTTTAATCCTTTTATTATACTTTAGATTTTGAAATATTCATTTTACTAGATTAATGTTAAATTTATTACTTTAAAATAACATATTTTAATGAATATATCCATTTTCTATCTATAAATATATTATGATACTTATTGAATCGATTTTATGTCATTATGAAGTCATAATAAGTACCATATACATTGATATAATAGTTTAGTTTTTAACCAAAATTATGTTATCTCATAAAATTATAAAAATTTTATTTTTCAATATTGTTTACATGTTAATTAAAAAATATAAATTCGTTTTTAATAAAATAATTCTCAATATTTGTCCCATTTAATTACTAAATTAATTCCCTTTTGTATTCAAAAATATCACATTTTGTTCCTAAAATTCTAAAACCCTACCTATATTGATTATGTCACAAATGTGTGTAATTATATTAGTATTAATTTTTATATATTTTTTCAATTTTCAATTATATTATTATCAAATGGTATTATGGAATTAGTTTAATAAATTATTTTAAATTTATTTTCCTATTTTTTTTTATACAGTGATATGTACAAATTTGATGAAATAATAAAATATGTATTATGACACAATTATAAAGATGAACTATTTATTTACTATCTTATAATATTCGTTATTTTATTCTCTACCAATCCATTAAAAAATTTAAAAACCTATTGTTTCAATATATATCATTTCAATAAAAAATTATGGTAATTAATCATTATTACATCCACTTTCTCCAATGTCGCATATATCAATTTTTGATTCCTCTAAATAATATCAGAATTTTATTCTTAGAACTCTATTAAAAGTTATATCTACTATCAAGAATATGGAATTGATTTTCAATATATGATAGGTTAGGTCCAAGCACTATTTTATCATTGATCACTATATAAGTTGGGTTTAGAATTCAATTATAAAACATTGACTTGTAAAATTATTTATAAACATTATATAGGTTAGGGGGTATTTAAATGATGAAAAGAATATATAATAAAATATATATTTTCATATGGTTTAATTTATATCTGGTATAGCTTCTATTTCAAAACAAAAACCTTTAACTCCCTTCCATTATAATTCAGTCACGTTA
Organism: Viscum album; assembly: GCA_963277665.1. Classification (NCBI taxonomy): domain Eukaryota; kingdom Viridiplantae; phylum Streptophyta; class Magnoliopsida; order Santalales; family Viscaceae; genus Viscum; species Viscum album. Next base: position 739,798,720 of record OY728165.1, read on the forward strand.
ATATGATATCTTATGTGGAATTCTAGATTGATCCTAGAATTCTCAATATACCTTTTATTTACTAGAAACATTTTTATGATAGTATTCTTGATTTCTCAAACCATATCAATTGAATTTATAATGATTTATGGACCAACCGTCCATATATCCCAAGAATCATAAAAAACATTGAATGTGTGACATATTTTTACATATAAAGTCTTACATGGTGAAAATTTATTTATTTAATGGTAGATATTATGGAATTAAAAGTCCACCAGATGTGGTTATTAACCTCACAGTCCTTGGAATCCAATTTACCAAAACCTCAATATGTACTATATTGTTATGATGGTATTTTAATAATTCCCATTAGTTTTAAGATGATAGGATGTTCTAGAACTTTTGTTGATGTCTGAACCTTTTGAATAATACATTAAAATATCTATGATAACTGAAATTCATGATCGGTTAAAATTGATAATAATTCACTATAATGTCTAAAATATTCATTTATATAATGTAATCCATGGTATTCAAGGATAATACCCCCCTCAATTTATATAAAATTCAAAGATAAGGTATGTTGATCCACGATGACCCATATAACACTCTTTTAGTTTTATATATTGGATAGAACAATTACAATGCCCATTGATATGTTTTTCACTATACATTGGTATGGTTAGTGGTTTCATGAAACCCATTAGAAGTTGTCTCTCAATATATACTTATTATCAAACCAGGAATCTTGACTCATAGTTTTCAATTTCATGATTCATGTTTTCCCATTATATAGTCTATGTTATATCCCTATACATATTTTTAATAATAGGTTTTATAGAGAGGATGGATCTACCATCATAATACTCTAATTACATCTTTAGATATTATACTGATAGTACAAAAAGACAATTTAAAAACATAAACATAGAATCTTCACTATTTTAGTCAAAAAATTATCATTATCTATGGTTTTAAACATATTTTGTACACATATATCATATTTTTTATGCCTATTTATCATATTTCAAAAATATGGTTGGGAAATTACATACATAATAAATAATTCTTCCACTTTCATGGTAATTTCCAAGTCCAACAATAATAAAACCATGAAAACCTGTCAATTTTCCATCATTGTCAAAGATATGACTCCAACATTTTTCATAGATAATGTTTTTATCACCATGTTCACCTATATATGGTGGTATTTTATTAAATTCTCATTTTATGTGAGTAGTTATATCCATTTACATTATGCAATGGTGACATTTTTATATGAAAATATACTTAAAAATTTTATAATCTATAAATATGTAACAATTTTCATAATACTGATAGTGTATCAATTTCATTAAATAATTGATTGCAGATTGAAGATAAATATTATGAGTTTTATAGTTTTTTATGAGACATTAATTATCATTATTTATAAGAAAAAACTCTATTATTTTTCATAAGTACACACTCTAGTTTTTGTATTGATATATTTTTGTATTTAAAAATACATTCCTCTAATGATGGTATGATTAAAAATTATGAATTTATTATTCACTTCATTAGTTCAATAATTATTTCTTCAAATTCCTTAATAAAAGTTAATTGGTCCCATTTAAGTGTCAATATGTTTAACAAATTAGCTAACTAGGTGATATTTTAAACAAATCATCGATAGAAACAAGATAAGTCATTGAAAATACATATATTAGTTATATTAGTCATTGTTGAACACTATTTTACAACCTTTTTCCCTGTGGGATAAACTAAAATCCAATCACTACACATAATATATCCAAGAAAAGAAATTTTTTAATCCAAATTCCATACATACTAAAATTCCAGAATATCTTTATCTCCACTATAGTCTCAAGGAAAATCCATAAATGGTATACATGATATTCATAGAGTATAAATTATATGAATATGTCATAAATAAAATATATAAACACATATATTACTTCTTAATAGAAAAAACTCAATACATAACATTATTATCCATCCCAGAATCATATTGACTTTGTTTCTCTAGAAAATATGATACATAAAATACTTTTTCATTAGAGATATATATTATATCCCACTAAGTTCTTAATAACTAAAGCCATTAATTTATATAACTTATGTAACTCTTGTATTAGTAAACTAGGTAAATTAAACAAAAGAAAGGGTGATCTCTCTATCATTGTAACTGTAAAAAGGGATATATTATAATTCACTTAAGCATAAAATGAGTGTAACAGTTTAATAAAATATGAATAACATTTGGAATAAATAAATTTCATATCACAAATCATAATATTTACCCAAGACATAAATAATTGTATTTCATAAGGCAATAATTGTAAGGTAATAATATTATATGAGCCTAAGGGAATAACATTTACATTACTGGTATGTTTTAGGAAAACACATAATCCTAGAAAATAATTTATTCAGTCTAGTATCACATACAAGACAGTCATAGTGGAATGGGATCACTATATATTAAATCATATCCTTAGTCAAGCTTCACTGTCGTGACTTTAAAAGGGGCTAGGTTCTTTTATTGAACCATGTCCATTTCTCAATGCAGACCATATTGTCTAATGATATTTCCAACATTACCCAATGATTTTTGGGTATATAATTCCATGTCTATCAATTCAAAATCATAATCCACTAATATTTATTTAATAATATACTAAATTATTTATCATATATCATTACCTGTTTAATGAAACTCAGGTTTCTAAACATTTCAACATTTTCTTATAACATAAAATGATTAAATTTAATGTGTTCTATAAACATCACTTAATCTAAATAAAAAAATATTAAAAAATAAAAAATGGATTTTATCCTTAGATCATATCCCTAGTATTGAATAAGTATCCTTAAAGTATTTTATCATAAATAAAATGTTTAATTAATATATCTCTATAATGTTTCTTTAAGAAAAAACACTTTACATTTTTAAAAAATATATATTTATAATATAAAAATTTTAAAAATAACTAGGAAGAATTTTTCATTGAAAATAACCAAGTAAATCATTTATAGACGAATTTAAGTGTTTGGTTTTTAGGAAGGAGGTAATCTATTTTTTATGTCATGTAAATTAAATTAATTGTTCTTTTCACATTTTCAATAAAAATAAAATATAAATCACTCTATAAATAAAAATTAATTTTTTTGTAAAAAATTATTAATCAATTCAAATTTCTATATAATTTCACTAGAGATTATTAAAAATATTATTTAAAACATTTTTAGGAAATATGGGTATACAATAAAAAATATTTTTTCCCAAAAATAGAAATAAAGATGATTTTCCTTAAAAAAAATTTAGTCACATGAGTTATAAAGGAGAGAAAAATGAAAGGATAAATGTAGTATATAGTAATAACTAAAGTAAAAGAAAATTAATTGTATTCTTGATTGTCATGTCATAAAATTTAAATATTTAAAACATGATAAAAATGAATCTATATAAACAGTGTGATTGTAATACGAATCCCATACCTAAACATAAACTAGATATTAAATCCCTCTAACCTCCTGCATAATAAATATAAATTTATTGGGATCATATTTTATAAAAATTTTATGTAATTTTAATATCAAATATGATCCAAATATAACATTTTGAATCTAACTTATAAATAATTCCAAATTAAAATCATCTTTTCCATGTCTAAACTTTTTTTCATGAGAATTTTTTATTGGTTGTTCTGTTAAAAGTAATTTTACCACAGTTCCATAATCTATTTAATTTTATTTATGATAAAAATATCATATTTATTCAATATATTTATAATTATAGTAATCTATAATGGTTGTATTTAGAAAAAAATAATAAATATATTCATGGTGACGGTGGGTCATAGATAATCTTGAACATTATCATTAATTTTTCACATATAGAACAAAATAAAGGTAAATAATAATTAATTATTTATTATTTATTATTAAAAAATATATATAACATATATTCATTAAATAGTTCCTTGTGACCATATTTGTAAACTTATAATGAAAAACTAATCACGATGATTTGTGGAGTTGGTTGTCTACACGTACACATGATCGAAGTTATCATTTTCTAATAGATTGTAATTTATGAATGTATTAATTATATTATAATTATATAAGAATAATTATTTCATAAATATAATTTATAAATATTAAACCCATTATAATACCATCCATGAAATATAGTATCTAAAATGAATAGCATCACTACGTGGAGGTGGTTTCCCATATGTATGAACCGACAATACCTTAACATCCCATTTGTTGCATAAACAGTGAATATTTGTGGTTTAATAATTAAAATAATAATTATTTATATTAAGTATAATTAATTATTATTTAATAATTAATACCATAGATTTATAGGGGAATAAGAAGAAATAAATTGAAGGAGGTTGGGTAAAATGTTTATCTCTTCTTTGGTATAAATCCTTTTGATGCTTTCTTAATGACCCTTGGAATTGTATTTTATGAAAAATATGTGGGAAAATTAGTATGTAGGGATGTTTATTACTGAATTGGGAATGGATTTTTTGATCTTGATGGATCAATGTTTTGTAAAGGAGATAAGGGATGGGTAATCTTTTATAATATGGGGATTTGACACACTCAGAAGTTCTTAATAAATTACCATCCGACATAATTTTTTTATTTTTAAACACTATTAAAGGAAAAATGAAAAACCTCCCAACATACCAGTTTCACCCCCAAAAGAAACAACAGATTCGTTAAAAAACATTTTAAGTTGGTTGGACCCAATCTCCCTAAACAATATCCTCGAAGTATAATTTACCCGAGATTTTGGGTAGTTCTTTATGATTCTTTCATAAAAATGCACTATGTTTCCCAATATTGTATGTATTCCTCCCAGTTAATATTCCCCATGTTTAATCCTATATAATGAATGAGGACCAGCTAATCAGTCCACTCAACTTTCTCCATTTTGGTGGTCATACGAAGCAATATCTACTTCATCAATTCCTTAATATCCAGAGCTTTATCTACTATTTCTTTATCCTAGTGCATTAGTAGGTCCATGTGTTCTAAAATTAAGTATAACTATTGCTAAGGGCCTTAATTGTAGCATGTCTCATGATAATCTCTAGTATCCATCTAATCCTTACCACCCATGTAAATGAAAGGTTCAATATCCTTGTATCCTGCAGACCCCATGCCATTGGAGGTGTAAACCACCTCATGCTTGTTGTTCTAGGGGGTGATGCCTGCACTAATTGGAGCCTTCAGGTGAAACATACTTATGTTTTCAGATATAGTAACAGTATGACTTGGTAAGTATGAGTAATCCTTACTATGTCTCACCCTCTATTTATTGATAATGATGTTTTTAAAATCAATAATATTTTTCTTTCACTTTTGAGAATAGAATATAATATTGTCTTATGCCAGGACTAGTTCCTTAAACTCGGTAGTCTATGAAGCCCCATCCATTTCCTCTGGAGAAGATTCCACATCTACCAAGGGGTCATCTACATTGTCCACCACTTTTAATACCTCTATATAATGTCATTAATATTCTCCTAACACTACAAATTAGTTTTTAGGATTCAAATTCGATCCCCCATATTTTACCTTCTTAGCATAAGAAATTCTAGTCTGGGTGACCTACTACGGCTTATCCAAAAATATTGTATGTTCAAAGACTCAACCAATAAATTGGAATTTCACTGAGGTTTTCACTAGTACCAGATGCTGAGAATCCTCACCAGTGTCTTGGTCCTCATAGACATCCTCATTCACTGTAACTTCTTTGGTTGTAGTTGGAGGAACTATCTACAATGCCTGAGTAGCATCAAGGTGGACCTCCCTCTATTCCTGACCAACCCCTTCCAGGTCTATTCTCCCATGCTTGCTGACCCCATTATGCTCCATAATAGACACCCAACTTTCACATAGATCTGTATAAATAGCCTTAGGGAAGCATGCCACACAAAAAATTCATTTTAACCAGTGAAAAATGTCAATGACTCTTGGGTTAACCACATAATTTAGAGACAGTTTCCGAGGAACCAGGAATTCTTCACATAGGGGCCCAAAAACATGGAAGGCAATGTAATCAGACCCTACCCATTTTCCACCTTCAATAACTTCAGCCCCAACCACAATCCTAGAATAGCCCAGGGGAGGGCCACCATCCCCGAATACCAACCCCCATAGAGTCTACCTTCCTCACTCGTAGGAAGAAGAAATATGCCCCAGATGAAAACATTACAAATTGTTGTACATCCTGGACTCAAACTCGACATGATTCTTTAAACAAAACTCCAACCTAACCAAGATCCAAATCCATTAAACCAAATTCATATACATCGACTTCAACACATATATGTGGATAAATTAGGTGACAAAATTCACTAGTTCTCGAGTCCATAAAATATATCTATTGACTAAGTTCCCAAGAATGAAGCTAATAGAGGGGGTTTGGACTGGGAGATGGAGTTCAGGGAATCTTTCACACAAAGCCATTTTTGGTGTGTCTCGATTCATATATAGATCAAAAAAACATCTTAACTTATGTAAGTTGAAGTCGTTGCAGGATCGAGGAGTCCCAGACTATGCAAAGAACCGGTATTCGGATGATGGGAAATGAATCATGATATACCACTTATTGAGGAGACCTATCGTTTCCCATTCCTTAATCCTCCAAGAAGAAAAATCAAAATGATCGAAGATGTCAATAGATGGGATTCGTGAGATTCCACCCCCCCCCCCCCCCCCCGAAGCTAGTTTTCACCATAACATTGGTAATATTATTTTAATTTAAAACTAATCATTTTTAATAGAAGATAAGATAAACTTCTAAAAAAATACAAATTATGTTATTTCTAAATATGGAATCCACTTTAGTAAATATAATTTACCAAAGTAACAAATTTTAATTTGAATCTAAACTCAAAAAATGTGATAAAATATAGTTTTCAAAAAAATCTTAATAAAAAAATGGTTTATATCAAAATATAGCATAAAATTAGTTATGGTGACATAAATTAAACTATTAATAAAATTGATGAAGTAATTTTTCTTATTAAAACATTTTTATGAAATGTAACTTTGTAAATAATTTATAGAAAAGGTAGTTTCAAATAAAAATTAATATTTTTCACTACTCATCAAAAAATAAATTTCTTCATAAAATTATCAAAAATTCATTCTTTAATACTTATTAAAATATTTATTATAGAATGAAGATAATTTTTTCAAATTAATTTTCTAATAGTTGAAAATTTTTAATTACATCTTTCTCTCATAAAAACAATTTAAAACCATTTTGGAAGAAATGATCTTTTACAGCATATAAATACTTCACTAGAAAATGAATACATATTTTTCAATATATTGGATTTATTTAATTCCTCTAGATAATTTCCAAAGAATATCATCTTATTTATCTAAACATTTAATTTCTAGGATATAATGTTATATTATAGTACTATTCAATTATGCTTGGGGTTGAATTCATCACAATATATTGATGAAATTAAATATATTTGATGATAAATATATCATAACATCCCCTAATTTTAGAATTCCATAACCTAAATGTGATTTTATCCTTTGCAATTACATTACCCCAACCTAAATAAATGAGTATATCTTTGTTTGATCACATTACCTAGTTCTTTGGTATCTTCTTATTATTTATGATTCCTATAGAGAACTTTAAACAAGTGAATAGACTCGTTCAATAGAAATGTATTTCTATGATGCAAAATTATATCAGTTCCTATTTGTGGATGATATCATTCCCAAATGATACAACATATTAGTTTAGTACATGTGAATGATTGTTTATGTATATCCTTAGGAGAGGTACATATAACACGTTGTGATCATGATAAGATTTCAGTGGAAGCACCTTGAAATAATCTATCATCCTTATTTGAAAAAGAATATTATAGTGGGAAATATATATGGGTCTCATATTTTCCTTCATTATTAATCATAAAACATTCCATTGTGGATAAATTTATAGAAATTTTTTTATTGACATCAAATTCCACAAAAAAATTTGATATCTAACATAATTTTTTTTCGTCTATATTCTTCCTTCATATTCTACTAAATAGATATGATAATATATTCTATTTCCTTAGAAATAATAGGTCCTAATATAATTTTTTCCAAAAATTGATCTCATTATATTATATTTTTTTATACTTAATTCCATGGAGTTATTTATAAGGATCCATATGAATACTTGAGTGAGTGTTATTATTATAAGGCAGCTCGATAAGTGGAATCCATTGATCCTAAACACATTTGAAATCCAAATAAAAAATCATAAAATATCCTATAGTTTTTTAATGGTTCTCTTAGATAGACCTAATAATTTGGGAGGATAATATTTACTAAAAATAAACATTGAATCTGAATTTTATTGAAGAATTCACTAGGTTATAAAGGTAAACCTCATATCCTAATTGGATAAACTAAAATGTGGTACTCTAAGAAAACTATCCACTTCCATAATATATATTACAAAAAAAGGATCATGGTATAAATATTATTTTATAGAAAATTAGTTTTCTAACTTCAAAAGAATATTGATAACAACCTGAAAATCATTATGGCCTTTTGAGGTTTTTGGGGAGTCAAATGTCAAAATCAGTAGTGATGTTTTCCCATTTCCAATCAGGCCCACCCGCACCTAACCTCCCTTGGGAGGATATCCTTGGTAGGGCCCACATGGTCTTTAAACCCCATCTAACCCCCATTTATGTGGGATGAAACTATCCAACTTCCCTCATTAATTTAATGTGCCAACCCTCACAATTAATTAATTGAACTCTTTCATTTAATTAATTGGCAGCCATTTGAATTCTTTTAAATTCTAGCCAACCATTAAAATAATAGATAGTCTATTATTTTTGGTTGGAAATTCATTTGGTGGAGCTTTGAGAGAGAACTTGGAGAACCCTTGGAGAATTCTCTCTCAACAAAAAATGAAAAGAATTCCTCTTCATCGTCCACCAAAGAATGACGAATTCTTTCTTCGATCTTCGACCAAGCCAAAAAAGAAGGAGCTGACTGCGAAGAATGCCGATGATGCTTCTTCTTCGGTTTCCTACCAAGGATGCTTTCGGATGTCAATGAATCGACGTCTTCCATTCCTCTCCTTCCACTATCAATGATCGATAAGAGAGGTAGGGGAATTTTGAGTTTGAATTTGTTCTGTTTTACATGGTTTAACCATGGATAATAATTTACCAAATGATATCAACGTAACGTGGAGGGCACAGACCGCACGAACACGGCCTGACCCTCCCCCTTTGATTTTTATTGTTTGTTGATGATGACGGCGGCGAAATGGCACCACCAGAAGGATTTACCATGGTGGAGAAATGTGACTGGAGTCAGGATGGTTGTGAAGAATATTGGCGGTGTAAGGGCCACCAGGTTACCGGAGGGGCGCGACCCCGTCGTGTCGCGTGGGTGGAAGGGTCGCAGCCAGGAGGTCCATGGTGGTTGGAGGCGGCACGAAGTCGGTGCGCCATGTGGAGGAGATGGAGGTGGTAGCCATTCTGGGCTACAGTGGAGGTGGGGTGGTGTCGTTGCGCCACATGGAGCAGTAGAGCCGTGGCCAGGGCAGGTCACGGTGGAGCAGGTGGAGCGGCTGGCCGCTTGGCCAGCCAGGATGAGCGAGACCTAGTGGGTCCTACGTGTTCTAGACCGACACCACCTGGCACCAGTTTCGGATCACACCTGAACGGAAAATCCATTCTAGAAGTCGGGGGGCATGTGGTTTCCCTTCTGGTCACGGCTAAGAAAGACCCCCACCACGCCGTTGGGTAGCCCGGCCCACCGGGCCACCGGGCCAACTGACCCGCCAATGGGTCGGGTCGGGCCACTCCATCGGGTCGGGCCGCCTTCGGGCCGGGCCTCCCCCTCGGGGTGGCCATCGTCTCATGTCAGGCCACTCTCTTTAGGGCCGGGTCAGACCCACGGACAGGGTCGGACCCCAGTCCAGACCCGATTAGCCCGAATACACTTTTGTGCACATATCTTGGGCTACGGGTGTCTGATTGACGAACTGCATGCGGCGATGGAAATCATAGTGCGAGACGGTTATTTTGGAATACCCCAAATGAGTTTTTGACACAGTTGAGTTATGTTCATGTTGGTTTGAACCTAAAATACAATCGGGCCCCCTGGAATGGAAATGCTAATAACTCATAGACTAGGCATCTGATCGACATGTCATCTGTTGCATTAAGACCCCTATGAAGAGGCGGACCTTTGAGATACTTCTATGTGGGACTTCATGACAGTTGGATTATCGACTAGTATCTCATGGAGCAGATCCTTCCGAAGACAAGCGAGAGGAGTACGGAAACCTAGTAGTTGGATGGGACCTGACGACTTCTGACCTTTCGACTCGGAGTGTTTCAACTAGCCCAGTGGGAAGCACCTCTGTGTGACGCGGCAGACCCATAGTGGGGACTGCCTCTTTGTGATGCAGTAGACCCATGGTACTCAATAGGATAAATACCTCAATAGGGTAAGAGGGGGAGCACCTCTATGTGATGCGGTAGACCCACAGTGGGGAGAGCCTCTGAGTGACGCAGCAGATCCACGGTACTCGATAGGAGGAGTACCAAAGCAGTCCAGGATAGTGGGAAGCACCTCTATATGACACGGTATGCCCACAATACTCTATTGTGGAAGAGTGCACCAGCAGCTAAGGTTTCGTCCGTCTGACTGGGAGTGTTACATGTTACAACCCCTAGAATAAAATACTGTTTTTGAGCTGAGTCAGTGACTTTTGTGTTTGCCTAATGATTGAGATGGGTTACTAGATAACTTATTCATATGTATGGGAATATACCTAAGTAAGGTATTTCATTTTTTATTTACTTTTTGGTTATCCTTGTTGGATATTGTGAGACTTTGAGGGTCTCGGGGTCCCTACTGAGTATTGTTATACTCATACCTACACAGGTTATGCCCGAACCTCGTTGTGTTGGTTGCAGACGATGGACAGCGCTGATTGAGGCAGAGTGTAGAAGAACTGGATGGTACCTGGAGGTGGATCACTCGAAGTGATGGTGCACAGAGCGGACGGACGGACGTGGAGTGTGGAGCAGGCCATCTGTACCTACCCTTAAGGTAGGAACCCTAGAGGATGACCCAGTAGCTGCTTTACTTGCTTTCAATTGTACCTGTACTTTACTGTTGGGCTTGAATTTCCGGCCCCTTTTACTTTCTAGCACTTCCTCTATATACAATTATACTTAGTTTTTTTACTTCCAGTTGTGTACTATTTTGTGTGTGTATCAGTTTATAAAGACAATGCCTTCCCAGTTTAGGGATTTATGCCTTTGGTGCTAGTCGCTAGCCCCTGGCCTATGGAAGGCGGGCATGGGGTAGTCACGATACTAGCCCCGGGGGATGGTTCATGACACAAAAAATGATCGAATTGATCCATGGTTATTCTTTAAAAAAATTATAGACTCATACATAGTTAGAAAATGGATAAAATATTACCTTATCAATATTATAATGGAGTTTCATCCTAAATTACTATAACTCAATATGGTCTAGTCTTTATGGAGTCTTTGAAATAGGTTTCGAACTATGTATGATTTATATTCATAAAGAAACCTTAGAACAAAAAGGGAGATTTTGAATCTCTTCTAGAAAAATACCAATAAATTCCTATAAAAATGGAATGAATTAAATGATTAGTTTACACACATCTATAAAATTCAATCACCCATTTTTAATAGGAATCATGATCCATATATTGGATGTAATTTCCATTGTAAGTTTATTTTTTTTCTTTTCATAGAGTGGATCATATGTGTGTTTGCAATCCCCACATGACTTCTCATACCTAATAATTAATATGGTAATTATATAAACAATAAAAATCCATGCCTATGATAACATAAAATTTTTATAGAGGGGGAATAATGAGATTATTAGGAATTGATTTCCTATAAATATCAATCAAAGAAGAATCGTGGACAAGAGATGTGGTCACATACAATTAATAGTTTTTAATAATATTTAAACATGTAATATATATGGTGGTATTATCATACCATTATAAAATTAATCACACATTAAATAGTGGGTAGACCAAGAATAAAATATTATATTATTAGTCCCATATTTGAATGATGTGTATCTTTCAAAACATGATTATCATACCCCACATCTGCAATAGTGATTTTTTAAAATTGTAATTTTCTCTAATCATGAGAGGTTTTTTATTCCTTTCACCATCATATAACTTTTTAATTGAGTACTAAGTAAGAATTACTCCTATAATTCATTCATTTGAATCAATGCGGTGTGGTTGGTTCATTCTTTGGTAATTTTTCTCCACCATTACATAACTTTTTCTTCTATTAATTTAGAATTTAATGTGTTGATAACCTTAATTTTCACATTAAAAACATTTAATGATACCATTAAGAATATTTCCTCCTTGTTTCCTTCCAAACCTCATATATAAAAGAAATATAATCATCTTTAATTTATGGTTCCTATAATTTATTTTTTAATTCCTAATTTATTTTTATATAAGAACCATGAGATTTAAGGGTAACACAAATCTTCATTTTCACCTTAATAACACATTGAATAACTTCTTCATATATATTGATTTACATTATGGGTAACTCTCTTTGGAAAATTATTTTTAATCCACTAATGAAAAGATAAATCTTAATTTCTTGTTAAATGATAATACCATAAGAATACATCCCAAGTATTTTTTATTTTTTAAATAGATAATTATTGATTCATAATCATTCTTATTTATCTCATTGAATTTCTTCTTCATTTGAATATAATTATTATAAGGAAATTAGTTAATAAAAATAATATCTTAATCTCATCCCACTCCCAGAAATCATTTTATTCATGTTTCCTTTTGATCTTGAGAAGGTTCCACAATTGAACTACATAACCTTTCAAATAATAAATTGAAAAACAATCTATCTCATGTTCTAGAAAATAGGGGAAAATATATATATTTATTGGTACTGATCCACTAATTAGTGGTCATTGGATAAATATACCCACTAAAGAAAGGTGCATCCTACTTTAAAAAACACAATTTAATGGTTTTTCCTATTTTTATTATTTTTATTCTTAGTATGATTTATAGTTTAAAGATGTCTAATAATAATTGTAAGAGGATTTTTTATTCCAATTCCAATTACATTTTTATCCTCAAGAATAAAATAATTACATAATCTATTTCATTCATCATTTTCATAGTTTCTTCAGGTTTTATCTATTGAGTAAAACCAAAAAATGTTTTCTGAGAGACCATAATAATAGTTGGAAACCACATAATCATGAAAATCAATTATATTTAATCTAAATCACCAACTCTCTTTTTCATCCAATGAAATAATATTTTATACTTTTTCATCCATGACCATCATATTTTCAAATCCTTCAAAATTGTTTCTAGTGGAAGTATGAATTGACACAAGAATATCCTTAGTGAATGTCAAAACTGGTGCATAGTAAGGTTATAATCACTATTCACCAAAATAAGGATTGGGATATAATGAACAAAATACATTTAGGGTTATTAAACCTATATGAATTTATACCAAAACTATATATACATGGAGTATCCAAACGAGAAATGTTTTCAAATAAAATAACTATATTTTTATTACCATAACGTTCAATATTCTCATACACATAAGATTATCCGAGGGTTTCTCAATATAGATTAGTCATTCTAGCTTCCAATTGTAACTAAACCTTTTTGTGATACAAACTATTGTGACCCATGCATTTCATAAATAATAATTCATCTTAATAAATGAATATTGAATACATAATAGTATAATCCACAACATGATAATATAGGTTTAGTTTCATTAGAATCTTGGATATATACACAACTTGGTCATAATATATATATATATAAAATCCCCCTATGATTTTAATAATAATAACCCCTTTACAAATCATATTTAACACCTTTCTTCATAATACGGGAAAAGGAAACATAAGAAACGTTGAGCTCAAATGCTTAATAAGATTAAAAAAGAAGATATAAATGATCACATAAGAATGAAATTAGTATAATGGTATTAGAATATGTGATTTTGATTTTGACACCATACCCTACATATCATTGTTCATAATCATGAGTCATGAAAAAACCAATGGAAGTTTACATGATATGAATTTTAAAAAGATCAATGAAAATGAGCCATTAGAGAATAAATTTTTCATAAGTCATTATTGAGGGATATTTTCTTAAATTTAATAATTATAAAAATAATCATAAAAAATGATAGTCTTGGAATTTAACCTTGATTAATGTAATTATTTTCATTATATAAAACATTGATACATAATTTTCAAAAAAAATCTTATTAATTCAACAAATTTAATGGCTAGGTTAAAAAATTATATTATATTGTTGAATATTATACCTGGTCTTGTGTGTATCACAATATTTCAAGGGAATTTAATTTATTTGAAGAGAAATATATCCTAAAAACATAGGTTTTTTAATAAAAAACACAATAAATTTAAAACAAAATACTTCAATATTATATTCAATATCTCTATAAACACATATAGTGTCTATGTAAACATAATGAAAGTTTATGTGAACTAGTAATTCCCATACCTTCTCCTAAAAATTTGTATATAATACTTATATAATTATAATTTATGTTGACAATAATATATATCATTGATTGGGAAGTATTTATCTCTATGATGCTGATCAAATAGATTACCAATATGAGGTATATGATACATGTTCTTTTTAATAATAGAATTTTTCCTCTATAATCGATGGACATCCTCAGGAACACATAATTATTTTTCAAAATTATGATTTACTATCACAAAGGTGAAAATATTTTGTGTATAAATCCATTATTACACAAAAATTATATTTTTTTCACTAATTCCAGAAATTCAACTAAATATTTTCTATATAAAGAATTATATATAGGTTTTACATCAGTGATATGGTCAATAGTGAATTCAAATTCATATTTAGGTGGATATCATGGTATTTACTCTATAAATACATCAATATAATATCTCATATTACATATATCATCTATTATTAGTATACCCGTATCTCTAATTTATTTATCCTCACCAAATATTTCATTGAGATATACCATTATAGGTTTTGACCAAGAATAAGGAAATTAAGTTTCATGACTAAAAATTTGGGATTTCATTCTGACATCCAATATTATAATCTCTGTGTCATTATAATAAATTATTTTATTTTAAATGGAGTCCTATTCTATCTAAATCATTATATAAAATTTGATAATTTTTATTACCACTAATTTTTAATCTAAATAAGAACCATTTATTTTAATATAGAATAAAGAATTTACCTTGGTTTCTCTGTGAATTACACAGAGTATTGTCTGTAAAATACTTCATTAATACATAATAGTAAGATTGAATTTTACTAGAAATCATTCAATATATAATAGAGTGTATGTATCAATAATTAAATAATATGTGTGGTTAGCATATATGTTTGGATTATAGTACCAATTATAACATCATTTTGAACCACATATTCTATTTTTTAATTTCAAACTCACATCTTTTCTCTTATTCCCACTTCTAGGGTAGATTCAATTAAATAAGGGATAATTATTTTTAGTATAGTCCCATATTAAGGAAATTAATGCATTATAGATTGGTGGAATTTATTTTTCACGTTAATTCACTATCTTGAGGGCCTTTATATCTACACTTGTGGTAAAATCATATTCCTGTCAAAAATACCTAGGGTGTTTGTTCCCAAAATTACTTCATCTTATGAATTCCACACTTTATTTATTTTCCATAATTTAATTTCTCTTTATACGGTGCTTACTTTACATCTTCTTAGTTATAATGTTATTATTCATAATCAATTCATATAATGAAAATGTTTTAGTGAATAATTACTTAATAAATCATAGAATAAACCATTAAAAATAGATTAATCAAGAAATTTAGATTATGTACATTATTCATATCTTGGATTTATAACCATGTAAATTTAACCTTATGCTCATCTACATGAATTGGTACAACATTATGGCATTATTTTGTGCTGAAATATAGTTTTCTGTATAAGTAATGATATTTTTAGTGTATTTATTTGACTACCATTGTAGATATATTATCACTTCTAGTCCAACACTATTCTCATTAAAAAAATTTATAGGTAAATACTTATAGTGATTAAGTCTTTTTACACTATATTTGTTCATTTCATCATGTTTTATTTCAAAAACAGATGAAATATATTTAATTATTCCATGAAAAAACATTGAGTTATATATCATTGGATATAATTCATGTGAATTTATTATAAATTCTTATAGTGTAATTTGGAAACATTTCTAGAATATCCTATATGTATTACATTGATTTTTATTCACTAATTATGTTTTTCTAAATATATTTCCTAATATTTCTACTAAACATGATTCAATATCAACTGTTACACCATAAATCTAGTAACTAAGAGTTTGTTGTAATTTTATTACTATTTAACTAAGTGAAAATATCAAAATACATAATATCTAAGAGTTTAGTAGTCTTATGAAATTATATATACAAATGAACATTTTTTCACTTTTAAAATAAAATTCATCTTAGGAATATTGGAAAACTTTATTATTCTTCTTTTCATGTACATATGTCTCATGTAGTACTCATCATGGATTCCTAGTGAAATTGGAAATAGTATAAAGGTGTGATATTAGGCTCTCAGTATGGGAGCAACAAATAATAGAGGCTATAATATGTAAGAATTGTAAAAATATGATTACACAAATAAATGTTTTTTAAAAAATGGACCTATGATTAAAATATATCAATATATTACATAAAAAATAACAACATATATAATAATAACTAATATCTTAGTGGTATAATTCATAAATTATTTCATTAGAAACATACTATAAATTATTTTTTCTAATACATCAAATATAATGGGGAATGAATTATAAAAATTAATCGATTATTTGTTTCAAAAATCATATTAATGCATTAAGGGGCTATGTAATTTGGGGGCCCAAATGTTAGATATTAAAACCAATGCATCCATCATATGATGAAAAGAGATAAACAATATTTTCCATAAAATTCCATAAAAAACATCATCTATAATAATGTATAAGTAATCAGTCAGTATACATATAGAAATAATGAAAACCCTCAATGTGAAAATTTCCCAATTCTATGGAATAATATTTATCTATATGTAATTATCAAAAAATAATCATTTAAACTATAGAATATTAAAAAATTTATTGAAATTATTCTTATCAATGGAATAATAATAATTTATACTGCACATGAGCCTTATCCCAGTTGTTAAGGACTCCTTAAGTGCATCCAAATAACCAGTGATCAAATCTAGGCAGAGGCAGATTTTCCGGGTACTGTAGCAGTACTATAGCAGGTACTGTAGCAGTACTATAGCAGGTACTATAGCAGGAACTGTGCAGTACTATAGCAGTTACTGTAGAAGACTATAGCAGGCACTGTTTGGCATTGTAGTAGTCGAAAATATGCCCATGTTTGGCCCTTCGGGCCACCAATTTGGTCCCTGAGTCCTGTAAGGCCTTCGGGGCACCCAGGCCTTCGGGCCAGTAAGGCCTTTGGGCCACCTCAAGGCCTTCGGGCCACCTTAGTACAGATAAAAACTAGACAACCTACAAGGAACAAACTCTACAAGGAGGATGATCAAGGATATTTCACCACAGAAGAAGCTAAACGGATTGTAAGAATGAGAGGGTATGGCACCTGCCATCGAGACAAGCCTTTGCATGCACGGGAATGCCTAGCCAAACATTCATGTGAAGGTGTAGAGATGATTTCATGATAAAGATGCTGGGAAGGAGAAGTTCCAAGTAGTTAATGTTTGAAGCCTACGGGCAATGAATTCCTCTAAGGCCTACACGCCATGTAATACTTACGCCTACGGGCCTTGTAAGGGTTCCACCTCACCCCTTGAAAGGTGTATTATCAAAATCAATAAAAAATGAAGGCCTTTGGGCCATTGGAGGAATAATAATAATGTATACATAATTGGTATATTCACCATATTTTTATTTCAATAGGAAATAGTTATTCAATTAAATATTTTTCAATGGTAGGAGACCAAGGGAATCATAAAAAATCTCCCCAAGACCAATAATTCCATATTATATGAATCACATAGTTACTTTATATAAAAATATTAAAAATTATTTAAAAAAACTAACTATATATTAATATCATTCATTGGGGTTCATAAACTGCTTATGAATCATCCAATTCATACCCCAAGAAAATTTATAACTAGGGGTATAGTTAATCTCATTTTTTGTACACTGACTGATGATGAAGTTAATAAAAAAACATTTTTTGGGTTTTTAACCAAAGGTTAATCTTTGATAGAGTTTTTATTAATCTCTAGTAGACATTAAGGATTGACATTTGAAAAAAATCATGAACTCCTAATTTTAATAAAAATTAAGGTTGTTTTCCATTAATTATATTTATCAAATGGGTATCCACTGATGGTTCTTATTTATAACACCTTATAAAGGTATTATAATTACATTGAATGATAATCTATCATTGATAATATGGTAATGGATTTATAAAAATTAATCATAATAACTATTCACATTAAAATGAAATTTAAGTGGAATGGATTAAAGAAATAAAATATAAAAATTTATTATGGAGACTAATATCGATGTAATATTAGTTAAATAAAACGATATAATAATTGGGAATTAGTAATATTTTATTTAAAATATATCAAATTCATAATAATAAAATCAAATTAATATCATTCCAGTATATGAAAAAAATGAAATGTTATTATAACAAATGGGTTATAATTGAAAAGAAAGGTGGAGGATTATGAAGCCTTACATTTATTAGTAGTATCATTAAGCTTTATAGGAAAAAATTATAACTTTAGAAACACTATATGGACTTATTATAGGGAAAATTAGATTGGATACATCATCCCCAACTTTGGTGTGAAGAGGAATGGGGGGATGGGTAGGTATTTATTGTAGATGAGGTGGATTAATTTATTAATTTAAAAACATATACTTTAAATTATAGGTTAGTGAAATTAAGAAAAACCAGACATCACAGGATTTTATCCCACGGTATTATATTTTGAATACCTGGGTTTTGGCCCCTATTTATTTATGAAATTAAAAGTGTTAACATATGTTATTTTACATATGGATAATATTCTTAATCATAAAGAATTGTTTTTAAAATATTTTAATATACTTTATATCTTTGAATATTTATTACAGGTTGAAAAGTTAAATATTATTAATTTTGAAATCAATATTTTAATCCATTATACTATTTTAGGTTTAAAAAAATTTATGTTATTCATTACATCATTTGTATGTAATTATGATGTCCTAATAGAAACCATATATTCATAAAATATTTTATTTATTACTCAAATATTATACTATGTCTGAAAAAATGAAATGTTAAACATTATCTAATTTTATTGATTTCATTCCAAATGAATTTTTTTTTTATTAAATTAATTTTCAGTCTATTTGAATTTCAATTATTAAAAAAATGTATAACATTCAAAATCGTGCATTAGGTGCTAATAATTCGTAATATACTATTAATTTTATTATAATGCACACATGTCTAATAATATTATTATTCATAAATGTAAATATATTTTTAAATATTAATCTTATTTTAAACAATTGATTTTATGGAAATGTTTCACTTTTTATTTTAAATTTAATTTTTTGTCTATTATTAAATTATTATGTTTTTTACTAATATGGTGATATAATATGTTTTACATTATGCCATAATTTTTTTTGATGGAATATTTATTTAATATAGTTTAATATAAATTATTACATAAGTTTATAACTACTTTCAAATACATAAATTTTTTCTCTCCTTTTTGTGAATAATCTAAAGAGTTGCAAAGGCACACAACTTCCTTGATTGCGTCCTTGGGAAGCCCCAAGATTGTAGGGATTGAGAAATTTTGATCTCAACCACTATCTCCCACACCAAATTTCATGATAATTATAGATTATATAATAGTGTACCCCCCCCCCCCACCCCCCCATGTAAATTAGTTTTTAAAAGGCTATGGGAACCACTGTAAAATGTTTGACAATAAAAATCCACTCCAGATCAATGTTGAGTGGATGTATGAGGTAATTCAAAGAGGATCACAAGTAAAATAGAGTATCCCAACAAACCATATATAGTTATTAAAAATATATATATAAATTTTCCAAATTGAAACAACTAAATAATCTCATTTGAAATATTAATTATCCAGGATTATTATTACAGCCTCTCGTATTACTATTTTGAACATAACAAGTAACTCTAATTTATAGATAATGATGATCAATTGTTTTTTATATAAATGGTATGATAAATGTCATTACATCTAAAAATTTTAACACAAAAAACCCACATGCATGATAAAATAAATAGTGATTTTAAATTATTAAAAAACTCCCCTATAATAAACCATTTAAAGAAATTAGACTCACTGACAAATAATTACAAAACCAAATAATGGGGGCCCTCCTGGTCTACCATTACTTCCTACCACGTGAGTTGAAAATTAATGCAAGGGAAAAGTATTTTCCTTAAATTATTTCAAACTAACACCCCATTTAAACATTCATATATATATATAAATAATGTGGTCAACCAATGAAGAGTGAAAACATATAATATTTGGTTCCTTAACATAGATATTTTTTTGGATAACATACCCAGTGATGATGACATCCATGTCAAAATTTTACCTCCACTATCTGAACATCCATAGATTGAGTGATCTACCCAACCCAAAATGATATATATTTTTCATACAATATGACCTAGATAAAATAAAAGTCATTAGTAAATTTATTCTCTATTAAAGAAATAATAATATTCTCACATAAAAAATTATAATTCATTGGTTTACTCCATTTACATGGTACTTTACCCAACACAAGGAGTCGCGTTTCGTGTTTAAAAACCCAATTCCCTCAATGATTTAATAGAATTTGTTGAATCAAGTAATATATTGGTAAATATAGGTAAAAATATTTATTCAAAATGGTTTTACTGGACATATTTGTTTTTAATGTTACAAAACTAAATTTTTCCATACCTAAACATAGTAAAATAGTTTTTTAAACACACTAATCTAAATATTTCACAAGTGACTAGGGAGAAGAGATGACTACATATTGGTGTTATAAGAAGTAGAGAAAGATCATTTTGACCAGAATAGGTTCTTACATACTCCAATTTAAGTTGATGAATAACTAGACTAAAAAATTTTGGGTAGAAAACATAATGAGTCAGGTATGTATCACCACCATAACTATATTCATTTTCATTGAAAATTAGGTTAATCTAATTAATATAGATTTTTATTTTCAGATTTACTAATGAAAATGGGGTAATATGGTTGGGTAGTTCTAGAAAATCCCAAGAAACACATGGTTTAAATATTGTCAACCCATCTATATGAAGGATAATGGATGGATTTGTTAATAAAAATATATAGATATTTAATGACTACATTCCTTTAAATTCAAACAATCATTCTAATTAAACCATTTGTAAATGATTGAGTTACATAGTTATTACCCTAATTCCATATGTAGCATCAGTGGTGAAATTTTTGTTGTCATAGACTTCGAAGGACCAACACAATAGATACTATCATTCAAAGGAGTATAAATATAAATCCTCTTAGTTCCCCTTAAAATTTAAGTTTATAAGCATTTTTTGACCACTAAGAATGTGGTTGAAATAGTGGGTAATTTTTATGAAATTAAATATTTATGAATATTTTATATTAAAATATATTAATTTAATTACCTTGTTATTTTTTTACAAACACAAAAGAATGTAATTACATGAATGATAACAAAGATTGCAAGGTTTTTAAGGTTCCACCACACTGTTAGAACTAACATGCTTTATATAAAAACTCTCATGAGTCTATGAAAATTAAAACTAAAAAATGATAATTCAAATTAAAAAAGATCCTATTAAAATAATTCAATCCCACAAGAGGTATGATTATACTAAATTCCATTAATTAGAAATATTTTTCATGAAAAATATGATCCAGGGAAAATGTATTAATAGTTGTAACATAATTTCAAAAATGTTTATCTAGAAAATTTATATATTTCAATCATTCCACAAATATCTATTTCATATTCTTTCACTACATATGTTGAATGTTTTTTCATGGTACATCCCGAAAAAATAATCATAATTCAAAATTATATTATACAATGTTATTAATAACTATAAAATAGAAAAATCTACGTAGAAACATTATCTAATTACCCTTTCCAGTTAATATAAATTAAAACTATTTCCAATGATTTTGGTTAAAATTATATATGATACATTTCGTTAATGTAAATCTAATATTTGGATAGAAACTCACTTCCTTCACAAATTAGATGGATTTTTTTCTTTTATACATATGAATAGTAATAATTACATTGTACTTTTCAACCCTCGGTATAGGTTCTCCCAAGATAGAAAAGTTGGGAAACAAAATTCATTTTACAACTTAGTAAAATACTAGAATTAATCATTCCTTATTAAATGAAATGAATTTTTTCCTTTAAACATATTTTTTGTACTTTTATAAAATTAACTAAATTATGTATTTATTCTATACGTTATCAAATATAATTAAAATTATATGTTAAGTTACTTTATAAAAAATAGTCTTGAAATTATATAGATTTTTTAAAATCATATTATTTAATTATAAAATATTATACATTACAATAATTAATGAAAAAAATATATTCTATATGCCTAATGGATATTTTAATAATATTCTTCCTCAACTCAAACATCAAAATAAAATTAATTCTCTTAAGATTTTTTCTAATGGAAATGAAATTTTTCATCTCATACTCACCTATCCAATGGATTGATCTCTTTCTAATTAAGTAAAATTACAACTAGATTTTTCATCATTTAGGAGAAGAATCCATAAAAAAGTCACCATAAAGCACATAATTTCTTGATCAAACTTCTTCAACATAATTTCAGATAATTTAATTTATAAATAAAATGAAAATAGTTTTTTCCAATACTCAATTAGATAATTTTTTTTCCTCTTGACTCATTGAACAAATGTTTATATGGTAAATAATTATCATCAATCAAATGTAGTTTATGATGTTTCTATTTCATCTAAAGGAATTTTTCACATGAAAATTTATTCATCCAGGGCACTACTAAGATTTTCAATTTGATTTCCCTCAATTAAATTTCATATATATTTAAATATGACTTATTCTAAGCCATTTTATTCTATATCATTTTACATCAATTCAAAAACTCAATAAAAGACACATCATACCTTCCATTCAACCAGGTTTTTCCAATGATTCAATATCTAGTTTATCTTATGTAGGATTCCACATGTACAAAATCATAAACATTAATAATTACACATTCTTACAAAATAATTTTCTATAATAGTTTACTCAAATGTTTCTCTCTGTATAAAAAGCATAATATTTAATAACTATACTATTTAACCTTATAAATAAATTCTATTTGATAAAATAGAAAACACCACATAAATAATTATGATGTATAAAAATGATTTTTCACTATGTTTCCTTATCCATTTCATATTGGGTGGATTTGTAAAATCCTCTAATAAATAGATCATCTCGAAAACTACCATTCACCCTTTGGTCAAAATATTGAATCACAAGGTTTTGAATGATGTTAGGAATAATGATATTAGTATAACATCATCTGAAATACAATGTAATGTTTAATAAATAAGTTATGAAAACTCTTTAACTTCCACACTTCCTCTACAATCATCCTAAGAAAAATTTCTTGTTAATTCTTATTAAATGAGTTTAGGTAAATTTAGTTCACCTATATACCAAAATATTTTAAAAAAAGTTAAACTAAATAAAATTCATCAAAACATTAAAAAGGATCTTCATTATATCCCTATGGATTTTTTGAAAAAATTCATTAACAAATTTTATAAGTTGTTAATTGTCAACCCTGTGATATTTTCACATTTCATTTTTGAAACAGTTATATTTTTCATAACATTTACCCAAACACATACTTTCACATAAAAAGGTTCTTGAGTCCACACTACCAGATAATGTTATGTTTTTGAAGATAATCAACCCCTTGGTTGTATCATCCTTCCCCGTGTGATAGTGATCAATACCCTGTGGAGGTGGGACATAGGAACTTTATCACACCTCCCTAAATGTTAGATATTTTTGACTAGTAGTAAGGGCCTAGGGTGTTTTTTAATGGAGACTATACCCTAGTAGATCATAGTAATTATAGTGGTAAACAAAGGATAACAAATAACAGAATCATAAAGAGAAATAGTAAGAAGAGAAAGATAATATAAATAAACCAATAAGAAAAAAATAAATAAGTGGAAGAAGAATAATATCAATATTGGATTCCAAAATGATGATCATGATGTCATGTTTCTAAACAAAATATGAGTATGGGTAGTGTGAGAAACCATCACAAAATACATGCTTTAAAATTATAAAAAAGGGAAAAAATTACTAAAAAAATCTCAAGAATATGATTTTTTCCTCTTCACCATGACCCATATTAAATTTGTAAATCAACCATACATCAAAAGAAGAACAGTTCCCTTTATCGATACTTGTGATCATGAGATCTACTTGGGTACCAAGGTCTGCTGAAGAAGGGTGTGAGATACAAATATCAAACAGTCAGCACCCATGGTGTCTATGATGATCCATTTCATTCAATAAATAAGGGTCAATGTTCCATAACACCTTATTGTAGGACAATATAAAATTTAAATAATAATCACATGAATCTAGGTTTGTAAATGGACACCCCATGATACCACCTCCTTTGGCCTATGTCGAATGCCAGAAAGAGGTACATGTGCAAGTCATAATATGTATATAAGGGATGATGTAAACATGGAATCTTAGGAAGGCTAAATCAATGATTTTTCTTTATCTTGGAGTCAATATTTCATGTCATCATATATGAATACTTTTAGTATAAAAGGAATACATCACACTGGTATAAGAAATAAATTTTTGCATCAAATCCATGGGTGGGGTCCTAAGCTTGTCCACGATGATCTAAATAGAATCATAGGGGTCTCTATGGGTGTCTCCAATATAACTAACACCTCTGAGTCAATCCAAGGAAACACATATGATGTCTTGTGTATTACTCAAGGTATAGAGAACTCCAATTTTGTTATAAGTATGTCACATAGGGTACCAGGCACCACTCAGGACATGGTGTATCTATCTTTCCCATGACTCAACAATTGTTTTCTCCCCTAGGTAACTATATTCACTCATGAGTATACGTAAACCAACTAAATATAGAATACCTAGGAATATATAGTATAAATCATTGTGCATCAAGTATATCCAACCAATCACAATAAGTCCATCCATGGAGTCCTTAAATTGGGACTCATGTTCTCTCTTACCCCATAGTATTTTATCTATATCAATCAAGGTACAAAACTAAGTATATATTTATCAACAATTCATTAATCGAATAGTAATAACTCATTATAACGAGCTCTCAAAATGATATATTTTAAACCATTAAACATGGGATAAGGAATTATGCACAAATTAAGCTCAAGGCTCTATGGAAGGATCACTAGGTAATGTGAAATAAGAATATGAAATGGAATACATCATAAGGATAAGTCATTGGCGTAGAATATATTTAAAGAAATGACATATTTCTTGATGAAAGGTATTTAACCAACTTTCATAAGAAATTAATTATAATAACACTGTAATTCATGGTAAAACGTCATGAACAAGCATTAAAATATAAGGTGTGAGTCATAAATCTCAAGGGCCAGTATCCAAGATAATGATTCATTTAACTCATTTTCTAAATTTTTGAATTTAATTAAAATCAATCTCACACATGGTAATTAACCATTTATGGTATGGGAAAAGTGAAATTAAGGTGTTAACACCTAAATGGGTGGAAAATGATAAATTAAATGACACACAGATGGGTTAATCCATAAGGAATTGTCATATAGGATAAGTGATACCCTTTAAATTATTATATTAAGAATAATTGAGGCATTATTTGATCATATAGACATGAATCACAACAAAATGTTATCTAAAATTGATGAAATGAAAATAAAGGACATAGACCAAATAATTCAATGTAGTAAAGCTCCACTCATTCGTTGTCAAGCTGTGATTCGACCAATAATGGAAGAAATTTAAGGATTTGTTAGACACCCTAAAAATTTGACAAAATTTGTTGCACTAAAATAGCGCAATGAATAGAAAATGAAAATTGAAATTAGAGAGTGTCAAAGAAAGATTTTACTGAGGGGGATCCAATGATTTTGACAAATAGAAAAATTTAAACCATAGAGGGAGATAGATTAAAACCCCAATGATGATGGAATAGGGATCCACACACCATAGGGAGGGGGAAAATCCTCCTCGAGAGGTAGAGGAAAATAAAAATATAGTTAAAAATTTTCATTAATGGTTTAATGGTTACTTAACCAACATAGGATTGGTATCATGATTTCACCACATGGTTAATCAAATTTTGTTCAAACTATTCAACAGGTTTTGTTTCAAGGGGGTACACTGCATGGTTAGGTGCATTGTCTAACTAACTATGGATAAATTGTGTAAAAACTCACTATCAAAATCTTTTAGGTGAATTCATGGTCATGAACAATGGTTTAATTGTTTTAGACAAAACACACAGTCTACAAGTTCCCATTGTTTTCAACTTCATGGTTTAGGGAAACTATGCAGGCTGGGTCCTACGTTTTCTACAAACCATGTTGTCTAATCTACTTATTCTCATTTCTAATAATGTGATTTAAATGATCCCTAGAATAATATGATACCTTTGTTAACAATTTAGAATTCAATATAATAGTTTTTAAAGGACTTTAACTAAAAATTAATTCCCCATACCTTTAAGAAAATGTTTGGATATTACAACCTCCCCTCCTTAAGATAACTCATCCTCGAGTTTTCCTTTTGAGGTTGTTAAGATGCTCTATGAGAAGAGTTTTAACTAAAGAACATATACATTGGCATCTATCTCAATGTTCGTGTCCTATATATGTATGTAAAAATATATCACCCAGACCATAGAGGCTAACATATCATTGATAACCTTCATGTGGTGGTCAACGATAAGTTTAGATTGATCCTTGAAGGATGCATAGGCTTTTCGGTCAATTTATTGAGGGTCAAAGAAATAAGGTGGATCTGGATGACACTGTCAGAGATTAGATAAGTGGAGAAAATAAATCATGTGACAGTACCTATAAGGTAATTGAAAACTATTGTATACTAGACTTTCCCTGTCCACTATCTCTAAAGGCCTAAAAATAATGAAAAAACTTTTCATATCTTCTAATTCATCTATGGCCTAAATGAGGAGACGCCCATAGAAAGTCTGGATGTCCCACCTCAAACTCCATTATTCTACGGTGATGATTGGGGTAAGACTTTCACCTAGACATAGTTGTGTCCATAAGGTTTTGAATCAATTGGACTTCTATAAAGTCTCTTATACAATATGATTTCCTAGTATATCTATCTTTGCTACCACCATCATTCACATAGGTGAACGAAATGGTGTACCAAAGCGGCCCTCAAACGAATCGATATGAATTTTTTCCTAGAATTTATTATTGGTGGAAAATTAACAATGGGAATATTATTATATCACAGGACTTGAAAATCATGAATACAAGCTCATATCATATCCTCCAACTCCCATATGGTCACCTAGGACTACCAATCGGTCTGAGGGTGACACAAAGTACTCAAGGTAACATGTGAACCTAGTGCCTTCTAAAACCCTTTCTATAACTACAATTTGAACTAGGTGAGTTGGATCAAAATGATAAAATGGGGTACACCATGAAATCTCACTATCTATTAGATGAAAGCATTTATAACCCATCAATACAGAAGGACGCACATATCAATAAGAAGTGAAAGTACATGGTTAAACTGTATATGATAACTCGTACTGTATCATTTTCTTTAAATATATTTCTTCCATCCGATCACAAAATTAAGGGTGACATCATTCCATTTCTACCCATGAATGGGTTGTGGTTTTAGAGGTCTGTCAGGCCACTAGTTATTTTCCTTTACCTGCTTATAGGTGAATCACCAAGTGATAACTCATGTTACCTTCCTCTTCATGCATGACCACTAATATTGATGACATAAGTCTGGATTCATCGTGGTAAGGATAGCATGAACATACCAAATGCATGTGATTCCTTAATCAACTATTCTCATATATATGAAATCACCCATACATGTCCATTGAAAAGGAAGGTCTCACAACCATGAACAACCCAACCATGAGGTCATTTATCTCATGTGAAACTCTACCTCATAATGAGGCCTTCATAATATGATAACATCCTCATCTGAACCAATTACATAATGAAATAGTTTATTACTAGTGTTACAAGAACTAGTTTCTCATGTTTCTCCTAAACCTCATAATTCATCTCATAAAACAAATCCATCATCTCCTACCCACTATTGTACTCATGGATTACTTGCAATGAAGTCTTATAGATCAATGGTTCTACCATAAAATTTCCTTTTATGGGTATGTAAGAAATCTCAAT
The DNA here is from genome assembly GCA_963277665.1 of Viscum album. Lineage (NCBI taxonomy): Eukaryota > Viridiplantae > Streptophyta > Magnoliopsida > Santalales > Viscaceae > Viscum > Viscum album. Next base: position 739,827,431 of record OY728165.1, read on the forward strand.
GTCGAAGGACTGAAGTTTTTCCACCCACCAACATTTCCCCCAATTCATGTCTCATTTCATAGACATATATTTGAGAATTTTACAATTTTTGAATATGATGAATATCTCTCCAAATAAATATTTTATCTAAAAACATAGAGCATGAACTGAAAATCATATCTCAAGTTCATGTGTTATGTAATTCCACTCATGTGGCCTCAGCTAGCGGGATCTATATTCCATGAATCTATCACCTTGTATTAGAAATTCACTAAGCTCAGTCCCTAAGGCATCACAGTAGACTATATAACCCATGTCTGACTCTAGAAGAATTAGGATCAGAACTGAGTTTAGTCTTCTCATTAACTTCGTAAAAGTTATTTCATACTATTTTGACTATTGGAACTATACTCCCTTCTTAGTTAGGTCCATAGGAGGTGCCTGTAAGATGGAGAAGTCGTGAATGAATCACATGTAATATGTATCTAACCCTGTGAAGCTACATATTCCAAACACATTATTTGTATTCACCTAAGGGGCCATGACACTCGCCTTCTATAGGTCAACTAATATGCATACCTTAGATATGATATGACCTAGGAAGTGATATTTTTTAATCCAAAAGTTCCATTTTTTATGATTCTTATATAGGTTCTTCTCTTTAGGTGTACTCGATGTAATATCAATATGATTTACATGGTCCTATATGGTGTGTGAGTACACTATAATGTCATCTAAAAATACTACCATTGATGAATCAAGATACATGTGTAAAATAAGATTCATTTGAGTAATGATGAAGGAAGGAATGATCATCAGATTGAAAGGGATAAACAGATACTCTAAGAAGTTGTACCTACTTCTGAATGATTTATGTGGTATATATGATGGCCTCACACAATCATTATGATAGAGAGACCTCAAATAAATCATGTAGAAAATATTTTTTACTTAGAGATGGTTGAATAAGTTATCTCTACAAGGAAATGGATACTAATTCTTCATTGTGAGCTGATTCAATCAATGGTAATCTATTTACAATATGAGGGTACCATCTTCCTTTTTGGAAAAAGTACTGTAAAACCACATGAAAATGTGATGGGACTAATAAAACCCTCAGCCTCTAGATATTCAATATTCTATTTGAGTTCTGGGAGATCTATTGGTTCCATCCTATACAGAAGAATTTACTCTAGTGCCCCACCTGACACTAGCTCTATGGTGAACTAAACCACTCTCTAAAGAGGTAATATATAGAAATATTCATGTAATATGTCCATAAAACGATCTATCACAGGATTGAAATCTACTAAACTCGTCCCATGATCACTCATGAAGAGACTCACCAAATGGGTTGTCACTCCACTAAGCTCAGTCCGCTTAGGTCCAGCTCGATCTTCCAAGATATCCAATTCATCGTTTTGTATATATGTATTTCCCTTGGGTGATATATAAAATATTTAATGGTGATATAAATCCACTTGGGCACAATAGATCACAATCCATTACATACCGATAATGATATCAAATTTAGTTATCTGGATGGTGAAGAAACTCCAAAAGTAATGGCACCCATTAATCTCAAGGGGTAACTCCTAAAACGGTTGTATTCCCTATGTTATATCCCCTATTGGGGTGTCGAGTGACATGACTCCACAAAAGTACACAATTGTAAGGAATATTATTTCAACAACCATAGATTATATGAAAGAGTGTGATGCGCTTGTATCAAAAATGTAAGAAACTAAAGTAGTGGTCGATTGAATACTACCTACTACCATAGATAGCCCTATAATCTGATCCTATGTCTCTGGATATACAATATATATATGTTCTAAACTAGAACCCTATGATTCTTCCTGTATAGCATAATAATATCTACTCTGCTGATTCTAATGACTTGAGACTTAATTACGTCATCTATGACCACTACAACCTCTACCTAATCGACCATCAAAATAACAACTCACATCCTGACGTTAAGTTGTTGATATCGTACCTAAGATAGGTGATGGTATGGATTCCCTATCATAGGTATTTTGAGGAAAAGAATGAAATAAGAGTTCAATATTCCCAATGTTAAATCTATCTTGGCAATCAATCAAGTTCCTCATGCACTGGGGCATCTTTTGTAATGGATTTCCACACTACTGACTCGCTATGGAGAAATTATTGTGTGTCACATGGATGTCACTTCCCTCAGGTTAACCCTTTAAATGGTGATTTTAAATTCCAATATAACCATTGACCTATCTAGTAATTGAACCTCCCTATATTACATTACCATCTTCCCTTTTATTATGTTCTATAATTATGGCACAGTTCACTACCCATGTAATTGTATTCAATCAAAAGATGTTCACCCTGAGTGGAAATCATGCAGAAGACATCCTCTAATCACCTAAAAATAATCAAATCATCATTAATTAGATATGTAGAAAAACATTGGACCTCAAGAAATCGAGTAGAATTTTAAGTCATTGTCATAGATCCCTTATTCATATGCATAAACTCTATGGGGCGATCTTATCTCATTGTTTTTGGAAATATTTTATTGTATATGTAGATCTAGAAGACTTCCTAGACCATACCTCGATGATGCCCATACTGAGATATGATATCCCATCAAAACATTGTGGCATCACACAATATGTAGGTAGAAATATTGACCCTCCAATCAGGAGGCTTCTCAAATGGGAGAAGATATATACCATTTTCTCTAGCCATTATTCTGTATCAGGAGGTCAAATTCAACCCAAGAAGGTGGGAGGATACTGTTTCTTGGGGTCTCAGGTCAGCACTAGTATGCTTTGGTCGGGTTGGGGAGCAATAGGAACTGACTTCAAAAACCATTCAAATTTCTCAATGAACTAAGCATTGGTTCCCCATTGATGACTAGAAGTATGTTCCTCTAGTGGAACTGCATGGGGTGTAATGTGTTGCACATGGCCTACAACCTCAAAATAATTATCTTCACCACTCTCTTGACATAAATAATGATGAGTTCCAGATATAATATCTCTATAATTTCCAAGAACACGCCTTAGACAACATTTGAAATAGATATGAAATGCAGATAAAGAAAGAGATAAAGAATGTATGGTACAAGCCTACCAGAAACATAACATAACCCTAACCATTCTTCTACAGCTAAGTCAAGATAAAAGGAAAAAGGTCATAGGGGTAACACTAATACATGTCTTACTCCCAATTCCCAAAGTATGGTTAGTTTTAGGGTCTCACAATTCTCATGTTTGAGGACCAGTTCATTTTAAATTGTGGTTCTGAAATTAATTCCTTCATATATTTAATCTCCTTCTAATTTTTATAAATTTGGTGGATCAAAATTCAAATTCATGAGGTCACATATGTAATTCCCCAACACTAGTTACCTATATTTTACGCATTATTACATAACATTAGCATGATCACAAAAGTTCATGTCTCTAAAGACCCATTGTTTTAGTAGCTTGGATGTACTAGATACACACATATGTTTCACCTTACATTATGAAATGAAAAAATTACAACATTGTGTCTCCTTTGAACACACCCATATCCCATAGCCTATTCATGTAGGTCAAACATAATATACTTCTTCACATCCTAGGAAAAATAAAACATAATAAAAGGGTGACCTCAGATTCTCAGTAAGGATAACAATATAGTGGAAACAATCATATGAAAACATAAACATTTAATGCAATGTATAAGATTTAAACAAAAGCCTTTTAAACTTAAACATATGCTTAATATGGAAAAGATAAATCAAATAATTCTGTTTACATATTAGCATGGATGTTCTACTTGTCAAATGATCACATGTAATATCAATAGCAAATTTCCTAATGATGGAATGCATAATGCCGGACATCATAACAACATAGTAAAGGCCGTGTCCCAAGACTACAAATAATATTTTGTCAAGGCCTTGTGCCAATACACTATTTTTGTCTTATGAGACCTACCAATGAATCGATGTGATATAGTGGGATCCTCCCATAACATACTAAGTCTAATTAATTCCTCTTATGAAAAGGTTGAAACATAATATAAACATTAGTTTTAAAACTAGCATACGAAATGTCAATATTTTAACCACAATCTATGAATGTTATAAAAACAGCACATACACAGTAAAAAATAACTCATATAATACAATATGGAATAGTGTATTATAATAAATCATCCAAAATCAAGAATAATGAAGTACATTAACACAGATGAAAATAATCAGTAAATATATTTGAGAGAAACATCTCCTTTTTTCTTGAGAACATTGAAAAGTCTCACTATTTATGAAGAAGTTGTTAAAAATAGATTTTTTAGTCAAAGTTTCCCACACCAATTTGATGCAATTAAAAGGAATTTTAATTTTAAAAAATTCATGTACATATATATAAATCATTAACACCATTTTTAAAACATGGACATTACTGAGAATGATTTAGAAGAATAAATATCTAAAACATATAATTTGATATTTTAGTTAGATTTCTTTACCAAATGAGAGGAACTTGAATACGAATAATTGAGGTAATAAAAAATTTAAAATTTCATGAGAATAATGGGATTCATGATATACTATGTCAACGTATAGTATGTACACCATTTAAAAGTGAATTGGTTCATAACAACAAAGAAGTCTCAATGGAATATAAATTGATATGAAATCACTTACAAAGACGGTATCCTTAGTTTAAGGATAAATAAATGACATTATTATGTGTGAAAAATATAAATACACTCAATATTATTTTATATTCAGTGTAAATAAATCATAGGACATTCACACATATTCTTGTAAAAACAAAACTGATGACTTTGATGTTTAGCTCAATGAATATAAATTGAGTTAAGATTACACTTATGAAGTTCATATCGATGACTTGAGAAATTATCAATTTAATGATTAGGTGTATCAAAATTATATCCACAAAAACGGGAGTTTAAATTTATACATAAATAAATAAATAGTTATTTCACACATAACCTTAGAGTAAAATAATCAATGAAGCTTGCATAAAACCCAATGAGTGGAAATCGAAATTATAAATTCCCTTACCGATTTGATAACTTACGTAGCATACACCCAATGAAAGAAGGATAATTAAATTAGGATTTAAATACCAATAAATTATTGTATATTACTCAAATAATTCAATAATGGGTAGTACATACACCACACAAAAGAAAATTGTGGCAATATAGTATGAATCTCATGGGAATAAAAGTGAGATAAAAACCCCTTACCTTGTACTTTCCCTTTGTTGAGGGTATTCAAAGATTCTGTATAATAGTTAAATCATAGTTATTAAATTTTACAAGAACCACATACTTAAATATGATATCATATATGATATTCTAATACTGTTTTGTTAATAATATTTCAGTAGTATCATTGTTTCGGGTGTTAACTCATTCATTTTCCTTTATATGTATTGTTATGAAAGTCATGTTTTTTATGGATAGGATGTATTTGATTCATATAAATAATTATATTATGTTATTAAAAATTATTTTAAATCATAAAATGAAAGTTATTCTTGAATGGTTATGATGGTGAATTAATCTTATCGCGTTCGTGGAGATGATATTCTATACGTACACACTCGCGACAATGTCAAACTATTGATGGTGAAATAGTCTGTAATTGGATGGTATATCATATATAAATAATAATCAACATGTTATATTTATTATTTATAAAAATTATACCCATTATTATACCAATCCAAATAATGAATTGTTGAATAACAAACTACACCACGACATACAGACGGTATGTCGTACATACACACATTTGATAACTTTTTCAATCATAGGGTGGATAGAATAATTCTTATGGTTTTAACATATTTATAATAAAATTAAATTATGTATAAGGAACTGGATTTATTATTTAGATATGGAAACAACATAGAAATAGAAATTGGAAGAAGAAAAGAACTTTGAAAGAGGTGGTGAAATTATTACCTCTTCTTCGGGTGTTTTCATTTGATTTGATCAAAAGGGATCCATATGTTGGATTTATAATCAAATTGAGGACACTAGGTTTATGTGAGAGTATTTGGGAGGATATTTGAGTAGTGTTTGGACATGCCATAGGTATTTGGAGGTGTGAAATTAAGATAAGGGTGAATACCCATTTATAAAAGAGGTGAGGGTCACTTTAGGAAAATCATGAAATGTTATTTTATTATAAATTCATTTACAGTTTTTAATGGATCCAAATAGATTTATTTCAGGGATAATTTGGTTCTGGGTATAAAACAACTCAACCAATAGGTTTCAGACAATTTTAGGTCACTATATAAACCTTATCTATTATATTTAACTCTTAGTTAAATAGTTTAACTTTTACCATGTCTTCTTGTATTATTATAACAAATGGTTAATAAACTTACTATATAATTCAAAGAGATACTCAAGTGGTTAATTAATTAAATATATGTCATTATATAATTCCTTTGGATGAACATTATATTTTAATGAATATTATATCATTTGATAATATAGTATTTGTTTTAAAACACATTTATGTCAATTTTGACACTATTTAATATTAGGTTTATGTGAAAGTCCAAAAAACTTGATTAATTTGAATAAAATACATTAAATCAACCCGAACATGTCATATTAACCTAGAAAAGTAGTTAAATTCATCAACATCCTCAATTAAAATTTACTTTTATATTTATAATATCAATTATTTTAATCATTTATTAATAAGGTTGTTACTGCATTGTCATTGTGTCATATATAAATTTCATTATTTAATATCTAAAATTATAAATAAAATACCATGATGTAGGAAATATTTTAATCTTTCTAATTAATATTTATTTTTGAATTTATCTTATGTATAACCCTATATTAAATAAAATTAGTTTTTAAAATTTGAATTTGACACTTTGAACACTTCTTTAAATAAAATATAATAAATTTCCTAATCTAATCCAAGTGGATCAAAAATGAACATATTTTTGCCATAAACTTTATTTTGGTCTAAATACATTTATCTAATAGAATTATGACTTTTTATAGGGTAATTATAATATCATTTTTACCTTTAATTACCTTATTAACTTTTAATTGTGCTAAATAAAACTCATAAGTTACTATTCACCAAAAATTATTATCATCCTATTGAACCACATTTTACTCATTGATTTTAACCATTTCTCTCATATTTTTAAAATTAAATTTACATAAGCGGTAAAATTATGTCTTATGAAAATTTTCAAATGTGCCTAGAAGGTGAGTAAAAGATGACAAAAAGATCAATGAAATTTTATATATATAATCTTATTATAAAATGACCTAATTGAATTATATTGGACTAATATAGGTATTTTGTATCTAATTTTACTTTAAAATAAATTTAAATTAAAAAAATTATTTAAAAAGATGGCTTTAAATAGTAATGTAGTGTTTTTCACTATTTATCAAAAATTTGTAGCTTTTATAAAAATACCACAAATTCACCCAAAGATAATTTTGATATTCCAAATTTAAAAAATATATATATTTTAAAAAATCAAAAACATTAAAGTATTATTAATTAATTTTAAAAAATATTCCCATTGTCCAAACCAGAAAGCGTGTTTTTGAGAATTAAAAACTATCCCAAGATTGATATGATTTTATGTACAATTTAAATGTAAAATTACTTCCAATGGAAAATATTGGATTAAATGAAAAAAATAAAATCTAAGTATACTTAAAAACCATTCAAATGTATAGTTTTACACTATAAATTATTCTTATTCAAAAAAAATTCAATTAAACTCTAGTATTTTTTCACTATTCATCAAAATATAAAAGTTATCAGAAAAGTAATGAAATTTTATCCAAACAAAATTTTTATGTCCCACTTCCGAACAAGAAGATTCTTTTGTCAAATTTAATATATAAATGTGTTAAATATTGGTTTTAAAAAGGGTTCTACATTAAAAGGTGGTAAATTTTCATTTTTTTCAAAAATATTTCTTTTATATGAAAATTTATATTTGTTCGTATATTGTGTAAAATAAATACATAATATGGATGTTAAAATTATATAGAGTATATAAAATTAAAAATATAGTAAATACTATTCATAACTGCTTTTTGAACAGCTGGTTTGGTAATTAGTGGTGTTCTCGAACTCAATGTTACATGTATCGCAAGCTATTGAATTACTTTAAGGAAAATAATTCAATATGAAATCTTGTGGTGTTACATTCTTTCACCATTTTGGAAATTGAGTCCTCTAAATTTCAACATTATTTTTGGGAACTTCATTGAAAGTCTTGCATTAGAATAAGAGTCAATAAAACTTTCACTTTAACAGAATGAAAGAGAAGTACAAATGTCACCTCAGATAACCCATACTAGGATTCCATGTAGGAAAAATGCATATGGAAGATAAAATAAGTGACATGTTCTGATGGGGATTTATAGAAAACAATATTTGGAAAAATCTAACAACAAGAAAACCAAAAAAAATAATGGGTTAAACAGTCATTAGTTTCCTCGTATGAAAAATTAATGAACAACGTTTTTTGTTTTAAGTTACATTTCAAAAAGTATAGGAATTTATTTATGATATTGAATATGAACATAAAGAGATATAATTACTTTTCAAGTAGAGTTTCATCCTTTAATAAATTTCTACCACTAACTCATCTTTTCTCCAAACTATGTGTATTCAAGATGACATAGTCTCACCTGAAGTGCTAGAATAAACATCTAGAAAATCACATAATCCACAAAGGATGAACTATATATTTACCTTTTCTTTAGAGACTAACCGAAACAAAAAATCTTAGTACAATATGAGATGATCCCCAAAATGGATAATCCATTATAGAAAGAAATAGTTATCTTAATTTCCAAAATTAAACAAACAATACCAAAATATAAATCAAGACCATTCAATAAACAATTCTCCTTAAAATACTTCAATATTATCCAAACTAATATATAAACCCAAAACTCATAATAATTTAGTCACGTAGTATTTTATAGTAAATATTAACATTTATCTCCAAATAAAATCAACTACTCTTAAAGTCTCATACTGAAGTGTAATTTACCAAATCACATATTCTCTATGATAAGTTAACCACTTCTATTAATAACTTTAATCTCTATAAAAAACATATATTATTCGAAAAAAATCCACCATTTCTCCTCAAATGAAATCCCATAGTATTCTATTTTTTATAGGCATATAGTGTTCCGAATAGAGAGAACATCTTCCAAAATAACATTTATCACTTAATCACCAAATCATTTTCCTATAATAAGTATATCCATTTAATAAAGCATAAGATCGAAAATAAAATTGTTATTGATCTGTAAAATATTTTATCTAAAAATAATTAGTCACACTAACCAGGGACTTCACGTAGTCCAGTGGTGGGTGATAAATCCCAGTCGCACTTTGGTTCGGGGTTTGATTACCATAGCTTTGTCTGACACGATGAGTTGTCACATGGTCTACGTGTTTTCATTTTTCAAAAACTATATTTTATAATATTCCCAAAATGATATAAACTCCTGAAAATAAAAATAACATAATTTAACTAAAAATGTTATCTCTTACCTCAAATTTTCATCCCAAAAATTAATAAACTCTACTTGCCTCAAATTCAAGGGTCATATAAACCCAAATGGTTCATTATAATTATATGCACATAAGAAAAGCTAATTCTTCCTCAAATAGCATTTTCACATAACAAACTGTAGGGTTACACATACTAGAGAAATGTATTCCAAAGTAATCCCATCAACAAAGATCATTTATACTTTAAACATTTCTCCATCCATTTATTTCCACATAGGTTCTTTCATGAACTAGTTTTTATCCTATATAATAGGTCATTGACTTGGGTAATTCCCATGTCCCCTATATTTATGAAAAATTTCTGTAAATGGATTATTAGGATGATTTGTATTTTCTTCCATAGTACTCTTCATCTTTCCACTAAAATTGTTTATTTTATTTCCTTCATTCCCACATATAATGAATTTCTTTGTTCCATTGACACACTTTACTGGGTCTCTCCTTCCACATTTCTTGCATGATGGAAAATGATCTTTGTTTTCTCCACGGTCTTTACTACTGGAGCTATTATCATTCTCGGCCTTTATCTTCATTATTGAGTTTTGGAGTTGGTTAATGTATATGTTGTTGATCATATTTTTGGAAACATGCTTTGGCATGAACACGATGTCTTTTATGACTATCATAATTCCATTTAGTTTCTTATTTCCACTATTATTCCCACCTTTTACATCATGTTCAATGTTTCTATGACTTCCTTGGAATCCATTCATTGACTAAAACCAAAAATAATATTGTGAGTAACAATAGTCATAAAATTATTAATAGAATATCATGACACCTTATTTTTAATCTAAAACACCATATGATTAAACAAGGTTATTTATTATCATCTTATATTAAAATCCTTAAAATAATTTTTTAAAGAAAATGTAAATTATACAAAGAATATACCCCACGAGTGTCGTAACCAAAAAGTGCAGCAAGGCCCATTGTCATTCACTAGTTCTTGTTTGAGTCTAGCTCAAAGAGGTGTTTTCGGGTTTTACCCCTAGATAAATTTGTTCCAGAGACGCCTCTACCTGATCATATCTAGATAGGGATTTAATTCTTAGAAAATACAAAAAATATCTACATTATAAAAATTCTATGAAGTTCTTCTATACTATTCCTCAAAGTCATTCTTAGGGTAATGTTCTCTAATCATAGTATATCTAAATTTGGTTTCTAAGGTTTGTACTAAACTTCCTATGATACCAGCTGTAATGCCTCGACCCAATTTACCCAGAGTTGGTGCATCATTACATAACATTGACATGATCACAAAAGAGAAAGTCTCTAAATACTGATTAGTTTAGTAGCCTTGGAGATACTACATACATACATATGTTTTACATTGCATTATGAAATGGAAAAACTATAACATTGTGTCTCCTTTGAACACACCCATATCCCTTAGCCAATTCTTTAAGGTTAAGAATAATATACATCTTCACATCCTTGGAAAAATAAAACATAAAAAGAGATGAGCTCAGATGATCAATAAGGATAACAATATAACAGAAACAATCATAAGAAAACATAAACATTTTTGGAAATGTATAAGATTAAAACACAAGCCTTTTAAACTTAAACTTTAGAATAATATGGAAAAGATCAATCAAATAATTCCATTTACATATTACCATTGATATTCTACTAGTATAATACTCACATTTAATATCAATAGCTAATTTCATAATGATATAATGTGTAATTCCGGACATCATAACCACATACTCAAGGCCTCATTCCATGACTAAAAATAATATTTTTTCATGTCCTTGTGACAAGACACTAGTATTTATCATGAGACCTACCTTTGCATTAAGGGTCTATAGCATGCTCCACACGTCACATACTATGTCCAATGCTCTCCTCATATGAAAAGTTTGAAATATAATCTAAACATTCATATTAAAACGAACATATGAAATGTCAATATTTTAACCACAAACCATGAATGGTATAAAAATAGCACATCCATAGTCTAACATAACTAATTCAATACAATATGGAAGATTTTATTATAAAAAATCAACCTAAATCAATAATATTAAATGATATTGACATTGATGAAAATTATTAGTTAAGCTATTTGAGATAAATATCCCATTTTTCTTGAAAACATTTAAAAGTATCACTATTTAACAAGAAGATTTTAAAAATAGATTATTGAATCAAAGTGTCCCATACCACTTTGAAACGTTGAAAATGAATTTTAATTATTAAAAATTCATGACCATATAAATAAATCCTAAACATCATTTTTAAAACATGGACATTAATGAGAATTTTTTAGAAGAATAAATGTTTAAAACATTTAAAATGACATTTTAGTTAGAGTTCCTAACCAAATGAGAGATGCTTGAATAAAAATAATTTTTGTAATAAAAACATTATAATAACATGAGAATAAAGTTACTAATGATATACTATGTCATTGTATAGTATGTACTTCATTTAAAAGTAAATTTGCACATAACAACAAAAAAGTCTCAATGGAATGTAGATTGAGATGAAATCAATTATAATGACTATATCCTTAGGTTAAGGATAAATAAATGACATATCTATGTGTGAAAAATTAAATACACTCAATATTATTGTATATTAATTGTAAATAAATCATATAATATTCACACATATTCTTGTAAAAACAACACCAATGACATGGATGTTTAACTCAATGAATGGAAATTGAGTTAAGATTACTCTTATAAAGTTCATATTGATGACATGAGAATTTATCAATGGAGTGAATATGTGTATAAAATTAATATACACAAAAAGGGGAGTGTAAAATACTAAATAAATAAATAAATATTGATTTCAAATATAATCTTGGAGTAAAGTAATCAATGATGTTTGTGTAAAACCCAATGAGTTGAAATTGAAATTAAAAATTCCATTACCGATTTGTTAGCATGTGAAGCATACATCCCATGAAATAAGGATCATACAATGAAGATTTAAATACAAATATTTTAAATTATATCACACAAATAATAAAATCATGGGTAGTACATACACCACAAAAAGAAAATAGTGGCAATATAGCATGAATCCCACAGGAATAAAAATGAGATGAAAACTCATTACCCTGTACTTTTCCTTAGTTGAGGGAGATTTAACCTCATGTATAATATTTTAATCATTGTTATTAAATTATAGAAGAACCACATACATAAATATGATATCATATATTATCTTCTAATACTGTTTTGTTAATAATATTTCAGTAATATCATTGTTTTGGGTGTTAACTGGTTTGTTTTCATTTATATGTTTTGTTACATAAGTCATGTTTGTTATGGATAGGATATATTTGATTCATATAAAAAATGATATTATGTTCTTAAAAATTATTTTATATCATAAAATGAAAATTTTTCTTGAATGGATACGATGGGGAATGAATCTTGTCGTGTTCATGGAGACGGTAATCCGTATGTATGCATGAGCCACAATATCATTCTATTGATTGTGAAATTGTATGTAATTGGATGGTATATCATATATAAATAATCATTAAAATTTTATGTTTATTATTTAAATCAATTATACTCATTATTATACCCAACCAAATAATTAAGGGTTGAATAACATACAACACCACGACGTGGAGACGGTAAGTCGTACGTACACACGTATGTTGACTTTTTCATTCATAGGATGGATATAAAAATGAATATGGTTTTACCTTATTTATAATAACAAAAAAATTATGTATAAGGTATTGGATTTATTATTTTGTTATTGAAACAACAAAGAAATAGGAAGCGGAAGGAAAAAAAGAACTTTGAAATAGGTGGTGAAATTATTACCTCTTCTTCGGGTGTTTCCTTTTGATTTGATCAAAAGTGCTCTATAGATAGTATTTCTGATCAATGTAAAGACTATAAGAATAAGTGAGGGTAGTTTGGAGGATATTTGAGAAGTTTTTGGCCGAGCCAAATGGATTTGGAAGTATGAAATTAAGAGAAGGGGAAGTACCCTTTTATAAGAGAGGTGTGGGTCACTTTAGGAAAATTTTGAAATATTATTTTATTATAAAAACATTTTCGGTTTATAATTGCTTTAAATGGATTTATTTTGAGTCTATAGTGTGTATGGCTCTAAAACCTCTCAAAATTTAGGTTTTAGACATGTTTAGGTCAACATATTAACCATATCTTTTATATTTAACTCTTATTTAAATACTTTAACTTTTACCATGTCTTCTTGTATTATTATAATAAATGGGTATTAGACCTACAATAAAATTTCAATATAACCTCAAGTGTTTTATTAATGACATATCTAACATTATATAAGTACTTTTTCTGAACCTTATATTTTTTGGAGTATTATATCATTTAATAATATAGAATTTGTTTTAAAAAACTCATTTATGTCAATTTTGGCACTATTTAGTATTCGATTTTTTTTAAAGTCAACAAAAAGTTTATTACCTCAGAAAAATACATTAAATCAACCCTAAAATGTCTTATTAACATATTAAAATATTTTAATGATTCAAAAGTATCAATTTACAATTATTTTGATATTTATTATATCAATTACTATTATTCTTTCATTAATTAGGTAGTTACATCATCATTGTGTCATAAATAAATTTAATTATTTAATATCTAAAATTTATAAATGAAATACCATGATTTATGATATCTTTTTATATTTCTAATTAATATTTATAGTCTAATTTATCTTATGTATAACCGTATATTAAAAAAATTAGTTATTAAAATTTGAATTTAACACTTCTAACTATTCTTTCAATAAAATATAATAAATGTCATAATCTAATCCACGTGGATCAAAAAGGATCATATTTTTTTCCTAAGGTTGATTTTGGTCGAAATAAAATTATCCAATATAATTATGACATGTGTTAAGGTAATTGTAATATCATTTTTTCCTTTAATTACCCTATTTACTTTTAACCGTTGTAAATAAAATTCAAAAGATAGTATTCACCAAAAATTATTGTCATCCTATTGACCCACATTTTATATAATGATTTCAACCGTGTCTCTTATATTTTGGAAATTTAATTCACAAATTTGGTAAAATTATGTTTTATGAAAATTTTCAAATGTGCCTAGAAGGTGAGTAAAAGACGGTAAAAAGATTAATAAATATTTATATGTCTAATATTATTATAAAATGACTTCAATGAATTATATTGGACAAATATAGTTATTAATTATCTCTTTTCACTTTAAAATAAATTTAAATTGAAAATAATTATTTAAATAAAAATTCGGCTTTAAACAATAATGTAGTGTTTTTCACTATTCATCAAAATTTGAATTTTTTTAGATAATTTTGAGAAATTCACCCTAATATAATTTTTATATTCCAAATTACAAAATGATTTCTATTTTAAAAAATTCGAAACATATAATTTTTATTAATTAATTTAATAAAAATATTCCAGTTGTCAAAACCAGAAAGCTGGTTTTTTAGAAGTAAAAACTATAAAAATATTGATATGTGTTTATGTACAATTTAAATGTAAAATTACTTACAATTAACAAAATTGGATTAAATGATAAAAATAAAATCTAATTATAAATTAAAATCATTCAAATTTATAATTTAACATTATAAATTATTTTGTTTAAAAAATTAATTAAAATTTAGTGTTTTCTACTATTCATCAAAAAAAGAAAGTTATCAGAAAGGAACGAAAAATTTATCCAAACTAAATATTTATATCCCACTTCTAAATAATAAGTTTATTTTGTCAAATATAATATATAAAAGTGTCAAATATTGGATTTAAAAAGGGTTCTCCATTAAAACATGGTAAAATTGCATTTTTTTTAAATACTTCTTTTATTTGAGAATTTGAATTTGTTCTTAAATTATGTCTATGAAACACATAATATGGATGTTACAATTATATGGAGTATATAAAATTCAAAATTCCGTTAATACTATTCATAACCACTTTTTGAATGGGTAGTTTGGAAAGTCGTGGTGTGCTTGACTTCGATGTTGCGTGTAGCGCAAGCTATTGAATTACTTTAAAGAAAATAATTCACTATGGAATTGTGGGGTGTTACATTATTCTCCCATTTTGGAAATTACATCCCTGAAATTTTAAAATTGGGCTTGGGAACATCATTGAGTGTCCCACATCAGAATAAGAGTTGAAAAAAATATCACTTTAAAATAAATATTGATAAGTACAAAGGTCACCCGACATAACCCATACTAGGATT
The DNA here is from genome assembly GCA_963277665.1 of Viscum album. Classification (NCBI taxonomy): domain Eukaryota; kingdom Viridiplantae; phylum Streptophyta; class Magnoliopsida; order Santalales; family Viscaceae; genus Viscum; species Viscum album. Next base: position 739,843,235 of record OY728165.1, read on the forward strand.
CCATGTAGGAAAACATAGATATGGAATATAAACATAGTGTTAAGTTATGATGTAGAGTGACATAAAACATAATAAAGAGAAAGTCAACAACAAGAAAACCACAAACTTGTGATGGGTAAAATAGTCATTAGTTTCCTAGTAGAAAAATTAAAAAGACAATGTTTTTTTGTTTAAAGTTGCATTTCATAAAGTTGAGAAATTTATTTATTAGATTGATTGAGAGCATAAAGTGATATAATTACTTTTAATGTAGAGTTTTATCCTTTAATAAAGTTTTACCACTAACTCATATTTTCTCCAAATGATGAGTATTCAAAATTATATGGTCACACCTAAAGCACTAGAATCAACATATACATAATAACATAATCCAAAAAGGATTAACTATATATTTTCCTTGACTTTGTAGATTAACCAATACCAAAATTGTTAGTACAAGATCAGATGATCCCCAAAAAAGATAATCCTTTATAGAAATAAATACTAATATTAATTTCCAAAATTAAAGAAACAATTACCAATGTTAAAAAAAGACCATTCAATAAACCTTTGTTTTTAAAATGCATTAATATAATCCAAACAAAGATTAAAACCCAAAACTCAGAAGAATTTAATCACATAGTATTTCATAGTAAATCTTAACATTTATCTCCAAATAACATTAACTACTCTTAATGTCTCATACTGAAGAGTAATTAACCAAATCACATATTCTCTATAAAGGTTATTCAGTTACATTCATAACACGAATCTCTATAAAAAACATAGTTTCTTCCAAAATAAAAATCCACCATTACTAATCAAATGAAATCCCATTGTATTCAATTTTTCTTAGGCATATAGTGTTCCCAATAGAGTGAATGTCTTCCAAAATAACATTTATCACTTAATCACCAAATCATTTTTCTATACTAAGGATATCCATTTAATAAAACATAAGATCCCAAATCAACATAATATTTATCAATAAAATCATTTAACTAAAAATAATTAGTCACACTAACAAGGGACTTCATGTAGTCCAGTGGTAGACGATAAATCCTAGTCACACTTGGGTTGTGGGTTCGATTACCATAGTTTTACCCAATGCGATGGGTTGTAACAGAGTCTGCGTGGTGTCCTTTTTTAAAAAATATATTTTATAATATTCCCAAAATGAGATAAATTCCTCAAAATAACCATAACAAAATTTAACCACAAATTTTATCTCATACCTCTCATTTTATCCCAAAAATTAATAACCTATAATTTCATCAAATTCAGGGATAATATAAACACAAATGGTTCTTTATAAGTATATCCACAAAAGAAAAGATAATTCTTCCTCAAATAGCATTTTCCCAGAACAAACTACAAGGTTACACAAACAAGAGAAAAAATCATCCAATGTAATCCCATCAACAAAGTGAATTAATACTTTAAAACATTTCACCATCCATTTATTTCCACATAGGTTCTACCTTGAACTAATGGTTATCCTATAGAATAAGGCATTGATATGGGTAATTCCTAGGTCCCCTACATTTACGTAATATGATTGTATATGGATTCATAAGATCATTTTTGTTTTCTTCCATAGTACTCTTCATGTTTCCTTAGAAATTGTTTCTTTAATATTCTTATTTCCCACACATAAAGCATTTCTTTGATCCATTGAGACACTTTCGTTGGTGTCTCCTTCTACATTTTCTACATGATAGAAAATTATATTTATTTTATCCACGGTCTCCACTGTTGGAGATCTTATCATTCTCTACCTTTATCTTCTTTGTTGAGTTTCGGAGTTGGTTAATGTATATGTTTTTTATCATATTTTTGGAAACCTTATTTTTTATGAACACAATATATTTTATGCCTATCAACATTCCATTTATATTCTCATTTCCAACATCGAGCCCACCTTGTACATCATGTTCAATGTTACGATGACTTCCATGGAATCCAGCCATTGACTGAAACTGGAAATCATAGTTTGAGTAACAATAGTCATAAAATCATGGATAGAGTATCATGACACCTTATTTTCAATCTTAAACCCTGTAGTATTAACCAACGTTAGTCATTCTCATCTTGTATTAAAATCATTCAAATCGGTTTGTAAGAAAATATGAATTATCCTAAGCATATCCCCCGGAAGTATCATCATTGTGTCATAAATAAATTTAATTATATAATGTATAAAATTTTAAATAAATAACCATGATATAGGAAAAATATTATATTTCTAATTAATATTTATAGTCGAATTTATCTTATGTATAACCCTTTATTAAAAAAAATTTAGTTATTAAAATTTGAATTCTACAGTTTTAGCTATTCTTTAAAAAAAATATAATAAATGTCCTAATCTAATACATGTGGATCAAAAAGGATAATATCTTGGTCCTATGGTTTATTTGGGTCAAAATAAACTTATCCAATAGAATTGAAACTTGTTTTAGGGTAATTATAATATCATTTTTACCTTTAATTACCATATTTACTTTTACCTAAGGTAAATACAATTCCAAAGTTACAATTCACCAAAATTTATATTCATCCCATGGAACCATATTTAACATACATATTTCAACTATGACACTTGGATATTTAATATTCAATTAACGGAAGTGGTAAAATTAGGTTTTGTGCAAATTAGCAAATGTATCTAGAAGGTGAGTAAAAGACGGTAAAAAGTTCAATAAAATTATATATATATATATAATCTTATTATAAAATGACTAAAATGAATTATATTAGAATAATATAGGTATTATTTATCTATTTTGACTTTAAAATATATTTAAATTAAAATAGTTATTTAAATAAAAAGTCATCTTTAAACAATAACGCAGTGTTTTTCACTATTCATCAAAAATTGAATGTTTTTAGAAAAATACCAAAAATTCACCCAAATCTAATTTTGATATTCAAAATTAAAAAAAGATATCCATTTTACCTAATACAAAACACTTATTGTGTATTAATTAATTTTAAAAAAATATTCTCATTGTCGAAACCAGAAAGCGGGTTTATTGATAAGTAAAAACTATCAAAACATTGATATGTGTTTATGTCCAATTTAAATATAAAATTACTTTCAATGACCAAAATTGGATTAAATTATAAAAATATGATCTAATTATTTTTCAAAAACATTCAAATATAAAATTTAACACTATTAATTATTTTGATAAAAAAAAAGTTGTTTTCAATTAAAATTTAGTACTTTTCACTATTCATCAAAATTTGAAAATTATTAGAAAAGTACCAAATAATTATCCAAACTAAATCTTTCTATCTCAATTATAAATAAGAAGTTACTTTTTTTATTTTGAATATATATAATTGTCTAATATTATATTTAAAAAGGGTTCTCTTTTAAAAGGTGATAAAATTTCATTTTCTGAAAAATAATTCTTTTTTCAAAAAAATTGAATTTGATCCTATATTATGTCTAAGAAACACATAATATGGATTCTAAAATTATATAGAGTATATAAAATTCAAATTTTAGTTAATACTATTCAAAACCACTTTTTGAATGGCTAGTTTGGTATGTTGTGGGGCACTTGAACTCAATGTAGCGTGTTATGCCAGCTATTGAATTATTTAAAAAAATAACTTACTATGAAATCATGGGCTGTTACAACATGAACCTCTTGAGTTGAAATTTGTTTTCACTTAATCCAAACCAACACATATTCTTATAAGTAAAATTTTTTAAAATTCTATAAATCATAAAAAATAGGCACTATAAGTAACAATATATAAGGCACAACAAGCAATCACTTGCATGTTTGAAAATTCACACAAAAAGTATATATGGCATGGAATAATTCATGAAATTTAACCCTATAGTTCATAGTATGATGCAAGGTATACATATTCCCACATATCATCGAGTGGAAGTAACTAAATTCATCATTTCTATAATTATTATATAATAACACCATAAAATGAGAGAGTCACACAATAGTGAAGTTATATCAATTATAAATTGCATAATAAATAACTGTAATTTCCCATCCAATGAAATTTGGGTGTCCTCATTACATGGGTTAGCTACATCCAAGAATAGGGTAAGGCCCAAGTTTGAATTTCTTTGTCTCCTATCTAATACCGAAATAGTAAGAAAATTTAAAAAATATTACTCTAATACCACTTTGTAGAATCCCACCCTGAGTGATAATGAACTGTTCCATGAGGTGGTGGGCCACAAGACCTCATGCACACCTTGCTGAATGACAGAAGATATCGAGTAGTAGTGATGGCTTAAGATGTGTTCATGGGAAGACTATACCCTCATAGATCAGTGTAATCATAGTGGTAAACTATTGATAATAAATATTAGAACCATAAATAGAAGCAGCCAACAAGGGAAGATAATGTAAATAAACCAAGAAGATGAAATAAATAACTGGAAGAATAAAAATATCAATAATCAAAAAAAATGATCATGATGTCAAATTTATATAATAATATGAGTACAGGGAGACATAGATACAAGTATATACTACATGCTGGAAAATTCTAAAAAAAAAGTTAAAAACTACTACTATAAGAATTTTTAGAATATGCTCAGTCAACTGACCCATGATCCATCCTAAAGATTTAAATTAATCATGTATTGGAAGTATCATAATTACTTTTATCCAAACATGTGATCATGAAATCTACTTGGGTGAAAGGGACGGCCCGTGAAGGGTGTGAGATACAAATCTCAGTAAGGAAACACCCATGGTGTCTAAGATGATCCATTTCATGCAATAAATAAATGATAATCTTCCATAATACCTAAATTTAGTAAAATAAACAATTTATATAATATACGCATCAGTTCATGATTGTAGAAAGTCACATGATGATACCACCTACTTCAGACTGAGTCAGATGTCTAAAAGAGGTACCTATGTAGGTCATAACATGTAAGCAAGGTTTGATGTGAACAAGGAAACTAAGGTATGTTGATGTAACACCAACAAATTTTTCAAAAAAAATTAATATTGGATGCATGAAACACTAAGTCTCAACAAAACCCCACCTTTTATAACCTATCCAGTAAATATTATTTTTCCACCTTTGTGATTTTATTTTCAAAAAACTGACATACACAGTTATGTTAAACAATATATTTATATTCAAATAAGACAAACTTAATTTTTGATGAATAGTAACATACCATTATACATAGTATTATAAATAGTAATATAAATACTAATATAAGCCTTATGAATAGTAAATAATATTATTATTTTATTTTCTTATGGTTATAAGATAATCAGATCAAGATTAATTTTTCATGGTGATATAAAACGAATTATAGTTTTAAAATTGTTATTTTTGAAATAAATTATTATTTGATATAAAATTATACTAATAATATTTGGAAAAAAATTTAAAATTTTGATTTCATTTTTTAATTCTAAACATCAAAAAATAGTTAGGGAGAATTTTTTGGATTATTCTAAAATACTTTAATTTTAAGTGAATAGTAAATACAATAATTGACGATAAATACTAAAGACATGATTTATTGAGTCATATGTGATGTAAGGCTAAATTAAGTCCACTTGGTTCGAACATACATGTACATATTAGTATTCTTGGTCACAATAATCAATACTATTGGTCATCTTTGGAAAAATAATATAATAATGAGTAAAATAATGGGAAACCCCTCCTCTCCTCCACTATAACCCCCCCCCCCCCCCACACACACACACACAATCATCTCTTCACTCCTCTCAAGCCTTGTGACTTCTCTAAATCCTACTCAAATATTTTTCCAACCTCATCCCCCACGTCCAGCAGCCCTTGGTCTCATAAAAATACCAAAACCTCTTTCCTAAAGAGGATCTCAAGGAATATTACTTCAAGAGGTAAATTCCTCTTTTCATTTCATTTATTTCAAGTTTCTTATTTTCTTTTTCTTTCCTCACCCCTTTTATATAAATGTTTTCTTGTCTCTAGTACCATACAAGTAGTGTATTTTTTTTTTGATAATGGAATAATTATTCATCATATCTCATTTCCCATTCTTTTATATTAAAAATTAAAATACCATCTGACATGTGTTAATTTATCACATTGAAGGATGTCGGGTTTTCAATTACTATTACCATCTTCAATTCTGGTAATGAAACCATTTTCAAGGTTTAACCAGATAATAATATATGTATTAAAAACTTATTTATGGTTATAGAATCCTTTTTTACACATGATAATAATTTATAAATAAAAATGAGTTCGTTGTGAAAAAAAATCACCAATTAATGCAAACAAGTGTCATTAATGTCTTGTATAATGATTCAACTTCACTCTCAATAACCAACGGAATTTTAAAACAATGTAAAGTTATTTTTTTTAAGTAATAACTTAAAACTTTTATTCTAGAATTCCATTCTCATTCTACATGTTTATCCATACATGAAAATAAGAAAACCGGTCAAGAAAACAAAGGAAGAAAACACTCTGAAACAATGAAATTGAATCTTTTAGGCCATCAAAATGCCATGAATGAACCAAAAAAAGGTTACAAAAAATCAGTTACATGTAAACAAGGTTATGGAATCATTAATTTATGAACCTAGTTTTAATTATTCAGATCTTTAAGATCATGTGAGGAACACCTTCAGACATAAGGTATGGGTTTTCCACCCAAACCTTCATTTTCATTCGGGTTACTTTTATTGTGTACTTAGCTCGATGAAATTCTTATGGATTATTATCCACTCCTTGTAAATTTGGTATGAGTCTTCTATATATTTTTACCATCCAAAATCATTTTTTATTTTATAAATAGTTAAACATTTTAAAATGAACATTGAAATTTCTTTATGAAATACAAGCCCAACTCAAGGGAATTTCTAAAATTATTACCTACTTTCAAGGGAACTCTATAATGTGTTTTGAGAAACCATTATATTTTAAAAAATATATTAAAATAATATCTTACTTAATTTATGGTTTTATACGAACACTTTACCAAAATAACTCTTTTTTTAAAGTAAAATATAATTTATCTCAAAAATTACACGATGATTTCAAAAGAGTATCCTTATCTGTTTCAAAACACCTATTGATTATTATGTATTATTGGGATTATTATTTGTGATATAATATACCAAATTTAATTAAATGTTTTATTATTAGTTTGATTGAGGATTTGATATCTTAAAATCACTCACCAATTTGATCTGAATGGTTCACGTTGATGATTAATGTTTGGGGAAAGTTATTTAAATTTCATATTATAGTTTCAATATAAATGTATATGTTTGTTATGTTTTTCCTTATTTATATGAGGAATGCATTGGACTTATTATGTGATGGTATAATCCTTCTATATTCCATCAATTAGTTAATAGGTCTAATGATACAAATATATGTGGACTTGGCTGAGGCCTTGCCAATTTTTAGATATGGTTTTAGCTGATACCTTAATAATTTTTACATGTCTTCACTGAGGCCTTCACAGTATGTTTCAGAATGTTCGACATATGAATTTCCCTCATTATGAAGATAGAAATTCTTATTTCATGTTTTTATTAGAGTAATATAATACCCATGATTGTGTTTTATTGTGCCAATATTTACTTAGCTCATATTCATGTCATAATGTGTTCAAGTTTATTATTTTTAAAGGCCTGTTTTTTCAATCATTCACCATACATAATTTTTATTTTTATAATATCTTTCACTATATTGTTTACATGTGTTGGGTGCTGGAGCACTCCAATTTTTTATGTTTAATTTTATCTATACATGGAGAAGATTATTTGGATTCACCTACCCGGATAAACTTATAGTTGTGGTTGTTCCCAATAAAACATATATGTTGTATTTCATTTCAAGTTTTATTGTTGAACCTATGTGTGTATCTGGATTTCCATATCATCTCACCTATTTATTCCTTCAGGATACGACTTTCTTTTAATCATTATAATGTAATGTAATAAGGCACCATCTCCAAAATATTGTGGCTGGGTCTTTACTATTGGTATCAATGGAAGTTTAGTTGAAAAAATCAAAACTAAATTTAGAGAAATATAGATTAGGGAACAAAACCCTAATATTGTCTTTGAGTATAAACATAAATAAAAATCTAGGAATTTTTTTTAAAGAATATATTATGTGTATATTTCTAAAAAATACATCCCTATTAGGATACTACAAGTGGGTGTGGTTCTATCAAAGATGTACCTAGGAGTGAGAACTCTGACAAGGAGTTTCAGGCTTGACCCAGGGTTTCCAGGTTCTCAACAACTTGCCTTACTATGTACCTAGTTTGACACTCCTAGGGATATTCTTATGATAATTCACATTTTCTTTACAATCCATTAAGAAAGATTTAACTTTAAATTTTTCCTCCATGAAACCATTTTTAGGATTATGAGATTATTTACGTAGATAATTTCAATTAATTCTATGTATTTTTTGACGTTGAGACTATACATTATAATTTCTAACCTAATATAGTGTATGCCATTATTTTGAAATGGATCCTAGTGGATGTAATGGAAACTTCATGAACATGCATATCCCATTTAGTTATTTCCCCCACGTTCAAGATAATGATGTTTTCTATGGAGCTACGACTAGTGTAGAGCAACTTATAACAATACTAGGACAACTTACTCAGGTTATGAACAATAAACTTACCTGTATGGGGCATCTGGATCAACAATATGGAGGAGCTATGTTGGATTTCTTTATTCGACAACAACCACCATCATTTAATGGGAATACAAACCCATTTGTAGCAGAGCAATGGATATGTTCTTTAGGGAAGATATTTCTCACCTTGGGAAGTAATGAAAGGGAGAAGGTTGTCCTACTAATTTATCATCTATCGAGATATGCAGATCAATGGTGGTCACTAAATCCAAAAAAAATATTAGGAGGAAGAGATATAAATCATGTAATGAAGTGACTTTAAAAAAATTCTTATAAAAATACATTCCTCAAGAACAACGAGCAGATATGGAAAGGCAGTTTCTAAATTTGAGGCAAAAGAAAGATGGGAATGTAGGAAAGTATAAAGATAAATTCACAAGGTTATCAAGTCATGTTGTTGACTATATAATTATTGCAATGTGAAATATTGATCAATTATTTTATGGCCTAAATCCATTCATCCGGAGGGTTCTGGTCTACTAAACTTTCTTATCATTCAAAAATATAGTATCTTTTGCTATCAAGATAGAAAAGGAGTTCACTATGTTTTATGACTTTAAAGGAAGAAAGATAAGAATAGGGTTTCTAAAAACTCTAGAAAAGGAAATAAGGAAATGGGGATGAATGGAAGAGTTGACTTTCCACCATGTGATTATTGTTGAAGGAAACACCCAATTTAATTCATGAAAAGAAAAAGAGGTGTGCTACATTTGTGGATAGAAATTCCATTGGGACAGTGTTTGCAAAGGAAAGAACGAATCTATTAATGTTCAGTTATATAAATTTATGGATATGTGAAACATTACTAATAATTTTTTAATTCATCAAGGATATGTTCCTTAGAATAGGCCAAGGGAGCAGGGACAAGCTTATTTGATCACAACTGTAGATATTGAAGTTCCTAATGACATGGTGACAAGAACTTTAGTCATTTCCTAAAATACAGCCATTGCATTATTTGATTCTAGATAATTACATTCTTTCATATCATCCCAGTATTCCATAAAAAAAGATATTTCCAATTTGACTTAGTAAGGAATTTTTCAGTCAAAACACTAAAGGGAAGTATCATTTCAACAAAGTTATACCAGACAGTTTCCATTATATAAATGTGCATTATCTATTTAATTTATTTTCATACCCAAGATTCACAAGGTTAAAATCCTTTTTGTGGATTGGATTTCGAGCCATGATATGAAAAATTATTGTATATTGAAGAAGATTAAAATTTTTGAGGATCATATGGAACCCCTTATATTTAAGGCAGAAACTTCGCCATCTGATTCTCATCTAGATACTCCTTTGTTAGCTCTGCTGAATTCAATTGTTGGGGAGGAAGGTAATTCCATAACTATGGGTGATGAAAATGATTTTCAAATAGAGGAAATACCTATTGTTCACGAATATGTTGATGTCTTTCCATAGGATCTACCTGGACATCCTCTAGAGAAAAAAATTGAGTTTTCCATTAACTTAATTCTTGATTAAAGGCCCATATCAAATACACATTATCAAATGGCCACTATGGAATTAGTGAAAATAAGGAAAAAAATAGATGAATTCAATAATAAAGGATTTATTCACCTTAGTGTTTCTCCATGGGGAGACCTTGTTCTTTTCATTAAGAATAAAGATGAATCTATGAGGTTGTGAATTGACTACAGGGATATAAATGTTATATTAATAAAGAATAAGTATACCTTACCTCACATTGATGATTTATTTGATCAACTTTAGGGAGCCCAATATTTATCTATGATGGATATTAAGTCTGGATATCATCAGTTGCATGTGAGGAATGAATATATTCCAAAGATAACATTTCAAACTATGTATGGGCATTTAGAGTTTACATTAATGCCTTTTGGACTGACTAATTCATTTTTTGTCTTCATGGATCTTATGAATAGAGTTTTCGAGGAATACCATGATGAAATTATGGTGGTATTTATTGATGAAATCTTAGTATACTCAAAAATACTTAAAGATCATGTAAATCACTAGCTTGATATTCTGAAGATACTGAGAAGAAATTAATTATATGGGAAGTTTAGAAAGTGTAAATTTTGGCTTCATTTAGATTCCTTTCTTGGCTACATTGACATTAAGGATGGAATATCTGTTGATACTATGAAGACAAAGGTTCTATAATAATGGCCTACATAAACAAACATAATTGATGTATGTAGTTTTATTGGATTTGTTGGTTATTATTAGTGTTTTGTTCAGAACATCATCTGTTTAGCCAACCCAATGACCAAACTTACACATAAAAGGGTTATGATCATATGGAAACAAGAATATGATGAATGTTTCATATAGTTAAATAGGATATTAGTGAATTCTATGATCCTAAATCAACTATCAGGGAATGATGGGTTTTTTGTCTATAGTGATGCATCAAAGAAATGATTTAGTTGGGTGCTAATGCATAAGGATAGAGTCGTTGCCTATTAATCAAAGGAGCTAAAAATTCATGAACAAAAATATCTGAATCATGATATTGAGTTAGCAGTGGTAATATTTTTTTTATGATATGGAGACATTATCTCTATGGAGAAAATTTTGAGATATATACAGATTATAAGAGTCTAAAATATATCCTCTCATAGAAATAACTCAACATAAGGAAAAGGCGATTGATAGAAATACTCTATGATAATGATTTTTCCATACAATACCACCCAAGAAAGGGAAAATTTTTTGATCCATTAAGAAGGAAGGATCATGGAGTTCTCATCAAAATGAGGTTTGACAAGGAGCCTTTTTACATGGATCTAGTGAGGATATATATAATAATTATCAAAGATGTTCAAACATCAATATATTTTCAACTTTTTTCTCAACCGTATTTATTAGAATTAATTGAATCTTCAAATGATGATGATAATAATCTTTGAAAATAAAATTAATGTTGTGAAATATGGGAAGTTGGATGACATCTTGTGTGAAGATGGTATTATATAATTTGGGAAGAGGATATGTGTTCCCACTCTACTCAAACTGAAAAGGTATTTATTGGATGATGTGTATTACTAAAATATATTTATACACCCTGGTATCACCACAATGTATAGTTATTTCAATGAACATTTAATGTGGGATAACATGAAGAGATAAATTACTAATTATGTATCATGATATTTAGTCTATCGATAATTGAAGGCCTAACGACAACATCTTAGAGGATTCATGAAACCTCTACCTATTATTACATGGAAATGGGATTATATCACCATTTAAATTTTCACAGGATTACCCAAAAATCCTAGAATGAGTGATGCAATAAGAGTAATTGTTGATCGACTTACAAAATCTACACATTTCCTCACTATAAGGGAGGATTTTCCACCATCGTGCATATAAATACTCTATATAAATGATGTTGGGAGACTTTATGGAGCACCTCTCTCAATTTTCTCTAATTGTAATCCTTGATTTACAGTGAAATTCTAGAAAAGTCCTCAGAAATATTTGGATACTGAGCTTCCATTGAGTACAGCATATCACTCAAAAATTGATGGGCATCAAAAAGAATGATTCAAACCATAGAGGAAATGTTGAGATCAGGTTTACTTGACTTTCAAGGTATGTGGGATCAATATTTACCTATTTTGTAGTTTATATACAATAATAGTTTCCATTATACTATAAAAATGGCACCATATGAATCATTGTTCGGAAAGAGATTCCATACACCAAATTATTGGAATGAAGTTGGAGAAAGGGATCTTGTGGGCCCCGAGTTCATGGAGGAAAAAACAGTGAAGGTATAGACTATTCAAGGCCATATCATATTATCTCAGTTCAGAAAAAAAAAAGAAATGTAGATAATTGAAGGATGGATTTGGAGTTTCAAGTGGGACATCATGTTTTCCTGAATGTATCTCCATTGAAGGTAGTCATAAGATTTGGGAAGAAAGGGAAACTGAGCCCTGGGTACAAATGCCTTTTTGAAATTATGGAGAGAATTGGAGCTATTGCATATCATTTTTCTGTGCCACCTAGCCTGTCTAATGTACACATTGTGTTCCATGTATCATTGCTATGAAATTACATGTCACACCCAATACATGTCCTTATTTCTAAAGGTATATAATTATAACATGGCCTATGTTACTGTGAAGAGCCTATCCAGATTATTGACACTAAAGAAGAAGTGTTACGGAATCAGATGACTCGACAGGTAAAGATACATTAGAAAAATCATAAATTCAAAGAGGAAACATGGGGTCCTGAGGAACTTATGATGAAGAACTACCCCAATCTTTTTGTGAGGTAACATTCTGGTAATTTTGATAATGAATTTTTTTAAGGAGGGGATATTGTATCACCCCATGATTTTTCAAATAAATTTAATCTTGAATTCATGAAACACTAAGTCTATACAAAACAAAAATTTGTTATAAACTATATAGTAAACATAATATTTCCACCTCTTTGATTTGAAATTTGAAAAACTGACATACACAATTTCTTTTCTAAGATATTTAGACTCTGATAAGATAAACTTAATTTTTGGTGAATAGTAATATACCCTAATGAATAAAAATCTGAATATTAATATGAACCTTTTGAATATTAAATAATATTATTATTTTATTATCCTTTAGTTATATGATAATTATATCTTGATCAATTTTTCTGGGTGTTATAAAATGAATTATATGATTCAAGTTGTTATTTTTAGAATATTTTTTTATTTAAAAATTAAATTAATAATATTTTGAAAATTAATTTCAAAAAATGGATTTCATTTTTTGAATTCTAAACATCGAAAAATGGTTATGGTGAATTTTTGAGATTATTTCTAAAATACGTCAATTTTATGTGAATATTAAAATACGATATTTTATGATAAATTCTAAATACATGATTTATTGAGTCATAAGTGATATAAGGCTGATGTAAGACCACTTGGTTTGAAATAACATGCATATATTAATATTATTTGTCACAATAATCGATACTATTGATTGTTTTTTGAAAAATAGTTATATAATGAGTAAAAAAATTGGAAAATTGTTATCTCCTTCACTATAAAGACCCCCCCCCCCCCACTCCCTCTTCTCTTCACTCCTATCAAGACATGCGCCTTGTATAAATTATTCTCAAATATACTCACTTTATCCCCCAAACCCATTTCCATCATCCCTTGGTCTCAAAAAAAACCAAAACCTCTTTTCTAAATAGGCTCTTAAGGAATATTATTTCATGATGTAAATTCATCTTTTCATTTCTTTTATTTCATGTTCATTTCTTTTCTTTTTCTTTACTCACCTCCTTTCATCCAAATATTTGGATTAATCTAGTACCCTAAATGTACATTAATGTTGATATAATAAAGGATGAATTCTTCATCATATACCATTTCCCCTTCTTTTATGTTAGAAATGAAAACACCATCCGAGATGTGTTAATTTATCACATTTAAGGAAGATGGGTTTTCAATTTCTTTTATCATCTTCAATTATGGTCATGAAATAATTTTTATTCTTGAAATATAATATTATATATTTATTATAAAATATTTAGGGTTTTTTAATCCTTTTTACACATGATAATAATTTATAAATCAAAATGAATTTGTTGTGAACAAATACTGCCAATTATTCCAAAAAAGCATTATTAATGTTTTAGATAATAATTCCTCTTCACTAAAAACAACAAAAAAGAATTTTATATCCATGTATTATTCTGGTTGTTAACTAATAACTTACAACTTCTATTTTTTACGACCATTATCATTCTACATGTTTGTTGACACATGAAACTAAGTAATCTGGTCATGAAAACCAAGGAAGAAAATGCTCCCAAACATTGAAATGGAATCTCTTAACCCATAAAAAGGCCATGAATGAACCTAAAATGGTTTTAATAAATCAATTAGTATTATAGGAGGTTTTGGATTAATTATTTTAAAGACCTAAATTTGATTATTCAGGTCATTAAGTTCATGTGAGAAACACCTTCATACTTAAGGTAAGGGTTTTCCACTCGAACCCTCATTTTCAGTCAGGTTACTTTTATTGTCTATTAACCTCGATGAAATTCTTATGTATTGTTATGTAATACTAATAAATTATATGTGATTGTACTATATATTTTTACCAACCATAATACTTATCTATTTTATGGGGAGATAAACATTTTAAAAGGAACTTTCAAATTTCATTCTGAAATACAACCCGATTCAATGGAATTTATCAAACTCTAACCTATTTTCAAGTAAACTCTATAATATATTTTTAGAAACCATTTTATTTCAAAAAATAAAAATATTTATTATGAAAATACTACATTAATTCAGTTATGGTTTTATTGAAACACTTTTCCAAAAGAACTATTCTTTTCAAAGTAAAAGATAATTTATCTCAAAAATTACTTGAGAATTTAATAAGAGTATCATTATATGTTTCAACACTCTTTTTGATTATTTTTTATTATTGGGAATAATATTTATGATAAAATATACCATATTTAATTGATTTTTTTATGACTAGTTTGAATATGTATTTTCTATCTTAAAACCATTCACCAATTTACTTCAAATGGTTAGTGTTTATCCCTGATGTTTGGGTAATGTTATTTAAATTTCATATGATAGTTTCAATATGAATGTATATGTTGTTTATGTTTTTCCCCTTTAATGTTAGGAATTAATTGAACAAATTTTGTGATTATTGTGGCCCTTTATATCCCCTTTATGCATCAGTAGGTCTCATGAGACAAATAGATATGTACAAGGCTGAATCCTTTCCCATTTTTAGATATGGTTTTGTCTGAGGCCTTAATAATTTTTAGATGTCATGGATAGGGCCTTAATAGTCTGTTTCAGAATGTCCAGCATATTAGTTTCCCTTTTTATGAAACTATATATTAATATTTAATGTGGTTATTTGACTAGTATTAAATCCATGATTATGTTTTATTGTGTCAATATTTACACAGCTAATATTCCTTCCATAATATGTGGAATTTTATTATTTTTAAACGAATAAGTTTTAAATTATTCACCATTACTAATGTTTATGTTTATTATATACTCATTTTTATTTTTTACCCTTACTGAACATTTGATCTCACCCCTTTTTTATGTTTCATTTTATCCAGACATAAATAAGTTTATTATGAATGACCTGCAAGGATAAACTTATAGTTATAGATGTGCCCAATAATACATATATGTTGTATTTCATTTCAAGTTTTATTGTTGAACTTATGTGTGTATTTTTATTTCCAAATCTACTAAACTATTCATTCCTTTAAGATACAATTTTCATATAATCATTCCAATGTAATGTAATAGGGTACCGGCTCCAGAAAACTAGGTTCGGGTCTTTACAGCTAACCCCAAGATTTTGTATTATCATTGATGCCAAAATTTCAAGTTATCATACAATAAGGCTTACAATATAATTTTAATACATCCCTTGATCATAAGAAATAAATCCATCCATCAAATCCATGGTTGGAGTTTCAAGCACATCCAAGGAAATCCAAACCAAACCCCAAGGTTTTTTATGGGTGTCTTGGATATAAACAATACCTCTAAGTCCATAAAAGGAAGCCCATATGGTGTCCCATGTGTAAATCAATGTATGGTGAACTCTGTGTTCATATGAATTATCTCATAGAGGGGACTGGGTATCACTCGGGGAATGGGGTAGACATCTTTCCCATGAGTGGATACTCAGTTTCTCTCCTTGGGAACTATTGTTACACATGAGTATAAGTTAATCGCCTAGGGATCATTTACCTAGTAGGCCAAAGTATCATCCCCGGTGTTTCATGTAGTTCTAACCGAGCATGGGGAGTTCACCCATTGCATCCTTAAAATAGGACCCATATTGTCTCTCATCCCATATCAAGTGAGCCATATCAATCAAGGCACAAAAACAATTATATCCTATATATATATATCCACATTTCATTAAATTCATGATAATAACTCATTATAAAGATCTATCCAAATGATACATTTCAGAAAATTAATCATGGAATAAGGCATTAAGAAAAAAGTAATCTCATGTATTCATGTTATGGTCACTATGCAACATGAAATAAGTATAAGTAATGGAATACAAGAATAATCCCAACGAATTTTCATAAAATATGTGTAAAGTAATGAAATATTTTATTGATTAATTTATTTAACAAAAGTTCATAAGAAATTAAATGTACAAAATATGGAATTGAAGTTAATGTATAAATTATAAGGATTTAATTAAAAGGTGTGAGGCATGAAGCTCGAGGGACAATCTCATGGATATCCATTCATTTAGCCCAATTTATAAATTCAGTCATTTAATAAAAATGAAACTCACACATGGTAATTAACCATTTTTAGAATGAAAAAGCAACCATTAAGTTGGGAAACCTAAAGGTGTGGTCAATGACCAAGTGAGCGACCTGTGGATGGGTTTCTTCATAATAAGTGGTCACATGGGACATGACAAACCCTTAAATTAATTAACAATGAACATTTGAGGTTTCATTGGAAGGTTATGATATTCATCATAATATATTTTTATTTAAAAAGTAGTGAAATAAGAAGAAAGTATGTATACCACCAACCCTGGTATGTAACGGCTTCACTCATCTTTTTTCAAGACTTGATTTGACCTAGAATGAATAAAATCAAAGGATTTTTCAAATGCCACAAAAATATAGAAATCTTTATTACAAACAAATAGTGTAATGGGTATAATAGGGTCCCTGAAATAGATGTATGACTAAGGAATATCATAATGAGGTGGATCCAATTATTTAGATGATGAGAAAAATGTACATTTGAGGATGAAGGTATATCAAAACCCCATGGATGTGGGAGGAGGAAGCAAAAAAATAAGGGGAGTAAGATAATACCCCTATAGAGGTAGAGCAAAATATAAGAGGGTGTCAAAACATTTCATTAAGGGTAGAATGTGTATTTCAACCAAACATGTGGGGTCACAGGGCTTCTCACATGATTTTCCAAACACTATACCAACCGTGTGATAACATATGTTTCAAGGGGTAACACCATATCATTTGGTGCATGGTTTATAAACCATGTGAAAACTATGTGAGAAAATCTTTTCCAAAATGTGCAGGTGGTTGCACGGTCATGCTCCCTGGGTCACATGGTGGTTCACCCTTGGTTACATTGTTTTAGACAAACTGTTCAGCGTATAGGTACCCACTCTCTACAACCTCATCATTTAGGGAAACCGTGAGGATAGGGCAACATGGTTTCCTCAAACCCTATGGTCTAATATTATTATTCCCATTTCTGGTCACCATGATTTAGAAAATCCCCAGATGTACCCAAAAACTCCTTTAAAATTTTAGGAATCAATATATGGGTCATCTAAAAGAATTAAAACAATAAATTAAAAAACTTTACCTTTAGGAAAAAGTACAATTTTAAATTAGTGGAAATAGATTTTGTGACCATGTTAAGCAATAATGTCCCTCACTTTTATTTTATCAATGTTAATTCTACCTCATTTTATGATATTCAATACTTTAGATTCATTTTTTAAAAATGTTTCTTACTCTTCCATTTTCCAGGATAATATTTTCAATCCCCCTTTTAAGAAAAGGTAATATAATTTATCCCTAATTCTAAAAATAATCCGAATAAAAGTGAGGATACTCTTTATGAATTTTACAAGTTCTTCATGGCAGTTGAACATGAAGACAAATCCTAAATTCCAAAAACCATTCCCTCAGTATAGCTATTTTGAAAACATCAACAATTTCATATATTGTAGAAATTTGTGGCAACATTAAACCTTTGCTAATATCCTTATATTTTAATAAATGATACATGATATCAATTTTTTATCTTTTTTATTACATAAAAAATATGGAAATATCAATGGATCATTAATTATAAAAAATAAATTCAATGGTTTAGAGACATTCAACAAAAAGTCATTCAATAATACTTTCATCCAAATCATTCGAGTATAATCTTAGTTAGAAGAAACATGTTCTTATTATATTTTTCTTAAGGTCACATAACATTAGATCCTATAATTCTATCTCATACAACATTATATAATGAAAAATTTTCCTTATGCGGTTGGTTTTATCTAATTTCAATAATCATCACAATCAACCTCAGTATATCAAATAATATTTAATATAAAATCTTCATTTATACAACAACCCATGGAAATTATTTCCTTTAACATATCAGAGAATTATATTAGATTCATGAATATATGACTCTTTTGGATCACTCAAATATATTTTACTAATAGAAAATAACAAATCATTCTAAAGACTTGATGTTGTAAGATAGAGCATACATTCTAACATCATTATAAAATAAACCTGATTAACAATTTTCCAAGATTCATCTTTACTCATGTTCACTCCAACAAAAAATAAGAAAAATTATATCATTACAGTCTTCCATACCAGGATTTTATAACAACTCCTTCACAAACTTTTATTGTGAAAAAAATTGTATCCTTACCTATATTTCACCTTTAATCCAAGAAGGATCTTTAATTCCCCTAATATTACCTTTTAAATATTTTTTTCACTTATTCAGAAAACTATTTACATGAATATTCCCTATCCCATACAAAAAATGTAACATCATCATAATCAATAACTATTAGGGTACCAAAGTTCATTTGATTCACATATAAGTTGTATGCAACTTTCCCTTTTGAAATTTTCTTCTTTTCAAAAACTACCATGTTTGAATTACCAAGAACATAGAGCTTGTTTCAAATTGTATAATTCTTTATTCAACTTACACACCATGTTTTCATCTTTATCAATTAATAATTAACATGGTTACTCAACATAAACCAATTCATCAAAATCTGAATTTATGAATTATAAATTTATATCCATATTGTATTCTTTATAAGAATGATGTCTGGGAAATACTAAGAGAATTCTGGTAGTTTCAAATCATGTAATGGGTAAAATGTTTCTTCAAAATCCACATAGTCCACCTATGAATAGCCTTTATTAACATGTATTTCATTTTTTCTTGAAACACCACCTAGTTTATTCTATATGATATTATATACCCACATTTTGAAAATGATATTATTTCATAAGGGACATGGAAAAAGTTCCCTAGTGTATTTTTTTCTACCTAATCTAACTCTTCATTCATTGTTTCAATCCATTCTTTATGTTCAACTATATATAAAACTAATTCTGGTTCAACCTCTGGGATATGGGTTGTATTATTTCAAAATACCAACATTCTTTTTCTTTAAAATGGTACTTTTTGATTCTTGATATAGTTATTATGTTTAATATATTTTTAAGAGTATAAAATTTAATATATTTTCTCCTCATTTTAAAGTCCTCACTACATGATTCTTCTAAGTCATTAGTCACTTGTATTGACTCAAATTCATCTTCAAATTTTTTAGTTTCATTGGATGTTTCCATTATATCTTCCATAACATTATCAACAAACATTGTTATAAAAGATGGGTTTTCAACAAAATTCACATAAAAGGAATAAAAAAACATTTCCAATTTTTTTTACTCGTTTATAAATTCTTATGATTGATCAATATCCCATGAAAATTAATTTCATGTCATTTTTATAAATTTTTCCAATATCTAGATTATTAATATTTGGAAATAAGGGAGTTCTTAAAAGCTTAAAATATTTAACTATAGTTTGGATTATACAATATTTATATGGAATTAATGTTAGACTATATATGCAACAAATATCTATTTTGAAAATTTTTAGGTGTATTAAAAATATCTCTATATAAAAATAAATAAATTCTATAATCATCTATAATATTATTTCCCATTTCCACCAAACAAATGTTTTTCTATTCTGTCACTCCCATTTTTCTAGGGTTCTATGGAGAATTTTACTCATGTTAAATTATTAAATTCATCTAGTAGGAATAAAAATTAATACAAGTATACTCCAATAAATTATTTGTTCTCAGTTTTAGTGTATAAAAACCCAAATCACTTCCATTATCTCTTATAAAAATATGGGGGTTTCTTTATCTTCTCATTTATACCTTATATTTATGATGTTTGTTATATAATTGAAAACATCAATAAAAGAGATAATGAAAAAATTACATTTATTTTACTAATGTCTAATAGGCCAACACAAATCAGATTTAATAATCTCAAGATGTCTGGTAGATTGAATATCAACATTCTTATGACATTTAGAAGTCATCTTCTCATTCTAACATATTATACAAACATATTCTTATTTTATTTTTAAAAGTGTAATGTTTTTTATAGAATAAAATTTTGAATGTTTATCAATACATTTCTACCCAATATTTCTTTGAATATGCCGCCCCATGTTTTCAAGATAAGCACAAAATTAAAATTAGTTATAGTATTCTCCATTATTAAAGATATTACCACCGGTTCATGCCCCATGGGAAAAACTATAATTTCCTTCATACATCTCATGATATAAGAATCATTCCTCAATATCACATCATTTAAATAATCACAAATATATCACATGATATGTAATTTTTGTTTCATTTTATCAATATATAAGACTAACATCATTTTCATTTTTGAAAGAGTCTTTTGAAATTATTCATATTACTCTAATTATTCAAAATAATATCATATTTTAACGTAAATCCTCCTCCATCATGATTTTAAATATCATTCATGATTTTGTAATCTCTAATAATATTAAAGGAATGACCACTATTATAAATCCATGGTTTGTTTACTTTTTGATTCTTTCAGAGTTTCCTCAATAACAAATGATTTTTCTGATTTCCCTATGCACTTTATTTGAACTAAAACTCTGTCTAATGATTCTAATAAAAAATATATCTAGTATATTATTCAAAATATATGTAAAAATAATTTTGAATCTCAATTCTAATAAAATTTCAGAAACATTTCATATTTTTAAAATGTGTGAACTATAAGAAATACATTATATATTTCAATGCACTATATATATAATTACATGATATATTATGTGGAAAAGAAAAAAAATTCATGAAAATTTAGATTATATAATTAATACTTCCAGATTAAATGAAATTTTTTTGATCTATCTCAACTCTAAAATAATATTTTCAAAACAAATCGGATTCTCCTGTTATTCAAACAATTATAATACTCCCTTAACTTTATATGTGATGAAGTATTCTCAAAACATAAATTAAATTTTCAAGATACTAATATTCTTAGGAATCTCATTACTATGTCATTAAACATTGGGCTTGTCATAACCCGAACCTATCGGTCTCGAGCCACAACTACCCCAAGCCCACCTCCATAGGCCAGGGGCTGACGACAAGTGTCGAAGGCGTAACAATCTTGGGGTGGACTTTGCCTAAGTACCTGTACACACACTCACACTTCCCACTCAATACAGAAGTGAAAAGTAAAAAAAAGAACCAAGTACAACCACTATAACCCAACCACAGTCATGCATCAAATTCAAAAACAGAACAGGTAAAGTGATGAAAAGTGGAATGACAAGTTGACTGAATAGTAAAAGGGAAAAACTCGTGCCCATCCAGAAAGGTGACACAACCCGGAAATAGGTAAATGAAATTAAATAGCTGGTGAGTCTCATACCTGAATTTCCTACTATGACCACCGAACACAGACCAAGCTCTTGTGTCCTCTACGCTCCTCCATAGTATCGATTGACATGTCTGTCATCTTCAAGGTCACACCAAGTGTGGGAAATGCCCAAGAAGGGGTGAGTATAAAGATACTCAGTAGGATGCCCCAAAATCTCAAGGGAGCAACAAAGGAGGTACTAAAACGGTGAGCAGTAGATAGAACAAAGAACAGTGTAAGAGTATAATATAGAGAGTGTATCTTGACCCAAAAAAGGATGTAGACTCATCCCATCCACAAGGATCTATACACGGATATCATGTGGCATACCCCGCGTGTCTTATCCCCTCATAGAAGGAGAGTAATTGAATCCAAGGAGTGGGAAAAAGTAGAGTGTATAAATATATATGCTCAACAAGAAAAACGAACGAGTGTGTAAGGGGATCTTGATCTCCAAGCTCATCCTAGGAAAAGACTCCAACAGTTATAAAGATATCCATCCCTGATGCCCAACAGTCCTGCATGTCAAAGCTGCCTCATCGTTATATCGTGCAACTAAGGATCCTGCTCTGGTAACTATGGAGAAAAGTCACTGACTAGCCTCATAGGAAGGGTTGAGTCTAAAAGAATTCATCGGGTAACCCACTGCCTAGCCCTGTTGAAGGGTAAACCACAAAAGGTCATCGGTTGACCCACTTCTCAGCCCTACTAGAGGGTAAACCCTAAAAGTTCATCGGGTAACCCACTGCCCAGCCCCACTGGAGGGTAAACCCTAAAGTCAATGGGTAACCCACTGCCCAGACCCACTGGAGGGTAAACCCTAAGGTCAACAGGTAACCCACTACCCAACCTTGCTAGAGGGTAAACACTGATATGCCGGTGGGTAACACACTACCCATCCCCATTATAGGGTAAACCCGAAACTGTTTTGATAACTCTGTATTGCACGAACCAACTCTGGGTGTCACTAACATCGCGACCGTGAGTTGGGTCATAGTGTGTCAAAGGAACCTCCGAACAACGCCCTTTCATGTTTCCACATTTAATAAGATCTTGAAAGAGGCTCTGCATGCCCAAACAAATTACACTGTTGTAATACTCACAGAAAAACCCGTGAGATAGAATATTTACTCGTTGGAAATGGACTCCCGATGAAAAATTTATTCAACACCGCTTTATACCCATACGGTGTATCATGGGTCCTACACCTCGGTCCCAAAATAGGTCAGACAAACTATTCCATCATGATTCTCTCAGAAAAATACGTTAAAATGACTACTCATTCGCCCCAAACGGACGTCTGATGAAAAATTCAGAAAACGCTACTCACGGCTTAAAAGACGTCCCATGGGGCCCACACCTCAACTCCGGCTTCAATGCCTAAAACCAAACTGGGCAACATCTTCTCAACACTAGGATTACAATGCCGCTGACAGCACCTTAAATGGACTCCGGATTTGTTCGCGTCGTCCAAAAGAAGAATCCCAATGAGGCGTTAAACAACACTTAACTGTGTGTCGTGCCATCGATCCCCCGTCTCGGGAATTAAAAATCCTGGAGACCATCTCAAAAACTCTGACTTGATCTTATGATTTCGCTTCCATAGATGGAACACAAAACATACACTCATAGTGAAAGATATCGGTGTCCGAAGACAATGGGGATAACCCCCTTAGGGTTGGACCAGCCCGGTCCAGCCGGTCCACCCGTCCTGGGCTGCCTCGGGTCGGCCAGCCCGGCACGCAGAACCGGCATGCAGCCCTTCCGCACGGCCCGGCTGCTGACCCACAGTCCACCCGCCCCAACCGGACCTTGTGGTCAGTCGCTGTCCTGCGAGGAGACCCGCCTTCGGCGGGTCTCGGTCTCCCTCTCGGGGTCGCGCGCCGCGACCCTCGTCCCGCCCCGCACCGGCAACCTGGGAGCCTACCTCTGTCGCCTGGTAGCCCGCCGCCGCCGCCGCCTAGGAGCCCGCTACTACCGCCTAAGAGCCCTTCGCCACCGCCTGGGATCCCACCGCTGCCGCCTGTGAGCCTGCCGCCGCTGTCTGGGACTGTCGCCACCTACTGGGACCGTGATGCTGCCGCCTGGGACCGCCATCGCCGCCTGGGACCGCGCCGCCATCACCGCCAGGGAGCCCACTGGAAAACCAAGTTTGGCCGGAAAAATTCTCGAGGCCACCTCGGGCACCCGAGACTCGGATTTTGATCGAATCCTACGCAACTATGGGCTTCTCTCGACAATTGGACAGAATTTAGATGCAAAAATTGGTGTTTAAAGTAGATGTGGAATTTAAAAATTAAAACGCAAACTCTTACCTCGCTGAGCATAGCCCATAGCTTAACGAACGGTCCGCCTGAGCAGCCACTGCTTTGCCAGAGAGGAGGAGGAGCTTGAGGGAGGTTGCTCTTTAGTTGGAGGAACTTCTTCCAGGGATAAATGTAGGGGAATAAGGGAAAGGAGGTGGAGGTGTTTATGTAGGGAATTAATTAAAACTTAATTAATTTTTTTTAAACACCTACCAGTAGGCCAAGTACCCTAACTTTCGATGGGGTCAGGGTGAAGCCGCCTCTAGGTTAAAGTAAACATTCTGAGTGCAATAGAGGTCTTGTAATTTTAATCTGAGCCTCCATTCAGAAGTTGTAAAGTTCACGCAAAAGGCCGCTAAATTACGAAAACTCCCATGGTGCCTTTTTTCACAGAAGGGTCGCGCCTGCGAAAGTTACAACCCTCCTAGGGTAAATGGCATGCTCCGGACTCAACGGTGCCATTGGTTTTCTCATACAAGAAACCGTTGAGGATTTATTCTATTTATTTGTCATATCCAGTGTCAACGTAGTTAAAATTTAATTCCAACCACACTGAGGCTCAAAATCACACGTCGTCTGAACGCCCTACTCTAGAATAACACCAATAAAATTTCAAAGTCTTACAGGCTCAAAACCAAGGTTCTTACATCATTTACTCCTTCAAGTTTTTCATCCCTGAAAAAAAAAACTACAAAAACAACTTGGGATATTGATCCTGCATTTGGATGTCCCATTCCCAGGTGCTCTCATGCACCCTCCCGTGCTGCCACAAGACACGAACCAAAGGAATGGTCCGTCCACACAGTTTCTGCTCCTTCCGGTCCTCGATTGCCACTAGATGCTCCGAAAAGGTGGATCCATCCTCAATGTCCAGCTCTCCCCGGTCGATAACGTGCATGGGGTCATCCACATATTTCCTCAGCTGCGACACGTGGAAGACTTCATGCACTCTCTCTAGCTGTGGGGGTAGAGCGAGATGGTAGGAAACCTCACCAACCCTACGGATAATCTCAAAGGTCCTAATGAACCTCGGGGACAGCTTGCCTCCCCGACCGAACCTTCGTGTTCCACTCCGCGGGGAGACTCTAAAAAAGACATGGTCCACCCGCTCGAACTCCAAAGGCCTGCGACAATGGTCTACATAAGACTTTTGTCTACTCTGCACCGTCCTCATCCGCTCACGAATGACATGCACCTTCTTCGTCGTCGCCTGCACCAACTCTGAGCCCATGAAGGAGGTATCCCCAACCTCCATCCAGCACAACGGTGACCTGTAGGGTCTCCCGTAGAGGGCCTCAAAAGGTTACATGCTGATAGTAGAGTGTTAATTGTTGTTGTATGCAAACTCTACCAAGGGTAGGTGATCCTCCCAGCTCAGGAAAAAATCTAACACGCACACCCTGAGCATATCTTCCAATACGTGTATAGTGCGCTCGGTCTGCCCGTCTGTAGTTGAGTCTCAAATTCCTCCTACAGGCCTCGCCACAATCGCAACATAAACCACACATCACGGTCAAAGATGATTGTCGAGGGTACTCCATGAAGTCATAAGGTCTCCTGAATGTATAGCTGCCCTAGAATCTCCACCGAACTATGATCCCTGATGTCAAGGAAGTGCGTCGACATCGTGAGTCGGTCTACTGTCACCCAAATAGAGTCATGGAACTTTGTTGTGAGCAGAATCCTTGTGATGAATTCCATAGATACGTCATCCCACTTCCACTCTGGGATATCAAGGGGCTGTAACAACCCTTTCGGAAATTGATGGTCTGCCTTCACCTACTGATAGGTAAGACACTGAGAAATGAACTCATCTATAATATGATTCATGCTAGACCACCAAAACTGCCGCTAAAGGTCTCTGTACATTTTCCCCACACCAGGATGTACAGCCAAGGGAGAGGTGTGTAACTCCCACATCACCTCCTCCTACATATCCACTGGTACTACAGCTCACCCTTGGAACAAGATATCGTGATTCCCTCATTTATAATACCCATCGGGTGCATCGCCTGTGGATATCTAATCATGAATTACCTCGTTGTCGAAATCCCCCAGCTTTGACTCTCTCACATGCTCAAGGAGCGAAGGAGTCAACACCAATGACTGCAGAAATCCATACCCTCCTGCACCACCAAGGTCAGCTATAGGGAAGCCAACTACTCTGAAGCTTCCCACACTAGACGTTCATGGGACTTCCTGCTAAGGGAATCTTCTACTATGTTTCCCTTCCCTGGAGTGTAGACTATCTTGAAATCATAGTCCTGTAGAAACTCCAACCAGTGCCTCTTCCTTAGATTCTGATCCCTCTGAGTGAAGATGTACTTGAGGCTCTGGTGGTCTGAGTCGACCACAAAATACTCACCTAGAAGGTAGTGTGTCTATAACCTCATGGAAAAGACTACATCTGCCATCTCCAAATCGTGAGTTGCAAAATTATGCTCATGGGTCCTCAACTGCCTCGACCCATATTCAATAATTTCCCACTACTCCATCAGCACACACCTGAGCCCAGTTCTTGAAGCATCCCAGTATACCACGAACTCAATGCCCTCCTCTGGCAGCCTCAACACTGGAGCACTAGTCATCCTCTATCTCAACTCCTCGAAGGCCTTCTGGCACTGATCAGTCTAGGTGAAGGGTCATCCCTTCCACATCAATGTGGTCAAAGGG
The DNA here is from genome assembly GCA_963277665.1 of Viscum album. Lineage (NCBI taxonomy): Eukaryota > Viridiplantae > Streptophyta > Magnoliopsida > Santalales > Viscaceae > Viscum > Viscum album. Next base: position 739,870,432 of record OY728165.1, read on the forward strand.
GCATCAATCCTGAAGAAATATTCCAAGAACCTCCTATAGTACCCTGCCAAACCATGGAAGCTCTGTACCTTTGACTCGTTCTTGGGTGGCTCCCAAGAAAGCACTACCTCTATCTCTGTGATATCTATGTCCAATCCCTGCTTTGTAATGACATTCCCCTGAAAGGAAACCTCATGAATCCATAACTGACACTTCCAGAGATTCCCATATAGCTGGTGCTCCATAAGTAAGTCTAGGACCATCCTCAAATGCTTTGTGTGCTCCTCCTTCGTCGCATAGTAGATGAGTATGTCATCAATAAAGACAACCACAAACCGGTCCAAGTACGGTTGAAAGATCTGGTTCATAAAATCCATGAAAATGGCGGGGGAATTCTTCATGCCAAAGGGCAACAGCAGAAACTTGTAATGCCCATAACGACAACGGAAATCCAACTTTGGGCTGTCAGCCTCACGAACCCGCAACTGGTGGTAGCTAGATCGAAGATCAATCTTGTAGAACCACTTCGCACCTCTCCACAAGTCGAAGAGGTTGTTGATCCTCGGAAAGTGTACTTGTTCTTTATTGTAGCCTAATTCAGGTGACGATAATCCACACAAAGCTACAGACGCCTATTTTCCTTTTTCACAAACAAAATTGGAGCTGCCCAGGGGGACACACTGGGCCTAATGAATCCCTTCTCACGAAGGTCCTCCAACTAAATTCATAGCTCTCGGAGCTATTTGGGTTCCATTTGATATGCTACACATGATATCGGGGCAGTCCCCGGCAGTAAGTCAATGCAGAACTCCATCTCTCACCTTAGAGGTTGTCCCGGGACATCCTCAGGAAAGATGTCCATGTAGTCCTCTACAATGGTAGGCATCCAGGTGCCTATAGTATCTGCTGATCCAAGATCCATGCTCACCAATTGGTGAGAAAAAGTTCATGGTATCCATGTCAGAGTACTCATCTTCTCTTCCACGAGGTCTCGTTCACCAAGGATGGTGAACCTCGTCCCATCATAATGGACGCATCTGACTAGTCTACGCTGAAAGTCAATATGGGCATGAACCATTGAAAGCCAATCCATGCCCAAGATGACATCATAAGGTTCCATCATGATGATGAGTAGGTCCTACGTGAAACTCTCTCCTCTGAATGATAGTTTGCACTGTCTTCAGATAAAGGTCCCCAACGAGGCACTTCCCATAGGAACCTCGAGGCTAAGTGCAGGTGTCAGCGCCTCTACTGGAAGCTCCAACCCCCGTACCAATAGCAGCGATATAAAAGAGTAGTTGTAACCTGTGTCTACTAGTACCGAATCAAGCTTAGAGTAAACACAAAGCGTACCTTGGACCATCTCGTGTGCTGGGGGGTCACGAACACCCATAGCCTGAAGATGCCTGCGGCCCCGACCACCAGCTCCCTGATCCTGGCGTGGGCTGCCCAGTGGTGGTGGTGGAAAGACCTTGAAACGTCATCCCCCACCTCAAGGTCCTACCGCTCTACCTGCGCCACCTTCTTGAGGGCTACCCTGCCCTCGCCTAGGGTATCCCTAGTCACAGTGTTGCATCTGCCACTGTGGTACGCCCACTGCCTACCACAGCTGCTCATCACACCTAGTAATTCAGTCTCGTGCTAAGTGACCTTTTCCATCATAGGCATAGCACTGACTCTATACTGACTGCCATGGTGCTCTATGACACCATTGTGGTGTATGACCCTGCCCCTATGTTTGCTCACGGAAGGGTCTCCTCGACTGAGGCTCTGCTCTCTACCGCTTGCCTGCTACCGAAAAAACTGGTATAAAGCGGCCACTACTAGGTGCTACCAGCTAGCATCCCTAATCCAAGAATCTCTCTGTCATGTTTTCCTGCTCCAGCAACTCATCATAAGTAGGTATGCATAGGGTTACTACACTAGCACAGATCTCCCTGCGAAGACCCTGCTCAAACTTCCGTAACCGGAAGTTACTATCGTGGACCATATCCTGCGAGTATCATGTCAGATCAGTAAACCGGGCTAAGTACTGCACCATGGTCATCCCCCCTGCTTCATCTCTAGAAGATTTTTAATTTGAACGGATCATAAACAAGAGGGGGAGTACTCCTCCTGGAAGAGCTGCTGGAAGCTATCCCACGTGAGAGACGACTCATCGTGGGTCTGCGTAACCAACCCCCACCAACGCCCGGATGTCCCGAGGAAAAGGATGGCTTCTAGGTCTACCATCTAGTCTGATGGTGTCCGTACTAGCCTGAAAATTCATTCCATGGACTCTAGCTATTCTTCCGCTGATTGGGGATCTGGTTCTTCGCGGAACTTCTGATGTCGTTGACGCTGAAAGTCTCGGAGCGCACTCAGCCTGTGCTCAACCTCGACTTGTGTTGTCGATACTAACTACCTCTCTCTAGGTGGAGGGGATACTGCTAAAACATAGGGCGGAAGGGTATCACGTGAGGGTCTCTGAACAGACGCCTCATCACTCACCAGGTCGTCATCCCAAACTGGAGTGGGTAACATGGCTGGCTGCTGTTGTGGGGGAATCCTCAAAATTATCAAGGATTACCATGATCAGATGAGCATATATATATATATATATATATCAGTAATAAAAAAGTGGAGATGACTCAAAAAGGAAAGTCAAATACTCAATCCTAGCGGATGCATGTTCCAAAGTTCCCTGCAACAAGTATCTCAGTGTGCCGAGTCGACAAGCGGGTTATCAGGGTCCTTGTGAATGGATACGTCAGCTGCCCGTACCATAACTAGACTCCCTGGCCTGAGAGTTTATCTCAAGACATGTAGTCATTATTTCCCTAAATCCCAACCAATTACTTTTTAGGGACGTCAGAACAATACCCCAAGGAATGAACCACCTCTGATACCACTTTGTCAAGACACGAACCTACCGGTCTCAAGCCACAACTACCCTAAACCCGCCTCCATAGGCCAGGGGTTGGAGAAAAGCACCTAAGGAGTAACAATCTTGGGGAGGCCTTTACTTAAGTACCTGTACACACAACCACATATCCCACTCAATGTAGAAGTGCAGAGTTAAAAAAAGAAACCAAGTACAACCACTATAACCCAACCACAGTCATGTATCATCTTCTAAAACAGAACAAGTAAAGTGATGAAAAGTGGATTGACAAGTAGACTGAACAGTAAAAAGGAAAGACACATGCCCAACCAAAAAGGTTCCACAACCCAGCAACTAGTAAATGAAAGTAAAAATCTGGTGAGTCTCACACCTAAAAGTCCTACTACGACCACGGAATGCAGCCCAAGATCTTGTGTCCTCTACGCTCCTCTGTAGTCTCGATCGACCTATCCGTTGTCTGGAAGGGCACACCCAGTGCGGGAAAAGCCCAAACAGGGGTGAGTATAAAAATACTCAGTAGGATGCCCTGAAAGATCGAGGGAGCAATAACGGAGGTACTAAAATGGTGTGCAGAAGACAGAACAAAGAACAGTGTAAGAGTACAATAGAGAGAGTACAGCTCGACCCAACAAAATAAAGGAAGTAAACTCATCCCAATCTAGAGGATCTAGACATAGATAGCACATGGCATACCCCACATGTCTTCTCCCCTCCTAGTAGGAGAGTAACTGAATCTAAGGAGTGGGAACAAAAGTAGGGTGTATATATATATATATATGCTCAACAAGAAACCTGAACGAGTGTGTAAGAGGATCTCAACCTCCAAGATCAGCCCAAGAAAAGTCTCCATCTGTTCTAAGGATATCTATCATTGATGCCCAACAGTCCCACAAATCAAAGCTGACTCATAACTATATTGTGCAACCAAGGATCCCACTCTGGTAACCACGTAGAGAAGTCACTAACTAGCCTCAAAGGAAGGGTTGAGTCTAAAAGAAGTCGTTGGGTAACCCACTACACAACCCTGCTGGAGGGTAAACCCTAAAAGGTCGTTGGGTGACCCACTACCCAGACCTAGTGGATGGTAAACCCTAATAGGTCATCAGGTAACCCACTGCCCAGCCCCGTTGGTGGTTAAACCCTAAAGTCAATGGGTAACCCACTACCCAGCCCCACTAGAGGGTAAACCCTAAGGTCAACAGGTAACCCACAGCCCAGCCACGCTGGAGGGTAAACCCTAATATGTCGGTGGGTAACCCACTGCCCAACCTCGCTGAAGGGTAAATCCTGAACAAGTTTGATAACTCCGCACTGCCTGAACCATTTCTAGGTGTTTCTAACATGGAGACCATGCGTTGGGTCGTAGTGCGTCAAAGGAACCTCCAACCAATGCTCTTTCAGGTTTCCACATTTAATGAGATCTCGAAAGATGATTTTCACTCCCAAACAGATTACATCGTTGTAATCCTCGTAGAAAAACACTCGAGATAGAATATTTACTCTCTTGAAATGGACTCCCGAAGAAAAAGTTATTCAACATCGCTTTATGCCCATACGGTGTCTCATGGGGCCTACACCTCGGTCCCAAAAGAGGTTGGTCGAACTGTTCCATTGCGATGCTCTCAAAAAAACACACAAAAATGACAAGTCATTCACCCCGAATTGACGTCTAATGAAAAACCCAAAAAATGCTACTCACAACTTAAAAGACGGCCCGTGGGGCCCACACCTCTACTTCGACTTCAATGCATGGAACCACCCTGGACAACGTTTCCTTGACTCCAGGGTTAAAACACTGCTGATGATACCTTAAATAGACTCTGTATGTGTTCACTCCATCCGAAAGAAGAATCGCAGTGAGAAGCTAAACAACACTTATCGGTGTGTCATGCCACCAAGCCCACGTCTCGGGACATAAAAATCTTAAAGACCATCTCAAAAACTCTGACTCGATCCAAGGATTTTGATGTCATAGATGGCACACAAAACCTACACCTGTATGGAAAGATACGGGTGTCCGAATACAAGGGGTATAACCCCCTTAAGGATGGATCGGCCCGGTCCAGTCCGTCCCCCCGACCGGGGCCTGCCCGCACCGGCAGGCCCACGACCCTTCCACGTGGCCCAAACCCTAACCCATGGTCCACCAACACCGACCGGCCCTTGTCCCAGGTTACTGTCCCGCACGGAGACCCGCCTTCGACGAGCCTCGGTCTCCCGCTCGGGGTCGCGCGCCGCGACCCTCATCGCGCCCTGCACCAGCGACATGGGAGGCCACAGCCGCCACCTGGGAGCCTGCCGCCACCACCTGGGAGCCCTCCTTCACCTCCTAGGACCTCCGCTACAACTTGGGACTGCTCCGCCACCACCTGGGACTGCCACCGCCGCTTGGGAGCCTGCCGAAAAACCAAGTTTGGCTAGAAAACTTCCTAGGGCCACCCAGGGCGCCCCAGGACTCGGATTTTCGATCCGAGAAGAGAGTTAGAAAGATCAGATCGAATCTTACACAACTATGGGCTTCTATCGACGATTGTACTGCATTTAAATGAAAAAATTGGAGTTCTAAGTAGATTTTGAATTTAAAAATGAAAACGCAAACTTCTACCTCGATGGGCGTAGCCCGTAGCTTCATGAACGATCCGCTGGAGCTGCCACCCGCCTTGCCAGAGAGGAGGAGGAGCTTGAGGGAGGTTTCTCCATAGTTGGGAGAGCTTCATCCATAGAGAAATGAAGGGGAAGAAGGGGGAGGGGTGGAGGTTTTTAAGTAGGGATTTAATTAAAATGTAATTATTATTTTTAAACACACACCAGTAGGCCCCGTACCCGAACATTCAGCAGGGTCGTGGTTAAGATGCCTCTAGGGTAAAATCCACGTTTTGAGTGCAACGGAGGTCTCAAAATTTTAATTTGAGCCTTTGTTCAGAAGTTTTAATGTTCACGCCCAAGGCCGCTAAATTATTAAAATGCCACTGGTGGCATTTTCCACAGAAGGGTCGCGCCCGTGAATGTTACACCCCTCCTAGGGTAAACAGCATGCTCTGGACTCAATAGGGCCCTCGGTTTTCCCATCCGAGAAACCGTTTAAGAGTTATTCATATTATTTGGTGTATCTAGTGTGAACTCACTTAAAATTTAAGTTCGTCCACACCGGGGATCGGAATCACACGCTGTCTGAACGCCCTTCTCGGGAATAACATCAAGAATATTTCAAAGTCTTATAGCCTCAAAACTCGGGTTCTTACAGGGCTTTGTAAATATTTGTGAAAAGAAACAATTTTCTCTATCTAGTGGATATTTTTATTTTCTTCTTTCTCAACTCAATTTTTATAAGAAATTAACCTGTATGAATTATTCATCCAATGAAAGTTATAATGTTCATTCGATTCTCAAAATTCTATGGTCCAATATCCAATTGTTCTTAAAACTTTAAGAATATAATTTTCTTTATCCAAATGATCAATTCACACAAAAAATAATATATGAGAATATTTTTTGTCTAATCATGCTTCATTGACCTCTTTTAAACTGACACTCTTCATAAAAATCATATAAACTATTTGTATAAAACATCATTTTCCTATGACCATTTCTTAGGACTCACAGAATATTTTTTTTAGAAAACTTTTATTTCATTTGAATATGGTTATCTATATTATTGTCACTTCTTACGACTTTTTTCTAATTCATCTTTTTTCAACTAGTTCACTACAATTATTTTTAATTTTATTTATACATTTCATTTTTGAATTTTTTTTAAAATTTGACTTGTTTTGACGCTTTTTTATTTATTTCTAATTTTATAAAAATTCACATACTCAACAACTAAAAATTATTTCTTTATACCTAAGAATGGTTGTGCATTGATTCTATATCTCGTTCATAAAATATTTCCTTCCCCTTATACGTACATAGAAAATATCAACTACATAATTTCTTAGAAAAAAATCACCTAGATGGTTTATCCAAAAAATATGATATTTTGTATAGAATAATTAGTTGAGTGATATTTTTTTTAATGATAAACATCATTTCTGTTTGATGAAAATTCTTCAAACCTCTCAAAAATATTTGTTCAGTTCCAAATATATTGTTCAGAGTGTTTATTTTTCCTTTTTATATCTTATGGACTTATGAAATATTATTAAAAAAGGTTTTTTTTGATAAATAAAAACTCCTCATTTGATGAATATATCATACAATATGGTTTTTCCTAGTGTTAGGAACATTTATATTAGTATTAAATCATTGAAAATAGATTGGAATGTTTCTAAAAAGTGTAATGGAAGTGTCCTAACATCATCACATCACAAAAAATCTTAATATAAAAAACATTCATACCAAGATTTATTAATGGACATTTATCAGTTTCCATCTATCTATTAAAAAATATGAACAAAGTTAAACTATAAACAAATTCAAAAAAAATTATGAATAAAACACAAAGGAATATAAAATTACACAAACTAATATACATCATCTAAATAGTGTTAGGGGATAATAACAAACATGTTAAATTCAAAAATCCCTTATTAATAAACATATTTAACCTATAACAAACCAAGATTATTATACAATATATATCACATATATTTTTATGAATATTCATTAAATTACACTAATGAAATATCAAGGGTAGTAATAGTTTAATATATTTGGAATCAAAGAACACAATATTTATAGTTCATGAAATATCATCAATGTATCCCGTAAATATAATCCCCACTAGTACTCTTCACCAACATGCCCTACTTAAATCATTTTTCATTACTTGGGGAAAGTAATCATAAGAAAGGGTGATCATAAATGACCAGTAAGCGTAAAAAAAGATATTTAAACATAAAAATAGAATTTGGTTTTAAAAGAAAAACTTGTATATCAAAGATCAAAATCATGATTCAAGAAATAAATATTATATGTTCATAATATATGAATCCTTTGGAAATAAAAGAATATGGTCCATTATAGCATAACAATGGGATATGGAAAGGAACAGTTTCATTAACATAAGCATAGAAAAAGATTTCCATAATAGTCTGTGATCATTATCAAATCCATTATAGTGGAAGTGTCTCACTCCCCAAACCATCGTATTATTCAAGATTCATTCCAAAGACCATTATTGTGAAAAAAATATTTATGAATCTTGGTTCACGCCCCATTCCAATCATTTCTATCTTATGAGATGTAAAAGTTAACCCAATTCATTAGAGAGACATATAGGTATCACCCATAAAATATATATATATGTGTGTGTATGTGTTCCATATGACCATAAAACATTTAACATATCATAATCTAAGAAACGAAAGGGGATTTATAAAAATTTCATCATATTGTATCTTCCAAGAAATAGTCATCTTCCATAATCATTGCATCCTTTCATTATTAGATAACCCATTGAAAATGAAGTGGGTGTCATAATAATTTTATTATGGTATAACAAATGGAAGAGAAATGGGTTTCATAAATATATTTTAATCATAAAAATAAACTATTCCAATAAATAATAAAAATCGTATCCTTGGATCATTACTATAGATAAAAAATTACATCAATGGATGTCATGTTAAATGGAAAATTATTTTTAATGTTAAATCACATGGAAAAGTTCATGAAGAAAATAAAATTTCAATTAAAATAAACATTTAAATAAAAAAATTGATTTCATTTTATTTTAAAATAAAAAGTTAAACTTATAATGGAATATTTAAAAAATAATTATATATTTTTCTTCAGTAAAATATCTTTTTCAATTTGAAAAAAAATTTAAAATAGTTTCATAATACATTTTCTACCTTGAAATAATTAAAATTTAATAAATTCTTAAATATTATGGAATTTTTTTAAAAAAAAATTGAAAACTGTTGAGGGATGAATGAAATTTTTCATTAGTCATGACAGTGAGAAATATTGTTTACATCATGCAGGTTAAAAATAAATATTCATTTCACATTTAAGGTAAAATCCTAACTTGTATTATTTAGAAAACAACATAAATATTACATTCAAAATCTTTTGTAATATGTAAAACATGTAAAAAATGTCTTTAATAAATCATTTGAGGAATGTTTAAATAACTTTATAAATCATTTTTAGAAAACATGTCTTTGTAAGATTTAGGGGTTTTCAACCAAAAATATGACTTTTCAGAAAACAAATATTTTTCGACTCTTCAATACATAAATAGTGGAAAATTAAAAGAAAACTTGTATTCTAATTATAAAAATCTAGGATAAAAAAATCATGACTTTTGTGAGAATTTTATCATAAGATCCTATCATTAAGTACATAATCATAAACAATCCCAAAAATGATGATATTGTAAAATAAAATATTTACAAATTTGGTAACATTGAAATGTAGTCCCCATGATGGTATTTCATAAAATTAAATAGAAAATGTAATTAAGATATTTAAATTCATTATATTGAATTTCAAATGGTCTGCATATATATCTCTTATAGGAAGATAGGTATGTAACATAGTCATATGTCTCAAAGAAGGAAAATTGTGATAAAAAACACTTGTCGAATTAGTAATATATGAATCTTTAGAGAAAATAAAGAATAACATTAAATAAAATGAAAAATATTATAAAAATAATAGGATTAATTACACAAAACATCATAGCGGAATTATATCCATGACACAAAATAACTGAGGGGTAAATTTTTTATGTCTCGTAGAAATAAAAGAGAGACTCAAAATATCTTACTTTATGTATTGACATCCTTCACACACATTAAACCCTATTATATAATAAACATAACTTAATTATAATTATATTATTGAACAATAATTATATATCATACCATATATTCTTTTATTATGACATTTTGATACCAATTTAACAAAAATTCATTGTTAAGGTTATGTTTTAGGTAATAACTATGTTTTTTGTATATGTTTTGATATGTTATTTTTCCTCCTCTTAATTTCAACAAAATTACATAATAAAAATAAATTCAACAAAAATATTATTATTATATAAATTTATTATATATTTATTTAGAGTAATACATAAAATTTAGTGATAGAAAATAAAATACAACATTCATGGAGACGGTTGGTCTTACGTACACTTGAACATTGATTCCATTTCCATTCCTGATTGAGGTAAGGAAATGTATATGTTATATTAAAAATTAGGAATAATTTTTAAGTCATATATAAAACTGATATTCATTAACACATACCTTAATACCTTTTATATAAAGTGTAGATAAATCGGATCGTTTTGCAAGGTGGTATCCCACCTTGCACACAAATGACGTTGTCATATTCCTACAATATAGAGAGTATGATGTTATGTATAGAAAATTTATTCTATAATGATAATAATATAATAAATATCATTTATAAATAATAAAAAAAATCATTATTTATAATCTTATGATGTGGTAATTGGAAAAAAAAATTGACTTCGGTTTGCAAAGCGGCAGTCTATCATACACACGAATGGTGATTTCATAACATATTAAATGGAAGTGGGGATGGTTAGAGGTATTGAACATAAAATTAAAATATCTCTAATATTTTATATATATATTATCATTTCATAATGTCATAATGACAATTTAAGGTGGTGGGGGGAAAATAAAGTAAAAATATGCATTGATAAATGTTACCTCTTCTTCAAATATCCCCATTATGCTTTCAGCATAATCCTTCCTAGGATATATTTAAATAAAAAAATATCTTCTAGGATGTTATGAATTATTTTGGGATGATATTTTATGATTTACTAGCTGAAAAAGTTGTTGTATTGTTTGAACTGTTCAAGATAAGGGGTGGCCTTTTATAAGTGGGCGAAAGGACACACTTGGTATTTTTTAAAATAATTTAGTGCTCACACTTTTTTCATTTGTAAAAATAAATAAATTGAAATATTATAGAACATTATAGGTTAAATTTAATAAATATCAAAATAAAAAAGTTTTTATAAATTTTTATAAGTCATTTTAACCCTTATCGTTATAATTTAACCACTATAAATCCATTTTTAACTCATCTGTGGTAAATGTTTTTTTACTATTTTAACTATTAATGTGGATGAATAATTTATTTGAACATTTTATATAATATATATTATTATCATTCCAAATATTTATATCATTTTTCAAAATTATATTCAAATTTTTGGTTAAATGTAATCGAAAATTAATCTTCTAAACACGATAGGATAGAAGGTTCTTAAAGAGAAAAAGTTACAATGTTTACAAGGTTATTATTTCAGAAATAATTATTTAATTGATTTTAATGACCTAAAATTTATTAATGGAATTATTATTTAAATTTTTATATTTTATAACCAATCTAAAAAAAATTATCTTTATAAATAAATTAAATGAAAAGGTAGTTTTCAATTAAAATTTGATCCTTCTAATTATTCATCAAAAAAATAATCTTTTCAAAAAATTATAAAATATTCACCTCTATATAATTTTGAAATTTTAATATCAGAATGAAATATTGTTTTTTAAAATAAATTTTTTAAAATATGAAAAAATAAAAATAAAAAAAAACACAAAAGTAATGAAAAAGCTGGTTTTCAAGAAGTGTATTTTTTTAGAAAAGGAAGATTCCATAGTAACAATTTATATAATAATAATTATTGTATGAATGTGAATTAAAATTTAATGTTATATAATATATAAATTTTATTTAAAAAATTCCACTTTTGGGATTATTTAAATTAATTTAAATGGTGAAACATTATGCACAAGAAACGCTTTTCAGAAAAAACCCTCTTTTAATCCCAAAAAATAAACTTTTACAAAAATACCATACAAAGATGATTGAAAAGAAATTAGGTGGATTAGGTATTACTAAATAAAAATAATTTTAAATTTAAACATAATTGGTAATTTAAATCACAAAATTTATTGAAAGGAAGTAATCATCTTACACAAATATGGATTTTTTACTATTCATTAGGAAATCAATATTTTCTAAAAATTAAAAAAAACCCTATAAGATAATATATAATATGATTCAAAAAATTATTTTCATTTTATCATATAGAAATAGAATCATATTTAGAAATTACATATTTTATTTACTCAAAAAATCTATGAAAATCATTTTTGAATAAAACATATTTTTTTGCATAAAATTAATTTATAAAAAATTGATTGATTATTTACAAATAATATATAAATTAATTTATATTCACTAAAATATTATATGTATATTTCATATAGTTGTTAATACTTTCTATATCTACTTATTTTTCAGCTAGGATATAATATTCATATTGAAAATATAATTATTTTAGGGTTCTCTGAATCTCATTGTCGCACGCAATGCAAGATATCAAAAAAACTCATTATTGTTTGTAACACTAGATAAAATTGGTTTTTTTTTGAATTCAAGGTATACTCAACATTTATTATGACACATAATATTAAAAATATAAAATTCATTGAAAAAATCACACAATATAGAGGGGTAAAATTTGACCCCCCCCTAAAATGAATTTCCCTATCAAAATTCATTTATTCCATTGGATGTTTAACATTTGAAAATTACATCAAAGAAACCCAAATCATAAAAAACATTAATTAAACACACCCTTTAAAAAGATAAATGGATTTGTTAATTTCTTCAGTGATAACATATAGTATGTTTAAATATAGGATAACTTGGTTGGAAGTAAAAACATGGACATTGAAGTAAAAATAATACCAAAATACTGATAGAGGGTGATAGATAACAATCATCTTAAGAAGGTGGGTGATAAAAATAATGTAAATTACCAAAAATCCCTAAACCAAATTGGTGTAAAAAAATTTAATTGATATCATCAAAATTGATGATAACAGGACATCATTTTATTTCAATTTAATTTTACTAATGATGAATAATTTTTAAAAGAAGATATACTTACTATATTTCATTCAATTTTATAAGAATAATATCACTCTTTGGTTATTACTTAATTAGTTTCCACATAACCTCTTGTATTTATAGTTGATATTTTTTATGGATAAATCACTAAATACGATCGATAATAAAATGTTATGTTATTCATTCTATCTCTTGATTAAAATTTAAAGACATCACTGGTTTTCTAATATGGATAAATATTCACATGGTGAAGTAATATGTTAATATCTAAAACTCTCCCATATTTAATCATAAATCATTCCACAAATTTAGAACCTTATACCCCATTATAAATTCCAAATTTTTAATTACGGTCACCAAAATTGTTGAAAAGAAACTGAACATTAATTCCCCATATGTCATAAGGTATCTCTTGATTGTCACATAGCAAACATATGAATAACATGATCATTTATTTTCTTGAATCATAGTAATTACCATATACTCTATAAAACCATAATAAAAACAAGCATACTTCTTCATTTCATAAATAAAAGAACATATTATTGAAAAATTTTTTTAAATATAATAATTATAAAAACTCCAACAATGAAAAAAGATTCTACTTTTTTCAAAAAACATAAATTAGATGAAATGTAATCAGCAATAAACAAATTTACTTATTCATTTCCAATATCTCTTTATTCCAACAAAATTATATTAATGTCCAAAAAATATTATGTTTTATCTTTCATTAATCAAAATTTCATCATGATATTAAATCACATTTATATTCCTTTAGTTCAATTTAAAATATTTTTTTAAATCCATATTTAAAAAACTTATAGTGCACAATAATTAAATATTTCCTTATTTACATAACATAATCCATAAATTCCAATAAATTAAAACATAAATCATCACACTTCCACCTTAAAACATTAATTATGCATCATTATATTATTCCTTAATAACTATTTCCTATGATATGAAACATGAATAATTAATTGACATTAATAAACCTCAATTTAATAATTCTTCCCAAGTTCATCATAAAAAATACTATTAGAATTTCCCATACTATTAATGTGTCATTTGTAGTCACCTCATCATCCGAATTATAACCATTATCATACCACCTCGCTGATTCTATTCATGATATTTCCCATTATTACATTGGTTTTCATAATGACCGAAATTTTCACATTTAAAACATTCAATAGTATATGATATTTTAAGGAGACAACTATTCTCATCTTTTTCATTTACCAAACTTTTTATTTTTTTCTTTCCAGTAACATTCTTTCTATCCATATAATGAACATAAAAAACATCTTCTCATTCCTATGAGATATTAAATTGAGTTCTAATTTCCACTTTATTGATATATGGAAAACTATATCTTCATCCCATCATGTTCTCCTCTACTGAATCTCTCAGTGAACTCTATCCTTCTATTTTTTTAGTGAGTTTAAGTCTTAGTTAAGGTACATGTTCGGAATCATATTTCATCATATCTGGTTACGAATAATCACAATATCCAACACTAAAGTCAGCATCCCATTCAAATTATCATTATAAAATTTTACATCACAATCAATGTTATCCATATTCCTTCTGGTTCCCACCATTGACTAAAAAAATCACAGTGTGAGAAATGATAATCATAATGGGAAAAATAATCATTAAAACTATTTTTATTATTTCAAAATCCTAAAACCATTGTTTTATTCTAAATAACCATAGGATTATTCATGTTCATTCATAGTAATCATATATGAAAATCCTTCATGATAGTTCATAAAGCGTTTGTGAATTTCCAAATCAATTTCCATGGGATTTTCCAAACAAGGTGTATAGTAAAACTCATTGTCGTGCACCATGTGATGATTAAGTATAGCTTAATTCACCCTTTTCATATTTATTTCCCCGAGTTACCTATGTTCTAGATCTAAATATAGTCATTCTTTATAGATAGAGAAATAATTTCATGGAAACCACTTGCTCTATCCTTTATCAAAATTCCCTAACATTTTCCTAAAAATTGACATTTCCTTAGACTTATAATTTGTGAAATCCCTAGATATATCCCTATAAATATCCCTAGGGATCTCACTAATTTTTTCCCATACCATTTTCTGATTTATAACAAAACCTATCCTCTGATACCAACTATAGTGACCCAGGCTTCTCATACAAAGATATTAAATCTTTTTATATGAACATTCACTACATTATCATAACACACACCTAAGGATAATAATAAATTAGTGTCTATGGATACATAAAAGAAAATACTCTTATCTCTTGAAATATATTCAATGTTTACTATAAATATATTTCCCTTTATTACTCTTCACAAACATACCCTACTAGATTCCATTTTTTATAACCTTGGGAAAGTAAATACATGAAAGGGTTATAGAAGATGCTCAATAAGGGTAATAAATGGATGTCTGTAATCATAACATGATAATAAGGGTATGAGGACATGAGGATAAAGTTTT
This sequence comes from Viscum album, assembly GCA_963277665.1. NCBI lineage: Eukaryota > Viridiplantae > Streptophyta > Magnoliopsida > Santalales > Viscaceae > Viscum > Viscum album. The sequence continues at coordinate 739,885,630 of OY728165.1, forward strand.
AAAACCACACCTTACCTTTCAAATATCATAAGCTTGAGTCATTCCATAAATATTGGTATTTTTAATACATTAATAATATGTAAATCTAAGAACTTGATCCATGAGAGTATAACAATGGAATAATACATGAAATGATATCATACACATATGAATATAAAATAATTTCCAAATTAGTTATGTAAAATTACCCAAACCATCATAACGGAATGGGTTCAATCCCCAAATCTTCATAGTAGTCAAGGTTCAATCCCAAGACCATCTTTGTAGAAATTTTCCATCACTAAACTAGGTTCACAACCCATTCCAGTTAAGTATATCCTATTTGAGATAAATCTATACTAATTAAATTAAGAGAAAATATAAGTCTCACCCATCACTTGATTAAAATCATATATATGGGTTCCAAAAATCATAAAAAATTCATCATATCATAATCCATAAAATTAAATGGGATTCAAAAAGATTATGTCATAAAAAACCTTTAGAAAAGACACATGTTTAATAATCCGTTGGAATTTAGTCATTACATAACTTGTAGAGAAAGAAGTGTGATTCATTATAATTTTATCATGGTGTATCTTTTCAAATAGAAATGGGTTTCACAAAATATTTTCACTTTAAACATAAATCACTATGATTAATAATGAGAATTGTATCCTTGGATTATATCCCTATAAAATTAAAAGTAATATCAATGGATTTCATCTTAGATAGAAGATGATTTTGAAAGATAAATCACATATAACATTTATTTTGGAAAATATATTTTATTTGAAAATCACATTTTAAAAAAAAATAGATAATTTAATTTGAAAATAAAATTCTGAACTTGTATTGGAATCTTGAGAAAAATCATTTAATCCATTTATTAGTGAAAATTTCATTTCCCCTTTGAAATCACATTTTGTAAAATTTTCAAAACAATTTTTTAAAATTGAATTCATTTATTTATATATAAAAATTCAAAAAATATTATGGTAACATTTTATTTAAAGTAAATTTTAAAAAAATTTAGGGATACTTTAAATCCATGTTTTTACATGATAATAAGAAAATATATTCATATAATTCTTGTTAAAAACAAATATTCTTTTCAAATTTTTAGTGAAATATTAATGGGCATTGTATCAAATATGAAATGAATATTCCTATCAAAAAAATTCTAAAATTAAAAAATGCATAAATAATTATTTAATATATAACATGAAAAATGATAAAAAAATTTGAAAACATTTTTGGAAAAAAAAAAATTTGAATAAAAAGGTCTTTTCGACCAAAAAGATGATTTTTCTTTAAAAAAATTCTTTCAATTTTTTTATTATGTACATAGTATAAATTGAGCGGAAGACATTTATTTTATTACATAACAATAGAATTAGAAATTTCATTATTTTCTTGAGAGATTGATCATAATATTCTATCATTGGAAACATAATCAAAAACGATCTTAAACAAAATGTGATTGTAACATTAAATAATATCCACTATGGTAATTATGAAACATAAGCCCTATGAATGAAATTTCATTAAATAAAACATAAAATATCATGAGGATAAATAAATTTGAGATATTACATTCAATAATTATTTTATATACACCTCCTAAAATAATATATGTTTGTAACACAATTATATGTCTCAATGAATGCAAACTAGGACAAAAATATATTGCCAATTTGGTTAATATTAAATTATAATCCCCAATAAATAATAATATAAAATGAAACTTTAAATTTAATTAAAATAAAATGAATAATTATATAATATATTAAAGGATTAATATATAAACCACACTTAATAAATGAGTGGTGAAGTTTTATATGTATCCTAGAAATAAAATGGAGACATTAAATCCCTTACCTTCAGTATTTACATCCATTATACACATTCAAACCTCCTTAATAATAAATTTATGTTTAATATAAATTTACTATAGAAAAAAAAAATATATATATATATATATATATATATCATACCATATATTATTTTATTATAATCTATTATTACCCATTTATTAAGAACTCCATGACATAATTATGTTTCGAGTAATAACCACTTCGTTTAACATATATGTTTTGATTTTTTATTTTTTTCCTCTTATGTTGATCAAGAGTTATTAATAAAAATAATTTTAACCAAAATATAAATATAATATATATTATTTATATATTTGTTTAGAGTAATCCATAATTTTTTTTGACTGAAAATGAAATACACCTTTCATGGAGATGGTAGGTTTTACGTACACAAGAACGTTGTTTCCATTTTATTATCTAGTTGAAAAAAGTTAATATAAATTATATAATACCATTAGAAAATAATTTTTATGTCATATATATCAAATATTATAATTACACTCTTCTTTAATACCTTTCATATAATTCATTAATGAATCACTTCGATTCGCGAGGGTGGTAGTATGTCGTACACACGAGTGACGTTTCCATATTCCCACAATATGGACCGTATGAAGGTTCTTGTGGTAAAATTATTATATAAATATAATAATATTGTAAATACCATATATAAATAATAAATCCATCATTATTTTCATCATCAATAGTTTTTAATGGAAAATTAAAGACATTGGTTTGCAATGCTGTAGTCCACCATACACACGAATAATGATTTCATAACCCATTTGAGGGAACTAGAAATATTTGTAGGTAATTACATAAACATAACAACATATAAGTATATTTTATATTATATGGATATTATAAAATACTAAAATAAAAATAATTTAAGGATATAGAGGGTGAAATAAATCAGAAATGCTTGTTGATGAAAGTAACCTCTTTTTTATGTATCCACCATAAGTTTTCACCCAAATCCTTCATATGTTGTTCTTATGTAAAAACCAAATCATATAAAATGATATTAGAGAATTTTGGAAGTGAAATGGTGTAAAGACCCGGAAATTTCAAGGAAATTTTTTTCTTAATTTTCTTTGGAATTTTACAAGAACACAGTTTCTGACGGCGCCTGATTCTGAGGCCCGGTGTGCCCGGAATTAATTTCCGAAGTTTGGCTCGGGTACGTTCAGTGAACGAGCGAGCGGGAATTTCTATCTTTTGAACCGGTGCTCGGAATTGAAATCTGATTGCACCGATGAACTCGCAACGCTGGTAATCGCTTAAGAGAACCTTTACCGTAGTTGTGTTTGTGCGGGAGGAGAAGTTAATTTTTGGGGTTTAATTAAAAAAGTGAATAAAATTGTTAAATCAAATTTTAACAATGTTAAGTGGTTAACTTCTCCCATGGGAAGTTGGTGGTGGGCCCACATCCATCCAACTTCCTATGTGTAGATATTTGAAAGGGTGGGGCCCACGCGAACCCCCCCACCTTTTCAAATTCCTTAAACTCCCTAACCCTCTTAACCCCTCACATTCCAACTCCCCATTAACTCACATTCTTTAATATTTGACAACTTGATTAATTAATGAGGTGAGTTAAGTATGGTTTATTTGAATTTCAATCTTTTAAAATTCTTGCCAACACTTTGCAATTAATTAATTAAACCAACATAATTAATTATTTTGAGTGTTTGAATTCTTTTGAATTCATTTTGCCAACATTAAAAAGAGAGATTATATTCTTCTTTTTGGGTTGGCATAAACCTTGTGGGGAGAACTAAGGAGAGGAGAAGAACTCTTGGAAGATCACCAACCTCTCGAGGAAGAACGTTCCACGTTTCTGAAGAACGTGAAGCAACACCTCCGACCATCTTCAACCGGAGTAAGGAAGGGAAGCACCGCCGCCTACAAAGTATACCGAGGGTGACGTCTCGGCTCGACTTCACCGAGCTCTTCTCCCACCAACATAGACGGAACGACGCCCGACCTCCGCGACGCTTGTCTTCCGCGGGTCGTTGAAGAACTCCGTTCTTGAAGCCGAGGTAGGGGAATTTTATTTTGGAATTCTCTTATCTTTTGAGAAAAGAACGACGAGCGCGGACCAATCAATACCGGGTTGATCCGCGGATCGTCCGATCAAGCGATTGATGATTAAGGGTTTTTATTTATTTAATTGTTCATGAGTACAAACTTGGTGATGATCGTGGATTAAAACTCTTTTTGTTATCGAATAACGCAAGGGGGTCGGACCGCACAAACACGGCCGACCCTCCTTTGTTTTTCGTGATGGTTTCTTGAGGATGATACGAGAAAACGTGGTGTCGTCGCACCACGCGATTTATTGCAGAAGATACGCGTTGCGCCGTCGCGTCGCGCCGTGGAAAGAAATCCAAGAACGCGACGTCGTCGCGTCGCATCAAAGAAATTCAAAGGCGCCGCGGCCGGAGCGGGGCCGCGGCGGAGGGAAGCGATGTCGTCGCATCGCGCAGAACGGCATAGGCCGTGGCTAGTTCCGGACCGCGGTGGGGCAAGATGACCGGCGGCCAGCACCGGGCCGCCGGTGTCGGCGAAGGAAGGATCGGCCGTCGCCGGTCCTTGCTCGCGAAACCGGCCGGCCAGTGCGGGCCGGCCGGACAGTGGAGACCGGGGGAAATTAATTTCCCCCGGCCGGTCTCAAAAGCGGCCCCAATTAAGGGGTCGCGGTTCTCAAAGGGGGGCTTTGCCCCCCGCGCGCGGCATCCGAACGGCGCCCAGGCCGCGCCGTCGTGCCGGTCCGCGCCGCCGCGCCGGTCCGCGCCGCCGCGCCGGACCGCGCCACCGGCCGGGCCGGGATTTTCCGAGTCGGGCCAGGTCGTCGGGCCGGGTCGCCGCCCGGGCCGGGTCGACCCAGTTCGGCCGACCCAGGGGGGTCGGGCCGGGTCGACCCAGGCCCAGACCCCCAGTTTCAGACCACTTTCGGTCAAATGCCCGTATCTTGGTCTACGGGCCTCCAAACGACTCGCCGTCAGCGGCAACACGATCCTTGGATCGAGACGGTTGTTTCGGTATACTATACTCAAGGTGCACCTTCCTTTTCGGGAGCCTACGTGGTTAAAACTCCATAGTTAAGCGTGCTTCGCCTAGAGTAGTGATCAGGATGGGTGACCTCCTGGGAAGTTTCCCAGGGTGGGTCTGAGACGGAAAGGCCAATAACTAACAGACCGGGCATCCGATTGACGCGCCGTCTATTGCGTTGAGTTCCTGTTGATGATACAGAACTTTTGGCATCCTCCGCCTGAGAATTGGATGCAGATGGATAGTGGCCGAGTTGGATCGCACCGAAATCTAACCGAGCCGCTGGAACGGAAAAGCTGATATCTTTCAGACCAGACGTCGGTTTGACGAACCGTCAGCGGCGTTGGTGATCTCGTTGAGAAATGGTCCCTATGATTATACCCTATGAGAGTTAGGGGAACATTTGAGATACGGCCGGGTTTGGTTCGCTCACGAAACCAACCGGGCCCCTGGGACGAAAAGGCTAATAACTCACAGACCGGGCGTCTGATTGATGCGTCGTCTTTTGCGTTGAGACCCCTATGACGAGCCGGTCCTTTGAGATACTTCTTCGTGGGACTTTGAGATACTTGGAGTATCGACTTGTAGCTCGTGGAGCGGAACCTCCCAGAGACGAGCGTACGGAGTACGGAGACCGTGTAGCCGGCCAAGACCTGAATACTGCTTGTCCGATTCGATTCGGAGTGACTTACGTAGCCCAGTGGGGAGCACTACTTTGTGAGGTGGCAGACCCATAGCGGAGGAGCACTACTATGTGAGGTGGCAGACCTGCGGTACTCGACAGGAGGAGTACCTCTGTAGGCTATGAGGGGGGAGCACTACTGTGTTGGGTGGCAGACCCTGGCGGGAAGCACTACTGTGTGAGGTGGCAGGCCCGCGGTACTCGGCAGGAGGAGTACCTCATCAGTCTTAGGTTAGTGAGCAGTACCTCGGAGTTGTGACAGGACCACTGTACACTTCATAGACGGAGCTCATCAGCAGTTACGGTTTCGATAATGAAAATCCGGGTTTGAGCTGAGACTTTTGACCTTTTGTGTTTACCTCATGATTGAGATGGGTCGCTTGATAACTTAGGTATATGTATGGGCATATACCTGGGTAGTGGTTATCCATTGATTTCACAATCCTTGTGTTTCCTCATGATTGAGATGGGTTACTTGATAACTTAGGTATATGTATGGGCATATATCTAAGTAGAGGTTATCTGTTGAGATCTTCTTGTGGTTATCCTTGTTGGTTTTAATGAGACCTTGAGGGTCTCGGGGTCCCTACTGAGTATCGTTATACTCACCCCTGCACGGGCTATGCCCGCACCACGTTGTGTTGGTTGCAGACGACGGACAGTGTTGATCGTGGTTGAGGCTTGCAGAGCAGGACGGTACCTGGAGGTGGACCACTGGGCGGGACGTGCTCGGAGCGGACGGCGGGACCCGAGGAGCAGTGGAGCTATCTGTACCCACCCTTCAGGTGGCATCTCCAGTGGACGGCTCGGTGTTGCGGCTTTTACTTTACAGTTGTTGTTTTCCCTTTCGAGTTGTACTTTACTTTCATTTTGGGTTTGTATACTGGCCCATTTACTTTTCCACACATTCAGTTGTACTCTGTTATTACTTAGTGTTTACTTTTCTGCTTGCTTACTCTGTGGTACTTGTTTACTTTTCAAAGGCAATGCCTTCCCTTTTTACTGGGATTTACGCCTTGGTGTTATTCGCCAGCCCCTGGTCTATGGAAGGCGGGCTTGGGGTAGTCACGGAACGGGCCCCGAGGACGGGTCGTGACAAATTGGTATCAGAGGAGTTCGGTTCTACCGCAGAACTTATAACTCTGATGTTTATTTCTGTGAAGCAATAGTGTTGAGAGTACCGAGTGTGGTTTTCACTTCAGGGAGTCCAGTGTTGGTGCGGGCGGCCGACGTATCCATACACCAGGACCCTGACAACTGATTTCTGACTTTGTGCACAAAAACACTGATTGCGTGTGTGTTTTCAAAGGTTTTACCTTAAAACAGTTCAAACCAGGTCAGCTCGCCAAGTATAAACGTTTGACCGTGTCACGATGTTTCTTTCAGGATGCCTTTTCACGGACGACCAGCTAGAGCCCAGAGGGATGTGCGTGCTGACAGTTTGTTGAGCGACGAGGCTTCGGTGCAGGGCCCTCTTGCAGTTGAGGCACCAGCGGAGGCACCAGTGGTACTACCATACGTTTGGCAAAATATGTCACCAGCCCTAGCAGTAGGCGATGCACGATGCTTGAGCGCGCTGCACAAGTTCCAGCGCCAGAGGCCACCCAGGTTCTGGGGAGAGACGGACCCGCAGGCGGCTGAGGTTTGGCTGGAGGCTGTGGTGAGAGTCTTCAGGCTAGTGGGGACGCCGGCAAACTTCATGGTGATCTTTGCTGCCAGCCTCCTTCAGGCAGCAGCAGGAAGGTGGTGGAGCCACTTGTTTCAGTTTTGCGACGGGATGACCTTCGCATTGGAAGACTTCGAGACCTTCTTTAGGGTGTAGTTTTTTCCAGTAGCTCTACACCCCGAGCGTGTACAGGAGCTTCCTCCTTTTCCGTGTGTTTTTCGATCCGTAGCCGAGTCATCTGTGGGCAGTAGACAGATGATGCACAGGTCCAGGAGGACCAAACTAGCAGTTGGACGATCTCGGGTTTTAGGACCGGTGGTGCGGGGCAGCCGAGGTGGGGTCAGAGCCAGGCATTCCAGAAACGGGCAATGTTACTCCTGCGGTGGGAAGGGTCACCTGGAAAGTGACTGTCCGACTCCTCGTACGGTTGATCAGCGGGTGTTGGAGGAGCCACCGAGACAGAAGCAGCGGCTGGTGCTTGAGCAATAGCCGAGCAGTGGACAAGGCAGTAGAGCTCCGGGAACAGGTGGACATGAGAGGAACTAGTGGATACGTCCCTTGTACTTCTAGTTCCATTTTTTTGTTGTATTCATGTCTTTTACTATGAGCTGCAATAATAAAAAGACACTTATCTTTGAGATGTTTTCTTTCATATCCTTTTGTTTGGTTGATACTGAGTGGTCCTGGTTAAACTATTGACTTGACCCTAACTTTCGAGATTTCTACTGGAGGGGACCCAGTGACCTCACACTGATGCCGACAGTGTGACTCGACCCTTGGAGGTGAGAGTGACAGTTGGATCTCTTAGTAGTAACGTCGAGGCCTTACGACGTCATCCATGGCATGAATGCATCATTCATTTCAGGATTGACTATATTAGGCAACGAATGTGGTTCATCCAGGGGATGAGACCGAGTTTCTCTTTTCGGCAAAGAAGAAATCATAGCGGTTCTTGTGAGACTAAAGGAGGTCCAGGATATCCAAGAGAGGATGAAGACTGCACAGTACAGTAAGAAATAGGAAACTGGTGCCAGTCTTAGAGACTCGGGCGTGTTAAAGAAGAGGAAGCTTAAAGGAGAGATGAGTCTACAAAGTAGCAAACGTGGAGGTAGAGCTAGGAGAGCAGCATGAGGTGGTGTACATCCTAACATTGTACAACCACTCGCCTTAGTTATTCCTGCCAGGCTCAGGGAGCTGGAGGGCGGAGGAAGAGTGCGGCTGCATGCGGTCAAGGAGTGCGACCCAATGGCTCTAGAAATGATTCAAGGGACAGTCTGTTTCCACTACTAGCTGTTCTAGTAACAGACGTCGATGTGAATCATTTCTTGCTTTCACAAATCTTGTTCCAGACCTAGAGTTTCCGGTAAGCCGTGGACTTGACCCTCACGTCTGGAGATACCTTGGGAGGAGACTCGATAATCACACTTACGCCGACAGTGTGGTCAGACCCTCGAGGCGAGAGTTTCGGTTGGAATCTCTTGGTGACAGCGTTGAGGCCTTACGACGTTAGTTTTGAGTATAGAATGGGCAATAACTATTCATACTCAAATTGACGGTTTTAGGCAAATGTCGGGATGGGTTTTCCTTGGTCGGTGAAAAGGAAACCCCAGGCAGCATGGGATAAACTCTTTCATGGGAGGGTGAAACCGATCACTCTTGAATCGGCCAACCTTACCCTCATGGCAGCAGTCGTTTGAGTTCCAGTTCTAACAGGAATTGGAAACCTCTGGAGTTTGAGGATGGCGACCACGTTCTTATATGGGTCTCACCTCGATGAGGTTTACGGAGATGTGGCCAAGTCGGCAAGTTATCTCCAAGGTTCAGCGGACCTTCTTAGGTCCCCAGCTGGGTAGGCGGGGTGGTTTACCGCTTGACCCATTCACCGCAGTTGCACCAGGTGCACGACGACTTCCACGTATCTCAACTGAGGAGATACGTGCTCGACCCTTCGCATACCATCGACCATGAGGAGCTAGACGATGGCAATGGGGTGTCTTTCACGGAGGTTCCAGTGGTGATCGAGGATCGACAGGAGCAGATCCTACGAGGATGATCAATTCCTCGGGTGAACTTTCTTTGGCAGTACGGAACCTCCAGGTAAACACATGGGAGCGGAAGGCTCAGATGCGTGCTTTGTACCGCTTTTGTGACCCTAGTTTGTGTTGAAGCTTTACGGGGACGTAAAGCCCTGAGGTGGGAGTAATGTAAAGACCCTGAAATTTCAAGGAAATTTTTTTCTTAATTTTCTTTGGAATTTTACAAGAACGCAATTTCTGACGGCGCCTGATTCCGAGGCCCGGTGTGCCCGGAATTAATTTCCGAAGTTTGGCTCGGGTACGTTCAGTGAACGAGCGAGCGGGAATTTCTATCTTTTGAACAGGTGCTCGGAATTGAAATCCGATTGCACCGATGAACTCGCAACGCCGGTAATCGCTTAAGAGAACCTTTACCGTAGTTGCGTTTCTGCGGGAGGAGAAGTTAATTTTTGGGGTTTAATTAAAAAAGTGAATAAAATTGTTAAATCAAATTTTAACAATGTTAAGTGGTTAAATTATCCCATGGGAAGTTGGTGGTGGGCCCACATCCATCCAACTTACCTTGTGTGGATATTTGAAAGGGTGGGGCCCACACGAACCCCCCCACCTTTTCAAATTTCTTAAACTCCCTAACCCTCTTAACCCCTCACATTCCAACTCCCCATTAACTCACATTATTTAATATTTGACAACTTGATTAATTAATGAGGTGAGTTAAGTATGGTTTATTTGAATTTCAATCTTTTGAAATTATTGCCAACACTTTGCAATTAATTAATTAAACCAACATAATTAATTATTTTGAGTGTTTGAATTCTTTTGAATTCATTTTGCCAACATTAAAAAGAGAGATTATATTCTTCTTTTTGGGTTGGCATAAACCTTGTGGGGAGAACTAAGGAGAGGAGAAGAACTCTTGGAAGATCACCAACCTCTCGAGGAAGAACGTTCTACGTTTCCGAAGAACGTGAAGCAACACCTCCGACCATCTTCAACCGGAGTAAGGAAGGGAAGCACCGCCGCCTACAAAGTATACAGAGGGTGATGTCTCGGCTCGACTTCACCGAGCTCTTCTCCCACCAACATAGACGGAACGACGCCCGACCTCCGCGACGCTTGTCTTCCGCGGGTCGTTGAAGAACTCCGTTCTTGAAGCCGAGGTAGGAGAATTTTATTTTGGAATTCTCTTATCTTTTGAGAAAAGAACGACGAGCGCGGACCAATCAATACCGGGTTGATCCGCGGATCGTTCGATCAAGCGGTTGATGATTGAGGGTTTTTATTTATTTAATTGTTCATGAATACAAACTTGGTGATGATCGTGGATTAAAACACTTTTTGTTATCAAATAACGCGAGGGGGTCGGACCGCACAAACACGGCCGACCCTCCTCCTTTGTTTTTCGTGATGGTTTCTTGAGATGATATGAGAAAACGTGGTGCCATCGCACCACGCGATTTATTGCGGAGGATACGCGCTGCGCCATCGCTCCACGCCATGGAAAGAAATCCAAGAACGCGACGCCGTCGCGTCGCGTCGAAGAAAGTCAAAGGCACCGCGGACGGAGCGGGGCCGCGGCGGAGGGAAGCGATGTCGTTGCATCGCGCCGAATGGCATAGGTCGCGGCTGGTTCCGGGCCGCGGTGGAGCAAGACGACCGGCGGCCAGCACCGGGCCGCCGGTGTCGGCGAAGGAAGGACCGGCCGTCGCCGGTCCTTGCTGGCGAAACCGGCCGGCCAGTGCGGGCCGGCCGGACAGTGGAGACCGGGGGAAATTAATTTCCCCCGGCCGGGTCTCAAAAGCGGCCCCAATTAAGGGGTCGCGGTTCTGAAAGGGGGGCTTTGCCCCCCGCACGCGGCATCCGAACGGCGCCCAGTCCGTGCCGTCGTGCCGGTCCGCACCGCCGCGCCGGTCCGCGCCGCCGCGCCACCGGCCGGGCCGGGATTTTCCGAGTCGGGCCAGGTCGTCGGGCCGGGTCGCCGCCTAGGCCGGGTCGACCCGGTTCGGCCGACCCAGGGGGGGGGGGGGTCGGCCCGGGCCCAAACCCCCAGTTTCGGACCACTTTTGGTCAAATGCCTGTATCTTGGGCTACGGGCCTCCAAACGACTCGCCGTCAGCGGCAACGCGATCCTTGGATCGAGACGGTCGTTTCGGTATACTATACTCAAGGTGCACCTTCCTTTTCGGGAGCCTACATGGTTAAAACTTCATAGTTAAGCGTGTTTGGCCTACAGTAGTGATCAAGATGGGTGACCTCCTGGGAAGTTTCCCAGGGTGGGTCTGAGACGGAAAGGCCAATAACTAACAGACCGGGCGTCCGATTGATGCGCCGTCTGTTGCGTTGAGTTCCTGTTGACGATACGGAACTTTTGGCATCCTCCGCCCGAGAATTGGATGCAGATGGATAGTGGCCGGGTTGGATCACACCGAAATCCAGCCGGGCCCCTGGAACGGAAAAGCTGATATCTTTCAGACCAGACGTCCGTTTGACGAACCGTCAGCGGCGTTGGTGATCTCGTTGAGAAACGGTTCCTATGAGTATACCCTATGAGAGTTCGGGGAAAATTTGAGATACGGCCGGGTTTGGTTCGCTCACGAAACCAACCGGGCCCCTAGGACGAAAAGGCTAATAACTCACAGACCGGGCGTTCGATTGACGCGACGTCTGTTGCGTTGAGACACCTATGACGAGGCGGTCCTTTGAGATACTTCTTCGTGGGACTTTGAGATACTTGGAGTATCGACTTGTAGCTCGTGGAGTGGACCCTCCCAGAGACGAGCGTACGGAGTACGGAGACCGTGTAGCCGGCCGAGACCTGAATACTGCTTGTCCGATTCGATTCGGAGTGACTTACGTAGCCCAGTGGGGAGCACTACTTTGTGAGGTGGCAGACCCATAGCGGAGGAGCACTACTATGTGAGGTGGCAGACCCGCGGTACTCGACAGGAGGAGTACCTCTGTAGGCTATGAGGGGGGAGCACTACTGTGTTGGGTGGCAGACCCCGGTGGGAAGCACTACTGTGTGAGGTGGCAGGCCCGCGGTACTCGACAGGAGGAGTACGTCAGCAGTCTTAGGTTAGTGAGCAGTACCTCGGAGTCGTGACAGAACCACTGTACACTCCAGAGACGGAGCTCATCAGCAGTTACGGTTTCGATAATTAAAATCCTGGTTTGAGCTGAGACTTTTGACCTTTTGTGTTTGCCTCATGATTGAGATGGGTCGCTTGATAACTTAGGTATATGTATGGGCATATACCTGGGTAGTGGTTATCCATTGATTTCACAATCCTTGTGTTTCCTCATGATTGAGATGGGTTATTTGATAACTTAGGTATATGTATGGGCATATATCTAAGTAGAGGTTATCTGTTGAGATCTTCTTGTGGTTATCCTTGTTGGTTTTAGTGAGACCTTGAGGGTCTCGGGGTCCCTACTGAGTATCGTTATACTCACCCCTGCACGGGCTATGCCCGCACCACGTTGTGCTGGTTGCAGACGACGGACAGCGTTGATCGTGGTTGAGGCTTGCAGAGCAGGACGGTACCTAGAGGTGGACCACTGGGCGGGACGTTCTCGGAGCGGACGGTGGGACCCGAGGAGTAGTGGAGCTATCTGTACCCACCCTTCAGGTGGGATCTCCAGTGGACAGCTCGGTGTTGCGGCTTTTACTTTATAGTTGTTGTTTTCCCTTTCGAGTTGTACTTTACTTTCATTTTGGGTTTGTATACTGGCCCATTTACTTTTCCGCACATTCAGTTTTACTCTGTTATTACTTAGTGTTTACTTTTCTGCTTTCTTACTCTGTGGTGCTTGTTTACTTTTCAAAGGCAATGCCTTCCCTTTTTACTGGGATTTACGCCTTGGTGCTAGTCGCCAGCCCCTGGTCTATAGAAGGCGGGCTTGGGGTAGTCACGGCACGGGCCCTGAGGATGGGTCGTGACAAACGGTCTAATAAGTTACTATAAAAAAAGGTTTCAATATTTGAAGAGTATAGAATAACGGGAGGCCTTTTTCAACTTGGGGAGAGGACACACTTGGTATTTTTGGAAAGAATCAGGTTCCACTATGTTTTTCATATATCAAAATAGTAAAAAATGGTATATTATATATAAATATAGAGACTTATAAAAAAATGGATGTCCAAAAAAATTATAAAAGTTTATTGGTAATTTAAACCCTTATCTTTTTAGTATAACACCCTGATAATCCCATTTCTACATTAACCATGTTAATTAATTATTACAGTTTTCCTTATTAAATTTTAAAAAAATTATTTTTTTATAATTATATACTATAAATTATGATGACTAAGAACATTTAATTCATTGTTAAAAATTTATTTCATATAATTATAAAATTTTAATTTAAAATTTTTCATCTGGATGTGATGAGAAATTGTGTTTCTAAATAGTTAAAGTTCAAAAGATTACAAAGTTTTTATATCAAAATTCAACATGAAATTGATTCCAAGGACCAAAATTGGATTAATTGATGTATTATTTAACTAATTTTACCTAAAACCTAGTTAATTATTTTATCTTTATAATTAATTTAAATTAAAAGTTATTTTTTAATTAAAATACAATATTTTTTACCACACTTAAAAATATTAATAAGCACACAAAATTCACCAAAACTTACCCTAATAAAATTTTTACATGTTGATTTAAAAAATTAATTTTATTTTTTATAATAAATTTAATAAAATCAAAAAAAATAAAACCCATAGACGACATAAAAACAAGGTTTTTGAGAACTATATTAATTTTTTAGCGTGATATGATTTTATATTATCCATATGCATAATTATAATAATTCAATGAGCATTAATTAAAATATATTCATATAAAATATAAAAATTCATTTAATAAAATCCTTATTATGTATTATTTTAATTAATGAAAATAGAGAAATATTATGCTCATTAAAACGGATTTTAGAAAAACACTCTTTTAAAACTAAAATACAAACATATTTTAAAATCTATTATAAAGATAAGTAAAAATAAATTAATAGGATTAAATATTAATAAATATTACTGATGTTATATTAAAATATAATTTTCATTTAAATTACATAATTTATTGAAATAAAATGCCTATTTAAAAATTAGCATTTTTTACTATTCGTTGAAAAAAAAAATATTTTCTGAATAATACCAAAATTTTACCAAAAGTTAATTTTCAATTTGAGATACAAAAAATTATTTTCCTTGTATAAAATTAATTTTATAAAATCACTATATATTAATTATAATATTTTATCATAATAATAAATATATTTTTTGGAAAATAAAACCAATTTTTTTAATAATATAATTACATTACCAAAAATTTCTTGATTAATTAAAAAGATATTATCAATAAAATTATATTAATTAATAAATTTATATATATATTTCATAATTTGTTTTATACTATTCATACCTTTATATTTTAGATATAGGTTACAACATTCATATTTAAAATTATATTATTTCTTGGTTTATAGAAGCATGGTGTCTTGTGTCATGCATTCTCTTGAAGAACCTCATTGTTGTGTGTAAAGAAAAATAAATTTTATTTTGTTCATAATGCAATATATACACATTTTTTGTAAAATAATATATGATATGATAGAAATAACTTTAAAAAAATATTATACAAAATATCAGTGTGAAACACTTCCCCAATCAATGTAATTTCAATAATATGCAATTATAATGATGAATATGATTTATATAAACTAAAATATACAAAAAACAATCATGAATATTACAATTAATTCATGGGTTTATAAAGTTTAGGATCAACTATAATCTAGTACGTTATTCAAAACCACCACATCGGTGTCATAAGACTAAGAGAAAAGTGATTCTGTAATCTTGAGAGGAGAAAAAATCTAATCCAAATCCCTATAATGAATGATATCCATTGATCCAAATGGTATACCAGATTATAGAATCATAATAAACTATCAAATACTTGGTTTTAATAAGACAACGTCTTCACATCCTCAAGCATACACTGTCACTCTCTCTTTGGATTCTGTGGGTGTAACCTCTATGGTCATCTTAACAATTATCACCTTAATCATAAGAGTAGACGTATGGAAGATGACCCTAGAAATTTTCCTGTAAATATTATGTGCTAATGAACCTATTACTTTCATTATCATTCATATCAATTTTATAATCTCTTTACATATGTATATATCTTAACTATTCAATTATTGATGCCCTAACAAACCCTTGGGTGTTTGATGATGAATTATTCACTCCAAATAAAAAAATCTTTGAAATGTACTTATAGAATGTAATATGGTCATAGATTTTACATATTAGTAAAATTTATAAATATTTAAGTTCATATTATGAACCTTTATATTTCAATAAATCTCATTGATGTGAGAACCCATTGGGGTTTAGTGAATAAAATCTTCAATACCACCATGCTTCTTTCACATACCCTCCACCATCATGAAATCAATGGGGATGACTGGTCACCATAAAACATGACAATAAATGTATACACAATACATTAGATAAAACCATAAGAAATTATCATGTTGAGGATATAGTTTTGATATCTTATGTTAGCCACATAATTTATAGTTTTTCATCCATGATACAACATCTCATTCTTTATTTTGAAGGCCTTGGTTTTACCTACATATTTCAATACCCTCCCTATATAAAAAAATTGTTTAATGATACTTAAACAGGAATTTTATAGTTATTCATATAGATAAATCAACTTTTTAAACATTTAAAATCAAATACATCAACACTTTATTTTAGTAAAATGGATGGGAAATATTTTTATGTTTATAAATTTTCATAATTCCCACCTTGAAATGTACTAGAATCAGTCCCTACTGGTCCTTAGAATGATGCAATAAAAATATTTCCTCTTCTTATCTAGACCATTAAGTTTATTAAAATAACAAGGAATGTAATATTATTCTCCCATCATAAGGTAATGAACTTTTGAATAACATTTTCTCTAATATTGGGTTTTAAGATATACTCTTTAAGACACCAATTTTATAGGGGGAATAGATTAATTTGTGTGATCCATGTATGTAGACATCCAAATAAAATTTTCATATAATAATTTTCATATAAATGTATATCAGTAAACTATTATATAGATTTTTTATGACATAGAATAACATTATAAACAAAAATGGATTTTATGATCTTCTTCTTCTATGAAAAAGATAACTACATATCCTGAAGGACCTTTATCATTCCTTGACAATAATTTTCATAATGAAGATGAGATAATCCCTACTCTTTTTCTCTTGTTTTATAAATGTGATTAAGGCTCCACCACCCTTGAAGATTATAAATATATTTTTAATGGTTCTCCATGCACCATTCAATAAGGTATCTCAAGAATAGAAAATGATCTTGGACATGTAAATCATGTTAAAAAATCAGATCCATAATCTAAAAGAATTATTTTATTGATGTTCAATGTTGAACTATAATAATACACCATGATCCTTGAAAATAGTTGGAATGTATTCTCTTGGAACTACACAAAAAAATCATAGATAATACGATTGGTTCATTTTCCAATATCTTAGTATTATAGAAAATAACCTTCATTACAAATTGACCGCACGGTGGATGAATCTATCCCACTACACCATTAAATTAATGAAATTTTATATCCCATGTGGGTGGCCAATATTTTCTTTAACTAGTATAATAATGGATAAATAAAAGCTAATATCAAATTTTTGTTCTTCCAAAATAATTTTTGAAATATAATGTGTCCTATGTCAACCAAAAAACTATTATTCTACTTGGAATCAAATTTTTAATCCATATCCTTAATGGATAGTTATATTGGAAACAAAGAAATCAAGTTGGACCCTGAGTTATAGGAATTAACAACCCTTAATGAACCTTAGGGGAATATTGTGATCAAGTGATTTGGTTTTTTAAGAGAACTGTAGACATCTATATTGGGTGACACTGCATATTTTCAAAACCATTCTAGTGAGTATATGTGAATGGTATGTCAATGATCTATTAGTCAAATCATTCCTATTTTTTCACCACTTTTCTGACCTTAAGGTCAAGATTTCTTGAATATAGTAATAAAAGGTAAATATGATCATAGTGAATTAAATATATGATTTCTTTTCTAGAATATTTATTTGGTTTGGGTTTATTAATCAGTTTTTATAGGTATAATTCAAAATTTCAAATAATTTAAAACTTTCCACAACCTCAAAACCTCTATGGGTTATAATAATAACAAGGATATATATCCTAATCATATTATTCTTCATGAAGATAATTGGAAAGTTCATTAAATACATGAAATTAATTTTGAAATTCACGACACACCATTGGGATGATAAATAATATAATGTTTCCAATAGTCTAAATTAGTACCACTCATTCCATCTAGACATGATTCATTTTAGGGATGAAAATCTTTTTATCATCTATATTCCATTGTTTCAGAGGTATGTGGTTTCTCTTCAGGCTATGAAAATTAATACAAGAAGATAAAATATTTTATAGTAATCTATCTAAATAACATGTCAAGTATAGAGTACATATACTAAGATTGAAAGGAACAATCCTTATTTGATCTTTTTGGGAAAAAGGATGTTTCAATATTTGAAACATCAACAGGTTTAGTTGGTATCCTGAATTAATCCCCATATTTATATCCTCCATCCTCAAATTTGTATTGTGAATTTGGAAGGAAATAGTATTATTGTTTATTAGTTTGAAATGTATATTTTATATTAGAAGGAATATATGGGATATAACTCATATGTTTCATAGAGGCAAATACAACTTTATAATAATTTCTCCTTGACATGGAGATACTAAATTGTTATTTACTCTTTTGAAAACAAAAATTCTTTAATACAATTGAAAATTAATTTGGTTTTTTGTCCCATAACCCTACTCATAAAAGGAAAGAGTGTTTTAAATTTAAAAATATTAGTTCCGGGGTCAAATTTTTCTATACCAAATTTAATTCATGTTATATTTATATTTCATATTATAGGGTATAACCTATATTGTGTAATATTTACAATCATTAATAAATTTTCAATAATTGTCCCTTTAAAATCCGAATCACATGACTTAATGTCAATGGTTATTCTAAGTTTGTGATTAAGAAATTAAGTGTTTAATATTTTATTAGGAAAGAGCTTTTGGTTTCCCTATATTAATTCATATAATAATTTGTGGGACAATTTCATATTAGTACAGTACTCGCATTTTTCAAATCCATAAAAAACTCAAAGGAGAATGAAAATGAAAATTTTGTAATCTCTCTCACATATTTATATAAATATTATATGATAATATAGGTTTCAATTTGGAGAGTGGTATCCCCTCTTATGTAAACATATAAAGGATGTTAGTTATATTGGAATAATATGACAAAATATAAAACCCTCGTATTCAAATTTTAAGAAAATTATTATTTTTATATCGCCAATCATGGTCAATATCCAAGATAGTTATCATGATAAAAGTAAAACAATCTATATATGATGAGAAATAATTATCCTTTTTTAGGGTCTAAATTTAATGAGAAAAATATACATTCATGAATTTTAAAAGGTCCTCCTTGAGTTATTTGAATAAAGGGATACTATAAATTTAATTAAATAATTCTTTATAGTCACATGTGTCACATATTGTGGGTTTTTAAATATGACTTAACATGA
Source organism: Viscum album (assembly GCA_963277665.1). Lineage (NCBI taxonomy): Eukaryota > Viridiplantae > Streptophyta > Magnoliopsida > Santalales > Viscaceae > Viscum > Viscum album. The sequence continues at coordinate 739,904,620 of OY728165.1, forward strand.
TATACCTGACCGCACCTGACAAATTCGGGTAGGGTTGGGTCATGTTATGGATTGGATGTAGATGGGTTGGGTTATGTTAGTATAAATAAGAATCAGGTTTTTAAGGTCACGTAATGTAAAAATTGACCCAAATAATATATAATGTATTTCCCTTGGCTTGGGTGCTCCAGGTGATGATATATTTCTTAGTTTCGTTAAATAAAAAGTTTTTAGAATTTTGAATTAATTTTAATGGGTATGGTTATTAAATATGTATTTGGAATTTTTAAATGTTTTAATGTCTATTATTATTAATATATTTCATATTTTGATATTTGTTATTATTATTTTATATAATATTTTATTATATAACCTTGTATGTCCATATTTATATTTCTATTAATTTGATTTCATATGATTTTGTTTGATTACTTTTCCTATGTATTTTAATAATATATTAATTTATGTTATTTGTATTTTTTGATTCTTATCACGTTGGAAAGATAAGATATTTATCTATACTTTATTGGTTAATGAGGAAGTTTGAAAATGATCTAAAAATACAATGAAGTTGCAACTGTGGTTTTTGAAATTCTACATTACACTATTTTAAATTTTTTATATATTTATTTTAGTACAACTTCTACAGTTATTATATTTGCATGAAACCCAATTATATGGAAAGATAAAATGTTTATCTTGATTTATTTTGTTTTCATCAAAGTCTAAAAATATATTTTCAATGTACATTTAATTAATTGAAGTTATGCTATACTGTTTTTTAGTATAATTTTTTCCAGAATTTTTTTCTTCTATTTTTTTATGATTTTAGAATCCGTATATGTTAGTTTTAATTGGTTATTTTTTTGTTGAAAATATAATAAGTTTTTCTAAAAATCATTAGTTTTGACCATATTATGAATCTTCTATTACGAGCCCTTAAAAATTCGTTGAAGTTTGTCAAAATATTTTATCCAGATTATTTCATGAAAGTATGGTTTACTGTTTATTTCATGAAAGTATGGATTACTGTTTATTTCACTAAATTGTCGTTTACTATTTATTTCACAAAAGTATGTTTTATTGTTTATAGCCTACATTAATTTATTATTTATAGCTTAAGTTAATTTAGTGTTCATCATCCCTACGTTACGTTACTGTTTATACCCAATGTTACTTGACTGTTCATCATCCCTATGTTGTGTTATTGTTCATCATCCCTACGTTACTTTACTGTTCATACCCTATGTTACATTATGGTTTATTTCACAAAATATGGTTTGTAAACCTTAAATTATTATTCATTCATAAGTTACTGTTCATTCCAAAGTTACTATTCACTCCGAAGTTACTGTTCACTCCGAAGTTATTGTTCATTCCGAAGTTATTGTTCATTCCATTCAATTTTTAAAAAATTTGATTTTTTTCAAACCAATGGATTATTTTTTAAAGATTTTTTTTGAAAATAATCTCATTAAATATAAATATCATAATAAAATATTTTTAATATTTTTGGTGCAATATTTAGAGAGAAAAGTTAATAAATTTTCTCAATGTCATTTACAAATAAATTTGGACGTTTCAATTTTTTTTAAATTCAAATGTTTGAATTCAATTTCAGAATATACTACTAGTTTTTAGGAACATTTTTTACTATGTTTCAAACATTTTAAATGGATTTAAAATGATTTTTTAAATCATTCAATGATTTTATTATTCTGAAGATTTTACTAGAAGACTTATTCAAAATATTTTTAATTCTTTTATTAGATATTTATTCTACAGGAATAAAGAAGCAACAATGTTGGTATTTTCATGGATATATTTATGGGAGCTCATAACTCAATTAATTTTGAATATATAATGGAAGTATATTTGTGGCACCTACTATATATTTTATTCTCTATATATATAATTCCTTCTTACAGGTAATCAAGGACAATTACGATAAAAAAGTGAAAGTGATGTGAACATTGAACCTGTTGTGAATTTGGAACGTCTTGTGACACTCTTCTTCACAACCTACTCATTCCCTCACATGTTGAATTAAATCTGCTTCGACTACAATTGCATTGATGAGACGTGCAAATCTAAACCTTAAAAAACTAGAATGTGTGCTTTAATTTTTATTTTCTCTTTCATCTAGTTCTGGGTCTGTAACACTACTTCCCATCTCTCACACGCACTCTATTTTTATGTTTATGCTTTTTTCAAAAAACAAATAGTATTTTTTATTATTTTCCCTCAAATTTTGACTCCCAGATTATAAATTTAGGATCCTTGGGTTATGAATCCCAATGTATAAAGTCATTTTTTTAGGTTTGTGACTCCACACACAAAGGCCATTGTTGTGGTTATCCCTCCACTAGAAAAGTATTTTGTAATTCAGTTATGATTCCCCTTTAAAAATAATTTTTTAGTGCACATGTATCTCTCTCCGAGTTGAGAGGAATAAGAGTAGATTAGGCCCACTTTGGACCGAACTACTATAAAAAACATCCTTTCATTATTTAATTTTTCTACTGCTTATTAAAATTAATAATTAACCTTGATAATTAATTTATTTAATCAATTCATTTGATTAAAATTTTTAATTTGGACTATTCACTCCCCCCACCCTCTAAACCATCTGTCATTACACTCTCTGACCTAAAAATTGGTATCAAAGTCTAACCTTTTTAAGAAACATTTTTCTCTAACATTATATTTCATTATAACAATGATTGGTACCATTGGTTGTTCCTTTAGGAATTTATCCAACGATTTTTTTAGTTTGATTTTATATTTTATTGTGCTAACCTATTTCTAGACCTCACTATCTAAGGATAAAGATCTTATAAGATGGAATGATTGAACTCGAATGATCCTTGGATTCCTCAGAATCCACCACATTTTGATGGAAATGACTGTGGATACTGGGGATCCTGAATGGAGGCATACCTTAAGCAGTTGAGCATTGAGCACTGGTCTATCATGTCCAAAAAATACACACTACCTGAAGCTGACCCATATACTCTTACAGGAATTGATGCTACTAGATATTTCTTAAATTAAAAAGTTGTTAATATTTTATATTGTGCTATTAACAAAAGTGTTTTTAATCATGTGTCTGCATGCAAAACAACTCATGAGATTTGGAATATTCTGAAAGTAACTCACCTTGGCTATGAAAAATTGATTTGAACCAAGCTTGGAATGCTTCATACTGAGTATCGAGACTTCAATATGGGGGAATTTGAAACTGTAAACCAAATGTTCCATAGATTTACAAGCATTGTGAATAGAATGAATTCACTTGGAGAATCTCTAGAAAATCCTGTACTTGTTGAAAGAGTCCTATGAGAATTACTAAAGAAATGGAATGCAAATAAGGTTTCCATTGATGAAAGTAAGAACTTCAAATAGTACACACTTGATGAATTTATTGGATCACTACTCCAATATGAACTGGAACTAAAAAACATAGTTGATGAGGAGACAAGAAAAAGAAAAGGTGTATATTTTAAGTCTATAAATGTTATTTATAATGATTCTTCCGATTCTAATATATAGGATATTGAAAAATAATACATGTCTCGGATTGTAATTGGAGTCTACAAAAGAATGAAAAAGAAAGGATTCAAAAACTAGTTTAGTAGAAACACTCAAACAAATATAAGGGAGATAAGAAAGGTGATACAAATTATAATGCTTTAGATGTAACTTTTTATGATTGCAGGAAGAAAGTTCATATCAAACCTGATTAACCTAAACTAAATAATAAAGAAAAATACAAAAAGAAGGATATAAAGGCATTAAAAACCAGCTGGAGTTGTACTGATGAATATGATTCTAGTGAACAATCTGGAAATAAAAAAGAATATGTTAACTTGTGTTTCATGGCATCACTAGATAAGGTTAGTAATTCTAGTTATTATTCTGAACATTTTGAATCTGAATATGAATCTGAAAAAAAATGTTTTTGAATTAAATAAATAAATTGATAGATTAAGAAAATATTTTTTCAAAGATGCTGATTTATATAATAAACTTAATAAAGATAATGAAAAACTTATTTCTAAAAAAATTACCTTTTCAAGAAAATAAAAAGTTAACAAACACTACTTCTGCTTCTTATTCAATAGTTTATGATAATTTGAAAACTTCTCAAGATTTGAATGAGAAATTGAAAAAGGAATTTGAATGTCTTAAACAAAATTTATTTTCTTTTATTCAAGGTCGTGAAAAATATTATGAGATGATTTCTTTGACTAAAACTGAAAAAAATAAATATGGTTTTGGTTTAGATAAAATTTTACCTCAAATGTATAAAACCCATTTTGTTAAAAGTAAAAATGGTTTTACTTCAACTTTTACTTGTTTTAAATGTGGCATGAATGGTCACTATGCCATTGACTACTCACTTAGATTTAAACAAAATTTGAGATTTACAAAAACTAATATTTCTAAATACTTGTTATCAAGAGTAACTTACAATACATGTTAAAATTTTGTATGGGTACCTAAAAATTTTATTACTAATCCTATTGGACCCAAAGTAGCTTGGGTACCAAAATTTTCAATTAATTGATTATTGTAGGAAAAATGCATTGGATGTATCAATAACGACATGTGGTACATGGATAGTGGATGCTCTAGGCATATGATCGGAGACCCATCTCAGTTTACATCATACAACACATGTGATAGAGGCACTGTTACTTTTGAAGACTATCCTAAAGGAAAAGTAAAAGGTTTTGTTAAAGTTGGTATTTCAAATTCTACATTTATTTCAAAAGTTTTATATATTGAAGGTTTAAAACATAATTTAATTAGTATATCAAAATTATGTGATGATGGAATGGAATTTAAATTTCAAAATGATAAATGTTTAGTTTTTAAAGATGATTATTTATTATTTTATACTAATAGAAAAGATAATATTTATACTATTGATTTTGTTGAACTAACTGTTAAACATGTAAAGTGTTCGAATGATGTACAAAATGACAGCAGCCTTTGGAACTGATGTTTAGGTCAAGTTAATTTCAGAATGTTGCATTATCTCTCAAAGCAAGAGAATGTTTTATAGCTTCATTGTTTTAATATAGAAAAACTTCATGATTATAAGGCATGCATGAAAGGGAAGTAACACAAAATTTATATTAGACATATCAAACAGATAAGTACTAATAAGCCTTTACAGTTAGTACATCGTGATTTATTTAGTCCAACTCAAATTTAAATTCTTGGTGGAAATAAATATACTTTAGTTATTGTTGATGATTATAGTAGATTTACTTGGGTATATTTTCTATCTCATTAAAAAGATACTTTATCTATATTCACTATTTTTTATAAATTAGTTCAAAATTAAAAAAAATTTATGATTATTTTTTTTCATGGTGATAAAGGAGGTGAATTTTATAATTTAGATTTTGAGAAATTATTTGAAAATAATGGATATTTTCATAATTTCTATGGTCCTAGAACACCACAAAAAAATGGTGTTGAAGAACAGATAAATATAGCTTTTATCGAAATGGATCGAACTATGTTTAGTGAATATAATCCTCTTAGATATTTTTGGGCTGATTCTATTTTAGCTGCATGTTATATTTCAAATATAATTCTTATTATACATTTTTTAAAGAAAAATCCTTATGAATTATTCAAAAATAAAAAGCCTAAAGTTGGTTATTTTAGAGATATTGGATATAAAGTATTTATTTTAAATTCAAAGGATAATTTAGATAAATTTTATGCTAAAAGTGATGAATTTGTTTTACTTAGTTATTCTAATAATAGTAAATATTATAGATTTTATAATAAAATGACGATGGTTATTGAAGAATCTATTCATGTTAAGTTTGATGAAAATAATGTTAAAATAATTTCTGATTCTAATGCTATTGATAATGAGTTTAGAGATTTTAATTTTGGTGAAGACATTACTCAAGATAATAATGAATTAATTTAAGGGGAACATACTCCTTCCAATATTGATCCAAGATCATGGAAGATTCACAAAGTTCATCCTGTTGAAAATGTAATTGGAAATGTTGATTTTGGTGTCAAACATAGAAATTCTATTTTAAATTATTGTGTCAATTATTCTTTTATTTCTGATTTTGTTCTTATTAATTTTAATGGTGCTTTAAAAAATGAAAACAGTATTGTTTCTATGAAAGACGAATTAAATAAGTTTGTTAGAAATAATTTTTGGACTTTAGTAGAATTGCCAAAAGATAAGAAGGTAATTAGAACTAAGTGGATCTTTAGAAACAAGTTAGATAAATCTGGATAGATTGTCAAAAATAAATCCAGACTTATTGCTCAAGGATACTCACAAGAAGAAGTTATAGAATTTGAAGATTCATTTTCACCTGTTCTTGGGTTAGTGGAAATTATAATTTTGTTGGATTTTTCATGTTTTCAAGTTTTTAAATTATATCAAATGGATGTAAAAAAGTGCTTTCTTAAATGGTTTTATTACTAAAGAAGTTTATGTTTCTCAACCCCCTAGTTTTGAAAATGAAAATTTTCCCAACCATGTTTTTAAATTATATAAAGCTTTATACGGTCTTAAACAAGAACCTCGTTCTTAGTATAAAAGACTTTATTTATTTTTATTAAAAATGGTTTCAAGAAAGGCAATGTTGATCCAACTCTTTTTATTAAAAAATATTCTGATGATATTTTAATTGTTCATATCTATATTGATGATATATTTTTTGGTTCATCTAGTGAAATACTTTTTAATGAGTTTTCTTCATTGATGTCTTTTGAATTTGAAATGATTTTAATGGGAGAATTAGAGTCCTTTCTTGGACTTTAAATTTCTCAAAGGAAAGATGGAATTTTTTTCAATCAATATAAGTATGCTAATGAATAAGATAAAAAAATTTGGTTTTGATTCCTCTAAATCCATGAAAAATCATATCGGTACTAATTGTAAATTAGATAGTGATGCATGTCTAAAATCAGTTGATTTTATAGTTTATAGAGGTATGATAGGTAGATTTCTATATTTAAATGCATCTAGGCCTGATATCATTTTTAGTGTTTGTTTATGTGCTAGATTTCAAGCTGATCCTAAAGAATGTCATATTAGAGATGTAAAAATAATAATTAGATATGTTAAAGGAACTATTGATTTTGGTTTATTTTATCCAAAATATAACTATTTTGATTTAACATCTTATTCTGATTCTTATTTTGGAGGCTGTATAATTGACCGAAAAACCACACCAGGTTTGTGTCATTTTTGGGGAACATGTTTAATTTCTTGCTCATCTAAGAAACAATTATCTATTTATTTATCTACTAGAGAAGCTGAGTATATCTCTAATGTTAGTAGTTGTGCTCAAATTTTATTTATTAAAAAAACCTTATGTGATTTTGGTGTTTATCTTGATAAACTACCTATTTATTGTGATAATACATCTACAATTTATATTTCTAAAAACCCCTTATATAATTTTAGAACAAAACATATTGATCTTAGATTTTATTTTATTCGAGATCATGTGAACAAGGGTGATATTGTTTTAGAATTTGTCCCTTGTTAAAATCATCTTGCAGACATTTTTAAAAATACTTTAGACTCTTCTCAGTTTGAGAAAATTCAATTTTCTCTTAGTAAGTTGGAATTTTAAATTTTCATTACTTCATTTGTTAAGGGGGAGAATGTTTTCATCTTTTGTTTATTTACAAAAAGGGGGAGAAGTTTTGGGGAAATTTTTTGTGGAGAAATAATTTGGTTTTAAAAATTTCAAAAATTAATTTATGCTTTAAATTTTTTGGTTTTGTAATCAAACAAAAAGGGGGAGATTGTTTGTGCATGTGCATATTTTCTTTAATTTCATTTCATATTATTTTGTTAGATTACTTTTCCTCTGTATTTTAATTATATCTTAATTAATGTTATTTGGAATTTTGTGATTCTTATCACATTGGAAAGATAAGATATTTATCTATACTTTATTAGTTAATGAAAAAGTTTTAAAATGATCTAAAAATACAATGAAGTTGCTAATAAGTTTTTAGAAATTCTACATTTCTCTATTTTAAAACATTTATGAATTTATTTTACTGAAACTTCTATAGTTATCAGATTTGCATGAAACATGGTTCTATGGAAATATAATATGATTATATTGATTTAATTAGTAGACATAAAAGTCTAAAAATATATAATGAATGAACTTTTAATTAATTGAAGTTATGTTATGGTGTTTTGTAGTAGAGTTTTTTCTAGAATTGTTTTGCTTCTATTTTTTAACTATTTTAGGTTCTATAGATGTCGGTTTTAATTGGTTATTTTTTGTTGAAAATATAATAGTTTTTCTACAAATCATTTGTTTTGACCAAAGTTTGAATATTCTGTTACTATCCCTTAAAATTTTGTTGAATTTTGTCAAAATATTATGTCCATATTATTTCATGAAAGTATGGTTTACAGTTTATTTCATAAAAGTATGATTTACTATTTATTTCATGAAAGTATAGATTACTATTTATTTTACGAAAGTATGGTTTACTATTTATACCCTACATTACATTATTGTTTATACCCAACATTACTTTATTGTTCATCATCCACATGTTACGTTATTTTTTATACCTGATGTAACTTTACGATTCATCATCCCTATGTTACTTTACTATTCATCATCCCTACATTACTTCACTATTCATACCCTATGTTACTTTATTGTTTATTTCACAAATTATGGTTTTGAAACCTTACATTACTATTCATTCTGAAGTTACTGTTCATTATGATGTTATTTTTCACTCCAATTTTACTATTCACTCTGAAGTTATTGTTCATTCCGAAGTTGTTATTCATTGTGTGAAAGTTTTTTAAAAATTGATTTTCTACAAATATATGGATTATTTTTTAATGATTTATTTTTAATAATTATCATTAAATATAAAGATTGTAATCAAAGATTTTTTAATATTTTTAGAGCTATATTTAGAGTGATAAATTAATAAATTTTCTCAACTTCTTTTACAAATAAATTTTGATTTTTCAAATTGGTTTAAATTCAAATGTTTGAATTTAATTTCAGAATCCGCTACTAGTTTTTAGGATCTTTTTGGGCTATGTTTAAAACATTTTAAATGGATTTAAAATCATTTTTTAATTGGGTTATGATTCCCCTTTAAAAATCATTTTTTTAGTGCACAAGTATCTCTCGACAAGTTGATAGGTATAAGAGTAAAGTAGGACCACTTTGGAACAAACTACTACAAAAAACATCTTGGCATTGTTTACCTTTTCTGCTTCTAATTAACATTATTAATTAACTTTGATAATTAATTTATTTAATCAATTCAGTTGATTAAAATTTTTAATCTCGTCTATTCACCCCCCTCTAGACTATCTGCCATTACCCTGTCCAACCTAATAAGCCCAACTGACGTAACCCAATGCTACCCAACCTGACCTATCTCTGGTCAGGTCATATTGATTCATTATAAAAAATAATTATAACTCAACCCAACCAATCTTGATATGGTCAAGTGAAAACATTAACTAAACCTGACATGACACAAACCATGGACACCATTATCTCATATAAAATAGGAATAATGATCTCACATCGAATTATATGTCATAGGTATGTTTAGCACTCACTGATGTGTAGCAGATCTATGTTCTCAAATTAATTTCATTCAAGTAAAATTAATTAAAATTTGATTTAATAGCTACTATAATTCTTATATTCCATAAATAACTCCTGTCTATTCAGTATTTGGGGTATTGATTTCATAGTTCCACACACTTAGAAGACTATTCAATAGTTCATTTTCACTCACACAACCACGGATTCATTATGAAAAGGCTTATTGTAGTATCCTTAAATGAGGTTGGAATGAAATATCTAACTGATTTAATGAAATCCAAAATTAATTATAGATTAAAATTTCCTCAAACTATATTGAATGATAATTCATGGACTCCTATATTTCTCAGTTGAGGATGATAAATTGAAAATATTCTATCCTGAAAAAATTTTCCTCTTTCTATAATATGGATATCAATGGAATGGTAAAAAAATTAATAAGACTCTACCAAAAAACTTGTATAAAATACAAGGTAATGTGATATCTCGACTTTAATTATCTTATGTCAGCCACACTCAGTTAATTTCAGAATGATATTACTCCTTCGTTTCATCCCCTTAATAACTAGATGTAATGAAAAACTATTGGTAATTTTGAAAAAATCAATTAAGGTATTATTTTGTATCAAATAAACCACACAAAGACTCACCAAATGTCTAGAAATATGTTGTTTCATACCATAAAATTCCAACTAATAGACAATGTATAATTACAAATTAAGTAATACTATCTAGAATCTCATATATAATAATTAAAAATATCAAATTACAATATACATAAATGAAATATCAAAACAAAAAATAGGAATAATATGAAAACAAAATCAAAAGATAAAAATGACACAAAATAAGAATCCCCAAAATAATGTACCAAATAACTCTTATATGAATCTTCAAAAATCCATAATTCATATTATTATTGGGTCTCCCATGACCCAATATGATATTCCCAAGACTCTATACGCACCCCTATGTATATGAAAATGCAAAAAGATTTAAATGAGTTTTTAAAACATACCCTAAACCATAAAACATTTTTTAGTCAAAAGAACTAATATAAATTTAAATATTAAGACTGATTTCCTGATGTAATAATAAACATTTCAATCCATTGATAATAAATTTAATCATCCAAGCACCTTAAATCATTCCCTAAAAACAAGGGGGAGAAAATGTAAACTATATAAAACCACCAATAATAATCATTATGTATGCCCAATTTAGGATTGGATAGACTGATTGATGATTTTTTGAGAAACTCATAAAACTTGAAAACATTAACATGGAATATTGGTAAAAAAACTCATTTGGTTTTCCTAAAAATTTATTGAAAAAAAATGTGAACCTCAAAATAAACCCTATTCATTTTCATCTAAAATACTCAAACTAAAAATATTTTAGAAAACCAAAACAACATCTTTAACTAATCATTTTTACTCAATAAAATAATCTTACTTAAATATCACATCAATTATTAAAATATTTATCATAGAATTTAGTATTGGAGAAGACAGTAACTTTAAATTAGTGATGAGGTAAAATCACACCACCAAACATAATATCCATGGTGTCCTTGACTTATTAAAGAACCTAGAGAAAAATTACTAAAATTCATAAAACCTAAATCAACTAATTTTCCCTAAACCCACCCAATTTAGTTTTTCACTAAGAGGAATCCAAGAGAAAACATGTGAGGAAATAACTTAAGGTCCATTAATATAGATCATGACTCCAACCACCCAAGTATCCAATAGAGAATATCTTTGGAGGGTTATATATGGAAAAAATCACCTCTATGAACACACTAATTATGGATATCTATGATAGTAATGAGAAATGTGACCAAAAGTACCAAAATTTTAAAAATAAAAAATTTTGAAGTTGGATTTTTGCTGAATGTATGGATTAATTACATATTCTAGAATATTTTACATGAGATATTGCACTCATCAGTAGTTTAAATGTTCAATTATACATGTTTAGAATTAATTTAAATAGAGGTAATGTTTTCATATATAAATTAACCACTAGAATTCAAAATCAACCTAGTAATGATCTTAAAATAATCCAACCACTGATGAACATTCCAAATGACTTTATAGTACACATAGTTTCACAAAATAAATTATACCAACAGTCAAAATATATTAATAATTGACCATAAATCCATCAAATTAGGCCCTATAATACTTCCTATAATTTCACTTACCATACACATGAATTTATCATGCTTCATTATTGTAGAAAATGTCTATCCATTTTTTGAATCGTTAATCATTTTTTCTCCCAAGTATCCTCATACTAGGTTTCATGTTTACAATTCTTGAGTACTGGAAAAATATCATGACCATGAAATACCTTCTTCTTATTAGTAACAACACAAATAATCCCTTTCAAAAATCTATCATTAGGTTCTACCTCCATCTGATATCAATTAATAAAGTCTGATTTCTTTTCGGTTTATTTACAAAATTGAGAAATATAAAACACATCATTTATTAAGATATATCATGGTGGTAATTAAAACTAGTCTCCCACATAGCTAATATACTAGATAAACTCCAATGGTCCCAAATATCTTGATTAATCTTACCATTCATTAAATGTCTCTTTTTTGCAAATCTCAATGAAACCTATAAAAACTGATTATCAACTATAGAAAACTACAATGTCTTTTGAAGATTATCAACATATGATATTTACTTACTATTTATAGTATCCAAATTAATTAAAGTTTTTTAAATCTAATCCATTATATAAAATACCACATTTGGTCCCAACATATAGTCTTCACCAAAATCTTCTCAATGCAATGATGAACTAAAATTCATCGTTAATGGAACCTAAAATGGAGTCACCCCAACTATTCTATATATATAATTATTTTATGAAAATGATATACTACAATATAGTATTCCCATAAACCAATAAAACCCATTTTGAAATTCTTTATATTATCTTTTAATATCCATATTTTTTGATTATTTAGGAATTATTTCTATACTGGGAGGAAGTGATAAACCTTAATGATGTACCCATATCCCATGTCACATCCTTCCAATATGAATAATTAATATAGGGAATCATTTTTAAACTAAGTATTTTAGACACGTCATGGAGAATAAACAATTAGTAAATATAAACATTTATTTTATTGTTTTATTGTTTTCTTCTACAAAATTTGTATAAAAATAACTAATTTGGTAATTCTATCTACATATATACAAACAGTTACATTATTTTTCAATATCTTCAAAAACATTCCCTAGGAAATTCAACAAAATGTGATCTGAAAAAAAAAATTGTCATAGGTATTAGTGGTAAAATTAAAATAAGGAATTTATTATTAAATTATATTTAATGATTCGTAAAACATGAACCATATAAATTTTTATATCTTTGGTTATACTAATGATCAAGTATTTTTAATTCATATCTCAACACATTTTATTATAGCTATGGTGGGAAAATAAATTATAAAGGGGATACTACTTTAATATTTCCCTTATTACCAACTATGTAATAACAAATCATTTTTAAAATAAAATCTCAAATAAGTGGCTTCTAAAAATACTTCTCATTTCTCTACATCCATTTTGGGAATTCCACATAGCAATATATTCAGAAAAAAATGATGTTCTAGTTTAATATAAAATATAGATGGTATATCAATAATGATTGAAAATACCATTTTATAACCCAATTTCCAAACATCCAATCAAATTTTTTCAATTAATTTAATTTTTTTTATTATTGCATGGCTTTCTAAAACACTCCCCTATCTGATTTTTAGATAAAATTATTAGATACAATATTTAAATTCTTAGAAAGTTCTATAAGATAAATAAAAAATTGTTTTAAAATACTTAATCCATTGTCTCTTCCATAAATGTAGGTTACTCTATGTTAATATATACATTAATCACTTGTGGTCAATGTATAAAATAATATTATTAATAAATAAGTAGTGAATCTATATTTTCAATTCCTAGAATACTATTGCAATATTGACTCTATATGTTAGGTAATTCCTTTCATTCATAATTGATTCCTACAATCAACACTAAAAAATTATTACTTGATATGAAAACACAATCATGGGTACTTAATAATGAATTGTAATATAAATCATTTATGTTTCCCATCATAGGAATAATAATAATTGATGTTTTTTCAACATGTTATTTAGCTCCTTAAAATATTTTTTCCACCCATGGGTATATAAGAATGGAAAATAATTTTATAAATTTTTTTTCCTTTAGTGATTATAAACCAATAAATAAAGATAAGTGTGTTTATAATAATCAATTATTCTAATAAAAGTGTGTACATCAAAGATTTATTTTCATTTTTATTGATGATACCATCACCTAAATCATTTTATTATTGATGGAAAACCCCTAATCTGAAATAATGTTTTTGGTAAATATCATGTTCCTAATATAAAAAAACATTTATAATATTTTATTATGACAATTATATTATAATGTACCTGAAATAATCTATAACTATTGTTTAACATCCACCATTCACCATGAAAAAAAAATTTATCATCAAAAAAATGTGACCAAAGACTCAAGTTATAAATTAAAAATGGCATTCGATAATTCCCCATGAAATTATTAAAACCAAATGAGATGAAAAAATAATCACAATGGTCATATCCATATTTAATATCTACCTTTTTATTATCCTCTTTCTTTATCCTGGGTTGATGGTATCCAAACCAACATTTTTATTTTGGGTAATATCTATTACCTTTCAATTGATCTAATAAATAATAACTTCTAGGAGGTGGTTATTTTGTTTCTTAACCATAAATTGAATCATATTGCTATAAATTACAAATAAAAATAACATAACATATTATTTTTTTACATAGAGCATTGGAGCGACCCAAGGATAAGTTCTTGGCCTAATGATAGTTTGATTCCCTTAATCATTAAATTGAACTTTAAAATCCATCAATTCATCATTGTATATATATCAATAAGAGTCAAATATATTACTTTTCTATGGACTAAAGTCAATTAAAACATCTAACACATTCTCTAGTGTAATCTAGTGAACTCATCTATGAAAAAATCTTGATAGTGAATAACTATCAACAGAAATTCAACTTAAACATCGACATTTAATTTTCCCAAAGTAAAAAATGTTTTTTAAGAAAATATACACTTAATAAAAGTAAATATTTGTCTATACATATTATTATTAAATAATATTCCCTATTTAATACATAAATTTCACCTTATCAAGTGATTAATATGGCCTTTTAACCATAAAATATAATGTCTAATTTTATATAATCTTTGAGTCCATAAAAATTATGATACGAAGAATATTCTTATTAGGGATATGATATCCTATGATAATTTTACACTATATAGAATAATATAATATTATAGAAACTTTTATTACCAACTATTTTCCCATAGAGTTTACGTGTAATGACCCCTTCCCCAGTAACTTGGGGTCAGAGTCTCCTTTATTACATTAGAACTGGATAAAAGTGATGACAACCCTAAGGACTAAAATGTCTAGTATTCTTCATAAAATATATACTTAAATGTTTCCTATATTAACCATACTTTTTCTTATATAACTATTACATCAATTATAAATATCAATAACATAATAGTTATATGGTGAATGATTGAAAGGTTTAGTATCATGGGAAAATTAGGATCATACATCAATTATTCATAAAAAACATAAAAAATATTTTAATCCTTGTTCTATATCTAATTAAAATTTCCCATGTTCTCCACATTAAATGTATCCACCTAAGAAAATACATTAAGGAAATGTATGACCTAAAATACCAATAAGAGGATGATTAATTGATATGAAGCAATATAACAAAGGTGATCATAATTATCATCATCAAATTAAAAAAATTATTATCATCCACATCATGAGGTAATAATTTTATTAAGGAATAGAAATAGTAAATTTATAAAAATGAAGCATCATGTAATATTGGTCAAATACCACACATAGTTGTGAATAAATCTTGCATCCTGTTCATGTAAAACATATGTTCATAATCATTGCATCAGAATTGTGAACAACGATATCATTATATTCACTTATAATACAAATTACCTCATTAGATAAATCACATTACCTATTGAATTTTATGGATATATAATTCCATTACAACTTTTCAAATCATAATATTTATATAATCATTAATGAAACATAGAACATGAAATAATTTTAATCATTAAATGACCCTTTTAAATTAAAGGATTTCATAAGGATTTAATAAATTATTATTTCAAAAATATACAACAAGATCCCAAATGACTAAGGGAACTCGTATTTTGTTTAAATATAGTCATTCTTGATTGAAGGAGAAATTACATAAGAGGTGTATAATATGGGATTATGAAATTATATTATTTTTAAAAAAATCATTATATTTGGCATAAAAATTATTGTGGAAACATTAATGTCCATAAATAAAATGAAATAATAGTGAAATGAAATTTATGGAATATGACAAGAATATGAAAACCAAATATATCATGACAGAGGGACAACTCAATGAAAATTATCTAGGTTTGATAATCCTCTTAACATAATTCCCACTTTATTTCAACACTTTTATGCCTAATTAATAATAAATAATGATTTATTAAAACATTTAAATTGAAATAAATTATATTAAATAATTTCACTATTTATAATTTATAATCATTGTATTATATTTCTTAATTTCAATTTATGGAATTGATGTGTTTTGGTATCATTTTTTCATTAAAAAATTTCCTTTTTTGTTCGATTTCACTATTTAGTTGAAAAAAATCTATAAATAAGTAGAATAAATTATAGAAGATTGAGATAATTATATTTATATATCATTATATATTAAATAATTTATTCTAAATATACATATTTTTTGGGAAAAGAATATTATTGAAAATATCTTCATTGGAAATTAATTGCCCGTTGACATGACATTATTGAAATAGTTCTAAGGAGAAGTATAAATTTTATATATGTCATAAATATGAAATATATAATAGGTTAAAATGACTAATATATTTTTAACATAATACCTAATTAATTTTATAAGATTTTTTATCAATGTAAATGGGAATAAAATGATGAGAAAAAGAAAACGATATAATAGTTAATATAAACATACTTTTTTCTTGGTGTAACTTCTCTTATACGACAGTGAAAATACATTGATCAATGGATTGGATTTACACCAACATGTCCATAAGGTTTCAAAATTCTAAATGTATTGTATTTGGTAAGAAATGTTTCTTTTTCAAGGGTGATATGAGTGGTTTTTCATGGGGAGGGAGAGGGGTTATTTATATTTGAGGAGATGGGTATTTTTAGAATAATATATTTGGTAAAATATCATATAAAAGATAAAACATATACTAGTGAATTTTTTGTAAATATAAATAATTTATCATATAATAGAATATATTTATAACTTTAAACCCCTTAAAAAATAAATTTCATCCAATTTATTAAAAATGAAGCTCAAAAATTGTGAAACATTTATTTAAAAGGATCAATTTTGAAATATGGTTTTTTGACAAAGATTTTAATGTTTGGAAATTAGTATTATTATATTTTAATGATTCATTTCTAAAATTAGTTATTTTTTCACTTAAAAACCTTTTAGAAATTACTATGTCATTATTACGTCCTAAATTATGAAATTTAAGATACATTGGTTACGAGAAAAACTATATTTTTACTATTCTTTTGAAAATTTAAGTATTTGATGAATTTAAAAAAAACCCATAGATAATTTTAAAATTATGATTTAAAAATTATATTCATTTTGTCAAAAAAAATTATAACATTTAAATTTTAAATTTTTAACATTAAAATTATGATTTTTATGAAATACAGTAAAATACAGTTAATTAAAAATGTGATTATATTTTCTTTGAGTTTATTTCATGATATTAAATTTATGAAATTATAATATGTATATTTTCTTAAATTACATTTGATAAATATTATTTATATATCAATTTATTATTTTGATATCAAATTACTATTCTAATGGTCTTGTTATTATTTCCAATGGTCACATTACTATTAAAACTGACATGATACCTTATATAATTACCACTTCACTATTTCACTCAATATACACTAATATTTCTCCCATAATAGTATATATTAATTATATAATGTGTCTATTGGTTTACTAACATCCCATATCATTTCAATATTGTTGGCCATGGGGGAGATTATTTTAGCAGATTTGGGCATTGAATATTTTAAAAATATTAGCTTACATATTTTTAATTTTTAATCTAATTGTGATTTTTTGAATTATCATTGGTTTTTCATATGAATAATATGATAATATTTATTAAATAGATAGGTTTTTTGATTTTTTATATATTTTTTACTTGTATAATATTATATTATATAATAGGATAAATATTTTCTTTTTCAGGAAACAAGTATTAATAATAGAAACTGTTTACTTACATTTTTCCCCCATTGGAAATTTAATCCTAAATATTTTAACACATATCCATGGTTGATAATATATGAGGGTAATTCTGTTTCATTGTTCCCTATGTTACCACATCACCTCTTCATATGTATAGTTTTTTCAAAAAAAACATTTATAATGTGATTTGTTTTTCCCTCTATAGTATTGTCTTTATGATCCAATATCTTTACCGACTTCTCCTCATAAGAGAGATTATTTTCCATTGGTATCACCTCCAGATTCAGTACATGTGAGGGTTCAGGTATGTACATCCTTAATAGTGATACATGGAAAACATCATGAACATGAGATGAATTTTTGGGGAGTTTAAGTTCATATGACATAGATCCTATGTAATAAATGATCTCAAATGGGCCAATTTCCCTATGTCTAATCCTCCCATTCTTTCAAAATCACATGAATATCATCCATGGTGATATTAGAAGGAAATAATTTTCTTCATCTTCAAACTCCAACTCCATTTGATGATTTTCAACATATTTATTTTACTGAATATGAGCATCATTTATAAGTTTTCGGATGTCTTAAACCTTGTTTTTTATCTCTTACACAAGATCTATTCAAAGTACCCTTCATTCCACAGCTTCATCACAACATGTTTTAGTTCAACATCGCTTCTCATATATAGAATTAAATTTTTCAATTTTAATACATGAGTTCAATATTTTTTATGAGAACTCAAAAAATGATATATGTTGATTACATACCCCCATTGAATTATTTCGAGAAGGGTATCATTATTTCCTCAATTTTTGGAATAGTCCATTCAAATTTTCCATCAGTTTGGGGTGATAGGTTATAATAAAATTATATTTAGTATTCAAATTATGTTGTAGAAATATCTATAATATAAATGTAAACCATGAATCACTATAATAGATGGCTAGAATTGGAACCCTATACGACCTCACTACTTCCTTGATGTATATCTTGCTAAGTCTTTCCCTTAAAAAATATTAGTTAATGGTGATGAAGTGGGGAATTTTGGTGAGATGATCCACCATAACCCATATTGCATTTTTTCCTTTGGATATCATTAGGAGACTGGTTAAAAATTTTATTCTTATGTTATACTATTTTCACATTGGTTTATAAAATGGATACATCATCCCATTATACCACTATCACTCTACTTTAACGTGTTGACATACCATGAACCTTGATATATACTCTATAATCTCCTATTTTAGTTTTTTCCAATGGATGTTCTGTCAAATATCACAAAACATATTGTTACTTCTAGAATTGATAGATAATGATGATCTATGTACATTCTCCAATAGCTCCTTCATTATCTCAATAAATACTATCACATAATGTCTAGTTCCAAATTGAATGGAACCATCATTAACGATGTAGAACTCATGTTTCTTCTTTTTCTTTACAAAATTCATCTTCTTTTGAATATCTTAATCATCTCTTTGTGCCTCCTTGATCTTCTATTGGATGGATAATTAGGAAATAATTTTATAAAGGAGGGATGTATTATAATATCCCGACCCTATACCCAATAAAATAGTGCCCCAGTGTATTTCACTAAAATGACTTAATCACACCTCTCCATACACCAGAGGCTTTCGAATAGCAGAAAGGGCCTTGGGTGTGTCGATATATAGACTATTTCTTCATATTAGAGTTATCATAATAGAAATAACTAAGTATCATCTAATATAGTAAATAAATAAGTTGTATAAGAAAAAAATAATATGAAATTAAACATGATGTAATAATAAATGTGATGTTATCGAAGCCTGAAAAACCATACCATACAAACAACATTGTTCACCCATTAGGAAGGTTATACATATATGATTACATAAACGAAACATAAAAAAAATTACAAGTATATAATACTAACTCTAATCCCAACCACATACCATGTATCCATGACACAGTCATGCTACTCAAACCTGAGCATAAGAATCCACACAAGAAGAACTACTTGATCATGCCACCCTAGGCCAAATCCCTATCTATCATGAAACATATATCAACCTGAAAATCATATATAAGGTATGAACACATGCTATGGCGCCCATATAGGGGTGGGAAATAGTCCCTGAAGGCCACACCAATGATGAACCAATAAATCTATGGTAAGAAGTGAATTTTAATACAATGTTCTCAGAATATCCAAGAAACCACTAAAAATAATGAATAAATGAAAATAATGTGAAACCAAATTAGAAACCCAGTTCATAATCCATATCAACAAGGAAAATTTTCATCATGTATATCAATTTTTATATGTGTATATATATATTCCAATTAATATATATATATAAATACATAAATGGGTATATACATGAGTATTTTGAAAGAAATAACATAAATAAATAGTATTTGATCCTTGGGTATGTAATTCCGATCTCTTAAACATTCTATAAAATGGGCATTGAGCTGGTTGATGTACCACTCAATCCATGTATCATCAAGGTGGTCTCTGGGTTAGTAATCCCAATCAATTAAACCTAATTCGTCTAGCACCATAAAATTCCATAAATCATGATACATAAACATAATTGGATACATTTCATAACCTTTGGTCTACATGTACTCTTCACAAAACACAATAATAAAGTATTCTATATACTAATGGAAAATACTAAAATTTTTCACTAAGAAGGATGTCCTTCCACTCATTCCAAGTAAATATAATCCAATATATATTCCCTATGAACCAATCTATAGGCAGTCATGACGTAGACACTAAGATAATCCCTAATGGTCTGACCCCTAAACAATGTTTAAGGGGAACTCACCAGTGAGATTTCATTACCGCCACTTGAGGTATCTGGTCTAGCAGAGTGTAATCAACCACATTTATCTAGAGACCCTAATCATCAATGAGTATCCAATTATGTGGAACACAATTTTCATAAACACATTCATGTATTCAATAGTGGATAGCATAATAATCCTCCATAAGCCTCATTTTATGTATAGAAAAATCATCCTCATTATAAAATAAATTCAGGAGAGTATAATCATCTGGAACAACATAACCATATATTTTAAAAAACATATATATGGGTAAAAAATCAGATCCGAGGAAGTACCTCTAGTTATCCCAACATATTAACAATAATAATAAGGTTGAAATCCATATACTAAGAAATACATATGGGAATCCCAACATAGGAACAACACATATCCCAAATAATACATTTAGGAATCCCAATGATTATAGAAGGAAAATTTTTCTTGGATCATCAACCAACAACCAAGAAGCACAATGTGTAATAATCATTGCAACAATAATAAATAGGTGAATTCATAAAAAAAAGAGTGAGGGTGGTTAAATTCCAAAACCCCCATCAATGACCTTAGGCTCACAATTTTACAACAGTTTCTAATGTGACACTCACTACCATCTCCACCAAAACAAAAGTTCTAGATCAGGTTTATTCAAACATCTAGGCACTAACTGGGTCCCTCATGTAAAAACACAACAGATGCACCCAACTTAGGATCCTAGAGTTCAACACATAAATGACTGAATCCAGCTTAGGATCATCAGTATTGAAGTTAAAATGATCAATCAAACATGGAATCCTTGGTTGTAAGTAAACAAATTTATCCTGCTTGGGATTATCAAAAATGTAAATATGAAGAGGCATCCTACATTGGACCCCCGATAATATAGTACATAGTTAGAAGCATCATATTTGGGATCCTAGGAAAGTATAACAAGTAGATGGATCCTACAAGGGAATACCTATGTTTAAATTTAATTGAATGAATTCTACAGGAGACCCTTGTTAACATCCTAAGGATAGAGGAATCCAATATGGGATCTACTAAGTTGAGACATAATTAGAGGCATCCCACTAGAGATCCATGGAAACAAGTAACCTCGTAGTCTCCTGGGGTAGAAGGTAACATATCGCAAGGGATAAATCCTTATGGGGAAATATATAAATGAATAATTCAAGAGAAATAAACCATGGATTTCCTAAAATCATGGTCTTTCTCTTAGAATGAAACTAAATTTGGTTACCAGAGTAAGAACATATATGATTAAAAAATGCCTAAAAATTTCCATATGTTTCCTTAAATTACCTGAAGGGTTTTACTATATTGATCTATAAGGAAATATGATTATATTGGACTAATCAAAGTTCCAACTCTAACTCTTAGGTTTAATGATATCAAAATCCAACAAAAGGGTATCAAGATGAAGTACACTGTGTGTATACTTAGTACAAGGTGTGTACTCCCAAAACCCCTCTTGGGATTGTAATCCAACCCGACATGGAATGTGAATGCCCAAGTACATGGACTTTTATCACATACATTGTTTGTACCCTCCATAGGGTACCTTACCATATAACTCAAAGTGACCATCCATGTACTTCACATGACCATGTAACTCAATACATCTTTCAACCCACATGGGGTATGGTCGTATGCTATACAAATCTGTTCACCTCAACATGGACTGTATGGCTAGGTACACTGCTATACGGCTGAGTCTTATTACACAGTGTGTATACCCGATATATGGTATGCACCTCAAAAATGGAATCTTCCCTAAACATAAATAACACATGGCATGTGTTCTTAATTCACCACACCATATGACCATGATTTCTGAATAGGAAAGCACTTAAATAGCCTAAAACCACATATTTCCACCCAAAATCAATAAATCAATCCCCAATGAGTCCTAAAAATTCCTAATAGGGGGTTAAAACTTTGAAACGAAAAATAAAAATGGATTTATGTAATAAAATTAAAATATCCTAACTTTGGATGGAATCCTTCGAGTCCTTGCCCATTTATGTGATCCATGTATGTCGCGCGACAATCAAGCTCCTCTCGAGCTCTGCGATGGTACATCTCTTCACCCATATCTCTTATTCCCTCTATATATCTATGTTATCTCTTAGTCATGAGAATTAGGGATACCCTTTCGGGGGTATATGGGAATCCATAGATGGAAAATAAGAAAAATAAAAAATTAATGAAAAGAAGAAAAGAAACAAAACAAAAAAAGAAAATAGGTCATACCCAGCCCTTGGTGCCTGACATGATTTTATGCATCACCATGGAGAAATTTATAATTACAGAATAATTGATAGAGGTTAAACATAATTCTTATGATCCACTGAAAATAAATTGTTCATGTTCTTGGATGAATAAATTAATATATAATTAATTAAATATTAATAATTAATTATTCTGTTAACATTAAAATTACATTAAATTCAATAAAAAAAATTATAGGGTAATAAAACTATTCCAATACCAATGGAGATATTAGAAATAGTATTCAAGATCTGGTTATATATTAAAATTACAATTTTACCCCTTAGAATTATCTGGAAGAAAATATTCAAAATTATTCTAAAATTACCAATCCGAAAAAGCATGGGATGTTATATGTATTCCCTTCTATTGTTATTTCTGTATCTATCCTTTTTATATCCTTGAAGACTATATCTTTCTCAATCCACATTGTGAAAAAATTGGGAAGTTCTTTTTTTCTAAGAACATCAGCTACCTTTTCTGTCTTTCCCAAATGGTAGTGAATAGAGAAATCATAGAACTTGAATTGATCTAACCGTATTATTTGACGAATGTTGATATCCTTCTATATGAATATTACATTAATCTATTATGATCTGTATATATGTCACAGTTTTCATTATATAGGTTGTAGTTACATAATTTTTTCTAGGTTTTTTATTTTCAAAAGGATTTTGAATTTTCATTCATAGATCCTCCCAATGGGTAAAATGTTCATTTCCCATAGAAAATGGTATTGGATAATTATTTATTACACTCTATTGGTCCTGTAATAGGGTATTTACCCTAGGATAGGATCTATGTGTAATACTGAGTAGTTTGAGTTTTTGTAGAATATTTAAAATTTAATTAGTTAAATATTAAATTATTTGTGCAGGTTCAAGTGGTGATATCTTTTTAATTGAGTTTAGGATTGATATTTTGACTATATGGTTAATTATTTAATTTGGTTTTTTTCCTATATGAGGTTTAAACACCCTTAGGGATCTTGGATACAGGATGATTGTTAAATGAGTGATTAATTATTTAATTAATTAATCAAATTATTAAAAACATATCCCCCATTTGTGGTTCCTATGCACATAAGGATAGGCAATGGATCCTCCAATGCATGTGATAGCTGGACCAATAGGGGGAGAATGGGGATATGTTTTCGGACATCAATTACAGTATAGACCATGATTAGATCATGGTTCATCGGCATCTAAGAGGAGATTTGAACCCAGAGAATCGACTTTTATACCACTAGGTAGGACATTGTTCATTTTTATGCCTAAATCCTTTTAGAATAATTGTTGTTAAGTTTTGAATCATATTTAAGATTAAGAAGGAAATAATGGGGGTTGATATTATATTATTTTTGGGAAAATGGTGGATTTTGGAGGTTCGTAGGGGTTTCCCATTCAGAAACCTTGACAACACCTCATGTGGATTGAAGAACACATGTCTTTTGTACTTTCAACTCAGTAAATAAGAGAACACCACTATAAACCCTTTATTCATGTGGGAAAAATCTGTAGCTTCAACTTTAATGTATCTATGAAAATGGATAGAAGACCCGTATTAGGGGGACATGGAATTGTAGGGTGCATAACAAGACCTTGTGTGGGTCACACGACGTGTGTGAGTATACATCCAAACAAAGACACATGGTCAAGCCATGTGAGGTACACATGTACGTATCCCATGTAGGGCATATGATGTGTACCTAACTAACATTTTATGTAGTTGGATTTTACATTCTATGATTAGAAAGAGTACACGCCCATGTGGGGTTATTGGAGTACATGGCAGGTTATTTGGTATACACACCATGTACTACCCCTTTGTTATTCTTTTTAGGGTTTTAGTTTCTTTGAGAACTAGAGACTTATTT
Source organism: Viscum album (assembly GCA_963277665.1). NCBI lineage: Eukaryota > Viridiplantae > Streptophyta > Magnoliopsida > Santalales > Viscaceae > Viscum > Viscum album. The sequence continues at coordinate 739,929,632 of OY728165.1, forward strand.
GGAATTATGAGTAGTCCATTTTGATCATTGGTTCATGTAAATAATGATAGTGGGATACTTTCGATATATAGAGGTCATCTGGATGGTTTTCAGATCATGGTTCTTTATTAAGAGGATTTTTTAGGTTTGGAGTCAAAATCCTCTAGTGGGTTGGGTTGTTAGCTTGGAGGCCCAAGTTAGAGTTTTGAGAAAATTGATTTTCCTAGCCTGAGTGTTCCATGGAAATATTCTTGAGGTTTTATGGATGGATTATATGAGTTTGGATTTATTACTATATCTATGGATATCTTTGGTTTTCTATATGTATCGAGACTAGTTGCTCGAGGTTATGGTTGTGGAGGTTTATATCTTATTTTTTCGGATTACTATGGTCAGATGCTTTGGGCCTGTTTGACCTCATAGGATGGTGGTTGTCATCAAGATCAATTGAGGTGTTGAGTTGAGTCTAAAGAACTCTGGAAGATTCCCATGGTGCGTTGGTTTCTAGTTAAGTGATCATTGGATTTCAGGATTGGTGGATAGTAATTCCTAAGAGGAATGGGTTCTATTTTAAATGCATGGATGGCATGTTGTTGATTGAGGATTGGTTTGATTCCACTAAGGGTTATCTAAGGAAGATTCTTATGATAGGGCTTCACCAAAATGTATAGTTGTTACCATTATTTGGGAGGGGATGCCTCCACTTGAGTGATAGTTCATATGATTCAAGGAAAAATGCCTATATATATGGGTCATCCCATAGGACTATGTATGGTCTAGATTGATATAATGATCTTGTGTGGGTGAGTGTGAAAATTTGTTTGTTTTGGGTGTTTCCATGGGACCCTAGTTGATGTATTAGCCGATGGGGATGAATTGTTTCCCAGTGAGATGGATGTATATCCAACCTTTGTTATGTTTTAGATTTATGAAATTGATAAATGGATTTTTCCATGGGGTAGTTTGATATGGTTTGATTTCCACATTCTGTAGACCAATTTAATGGTAAGAGTTGTGATAGCTAAGAGTGTTGTGTAGACTATCCACATATATTGTTTTTGATATATGTGATTAATATTACTGGTATATGGCTCTTTATCAGTATATATATATTTATGTTTTGAGTGATGCATTTTCTTTTATATATTTTAGTACATAGTATGTCCGATCACATGTATGTGTTTTGGTGATGGATTGAGGTTCCAGGCGTAGGAGGTGTACTAGGGATATGGTGTCAGACTAAGGCTCTAGACACTGAAATTATAACTCATAGTTGGAATTCCAGAAATTTTTTCTAGGAACCACTGTTGTTATATATAGATGGTTACATGACTAAATTTATAGGCATAAAACATATACTATGGATTTTTATTCACATTGAGTTTTTACATTGAGATATTATGCAATGTTTTTTTGTTCCAGAATGATGCACCGTGATTTGATTGTATAACAGATGGGATGGATTATTGAATGAAAATTCACATACATTGTTTACATTAAAAATTTATTCTTCAGGAATGAGTACTTTTATATTAGGTATATTTTTGAACTCATGCTCATGCAATTTAGTTTATAAGACATGCCATAGTTTTTAAATTGATGGTTTAGGTTTCATAGATTTTTTGGGTTGTAACTTGGATAGTTGTGTCAAGGTTCCATGTTTAAGATAATATTATGGTCATGAGTAAATGGTGTGGTTGAATTAGATTGGTACCTCAGATGATTGGAAGATCATTCGATGGGTCCTCAATTTTTTCAGGTTTGGTTGAAGCATCAACTGTCTTGGAGACCGTAGGTTTGGGGATTCATGATCATTGAGACGTTCTGAGAGAATACCAGCTTTTAATGTAGCATGTATTATTTATCAAGGTAATGTACACAATGATCTAAAATGTTTATATATTTTTTTTTTCTTTTTTGATATGTTTTTTTAGGATGAGCATATTTTATTTGCATGCACTTGTGGAATTAGTTTATAGTTTCTTCATTGGGGGAGGCCTATTAAGATTTATATCTCACCCATTATACATGAACCTTGGTGTTACTATAGACATTATTTATTCTTTTAGGTTGATCATGGATGCATGAATGATAGGGTAGAATCCTAGAAATTCATTATTGTGAGAGATGCATGTGGATTTGACTAGACAGGATGGGTAAGCATGACAATGTACTCGAGTACTGGTATGTGTTATGGACCACCGTTCGTAGTTGGTCCTATTGTATTTACTTTTTTGTTATTTATTTTTTATCTATGATCGACCTACTGGTAAATAATTATTTTATGTATGAAATGGTTGTTTGGGAACTTACTATATTTCAATTTATTTCATCATTTTTCATTTCATTTTATTTATCTTCTACTTTTTTATGGTGTTTGGAGGTTGGTTATTTTATAATGGTTGTGCACTCTGATATGGGTGAATAGGCTCCTCATAGTTCTACCTTTATATCCATAAATCTAGTCGATGGACTCTATAATACAAGGAGTCATTCTTGGCACCTTGTGGAGAACCAGATATGAGCAATGGTTTTAATGGAATCTTGGTTTGGATGTTACTAATTTGTATCAAAGGAGATACCTTCTAGTTATCTCACTATTTGGGGTTATTATACATGAGATATAGTAATCTGTCAGAACATGTGATGGATGTCATGATGGTCTATTTGGAACACCTATTTTGGTATGATGTCTATGTCACATGGGACTAGAAGTATTTTTCTGGATTTTTAATGATACGATTGGGTATGATTTTCACATCAAGAAACACATGTGTTTTTTGGACATGAAGATCTATGATGTATTTTAGGCTCTTATACCATTATCAATATGCCTATGTGTTAGTTTTGACTCTTTCCTTGAATAGGAAAGTGGTGTCTCATACATCATGATTGGAACGTTGGATTTCTATGTTTTTGGGAATCTAGAGAGTGATTTTTTGTATTTACTTCAGATGGAAGGTTTTCTAGATCTATGGTAAGATGCCCAGTGGTGGGGAAACTGGTGGGGTCATTGTTTGATTCTTGTGTGGGGAAACCAGTGGGTTTGCATAGCATAATTGGGGGACATTTGGACCCCTATGGAAGGTTTTTATTGATGTTGGTTTAATGTTTGGTTTCTCTAGGAAGTGGTTCGATGTATGGCTGATCAAGGAGGAATAACACCCTATTTGTGGGAAGTTGGTTAGTATATGATTCCTTATACTGTGAGTCCATAGATTAGGGTGTTTGGATTTTCTGATTCTATGTGACCATGTGATGGGTGCATGTTGATTCCTCATGAGTAGTGGCCTTCATTGAGTTGGTATAGACATAGGTGGTTTGAACTAGTGACATTACATAGTAATTAATCGGTATAACATGGTGGGAAGTCCTAGTGGTCTTTTTGATGTGACTCTGTAGTAGGGAGTCATAGTCATTTTACATTCAATGGTAACCCATGAGAGGGGTCTCCCATGTAAGTAATAATTATGATTTTGTTTTGTGTACTTGGGTTAAAAATGGATGCTTGTGACTTTTGGGAATGGTGATCAAATGGGTGATGTTGGGATTCATGTTTAGGATTTATGGATGCCATTTTTTGATGTGGTACAAATTTTTGATAGTTTTTTGGACTTGTGGTTGGTTTTGATAGGGAATGGTTCATTCAGGCTCTAATTCAAGGAAATGGTTGTGAAGGTTGGTTGATCCTGGAGGATTTAGATTGGATCGGTAGAACAATATGTGCTATAGTTTCATGGTTAGGACTTATGAGATGAGTTTTCATGAGATGTGAATTGATGGAGTTAGAGGTAGGTTTTTTATTTGGGTTACGCAAGAGAGTGTAATGGTTTTGTGATATTTGAATCTTATAGGCATAATTTATATTGATATGTTATATCAGTTGGCTTGTAGATAGAACATTAAGGGAGTGTACATCCATGGTTCTTGGGTTGGGAAGGTATCAATGAGTGGGATAAAAAGTTTTGCGAGTGTCATGAGATTCTTATCAGCATAATGACCTAAGGCCATGGGAGAGAACTCTGATATTCTAAAGTTGATGAGGTTTTGGTGGTATCCTTCAACGATATATTAATATTCTCATTTTTTTGATATTATCATTCCCAATATATTGACAGTTTCTTATATATACTAATATAGAACATGATTTATGTCATTATATAGAGATTTTTTTCTTGGGTTTTAAGGGAACTCCAAAGTCATTATTCTCATGGATTAGTGTGTGTGAAGCTGTATGGTGAAGATAACCCCATCAGTATTCTTTAGGTAAAGTCCTTTTGAGGGATTAGATATCAATAAATACCATTATTGTTGTTCTTGGATGCCCATAGTGGGTGATGTTATTTGTTTCATTTTCTTACTCTTATCAGAGTGAGATTTTTATGCCATGTTTTGAGGGTTATTTTTGATTTGGGGGAATGGTCTATGGAAAAAAATGTTTAGCTATGAAGAAATAGTAAGGATACACCTATAGTGGGGTGTACCAGATCAATCATAGTGATGTGACCCTTATGTGGTAAGTATTGAAGATGTAGTGAGGACCACAATGAGTGGATTGGTTGACAACATATGGTGTGTTTTGAAAGGAAATTCCCATAATGGGAAGCATCATGGGTAGAAATTAGTAAATGTGGGTTGAGTTCTATTGTAGGAGAGTAGTTAGGTTTCTGATGATTTTTGAAGGATTATGTGGTGTATCAAGATGTATGGGTGTGGGTAGGAACAATCCTAGTGGATTTTCGAAGGTGGTAAGATGCATCTTGATCCTTCATGGAATGTACTCCTTATCATGGGAGTTATGCAGAGAAAGTCAGTTGGATTCTCTGACTAGATCATAATTATTTGAGCTTGGTTGATGAACAAGGTGTGTCATGAAGTGTTTTTCAAGACCACTAAGGATTCTGAAGGATGAGAAGGTTTCTTGTGGGTATATTTTTGAGACGTGAATTTTTAACAGTTCTGAATTATGAGAAGAATTTTAAATTTTCATTCTTGGGTGATCATGATAAGTAAAATTTTCATTTACCCTTGAAGATGGTCTTGAATATTTTTTTTGACCACACTATTGGTCCCGAAATAGGTTTTTTACCCTAGGTTAGGAGTTTGGTTGAATTCTGATCAGTTGGATTTTTGGAGGAATATATAATATTTCATTAATTAAACATTAAATTATTCAAACAGGTTTATGTGGTGATATATTTTGAATGGATAATATCATTGAGATTCTATTTCCATGCTTGGTTCTAAAAATAGGGGTTTTTTCCTGGTGTATGTATAAACACACTTTAGTTTCTCGGACTCAGGATAGTTGTTAAAAGGGTGAATAATTAATTAATAAATTAATTAGTTAACTACCCCCCCCCCACATTTTGGTTTTATATGAATTGTATGATTGGGTAGGGAGCCTCCCTCATGTGAGACATCTATACAAAGAGTGGGAGGAGAGAGATATTTCACCGTACATTATCTATGGCGTATATTGGGACCAGGTCGAGGAACAACATATTCATGGAAAATATGTGAACCTAATGTGTCGATGTTTAATCCATGATGTTTTCCCCATTGTTTTTTATTCTCCAATCCCTATATATTATTTTTTTAAAACTTCTAAAGCATATTTATGATAGTTAAGGACCTCAAGGGGGTCACTTATGACTTTTTATTTTGAATTTGTTTAGGTTTGGAAACCAGTTTTATTCTGTTTTAATGAATAATTTGTGAAATTAAATATATTTTGGATTAACCACATGTTTTAGAAGTATTTATGGCATTAAAAAATAATAAATTTTTTAATTTATGATGCATGAGTTTTGAGAAAAAATTATTTTCAGTATACACCAGAAAATGATAATATTTCATAAATTTACCAAAATATAACCCTTGAAAAATATCAATGTTATGATTTAAAAAATGATACTAATTTTATCAAATATATATATATAACATAGGTTCCTTGTTAAAAAGAATATATGACCACCCATATGAACATAACAAAATGGTCTGATGAGAACTGGATAGTCTGTCCTTTTTTATCTTAGGAAGGAGATGTCATAGTTAAATAATTTCTTATTTGGTTCACCACTTTTTTTCATTTCAATATATGTGGATGCCTTTACCATAATATTTCATTATGGGGTGTTTAATTTATTTATCAATCATTCAAGTTGGTTTTATAATTTTTTATCTCTAACTAAAACATGCAACAACTCCCACATCCATTATAGAGTATGGTCATGCTTTTCAAATGTATGTGGCCCTTTCACGTTTTAGGCCAAAATATGGTTAGGAAATGACATTTTTCAAGAATATAAATGTTTGGTCTCAAATCACTCACTTTGGTAGAATTTTTTCCTACTCTGTACATCTCATATAGATTTAATAAGTGTTCAATAATATCTCCATAATCTCGATATGGGATAGGTTTCCCTAAACAAGATCATATGTTAAAACCTATTATATTAAAAGGGTATTCTTATTAGTTAATACATCTATATGTACATGAGTATCTTCATGCATTTCCTATTAATGGGTAGTTTCTTATATGTATTATGATGACCCAGATACTTTTTCTATTCTTTATTGTAATTTATTTATTAATTCACAACATGAGATCATAATGGTTTAGAGTTTTAGAGAGTCTGAATACATAATATAATTCTAATTAAAATCTTATAAAATAAAGGAAAATAAAAATATTCTTATGGTTTACAAGGGCCCAACATCTTAAAGGGACCATGTCCACTCACTTTCATAGAGTTTTCCTTATTCTCTATGAAAAGTGATTTTGTAAACATAGGGTGAGAGACAAAAATATCAGTAAGGGGTCTTCAAAACAATTGGATACCAAATTTGATTTTTCAATTCAACATATATATAAAAAAAGATATATATATTGATAATTTAGAACATTGAAATCATGAGTTCATTTGAATATAATGATGTTTTTATAAATATATTTTCAACATATACGACAATTGGAAAATAAATTTCATCCATTTATGAAATCATAATAATTTCTCTTGATAACTAATAATCATCCATAATTAGTTCTGAAAGGTGCCTTGGATCAAAGAATGATTCCTCAGTTTACTCCTAAGACAACATAACATGGTGGACATAATACCATGATGTATTTAGTCCACTCCTTAATCTCATAGAGGGTTTATGATAAACCCTCGTGTTCCCCATACATTACATCTCATGGGATTAAAACATTATCCAATGATTAGAGTGCTCTATAATGATGTGAATTCCCATCACATTATTGGAAAAAATTACCATTATGTTTTTGGCTCACTCCCCATCCCTTTCAGTCATTTAAATAAACTTTTTGTTAGGTTATTTGGTATTGAAAACATCATAACCAGTTTTTTACAACCTACAGACTATGATGTTTCTTTAAAAATTGATATTTGATATCCATTTTGTAAAAAGAAATTACTTTGTATTAAACATGTCATGATAAAAAAAAATTCCATGAAATGACATATATAAATATACATTCACATTCATATATATGTATATAACCATTTTATATAAAAAGAAACATTTATAAATACATTTGTTTACATAAATATTGATATTGAAATAAAACATGATTTCATACCTCACACACACAAACATATATATATCAAAAATAAAATGACATAAATACATACATTAATTTATATACATATATAAAAATCAACAATAAAATAGTTTTACATAAATTGAAACATATATACATACGTTAATATACAATTATCTATTGTTGTTAGATTACAATTTTTTACTTAAAATAACACATATTTAGATTCATATATCTATATATACATGTTTTAAAAAAATATTTTTGTATGAAATGATATATTGATATATATATATATATACTTTTTAAAAAAAAATAGAACATTAATTTTAAAATTTTGATTACATAACATCCACTCATAGAGGACTAATTATAATTCTTTAAACATTTTAATAAATTTCATAAAGATAAATCCATTGGAAGACATAATTTTTAACATTAAATGATGTGCCTATAAATTTATATAGAAATAAATTTTTAACATTAATATTAGAACAAAATTTTAAAATATAATTATAGTCATTGTATTTATAGGATCTTGATTGAGGTCCTTTAATTAATCAAAATGATTTCTAGAAAATAATTTCATGGACAAAGAAATTTCAAGAATATATTTTTTTTATGCAAGAGTGAACAAGAATTATTGAGGTTGAACATAAAAATATTCCTCTTTCTATCAAAAAACAATAAAAATACTGTTATAAATACAATTTTTATGGACTAAAACAAATTTTAAGTATAAAATCTAAATTTTGAAAACCTACTTAAATAATAAAATTTTATTTTAATCGTCATGATATAACATAAAAATTATTTAGCAAATAAATATATAAATGTTTCAAATCTATTAAAACAATATAATATATAAAATTAATAAATCACATAAATTTTATTAGCATATTATTCACAAAATATCCCTTTCATATAAATAATATTGAAATAAAACATCCTCTTATTAAGATGTTTGAAAAAAAAATATTATTGAATAATTTTTCGCTAAAAATATTAATAAAATAATTTAAATTAAATAAAAAATATAATTAATTATAATAGATAACAATAAACATTTTTCATATATGGTTTTTAACCTAGAATCCACTTCAAAAATGTAATCAGTATAAAAAATTACCCAAAGGTAGAACTAAGATTTGTTACACTGAAAAAAAGATATTCATAAAATTAAATTTATAGACAGAACAATTATTTAAATATATAAATAGACTATTTTTAAAATATAGTTGAAGATATTTCGAAAATTATTAATTCCCATACCTTATTTTAGATTACTTAACCAATGTGGGTTTTCAATTTTGTCACCTTGCACAAGGAAAAATTACAAAGAATTGACCATCCAAAGTGGGAAAATTAAACTAACCTACTAAAAATATATTCTTATAAAATAAACCCTCAACCGGATCTCTTTCCCATGAAAATGGATAATATATACATATATATATATATATATATATATATCCATAATCCCCAAAATCAACAGAAATTAACTTAGAAAAATGTAGTGCGAACTAAAAGTTTGAAAATCCTGACAAAGAATCCCCACTTTCTCATTGAATATTTGCATATTCCGAGCAAAGGTCACATAATGTGGAATTATAAAATGAAAATTTCATTTTTATAATCCCATAAAAACTATTTAGATTCATCTGTATTCCTATGAATTGTCTCATAATTTCATCGTGGGACTCATATGGGGATCATTACACATTCAACATGATGGTCAACGGCATCACATATTGTCGGTGTGAGTGTGGGTTACCGGTCATCTGACCATTAGTGGAAAAATGGAGGATGAAAATTGGAGGTGGTCATCATTCATCACAAGAAACACCCCTTTTCTATAACATGTTTTCTTTTTTTATCACATTTTCAATTTTTTATTATTTTATTAAATAAATTTTTTCAGTAAATTTTTTAAAAAATATTTTTCAATTCAAATAACGTTTTTAAATGTATATATGAAATTATTTTTTTCTAAAATAATAAAATTATATATATTTATAATTTCAAGTATTTATAAAATGAAAAAATAACATAGTTTCATATATTTATAAAATATATTACCTAATTAAATCACCCTTAATTATTGTTCTTATTATTATTATTACATTTAATTTCTTAAAGTTAATTTTTCCAATATTTAAACATTTAAAATTATCAATTAATTTTTTATTTAAATTATTATTCCATTAATTTATTTTTCTAAAAAACTATATAAAAAAATAATAATAATTTTTGAAAATAAATTCATTTAAGAATGTCACTTTAATATCTTCATTTATTTGTTTACATTTTTAAATGAAAAATTAATATTAATTACATTTTGATGAATTATTATTGATAATATTAAGATATTATTGAACCAGATAATCCTTCTATTAAAACAAATGATATTACATTCTTCCCCCTTAAAATAAATTCATCTTCATAATTCCTTCACCACAAATATAGACAATCTGAATTACACTATTCTGAATTAAGAAAACTAGGAGCACAAGATTTTCATTAAAAGTAAAACTGTATAAATTTTATATAATTAATCAAAAGGTTCAAAGAGTTTCTCTATATATTGACCTCTAATTTTGTCTAAACCTCAGTTGTGATAACAAATATGACAACCCAAATACTTGTTCCATTTTTTATACTAATTAAAATTTAATTAACAACATAAAATTAAAAAAAAATTAGAGTTTTATAGTGTCCAAATACATTTGATATTTCTAATTAAAACTCTCTAAAAATGAAGGAAAAGAAAACTATTTTTATAGTTTATAAGGGTTAAACATCAAAAAAAAAGACCTCAACCACTCACTTCTATGTGTACTTATTCCCTGTGAAAATAGATTTTGAAAACATAGGGTGAGGGGAAAAGACCTCAGTAAGGGGGTTTTCAAAACAAGGGAAAATGAAATAGGATTTCTAAATTCATCATAAATATAAAAATATAGATTAAACATGAGATTTAATAACATTAAAATCATTAGTACCTTTGAAAATAATCATATTTTTTGTAAATATATTTTCAACAAATGTAACCTTGGAAAAATACATTTCATCCATTTATGTCATAATAAAAACTTCTATTGATCACTTATAAGCATTCATAATTTTATCTCAAAGGCACCATGGATCATAGTATTAATTCTTGGCTCACTCTTGAGACAACATAACATGGTGGACTTTACACCATGATCAATTAGGTTCACTCTAAAATCCCATAGTTTTATTAGTATGAACCATCCCGTCCACCATACATGAAATCTCCTAAGATTAAAACATTACCAAATTAGTTGGAGTGATATATAATTCCAAGAACACCCATCACATGATTGTAAAAAAATACCATGAGGGTTTTGGTTTAGTCCCCATATCCTTCATTAATTCAAATAAAATCCAACTGAGATTATTTGGTATTAAAAACATCATAAATAAGATTTATGCCACAGGGGCTATAAAGTTTCATTAAAATCTTGAGCTTCGATAAGCATTCCATAAAAATAAATTACATGGTTAGACGTCAGTCATGATTAATGAGATTTTTCATGAAATTACATATGTAAATATACATTTACATACATTATATGTATATAAATATTTTTCATAAAAAAAGATACATATATATATACATTTTTTATATAAATATTGATATTTGAATTAAAAATGATTGCATACTCAGACACATAAATATATATATAAATAATAAAATTACATACATACATAGATAAATTTATTTAAATATATAAACCTCAACAATAAAACAATTTCACATAAATTAAAACATATACACATATTTTTCTGTAGATGTATATATTCTTGTCTAATTATAAAACAGTTTTACTTAAAATAATACATACGTAAATACATAAATATATATAATTTATTTAAATAAATGGTTTCATATAAAATTATATATATATATACATACACTTTTTAAAAAAACATGGTTTGAAAATTTGATAACTTATCCTACACCCATAGAGGCCTAATTAAAATTTTGTAACCATTTAAATTATTTTTATAATGGGAAATAGATGGGAAGACATGTTTTTTAACATGAAATGATGTGTGTCTATATATACACACATACATAAGACACATTATCATTAAAGAAATAATTTTGAAAATATAATAAAATTCATTCTATTTATAGGATCCTGAATGAAGATATTAAATTATTCACAATAATTTCTGGAAAATAAATATCATGGAGCAATGAAATTTCATGTGTAAAATTTTTTATTTAAGACCAACCAAGAATAATTGAGGTAGAAAATAAAATAGATCCACTAACCATCACAAAACAATCAAAATACCTTCATAAATAAAATATTTATAGAATAAAAACAATTTTATATATAAAATCTAAAATTTAAATCCCTATTTAAATAATAAAATTTCATTACTATCATAGATATATAATAAAAAAATTAATTAAATAATCAAGTGATAAATATTATTTATCTACTAAAACAACATAATATCAGAAATGTAGAAATCAATTGAATTGTTTAAGAATATTTTTCAAAAAAATTATATTCTATATAAATAGTTTTGAATTAAAATATCTTGGTAGTAAGAAGTTTGAAAAGTAATAATTTATTGAAAATTAGTTCCCTTACCATATTATAAACATAATTAAAAATACTTAAAAATCCAAATATTTCTAATCAACTATAATAATGTCTTTTTTGAAATGTTTCTAAACCATTAAACCTCTTCAAACATGTACGCATTATAAAAAATACCTAGAAGAAAAACTAAAATTCCATATACATAAAAAAATAATTACATATAATTATATATATAGATTGAAAAATTATTTGAATTTGTAAATATAATTTTTTTTAAATATTATTGTTGATATTTAAAAAAATACAAATTCTCTGCCTTCTTGCTGATGATTTCACTGATGTGGGTTTTCAAGACAACAACCTCACACATGAAAAAATTTCCCAGTATGGAACTTTCAAAATGGGGAAACAAAACCAACATACTGCAAAGAGATTATAATGAAAACCACCCTCGATCAGACCTCTTTATTAAACCATAGGGTTATATATATATACTTATCATCGCCAAAAATTATTGGAAACACACATACACGAATGTAGTGTGAAAAAAAAGATCTCAAATCCCTACACAAAATAACCAATTTCTTATATAATATAAGCCTATTTTGAGTGGAGGTAACATAATGTGGAAACCAAAACTAAACTTTTCAATATTATATTCCCACACATGTCTTTCTTATTTGATTATATTCATATGATCTAACTCCTCTCTACAACAAGGAATTCATAAGAGGATCTTTCCTTGAGCAATATGATGGTCGAAGGAATCATAGGTCATTGGAATAAGTGTGGGTTAGTGTTCATCCAACCATCAATGGAAAAAAAGGAGGATGAAGATAGTGGGTGTCTTGTCATGACCACACAAGTCTCCTAATTTTCTTCAACTTGTTTTCTTTTTTATCATGTCTTGTAGTTTTTTATTAGTTTCTCTAACATATTTCTTTTTATAAAATTTTTATCATTTTTTAAACAATTCAAATAACTTTTCTTAAGAATATATATATAATTAATTTTTATAATATTATAATTATATATATTTATATTTTCAAAATTTTATAAAAAAATATAATATCATATAGTTATAAAATATACAATATTAAAAAAATGTTTTACCCTTAATTAATAATATTATTATTATAATAATCATGTACTTTAATTTCATAAAATTAATTTATACAATGTTTAAACATTTAAAATCGTAAATCATTATTTTATTTAAATTTAAATTAATATAATTTATTTATTAAATACTGTTTTATAAAAAAAATTAATAATTCTTAAAAATCAATTCATTTAAGAGTGTCACATTAATTTATTCATTTATTAATTTATATTAAAAATATATAATTTAAAATTTATTGAAATTTGATTAATTAATATTTCTAATGTTAAATTATTTTTGGAATAAATAACACTTCTATTAAAAATCATTATGTTACATGTATAACCAATAACTCTAGAGTTTTTCTCCATCTAGGGAGGCCGCTAACATTTTGTTTGTGGGATTTATCCATTATGAGGCACCCTATGTGTCCTAATTTTTAATATGAATCAAAACGCACATAGTTTGTTAAATTTATGGATTCTACCATTATAGTAAAAAGATGTATATGAGTGCACTTAGGCGCTAGATATTGAGGTTGAACCACGTGGAGGAATCCAACATATCCTAGTTAGGGAAGGAATCATAGTTATCATAGTTCAAGAATGCCCTTGGGACTTACCCTGAGGTAGATTCCCTTATATAGGGGGCATTTATATCATGGCATAGGTTGGGTCTCGCAGACTAGGATTACCCTGGCTAGTACATATTCATGATCTGAATTAAATAACATTTTCATTTCCCAATGAATACATGATCTATTCTTGTTATAAGAAATAATGGATAACAAGTCATCAATCTTAAAATATATGGATATGGGATTTTCATGTTTGGAAAACACTTTAGATTCTTAATATAGAGATCCAGAAATATGAATGTGTCCTACATATCCAGGATATTGAAAGAACTAGAGTTATCATAGTTTAGTTATCCCCAAATTATATTAGTAGGAAAGGAAGAATAATCATCCCATGGGAGAGATTAGGTTTTGATGGTTTGAATGTTAGAGTAATTCTTGTACATACCGTGAGGTGGATGAAAACTTTTTTTTGGGATTTGGGAAGTTGTTATACATATCCTAGTAATGATAGGAATATGAGTTCTCATAGTTCAGTTATCTCCTCAGTTCACTAGTGTAAGAGGAAAAATGATTATCCCATGGGAGATATTAGGTCCCAGTGATTGGAAAGTCATAGGAATAGAAATAATTACACTATGTTTGATGGTCATTAGAGCTTGGGTGTTAGGAATTTATCCTATTTATCTCATAGTTTAGTTTTATTGGGGATTCCAAATTGATGAATCGCTAATATGGGGGTCCTATCATATTCTACCTCTAATCATGGATTAGAATCTAAGGTTGTACTAATATATCCATTAGAAAAGGATATCATATCTTGAGACATCTTCCTGACATGGTTTGATTTCCTTTATAACATGTTTGAGAATGTATGGACATGTCTTGGTTCATTTGTGGGTATGTATAATACAATCAAATGAACCATCTAGCATTCTTGATTGACTTATTCTAACATGAAAGGCATATCGGGAGACTGACATGTGATCATTACTGACATATCCATAGGGTGTCACATGATTAGGCTCTATTTTTCTTAGGGTATTGAGAGATCCCAGCTGATATTTCTAGAGGGTACCTCATAATCTATCTAATATATCATGGTATCATTAAGAGACATTACTAACAGGCATCGATGGTGTCACATGATCTGTTCGGAAATCCCAAATGTTTTCTTGAGACATACCTGACATACCCTAGTGTTGCCACATAACATATGAGTCAAGTATATATTATACAAAAAGATCTAGATGTGAACCCATATGGTTTTTAGAAATTTGGGTGGCACCCCCGGAAGGTTTCGTGTTACTTTCTTAAGATATCCAGGGGAAATTGAATGATCCAAATAATATTTCGAGTTGATATCACATAACATGAAATCCATGTCCTAGTGTTGTCGCATGAGTGGGATGAGTCATGTGAATCACATGAGTACCATTGAATATGTTTTCATGTAAGCCTTCAATATTTTAATCTTTATTTTATCCTTTTTTTTTAATATTACCTTCTATTTGAACACTATTAGATTAAATTAAGTTTTCTATTTCTCAACTGACATGTGAGATATCCTTCTCATGACACAGATGAAATGAATAAACTCATTCAATTGGTATATGAGTGATCATGTGTTGATCCTATGAATGTTGCATGATCCCTTAGGTCATTCCTCATATTTTACCAAGAACAAGAGTTTGAGATTGTATTATCAGACACTTGGAGAAGTCCACTCCTATTCTCCTACTGATGATCTATCAATAGATGCCTCCTATTATAGAGGGTGTTTATAGGCTTTATGACCCTAATTATACACCACCATGGTTAGGGAGTAAATCACATATTTAGTTCAGAGTAAATTGAGGGATTTTTTGTCATGCATTTTGTGATATTCTTCCACTACATGATTTTTAGAGACCGCAAGTAGGACCTACCATGTCCTTTTTCATTTTCCCCAGCCCAATAAAATGGATTTATTCAGACCATGTGGATATTTCAAAGAGATATCACAAGTTCAAACTATCATATATAGTGGCCTTTTTATATCATGATCCCTATTGAATTAATTTCAAATGATCTAAGATATATTATCTAGGATTCTATAGGTGAAAAATGTGGCTTATCTTGGATCATTGATGAGACTGAGTCATCTTATCAAGAGGGGTTCTATGGGATTGTTTATACATGTTTATGATGCCTTAGTAGTATCAATGGTGATTTCCAGGGGTTCATTACCCGTTTCTCATGATTATCAATGTATCATCTTTTGACATGAATCTCCCATATTTTCCCCTTTTATTTCATTCATTATTTTGAAAATGTCAGGGATCATGCTAATTTTTATCAGTATTGTAAGATAAAATAAATATCCCCATTATTAATGTGTCTCATTTCTAAAAAATAATCTATTTGTAATGTAAGAGAATTTTCATGGATAAACCCTTTAATTGTCAATAGAGCCAATGGCATGTCATCGAGATCTTGAATAATTAGATGGACAAGTCTCCAAGGATTTCACAGTTTCTTGAGAACCATGGGGGTGTGTTGCATGAATATTAATAAATACAAGAGGCTTCCACTTTTTCAATTTTTCCCTTCTATTCTATGTATTTTTGAATGGTTTTTTAGGAACCTATCAACTGACAATTCATAAGATCCAGGAGTTTTCATCTGACATTTTCCTCATAATCAGTGATTGTATTGGATTATTCTGAAATAAAAAGTATTTTTGTCAAAAATGGATTCATGTGATCTTCCTGAGGTAATTCACTATGCATGACCCATTCACATGACCTCTTTACGTTCATTCAATAACATATCTCTTGGAAGGTTATGTGATTCACATGATCTTGGCCACCTTTTTTTCATTTTTTATGGAGAAAATATTACCCATACTTTTGTTATTTGTTCCCTTTTATATTTTCCATTGGTCATTTTTTGGGTGTAAATAAATACCTACATCCCTTAGTATAATCCTCTCTAGGTACAAGGCCTTGGTTTTAGAGAATTTAAATTCATGCCTAAGCCTTTGGGTTATCACCAATCATTGTTCTGGGTGACATTTGGTCTTCAAAAAACCTTTTTAATTCCATATAAGTCCCTATAAATATGGGAACCAGGGGTGGATCATTCAGTTGATACTCTACTCTCCAAATATATTACGACCTAACTCTGTTTCATGACTCTTTTTCAAGACCATCTATAAGACCTAATAATGGGGCCTGTTCACATGATCCCTTTATGATAATTGATTTTATGATCTATTTCTCAAGGATACATCATGAGAATCCATTCCTGATATCAATTTTTCCCAATCACTCTCTCGAATCAACAATGAATTAAATTTTGGTAATTGATTGAACCTTTTCTTTATATATTTATGTTTTTACATACTATTTTCGTAGGATCCACCAGATCAGTTCCATGATCACACAACTATTATAATGATATTGTGACCATTCAAAGGACATGTGATCTCAATTTTTATGATGGCTCATGCCTTTATGATATGTCATATAGATTATGTGCTCCATGAGTCCTTTATTAGGTCATGTGATCTTGAATACCTTTAGGGTTCATGCGATTCAGATGGTTCATCCATAGTTATACATTTATTTTGATGGAATTTTCAATGATATGACATATGCTTCATTATATTATATAGATAGCTTCTGGATCCTATAATAGTTCATCCATCATAGCTTACCATAGGGCCATTATTATTAGTAATAGTAATGATAACCACCAATATCATATGTATTTAACAAAAAGGATCTTACATGGATTCTATCATCCTATCTCCAAAAATATAATTCATCAAACTGAATTCCCTTATATAGATTTATCATTCCAGATGATTTTTTCACCCCTTCTTTTATCCAAAACCATCCTTCTTTTTTGGTGTCAATATACATTGATTATACATAGATAAAAGTTCTTAATGATGAAAAATCGATCCTATCATGGTGTAAGGGTTTGTCCTATATGCTGGAATACTTCCCTTCAGATCGATATAGCTAAGACGTTTCTCACTAACCCATTTTTCAAAGTTACTCGAGCATATTTTTCTACTCTATTTACAACACAAGAGGATGTTGGACCTTGAAAATGTATTTTTTTTCCTATTGTAAACTTCTCAAATGAATGTTCGTGGGGGTTATGGGTTAGGAATAGTTGATTAGAATTATAAGACCATATACACATTTTCCATCAAAATGAATTAATATAGATTTCCCAATTCATAAACTACAAAAAATCTATTATTCATAGAGGAATGGTTAGAAATTGGTTCCCTAGTAATAATTCATTTCATGTGTCCCACTGTGAAGTTGGAATTAACCTCTAGGATATTTATCAACTAGGATAAATACCACCTGGTGAAATGTATGATGACTTATATTCTGTTGCACACATTTGGGATGACCTAACACATAATCTATTATTTCTAAGGGATGTGATCAATATTATTGAAGTAATTTCACTGAAATAACTAAAAATTTTCTCACTCATATCCTTTTAAAACTTGATCAACAATTTCCTCTACCACAGGAGAGCTCCGAAAAACTCCATATGCCCTCTCTGGTGTCCTTCTGAGAAGTTCCTTGATAGTTTATATTAACATTGGTTAATATAGAAAGCTTGAGAACATACATCATAGGTATAATAGATGAGGGCATAGATATCCCTTGACCTCAACCTAGAGGGTTTCAATAGTATGTTCTTAAATGTGTAGATTTTCCTAGGTAGGGATGTCTGTTTTGGAATTTGACTTAGCATGATGGTAATGGTTTCTCAATCAGTAGAGGGACAACCTCTCAATCATATAGAATTGAGTATCTCATTCCTATATTTGATTTGTGTTCCAATTAAATAGGGTATTATTCTTTATTGGATAAATAATCTATTTTAGTTTTTATTCACCTTGGTAGGGGATGATATCCATTACTATAGATACAAAAACCCTATTAAGAACCCAATTACCTTGTTTCTTCCTAGTTTTTTAGAAATTTCTAGATTTGAGTTTATGCATTAAGCCCTGAAGAGATTTTTTATATTTTTATCCATACATATTTATTGACTTCATTCCCTATCCAACACTAATTAGGCCAATTATTAATAATGGTGAAAGTTCTCTTGGTGAATGGTCATATAAGATCTCCCTTTGGGATAGGGTTTTGTGTCCATGTTGTATGGGCTCATAATTTATGATCCATATATCCCTTCTTAGTTTTCTCACCATTTCAGATTCATACAAAGGTATTCCCCCATCCCTTTTTCTACCATGTGGGGAGAGAAACACCCCAAGATTATCCTCCATTTTAGATAATATTGGGGCATGAGGATACCAAGGTTGAGATTATCCTTCCACCTGTTGTGATTATATATTCTATGATTTTGATTTTTACCAAGCCTGGGAAAAAATAATACTCAAGTGGTGCACTGAATAGATTGGTCCATTAGGTGTAAAAACAATTAGCCTCACTAACTCCCCTATTTGTAGAAACCATGAAGTTGATTCAATATTTCAAGTCCCCGAGGATGATTTTTCATCCTAGAAATGACAATTACCTCAATCAAGAAGAACATTTCATGGAATATATCTCTTATACATGAGAAAAAAATGATACTTCTATTGAGAAAATAATCTTTGAGGATTCATTTCTTACTTATTTTTCGAATAAACAGGTTGTTCCCCCTTCTGATGTACCTACCTTGGTAGTTGCTGAGGATCGGACACGTTGTATGTAACACCCTGAGATTCTTTGAGAAATATTTTGTTTTTATGTATTATTTTATATGAAACACCAAATGACTCTTTCACTACACACAACACTGTCTTGGCTTGCGTTACACGCAAGAGCAACCTTCCTCGATAGCTTGCATTGTACGCAATACCGAGTTTCACTAAACAATGATATGTTATTAAAATATTATATAAACTAGATGTTAAAAATAGTAATACCCACTTTTTGAAATTTTCTAAAATTTATCTTTCAAAATGGACTCCGTTTTTGGATTCGTAATATTGAAATTAGCTTAGGGTGATTTTTTGGTATTTTTCTGAAAATGTTCAATTTTTTATGAATAGTGAAAAACACTGAGTTATAGTTTAAAACCAAATTTTTATTTAAATAATTAATTTTTTTATTTCAATTTATTTTAGGTCAAAATAGATGCATAATACCTATATAAGTTCAATTTAATTCATTGGAGTCATTTTATAATAATTTTAGATATATAAAAATTTTATTGAACTTTTTACCGTCTTTTACCCACCTCCTAGGAGATTTTTGCAAATTTACATAAAACTTAATTTTACCACTTCTTTGAGTTGAATTTAGAAAATAAAATAGACATGGTTAATATCAATTAGTAAAATTTGGTTCAATAAGATAAAAATAATTTTTGGTGAATAGTAACTTTTTACTTTTATTTACCACGGTTAAAAGTAAATAGGGTAATTAAGGGTAAAAATGATATTATCATTCCCCTAAAACATGTCCTAATTCTATTTTATAAGTTTAATTAGACCAAAAACAGCCTTAGTAATAAAATATGACCATTTAGGTCCACTTGGATTAGATTAGTACATTTATTATTATTTAATTCCAAGAAGAGTTAAAGGAATTAAAATCAAAGTTTAATAAGTAAAACATTTATAATATAGGGTTATACATAAGATAAATTAGACTATAAATATTCATTAGAAATATAAAAATATTTAATACATAATGGTATTTTATTTATAATTTTTAGACATTAAATATTTTAATTTATTTATGACACAATGATGATGCATTAATTACATTATTAATGAAATATTAACATAATTGATATTATAAATACCCAAAAAATGTAATTTGAGACTTTTTATGAATTAAAATACTTTTCTAGGTTAATATAACATATTAGGGTTGGTTAGATGAATTTTTTGTTTGAGTTAATAATGCCGTTAGAAATTTATCAAAAACAAAATACCAAATAGTGTCAAAATTGACATAAAAGTGTTTTTAAAACAAATATTAAATTATTAATTGATATTCTATTATTAAAAATCTAATATTCGGAAAAAAGACTTATATAATAATAAATATGACATTAATGAACCAATTGGGGTTCTATTGGTAGTTTATAGTAAGTTTATTAACCATATAGTGTAAGAATGCAAGAAGACACGGTAAAAGTTAATTATTTAACTTAGAGTTAAATCTAAATTATAAGCTTAAAATGGTAACCTAAACTTGTCTAAAACCTATTGGTTGAGGTTATTTTTACCCATACCCACCCTAGCCTCAAAATTAGTTACTTTGGATCCATTATAAACTGAATATGAATTTATTATAAAATAATATTTTCAGTTTTTCCTAAGGTTCCCCTCACCCCTCTTATAAAAGGTCACTCCTCCTTCTCTATAATTCAAACCTAAAAATCCATTTGGCTCGTCCAAACCCTGACCAAATACCCTAAAAACTTTCCTCAGTTCATCCTAGAGGCCTTCCTTTAGTCAGAAATCCAACCTAAGGAGCCCTTTTGATCAAATCAAAAGAAAGAACCCGAGGAAAGGTAAATATCTCACCACCTATTTGAAGATCCTTTCTTCTTCCACTTCCTCCTTATTTTTTGTTTCCATTATAAAATAACAACTCCAGTATATTCTATATACTTTGATGTTATTATAAATTGTACAACCATATTAGTTATTTTATCCATCCTACGAATGAAATATTCACCACACGTGCGTACGTACGGCTCACCATCTCCACGTCGTGGTGTAGTTTGTTATTTAAACATTTCATCATTTGGATGGGTATGATAATGAGTATAAATGATATAAATAATAAATATAAAACTATTATGATTATTTATATATGATATACCATCCAATTATATAATATTTTAATATCAATAGAATGATATCATCGCTCGCTCGTACATACGGCATGTCGTCTCCATGATGTGATGTGACTCGTTCTACATGATATTCATTGAATAATGATTATATAAATGAATTTAATGAATAAATATGATATATATTACATTAATACCATTATGTAAATGAGGCATTTATAACCTAAAAAGAGGAATAAGAATTTATTGGACAAAACATGCATAAGAGCAGAAAGTAATAGACACCTGAATTACAAGTAGCAATGAAATATTACTAATAAAAAGATAAGAATATGACCATATATGATATCATAACAATAAATATGATTCAATAATAAGTCAATGACATTATTTAAATCATTATATTTGATTTTTGGATACATATGAAGCATATCGGACCTAAGGTAAGGGAAAATATCACAATCTCATTTTTATTCGAGATTGTTTATACTTCAGAATTTACTGGGGAATATTTATCATTCACATCCATGTCTCCTAAATATGTAATATTATTTATATCCTCATAAAATTTTTTAAATTAAATTTTACCTATTGGTGAATTTTTATTAAAAGATATGAAAGGAATCTTTTTTCGTTTTCATTACGAGATGCTTTTTGACTTTTCTGGCCAAATTACGAGAAGAATGTTTTCTTAACTTATACGGCATGAATGGATTTTTATGATTTCATCAAAAATTATTTCCATGAAGCTTCCTTTACAAGTTTTTAAGATTATTTTTTATTAACTTCTTTTAGTTTAAAATTTTATGACATGTTAAGAAAGGAAAAATGTTTTTGAAGTTGAAAGGATATTTTCCTCAAGAATGGAGTTCAAGTGTTTTATCAAAATTATTTTCCATATAAGATAATATAGTCTTATATTTATATACATATTTTTACATTGATTTTATTATGTTATGATTTAATTATTTTTATGAAGTCCTTTTATCTTATAAGGATTATGTTATGATTGCATGATTTTTAAGAATCCTATTTTATTACATGGGTTGTGCTATGATATATGATTTATGATTTTGTGGAACACATAAGAATGGTTTCATTATGAGATGGGTGGGAACTATATCTCCTTCTAATTCATTGGGTAAAGATTTATATCTCATGAGATAGACATGTCTGTAATGGCCAGTTAATCTGGTTCAGTGATACATGACTAGAATGAGGAGTGAACTCAGTTCAAAAATGGACTTTTTCCACTATGATAGTCTTGTAAATGAGTGTTGACTAATAAGAAATGATTTTCTATGATTATGTGTGTATGCCAAAATGTTTCATGTTATATGTTATGATTATTGGTATTACATTTCACTACTATGATTTATCCCATGTTATGATATTATGATCTCTTTTTTAGATTAATATTTTCAAAAATTTATGTTCTTATGAATATAATATGATTGATATTTCCTTTTTTTACCCTTACTGAGCATTTGAGCTCACCATTTTGTATGTTTTCTTTTCCCCAGGATAGGAAGAATGGTATTAAGTAAGATATTCCAAAAAGGGACTCTAGATATGATGAAATAAACATGAGACAATGTAGATGCTTTATAAATCAGTTGTTTATGTTTCCCAGTTTCTAAAGACACTATACATATACCGTCATATCATGGTTTTTTTATATGTTGTAATAAGTATGCTTCAATTATGAAGTAATAACAATGTATGTAAAGTATGGGTCATTATAGTTGGTATTAAAGGAAAGTTATGGTCAACCTTTCGAAACTAGGATGTAAAAACCTTAGTAAGAACCCTAAGGATATGTCTAAGTATAGAACACAATATTAGTGTTTTAGAAATGGCCATGAATAACCTATGATAAGACCTTAAGTGTGAAATTTTATTCTTGATTATGTGGTTTTACTATTAATATTAGTGTTTCTCACACTATGCTCCTTGGTTTTAGTCAACTGCTGGAACCCGAAGGACCCGTGTTAATGCTGAATGCGATGGGAAATGCAATGATTATCCCCTTGAGAAACCAAATGTTATGGGAGCTAGAATGAAAAATCTTGTAGCCATGCTCACACAACTTTCTCAAGCTATGAATCATGCAGTACTTCCAAACGAGAAAAGGAATGAGAAACATTATGTTGAATCCTTCATGGGGCCGCGTCCACCCTCATTCAGTGGGTATACTGATCCATTAGTGGCTGAACAATGGATCAGTACCACTGAAAAGATATTTTCAGTTCTTCAATGTTCTAAACATGATAAAGTCATCTTACCAGTATATCGTTTGAAAGGTGAAGCTGATCAATGGTGGAATCTTATCAACAATATGAGGCAAAGAGACGAAATTGAGTCCATAGAATGGGATGAGTTCAAGAACATATTTTTCAACAAGTACTTCCCTCATATTATTCGAACAAAGATGGAGAAAGAGTTTCTTGAACTAAAGAAAAAGGATGATGAATCTGTTGGTACCTATGAAGCAAATTTTACAAGACTTTCAAAGTATGCTTCTAGAATTATTATCCAACCTGATAGTAAGATCGGTCTATTCTTTAGTGGATTAAATCCAAGTCTTTGAAGGGTGTTAGCCATAAGGGACTTCAATAGCTATGAGTAAATTGTTCGATGTGCCTTCAAGTTTGAGATGGATATTGGAGTGACCCATCAGTCATATGGGTTTGATAAGAAGAGGAAAATGGAATTCAAAGAGAAATATAAAGACCACACTAAAAAGAATATTATTTTTCCCTTATGCTTAAAGTGTGGAAAGAAACATGGATGGAATTGTCTTAAAGGGACAAGTAAATGTTTCAAATGTGGAAAAGAAGTTCATCAGGCATTTGAATTCCATAATGATGGGGAAAAGATGTCTAGTGATGTGAACAAAGAAAAGGGTACACAGAATGAAACTCCTACACTTCAATGTTACAAGTGCAAGGAAATGCGGCATTATGCTAATCAATGTCTTAATCCAAGGGTTGTTAATGATGATCGACATAAAAAAACTCTTAAGGCCAAAGACAAAGGAAAGTCACATACAATTTCTATCGGCAATGTGGAGTAGGATAATGTAGTGGTGAAAGGTACACTTACAATTCACTCTAAAGTATAAAATGTTTTTTTTTATTCTGGATCCACCCACTCTTTTATTTCTGAAAAATTTTCCAAGGGTATTGTCGTACTACCTCAACAATTAGATGTTGAGTTAGTTGTGACAACTCCTAATGGCACAACGGTTGCATCAAAAGTTTATAATTCTTCTCCAATCAATGTTGGTGGGAAAGTGATTCCTACAAATCTTTTGATCCTTCCTATAGTGGAATTTGATGTGATTCTTGTCATGGATTGGTTTTACTTATATGGAGCTCATATTGATTGCCAAAGAAGGGAAGTCACATTTCATATTCCCGATAAATCTATGATCATCTATTGATGCAAGGATAAATATAGCCTTCCAGTGGAAATTTCTTCTATCTTATGGGTCTTGATTCCAATAAATGAAGGTTATTTATCTCAAATAGTTGGATAGAAACTCACAATTAAGAATATTCACATTGTATAGGAGTTTGATGATGTCTTTCTAGAGGAATTTTCAGGTCTTCCACCAAATTTTGAAGTTTATTTTTCAATATAACTCATACCGGGTGCTATGCCCATTTCAAAGACACCTTATAGAATGGCCCCAATTGAGTTGCAGGAATTGAAGAAGAAAATCCAAGAGAATATTGATAAGGGATTCATACTCCCTAGTGCATCACCTTGGGGAGCACCTACTCTGTTTGTTAAGAAGAAATATGGATCAATGAGACTCTATATTGATTATCGAGAACTTAACAAGATCACTATCAAGAACAAATTTCCTCTCCCATGCATTGATGACTTATTTGACCAACTATGCAGAGCTCAATACTTTTCCAATATTGATCTTCGTGCAGGGTATCATCAATTAAGGGTCAAAAGGGAGGATATACCAAAGACGTCTTTCTATACAAGGTATAGACACTATGAATTTATAGTGATTCCATTTGGTCTTACTAATTCCCCTGCTATCTTCATGGATCTAATGAATAGAGTCTTTAGAGACTATCTTGATCAGTTTGTGGTAGTCTTTATAGATGATATTCTTGTCTATTCAAAGAGCAAGGAAGAACACGAATATCACTTGAGAATTGTATTGAAGACCCTAATAAAGGATAAGCTTTATTAAAAATTTACCAAGTGTGAATTTTGTCTTCAAAAAGTTTCATTTTTTGGTCACATAATCTCAAAAGAGAGGATATCTATGGATCCAGCAAAAACAGTGGTTATCAAAAAATGGTTGAGACCAACAACAGTAACTGAGATCTAAAGTTTTATTGGTTTGGATGGATATTATCTACGTTTTGTGAAATATTTTTCACAATTATCTAATCCACTCCCCAGGTTGAATCGAAAAGGATTTATGTTCGTTTGGAAGGAGGAGTGTGAAGAGAATTTCAAGGAGTTAAAAGGAAGGCTATCCAGTGCACCTATGCTCACACTTCCTTGTAGTGGAGAAAGGTTTGTGATTTACAGTGATGAATCCAAGAAGGGATTTGGGGTGTGTTCTCATGAAAAACGATATGGTGATAGCTTATGCCTCACAAAAGTTGAAAATCCATGAGCAAAATTACCCAACTCATGATTTGGAATTAGTTGTGGTAATATTTGCATTAAATATTTGGAGGCATTATCTTTATGGTGAAAGGTGTGATATTTATACTGATCATAAAAGTTTAAAGTATATTTTCGCACAAAAGGAGCTGAATATGCACCAAAGAAGATGGTTGGAGCTGATTAAGGATTATGACTACTCAATTCATTACCACCCTGGGCAAGAAAACAAGGTGGAAGACGCATTAAGTCGACAAGACCATGCTAGCTTATCAATGATGAGGATCACAAAAGATCCAATATTTATGGATTTATAAAGGATGGATCTTGGAATTAAAATGGAATGGGAAAATATTATCTTTCTCAAATGAATGTTCAACCATATATACAAGTGAAGATTAAAGAGGCACTGAATGAAGATGTAGAGTTACAAAAAAAGGTGAGAAATGTTCCAGAATTCCACATTGATTATTATGAAATAATAAGGTTTAGGAATCGGGTTTGTGTTCCTCCCATACCTAAATTAAAGAAGGAAATATTGGATGAAGCTCATAGTTCTTCATTCTCTATTCACCCTGGAAGCACGAAGATTTATAGAGACCTAAAGGATTACTTATAGTGGGATGGAATGAAAAGAGATGTTGCTGAATATGTCTCTTGATGCTTGGTTTATCAGCAAGTTAAAGCTGAGAGACAGAAGTATAAGGGGATGTTACAACCATTACCCATACCAAAATGGAAATGGGAAAAAACCACTATAGACTTTGTCACTGGACTTCCTAAAACATCCAAAGGAAATAATGCTATCTGGGTTATATTTGATTGTCTTATGAAGTCTACACACTTCATTACTATTAGAGAATATTTCTCTCTTGATCAGCTTACCAGGATATATGTGAAGGAAGTGGTAAGATTTCATGGAGTACCACTTTAAATTATATCTTATCGGGATCCGAGGTTTACCAAGAAGTTTTGGAAAAGTCTTCAGCATACTTGAGATACATGTTTGAGTTTCAGCACTGTTTATCATCCTCAGACAGACGGTCAGTCTGAGAGGACAATTCAAACTCTAGAAGACATGTTGAGAGATTTCTCTATGGATTTCAAAGGTGGTTGGGATCAACACCTACCTTTGCTGGAGTATTTTTATAATAATAGCTTTCACTCAAGTATTCAGATGGCTCCTTATGAAGCTCTCTATGGAAATAAATACAGAACTCCAACTTACTGTGATGAAGTTGGGGAATGAAAGCTATTAGGACCTGATCTTGTTGATGAGATGGCAGAAAAGGTAAGATCTATTCAACAACACATAAGATCAGCTCAGAGTCGACAAAAAACTTATGCCGACAACCGAAGAAAAGACCTTGAGTTTGAAGTGTGTGATAAAGTGTTCTTATGAATATCTCCTAGGAAGAGTGTAATGAGATTTGGAAAGAAGGGCAAGCTGAGCCCTAGGTATATTGGTCCTTTTGAGATACTGGATCATGTTGGGAAGGTATCTTACCGATTGGCGCTTCCACTGAATTTATCTCAAATGCATGATGTGTTCCATGTATCTCTCCTCAGAATGTACATACTTAATCCTTCACATTTACTAAGCTCAGAAGTTGTAGCGCTGGAGTAAGATCTTTCTTATGAAGAACTGCCAATAGAGATTCTGGATCGTAGTGAAAAAGTTCTATGAAACAAGACCACTCTCTTGGTTAAAGTTTTATAGAGGAACCACTAATTAGAAGAAGCAACATGGGAACTTGAGGATATGATTAGGGAGAGGTATCCTCATCTGTTTGTTACGAAGTGACAAATTTTGAGGGCGAAATTCTTTTTAAGGGGGGTAGAATGTAACACCCAAAGATTTTAGGAGAAATATTTTGTTTTTATATATTATGTTATACACAACACTAAAGGAATATTTCACTACACAAAACACTGTCTTTTCTTGCATTACACGAAAGATAAACCTTCCTTGATAGCTTGCATTGTACGCAATACCGAGTTTCACTAAACAACGATATGTTATAAAAATATTATATAAACTAGCCGTTATGAATAATAATACCCAATTTTTGAAATTTTATAAATTTTATCTTTTAAAATGGAATCCATTTTTGGACTCGGAATATCAAAATTAGCTAACGGTGATTTTTTGGTATTTTCTGAAAATTTTCAATTTTTGATGAATAGTGAAAAACACTGAGTTATAGTTTAAAACCAAATTTTTATTTAAATAATTATTTATTTTATTTTAATTTATTTTAATTAAAAATAGATACATAATACCTATATAAGTTCAATGTAATTCATTGGAGTCATTTTATAATAATTTTATATATATAAAAATTTTATTGAACTTTTTACAGTCTTTTCCCACCTCCAAGGAGAATTTGCAAATTCACATAAAACATAATTTTACCACTTCTATGAGTTTAATTTTGAAAATCCGAGAGACAAGTTTAATATCAAGGAGTAAAATGTGGTTTAATAAGATAAAAATAATTTTTGGCGAATAGTAACTTTTTACTTTTATTTACCACGGTTAAAAGTAAATAGGGTAATTAAGGGTAAAAATGGTATTATCATTACCATAACACATGTCCTAATTCTATTGGATATGTTTCGTTCGACCAAAAACAACATTAGGAATAAAATATGTCCATTTAAGTCCACTTGGATTAGATTAGGACATTTATTATTATTTAATTCAAAGAAAGGTTAATAGAATTAAAATCAAAGTTTAATAAGTAAACCATTTTTAATATAGGGTTATGCATAAGATAAATTAGACTATAAATATTAATTAGAAATATAAAAATATTTACTACATAATTGTATTTTATTTATAATTTTTAGACATTAAATAATTAATTTATTTATGACACAATGATGATGCAGCAATTACCTTATTAATGAAATATTGACATAATTGATATTATAAATACCCAAATAAATGTAATTTGAGACTTTTTATGAATTAAAATAATTTTATAGGTTAATATAACATATTAGGGTTGGTTATATTAATTTTTTTGTAGTAATAATGTTGTTATGAATTTACAAACAACATCATACCAAATAGAGTCAAAATTGATATAAAAGAGTTTTTAAAATAAATATTAAATTGTTGATTGATATTCTATTCATAAAAATATAAGGTTCGGAAAAATGACTTATATAATAATACATATGACATTAATGAACCAATTGGGGTTTTATTGGCAATTTATAGTAATTTTATTAACCATATAGTGTAAGAATACAAAAAGACACGGTAAAAGTTAAATTATTTAACTTAGAGTTAAATCTAAAGGATAAGGTTAAAATGGTAACCTAAACTTGTCTAAAACATATTGGTTGAGAGGTTTTAGACCCATCCCTACCCTAGCCTCAAAATAAGTTACTTTTTATCCATTATAAAACAAATATTAATTTATTATAAAATAATATTTTAAGTTTTTCCTAGGGTTCCCCTCACCCCTCTTATAAAAGGGCACTCCCCCTTCTCTTTAATTCACACCTCCAAAGCCATTTGGATCAGACAAACCCTACCGAAATAAACTCTAAATTGTCCTCCCTTCATCCTAGAGTCCTTCCTTTAGTCAGAAAGCCAACATATAGAGCCATTTTGATCAAATCAAAAGGAAGAACCCGAGGAAGAGGTAAATATCTCACCACCTATTTCAAGATCCTTTCTTCTTCCACTTCCTCCTTATTTGTTGTTTCCATTATAAAATAATAACTCCAGTATCTTCTATATACTGTGATTTTATTATAAATGTTACAACCATATTAGTTATTTTATCCATCCTATGAATGAAAAATTCACCACATGTGCATACGTACGGCTTACCATCTCCACATTGTGGTGTAGTTTGTTATTAAAACATTTCATCTTTTGGATGGGTATGATAATGAGTATAAATGATAAAAATAATAAATATAACATTATTATTATTCTTTATATATGATATATCATCCAATTATACACTATTTTAATATCAAAAGAATGATATCATCGCTCGTTCGTACGTACGGTCTACCATCTCCACAATGTGATGCGACTCGTTCTACATGATCTTCATTGAATACTGATTATATTAATGAATTTAATGAATGAGTATGATATATATTACAATAATACCAATATTTAAATGAGCTATCTATAACCTAAAAAGATGAATAATAATTTATTCAACATAACATGTATAAGAACATAAAGCAATGGACACCCGAATAACAAGTAGCAATGAAATATTACTAATAAGAAGATAAGAATATGACCATATATGATATCATAACAATGAATATGGTTCTATAATAATTCAATGACATTATTTAAATCATTTTACAGGAGTTTCAGATATGTATGAAGCATATCGGACCTAAGGTAAGGGAAAATCTCACAATCTCATTTTTATTCAAGATTGTTTATACTTCAGAATTTACTAGGGCATACTTATCATCCACATCTATGTTTCCCCAATATGTAATACTACTTATATCCTCATACAAATTTTTAAATTCAATTTTACCTATTGGTGAATTTTTAGTAAAAGATATAATAGGAATCTTTTTTTATTTTCATTACGAGATACTTTTTGACTTTTCTGGCCAAAGTACGAGAAGAATGTTTTTTTAACTTATACGGCATCAATGGATTTTTATGATTTCATAGAAAATTATTTCCATGAAGCTCTCTTTAGAAGTTTTCAAGTTTATTTTTAATTAAATTCTTTTCGTTTAAAATTGTATTACATGTTAAGAAAGGAAAAAAAAATTTAAGTAGAAAGGATATTTTCTTTAAGAATGGAGTTCAAGTGTTTTATCAAAATTATTTTCCATTTAAGATAATATAGGGTTATGTTTATATCCTTATTTTTAAATTTATTTGATTATTTTATGATTGAATTATTTTTATGAAGTCCTTTTATCTTATATATATTATGTTATGATTGCATTATGTTTAAGAATCCCATTTTATTACATGGGTTGTGCTATGATATATGATTTATGATTTTGTGGAACACATAATAACAGTTTAATTATGAGATGGGTGGGACCTATATCTCCCTCTAATGCATTGGGTAAAGATTTATATCTCATGAGATAGACATGGTTGGAATGGAAAGTTAATCCAGTTCAGTGATACAGGACTGGAACAAGGAGTGAACTCGATTCAGAAATGGACTTTGTCCGCTATGATAGTATTTGCAATGAGTCTTGACTAATAAGAAATGATTTTATATGATTATGTGTGTATGGCACAAAGTTTCATGTTATATGTTATGATTATTGGTATTACATTTCACTACTATGATTTATCCCATGTTAAGATATTATTATCTCTTTTTCATGTTACTATTTTCAAAATTTTATGTTCATATGAATATAATATGATTGATATTTCCTTTGTTTACCCTTACTAAGCATTTGAGTTCACCCTTTTGTATGTTTTCTTTTCCCCAGGTCAGGCAGAAGGGTATTAAGTAGGATATTCCAAAAAGTGACTCTAGATATGATAAAATGAATGGGAGACAATGTATATGCTTTATGAACTATTTGTTTATGTTTCTCATTTTCTAAAGACACTATACCTATACGGTCCTATCATGGTTTTGTTATATGTTGTAATAAGTATGATTCAATTCTGAAGTAATAACAATGTATGTAAAGTATAGGTCATTATATTGTTAGCTTATCTGGTGGTAGATTCATACCAAGATCCCTAAAACTCCCTTAAAAATAATTTTAATTAGGGAGAACATCTTTTTCATATCTCTTATGAATTGGGGGAAGACTTATTTGACCATTATCCATTATAAGAAATCATGCAACAAATCATCCTATCATGGTAAGAGTTGGCTAACATAGATGGGGGATTTTTTGTTCTTCAATATAGGAATCCCTTAGACAATAAAATGATAGAATCTTCGTAGGCTTTGGAATAGATCTATCAGTTTATATCTATTCAACATACCAATATGGATATCTAGGTCACACATACAGATAGATTTAATGATATCTTAACTAACAAAAGGTCTTCCTTTTCAGCAGCATCATCCTCTTTGTCACCATCTTAGAAAATAGTTAAGGAGTTGTCTACTATTTTTGAGACCCTTTATCCTAGGTAATAAGTGGATGAAGTGGGGTGGGCCAGACTTCTTTCCTCAATCAATTTTTCTCTTTAGATTCTTTCTAACTTGTCCCACTCAATAAATGTAGTATTATTATAGTTTTATCATTGATGTAAATTTGGTTTTAATGAATATCATTGAGACTCTCTGAAATTTTTAGATTTATAATTTATCATGTTATCAAAAAAATAGCCTTAAATAATTATTGGTATTTTTATATATTTTTCTCATTTAGGATGTGCATAATATTTTATTGATTTGATGTTGTGTTGATCAACAACAATACCCATCCATTTAATAACCTCATCTAAACCATAATTCCTTGATCTAATTGATTAAATCATAATAGTTCTTCCTCATAAAATTCTAATGAATTCCCACTAACATGAGATTAATTATTGACGTATCATATCCATCTATATCGATATTAAATCACTATAAAAGAATGATTTGGGTAGAATATATGTCCTTTAGGGAGGTATCTCTATATTCAATTATAGTTAGTGGACTTAGTGAGCATAGGTTGAATTTTATAATTCCATATTATCCCCTTATAATCATTATATAATTTAATTTATCTTTCCCTAATTTTTTCCTATGATTCAAATATGGGAAGGATTAGCATACATGGACTCAGAATTTTCCCTGGATTCCATCATCAGGTCTTCATCCTGACAAGTTTTTATTATTTTTTCTAATATTTAAAACTAAATTGTTGGTGTACAATAGTTAAGGGTATTTTAGCACAAGACTTATATTATTTTTGTAAATTTTATTCTATCTCAGACCTTCTATTTTTGTATTTTAATGAATTTTATCTCCTACCCTATATCTTTGTATTTTAGGGTATTTTAGCTCAGAAATTATATTGTTTTAGTTTTTTTGTATTTTGTTTGTTCCTTATATCTATGGTAGTTTATGTTAATTTCAGTAAAACATTTTATCACTGGTAGAGTAAGTTCTTCTATCCTGGAACTTCCATCACTGGTAGATTAATACCTTTTGTCTCAAACCTTTTGTTAAATTAAAAATATAGGGCATCCATTCTTAGGATGACCCATGGAACCTTAATGCTCTAGGTTCTATGATGGTGTTTCTAGGTCTAATGAGGATCAATGTTCCTTTCCAGTAAGGATAAGATGCCTTTGGATATTATTTTGAATCCCTTATGAGTCATTAACATTTTCAGACATAATTTTTGACACTCTTTTCAAAGTGCCATGGATGTTTTATGTGGGTAATATTATTTGAGGTAGAAATACTATGGATGCTAGGTCCATCATTATAGTTGGAGTATAAGATGATTAATTCACAACCCAAAAGTATGAGTTGAGGTATATGGGAAAGGGAAGACATGTTTGGGATGACCCATAACACCCTAAGGAGATAGGATCCACCCTAGTGTTACTAGGGATTACAATTATTGGAGTTCATTTCCAATAAGGAGGGGATGCCTCTAATAGCTAATTTAAAGACCTAATGCATCGATGGCATGGTCTAATAGAGGTGTCCCCATTATTTTACAAGGTACAAAAAAATATTTTATTTACACAAATGGATAGTTGATGAATTTTTATATGGGGAGAAATCTTTTCAAGAAGGGTTCTGGCCCCCAATGGTAGTTTAGCTCTTATATTGTAGATCTCATGCCCTACACTCACTTGTTTTGAGTCACAGGGTATATATCATCAAATAGTTCAAGAAGGGAAGGTTTCATTATTTATTTGTGAAAAGGTAAAAAATAATGTGATGTAACATCATGTTTTTCAAATATATTTGAATATTCTAGTAATAGGGATTATATATCATGGTCTAAAACGCTCAGTTCAAGAGGAGTATATGGGGTAATAATTCCATGAATGTAAAGGAAACACCCTATGGTGTTGTATTCTGCCATGATTACATCATGATTACAAAGATCATAAATCAATTTTCTCAAAGTGACACATTTTTTTCATGACCATAGGCACATATACAGGAGGCATATGAATACATTCACATTTAAACAACATTCCACATGATGTTTTGTATCCTTTTGCAAAGGACAGTGAAGGGTGTTGTTGATATAACACGCTCAAATCATGAATTGTTATTTTGTAAATGTTTATATCCATTATTGGTTTTAGAACACAAAAAGATGGTTCACTTCCTAGAAAATATGTTCTCATAGTGAGAGATTTAAAAAATCATTACTCTAACTTTTTGCTGGACTATGGGGTCTTCTGAGAAATGCATTGATTTTTTTAGCACTATATTATAGGCCCTAGGATATTTATTCCATATTTATTTATTCCCTAAAATATTACTAAACTCTAGAGATGAAGAGTTTAAAGATTTAAGGATTAACTCACTATCAGGCCACCTTTTTCAATTTTTTCATCTTGGAAACCATTCTATCTCTTTCATTAAACTTTTATGGTCTTGTGATCTTGACCATCAATGTCTAGAGTTTAAGGTCATAAATCTTTGACCAAAGTGCAGATAGTTTATGGTTTTGATGTGCATGGACCTAATATGAGGATAATGTTATAGAAGATCAAAATTAGGATAACCATGTTCAAGAGAACTATGACATCAGTCTGAGAAGAAAATGAAAATGTTGTAAATCTGGGCTCAAGGTTATAATTACATATGTAACAATATGTGACATTCATGTTAGGAATGGAATTTAACACCCTATGGTGCTGGTTCCTTCTATGGTGATGTCAGGTCATACAAATCCTAAATCCCTTTATATAATGCCATAATGTCTCTGGTTAGTAGGTATAAGACCTTATTCATCTATAGTAAGTTTAATCAAAGAGATATCTTTTTCTTTACAAGGTACATATAAGACTTTTATAATCTTGAGGTTCTCAAATCATGAATTGTGATTTATAGGATAAGGGGCTCAAAATATGATAAAATCACTCCATTTTCTATTTAACCATGATGAAGTTCTTATAGTCCCTAGATAATGGATGATTATGGTTTATGTTCATAACCATTTACCATCTTGTAGTAAGGACACTTTTTTTGTATTTTTAATGTCATGCAACTAGGAAATTTTCGTAGTAGTTTAATGTCATGTGGTGAGTACATTCCTTTCTTTTTATTTTAGTTTAACATCATGCAATAAGGACATGGGAACCAATATTAAAAAAGTTTTAAATATTTCCTTTGGGAAAATTTTCCTTTGTCAGGAAT
The DNA here is from genome assembly GCA_963277665.1 of Viscum album. Taxonomy (NCBI): domain Eukaryota; kingdom Viridiplantae; phylum Streptophyta; class Magnoliopsida; order Santalales; family Viscaceae; genus Viscum; species Viscum album. The sequence continues at coordinate 739,965,249 of OY728165.1, forward strand.
ATTTAGATGTTGGGGAATATTTTATCCATTATAAGGATCATTGTGTTAGTTATACACTAGAGCTCTTATTGCATAGATATATCACGTAGGAAATCTATTCATACAAATATATGACTCATCCACAAGAAAAATGATCGTGTGAGGATCAATCCCCTATTGAAAAGTGGAATATGATTCTTTTTTATAAATAGTTTTGAGGTCATGCAACTAAGACATTTACGGCACATGTCTGACCCATATGCATTTTCGGGTTCATTTTTATCAATTCATATTATATTTTTTAAACTTATTATTGGGGATCTCTGTGTCTCTAAACATCTGTTGATGTTATAAGTCTAGATATACATTTATCTTTTATAAAATTTCTCTATGTAGGTCTAGCCCATAGGAAAAGTTGTGGGGGGATATTTTTTTCATAGCAGGACACAAGAATCAATGATTTGGTCATGACTATGTATCCTGCGAGGGAAGGAATTAATACACAAATTGTTCTTGAATTGGAAACTCTCTAAGAATGTATGATCCATGTGAAAAGGTGGGAATTGTTCCCATTTATTGTTTTATATGGTCCCAAGATTGCATATCAGGGTGTCACTATGAATCCTGGGACCATTGGAATTAAGGCACATGTAGTTCTTGAATGGAAAATACATTATGCAGATATGAGTCATACATTTCTGGGGGAATTTTTCCAATTGGTTATTATATCTTGGACCAAGATTGAATTTTCAAGAATCACAATGTATCTTGTGATATTAGGAATAAATCCACATTTAGTTCTTGAATTCAGGTGTGGTAGGAGAGAAACACTGATGATAGTGGTCCACTCATATGAGGTCCACATAAATGCACAATTTTATGTCATTATATGGAAATTGACTATGACGATTAATATCATACATTGAGGAAATATGGTGTACCTTTCAAGGTTTCTGGCCCATGAAAATTATAACCCAGTCATGAACATACATTCCTTATTTGTAGGGGAAATCCCTTATAAAACCTCTGATGCTCATGTGTGATATGAGAGGTGTGGGAAACAAGAAATGGAAAAGTATCCCATCACCGTGAAGAGGAAATTAATAAGAGGATAGTGAAATTTTCTATTAGATAGTGACTATACCAAGATATTTTATCAATTAATCCCTTGGTTTCTTATTAAAAGGAGAATCAATCTATACTTAGTTCAATAAACTCATGCATTTTAACTGTATGTGGTGAATAAAAAGTTTACTAAATGTGAAATAAGTTCAAAAATGAAGCTGAAACCAATAATGGAGGTCTATTAATAACTACATATCATTTCATGACAGAAATCAAGACACACGTAGTTTCTAAAACCCATGAATTTTTGTTTCATGTAGTGAGGATGTTATTCATACAGTTTAGCATCATGTATTGATCATGAAGGTCACCCAACATGAATGTTGAGTAATATTGGTGATTTATATATTTTTACATCATCCAATGATGATGTATTGTTTTTATGTTAATTATAGGAAGTAAGAACAATGCTGTGTATATTTTAACATCAGGTATCTAGGATGATGGATTCTTGATGGTAGATTTGTAAAGAATTTCCCAAGGAACCTTGCATTGGTGGGGGGAGTGAAATGTTCCCCATTTATTGTTGATAGTGAATGAGATCTGTTATGATGGACCTTATGTATGTTAAAAGGACCTTTCCATTTGGGTTATTGCTTTAGAGTCCTCTTTCCTAGTATCATTAGCATCATGAGATCCAATACCAGTTCTATTTAGAGGAATGAGCAATGGAAGTCATTTTAATTGAAGGTTCTTGTGATACGATTCTAATAGAATTCAAGGTTTTTTAATGTTCCCATCCTGTTATCATTGATCTACTCCATCTCATCCATTTTATTTTTTGATTCCTTATAATATAAGATTTTCTCGAAGATGGATATTCAAAGATAGGGAAATTGGACTACTATGGGAAAGACTATCACGGTTCTGTGTACCAATGAATATATATTTTCTTGTGTAGTAGTAAGTGTGGTGGTATGGTATGCCTATAAAGCATGGAGGAGATAGTCGAGCCAGGACACACTGTCCTCATTCACCATATTCTAGAGTATTTTTGAAATAGTATCATTGTATTTGTATATTTTCTATTTTTTTATACAAGATAGAAGGATGAGAGATTGGACTCAATTTTGTACTCTTGGTATAATTTATTCAACGATGTGGAACAGAATTTGTTGTCATTGTAAGTCAATATCATGGGAGGGACACTACTAGAATTTTACCCTTTACCAACGGTTCAAAACCATTGGTAAAGGCTTGGAAACCATTGGTGTATATTATACCAATGGTTTCCCAAACTATGGCCAAGTAAGCCGTGATTATATGAATATTCCAATGGTTCTATGAAAATCATTGGTATAGGTAGAATGAGTTTCAAATTACCAATGGTTTCAATGAAACCATTGGTATATGTTTACCCCAACAGTTCTAAAACCGTTGGTAGAACTTGTTTTTTGGCTATACTAATGGTTATAAAACCGTTGGAATAGGTTTTTTACTAATGGTTCAATAGAACCGTTGGTATACATTAAGGGATCAACATTATACCAATGGTTGTGAACTGTTGGTATAGTGTTTTTACCAATGGTTTTATTAAACCGTTCGTAAAAACTTGCTCAACATTCAAATCTACAGCCTATCCTACATAATACCTCCAATGCATACACCTCTCCACTGCATACACCTTCATAATAAACACCACAAAAACACCTAAAAACACCACAAAAAACACATAAAAATAGACATCAAACACCACAAAAAATACCTTATAGCACAAAAAAACACATATGTCAAGGGAGAGGGGAGGGGGTTGTCTGGGAGAGGGGAGGGTAGAGGAGGATATCCAGGGAGAGGGGAGGGGGGAGGGAGTTGGTATGTCCATAGAGGGAGTGTGGGGTGGGGGGTCTCTCTAGGGAGGGGGGTTGTCCAAAGAGTGGGGAGATATAGGGTGAGGGGATGTTTGGGGAGTGAAGGGGGGATAAAGGCCTCTACTAGTCATAGCTCTATGGAATCTTGATATATGTTAAAAACTGTATAAGTATATAAAAAATTAACTGATGGTCATATGGATCCTAGCCCAATGGTATCTAAATCACAACATCAAAATACCTGAAATAGGGTATAAGAAACCCATGTTTTTATAGTCTCAACCACAGTAATCTTGACTCATAAAGGTAAAAAATGAACGGTTTGACTCATACACATCAAAAAATGACCCATGGATCATTGTGTTAAAGTATAAACACAATCAGAATGTGTTTGGTCAGTTTTTCATATGAAAGTTGTTGTTTTAACTTAAAATGTAGTCCATTTCAAACAAAAGTGAGAAATTTTGAGTAATATTGTCACACCATGCTTCAAATTGAGGTGAGGTAGAGTTTTACACATCAAAAATCACCCATGGATCATTGTCCTAAAGTATCAATACAATCCAAATATGTTTGGTCAGTTTTTCATATGTCAGTTATTCTTTTCACCTAAAATGTTGTCCATTTCAATCAAAAGTGAGACACTTTGATTGATACCACTCACACCATGACTAGGATTTAGGCGGGGTTAACTCATACACATGGATCGTTGTGCTAATGTATCAACACAATCTGAATTTTTTTGGTCGTTTTTTTATGCTAGTTGTTTTTACTTTAAATGTTTTCCATTTTAATCAAAATAGACACTTAGAGTGATATCAGCCACATCGTGCCTCATATTGAAGCACGATTGACTCATACACGTCACAAATAACTCATGGATCATTGTGCTAAAGTATCGACACAATCCTAATGTTTTTGTTTGGTTTTACGTATCTCAGTTGTTGTTTTCACATAAAATTCTGTCCATTTCAAATAAAATTGAGACTTTTTGAGTGATACCGGACACATCATGTCGCAGATTGAGGCGAGGATGACTCGTACACATCAAAAAAGACCCATGGATCATTTTCTAAAGTATCAACACAATCATAAAGTCTTTGGTTGGTTTTCCTTATGCTAGTTGTTTTTACTTAAAATGTTGTCCATTTTAAACAAAAGAGAGACACATAGAGTGATACCAGCCATATTGTACCTCGAACTGAAGTGGGGTTGACTCATATGTGTCAAAAATGATCCATGTATTTCTTTCCTAAAGTATCAACATAATCTTAATGCATTTGGTCGGTTTTCCGTATGCCAGTTATTGTTTTCACTTAAAATGTTTTCCATTTTAAAAAAAAGTGAGCCAATTTGAATGATATCAGTCACACAGTGCCTCAGATTGAGGTTGGGTTGAATCATACCTATAAAAACTGATCCATGGATCATTTTCCTAAAGTATCAACACAATCCTAATGCATTTGGTCAGTTTTCTGTATGCCAGTTGTCGTTTTCACTTAAAATTCTGCCCATTTCAAATAAAAGAGAGACACTTAGAGTGATACCGGCCACACCGTGCCTCATATTGAGGCACGGTTGACTCATATAGGTCAAAAATTACCCATGTATTTTTTTTCTAAAGTAAAAACCAATAAAAATATGTTTGTTTAGTTTTCCATATGTTAGTTGTTGTTTTCATTTAAAATGTTGTCCATTTCAAAAAAAAATTGAGACACTTTGAGTGATTCTAGTCACACAGTGGCTTGGATTGAGGATAGGTTGACTCGTACATGTAAAAAATGAACCATGCATCATTTTTCTAAAGTATCAACACAATCCAAATGCGTGTGTTTAGTTTTTAGTATGCCATTTGTTGTTTTCATTTAAAATCATGTCTATTTCAAATAGAAGTGACATTTTGAGTGATATCAGCCACACCATGCCTTGGATTGAGGTGAGGTTGACTCTAACACATAAAAAATGACTCATGTTTCGTTATCCTAAAGTATCAACACAATCCTAATTCATTGGTTTGGTTTTTTGTATGGCAGTTTTTTTAGTTAAAATCATGGCCATTTCAAATAAAAGTGACATTTTGAGTGATACCAGCTACAACGTGCCTTAGATTGAGGCGGGGTTGACTCGTACACATCAGAAATGACTCATGGATCATTTTCCTAAAGTATCAATACAATCTGAATGCGTTTGGTCAGTTTTTCGTATGTCAATTGTTGTTTTTACTTAAAATGTTGTCCATTTTAAACAAAACAGAGATACTTAGAGTGATACCAGCAACACTGTGCATCGGATTGAAGAGATGTTGACTCATACACATTAAAAATGACTCATGGATCATTTTAATAAAGTATCAACACAATATGAATTCGTTTAGTCGGTTTTCCATATGTCAGTTGTTGTTTTTTACATAAAATGTCGTCCATTTTTTATCAAGAGAGGCTTAGAGTGATACCAGCAACACTGTTCCTTGGATTGAGGAGGGGTTGACTCCTACACGTCACAAATGACTCATGGATTGTTTTCTTAAAGTATCAACATAATATAAATGTGTTTGGTCGGTTTTCTATATGTCATATGTTGTTACTTAAAATGTTATCCATTTTAAACAAAAGAGATACGCTTAGAGTGATACTAGTTACACTGTGACTTGGATTGAGGTGGGTTTGACTCTTAAACATCACAAATGACTCATGGATAATTTTCCTAAAGTATAAAAACAATATGAATGCGTTTGGTTGGCTTTTCGTATGCCATTTGTTGTTTTTTACTTAAAAAGTTTTCCATTTTAAACAAACGAGACCCACTTAGAGTGATACCAGCCACATTGTGCCTTGGATTGAAGCACAGTTGACTCATACACGTCAAAAACGAATCAGGGATCGTTGTTCTAAAGTATCAAAACAATTATAATTAATTTTTTTGGTTTTACATATGTCAGTTTTTTTTCACTTAAAATTCTGTCCATTTCAAATAAAAGTGAGACACTTTGAGTGATACCAGCTACACCATGCCTCATATTGAGGCGAGGTTGACTTTTATACATCAAAAATGACTCATGGATCATTTTTCTAAATTTTTAACACAATCCGAATTCCTTTGGCTGGTTTTCCGTATACCAGTTGTTTTTTCTTAAAATTTTGTCCATTTTAAACAAAAGAGAGACACTTATAGTGATACCATCCATACCGTGCCTCAGATTGAGGTAGGGTTTACTCGCACACATCAAAAATGACCCATGTATTATTGTCCTAAATTATCGACACAATATTAATGTGTTTGGTCAGTTTTTCGTATCTCAGTTGTTATTTTCACTTAAAATGTTGTCCATTTCAAATAAAAGTGATCCAATTTGAATGATATCGGTCATACTGTGCCTCGGATTAAGGTGGGGTTGACTCTCACATGTCAAAAATGTCCCATTTATTTCTTTCCTAAATTTTCAACACAATATGAATGTGTTTGGTCAGTTTTTCCTAGGCAGTTGTTGTTTTCACTTAAAATTCTGTCTATTTAAAATAAAAGAGAGACACTTAGAGTGATATCAGCCACACCGTGCCTCAAATTGAGGAAAGGTTGACTCATACACGTCACAAATGACCAATGGATTGTTTTAATAAGGTATCAACCCAATCCAAATATGTTTGTTTGGTTTTTTATATGTCTGTTGTTGATTTTACTTAAAATGTTGTCCATTTCAAACAAAAGTGAGACACTTTTACTGATACTGGTCACATCGTGCCTTGGATTGAGGGTAGGTTGACTCGTACACATCACAAATGACTAATGGATACTTTTTCTAAATTATAAACACAATATTAATGTGTTTGGTTGGCTTTCCGTATGTCAGTTGTTTTTTTACTTAAAATAGTGTCCATTTTAAACAAAAGAGATACACTTTGAGTGATACCAGCCACACCATGTCTTTGATTGAGGTGGGGTTGACTCGTACACATCCAAAATTACCCATGGATCATTGTGATAAAGTATAAATAGAATCTGAATGTGTTTGGTAATTTTTCAACATTCAAGTTGTTTTTACTTAAAATCTTGTTCATTTTAAAGAAAATAGAGACACTTAGAGTGATATCGGCCACACCATGCTTAGGATTGAGGCAGGGTTGGCTCGTACATGTCACAAATGACCCATGTATATCTGTTCTAAAGTTTCAACACAATATTAATGTGTTTGGTTGGTTTTCCATATGTCAGTTGTTGTTTTCACTTAAAATCTTGTCCATTTCAAATAAAAGTGAAACACTTTGAGTGATACTGACTGCACTGTGCCTCGAATTGAGGTAGGGTTGACTGTTACACATCAAAAATGACTCATGAATGGTTTTTATTAAGTATCAACACAATACAAATGTGTTTGGTTAGTTTCTAGTATGCCAGTTCTTGTTTTCAATTAAAATCTTGTCCATTTCAAATAAAAGAGAGGCACTTAGAGTGATATCGTCCACACCGTTCCTCATATTAAAGCAGGGTTAACTCTTACACATCATAAATTACCCATGGATCGTTTTTCTAAAGTATCAACACAATCCATTTCAAATAAATTGTTTATGTTTTGGGGGTTGTCCATGGTCCAGGGGATGAGGGGGTCCAGGGGGTGGGGGTCCAGGGGGTTGGGTGGTGTTCAAGGGAGGCAATATTCAAATAAATATTTGAAAATTAACTATAACCAATCAAAAAAACATCACAATTCCAGTCAATCAATCATCCAACAACCAATTCATCCTCAATATCACTACCTTTCCCATTATTCCTTGAACAAATACATAAAAACAAAATCCAAAACCAATTTTCAACTAAACTAAAGACCATAGAAACTACCTTATCACCCCACTAAAGAAATAGAAAACCCCCTATTCCACTACCCCAAACGTCCCCAATCACTTCACATGGACCATCCTTATATCCATTACCCACCTCGACACAATATAACTAAACAAATCCTTTACCATCTTTGAGTGGGGATTCATCTCACCAAAAACTCCATTAGTTCATATGGTTCACTAACTACACAGAAGGAGTGGCTATGAAGACTTAAAATAAAGTTCATGTATACAATAATGACACTTATGTGTTGAACAAAAATAGAAGACAAATCTAAGTTTAATTATTGGTTATGCCATGCGAGGGACATCATGACATGGTTTAGAAAAAATAAAAATAATAGATGAAAAACATTAAAACTAAGGTAGTACTTATATATTTGGAGTGTATAACTATTTTTTCATTTAATATGGATATATTGGGTGGAAGTCGTTTCTCAGACTAGGTAAAGAGAAAACCCTCTAGTTTAGGCCAAATCAAAATAGAGAAGAAATAAACAAATTAAAAACATTAAAATTAATTTAGGGATTACAGATTTGATGTCAATTGAAGAGGATGGAAGGATTTTCCCAGCCTGGGTAACCAGAGAGCTTCGGAAGATCTTCATTTTTGGGGCTGTAGTCGCACGGATAGAGGAGAATTGGGGCTGCTGTATTTTTTGGTGAAACCTTTCCCAACGGTTTTTAAAAACCATTTGGAAATGTATTCTATACCAATGATTTTTAAAAACTATTGGTATAGGTTGTTGTAATTGGAATTTAACAAACAGTTTCATTGAAACTGTTGGGAAAAATTAAGAATTTCCCAATGGTTTGGGAAAACCATTGGGAAAGGTTGGTAATAATGGTAGTTTACCAACGGTTTGGGAAAACTGTTGGGGTAGTCCAGCTATTCCAATGGTTTGTTCAAAATGTTGGCATCAAAGTGTTGGTATATCTATAAATTCTAGTAGTGGGATTCTGAACCTATTTATGATATGGGAATTCATGAAGTTGATGATATTATTCATCCTGAATTCATTTAGGTGTATAATCTCAGTCCATTTAGAAACGAAGTTGGTATCAAATAAGATTTACATGACCTTTACGGTTCTAACTTGGGGATATGGTCACACAATATCCATTCCCTATACACTGAATTGATAGGAATATTTAGTTTTATATAGAAATTCCAATTTTTGATGGATGTATTTTTTATTGATTTGGAATGCATGGCATTTCATGGTAAATTACACACAGTCTTATATCTTGGTTTTCTAGTAGTAACCCAACCTCTTGATTTGGTGGGAGGGAAAGTTCAATGATTAACGAGCACTGAAGGAGCATGTATTTGCTTCTTCTATGATGGCGAGAATCTCTCTTTTTTATGCATATAATGATGATTATATCAAATCATCACTTTTAGAGGTTTTTTTCTCATTTGGACCATCCCACATGGATAATTTCACTATTCATCATTGAATATGTTCCATTCCAGCTTGATCTATCTTGAGAGTCCCATTTTGGAGTAACCAATTAAAGGATCCATCCTTCCAGGAGTGGATATCAGTTCATCACACACTAAGGTGGTGTTCAAATGATTTATTTCATCCATATCAAAGATTATTATTGATGATATCATTCATTAGTGTGTGACGTAGAAGATTACATCCTCCTGATCAGGGTCACCCAAGATTGTGGCTGTATTGGACAATGAGTCAGCATGTGAATTCTATGATTGTGGGGACATGATACAGCATGGGATCACAAAGTAATTTCCCTATGATTCTTCTTATTTAGTCAATGAGAGGGGAAAATTCTTAATTTTTTATAGAATATTCATAATTGATCTAATTTATCACTAACTTCTAATCTCCTATGATATTCATATAGGCTATCTGAATCTATAGGGATAATTCTAAGACATCAATAATAGCTTGGTATTTGTCTTTATTATTTATGAATCCTTAGAACAATGAGAAGTAGTAGGAAAACATTTATCTATCCAGAGAAATAAATACAATCCCTAAGCTAACCTGATTGAGTTTCGGGTTTTCCAATCTCTTGCTGATTGGACTTTAGGAGGCACCATCAAAATAAATATTCCATGTTTAGGGATTGTCATGAGAATATAAAACCTCTCAATATAGAATTTATATGCCTAATGGTGTGTTTTTAAAAGTGGGGTGTTCCATATGGAAGAAAACTAGTGTTTTCCCCTTCACGGGCTTCTTTTACACGAATTGAATGTCATATTTTCTCATAATGACCTACCATTGCACCAAACTCGTAGTCAGCAAGGACATGAAATAATGTACAAGAGTGAATAAATTTTAGATACAAGAGGGACCTTTGGTTCTGAAATTAATTCATTAACTTTTACCCTGAAAATATGAGTTCGAATAAGTTCTTATGGACATTATAATATCTGTTCTCGGTAATTATAATTGTTTGGATGATTTATATGAGATTGTTCTCACTTACCATCTCATTTTTTCTATTCAAGGAGGGTTCTAAGTGCACATTCCATGGAACGAACATATGATATGAGTGGTTTTCCATCCATTAAATTCATTAAGGCTGGGGGTGTGGAAGTTACTACTTGATGCTATCAATGTATTATTGGAATTCCATATACCATTGGTTGGAAACTTTATTCTTTATAATCATGGTGAAGGGGGTATATTTTCTGGAAACTTTTATGTGCAATGCTGAATGTGTGAGTTGTACCATTGGACCCCCTTAGTTATTTGATATTACAAGTGGGTGACATTAATAGTAATTCACTGATCTTCTCATGGTGAATCTCAATTTTATTGTACTGTACCCCAAATTCAAGGAATTTTCCCTATGTTACCCCAAAATTTTATTTTAGCGAATTCATATTCATGCTATGATTCCTCAACATGTCCAAGACTGTTTGAAGATCCATGAAGTGATTACCTTGATATTCATATTTTATCACCAGGTCATTGAAATAACATTCTTCTATTCATCCTATGATGGGATTAATTATATGATGCATGTAATGTTGAAAATTAGTTCCAGGGTTCTTCAAGAAAAATGGAATGAACTAATTAGAAAAGATCCAATGATGTGATCTGATGGTAGCGACTTCCCAATATTTAGGGGACAAATTTATTTTATTGTACTCTAAAAATACATCAATTAAAGAGAGGACTTGGAATCCAATACTTTCATCAATCAAGGGTTCTGTGTTGGAAAATGGGAAATATTCTTTCAAGAATTGTCGATTAATGTCTCTGAAATGATATCCACCATAATATTATCACTCATTTTCTTAAAATTTATGATGTTGGAAAACCATCTTGGTTATTGCACTTGTCATAAAATTTTGTCCCCAATAAATTCTTCATCTTCCACCTCTACATTTGTATCATGAGAGGTGTGCATCCTCCATTCAACCTACTTCAAGCCTCAATGGTCATCAAGTAAGCTGAGATGGTACGTAGACACAACTAGATTCAGGCTGTACATTTCTTTTTAATTCCAACTGAACACATATTAGTGTTGATTTAGAAATTCAATGTACATCTCTTGGTCCTAGAGAGGCATGGAAGCACTAACCATTATATTTCATCGGCATTATTTTGTTTTTATATTTACCTGCCTAATATCATTAATGTCAATGGATGTTACTTCCTAAAATGTTGGTGGGGAATTCTTGAGGTCATCCTATTATTCTTACACCTATGAGTCTATTAAGGAATTTTCATATTAATTCATCAATCTAGGAGAATCGCTATCACTGTCATTGTGAGAGCATCCATGAGAAAATACATTATCATCCCCTAATCCCAAAGTAATTACCGAGAGGTTATGGAGATGACTTTATTTTACAGAATTGCTAGGGATAAAGGGGTTTTGGACATCTGCCATCCTATTTATTGGCTCAACTATACTTATGGGGAGCACATAGTTGCTGACTAGAATACTCTAGTGATTCTCAAGGGTTGTACTCAATCTGTTGAGGGCTACAACATTTATATTTTCATCTACCATTGGTTGTTTTATTTCCCTTATTTAGAAACCTTCCTCAAAATATATGGTTTCTAAATCCTTTATGGGGGAACTATCACCATGTTGTATGTAGACCTTTCTATTGATGGGTTATTTCAAACACTGATGGAATGTCGAGGGTACCACCACATGGTTCTAGATCTTGGTCTATCCATGCATGACTTTGTATCTAATGTCATTCAAGATAAGTACAAACATAGTGTTAAATGTGAGATCCCAAAACTTATTATTGAAACTCATCATCTTTATTGGTCTTTACTCCCACCCATCATAAACTTTAATGGTCTGCATTGTGGGATATAGTTACCCTTCACTATTCTCCAAACACCGGAGGGTCTATATTGGGATGAGGTTGATCCCGAAACCACTTTCAATGAAATCCCTAAAGATGTTGACATTATCAATCCTACCTAAAACATATATTTCTATGATTTCTCCATCGATGACCTCTTCCAAATCATGTTCAGTGAACAAGGTAGCGAAATGGAATTACGCTACCATGGTCTCTACTCAATAGACCACAACTACTAAGACTTATATATCAAACTCTTATGGTCTCTAGAGGGCCTCAAAAAGTTCCTACCTATTTTCTTTTGAAATATGGTTTGCATCTAGTATTGACATCTTTTTTAGGACAATAGTCATTTGTTTCATAATTTCATACATTTTTTCCAAAGAGAGGTGCTACCAGAAGTGTGGTTTCTCCGTATTAAAATGATCAGGAGATGAAAAATTTAAGGCATATGAGCCTGGTTCATGAATAGAGATCGAGGGGCGATATTCTTCTAGTGGAATGGGCCATATATAATTTCCTTGTTTCTTGTACTAATTAGGTAATCGAACCCCAGCTAGGAGGTCATGTAAGATGATTAGGTGTGAATGAATACTAGAGGGTTCTAGAATACCTCCATGTCTCTATTGGGATTTCCTAAGAATTTTTCCAGAGTTCACATCTACATATATGTCCTCTTTAGGTACGTGACCAAAATATTATGTCTGACTATGCTCGTGTTATCCCTTATGTCCACTATTCCTATACATGAGGCCTCTTGTTCCCCAGTTAGTTATTGGGAACTCATACTCATTCATCATTGAAGAAGGTGCCTAAAAGTGTATCGAATTAATATAACTAATTATGAGCTCTTCATATAATGATGTATCTGTTTGGTGGATTGGTTCTCATGATATGGATGTTGTAGGGAATAAATCAACAAGGATCATAGCTTGCATCCGAGTCAAACTAACTCTTCCTCTTAGTTATCTTCCTCTGTATGATGTTAATGTCCACCCTTGGGAGACATATTAGATGTCACTTCCCTAATATGGGGAACTATTTTGAGTCTGTGAAACTATGATCTAAGAGTGGCATGATCTTAGTCAACTGTCATTCAATTAATCCAATTTTTGAACTTGTGTACATGCTTGGCTGGAATTTCTACCAATGACCCTATTTTTTTAACTAGGCATCAGTTATCTAGGTCACACGTTATTGGTAGTTATCCACCATCACCTATCTATAATCAACCATGCTTTTTAAAACATATTTAATTATAAATATGTCCTAATTATTATGTCCTAACCTTTTATGGAAAGGATAGTAGTCAGGACTATCAGTATGGTTGGACTCAATAGGATTCCTAGGATATGAAATCTTTATTAGGTTATTTTTCCATGGTTGTAAATAATTAACTAGGGAATTTTTAATTTCTAAAATAGTTTTATTTATTCATATTTTCTTCAAATATCGAGTGAACTTGGTCTATTTTTACTTCTACATGAGGTCAATTTTGTGTTTGTTGCCTCTTAATAAGAGTTGATGGGTGGTTCCGGACCTACATAGGTTCTTGGATGGGAATTTCTAGTGGTTTTAGAGTAACAATGGAAATATCTACCATGGTAAGAATTTTCCCCTATGATGAATGCATGAAATTAAATTTTTCTTAGGTATATTTAATGGTGTCTTCTAAATGTAGTCTCATCTCTGGAAACTCATAGAAACCCACCTAGATACCTCATTGGGATCATATGTGTCTACATCTCATCCAATATATTTTTATTGTAGAGTTCTTGAAATTGATCCTATGATAGATGGATGCAAAGTGAATAGGTTAAATCCATCTATGAGTCTATAAAGTCATATACCCTCTCATATATAGGTTTCTTCTAGTTCATCAGGTATAATATTTTCATTTTCCTCCTCATTGAGCTCAAATAATAAAGGAATTAACGATTAAGGTCTTCCCATATTGTAATGGATCCTGAAGAAATGTTATTGTGCCAAATAATGTATGTCCCAATCAAATTCTATACAAATAACACCATATTTTCCCCCCTACTAATATAGAGGGCCTATAATTTGGTTGCATCAGCATAATAATTGAGTGAGATATTTTCAAGGTACTATAATATTGTCAAATGTGTAGAATTTAGGATTTCAGAAATTGGGTGGGAGAAAAGTGAAATCCAACTATTTGAGATATGTATTATTCTTATTCTTTATAGGTTTTTATCCCCCTTCCATGGGTTCCATTCAATTATTTTGGTACTCGATGGATTTGAGCAATGTTAGGGGTAATACTTCTTAAACCCCCTCTTATCTATAAGGAGTGGGTGGGCTTGATAATGTGGCCATTTTTTCGACTCATATTGATTCTCAAATAATTAGATGATGGAATGATTACATTTATTAGGGAGATGATGTCACCATAATGGTGGTAATTCAAGAACATTTTCAACTACAACATTTTTTTAGAAAGTCATCATAGATGTAGAAGAAACATGTCTCTTAAGTTCCTCTCTTGTGGGATGTTTGGCTCTTTACAGATGTATAGGAGGAGGGATATTTTTATCTCTCTAAAAATGATACCTAGTGGGAATGTTTTTGATGAGTATCTCCTCATTGAGTTTCCTAAAATATTTAATCTCGTTATCATATTATGCCATTCATTCCTCACATGAAAGAAATTTGACTATTTAAGGTGTTAATTAGGATGTAGCCGAACCTTTCCCACTATCCTTGGAAGCTTTCTATCATAGAGGTGTAAACTTGATATTAAGAGGTTTAATGTTATTTATCCTTCTATAGTTCTAGGTACATGCAGCTTGAGTGGGTGCATCTAGATCCTCCTCTCAGGGTATATTTTCTGAAATGTTTCCCTCTACATCTATTTCTTGATCTACTTTATCTATTATCTTAATGGGGACACAATTCATAGAGGTGTATCAAGAAATGGTAGTTTTATATTACATTAAACACAATAGGATGATTTTCCAATTCCTACATTAGGTTCATTTCTTGATCCCTTTCCCATATTGGTCTGTTTTGACTTGTGACCCCAGTGGGGCTTGATTTTATTCTCCATACACACCTCCCATATCATCCTATGAGAAGTGACCTTAGGGGAGTGTATAGTCTAGATTTACAAATGGTCCCATAATAGAAGATGATTGTCTTGCAGTGGGAGAATAGATGGGATTCCAACCATAAATATTTACCTCCAAACATAAAGAAGACAGATTCCCTATATTCAAAAAATGGGCCTTAGGCAAAAAAATTGGGCCTATGGGTCATGTAATGGGATAAATGCCCACTGGGCCTTTAGGTTATGTAATGGGTCTCCCTATACGCAGTCAAAGCAGTCTTTTCTTTGATTTAATAATAAAAATGAGGATTCATCCCCAACCTTTTAAAAAAAGTGGGGAAAAGTTTTGTAGTGACCAACTAGCTCATGTTTTACTATGTCAACTTATTTTTCTAGAAAATATGAAATTGAAAGATGATATATATAAGCAGTTATACTATTTAATGGATGAGGTAATGTGTAACTCTCTATATGTTCCCCATCCTCAAAAATGTTTATATAGCGTGGCTTCATCTATTAGTTGTGGAATATCTGGGAAGCAATGATGGAAAGAGTGTTGCTAATTTTCATATTTCCTTTTTATTTTTGGGCCCCAAGCCATATTGATAATAGTCATGTCTAATAATAGAGTATGTTGATTATCTAAAGGTGACCCTATTATTGTGGATGTGGGAGTTGAATTTATTTTGTTCACTGATGAGTATCCCACATAATTTTGGGTTGATAAGGCATGAAATATATTTCTAGATCATATGGGATCTCATAGTAAGAAGAGGAAAAAGGCCATAATAATGTGGGGTGGATTTTCTAGTTAACTCTATCCATATGTCAATTTCATATTCCTCTTCATCTGACATACAAAACTCCATTTGATGATACCATATAAGGTGCTTCTTTGGTCCACCTACTGACCTGAGAGGAGTGATGCTGGATGTTTATGGGGAACTATATACTATTTACCGTGATTTTTTTATCACCAATATATATATATATATGAAGGTGTGTGTGTTTTGAACACATATTTATACAAAGTCTTCCAGTTATGTGGAGGATTTATTTCTCTGGGGAATATATCTTTATAGGGAGGTTGAGCATGGAAGTTGTCAGGAGTAGTGTCCATGATATCAATATCCACACTACCAGGAGAAGTACTATCACAATAATGATCAATTTTTTTCTTCAGTTGAAGTATTCAAGGACCCCTGGGGTGTTGAGAATGGGTCTTTAATAACCTCATAGAGACTATCATTGAGAATATTATGGATATGATCCTTTTTCAGTATCATGGTCCGAATATGATGACCTTTCTTTTAAGATTGTGTAGGTATATGGGATTTTTGTATTATTAATACTACATATTATTGATAACCATCGGGTGAAACTTGAGTATGATCCCACTGCTAAGAAGATAATGGAATATTCAAAGGATTTTATTCATTATTTAGAGGAATATAAGCATGTCCCATGTAATGTTCCATTATCACTTGGTTATCCCCTATCATAACAAGGATATGGGCCCAATCCTGAAATATTAGAGTCTTCTTTCTTTATTTTTGATAGGAATATGGTAATTTTCCAAGGCATATTCCACTATTATATGGAGATCCCCAATTGGAACAAGAATATGATCCCAGTATTAATAGAAATTCCCTATCTCAATATGTCGGTAAACCTCTATAATGGGAGAAATAAAATGAAACACCTTTTTAACAACCTCGAAAGGATTCTGGTGTGGTCGTTCAATGTGAGAAGTAGAAAAATTTACCTTGATTTCTTGATCTAATGTAATTTTCAAGGTAGATTCACTGAGAGAGATATTATATTTTCTTGAGGCATGTGACTCTCTCACTTGTTTATCCTTGTTCATAACGGGAGTATGTCCTAATACTGATCTTTTGAAGTATTTCATTGGTCTTTTTATATGGGAATAAGAACCTATTTCATGGCATGTACTTCTCTCAATAGGTGGGTCTATTACAAAATGGAGATATATGCCCAATCCTAGGCCTTTGAAATAGGATACCAGTGTTTTTTTATAGAATGTGACCAAGACCCAGGGTATGTTCTACTCTCTCTTGGTGAGCCCCAATATAAAAGAAATTGTGAGCCCAGTCTGGAACCTCATCCTTTATAAGAATAATCCAAAAGTCCCCCTGAACATGAGCAATAATTTCTGATTTCTCTGAAGAAACAACTTCTTCATACTAATCAAAGTGTTTTGATTCCAAATTTATAGGGATATAAATAGGTGAATTTACATGTATTTGTACATGTTTCATAACATACTGAAGGATTTATTTATCTTTTCAAATATGTAAATACACATTAGAATAATGTGTACATGAATGTAAGCTTGAACGGTTTTTACCTCCACTATATAAAGTAATATATCTTTAATTGAAGTGGGCATATGATCCCTATTTTGTCTTATTTATTACATAAAATATGTTGATGGCCTTCATGCATAGGGTTTGGAATATGGGCTTACCCCTACTTGATGCGGTAATATGCCCATTGACTTCTTCCAAGAAAGTAGTGATTTGAGCCAACTCACTTCCTATTGCTGAAATATGTAGGTGGGAATCATTTGTAGAAGAATGAGTATAGGATGACTCCTAGTTATGGAGAGCACTATTTTTTGAGTTCTCTTCCTTGTGGTCCGTTCAGGTGGATCAGAGGTGGCAATGTGTTAGATGGTGACCTTAGTATGAGATTGAGGGGCACCAATGAGATGGTGCTAGAGACAACGGTTGATAGGATCCATCATTAATTTAACTTAAAATAGAAGGGTTTCATAGTTGACTCCATGATCCACCTTCATCAGATAATAATAGTGGTGATTTTTATACTTTGGGAATAAGCATCCAAAGTGGTCAGGGGAAGAAACAAGCATCACTAGATTTACTGAAAAATTCTTTTAACAATGTAAACATGATGTTTTTAGAATTTTGAGACCCTCACAAAAATCCTAAAGGGTCAAGATTTTACTATATAAATTTTATTTATATACGATTTAATTATCCACCTGACATTGAAGGTGTTGGGAAGGTGATGTCATTCTATGTCCCACAAGGGCTGGAGCCATAAATAATTTTCTAGAACGATCACTAGATGAATACATAATCTTGGTTTAGGTGTTGTTTTCAGTGTAGTACTTACGTTCATGATGATGAAAAGTAAAAAGTTCACCAATAATTTCATCATTCTAGGCATGATACATTCTCAATATGATATGCATGGGTAAAATATTCCATTATTATTCTCAATTTTTCCATTAGTCAGACATGAACTTCCCAATGTATGGTTGGACATATTTCATGAGAACAATGGCTACAGATGATTATCCATAAGATTCATGTGAGGTTCACCATGTTTGTTTTCATATGATATGAAACAAAAAATTTTCTCATATAGTAAAAAAATTATTCTATTATTTGAGATATTCACATTGGGTTCACCATTTTTTGTTTTTTTCAAAAAAAGGATAGGACCACCCATATTACAAGAACAAAATTGTCCATCAAGAACTATGTAGTCTATAAATTTTATATAATTAATAGACTCCATAGTAAAATGATTTCATTTCTAGCTCCCCACTTTTGTTTCTATGGAATGATATGGATGGCCTTGCTCGAAAATTTGATTGTGGTGGGATTGATGTATTGTTGAATCAGTCTTGTCAGGTTTACCATATTTTATCCCTAACTGAAACTCACAGGTGCTTCCACATCCATTACTCGGTATGGACCTTCTTTATAAAGGTATGTGTCCCATTGGGATTCCAGACCCAATTATTCTTATAAAATCACATTGGTTAAGAGGATGATAGGTTATTCTCGTAACACCCTTTTAGATGAATTGTTTTCCACATTAGGACTCTCTTAATGATTTAAGATATGTTTTAGAATATCTTATTAATCTTGATATAGGACTTGTTTCCATAAAAAATGATCATCTGTTAAATCCTTTTATATTCAAAGGAGAATCTTATTAGTGAATCCATCTCATTGTTTCTATAGATATTGATCAATTTCCCATTAGTGATATGTTTCTTATATTTATAACTAGAAACACTACAGATTTATTTTATTGATAGAGGTGTCTAATATTTCAAGTATATGATTGAGCCATTATGAGTTTTCATACTTATCCTTCTTAATAATATGAATCAAAACCCACATAGTTCATTAAATTCATGAATATTAACGACAACAAAAAGAACATATGTGGGGGAACTTATGAAAGATATATTCAGATCGGTTGTTTGGAATTCATCATATGTATCCTTGTTAAAGAAAGAATCAAAGTTATTGTAGTTCAATAATTCCCCAAGGACTTGTCTTGATGTGAATTCCCTTGTATGGGGTAGGTCATATCAATACATTGGTAGGACCTTACTCCCTAATATTTCCTCAGATGGTTGAGATTCATGATTTGAATTATATATCCATTGTTGGTCACAAATACCACATGAGAAATTCTCAGTGTAGGAAATAAGGGAAAGAATGTAATCAGTCCCATGGTGTATAGATGTAGCCCTTATGTTTTGGGACAACCCATTGGATTCTTAATATCGATCTTGGTCCTTAGGAAGGAATTATACGTATCCTATATGTGGTAGGAATCAGATTTCTCATTGTGTTGTTATCTCCTTAGTCATTAGGTGGACGTGGCAGAATGATCATCCCATGGGAGAGATTCAGTCCCAATGAATGGAATTTCATATACATAGCAGGACATACTAAGGTGGATACCCATTTGATATCACAAATTAATAAAAAATATAATGTATCATAGTTTTGAATGAAACATATTTCTAGTAGTTAAGTTATCTCATTATTCCATTAGTGGATGTGGAAGAATGATGTGCCCATTATTGAGAGTGGGTCCTGATAGTAGGAATGTCTGATACATGGTGGGAAGTAAACTATGTTGGATTCACATTTGATCTTGGGAAATAGGGATGTGTCTTATATATCCTAGTTAATATAGGTATCTTAAATCTTATAGTTTAGTTTGATCAGGGATTAGACACTGCATTTTACCTTATACGGGGGAATATCATATTCTTGCATTAATTGGGGATTACACTATATAGTTTCTCTAATATATGCAATAGAAAAATTAATCATATCCCAATATGAATGATTGACATGACTTGATTTTCTTCCAAGCATGTTTAAGGATGTATATAAATTCTATAGCTACTTAGTGGTCATATCAAAAGATAATCACCTGATCAAGATGATGTTTCTGAAGGAATTCACCAATCATGAAATACATGTTGGGAGATAATAATGTGATTGACGCTGAAATATAAAAATGGTTTCAAATGATTTGGATTTCTTTCCTAGGGGGAATCTTGAGATCTAGGATGACATGTTTGGAGGGTGCCACATAATCTGGTTAACTTTTCCTTGTGTCATAGCGAGACTCAGATGACATGCTTGGAGGGTTTCACATGATCTAGTTTGAAATCCCAGTGGTCTTCAAGAGACGTAAATGACATAAACTAGTGTCTTCAAATAACATAGGTGAAATGTCTTGAGGACATTGCAGTATCCTGAAGGAAAACTCATAGTGCTTCATGAGATTCTGGTGGCACTACCGTAATGTGTCGTGCAACTAGGTTGACATATTCATGGGGCATCATATGATCCAAATGGTATATAGAGGGGATATCATATAACTTGAGTGTCATGTCCTAATGTTTTCACAAGAGTTTTATGGGTCATGCAAAGTTCATGAGGATCATAAAATCTATCTTCATGTAATTTTTTGATCCTTTAATCTTTATTCTTTCATTTTATTGTATATATATGCCTTATATTTGTCCATTATTTTCTTATATTTGGTTTCATGTGAACCAGTAGACGTATGGGATCTTCTTTTCATGACTTGGTTGATAAGTCCAAAGTCCTTCATGTGATCTATGAGTGACCACATGATATTCATATTCATGTTGCATTATTTCTTAGATCACTCCCCATATTTTACCTAAGGGATGGCCTTGTGATCATATCATCTGTCACCTCGAGAAGTCTGCTTTTACACTTCCATTTGTGATCCGTCAATGGATGCCTCTTTTTGAAGGTGTCCATTTATAGACCTCTACACCCCATTTATATGAATCCTTTCACATTGAATATATCTTTTATTTGGGTCAGAGTTGATGAAGGTATTTGGTGTCATGATCATTATGAGATCCTATTGTCACATTATTTATAGTGATGGCCAAAAGGTTTCACCTCTTCCTTTTTTATTAGTCCCAAGATGATCAAAGGGATATATCCTAACCACATGAATTTTCCAAGGGTATTTTATGAGGTCAGGTCATTAAATTAGGGGCCTTCATGAGATCAGGATACCTATTGAAAGGCTTTCTCATGATCAGATATACCTTGCTTGGGATTATTTAAGAGACAAAGGAGGCTTCTCTAAGAGAATTCACGATAATCAGTTATCATGTTAAGAGGGGTTCTATGGGATTGTTCTTATATGTTAATGGGGAATTCATGGGTTCAATGGTTATTTCTTAGTGTGCATAACCCCTTTCACATGATGATCAATGTATCCACACTTTGGAAGAAATTATCATCATTTCCACTTTAATATTATTATTTATTACCCAAGGTGTATGGATCTGATGAATTTTTTTGAGTGTTGTTGAATAAAATAATTATTCCCATCAGTAATTTATTATGTGACCAACAAAGGGTCTTATGGTGAGACACAAAAAATATCATGGAGAAACCCTTTTGCTTTCTATAGAGCTGAAGGAATGTCATGAGGATCTTTCATGATAATATGGGCATGTCTTTAGGGCTTTGACGGTGTCTTATGAACCATGGGGGTGCATCATATGAATATAAATGAATTTTTGAGGCTTCTACCTTTTTTTATTTTATCCATATATTAAAATTATTTTTTATTGGGTTTTCAGGTTCCTACCAACTGACATGTCTCATGATCTAGGAGCGATCACCTAATATTCAACGCATGATCAATAAGTGTATTTCATGACTGTACAATAATAAGATGTTTTGTCAAAAGGGGCTCCTCATAAACTTCAATAGGTCATGAACTTTGCATGACCCTTTTCCATGACCTCCTGGAGGTCATACAATCACATGTCTTTTGGAAGAATATGTGATATGCGTGATCTTGGACACCCTTTAATCCTTTGTTTTTTTATAAAATAAAAACCATGATTTGGGTATTTCTTCAATATTATATTTTACAATACCCATTTGGGGGGTTTCAATAATTGATAATTTTAATTTTTATATAAAATCTTTATTTTTACAAAAAACATTAAAATACTATTAATTTAAAACATTCTTATATTTTCATTTAGTTTTTTTATCATGATATTAACTTTTTAACATTATAATATTTAAATTTACTTAAATTAATCATTATAAATATTTTTTATTACAATATTTATTATTTTGAGGTTATATTACTATTCAAACAATCTGGTTACTATTCTCAATGATCATTTTATTATTCACAATGGTCAGGATAGAATTCCAAATTGTCAAATTACTATTCAATCATTTGAATTACCTCCTATAAATACATATTCTTTCATTCACTCAATATTCACTATAATTTCTCCCATGGTTATATATTTTCATTTTATAAAATTTTGATTGGTTTAATAGTATTATGTTTCATTTCTATAGTATTGTTTATAAGGGTGATGATTATATTGGATTAGGGAATTCATATTTTCCGATTTTATATTTTCTATTATATTTTTTTTATTATAATGTTTAAAATTCTCCATGGTTATTTAGTTGAAAATTTTAATTATAATTATTAATTAGATATAGTTCATTGGTATTATCTATATTTTGTACGTGTATAATATTATATAATATAAAAGAATAGATGTTCATATTGGAAAATAATATTACTAATAATAAATGGGTCATTAAAATTAAAATTTTAATTTTGAATATAAAAATTAAAACATAATTTATTTTTATAATAACATTAATCCCGATATAATATTATTGGAAATTATTTTTAGTACAATTCTTAGAATTTCAGGAAAGAAGAGAAAATATGGGTGATCTGAAATACTTAGTAAGGGTTAAGTGAAATGGGATGTATCATCAATCAATAGGCATAGTCAACATGAAAAGGTTAATAAATAAACAAACATTTCATTTAAATAATTTAAATATCATGATTATTTTTGAATTAATCAACATGGAAAGGTAAATAACTAACACAAAATCCATTTTACCAATAAACTGCATGTCATTGATAGAAAAGGTATAATCAATATGGAAAGGCAAATAATTGAGGGCACATATATTTTAATCAATAATTAAGAACGAAATTCATCTAGAGATAATATCATTGTGAAAATATCATTGATAATAGTAAATGAATTCTTAATGAAGGAAGTGCTTAACTATTAGATTTTATGATCTTGGGCTTCATGATACCTTTATTATCAAGACCATTCACAAGATGGTGTAAATCTATGTGTAAAATAACATTTAATTCTATATTAATAATTAAAATCATGAGACTTCTGATGCATTGAGAGGATATATAATTCTGGGGCCCACCTGTTACATTATTTCAAAAATATTCCTCATATATAGAATAAACGATTTAATTCATGGCCAATGATCATTATAATCAAATATATGTATTTAGTATAGGATGTGTATTTTTCAATATTTATCCATATAAAAATAAATTTCAATAGTCAACACCATATGCAAAAAATATATATGGTATAAGTAATTGACCTATCCATTATAAGTAATATGCATATTTAGGAGAAGTTTAAGGTTAAATGATCATAGTAAAGATAATATTTAAAGATATTGTTAACGTCTGCAAAAATTAATCAATAATGTTAATACCATTACATTCTTTATTCAAAATGATCAGAAAACATCCATAGAATTAATAAGTATATTATAAATAAAATATCTCCCTAGTTAATTATAGTTAAAATAATGGTTCATTGACATTGATGAATTTAAATTCCATTAAAAAATCATTAAATACATTCTTGGGGAAAATATATCTTCCACATTGAGTTTTTTTAAAAAACTAAATGTTCATAAAATATTTTGAAAATAACTTTTTTTGAAAATAACATTTGAAATTTATAGTAGAACCTTTAAAACATTATTAGGTCATAATGGTGGAAAATTTTGTACATGTAGTACATGTTAAAACATAGATTCATTACACATTTTCAATAAAATAAAAACAGACCTTTTAGAAAACAAAATTATGATTCAATTAAAAAAATAATTATTATAAAATGAGTAAAACTTTCATTATTGAATCATCTAGATGATTTAAAAAAACAATGAAAACATTTTTAGAGAAAAAAAATTTAGTGGAAAAGGTATTTTTTTCCGAAGAGAAAAATGAAGTTAAATATTATTAGAAACATATTATTAATCATTTTATTTACCAACTAGTAAGAAATGGTACTATTACATGGTAGTTTAATAAATATCTATTGGATAATAAAACTGAAGTTTTTTATTATCCAATGATCATATAGTTTCCTTCAATAGAAGTTCATGAATATATAAACCATACTAGAATCATCCCAACTACACATCCAACTATATAATAGAGAAACACATTAGTTCTTCCAAAACATATTTTTCACCATTCACATGATAATAATCATATCGCCTTATCATTTTTATCCACTAGAACCACTTCCACTAGTTATCCAAGTAAAGACACTCTCACCAAATATTTTTCCAAAAAATATTTTCACTACCGAAAATATCTTATTGAAAATATAAATATATAATTAAATGAAAGACATTACCACCCTTTATTTTTTGTCTTTTCTTAATCTTTACTCAAATATACAGGCCTCAAATTACATAAAAGTATCTATTTTCCATTAAAGTAATTTTAATATAGTATATTTTGTGCCATACACAGTAATCATAAAGTCTTTATGTTATATTCCAAATAAATCAATGGTATTTTATATTTTTAATATACATGGGTTGAATAGTTTCTTAAAAATATTCTCAAAATATCCATATATCTTCTCTTCTTGTATTTAATTATATTAAACCAAATCCCATTATTCAAATACATTTCCTAGAAATGTAATGTTTTCACTTTTCACAATTACATAATGTATAATTTCAAATAAATAAAATGTCATATTAATAATCTTTCACCAATGTGTGTATAAATTTATTAGGGAATCCACTCTGAAGGTAAAATAATTTTTTCTTAGAATGTATAAGTCCATATCTCCCAGAGATTGTATGGGTTCCATATAATATACTATAATATAATAATAACTATCCAAATCCCATATGAATTTTTTATTGAATGATAATAAATTAAGGATCACATTTTTATTGTTTTCCCCATGAAAATTAATAGGAGTTATACATGGCAGATTCATTCTAAAATTCTCAAGGATGAACAAAAAACCCCAACCATAATAGAAATTTTTATGGTCACCCAATATCATAAATTTCATTGCCTATTTCAATCAAAAAGTATATATTGATTAGGTGAGAATATAATTACCCCTACCACCATCTCATAGGAACTATTATCACTCAAGAAACCCTTTAAAATTTACAATTACAATCTTGAAAATATGTCTTTTACAAAATAAAATCATTTTAAAAACAACTTTGAAAATAAATATATTACAAAAAATTGATTTTTAAATAAATTTGAAATGTTGATTCATTTATTTTTTAAACCATGAAACTAAAATTAATTTACCATCAATTAATTTATAAATAATGTATGATGATAACACTTTTCATTTACAATGGAAAAAACCCCATTACAAGTATTATAATATATAAAGTGTTCATTATAAACTTGAACTCTGAGTACATATTATGGTTAACTATAAATAAATTATATATGATATATATTACTATGTTTGTAAACAAAAAAAATTAAATATTTCAATTCATACCCCCAATAAAGGCTAATCGGATACCGTGTTTAATATACTGACCAGACCCATCACCCTCAAACATACTCAATCCATGTTGGAATGTTACTATACCCTAGGTTCATCCCCTAGTAACCAATGAAATGTAATAAATTTTGATGTATTTTAAAATACTCCTTGGTGGTGTATTTTCATTGAATAAACCACACCAATAATAATAAATAATAATAATTTCCAAATGTAGAATCCATATAATAGAAAATTTTAACCAATAATAGAGGAAATATTTTATAGTGATAAATTATATCTTGGATCTGAGAAATGATGCATGAAGAATTAACATTAAAACAAAATTTATAGTAATTCCAAAACCAAAAAAGTGAATGAAGTTTATATAAAATAAAATAAATATAGAAAAGGCCAAAAAGTAAGAATCCAAAAATTGATGTTCAAAATGAATCTTCCAAGAGTCACTAAAACCCCCATAAATGATCCCATAATCATTCACCCCTCATCCATATCTCAGCCAATGTAGATTTTTTATGACATTAGTGAACTATAATTCCTTTCCCTTATAAATTTTATAATATATAATATTTTTTTCATCCATAATGGAGGGGGTAGGGTGATTATAAGACCCTATAAGGTATCCCTGAGCCATCCTAATCACCACATCTAAGTGAAAATTATCCATGATTTCAATATATTATATTAATCATTCCCTAAAACTAAATATGATTATAAATCCATAATAAGGAATTTATATTTATGAAAAAATAAATATTTACACAAATAATAAATTATATTTCAATTAAATGATTTTCAAATCAGTCGTCAAGTAACATACTTGACATGGTTCATTCAATAGTAATAGGATATATTATGTTACATGACCTCAAACATTTCTCCATGTACTCCAGAGGCTACCAACATACAGTGAGGGTCTATAGTGACACCATGCTGAGGATATACCGTCTTATAAGAGTGATAAAAGATAGAAGGAAAATGAAAATATCAAAAATATAGATAAAAAATAAAAAAAATACATCATGAGGAGTGGTGAATAATTAGCATAATCAACTCATGCTTCATCAAAATAAATACTATAAAAATTTCATACAAGAAATATATACATATCTAATCCGATAAGGTGGACCATAAATATAAAAATCCAAAAAGGGACCAAAATAACCAATCAATAAGTCCACAATTCAATTCTTATATCCTAGCCCAGTCTCATCCCTCGCACTTCATCCTTACCTATCTATAATAGACATTTATCATAGTCCACTTCCCTATATGTGGTCCTACAACTATGATGTTTTCATGGTTACTAATGGATGATCATGAAGTGTGTGAGTATAACTACGTATTCCACCAAAAATAGAATCCCTAAATAAATCTATTATTAAAATAAAGAGCATGTAGAAGTAGAAATTAGAATAATTACAAACCTATTAAACATGTCATAATCGATAGTCAATTTATAAGGTGACACTAATGAGTAAACATGCCTACTTCGGTAAGTGATGTATTTTTATAAACTAGATATGTGACCACCTAAAAGGAAACACACCCAATACAGGATCCATAAAGAGAATAATAAGGGAAAATAATCCTACCATAGAATCATATAAGAACCACCTAGGGAGAAACACATACCACCCCAAAATCATATAAGGGGGAATATCATCCAAACATTGACTCATATAATAACAACCTCGGGGGGTTATACTGACCTAGATCAATTTAAAACACACTATGGGGAAAACTTATTCTTCCTAAGAATCATATAATAGAAACCTAGGTATAACATCTTATTTACAAGAAAAAATAATTCTAATTATTCAACATTTACATCATCATTTTCATTTTTAATATTTACCAAATTTCCCTCCAATTATTTATATTTTCCATATCATACTATTATAAAAATATATTCACACCACATGCCATGTAAATTTTCAGGGCATTAACCTTTATTTATTCCTTCATGGAATCAAAATTCCATTACGGTCACCCCATGCATGGTTTCCAAATTTTATCTATTTTATTAGTTTAAGAAACATCATCCTCAATGTCAAAAAATCATAGCTCATCGCTTATTACTGTAATACTCGTAGACTAAACATGAGTTTATCATTATGAATAGGAACATAAACCTTTTTTTAGAACAAGTTACATTATCAGGGCAAGAATTCACATAAAAAGTAAACAAATAAGTGGTTTTATACATAAGGATAATATTAAAACCACCCACCACAATTGTAATGAATTAAATTAACCACTATACACTCAAAAAAATTATAAATACCTCTAAAACCTTAAAATCATCCAACACCCTTTAAAATTAGGTTTATATAATGGAAATAATGAAAATGAAAAATCATAAGCTATTCATCTCTTGAATGGGAACACACTGACTAAATTATGACCTCCAAAATAATAGAACTTAAAAGACCAAGGAAGGAAAAAATAAATTTCATGGAGGACCAGAAAATATATCTAAACTCATGTCATGTTATGTAGATATTTTGGAAGTGGAGGAGAATAATAATAAAAATTCAAGCAGTAAATTACAACCATCAACATTTATTTTAAGAAAACATCCCACTATGGGGGTCCTAGCATTAACATGATGTTCATGACATGACCTACCCTAGGATAAGGTCCTCATCACTTTCCTAATAATAAAAAATCATAACCTTCGTGGGTTTGGGTGAAACCTTCTCAACGACGAGGGTTCCCCCTCTACCTAGATACAATCGCTATGAAACCCTTATGTGTCATATTGTGACTTCTTTCAGGTCATGGGCCTCCCCAATTCCCAGATACCATCTTAGGGTGCACCTTTTTCCATGCACTATAAACCTCCCATGGGTTTGATGTCCCATAATATCTCTATGCTACCACATAATGACCTCCTACCTATATCTAAACATTAGCTACAGACCCCCTATGAAAATCTCAAACCCTCTATTCAGATACTATCAACAACCCAACCATTTGTAAGATAAAAAATATGTAATGATTTATATATTTCAATAAAAAATTTACCTCTTGATCATTATGGTTTTACATCCTCCAAAGCGTATAGATGTTCTTGAATGGTCTGAATTCTTGAATATCACTAGGATTCATCGGCAAATAGCTCCCACCATTATACCCACATATCAAAAACTAAATCCAATGTATCCTCTTGTATATTATGGTGTAATCACTATACACACTCCATATGAGATATCATATCAGATAGAGATATCTCAACTTGTTCCACCAACAAAACAGAATGTTTATACAAGGAAATGTTAGCATGGAGTGTTATTTAACTAGTATTGATCACTTGAGATGGATAAAAATATTACTATTGAAGCTAAGATACATGGAAAATATTATTATTAGAACTGAAACACTGAGGGAGAGCCAATAGGTATGCCACTGTACTGATCCACTCTATAATCTCTACGGACACCACATACATAGGAGTCATATTTGATTGCCTCTACATATGATGATGTACTAATTGAGAACACACTTATAAGAATACTTAATCTCCCACCATACACTCTATAGGATACTATCAGTTAGTATATAACCCTTAAATACTCTAATTTCTATTTGGATACTTCCTAGACTACCATATTGCTTTAAGTTATCTTATATGAGACTTTTCTTAATAATCATAGAATCTATAGATTTCTACTAACATAAATATAAACATAAATACCAATCACATAGATAATTTAAAGAATATATATGTATCATAAATTAAAATTAATTATTTAATTAAAACATTTAATGGACTATTTTTATTCAAATAACCTAATAAGTCTTGGACATGTTCTTTCAGACTGTCATCTAGTATTAAAATTCACTTTTATGATTTCACATATTTAGGTGGGTGATTGGTAGTTCAAAAATGGACCTACATATCAAGTTTATTTTCCATCCATTTTGAAAATGTGGTGTAAAATTGGTGTCATTATATGAATTTTTAATTTCATTTTTCCCATGCATGTATTCGATCTCTTAGACAAAGAGCGTACTCAACTCAAAGACGGAGAAGCACTCTCAAGTTATTAATAAGTGAGAAATCTTGGTTATTTGACCCACTATGAACCATAACATTCTAATATATTATGGTGGACCTGATAACCCCATTATAGAATCCATGGTCACATTATCCCACTACTACTCAGGTATGGGTAGTCGTTATAGAGGAATAGGTGGCCACTAGTGCTCAGTCGTCACTTATTGTAATTTTTTTACAACCTGAATTTACATCCAACATCAAATAATGTGATTCTTTCATCATATCCACATTAATACATGTATATACCAGAAAATTACCACATAAATGAAGGAAATAATAATCATCAATATATCAATTTAGTTCTAAATCCCAAATATATATGGTTTCCCTTATAAATAAGTAGTTTGAATCAGAGATTCATCTCCCCTTTAGCCTTATTTGTAGTGAATACGTGATAAATATGGACATAAGGGTCACACTAAAATACTAATCACATAAATATTGTTAAAACATAGAAAATAGTTCCATCATCTACCACTCACTAATGGAATCTCATATCACCAAATTATATGCCTACCAACGTAAAGAATCATTAGAAACATTACCCTTTAGGGGCCATCTTGATGTCAAAATACTCTAGATACCTCATCCACGTTCACAACCAAAGGATCAAGTCTCACTAAATTAAGTTGTACCATATAATATTATTTTATTTTATATCACAAACCAGTCACCCAAAAAAAATTCCTCCAATATCTCAATGAATATACCACCACATCTAACTCAACATATTGTTTTTAGTATTCCCTCACATGAAACATTGATTACATGGACCAATGGGAGACCACATTGCTGTCTTGAATGAAATCCAAACCTAAACTGACCCTTAATGAATAATAATAAATATTTTGATCCTTATATGAATTTGGGAAGTTCATGATTGAAAATATATTCAACCACTATTTCAACTCCTTAAAGGCACTCTAGTAAGAATCTTACCAAATAATAATTACTCATTTCTTGTCTAGTCATGTAGTTAGTGATTCTGAGTAGGAAAATTAATGAATTAATCTCTATTACTATATATCCAATCCTAAAAAACTATGAATATAAAAAAATTTCTTATCCCTCTCCCAATAATCCGCTTCCTCTACCTTCCCAATGTCTAAAGGGAAACCATCCTTGGATATGAAATTCTCAAATAATTTCACAATTTCAATAAAAATGTAGAATTTTAATAGAATGGA
The DNA here is from genome assembly GCA_963277665.1 of Viscum album. Taxonomy (NCBI): domain Eukaryota; kingdom Viridiplantae; phylum Streptophyta; class Magnoliopsida; order Santalales; family Viscaceae; genus Viscum; species Viscum album. Next base: position 739,996,600 of record OY728165.1, read on the forward strand.
ATATAGTCAGTGATCCCACAATATGGTCAAGGTGATATCAAAATGTCATGTGTGATCATCCCTTGACTTGGAGTATATAATAATATCATTAAAAATAGACACAAAATTGTCTACATATGGATGGATGTCTTAATTAATCAGGGTAATAAAAATTGGTGTTTTTTTATTCATACCAAACAACATCACCAAATACTCATAAAAGACATGTTTTCCTCTTAAACTAGTGGGAGGAGTATCAAAAGGTCTCAACCACCTTTCATGAAAACATGAATTCAACTATATCTTTGATAAATATTTGGAACATTTCTGTTGATTAAATAAGTCATAGATATATGGAAATTGATATTGGTTTATGAATCATCCCTTAGTTTCACCTTCTTTAATTCACACACAACTAAAAAATAAAATATTCTTTTATGGTAAATGGTAATATAGAACCACAAGGTGATGAAATTTATCATACATTCCACATTTCATGAAATTCTCTCAACTAAGACTTTATATCTTTTTTATGTGTTGGATTCATTCTATATGGTGGAATAAAAATAGTATATGAACTTGGGATTATATCAATAGTAAAACAAACTACTCATTAATGTGGAAAACCCAATAAATAATCACGAAAAACATCATCAAACTGATCCATGATAGAATGTAATACTACATATTATTCTTACCCATCATCCAAGAAAATACTAGAAATCATGGTTGTGATTCAACTGAGATTTTGATATTCAAGACCAGAGAGACTTGATTTTACACCCTACTATCCAATATAAACACAACATCCACCCACTGAAGAGTTGAATGAAAACTATTGAGGGTAGTAGTTAATATGGTATTGATACCTTTTGAGTCATTATATCCAAAATAAAAAGTTTAAGGAAGCCATATCTAGTAAAATGAAGTCCTAGTGAAACCTATAGCCACCAATCACTATGCAATATTTCCTTAATATATAGATACCATTAGATCTCACCCCTAAAGGATTTTGTTTTGACATCACTCCATTTAAATATTACATGTATATAACCATTCCATTCATGAAATAAAAATATTGAATTTATTTTAATCACCTATAAAAAATAAGATAGAGGTAAGGTAGTATCTGCTGAAATTATACCTCATATGGTAGAGAGTATGAAATCTCGATCAATAAGAGTAATCCTCAAAGAATGTAACTATAAACCCTTACTATGGGTAATGTTTCCTCAAAACTAACTTGAATATGTGGATAAATTTCATCTACCTATATGCTACAGAATACCGTGTATAACCCTAGATCCATATAACTGACATGATCCCCTATTACTTTTTATTTTCTTTGGTCTCTAAAAAAATCATTGTATGTTCTGCATCCTTCTATAAAATACACACTCTATTGATGGTCGGTTATACTAGGGGTGAGTATTTCCTCTTCCACCACACTTATATCACCCTATAAATCAATCTCATTAAAGAGGAAAATATATATAAAAATACACTAGAATCTTTTTCTACTAAATTGTGAGCATTAATCAACAAAATAGTGTATTTTTCTTCCTCAAGATCCACTACCAAGACCACAAAAAGATTATATCTACCTTATTACTCTCCCTTAAATAGGTTTCCTCATAGAAATGTGGTACTTAGTCATAAACTATAAGTGATATAAAAGGAAAAGATTTAAATGAATTTAAATTTCCTACTTTAATCCACCATCAGACTATATCTCTTTGGTTATCTTATCCAGAGTTAGAATTAGGTAAAAATATTATAACCCAGTAAAGAGAGATGCATAATCCAGGTCGAATATTCCTCATTATTCCATATTAAAAAACACTTAGTCTCTATCCACCCTCAGGGCCGCTAGAAGGTGGAGATCAATAAACCTAATTAAGAATTTATTTCTTCAAAATCTTGAGTGCTAGTCCTCCAAGACAAAAAAATTACATTTTTACATTATAGGGACTCACAGCATGTAAATAGCTAGCATCAACCATTTATTTGGGGGTGTCTCAATGTAGTAAAAGATCATCAAGATAGGCACTATAATTATCTCCACTTCTAGTGAGACAACCTCACCAATAAATAATAGTTGGTGCTACATGTAAATATTTCTTGTAAAATCAATCATAATAAGAATGGCTTACTATTTCCCTATTTATCTATATCTCTCTATATATATCGATGGACTATATACCATGAAGTATAATCTCATGGAGGTAGTCATAGATAATAATTCCTAGAACTACTAGATGCTCCAATGAAACTAACTAGATAGAATGATTATCCTCTCAACCTAGGAACTCCATTACATTCCATCACATAGGAATCTCTCTAAAATGGAAAAAACATTCCTTACAATTCAACATTTTAATATCACTAAATTTCACATTATAGGGATACAAATAAAAGGTATATAATCCCAATATCCTATACATCCCATCATTTAAAATTATCACAACCAGGAACTATATGTAGCCCTATAAGCTCATACCCAGGGAAATCATCATATATATATATAATCCATAATATATATTTCCCATTTATACTATTTTATTTCTTTATTGATTTCATCACATTAGTGGTTTGTTAAATGGATATTCCATTTACATATTATAGATTAAAAACGATTATAAGATATGCATTATTTTTTTTAATTGAAACTAAAAATTATAATGTTTTTTATCTATGATAATAATAATTATTTAAAAAAGGAATGATATGAATAATAGGAAACCATCAATTTTTATGGTAAAACACTAAATAAATTACTACTGTGAATTTAAATAACCTACCCTGAAACTATAACCAAGGTAGAAAATAATGATAAATAACACAGATAACATCTGAATCTTCTATTTATGATAGGATGTGTGAATTCATATCCTTTTTCAATTCTGATGGAAGAGTATAAATCTATAAAATCAATCATCCAAAACTCAATGTATCACTCAATTTGAACAAACTCAAATATTAAATAAAATAATAATAATAATATCATCATTAGTAAAATGTGGTTCCATCATAAATGGGTTACCTAATCCCAAAAATAATCTCAATAATTTTTTTTAAAATGACAAATAAACTATCTAACTTTACCATATAGTGAAAACGGGGGGCTCTGATACCACTTTATAATATCCTTGACCCATCTCACTCCACAGTAACCCGACTAGGTGTATTATGTGACCATAGGAACACCTCCCCATATTCAAGAGTTTTCTAAAAAGTATTGATATTCTATGTTGATTCCATGGGGAGACTATACTATTTGATCAGAGTGATTAATAATAGAATGAATAATGAAAATATGGTATATACAATTATTAAAAAAACATATATCACAGCAATCACCAAATAAATAAAATTTATAACTCATTTTATACAAATATGAATGCTATACAAATATCATCCCAAATATACATACATGTATAATCCTCCATGGAAGATCATATACCTCAAAATCAAAAATGGAATCAATATAATATGTTGAAGAAGACCACAAAACTAGTTTATAGTCCTACCCAAGTCCCACCCCCTTATCTATCTTAGCCCTTTATGACCAACAATTGATCATTAGTCCTTTGACCTTATATTTTACTAAAACCGTTAATGGTTCTTGGTTACCAATGATGGCTTGAGAAGGGTAAGATAAAAAAATAGTTAGATACAACAAAAAGTTTCCCAAAATTTATCAAGATTTAAAATAATATTTTTTCTAATGTTCTATAATAAAATAACTGGATAGAATATAAACAATTCAAGGTTTATCCTTAGCTTATAAGGTGACACATGGGATTAACCATAGGTACATAAGATAGTTTAATATATCTTTGAACTAGATATATATATATACTCTTATGGGGAACCATATTTCTCCCTATAACCATATATAGAACACTAAGGGGGACTCAAACTACCCATGTATCATATAAGAAACACACCTGTGGAAACTCATCAATCCTAATAATCATATAAACATCAAATTTGGGGAATCTCATCTAAAATTATAGTTAATTATGAATAGGTGGAACTCATCCTAGTATAGGGACATATGAAATCCACCGAGGGGAAACACATCCTACCGCAACTCTACATTTGTAACACCTCTAGTAGAGACTCATCCTACCCTAGAACCATATTTTATATTATTAAACATTTAAAACAATATTTAAGTTGTTCAAATTTTCCTTATTTATATTTAATTATTGAAAATTTCCACATCATCCAATTCTCATATTACATTCACTAAAAATTCCATGTAATATTTCAAAGGTTATTTCCTTTATTATTTATTCAAGGAATAACAATTCTCTACTAGGATTCCCATGGGTTTCCTACCATTTTTTTACTATTTTATTATTTTACGATATTCCACATTAGATGGTCAATATTTTTGGTTCATCATTAATTATTTTTATATTCATATCCCAAACAATGTTTTATAATATTGATATAAAAAAATATACCATTTTAATTGTTTTTATGTCAACTATCGTTATGTGTATGAAACTACACATCATAGAAAAATGAAAATTATATTGTATATATGGATAACTTAAAGAACACCAACATGATGTATAATGAAAAAATAATTACAAGTCATTCTCCACAAATGACACCAATAATGAAGGAATAGTAAAAATTTTCCCCATCCCTCTCAATTTAGGGAGAAATAATGAATATGAAAGAAAAAGAGGAAAGATAAGTTATCTAGTTAGTAAAAATTCTTATACTTATTTAATTATGATCATAAAAATAATGGATTGTTATATAGATAATAGAATAGGAATAAAATTCTTGGAATAAAAATGGAGATCTCTAAAATGATGCCATGTATGGAGGAACTTATAGGAGAGGATGAGAATAATATATAAGGTTCAAATGGGAAAATAAAACACTTTTCCATTTTTAATAAATTTCCCAAATAAAAGGATTAAGTTTGAATATGAGGGTTATGGAATGATGTATTCTAGGATGAGGGCATCGCCACTTCCGAGATACTACTACTATGAAACCTTGTCCTGGGTGAGGACCTCAACTCCCATGAGATAACATCATGACATAAACAATGTGATACATGATGGGATCTCATCTATATTGATATTCTCTAATATTTATATATATCATCATGGTTTACCCATAATTTCCCATGACATGATCCTCTTAAGTGCCCAGAATCATGTCATGACTATCATCCTTCATGTTGGGATCACCTTCGTGTAGCAAAAAATTTATTTACAGGTTCCCCTATAACATAATAAAATCAACTTTAAATCCAAAATTATTACTCCAAACGTTTATAATCGATAAAAAACATGATTCTACACAAGATTCAAATGAATTTTGGACTCAAGAATTATATATTTTTATAATCTATCCAATGTAAATCCTCATCCAAAAACATGATAAAAAATGAAATCACCCATCATAAACAAGGGGTACCATTGAATCAGGATTAATAAAATTACCCAATAAATTTCAAGCATGCTCATTAGTCTTAAGGATGCACCCAAACATTAGAGTGAATAATAATCTCGTTCGACCCTATTAAGACACCAACACTCAAATAGGAATTTCCAACATAGGTTTGTGCCCCTTCCAAAATGATGAACCTGATTTCTATATACTTTTTCAAATATATTAACAATCATAAAAACATTTTTTCACAAAATACCAATCCTTTTGTGAGTCAAATTATTTTTATTGGGGATTATGATGATTATCAGGTTTTTTCCATTCAAAGTCACAAATCTGGAAAGTTCAGAAAAAAATTCAAAACTACACATCATGTACTTTGTATACACACCATGTACTATATCCACGACATGGATTGTTAATACTAGATACACGCCCATGTTGGGTACAAAGAATGTACACTGTGTGCTTTCCATATACACATAGTGTGGAATTTCTAAAAGAGGTTGTGGATGATGAATTATATAACACACCATGTTTGGCAGCACTACATTTCAGGTACTTCAACATACCCGGAACCACTCTGTTCCAAGTCAAAGAAGGCATGTTAGCTCAACTGCCAGCAAAGAAAATATGGCCAAAACATGTTTACTAGGGTACACACCGTGTAATTCCCGGTACACCTTGTGTACTACTAAAACCTATAAATAGGAGGCAGACACTAAAATTTTGGTAGTCATTCAGATTTCCTTCATTCCACAATATTTCATGGGGGGTCACTCTAGAGATGTCCAATAAGAGAATAAGATAGAGAAAGAATAGGAGAGAAGAGAGGAGAGATTGTTCTTTTGTGTTACCTTCCCGATGACCTTCGCTTAGAACCTTTAAAAAGCATAAATTTAGGTATTTCAAGTTGTTTAGTTACTAGATACTCCTTGAGTATCTAAATTACTTATGTTCTGGGGATATGGAAAATTATGTGTAGTCATTTCTCAATTGTGATATTGTAATCATGTTATTTATTCTTATTTATCATAATTCCTTATTAAATATTTCTAAATAACACTAGAAATCTTGTATCAGAATAAGAATGGTATTTCTACAGATGCTTTGAGGAATTAATATTAAAAACATCCAGGACTTTTGTGTGTTTAAATCATCTCAAAAGGTCTATAATTAATAAAATTAATAGATATAAATTTTCAGACCAAAGAAATTAGTTTCTATTGATTTAAAAAAAACTCACCAGACCAAGGTGGTTCTATTACATTTTTAACCTAGAGATGTTAATTTAACAAGAAAAAAACAACCCCATAAGATAATTTATTTAATAAAAACCTTTAAAATCCACATCCCTGGCACATAGCTCTCTAAATTTTCATCCAAACCAATTTTCTTTGTTTTGTTTTATATTTCAAGTAATTTGTTAAGAAATTATAATTTAATAACTTTTTTATCAAAAAACTATAGAATCGAATCTAAATTTCAGTAAAATTCACTAAATTAATTACAAAACTAGATAAATAAAACAAAAATAACTCCCTATCCCTATGAATCGACCCCTTACCGGTACTATACTTGTTAGGGTAATATAATTTTGATTGTTGAAAATTAAACTTTGACAGGAATGATACCAAATTTTGGCGCCATTGCTGAGGAATGAAAAAGTTAATATTTTTTTGTTTTCATCAATTTTGTATCAATTTTAGTGAAAATAAAAATCAAAAAATCAAAAATTATATTCTTACTCTCATTACTATTTTTATTACTTTTTGTATTCCCCTTTTATGCATGGTGTGTTAAGTGTTGTGCTGGTTCATAGGTGTATAAATGGTTGTATCCCCCGTTCCAAGAGCACTAAGTCATCGAAACTTTTTTCTATCAACCCATAGATCTAACGATCACTCTTGAGGTGACTACATGCACTTATGGATGAGCGCAATCAGAATGACGCCATGAAGAATATTGAATAGGGATATCTGGTTTCTCTCTAATGATTTGGGAAACCAATTTTGCCTAATTAGAACCAGAACCTACTACTCGCTGCTGTGGAAGACCCAAACCAACCAGCCAACATCGTGGAATTCATGTTGAGGAACTAGTTGTGACCATCGACTCCTTTTGTTCTGGTCTATGGCCCACAACAACCTCAAAAATATTAGCAACCAGGGTAGTTTTCATACATGAATCTAGGTCTGGGGACATACTATTCTCCTGAGCAGTAGTATATTCCCCCTTAACAATAACTTCCCCCTTGGTGAACACTTATGGAGTATGGTCTTACCTCTATCTGAGGGACAAACATGGGGATTTTTAGACATTAGGTGTAGGCCCAGCACTTCGAAATCAAACTAGCCATTATGCAGTTGATCCAGAACATGGTGAAATTTTGTGGTTTACCAAGTAAAGACCCAAATGCTCATATCTCCAAATTCCACGAGATCTATGAAAGATTCTATTACCATGGAGTTTCAGAAGATTCCATCCATATTCACCTATTCTTTTTATCATTAATAAATAAAGCAAAAGGATGGATCAAGGGACTGCCTCAACTATCCATCCTCACCTGGGAGGAGTTATCCTAGGCATTCTTGTCCAAGTTCTTCCCACCAATGAAGATGGTGACACTACAGAATGAGATCCACATCATCCAGAAGCATGAATCAAAATCATTATACGAGTCCTTGGAGCGCATCAAGGAGATGTTATGAAAATGTCCTCACCATGGACTTCCACACTGGATTCAAGTACAACCCTTCAACGATGGCCTGACCACAACCACTAAATTTGTGGTGGATGCCACTACTAGAGGAATGGTAATGCAGAAATATCTGGAGGAACTCTTTGACCTTCTAGAGGACATTCTAGCCAACATATTCTAGTGGCACTTAGAGCGGGGAATCCAAAAGCTAGGTATGCACTACATTGATGCCACCAAGATTCTCAATGAACAATTTTATGTGGTGTCCATGAATATTGATGCATTGAACCTGAAAACGAATCCCAAGTTCTAGTAGAAAACCATTTTCCATGCAGAAAATTATGTGACAACCACATAATTGGTGAATTCTCAGGGTCAACATCCAACTCTTCAACAAGCGATGTGAGCTACGTATCTTAGAACCAAGGGCTGAATATGTACCCTCAGTAATAGAACTCGAGATTGTGAGAACATTCGAACATGGGTTACCAGTATCAACTGAAAAATACTCCACCCTAGAGACCACCCATCTATTGTCACCAATAATACCAAAACCCATATCCCAAACATCAATAGCAGGGAAATTATCAGTATCAAGGGTTCCAAAACCCTCACTTTCTACCATAAATGTAGACACCACCTACACCAGCTTCACAGAAACCTCAGCAAGAACCCCCATAAAAACTTAAATAATTGATGAAAGAATATATCACCACCATTGAAACACGATTTAAAAACCTGAGATTTTCCATTTGATGTCTGCAAAATCAAATTTGGAAACTAGAAAACCAGTTCTCCTATAGGAAACCCATTACACTACCAGGTAACACTGAGAAGAACCCATGAGAAGAGGCCCATGCTATCACTTTATGAAGTGGGAAGGAGATACCTTAGACACTAACTACAAAGCAAGGTGAGGCTACAATTCTAGCTCAACCTTATCCAATTTAGCTGATAAAACCACAATAAAGGACACCTCCTCATTAAAAGAACCATTATAAGAGAAGAAGGCATCACAAGGTAAGGTAAAAGAGTTAGTCAACCCTTTTGAGCCTGCCATACCATTTCCAGAGAGGATGAAGCAATGGAAGATGGATCACGAGTTTGGTAAATTCATTGAGGTATTCTAAAAGATTATCATCAACATCCCTTTCACAAAAGCTTTAACTCAAATGCCGACCTACAAAAAGTTCATGAAATAGATTCTCTCAAACAAAATAAAGATGGTGGATCTGGTAACCATTTAATTAAATAATGAATTCTTGGTAGTGGTACCACACTTGCTTCCTAGAAAACACCAAGATCCATGTTGTTTCAAAATACCATGTACCATTGGATCCTGTAAGTTTGTAAAATCACTATGTGACTTAGAATCCAGTATTAAATTGATTCCCTTCAGAGTTTTCAAGATATTGGGGCTCTATGATCTCAATCCCACCCAAGTGTCCCTCCACCTAGTAGATCACTCTATCAAGTATCCCAATGGGCTACTCGAGGATGTGCTGGGGAAGGTAGGAAGCTTAATTCTCCCTGAAAACTTCATCATTCTTGAAATAAAGAAGACCAGGAGGAACCTTTGATTTTTGGAAATCCATTCTTGTCCACTTGTAAGGTATGGATCTATGTCAACCAAGGAGAACTGATCTTCAAAGTAGGCAATAAAAGATACTCCTACAATGTACTAAAGGATGTCAAGTAGGAATCACAACTAGAATATGAATACTATTATACAGTAACAACAATGGAAGATAACTTCATCTTCCAAAAATATGGTCTGGTAAGTTATTTTATCATTGATGACCCACTCTTCGCAGATATCCAAGATGCACCTGAGGAGTTTCAATTTCTCAAAGGATAGGGCAGTCATTACTAGAAAAGAATAATTGTTGCAGTCATTTTGGAGTGAGAATATGGGAAACCAATTGTTCCCTAGAACCTGAAGGCACCTCAACATGAGATAAATCACATCCCTTTGTCCCTAAAATATGGATATATGGGTGATAAACAAACACTTATTGTTATACTTAATACAACTCTATCTCAAGAGAAAGAAGATTCACTTTTACAGGTTCTCAAGAGAAGAAAGCAAGATATTGGATGGATAGTCATAGATCTGATGGGAATCAGTCCCAACATTTTCACCCATAATGTTCTACTGGAAGAAGAAGAAAATCCCTCTCGACAACCATAGTGATAGATGAACCCTCCAAAGTAGGAAGTCATGATGAAAGAGGTAATCAAATTTTTAGATGAAGGAATCATATACCCCATTTCAGACAGCACATGGGTGAGTCCTTTATAGGTGGTACCCAAAAAGGGGGTATCACTATGGTCTCTAATGATAAAATGAACTCATCCCTATATGGATAGTCATGGGTTGGGGAGTTTGTGTAGACTACCATAAGTTGAACGATGCAATACATAAAGATCACTTACTGCTGCCCTTCATGGATTAGATTCTATAACGACTGGTGGGGCATGAGTTTTACCACTTCCTCGATGGTTATTCTATTTACAACCAAATCTCCATTTCCCCTAAAGATAAAGAAGAGAGAACCTTCACATGCCCCTACGCTACCCTTTATTATCGAAGAATTTATTTTTGTTTGTGCAATGCTCATGCAAACTTCCAATGAACCATGTTGGAAATATTCAATGATATGGAAGAACAAATCTTGGAGGTCTTTATGGATGATTTTTTCATCTATGTAAAATCCTTCAACACTTGTTTGAGAAATATGGATCTGGTTTTGGAAAGGTGTGAGTACATTAACATAGTTTTAAACAGGGAGAAATTTCATTTTATGGGGTAAAGTGGTATCATCATAGGCCAAAAGATCTCTATGAATGGGATAGAAGTTGATTGTGTGAAGATATAAGTCATTTCAAATCTAAAAATCCCAACTTTTTTAGAGACATGCGATGTTTTCTAGGGCATGTTGGTTTCTACAGATGGTTTGTCAGAGAATTTTCAAATATTTCCCAGCCACTCACCAATATCCTCTCCAAGGATTCCATCTTTGAGTTTGATGATACATGTTCCACATATTTTCAGCATGTAAAGAAATGACTAGTAGAATATCTAGTGATGATTTCTCCAAATTGGGAGGTGAAATTTGAATTCATGTTTGATGCTAGATAATATGTGGTGGGTGCACTACTAGGGAAACTACTAGATCACATCTTTAGACTAATTTAATTTTTTAACAGAACTCTGAATGAGGCACAGGTGAACTACATGGACATGGAGAAAGAAATGATTGTAGTGGTGTTTTCATTTGATAGTTTTCATTATTATTTTGACTGTCCAATGTTATTTTATATACTGGCCATTCAGTGCTCAAGTATTTACTAAACAAAGAGGATGTGAAGCCACGACTTATCCTTTGGGTGATTATCCTCCAAGAGTTATACTTGGTGATCTTTGAAAAGAAGGTAAGTGAGAACGTTATTGATGACCACCTCTCCCACTTGGATCTTCCTCGTTTGGATAAGAAGGATAAACAAGAAATTAGGGACAAATTCCTAGATGAGAAAATTTTCTCAATCAAAGGAACACCTAGACCTTGGTATGCAAATATTGAAAATTATTTGGGTACAAGAGTAGTTCACCCCAATCTCACTTACCAGCAGAAGAAGCAGTTTTTATCCAATGTTAAGAGGTTATTATGGGATGACCCTCTACTCTTTTTATGTAGTGGTGATGGGATAATTTTCTATTGAATCCCAGAGAATGAAGTTCTCAGAGTTCTCGAGTTTTTTCACTCCTCACCAGTTGGAGGACATCATGGCCTAAACTGTATGATACAGAAGATCATGTAGTCTGGATTTTTCTGTCCTACCATGCATAGGGTTTCTTGTTAAATTTTCACCATGTGTGATCGATGACATAGGATAGGTAATATGGGACAATGAGATGAGATACCTCAACACCCCATCCTAGAGGTCAAAATCTTCCACGTCTGGGGAATTCACTTCATTGGGCCATTTCCCTCATTATATGAGAACTTATACATAATATTCTATGTAGACTATGTCGCCAAGTGGGTGGAAGAAACTGATACAGCATGTGACATGACCAAAGTAGTTGTGGCCTTTTTGAAGAAAAACAACTTCAGCAGATTTGGTGTTCCTTGAGTCTTGGTCAGTGATAGAGGAACACATTTTGAAAATGACTTAAAGAATAATATGCTACTTAAGTTTGGGTTTAATCATCATATGGGAACACATTATCATACCTAATCTAGTGGATGGGCAGAATTATCAAATCATGAGTTGAAACATATCTTAGAGAAAATGATTTGAGCTTCAATGAAGAACTGGTCGAAAAAGTTTGATGATGCCTTGTGGGCATACCAGACCACCTTCAAGACACCTCTAGGGATGTCTCCATTCCTCCTTGTCTATTGGGAATCCATGCCACCTACCAATGGAGCAGGATCATAAAGCCTATTGGTTCATCAAGGCCCTAGATTTTTATTTAAAGTATACTGAAGAGAAGTGAAAGTTCCAGCTAATGGAGCTTGATGAGATCCGAGGAGTGGTGTTTGAGAATGCAAGACTGTACAAAGAAAAGACACAAGCGATCCTTGACCAGATGATTCCCCACAAAACCTTCCAACCTAGTGATCAGGTATTGCTCTTAAAATCTTATCTGAGATTGTTTCTAGGAATTTTAAAGTCCCAATGGTCGAGACCTTTCCATGTGATAAATGGTTTCCACCATAGTGAGGTGCAAATTGCTGGTGAAGATGGACAACCTTTCAAGGTGAATGTAAAATGCCTAAAACATTACCATCACATGGAGGATATGGTTAGTACAATTTCAAACATTAATTTTAGGTAATAGGAGGTAGGTAGGTTGAGGCAACGACATAAAATAGAGGGTCTTCCTCGGAGGCAACCCAGAGGTTACATGTCGTGTACAATCTATACACATGGCATGTACTAATATTTTTAGTTTATATTCCTAATATTATAAATATATAGATTAACTAACATATTAAATAGTAATTATACCGGTGTCGATGGTACTATCACTGGAGTTTATTTGAGCCATCACTGGTTTGAATCCCTCCATGCCTACCATCAGCATGAGATTCATGCTTTTATACCTGTGTTTAACTAAATGACATGAGTGGTATTTTTCAAAATAATGTATATGTTTTCCTAAATAAAGGAAAACCCATGATGGGGATGGATCATCTAGCTAGGGTCATAATCATGGTTCCAAATGACAAAAGTTTGAATCCTTTCATCTGACCCATTTCCATCATTTTTCATTTTAGTAAAACCACATGACGTACATTTTGATATATGTTGTGTGTGCCATGTTTTCAATGATAATATAAATATGTTTTGAAATATGAACATACATGCGGATGAAGTTGGCAGATTTGTAGAGTCTCAGCCCTGGATCCAGTAGTCCCAGGTTCAAACTCAGTTAATCTCCATGCTTCCACCCTTTTATTCAAATTAAAAACCACATGCCATGTATTTTATTTATCATGTGTAGAATTTTATGATTCCATTAAATATTAAAAATAACTAAAATTATACAACACAATAACCTTCACTATAGTGGTTAAGGGCTTGCATTTGGATTAACCGGTTGGTGGTTCGAATTGTGCCCCAAGCACCGGACTGAAGGTTGTAGTTCTCTTTTTCCAATTTTAGAATACACAACATGTATTTCTCAATACATTACATGTATAGAATTATTTTTAGTAAATAATATATATATATATATATATATTTATATATATTTATATTTATATATATCTTTTTATTTTAATTATTAATATTAATTATTATATAGTTTCCTACAATAATTATATTTTTTTACTTTATTAAAAAACATAGTGATACACAACGTGTGGGTCCTGGTACACGCCATCTACTACGGCTATAAAAGACGGTCCCAAACCAGCCTCTGTCCATGTCACGCAACCCCCTACCTCCCTATTTTCTTCCTTCGGATGTCGTCACACCATCCTCCTCTGAATTAGTTGATTTTGAGTGTTTTACGGCCTCATTTCTTCATCATCATGATCCTCAGACTAGGTATGACATTCTACGCTCCTTATTTAATGGTTTAACTTGAGTTTAGGGTGATTTTAGGATTGGTCAACCATTCGTCTTCCCGCACATCACATGGGAATCGAGAAGAACACACACCATGTACATCTTATACACGGCCACACATGACACATTTTCACCATTTGGATGATTCATGGTGTGTAAGCTCGGTACACATCGTGTACTGTGTTTTGCCTGGCCTTTTGGCTCCGACCATGTCATCTGGGACACGGCCCCTTCCCATGTGCCTTTACATGGCATGTCTGTTCAGGAAATTCCATGTCCTTCGACCCATCGTAGAACTCCATGTGGATAGTATACACGCCTTGCACACCATTTTTATATACATGACGTGTAGTAGTTTCCACGCGGAATTTATTTCCCTTTTCCCCTACACTCATCGATCCATGTCTGGCTCCTAACATGGGACTCACACCATGATAAGGTACACAGGTGTGTACACTATGATACACAACTTTTCCTTATTTTTTCTCGAAACATGCTATCATGGCATGTCAATCTAGGGTAAACGGGTTCTTACACATCTCCTATTACACAAGGTTTACCATGGATCTACACACAGTGTTCTACTATATTTTCAATTTTCTCTCATTTTCTTATTTTTCTTTTTCATATTCTATTGTTTTCTTTTCTTTTCTTTTTTTCTAGGTATGGATGGTAGAGAGAATGAAAGTGGGAAGCATAACGATTCCACTACTGAGGGCAAGTGGACTCCTCACTATCGGACTCGTCTTTGACATTTTGAGTGTAAATATTTAGATTTTCTAGTTTTACAGCCCCCAGCATTGGCCATTGTGCCTCCTCTTCTGATGTCACCACCATCTTTGAAATATATATAAATGGCCATTCATGTGCCCCCTTCTTCTACAGATCCTTTAGATGTGGTCTCCACCCTAGCCACTGGGGTCTAGAGCTCTGGTACTGCAACTCTTTCATCCATCTCCCTTCCTTTAGAGTTTCCCTCCACGCCCACAGTGGATTCGATCGAGCTGGCACCTCCACCCTCTATTGGCAAGCCCTCTGAGCCTGCTCCAGTATCCACTACTCCAACTTCAACCTCAGAGGTAGGACCATATGATCTAGCACCAGTTGTTCCACAACCTCCTTCACCGGTTGTAGCCCTCCATTCTTTTCATACATGCTTTATCTTTCTAGAGGGACATCCTATGGTGGGGTGATTGTGGAATTTTTTCCACCACACTCTCCAGTTGATCACCTCTTCCTTGATATTTAAGTGATGTCGCACCTTGGTATTTGGGAGGATCTTGGGATCATTTTGGGCCATACTCATCAGTTGAACACTTTTCAGGACAACACTCCTACATACCACGATTTATTTTTGGATTTCATTGCTATATTCAAGTTAGACAGGCCCACATACCACCAGACGACCACAGATACAGCTCGCCGAGTTCTTTTTTGCCTAGGGGGACACCCTTTTCCATTAATTTGTTCGAGTTTGGATGAGGGTGAGGCGTTTATCCCCATCCATCCACCCCACCTCTTGTCTCCACCTTGACCCATCCCGAGTGATCTAATCTTTTTGTGATGTGGAGGGAGCTTTTTGGTCCTAACCACAAGTATACCCCTACATCGCAGAAGATCATGCTCATCCTTGACCTTCCCTTCGTTTCCTTCACCAGTTCTTTAGCACCATTATTTTTCCTCACCACGAGGATATGGGTGTTGTGTCCAGATGATACATGGAGCTTCTTCCCTGTATCATTCGACACGATTACCCCAACCTACCCTATATTATTGCTTTCTATTTTCATTCTACGGTACATGGATATCTGGGAAACCTAAATGGTGGGTTCTATGCCACCCGATTGGCGCTCTATTTGGGAGTTTTTTATCTGTCTCTCCCTCACGGCCACTTGGGTTCTCATTAGTGTATGGGCTTCCTCATTATTATCTGCATTTGGTTGGTCGAGCATCAGGGCAAGCAGTTTGTTCTTGTGCAGGATGCCCCTACTCCTGCAGGGGTGTGAGACGACCCACATACTCCCGCTGGTGTTTCTTCTCAGGATCCCCCCACCCACATGTGGATGTTCCCTCCCCACATCACCCCACTTCCTCTATCCTTCCTTCTACTTCTTATATTCCTTCTTATTTTATTCCTTCTACTGCCCCACCTACCCCTACCCACTCTACTGACCCTCCTACCAGCCTCTCCCTAGCCGCAATCACTCATTTTTTGGGTGCCCTCGAGCACAACTAGAAATACATCATTCAGACACAAACGCTGATGGAGTAGATGTTGGGACTCATCCTTGGGCACCTAGGCCTTTCCGTACTATCATCTCCTACTCCTGAGTCTACTGCTCAGCCTTCGGCCCTACAGTAACCACTTACAGCTCTAGCCACTGATTCGGTTCTCCTCTCCACCAGTGGGCCAGATTCAACTACTCCGGCTGCCAACCCAGAAATCACTATAGAGCCACCCACTGTGATTTCTGCTCCTGAGGCTCCGGATTATACGACTACTCATCCGAGTATGGATCCTTCACCTTTGGCCTCTACAGTTGTCGTTGATCCTTTAATCTGAAATCCTCTTATTGAGGATGATGCCTCTTCTGAGGTGACCTCGTGACTAGTTTTTAGGTTCATTTAATTCAATTGTATACTTATTTTCGGTTCTCTTCTTGGGATGTAATGATGTATGCATCTACATATTTGTTTTTTCCTTCCCACGACTTTCCTATGTACACTCGGGCATCTTGGGAATCTCTATTTCAACAACATTCCCCATATTGTCCATTCACCATGAGGGGATTATTT
This sequence comes from Viscum album, assembly GCA_963277665.1. NCBI lineage: Eukaryota > Viridiplantae > Streptophyta > Magnoliopsida > Santalales > Viscaceae > Viscum > Viscum album. Next base: position 740,013,584 of record OY728165.1, read on the forward strand.
TTCAGGGTTTCTTTTTCCTTTCTACTTTGAGTTTACTTCATCCTCTACTTCACCTCATATTACGCCTGTTGTTTCCCTATATTCCCTCATCTTCCTTCATATTTTACTTGGGTGACCACATGTTGTATTAATTGTGTGGGAGGGCCTTTTATTACACTAGAATTTTCCTTAACCTGATTTAAGAGACATCATTAATAATTGACATATTTTAAATTTTGGAAATTTTTTTATTGTTTATAATTATAAGTAACACATTCATAAAATTAATTTTAAAAAGTTACAGGCTTATTTTCATTTTCAAAGTATTTTAAAATGATTGCTGATATAGTTTGATGCTGGATTTTTAGCATTAGATATTTAAATTTATTAGACTGGTCATTTGTATTTATGTCATTACCTGATTGACCCCTATATTGTTTCCATTCCCGAGTGGTATTATAAGCCTTTTTGACATATTATTACTTAAACCCTCTTTCTTGATAGACTCTTAGGATATGCATAACTACCAAAACATGCTAGTTTTTCTCTTCAAAACAAGAAAATATTTGAATAACATTAAAATGATTGATGCATTTTATTTTTTTCATCCCCTTTGTCCTTAAGACCTACACTACATCCGATCTTCATAATCACATAGAAACCATGAAATACCTTGATATGAAGCTACATTAAAGGCCTATTTTTCCTTCCTACACGAATTATTTTATAATTTTTCATGATTATTCACTTGAGATTTAGAGGGTGATTATTGGCCATCAATGGTATATGATGGTGAGAAACCATGAATTTATGTGTGGGGGAGTTTATCACTTGTTCATTTGGGCAGAAGCTTTTCCCAAATAACTATTCATTATATTCTTAGTGGTCCCTATGTAAAAAAATATGCAAAAGATGGACCAAATTCTTTATTATATATTATTGATGGTTTATAGGCCTGTATTGGAAAGGGAATATCATAGTGATGATACCCTTTGATAGATCTTTATTGGGAGTGCATTTGTCATTAAGCTTTATCTTGAATATCATGAATTATTGTATAAGAATTCATCCTCTTTTTCAATTCCTCTAAGATTGATTTTTATCCTTACCTACCAACCCTTATCCTCAAAAACATTTGAACCTTATTGAAAGCCCTCAGGATTTTTGTGATTTGATTTCTGAATTGGACAATGAGAACACATTCAATCCTATAGATAGAGTGCATATACTTAAGATTGAACATAAATCTATTTAAATAAATATTTAGTGATGTTTGTGGTACTTTTTGGTGAGGTAAATCATCAAGTGACATGTTTATTAATGGATATTTAAACAATGTGAATGAAATAAGATGGAAATTTTCAATGAAATTATATATGAGGCACGATTAAAATATATATGGAATTGAAATATATTTGGTGCCTCTTAAAAATCTTCAGCTATGGATATTTTATTTATAGTTTTAATTAGTAAAAATATTCCCTTTTGTAATATGTATTTAATTGATTGTATGTTGAGATCTTTCTTGAGGATAAGAAAAATTCTAAGTGTGGGGAAAATTTGGTGAACCTAATTTGTGTATTCTTTTTCATATATATTAACAAGAATAATAACTTCTTTCACCAAATACCAATCATTTTGTGGGTAAAATTATTTTTATTGGTGATTATGCTGATTTTCAGGTGTTTTCCATTCAAAGTAACAAATTGAGAAAGGAAAGAACAAAAAATCAAAACTACATGTTGTGTACTTTGTATACACACCGTGTACTATTTCCACAACATGGATCGGGAATATTGAATACACTCCCATTTTGCGGACATAGAATACACGCTGTGTGCCTTCCACAATCACGTCGTGTGGCCCTTCTAGAATAGGTTGGTGGTTGATTGATGATATTACACTCCATGTATGGAGGTGATACATGTCGTTTACTTCCACATAACAGGCGACACTATGTTCCAAGTCAAATATGGAAAGCTAGATCACCTACCGGAGGAGAAAATATGGACAAAATGTGTTTTCTAGGGTACACTCCGTGTACTTCCTAGTACATGCTGTGTACAACTAAAACCTATAAATATGATGCATGCCCTCCAAGTTTGGTAGTCATTCATATTCCATTCATTCCAAGATATTAAAAGGGGGATAACTTCAGATATATCCAAGAAGAGAAGAAGAGAGAGAAAGAAGATGAGAGAAGAGAGGAGAGAATGTGCTTATGTGCTACCTTCTCGACGACCTTTGCTCTGAAGATTTCAAGAGGGTGAATTCAGGTATTGTAATTTTTTTAGTTACTAGTTACTCCATGAGTAGCTAAATTCCCTATTTGTTGGGGATATGAATAATTATGTGTTGTTATTTGTCAATTGTGATATTTTAATCGTGATAATTATTTTCATTTCTCATAACTCCTTGTTAACTCATTTTATATTTCACTAGAAATATTATATCAGACAAAAAACGTGATTTATAGGGATCCTTTAAGTAATTATGACTAAAAACATCCATGACCATTGGGTGTTTAAATCATCTCAAAATGGTTGTAATTAATAAAATTAAGAGAAATCAATTTTTAGACCAAAGAAATTGGTTTCTATTGATTTAAACAAAACATGCCAGACCAAGGGGGTTCTATTACATTTTAAACACATATATGTGAATTATCTTGAACAACACAACCTCATAAGAAAATTGATTTAATATCATCCTTTAAAATCCAAAACCCTGACACATTTCTCTTTAAATTTTCATCCAAACAAAATTTATGTGTTTTTCTTTATCTTTCAAGTAATTTGTTATGAAATTAAAATACAACCACCTTTTCATCAAAACACTACAAAATCAACTCTAAATTTCAGTAAAATTTTTCTAAATCAATTACAAACTAGATAAAAAAAACAAAAGTAACTCCCTCTCCCTCGGTATTGACCCCTTAATGGTACTATACTTGTTAGAGTAATATAATTTGGATTGTAAAAAATAATACTTCGGTAGGAACGATACCACAACCATCCAATAAAAAATAAACCATTTCTTAATAATCATGATATTCATTTCATAACAATAATAAATAATTAATATAACTCACTACATTCTAGTTTTACAAAAAAAATTCAAAAAACACATGCACTTACAAATTCACCCTTTTTATGTTTTCCTATAATGGTCAAAACAAATCATTTCTATGACTAAAAAATTTCAGCAACATCAAATCATTTTAACTATATAAAATAATATTATGAAAAAATGCCATTGAATATAAAAAGATATCACATGAAGTTATAGATAGAAGAATACACCTATATTAAACTAAAAATGACATAAAATAACTCATCCAAAATAAAGATATAATGTATTCTATCTCATATCATGAAACTATAATAAAATTACCAAAACATATAAATGAAAAAAACCTTTTATTTTTCTAAAACCACATAAAATTTGTGTGTTAATGAATTAAAAACAAGAGTTCACACATTAGGAAATATTTTGCTTCCAATTACCATATATCCAAACTCTAATCATCCAAGGATCCATGGTAGATAAGTATATAAGGTAAAAACATACCCAAATTGGACTCCAAGAAAAATATAAGACAACATCACCCTATGGGTAGTAAAATAAGACCCAAATTTCCTAAATAATATAAATAGTGAAGTTTTAGGAGTTTTTTTCTAAGTGACTAAACAACCATACTACATTCTTTAAGATGGTGTACAAGTAACTATTCACTATCCACTTGTTGAGATTTTTTATCATGGATGGTTGGAATGCATGGTTCTACAGATGATGCATATAACCATGCATTAGCCTCTATAATTCCAAACTAGATTTCCTGACCACCATAGAATTATTCATAGCCCTATAACAATAACACCACTAGTTCACCTTAAAAATATTCATTCCAATCATTCAAATTTATCCTTAAACCTCCAATAATCACTATTTATCAATAATATATATTTAATACCATAAATAGAGACCTATAGATAAGAATAATAATAAATGTACTAAAAATTTCCCAATTAAATATGGGGTTATCATACCCCCACTTGAACCTAAACCTAAGAGATATCACATTACATAGTATATGAGAATGATGGAGTACTTTTAATTGAGGTAAAACACTATTTTTATATAAAATATCATTTATAATTAGATGATTTATAAAAAATGGACATAATTACAGTGAAATTGATTATAATACTTCAATGAGAGGGAATTAAATCATTGTTACAACATAGAGGTTTATAAAAATCAGATAACCTGGGTATTAAATATGAAATTCCATCATCGAACAATTATTTAAGGATAGTTAGTGGTTTATTTAACGGTAAAAATGATTCTTGAGAAAAGAACGCCAAATTTTGAGTCTATGCTTTAGGGGGTTATGTTATATACCAAGATAACTCTAACATGGAATATTTTTGTATTTCCCTCGATAAAGAGCATATTATGATTCTTACCATAATGAAATTTATAAGAATATAATTTATATATTAATTCACATTAGGCTCATTAGGTTGTTATCAAAAAAAACCCAAACCAAAATTAGTCTTGGTCCTTAACTAAATTCCTAAAACTAAATTACATGAAATCTATACCACATGTCAAAAAATTTGTATGGTGTGTGTAGATTAATTCGCTTTTATAAGCCACTAGACCAGATATACTTATTATAATACCCAAAATCATTTCACTTTTTTACCTTATTGAATAGTTTTAAAAATCATGGAATTGTCACAGTCATAGGGAACTAAAGTAAATAACCCATTTTCCTAATAACGTGAAATTAAAATGAACACCCTATATTATATTTTTATTTGAAATATATATATATATATAGTTAATAGACCTTTATACCACATTCCACCATGACATTTTGACTATCAAGTAAAAATTCATCATGCTAGAAGTTTTTTACAATCCTAGTGTCTGATTCATTAATCATCCCACATAATTATTCAATTATTAGTATTTCACTAGGATTTCCCAATATAGGAACTTCATTTAGCATGATTCATGTATCCCACTGATACATGGTGACTTGTGAATCTAATAGAAGGTTCCTATACATAATTAGAAAATACATTTTATTCCCCATACTATATTTTTGTTTGAATTGATTATTTATTTTTATAAATTGGTTAAAATTGCCTAACTTTTTAGCATTCATGTTATTTTGGAATGTGGCCCTACCAATTTATATTAATTTATTTTTATCAACTTTAAATAAATAATTTATTAAAATAGATCTACATGTAGATTGATTTCTTTACCCAAATGATATGTTTTCATTCTCATATAACCTATGATGGGTTTATATAAATGTAACCCTTATCTTATATTTTCTCACTCCATTTATTTATTTGAAATTCAAGTTGTTTCCCAATTATTTAGTTCTTATTTCATATTTTATTAAGCTTATTATACTGTCCATCTAGCCACACTTATAATATAATCTATATTAACATAAACTTTATACTCTCTATTTGGATCTAATTTAGAGTAATTCTAACTGTAAATATCAAATATTGGTATAAAATATATAAATTTAAACAAAAATAACACTCCCCATTAAATCAAAACTATTTTTTACTAACATTGGAATTTGGTTCTCTAATCATGTTGTTTTGGCTTAACCTAACCCAAGAATGTGACCTAACCTTTTAGCATAACCTCTATGAATTAAATTTGACTTCATTTTTATCAGTTAATATTATATTTCCTTAAACATAAAGAACTCAATTTTATAATATGTGAACATTAATTTTATTCAACTTTTTTTTAAAAAAACTATAATTCCATAAATTTAATATACTATTTATCTATGTTATATCAATTTAAAAATTAATAAATGAATTTTAGTTAAAAAATGAAGTACCTTAAATAGTAATAGAAATGTAAATAAACCATATATATATAAAAATACAAACATGTATTTTAGATAAAAATGTATATTTCATTCCTAATGAACAAAGATTATCATGATGCATAAAACAGTTATAAAATACAAAAAAGGAAATATCATTGGGGACTGATATTTAGTCCTAGTAAAATTCAAGAGATGTATCCTAGGTATATATAACTTGTAAAAAGATATATAAAAATTTATATTGGAACTTTTGACCCAATTTTGTAATTCGTTATGATGTTAGATTCATTCCTCCTTCATGACAGGTCATTTTGGGCTTATTTGATAGATGATCCTTCCCATGAAAAATACATTATAGAATATAATTATAAATTAAATGATTGTTTTTAGAACATTATGACCATAAACTAATATCAATTACACTATCCTAAGTTATATTACCATAAAAATTAATCATATTGGGACAAATTTATATTCCTTAAAACATCGTGTATCTTTTTCAAAGATGAAATATAGATCTTAAAATTTCATGAACCTTTGGTCCAATATATATACCCTTAAAATACATACATCTCATTGTATTATCTCCTATACAACATTAAAATTAAGCAACTTCTATTTAAAATATATAAACATATACTGCATACACATTTCCCCTCACATCAATATGATGTTTCTTTTTACTAGATTTTGGTTCTCTAATTCACATCTGTTTTGATTCATATATACTAGGAATGTGACCCCAGTATGGCCGATGATATATTACCATAAACATTATGCACCCATTGTCAAAATTTTATTTACATAAAATTTATTCACTTATATTAGTATCTTATTAAAACATCTTAAAATAAATGATAAGTTTACAAAAATTCAATAATCCCAAAACCTATAAAATGTGTCTTGACAAAAAGAAAATTCATCACGAAATGACCTAAAAATTATTGTATATTTAAAAAAATATATATATAAAATAAATATGCATAAATATTTTTTAAGAAAAAATTATCCTTAAATAAGTCATTCTATTCTCACTATATCCATGGATCTTCCATAATATTAGATCACATCATTATTATCCAAATTTATGTATTTTTATTTCATATTAATGTAATAAGGATATAACTCTAAGGTAAATGATCCCCTTTTGAACAATTCCTAGCTTCCTCCAAAAACATTTTGACTTAATATACATTGATTCATTTTATACTTTTATATAATAATTTTTTATCTTGGTTTACGATGGTGGACCTTGTAACCAATATACAACTTTACAATACTCACACATGATCACATGTACCCAAGGAAACTATCACTTTGCATATCCAATTATACTAAATATAGTGTACATAGAAAGTGTATGAACATATGAACATCTTATATCCTTATATGTTCATGTGTCTATGACGATATTAAATCCACATCCTTAACCTAAGATAATAACCACAATATATAGTGACGTTATAAGAGAATCTGATCATGCAATACAAATTTCAGTGTATTTTTATTTTATAATAAATCCTCTAAAATATTTATCCTTGGATAAAAAAATACAAAGTCATGACATACAAAAACCAATTTTCCTCATATTTATGGGAGTTAAGTTTATTTAAAAAAAATTATCTACACATATTTTTAGTAACCAAAATTAATTAAATTGTTAAAACTTAGAAAATATACTTCGATGGAAGAAAACAAATATTAGATGCATCATTATATCAAAAAACAATGTGACGTATCACATTTTCATCTTTATATATAAGGGTATGAATTATTATGAAACTAAAATAATCAAGTTTATATCCTCATAATAGAGAGACTCAAATTTTAGATCATATACTAGGAAGCCAACTAATATAAAATGAATTCATCAATGTGATTTATCTATCCTTGTAATTAGATTATTTTGTCTTGTAATGACTCTAATTATTATAGGGGAATTTATTGGGCCGCATAATTGTGGCACAAACTTTAGAATAATGTCCTTGATATAATCCTCTATTATATTAAATAAATATTAATGAATTTCACACTATATAAATAATATAAAATGGGATCATTATGTGTAATATATCATATCACTCACTGATGATTTATGATTTATTAAAAAATACATTTCCTAATCTTATGAAATAGTGTATAGAACTTACTACCATGAGTAGATCATCGATCTCATCCTTAAATAATGAAAAGGTTTCCAAATCAATTAAATAAATTTTTAATGACCTTTGAACATCTTATTTCTAATAAAAATGAATTTTTATAGTAACTATAGAATTAATGGATATAAACCATTCAATTGTATATGAATTTATAGCACATTTATATAAAATATTCTCATTGGTCAAAAGTTATTCCAATTTATTCACAAAAAATTGTTTTGTTTCATTTCACCAAAATCCTTAATCCAAAGTGGGTGTGTGATTGAATCGACCCACTAATATAAATATGAAACACTTACACACCCATGTCTTGAGGTGACATTAAATTCACCTATACATTTTCACACATATGAATCTGAATATTTTAGACATGAGTGAAACATCTGAGTACATTGTTGTATGCATGAAACACTTTGTGTTCCCAAATCTAGAGGCATCAGGAAAATATTGAATATAGAAATATTTCTTTTATTTTATATATATATATATTTATTTATTATTCATTGAAAACAATATACTATAACTAGTTCCTTGAATTTATACTAATGTATCAAATTTTTTTCAACATAAATGTATTTTAAAAACTTATTCTCTTGCATATTTGATTAAAATTCATGCACAAAATTGATACTCTCATGCCTTTAATGTATTCAAAAGATAGGAATTATTTATTATTATTCTAAAACCCCTTTAATTTTTAAAGTTTTACCCCCTTGAATGGAGGGAAATCACTCAAAAATAACCAATACCATGACATCAATAGATTTATTTCCACACAACCCACATAGCATAGATAAAAATAGAATACCAAAATATAACATTTTTATAATATAAACAAAAAATAAAAGAATAATTTTTATAATAACCCTATACAAGCTCCAAAATTTATACCTACACAAAAATCTCCCAGTAATTAACTTCAAATTTAATACTCTCAAATAATACACATGATGATTTATGGATCAAGGGACTTATGGAGCACCAGAACTTATGTAATCCCTCCAATATAGGGACACCAAGAATGATATTCACACCTGTGGGAAGGACATATTACTCATAGAAACCCTATAAATCATGTATAATGCATATCATATATCATGAAAATTCATGTGAATTTTAATAATATTTATTTAATTTTTCCTAATTCCCCACATTCACATAATGATGTAAATCTTCAACTAATTCCATATTTACCCATTATGAAGGGTTTATTCCCCTTCAATCTACTTTAGACTAATAGTTTCTATATCTTATATAATAAGATTTATTATAGGATTCTTCTAGTGATGTACTCTACCTATCATAATCTCATCATCAATCCCTAAAAAATGGACTACCTGTTCAAATACACTACTAATAGTTTGCGTTTTCTTCACTTATTTTGTTATAAACCTAAATATAACACCTATGTTCCCACACACATAGGGATGTTTCCCCAAAATTCCAAATTAGATTACATTATTTATTTTTTATGTTTGAATTTTAGAATAACCTTCAAAAAAATATGTTAACCAATTGAGTTGGGTTCCTACCATGATATAATTCTCATGACTAGGATAGACTGTACATGTACTAATTTCATAGATTATTGTGTTCATGTCCTACACCACTCCTACTAGTCTCTATTTATCAAGGAACTATCCTTCCTTCTCCATTATATATTCTATGAGAAGAAATTATTCTAAGGTATTCCTCCTTGGTGTAATTTATATACCATCTCCTAAAAAATCTAACGATGTGATGTATTATGGAGGCCTATTTGTTGTCATCCCCAAACATACATAGAGTACATCCAATAAGGAAAACTTCTGGATCCAATCATGGAGAACACCCACACTAATTATATTTATATATATCATTATCTTAGTTTTCCTACATGTATAACCTAATACTATAAGACATTTTTAATTATTTCATGTTCTAAAAAAATTTGATACACAATTGTTCATCCCTTATTGTTTCATACTTTTCAAAAACAATAGCTCACATGGATTTAAATTTCATTTCATGGGTTATTAATAATAAAATACCAACAAAAAATATTTTTAAAGGATGCATATCAAAAAATTTCATTCATATTAAATCAATGGAACTATATAATATGGGTTTTCATTCCCCAATAGAAATTCCATGTGATGATTTTTGTGTGCTTGATTTCAACACCATGACATCTAACCCATGTTCTTAACAAAATTAAACTTTTATATATAAAAAATCTATATTCACCATTATGTATTCTTAGGGTACCTTGAAACCAAAATTAATATAATTCAACTTCCAAGATGGAATAAACCACCAATATAATCATTAATAATTAATAAGTGACATTCAATCAAAGTGTCACAGAATTCACCTTCATGTATTATATATAACATTAGTGTAACATTGAAGTCTTACTATAAAAAAATAATGTAAATTTTAAACAAATTTGACTTCTTGGATGACACAAAATACAATTATATACATTCGGTATTCTTGGGAGTGGAAAAAACAAAACTAAAATCCTTTAAAATTCTTGGATGGATCAATAATTCATTATAACATTTATGAATTCTTAGGAGACCATAAACCATGAAATACACCATTTCACATTATTATGTGGCACAAACTTTAGAATAACCATTAAGAAAATATTGTAGACCCTAATATTTTTAATAACACTATTATCATCCTAGATGATTAAAAATTACATTATAATACTTATGTATTTATGGATGATGATAAATTATAGTGTAACTAATATAATTTTATAAATAAAGGAATTTAAGAATTATTTTTCATGATTGGTGTATATATCCACCATTTATTCCATTCATACTAGATTTAAACTATAGAATATCATTCCACATATTCTTATTTAATTTCAAACTAGGATGTTACCCTCTAAAATACTTCTTGGATTGTGTCAAATTAAATAGATCTTTTTTATATGACTTTAAATTAATTTTTAGTCAAACATACACATGATTATGTAAAAATAATTAGAAACCAAGTTCCCCAAACATGGTAGAGGTTAAACATTAAATTTTCCTTTTAAATAGTTCAAAGTTATTGGATCCATTTAATGGTCCTATAAATATCTTTAATCGAAACCATATAATATTTCAATCATAGTGTACTTGGTCAAAAAAATTTAGAATGAGCCTCATTCTATGATCTATTATATCATTTATTGTGTACTTCACCTAAGTCAATACACCATAATACTAACCTTAAAATTCAAAGTATTAATATTTAAAGAGTATATTTATTAAAAAACAAAAATATAAGCTAATGTATACATAGATAATGTGTTAGTATATATCAATAAGTGTAATGTGGAAAACATTTATTATGGAATCAAAATATGGATACAATATCATCAAGGTATTAAAACATTCATCCAATTATTAGTAGTAGGACAATTTTTTTGTATCTAATCATCATATAATTTAATATCCATGGTGGTTTCTTCAATCTATCTCTTATATTCATAAGCATCCCTCCATTCAATCAATGATATCCACAACCTCAACTTTATCTGCTCGTGAATACTACAAACTGATGAAACTATCACAGATTAAAATTTTATTTTAGGAATGTAAATCTTATATATTCCACCACATTCCATATTATTTTAGGTTAATAAATTTTAAGGACCCTTATGTAGTCAGATAGTAACATTCATGAATGTCCTTGATGATTTATAATTAATTATTTATGATAATTTAAACATTAATCAAATGATTGTATCCCCAAAATTTCATTTTGTGATTGTGTAGTCTGTATGACTTCATAAATTACAAGCCTTATACATTAAACATTACCATTTCCATATGATTCATTGAAATTTAGTCATAAAGATTTATTCATTTGATTAGAATAAAGGATATTCATAAAGTGGTTTTCACATATGGGAGAAATCTAATAATCATCCACTTGAGAATAATATTATAGGATACACCACTGAGTACTTTCCAAAATGCATAAACATATCATGCCATATACACTTATTTTATAGAATCATGGTCCTATAATTATTTTTTTTCATCCTAGCCTAACTAAGGCATTGTGACACTTTAGCACATCCCAAGATACATCCTTTTTCAGCATATCTACTGGATTTTGAGAACCTTTTATCTTTCATAGATCCATCATGTTGTCCTCAAACAACATATGGATAAGGTAATAATTTAGCTAAATATGCTTCAAAATATAATGAAACATTGATCTTTTGGTGAATTCAAAAATATTTTGTGAATTAAAAAAAATAGGATCACATTATAATGCTCCCATTCAAGATCTTCCAATAGCCCCTTCAGACAAATAAGGTCATTCTCACCTTATGTTAAAAAAATGGATCTAAATACATTATAGAAGAAGAACCTAAAAGATGAATCTTATACATAAATCTCATAATAATTACTATAATAACTGAAACATTCATAGAATAAAATCCCTTTTTTAATGATTAAATTCATGATCAAGAAATGTAATTATAAGAACACATACACTACTTTGATAATTTTGGCCCAATAATAAAATATAGAATGTAAATATTAAAATACAATTAAAAATTTTAACATATGATAATATTGTTATTTTATAGTAAATATAATATTCATATATATTAAGAGTTATGATAAATTATTATTTTCATATATGGAAGGAGTGATGTCCTCAACAAATACAATCATACCCTATAAATCCCATTTATCTGAGATTATAAGGGATATTGAGACAATGGTATTTTCCCATGACCAAGAACAAGCTGAAATTAAACAACTAAATCATTATGGAAACCATTTATGGGTTAATTTCAATCTTATCAAAATCATAGCCCAAACTATGTTTTCCAAACTATTATAAGAGAGCCCCGCCATTGCACACCATACCCTTATAGCATACACAAGTGTGATAAGGGGTAATTTATCTAGACCCAATTAGTTTTAATTTTTATATTTTCCTTTTTAATAAAATAACTAATATATTTATAACTTTTCATTATTATAATTTTATATGAGTAGAAGAAATTTTAAATTTGGTATAAAGAAACAAAATTGTGTTTTTTTTAATATAGAGTTTTAATTTAAAAAATATTTAATAAATTCTATAATATTGATGTAAATATTATATTCATATGATATTCCTAGAAAAATAATATTTATATTTATATTATAATATAATTTAATAATGTCTAATATATTCAATATATGGGTCAGAAAACTGTTATTATTATAAAAACAAATATTTTTCAGAAAATGGTAATTTTTATATTAAAGTATCAATTCCAAAACTTATATAATTGTTTTTATAAAATAAATAATATATTTTAAATAATCACATCAAATTATCGACTGGTGAATTTTTAAAAAAAAATTGAGACAATTGAATTTATTGGTAAAAATTATATTTTTTTAATATAAAGTATGTATAAGGACATCATAATAGTCCATAATTGAAGTATTAAATAGTATAAATGGAATACATTACCAAAAGTATGTTACCTATATATCATAATATTTATTTATGATATACAATTTACTTTACACACAGTAAATGAATCCTCCAGAACTAATATTATATATTGAGGTTTTAAAATCAACTCTTTATAAACCTAAATCACTTTATCTCCAAGGGTATTATTTTATGGATTTGCATTCATAGAAATATAACATATTTAAATCCACTCCTATTTGGTAAAAACCATAAAATAACCATGGGATGTTTTGTAGTTCCGATTATTTTAGCATATAAATTCCAAAATCTATGTTTAGAAATTAATATAGATTCTCCCCCAATTTTTCATAAAATACCAATCCAACCACCCAATAATACTAACTTATAAAACATTTATAATTTATTTAATATCCCTATTCTTATCTAAATTCCTCTATAGTTATTCCTAATATCTTAATAAGCACCTCCCAATCATTGAGAAGCGCCCTCTCAAGGTAAGGGATCATCTCCTATTGCATTTTATTTTGATTACTTTCTTTATACCATGCCTTGTTATTCCCATTTATTCATATTGTATCTTTTTTTACACATCCATTTATAGTGATTATTATTAATAATTAATTAAAGTCTACATTTCAATATTATAAAATACTCCCTTGAACCATTATGTACTCTCGTTATGATGCAGAACTTATCCTACTATTTTCCATGCTAAACATTTGTGTTGTGAATACCCACACATATTTCTAATAAAGGGTATTCACCAAGATACATCTATCCTTAATTATTAGGGAAATCCATGTATGTAACCAACACTCCTTAATTAATGGATTGTAATTTGTTAAAGGATTTCATATACTAAATGATGTATTTGGAATGCTAATTAATCTACATGATATGAATGTGACATGTGGGATGATAATTATATAGAACCCTATTTCATTCGGTAAGTTTTTATCTCATCGTATGTAATGTTTGTCACATGTGATATGTTCTTAAGAATATTATGTTATTATTTATTTTTTTATCCTTAACTTATTCTTATGATGCCATGTTTTATGTTGTTTCCACATTCCTATGATCCCTTGATGTTGTCATCTTATATCATGTTTTTATTAAATGTTTATGATTCACGCCCATTTTATGTAACCTTGATATTCCTCTTAAATAGAATTTATTTTCCTAATCATGTTAAACTTTGATTATTCATATAATATGATTTATAGATCAATCTTTTCTTATGTGAATCCCTAGTTTATTCTATAATTATTAGAATATAAATGAAATATAAGGGCATATTTTGTAGTTTTTAAATAAATTTGATGTAACCTTGATTTAAGTTAATGTCCTATTTTCCTAATTTACCAAATACATTTGGCCTCATCATCTTCTTTGATTATATTATTTGTATCATAATTTTATAAATCATCAATTATAGTATTTTATCAATATATGTTGTCATAGTCATTATTAGAGTAAGGTATAGTTATTTTAGTATATTGGAATTATAAAATCATAATCATGTCTTGGGAAAATACTATACATATTAAATAAACCCTAAATTATGATAATGAATATATTAAGTGGTTTTAATTCCATTAAATATATATCTAAAAACTAAAAGTTGATGTGTTTCTGGTAAAGTTATACCTAGTGGAAATAATACCAAAAAGGGAACATTGGAATTTGACTCAATCATTACCTTGTTCACAACAAAAAGGCCTTAATACACACACAATTTGATACTCCAGAGGGATATGATTTTGTAAACACACAAGAACATTATAAACCATTATGTTTCAAGAAAAATTATAATAAAATGTTATGTTATGTAATAGACCAAAGATATATTATATTTAAGCATATAAATTCATAGGTTATGAAATGTATGTCATTTTTATGTTATCTCATATATGTTCATTTTTTCCATTCTATATGATTACTATTTTTAAAATTATCTTCTCCAGTTATCCCTTTATTAAAGTAGATGGTTTGACATAAGAGGAACCAATTCAAAAACGAATGGCAGGTCCAATGTGTTGACTATCCAAAAAGAGATTCCCAACCCGATAAAAGTAGGAATTAGGAACATCAGGAAAATAATATCTCATTAAACTCATGTTTTTAGTAGAAATTTGATTCAAAGAGAAAACACACATCCCCCAAAAAAAGATAATGTTTCAATTAAAAACTTTTTTGTAAAAAATTACAAAAATATTAAGTTGTGAATATGTTTCATTAATAGATGAATAATGGATCAAATCCATTAAAAAGATATTCTCGTTCCATGAATACTCTGAGAAATATAATTTCATGATGGTTTTTTATCATATGGAAGGTGAATCTAATCAAAGTTGGGAATTGATTAAAAATAAAAATTCTAAGGAACAAATCTATGTAATGGAGTGGAAATAATTCTAGAAATTTTTTTTATAAATATTTTCCTCATGCACTACTACTTAAAAAAATATGGATTCACATGGCCTCATGAAAAAGGATAGTAGATCCATAAAGAAATACAAGGAAAAATTCATAAGGATTTCATCATAAACCTCTCACATTTTAATCTCACCCAAAATTAATTTTTACTACTTATTTGGAGGGTGAAAGTGGAGTTTACAAAAATATTTGGTGACTTGATATTTTACATCTATGAATAAATTTTATGATGTGACCTCAATGTTAAAATTTAGATCAATGAATCTAAATGGTATCATAGTTATGGAGATTGGAAGTAGAAAATGGATTTGAATTCTAGTAGTATGATGGATATATGTAATGGGTAAAATAAATTACAACATCCCACTTTTCAAAAGTGTGAGAAGAATCATCTATAAATTTGCCTAAAGGGGGGAAGGAAATAATATAGGTACTGGATAAAAGGGAACCAAGCTAGATAATACGGAATGGATAAACCCAACAATATGATAAATGAATTTTTTGCACCAGTCAAACCTCAACATACTTTCTAATGTTTCAACTACAATGAACAAGGTCACTATGTGAATTAATGCGCTAAGAAATGGGTTGTTGATGATAATCAATTCCAACAACATATAATTCCTAGAGAGTAAGGGATAGTTTCTTCCATCAAAATTACTAAGGTTCATCTAGAAAATGATATGGTGATAGGTATGATATATATTCATTAAAAAATTCAACATACAATTTTATTCTGGTTCTACATATTATTATATATATATATGGTTTAGTAGAAAAATTCAAACACCAACTCAAAATGTGAAATTCATTTTATTAGTCAATGTACAAAATGGGTTAATTATTTCATCCTAAACATTTAAATCATTCCCTGTCAAAATTTATGGTTTATATTTTCTAGTTAACATTTTGATACTATATTTTTTATAATTCAATGAAATTATGAGTATGGATTTGATTTCCTTGTATAGAGTCAGTAAAATATAATGAGAAATGGAAATCAATCTAAATATCAAGATTCTACCACCAAATTTATAAAATTATAAAGAGGATGAATAATCTATATTGGTATAATCATCTCAATCATGGATACTATTTCCTTATGAGAATAAATTTCATTCTCAAATAACATCTATTATGGAAAATATAATCCATGATGACATGCATAGTGTAAGATAATAGGTGGGTGTGTTTCCAAATGAATTGTTTAGTCTTAATCCAAGATGTGAGGCTTAGTTCCCAATAGATCTTATACCCTGATATTTTAAACTATCCCATACTTTATATATAATGTAAACTATTGAACATAATGAGATAAATAAGAAAATAATGGAGAATCTGGAAAAATGGTTTATACGCCCAAGTGCTTTGTAAAGGGTTATTTTAGTCCCCTTAGTTATAAAAAGGGATTGGTAAATTAACCTCTATATTGATTATTATGAGCTCAAAAGGATCACAATAAGGAACAAGTACACTCTACCCGAGATTAATGAATTTTTTATTAGCTATATAGATCATCGTACTTTGTTAAGGTAGATTTTTGGTCTGGATATTATCAAGTAATTATTAAGAAGGAGGATATCCCAAAGTTATATTTTCTTACAAGGTAGGGGAACTAAGACTTTATAGTGATTAAATTTAGACTCAATAATTCACGATACATACTCATGTACATAATGAATAGTTTATTTAGATATTTCTTTAATAAATGTTTTGTAGTCTATATAGTTGATATTCCTATCAACTCCAAAAGTAAGGAGGATAGATGAGGAGAATTTTAATGTTGTATTCAAGACCTTAGATAAGTAATAATTATATGATTAATAATATAAATGCATGTTTCAGATAGATAAATATAAATTCCTTGGGAATGTTATCGCCAATAATTGGATTTTTATAGATCCTTCAAAAATAGATGTAATTTGAAGGATTAAATAGACCAATACATGTGATGGATATTCATAGTTTCCTTCATATAATAGGGCACTATCATCGAATTTTGATAAACTTTTCATCATTTCTAAGTCCATTAACCAAGATAATTCCAAACGGAGTTTTGTTTTTCTATATTGATAAAAGTGAGGAGTGATTTAATGAGTTAAATAGAATATTAATCACCACACCTATCATCATATTTCCTAGTTATGTGGAATTATTTATGGTATATAGTGACTAGTTATAAAAAGGTAATGGTTTTGTACTCATGAAATATGAAAGGGTGATAGCTTATACCTTCTATAACTAATGATCCATTAGTATAACTACCCAACACTTTATCATGAATTGGCTATAGTGATCTTCACATTAAATATTTGGTGACATTATCTCTATTTGGAGAAGTGTGACATATATACAATTTATAAAAGTCTAAAGTATATTTTTACTCAAAAAGGAATAGAATACGCACCATGAAGTTTGTTAGAGATACTCAAGGATTATATTTATTCAATCCTTTACTGTCTTGGGAAAAATAATAAAGAGGCAGGTTCTCTGAGTACAATTTATCATGAAAGCCTATCCATATTACATATTCAAACAGATCTAATATTTTTGGACTCGAAATGGATGGTTATGGGAATAAAAAATGATATTCATACCAAATTTCACAAATAACATCTCAACCATTCATTCATGAGAGGATAAAGGAGGCCCAAAAATTTTGTGTGGAGTTAAAATAAGAAAATAAAAATTCTAAAGATTAAATTTTATAGATATATAATTTTATTTCTGGGAAACTAGATTTTTTTCCTATAAAAACTAGAGATAAAGAGGGAACATATAGAAAATTCACATAGCTCATATTTCTCTATTTGTATAGGAAAAACATTTATGTATGGATATCTATAGAAATGATATTAGTGGGATAACATGGAGAATGGGATTTCCAATTTTTTTCTCAATGAAATTTATGATAACAATTCGATGATAAATGATAGAATTGTAAGTGTATGATGAAAAAATTTCCCATGATATTTTTTAAATGGGAATACATGACCATATATTTTTTATAAGACTCCCAAATATATCTAAAGGAAATATCGCCATATTGTTGGTAGTTGATCAGTTTGCAGTGTTATCAAATTTCATTGTTATTAATGAATATTTCTATCTCGAATAACTCACCAATATCTATGTAAGGGTAGTGGTAAGACTACATATAGTTACACCCTTTATTATAATTGATTTATATTCATGTTTTACCTTGAGTTTTTGAAGAATAATTTATCCATTATTCCATACATTGTTGAGTTTTAGTACTACTTATATACCTTTGATGGATGGTTTATTTTAGAGATCCATTAAAACTCTATATGACATGTAGAGATCTTGAAAAATGGTATGACAAGAATTTTTGGATCAATACATTACCCTTGTGGAGTTCTCATATAACAACAACTTCCATTCTAGCATTCAAGTGCCACCATTTGATGCTCTACATGGGAAGAGGTTTGAGACTCCAACATGTTGGGATGAAGGTGGAGAATAGAAGCTAATTGTACTTGATCTTATCTAAGAGTAGATAGATAAGGTTAAAACCTTTTAGTATGATATCAAATATGTGTAATTTTGATACAAAATATATCATGTTAATCGATGATGATACCTAGAGTTTGAGGTCTAAGATAAATTGTTCCTTTTAATATCATGTTAAAAGAATACCATGTGTTTTAAGATAAAGGGAAAGCATATTCTAGGATATATCATCCCCTTTGATATATTTTATCACACTGGATCTTTTTCCTGACAACATTCACTCATGAATAACCTATCTCATGTTATTAATGTGTTCTATGTATCCCTCCTGATGATGTACATACTAGAATGCTCACATGTACTAAATCTTGAGGTGGTAAATTTGGAGAATGATATTCATTATGAGGAATATTTGGTGAAGATCATAGAGGCAATGTATTGTGAAACAAGAAAACCCATCTGATAAATTTTTTTGTAGGATTCATAACATTTATGATGTGGCACTATAACTATAAGTGGAATTGAAATATTAGTACCATCATCTATTTTAGTATATGAAATGTAATTTTTAAGGAGAAAATTACCATGTATGGAATAATGTAATGACTTTAACTTTCATAAATGAAGTTACATTTTGGAATGAATAAACATATTATTAGGAAATTTAGTTATAGAAAAAACATGTTGTACTTCGGTTATTTTTAGAAAATTATAAAATTTATACAATCTGATTTAAAGGGACATTAAAATCTTAAACATTGAAAATGTATCCATTATATGGTGACTAATAATATTATAATATACTAAGTATATAGAACTAAACTTTAGATATAGTGATATTAATTCAATGTTGAATAATATTCATTGAAAAATATAACAAATCCATGACAGGACCATATAGGTATAGTGTTTTTTGAAACTAGGTAACATAAACAACTGGTTTGTAAGACATTTTCATTATCACTTGCTTATTTTGTCATAACTAGATCCCTTTTTGACATATCTTAATTAATACCCTTCTTCATGAGCTAGGGAAAAGAAAAATGTGAAAGGGTGAGCTTAGATACTCAGTAAGGGTAAAAAAGGGAGATATAAATCTTATCATAATCATAAGACATAAGAACATAACATTAGAAAATACTATCATACATATAATAGATTTTGATATCATGCCCTGGGATAAATCATTAAATTTCATAAGAATAAATTAAAATAATTTCCAAAGTCATTACATAAGGCATGATGTTTAGTGAAATACACATAATCATATAAAATCATTTCATATTAGTCAAGGATCATTGGCATGACCATCATAGCAAACAATGTCCATTAATGAACCGAGTTCACTCCATGATTGAGCCTGATATTACTGAACCAAGATCATTACCCATTACAGCCATGTCTATCTTATGTGAAAAAAATATTTACCCAATGAATTAGAGAGAGATATTGGTCTCACCCATATCATAATTATATCATTATTACATGTTCTAGAAAAACATAAATCATTCATCATATCATAAACCAAGGAATAAAACAGGTTTCTTAAACATCATTCCATCATAACATAATTCATGTAAAAAAATATATTTAATATATATAATTCCATAAAAACATAATAAAACCATAAGAATAATAGGGATAGTATACTTGAAACATAAACTTTGAAATTAATTCCATCTTATATAGAAAATACTTTTGATTGAACTCTTGAAATTAATTCTTGAGGAAAATATCCCTTATTCATAAAAAAAATTATTTTACCAAAAATCCACACAATTTTAAAAGAAAATAATTTTTAAAAAAATAACCTTGAAATCTTGTAATGTAAGATTCATGGAAATAAAATGTTATGAAAATTTAAAAACTCGTCATTTCATATAAGTTAAAAGAAAAAATTCTTCTCATACTTTTGTTAGATATGTCAAAAATATCAACCTATCAATAAACAAAAAAACATTCATTTACTACCATTTAATAAAAAAACTAATGGGTAAAATTGAATTTAAAAAATTTTATATGAATAAAAATAATAATACATATTCTGAAAATATGGATGTGGATGAAAAATATACCCCCAATAAATAATTATGTGTAAATAATCTTGGATAATAATGAGATTTCCAAATTATCCCATACCTCAGGTATAATTTCTTTTATATGCATACAAAACACCTTTATAATTATTTAAATAATTTCATTGACTTATTTCAGAATCATTTTCATTTTTATGATATCATTTATGATCATATTATCATCTATTTTTTAATAACATTTCATTGCTTCTCATTATTCGGATATTAACTGCTTGATGTTCTTATACATGTTTTGTTGAATATGTTCTTGTCATCCTTATTTGGTCATAGTTATATCATTAAAAATTTATATTAACATAATATATACCATATTTATTCATTCTATAAATTTATATAATCATGCTTTAATAAATATCATGTTGAATGAATCGCATCACATCATTGAGACGGTAGGTTGTAAATACGCATGAGTGATGATATCATTCCTATATTTTTTGAATGGGATTGAATTGGATGGTGTATAATATTTTAGAATTGAAATCATGTTATAAAAATCATATATATTTATTATATCAATAATTATA
Source organism: Viscum album (assembly GCA_963277665.1). Lineage (NCBI taxonomy): Eukaryota > Viridiplantae > Streptophyta > Magnoliopsida > Santalales > Viscaceae > Viscum > Viscum album. The sequence continues at coordinate 740,035,575 of OY728165.1, forward strand.
CCCATCTAAGTATGGTTGTGGTGAAAAACATATTACACCACAACCTGGAGACAGAAAGTCGTATGTAAGCATGCGTGGTGATTTTATTTTTTATAGAATGGATAGAAGGTGTAAAATGGTTGTTTCATAATTATAATAAAATCTATATATATAATTGATATGTTAGTTATTAATTTATAATGAGAAAAATCATGAAGAGGAATTATAATAATAATGAAGTTTGAAATAATCGATAGAGGAGATTACCTCTTCTTCGACAAGCATCCTCTAAATCACCAAATAGATTACAAGAGTTGGTATTTGAAGAAGAAAATAACCTCTAAAATATATCTAGGGATATTGATAAAGGAAAAGTTAAGGGTATAGACAAAATTTAAGGAACCAAGTGAATAGAATAGGTGATGAAGGAGGTTCGCTTTTATAATTGAGGTGAGAGACACTTTTGGAAACTCTATAAATAATAATTTATAACAAAATAAATACCCATAAAAACTCCAAAATGACCCAAATTTGAATATTCTACTAGATAAAGATTCAATATCATCAACCAATAATTTGTTGACAAGTATTTATGTTAATTTTAACCTAATATTTTTAATTAATACTATGTTATTCTACATAATTTTTAACTAGGGTAACAAAAAGTTCAATATTAAAAGGGTGAAATATTTACTTATTTGATTTAAAATAGACCATAAATAAATATATTATTAAATTTTATACCACATAGTAATTATTATATTTTTTTCAAAAATGTTTCATGATTTTTAAATAATTTAATAAAACATTATTCGAATAAATAATAAATAGTGTAAATTTTGACATTAGTCAATTAATTGATTTTTAAAAATATTTAGATAACAGGTTAAAATTGAACCAAAAAATTTATTATAGTACTAATAGGTAAATTTCATCTATAAAATTGTTTATAAATATTAATTATCCAAAATTATATTTATTTTAACATTTTTAAGAACATTTATTTGTTACACGTATTAATAAGATAATTAATTCATCAATTTGCTGTAATTATTTAATATACAAATTTTTTGAATAAAAATTAAACCTAAAACATTAGGATAAAGATAAATCTTCTAGATTTTAGAAGAATATTTTTAGTTGGATTTAACTTTTGTAAAATCAAAAATTTAAAATTCAATACTTATTGAATTATGAATGTGTCAACTTTAACATCACTTTAAATAAAATAATATAAGTGCAACAATGTCTTATATAAGGCTCAAAATGGTTATTAAACCAACCCTAGGATGGTTTTGGTCGATATATACTCTACCAATAAGATTTGATTTCCTGTCAATTAATTAATTTTTACATCATCAATGTTTAAGTCATTAAGGTAAATAAATATTTCATAAAAATTAAAAATAAATTACCCTCATAAAGAAAAACATTTTATATTTCATTTTATTATTTCTAATAAAATTTATCCTCTATATAACCTTATATGAAAAATGATATTGTTATTATAATTTGAGTGAGATATATTTTATTTTTATTTAAATATAATAAATTAAATGTCATATTCTCATCCAAGTGGCTTTAAAAGGACACCATTTAGACCCAAGGATGATTTAGGTCGAAAAAAACTCATCCAATGATATTAAGAAAAGTTTTAGAGAAATTTTATAGTAGTATTATTACCCTTAATTAAAAGTTTTTCCCTTTTACCGTATTTATAAAATTTTCTGAATATAATATTCATAATACCAAAAAATAAAGTAAATATATTTAAATAATTTGAACATAATTATTCCAAATATAGAATCCATTTTTCAAAATTCAACACAAATAAGTTGTGGTAATTAATTTAAAATTAATGTTATTGTCATAAAGAGATAACATGTTTTAAAATTTATAACATTACAAAATATTGATATATTTTTACATCTCAATTAAATGTAAATATAATTATAATGAAATAAATTATATTGATTTATAAAAATATATTCTATTTATACTTTAAAACCATTCAATATTATAATTTTTCCATAAATATTATTCTGATTCCAAAAGTTGTTTTCAACTAAAATACAGTGTATTTTTAATATTCATCAAAATTTCAAAGTTATCAGAAAAATATCACAATTTAATCCAAAGTATATTTTTATATCCTAATTACAAATAAAATGTTTGTTTTTCATATAAAAATTATTAATTTTAAATGGGTTCTCCATTAAGAGGTGAAAAATAACCCTTTTGAAAAATATATTTTTTTATACATCAAATAGGGTTTATCCATACCCTATAAAAAATATCTATTAGATGAATATCAATGAAAAATTTATTAATTAGATAACATATATATTTCATTAATTTTTTTTACTAATAGTAATACACTCAATTTATTAACACAAAAATACAAATATATAATTTATTTATATTTTTTAGCAAATGAATTTGCCATAAATTTTCATAAGTTACTTATATTTATTCTTGCTAACCTAATGACTATGATAAAATGGTCATTTATACTAAGGGTGTCTGGTGGTTCATTTAAAATCACGATTGTGTGTAATACAAGCTATTGAAGAAAAATTATTTAGATTAAATATTTCATAAAAACATAAGGGTGTTACATTCTACCCCCTTAAACTAAATTTCTCCCTCAAAATTTTTCACTTAGATAAAAAAAGATGAGGATATATTTCCCTCAACATATCCCCATGTTCCTACATTGATTCCTCAAATTAGTGTTTCGACTACAAAACTTTAACTAATGAATGGCTTATTTCATGGAACATTTTCGCTACAATCCAAAATCTATATCAGTTTTTCTTTATTAGAATGATCTTTCTCCAACGGTAGAAATTATGAGTTTTTTATATATGAAGGATTGGGTTTTTACTTTCTCAGGTGAGATACATAGAACACATCATAATGTTGATATAAATTTGGTGGAATTTCCAATCGATATGCTACCTTCCCAACATGATCCAAAAATTTCAAAATGATTGATATACCTATGGATTAGTTTTCCCTTATTTACAAATCTCATTACTCTCTTCTAGAAATATATTCATAAAAAAACCATGTCACTCACTTAAAAATCTAGGTATTTTCTACAGTTTTCAGCATAACTTTTTGTTGACTCTAGGATACTCTGATGTGTTGTTGAATAGATCTGCCCTTTTCTAAAATTTCATCAACAAGATCAGGTCCTAATAGCTTTATTTACCCAACATCATCCTATAAAGTTGGTGTTATACACTTATTTTCATAAAGGGTTCCCTAAGGATCCATCTGAATACTATAGTGATTTCTATTATTGTATAAAAATTCCACCAGACATATGTGTTGATCCCAACTACCTTGGAAATCCATATAGTAAGCTCGCAATATGTATTATAGAGTTTTAATTATCCTCTCAGACTAAATGTCTATTTGAGGGTGATAAAAAGTGCTAAAACATAAATCTATATCTAGATCATGCTAAAGAATTTTTTAGATCATTAAGGTAAACCTCAAATCCTGATCAGATATAATACAAATTCATACTCCATGAAATATTTTCACATAATTTACATTTGTACTAGAAATATTATCAAGAGAGAAATCCTCTATAATAGAAATAAATTATACATAATTTTTAAGGTGATAAACTACAACCCATATAGAATTATGGCCTTTAGATGTTTTAGGAATTCTAAAAAAAATCCACAGTGATGTTTTCCCATTTCAATTATCATATGGGTAATGGTTGTAACATCCTCTAAGACTGATATCATTTAGCCTTAACTTGCTAACATGACAATCATAGAGAGAAATCTTCAGAAACACCTCTTTTCATGCCATACCACCAGAAATAATCATTCAGGTCCCTATAAATCATTGTGATTCAAAGGTTAATAGAGAATAAAGAAATATGATGCTCATCCAATATATCATTATTAGTTATATTAATGTAGGGATACAAACATGATTACTTGACCTTAATATTCCATCCCATTCAAGGTTGAATTCAGGAACATATTTCATCTTCTTTTGTATCTATATATCTTTCTTACATTCCTCCCAAATCATCACATTTGTATATGGTTAACCATTCAATTGATAAATATAATATTTCACCCCTTCCTTTAGAGTATCAATATACATCCTTTAAAAATCCATATTTATTTGATCTTTTTTTATCCACATCTTTGATATGATAGAATGGTAATTTCGACTCAAAGAATCTTCCACCTTGTTTGTTTTCCCAGGTGGTAATGTATTCAGTAGTAGTAATATTTTCTCAACTCCAACCATCTTCTCTGATGCATATTCATCTCCTTTTTTGTGAAATTGTACATTAAACATTTATGATTAGTATATTTTTCACAGTTTTCACCATAAAGATAAATGCTCCATATCTTAAGTGCAATGAATACCATAGCTAACTCTAAATCATGAGTTGGGTAGTTTTTCTAATAGATTTTTAATTGTCATGAGGCATAAGATATCAGCATATCATTTTTCATGAGAACACAACGCATAAAATTTATTGGATGAATCACTATAGATCACAAACATTTCTCCACTACAAGGTAGTGTGAGTATAAGTTCACAAGCTAAACTTATTTTGAGATATTTGAAATTCTCTTCACATTCCTCCAGCCACATGAACTTAACTCCTTTCTGAGTCAAAATCGTGAGTTTAATAGATAATCATGAAAATCATTCACTAAATGTCAATAATATCCATCTAAAACAAGAAAAAATTAGATCCCAGTTACTATTATGGGTCTAATCTAACATTTAATAACTTCTATTATTGTTGGATCTATAGATATCTCCTATAGTGAGATTATGTGACCCCAAAATGAAACTTTCTAAAGCAAAAAGTCACACTTTTGTATTTTTTCAGGAATCTTCTCCTTTCTCAGGGTCTTCAGTACAATTCTCGTGTGATCTTCATGTTCTTCCTTACTCTTTGAATGGAAATGAATATCACCAATAAAGACTACCACAAACTAATCAATATAGTATTCAAAGACTATATTAATTAGATCCATGAAGATATAGGGGGAATTAGTAATACCAATCAAAATCACTATAAATTCATAGTGTTTATACCGTGTATGGAATTCCATTAGTGATATATCCTCATTCTTGACCCTTAATTGATGATATCCTAAATTAAGATCAGTCTTGGAAAATTATTGAGCTCTGTGTAGTTGGTCAACTAATTCATCAATTTATGGAATAGGATATTTGATCTTCATATTGGTCTTTTTAAGTTCTTGGTAATCAATGTAGAGTCTCATTGATCCATCATTCTTATTACCAAATAGAATAAGTGATCTCCAAGGTAATGCATTAGTACATATTGATCCCATTTAAGGATTATCTAAGAGTTTCTTCTACAATTTCTACAACTAAATTGGGTCCAATCTATAAGGTATCTTTGTAATAGGAATAGCACCCAGTTTGAGTTCTACTGAAAACTCAACTTCATGATTTGGTGGAAGACCTGGTAATTCTTCCAGCAATATGTTATCAAACTCACGTATAATTGGTGTATTCTTAATATTGAGTTTCTCCCCATCCTTATGTGATATATAAACTTCATTTATAGGAATTTAGACCCATATGATGGAATAAATATTCACTCGAAGGTCATACTCATCCATACATTGAATGATGATCATAGATTGATCTAGAATTTGAAATTTTACATCCCTTCCTTGGAAATTAAAATTCTCTCCATATAGAGAAAGCCATTCCAATATAAGAATCACATAAAATTACACTATAGGAAGGATCACAATATTTTCAAGAAGTGGATTCCCTCTAACTTCTACCAGAGAATAATTATAAACTTTTGATGCGACCATTGTGCCATTAAGAATTGTCACAGGTAACTAAACATCTAATTATTAAGGTAATATGGATATACCCATAGAATATTATTCATATATATATGAGTGGGTGGATCCATAATAAAATAAAACATTTTTTACTTTAAATAGGATGGTAAGTGTACCTTTCAATACTTCATTATCATACTCCACATCACTGATAGTGATCACATGTGACTTCCCTTGTCTTTGTTCTTAAGAGTTTTCTAACATTGATTATCATCAATAACCCTTAGATTATTTCATTTATAGGCATAATGTCCCATTTCCATTCACGTGTAACATTGAGGTGTAAGAGGGTCATTTTGTGTAGCCTTTTCTCTATTCACATCATTAAACAACTTTTTCCCATCACTTCGGCATTCAACTGTGTGATTACCTTCTTTTCCACACATAAAACATTTAATATTCCCTTTAAGATAATTTCATCCATTTTTATTTCCACACAATGAGAATAAAGTAAAAAACATATTCATTTTAGTGTGGGCTTTATATTTTCCCTTGAATCACAATTTTCTATTCTCATAAACCCATAACACCGATGGGTTACTCAAATATTCATCTCAACCTTTAGGGCACATCAAACGATTTCTTCATAGCTATTGAATTACCTTAAGGATAATTCCATTAGGAGACTTAGTTTTAAGACACTAAAGAATCAACCAATTTTACTCTTAGGTTTGATAATAATTCCATAAGCGTACCTTGGATGTCTTGAAAAATTTTATTCTTAGGTGCCATTGGATTTGTTATCCTTTTGCTTAAGTTTAAGTAAATTCTTCTCTATCATTGTTTGAAGAATAATAGGTATGTATGTATTGAAAAAACATTCTTGAACTTATCCCATTCCATGGATTCAATTTCATTTCTTTTCCTTGTATTCTTTATAAATTTCCACCATTGATCAGTTTCACCATCCAAAAAATAGACTGCTAAGATGACTCTATCATGTTCTTAACATTGGAGTACTGAATATACCTTTTCAATGTTATTTATTCACTATTAATCCACTAATGGATTATAAGACCCACTAAAATATGGTGGACACTACCATGTGAAGGAATCAATAGAATGGTGTTCCCTCCTTTGCTTGTTTAGAATTCAAGCATGACTCATAGATTCAAAAAGTTGTGTGATAAAACCTACAAGATTTTTCATTCAAGCTCCCATAAAATTTAGTTTCATAGAAACAATTCCATTGAATTTCTTGTCACATTGATCATTAATGTGGTTACATTAGGTTCCATCCATTGACTAAAACAAAGAATTATTGGGTGATAAAAACTAATCATAATGGGAAAACCACATAATGATGAATAAAATTTCAATTTAAGAAACATTATGTTTTATCCTATGTTATTTATGATCATTTATAAAACACTAAGACCTTAACCTATACATGAAGATATCATTTGTGTTTATACTAAGGTTTTTACATCTTAGTTTCCAATGGTTGACTATATAATTTCTCTAATACAAACTATAATGACCAAAAAAATAAAAAAAAAATATTAAATTAAATTTGAAGTATATTCATTAAAAAAATAAAAATTCCATGATATGACCATGTAGGTATAGTGTCTTTAGAAACTGGAAATCATAAACAACTAGTTCATAAGACATCTTCATTGTCTCCCACTTATTTCTTCATAACTAGACCCCCTTTTGACATATCTTATATAATACCCTTCATCACGACCTGGGGAAAAGAACCATATGAAAGGGTGAGCTCAGATACTTAGTAAGGGTAAACAAGGGAGATATCAATCATATCATAATCACAAGATATAAGAAAATAACATTTTAAAATCATATCCTGCATATGAAAGATCATGATATACTTCCATGGGATAAATAATTAAAGTTCATAAGAATCAATGAATGTAATCCCAAAATTCATAACATAAGACATTTTGTTTTTGGAATACACATAATTATAGAAAATCTTTTCCTATTAGTCAAGCCTCATTTCCATGACCATCACAGCGGACAATGTGCATTACTGAACCGAGTTCACTCCTCGTTATAGCATTGTATTACTAAACCAAGATCATTTCCCATTCCATCCATGTATATATCATGAGATATAAACCTTTCCCCAATGAATTGTAGGGATATATAGGTACCAACAATCTTATAATGAAATCATTCATCCTAGCATAACCTAAGGGATAAAACAAGTTTCTTAAACATCATTCCAGCATAACACAATTCATGTAAAACAATTAGATTTAAAAAATATAATTCCATTAAAAACATAATAAAACCATAAGAATAATAGGGATATTGTACTTGAAACATAACCCTTTTAAATAATTCCATAATATATGGAAAATAATTTTTATTCAACTCTTGAAAATAATTCATGACAAAAATATCCTTTCCTATTAAAAAACATTTTCTATTCCCAAAATGCCACAAAAATTTAAAAGAAAAGTATTTCTCTGAAAATAACCATAAACCCTTGTAAATAAAGGTTCATGTAAATTTGGTGTTATGAAAATTTAAAAACCCATTATTCTATATAAGTTAAAAGAAAACATTTTTCTCATACATTTTTCAGATAAGTCAAAAAGTACCCCATCTCAAAAAATGACAAAATATTCCATTTCTAACATTTAATAAAAATTAACCAATTGTTATAATTTACATTAAAAATTGTATAATAACATAGATAATATTACATATTAAAAAAAACACATGGACAATAAATATACCCCAGTAAATACTTACGTATAAGCAATCTCAAATAATAACGAGATTGTAAAATAATCCCTTACCTTAAGTCTGATTTCGTATATATGTATCTGAGCATTCTATATATTGATTTATATAATGTAATTTAATTATTTCAGAATCATATTCATTTTTATGGTATCATATATTTTCATATTATCATCCATTTGTTAATAACATTTCATTGTTACTCCTTATTCGTATATTAACTGCTTTATGTTCTTATGCATGTTTTATCGAATAAGTTCATGTTCTTATTATTATGTCATAGTTATATCATTACAAAATGATTTTAAAAAAAATATATAAAATATTTTTTAATTCTTTAAATTTATATAATCATTCTTTAATGAAGATCATGTAGAATTAATCACATCACATCGTGTAGAGGGTTGGTCGTATGTATGCATGAACGATGATATCATTCTTATATTTGTTGAGTGGTATTAAATTGGATAGTGTATAATATTTCAGAATTAATATCATGTTTTAATAATAATATATATTTATTATTTACATCATTATACCCATCAGAATAAGGTGGTGGTGAAAAATAGATTACATCACAGTGTGGAGACTGTAAACCGTACATATGCACATGTGGTGATTTTGTTTTTCGTAGGATATATAGAAGGTGGAAAATGGTTTTTCATAATTATAATAACATATCAGTATATAAGTGATACTAGAATAATTAATTTATAATAAAACATGTAACTTCCTGATTCCGGAAGCCACCCAAAGGTGCCCCGTAGTCAGTTGGTCACATGACCTCAAGCGCATTTTTCCGAATGCCAGAGGCTGTCGACTAGCAGCGAGGGCCTTGGGTGTGATAGTGGGGAAACTATACCTTCATTGGTAGAGTAACACAGCAGAAGTAAATCAAATAGCAATATCAGAAGCAAGAATAATCCATAAAAAAAGTAAACAGTGAAAGATTGGAAATAATAAACTGGAGAACACGTATATATATGAATGATTCATGACACATATGTCTAGGAAAGAAGCCAAACAAATCACAATTATGGAATACAATATTACTAAACCGAAGTGCAAAAGAAATCAAGTAAACAACTCCTCATCAGAGAAAGCCATAGCTTGGTCCCCTGCTCTCCAGCTCCACAGCAAATCAAGTACCATAAGTAGAAGGGTGCTTTCGATTATCTATACCTGCAACAATATAATCTGTTTGGGCCCAAAAGAATGGTCCAAATAGGGTGTGAGACTAAATCCGAGTAGGAAACCACCACAAGATTTGTTCCTAATAGTCAGTGAATATATGGCAGGTAATAAGTGCAGAAAGTAGTAAACAAGGAAGTACTCAGCAGTAAATAATCCACAGTTTCAATGCATTCAGTTTCATATATTAAGAAACATCTAATCAAAATAGGTAATCACAACCAGGTAATCACAAACAGTAAACCTCTAGGAATTACTCATAGTCAATCCCTTATGGTCCTACCTAGAAACACAAGAAAGCATCTAAACACAAAAGGTAACCCTCTAGAAAGTACTCACAGCCTATCCCCTCTGGCCCTACCTAGCATCACAAGAAAGCAGCTAAACACAAAATGTAACCCTCTGGGAAGTACTCATGGCCTATCTCCTCTGGTCCTACCTATCATAGACTCTCTGAGGAAGCACTCGCTGTTAATTACTCCTATAGTCTCATATCGGTAACTAAAGGTTCTCTAGGTAAGCACTTTTGTCACATTCCCTTTGTGGCCTATGTTGAGGAACTACAACACTCTAAGGAATCACTTACGTCAATTCCCCCTATGGTTTCTAGTTGTAAGTAAAATAGACACTCTGGAGAAGCCCTTACATCCATTCTCCCTATGGTTTACTATACCAGGTTCTCACGGCCCTGTGTAAGTCAAGCAGGTATCACAACACATAATGGCTGAGGTAAACCTCAAGAACTACTTGGCTAGTAGTCTATAGAAAAACTACATGTAAGGATACAAACACCCCATCCTATTATACTAGGCATGGAAGGTAAACAGAATCCTAATAGTCAAACTAGACCCAATTGTCAAAACAGGCAATCATTCATGGGAAAACACTTCCAAAGTACAACAATTGACCCTATTCACATTCAATTAACATCTACTCAAGCATACGAGCATAATAGGAAACCAATAAGGCAGAAATTGTAAACGCACAATACCTCATTCATGGGTATTGGAAATTTTTCACATATATCTCAAAGACATTCAATAGAAAGGCACAAACCACCTACCTCAGTGTTGGGAGATAAATATACTTGATTCACTGGGCTTGAATCACCTTAGAATGCTAAAGATCTACAAAAATGTCTAAAACATTCAATATAGGATAACTTGAGAGAGGAATAGGAATAATTAAATGAAGCTAAAGAATAAAGAAGACCATACCTAGGCGGTCCCACCTCAATTGACGGCGGTCAAATCAGAGATCGGATGCTCAGTAGAGGGCTCAGAGAAGGATAGTGGTTTTACCTTCACTCTAGGATGAACCAAACCTAGAAGGATGGATTTCTTTCAATAAGACGCGACCCCAGTGCGTTTAATGAAAAAAAAAGTACACGGCGTTTAATTTTAAAGTACACGATGTGTACTTTCCCTTACCGAGCCCCGCATTAGGCGGCCTCCAGGTCACCGCACACGGTCGTGTGCATGGCCGATACATGGCCAGCACTCGGCTACCCGCAGTAACTGAGTACAAGGCATGTACTTTTAAAGTACCTAGCGTGTAATTAGAAAATTTCCAGAAACACCTATTTTTCCTCAAAAACACTAGAAAAGAAAAAACATACCTGGAAAGAAGATCCAGGTTCTTAAAAACTTCCCCCCTTAAAGAAATTTGTCCCCAAATTTCCCTAGCAAGGCGGCGTAGAAGAAGAAACCCCGAATAGCTCTAGCCACTGTTCTTGTACATCGGCCTCCCTCTCCCAAGTCTCATCTTGTACTCACCCATGCTATGATAGAACTCGTACCAGAGGGATAGACTGGCCACAGAGAACCTTCGTACTTTGATCAACGATCTGGATAGTATGCTCCTTGAATGATGCATCCACTTCCAACTCAACCTCCTCGGGTTGTAAAACATGAGATGGGTCTGAGAAGTAACGTTGAAGCTGAGAAATGTGGAAGATGTCATGCATATCCCTATACCTCTAAGGTAACTGCAACCGATAGAAAACCGGCCCAACTCTCTCCAACACCTTAAACAACCCAACGTACCTCAGTGAAAGCTTACCCTGTCTCCTAATCCTCTTGTGTCCCAACCTTGGTGTGACATGCAGGAATACTTGATTCCCAACTTCGAACTCTAGAGGTCATCTCCACTGATAAGCATAAGACTTCTGTCAAAACTATGCATTAGCCATCCTATTCTAAAACAACTCTATCTGCTTTGTGGTCTCCTGGACAAGACGAGGTCCTAGTATTACTGCCTCTCCTACCTCCAGCCAAAATAAGGCTGATCAGCATGGACTATCGAACAATACCTCGTGAGGTTCCATCTAAATATTTTCTTGAAAACTATTATTATAGGAAAAAACAAATAGAGTTATGTTTTTTCTCCCAAGAACCTCCAAAATTCAGGATACATGCTCGAAGCATGTCCTTAAGCACCTGAATCGTATGCTCAGGATAGCCATATGTCTATGGTTGGTAAGCTATACTCAAAAGTACCTGTGTACCCAAAGCCTTCTGAATCCCCTGCCAGACTCGAGATGTAAAACATGTATCTCTTTCTGAAATGATGGAGTGAAAAACTCCATGTAAGAACACAATCTCATGGATGTACAACCGTCCCATCTCATCAACACTAAAGGTCTCCTTGATCGGTAAAAAGTGAGAACCTTTGTGATTCTATCAATGAAAACCAAAAATGTATCATTACCTTGATGTGACCTCAGTAAACCTATCATGAAATCCCTCGCGACATCATTTCACTTCCACTCAGGAATGGGTAACTGTGGTAAAATCCTTGTTGGTCGTTGATGCTCCGCCTTCACCTACTGATAGGTGGAACACCTCATGAAAAAACTAGAAACATATATCTTCATAACTGGAAACCAATACTAATGGTGTAGATCATGATAAATCTTGGTCACACCAGGATGAACTTCCCAAACTGGGGAATTAAAGTCCCACATCAGCTCCTTTCATATGTCTGTCGTCACCCATACGTGCTCCTGGAATTGCAAGATCTCATCCTCACCTGTGGTCCATCCAGGAAAATGGTCCTCTCCTGAAACACTCTTCTGTAGGACTAGGCCTTTTGAGTCTGATAGTTGACTCATTCACACTTGATCAAGAAGGGTAGAGGTAACCGCTACAGAAGAAAGAAACGTCTCCCCTATCTGTCATGCACCACCAAATGCATCTCAGAGAATAAAGCCATAATCTTCCAATCACTGCTGGCCTCTATAATTGCATGTATCTGAGTCCTCCTTCTCAATGAATCAGCCACTGTAATTCCTTTTTTAGGCGCATAGTCAAGCTCAAAGTCAAAATACTGAAGGTACTCAACCCACCTTTATTGTCTCATATTCAGATCACGCTGAGTGAATATGTACTTGAGACTCTTGTGGTTAGTTAAAACCACAAAATTCTCTCCTAGAAGATAATGTCTCCAATAGTGTAATGAATGACCACAGCTGCCAGACCAAGATCGTGCATCAAGTAATTCCTCTCACATGGCCTCAACTGCTGATACCCATTCGCAACGACTCTTTCCCCCAATATAAGAACATCTCCCTGAATGATACCTGATGCATCATAGTACATAGTAAATCTCTTGTCTGGATCTGGAAAGACTAGTATCGGTGCTAAATTCAACCTCCCATTCAGCTCCTGAAAGGCTGACTCATAAGAATCTAACCACAGGAACTTTTCACCATACTTATTCAGGCCTGTAAGTTGCTCTGCTAAGCATGAGAAGTCTTGAATGAAGCATCTATAGTATCCAGCTAGCCCTAGAAAACATCTTACTTCAAAGACATTCTTCATCTTCTCCCAAGAAATTACTGCTCTCATTTTCTCTGGGTCTATTGATACTCTTATCTTCGAGATAACATGACCCAAGAAGTGAATCCAGTCCATCCAAAAGTGGAATTTTGAGAGCTTAGCATATAATTGATGCTCTCTCAGTGTACTCAAAACGATCTCAAGAGGTGTTTCATGGTCATGTAAAGTTTGAGAGTACACCAAGATATCATCCACGAAAACCACCATGAAGGAATCCATGTATGGATGGAACACTCGGTTCATCAGTGCCATGAAAACTGCAGGTGTGTTCGTGAGACCGAACAGCATAACCTTATACTCGTAGAGACCATACCTTCTCTAAAAGTTTGTAAGAGGTATATCGGATGGTCTAACGCGTAGCTGATGGTAACCAAACCTCAAGTCAATATTCGAGAACACTCGGGCTCCTAGAAGCTGATCAAAGAGATCATCAATCCTATGCAAGGGATATTGATTCTTGACCATCAACTGGTTCAACTTCCGATAGTCTACACAAAGCCTGATGGTACCATCTTCATTCTTTGCAAAAAGGACAGGCGAACCCCAAGGAGAAGTATTGGGTCAGATGAAATTCTTTTCTTGCAACTCCTCTATCTACTTCTTGAGATCCTAAAACTCTGGTGTAGCTATCCTATAAGGAGAAATGGACATCTATGCCTCTCTTGGAACGAGCTCAATAGATATTTCCACCTCTCACTCTAGAGGAAAACCTAAAAAGTCCTTTAGAAAGACGTCCCTGAAATGATCCACCACTGGAGGAAAATCCACCTGTGAAGTCCCTTGGTCATCCAGATAAAGAATAGTAATCTGGGTTGTAACTCCTCTCAACCCATAATACTCGGGTCCCGCTCTTCTTTCCTGGACATCACATTCTCCCTTATGGAGAAACGATCCACCCTATGGTGATGTGAAACTCACTCTAAGGCGATAGCAATCGACAACTACCTAGAAGGGAACTAAACAGTCCATTCTGAGAATGACATCATATCCTATCATCTCTAAGACATAGAGGTCCCATAAGAAGTGACACCCACCAACCTCTAGAGGGAACTCCTTACACTATCGCACACTAGTCATACTAGTCCCCAATAGAGTGTCTTGTGTCAAGATATCAGAAAAAGAAAAGATGTAGATCCCAAGGATCACCATAACAGAAACAGATATAAATATATGAGAGCCCCTATATTGAAAAGAGTAGAAGCTAAATCTAAAGAAACTAAGATCATACCTCGAACTGTAGAGGGTCCGAGATTTTTCTCTTGTTGGGTCTACTCCACTGCAAAAGTATGACCTACACTGTGGCCCTGTGACCCTGTCTGTCCACTCTGAGCTGATCAACCCTGTTTTTGTTGAATACCGGGTGACTGGATTTCACGAACACAACCTACACCTCATCCTAAATGGATAAAAGAACTCTAGTACCCAGATTGGTGAGAAACTGGTGGTGATGATCTTAAACGAGGAGTTATAGAAGAACCATTGTCACCAGCTGCAGGTGAGAAGATCTGACAGAAGCACTAAAGATGACCCATCTTGCCGCCAGATTGTCACTCCACTGGGTCTCTCGGGTAGTGTGTCCTCATATTCCTTCACTTCCCACACTGGTAGCACACCACCTAACTTCCAGAAGAAGTTTCTCACCTCCTTGTATCTCCACACATAGAATCTCTATGACTCTTCCTACTATCAGTTGGAGGAATACTAACTCTAGATGTTGAGCCACCTTGGCTCAAAACTCTAAAATCCCTCAGATTGTGCTCAGTGATCATCTCCTGGTTGACTATAGAAGTGATTGAAGTCAACCTGAAGATGTTCACCTGCCATCAGATGTCATACCTTAAACTATCCTCAAACTTCCTTACTAGGAATAACTAGTCACCTCCTGGAATAGGAATGAAATGCTGCAGTTTGGTAAAGTTAGAGGAATAATCCGTAACCGAAAGAGTACTCTTCTCTAGAATCATAATCTCTTGGGCTCTATTGGTGCTCAAGGTCTCTGTATAGAAGTAGTCATATATGATACACTAGAACTCCTCCTAAGCCATAACATAATGATGTCATGCCTATGAGATCACATCCCACCATCTCTTGGATGAATCCTGAATCATATACGTAGCGAGCTTCACCCTCATCTCTGGAGGTATATCCAGATGCTTGAAGTTATTCAGCATGCATTCCAGCCATGACTCTACAGCCTGGGGTCCTCCATCCCCTAAAAAAGTGGGAGGATGCTCCTGCTAAAAGAACCGTGTCAACTCTGCCATCGATGGGGCCAGAGGCGGTGCTCCCTGAAAGTTCTACATCATCCTCATAAATCTTTCCCTGAACTGTGCATTAGAACTTGTGTTTGGTATAATAGTTGGTGCCAAAACTGTCACAACAGGAGGATATGCAAGAAGTCCCTAATCAGCCACATCCAGTGTCTGATCACCACCTTGTAGTTGGAGAACAACTGGAGGTCATCTCGGTGGAATGACTATGAAAGGTCAAATGCACACCTTAGATCAAGATCATCAAGGACTGAGAACTGGAAGTATAATAAGGTAACAGGAGAAAGAAAACATTCAAGTTTTGTAGAACATTATTACACGGCATGTACATCCCCTACATGGCATGTTCCCATAAGCCAAACACATGGGTGTGTACTCCTACCAAAACTAGTCGTGTAACACCCCAAACACACGGCGTGTTGTCCTAACACACCGTGTGTATGTGAATCCTCTTCCCCTTCCTAGGTCCCCTTACATGGATAAGACTAATGGTTCTCCTTGAGGAAGACTACACTATATGTTTGTGATAGACACAGTGTGTACTAGACGAGCTTCACCGACCCATGTTGTTAGTGACATGGCTGGATACACGGATCACACTACATGGCATGTTCCAGATGGACACGGCATGTACTAGAAAGATTTTTCTGACCCATGTTGTTCATTACACGGTCGGGTAACCGGGTTACTCTACACAGAATGTTCTAAATGGACACGGCGTGTATTAAAAAGGACTCAACTGACCTGTGTTGTTAGTGACAGCGTCAGTTACACGGTTCTACAACACGGCGTGTACAACCGGTACACGGCGTGGCCTACCAAAGATTCCAAACCCCGTGTCCCCGCCCACACAGTCTGAGACACGGTTAGAGGCAACATGGCGTGTAATTATAGTACATGGTGTATACTTAAGAAAAATAGTTTCTTCCCAAACAGAAGAACACAAGGCATGTATTCAAAACTACACGACGTGTATTCTAGGTTTTTCCAGATAGTAAGCCTCAAAAACTACTCTGAAGACCATAAAAACACTGAAATGAACATTAAAGTGCCAAATTATGATCTGTGAGGGCCTATACTCCCCACGAATCAAATCTTGGAATCTTATACATGTTATAAACAAGGATAACGGTGCAATGATCCACCATATTCCACTCCATGAAGGCCCATAACACCTCAAGAACTAAATTTTTCCATCCATTCAAGAAAAACCTTACACAAAACAACACCTTATAAAACAGCAGGTATTCTATCAAGGAATATATCACAATATCATGCATATTTAGCACAATATCTATCACAACAACATGCAATCGCTAATGTACCTTAAATGGAATGGCATGAATGCATGACATGTGATCTCTAGCAAGTGAATGTATGATGCATGAGATGGAATACCCTCATCTCATTAGGTTTCAATAGAAATATAACCTCAATAACATCACCAATAATAGCACAAAACATGTAAATCACCCAATGGTGAAATAAAATCAACTATAAAATTGAAAAACCAGAAAATTTTCAATAACGAGGTAGATTGGATTTTCCCTGCACATGGGTTAGCTACTCCTGGGAACATCTTATTACCAAGTATCTATTCTCTCCTATCCCTATCTATAGGCTCTAAATAGTAAATCAAGAGAAAATAATTCCACTGATACCACTTTGTAACATCCCAGATATAGAATCCACCCAGAGGCACCCTGTACCCGGTTGGTCACATTGCCTCAAGCGCATTTCCCCGAATGCCAGAGGCTGCCGACTAGCAACGAGGGGCTTGGGTGTGATAGTGGGAAAACTATTCCCTCATTGGCAGAGTAACACAATATAAGTAAAAAAAATAGCAATAGCAGAAGCAAGAATAATCCATACAAAAGTAAACAGTGGACGACTTGAAATAATAAGCTGGAGCACACGTATAAATATGAATGATGCATGACACATATTCCTAGGAAAGAAGCCAAAAAATCACAATGCTGGAATAAAATATTACTAAACCAAAGTACAAAACAAATCAAGTAAACAACTCCTCATCATCACAAGTCATAGCTTGGTCCCCTTCTCTCCAAAACCATAGCAAATCCAGTATATAAAGTAGAAGGGTGCTTTCCCTTATCTATACCTGCAACAATATAATCTATTTAGTCCCATAAGCATGGACCAAATAGGGTGTGAGACTAAATCCTAGTAGGAAACCACCATAAGATCTATGCCTAATAGTTAGTTAATATATGGCAGGTAAGAAGTACAAAAGGAAGTAAACAAGGAAATACTAAGCATTAAACAATCCACAGTTTCAATGCATTCAGTTTCATATATCAAGCAACAGCTAATCAAAATAGGTAATCACAAATAGGTAATCAAGAATAGGTAACCCTCTGGGAAGTACTCACAGTCAATCCCCTCTAGTCCTACCTAGCAATATAAGCAAGTACCTAAACACAAAAGGTAACCCTCTAGAAAGTAATCACAGGCTATCCCCTCTGGTTCTACCTAGCATCACAAGAAAGCATCTAAACACAAAATTTAACTCTCTGGGAAGTACTCACAGCCTATCCCCTCTGGTCCTACATATCATAGACACTCTGAGGAAGCACTCTCCATCAATTCCTCTTATAGTCTTGTATCGGTAACTAAATGTGCTCTAGGGAATAACTTACGTCACATTCCCTATGTGGCCAGTATCGAGTAACTACATACACTCTGAGGAAGAACATACATCAATTCTCCCTATGGTCTCTCATCGTAAGTAAAACAGACACTCTGGAGAAGCCCTTACGTCCATTCTCCCTATGGTCTACTACACCAGGTTCTCAGGGCCCTGTATAAGTCAAGCAGGTATCGCAATGCATAACGGACAAGGTAAACCTCAAGAACTACTTGGATAACAGTCTATAGCATAACAGCATGTAAGGATACAAACACCCCATCCTACTATACTAGGCATGTAAAGTAAACCGCGACCTAATAGGAAAACTAGACCCAATGGTCAAAATAGGCAATCATGCATGGAAAAACACTTCCAAATCACATAAATTGACTTATTCACATTCAATTAACCTCTACTCAAGCATAAATGCATAGTAAGAAAACAATATGGCTGAAATAGTAAATGCACAATACCCCATTCATGGGTATTGGCGATTTTGCACATATATCTCAAACACTTTCAACAGAAAGGAACAAACCACCTACATCGGAATTATAATGTCAATATAATTGAGTCTCTGGGCTTAAATCACCTTAGAACACTAAAGATCTATAAAAACGTCTAAAACATTCAATAGAGGATAACTTGATAACGAAGAGGAATCATGAAACAAAGCTCAAGCATAAGGAATATCTTACTGAGGTGATCCCAACGCAATCGACAGTGGTCGAATCGAATGTAAGAACCCAGTTATTAATCTTGAGGTACTGGTTTATTCTTTTCCTTTTTCCTTAAGTGTTTTTGAGAAAACAAAGGAAATGTTGGAAAATCCCAAATTTATGGGTACACGCCGTGTACTTTTTCCACACGCCATGTACTTTGGTTGTGTAGGATTAGTATACAGGGCGTGTAGGCATGCCAGCGATTAAGGGTGTAAAAACGAACTACACATCGTGTACTTAGTAATACACATCGTGTAATCAGTCGGTAGGTGAACAGTAAAACGGTGAAAGTAACTGCCAGAGTAACGATAGTATATGCCATGTACTTAGTAATACACGTTGTGTGATCAAGTCGGCAGATGAACAGTGAGGCGGTGGAAAGAAGCCGCTAGTGGAATAGTTAAAAAATGGAAAGTACACGTCGTGTACTTGAGAGTACACACCATGTAGTTGTGTTTTTTCATTAAAAACCATCATCAGCCTCCTTATTCATCAGAGGATGAAGAGAACTCACTAGTAGCCATGGGAGAGGAGGTCGGGACTTGGAGGAGCTCTCAATCTCACACCGGGACTCCGATTCTTCCGCTGTTGATCTCATCTGAACTATGCGAGTAAGGCCTTCCCTCTTCTTGAATCGTTCCTTCATATTCTTTCCCTAAGGGAAGTTATTTGGGTTTGAATGGGTAATCATTTATCTCAGATCTACATCATTCTTGGTCATTTCGAGAGGCGCCTTTCACGTATATCGATCAGAGGAGATCGAGGTAGGTGGTCTGGTGTTTATTTCTGACTGTCGAGTTTATTTTGTGTAATGTTGTGTTACGCACCCATGTTTGGGGTGTATTATGGCTGATTCCTTGACTGTTAAGATACCTAGAATTTCATAGGTAATTTAATGAATAGGTATAAACTACTATTTGGGATCGTTGACTTGATCCAGGGCCACCCCGTGGGTGCGGTTCCCCTGTTTAGCCATTTGGCCAGGATACCCATGTGTATGCCATTATTATAGCATGTTTTGAGTTTTTCTTGATAGAATATATATATATATATATATATATAAATTTCTTGCTTATGTGTTAGGATCGGTCCTATTACTTTCTTTGCCTGAGGGCAGCGTTTTGCTTAGCCTGAGGGCAGTGTTTCGTTTAGCCTAAAGGCAACTTTTCTTATGCCTGTGGGAAGTAGCTTCTATGCCTGAGGGAAATATCTGGTATGCTTGAGGGAAATATCCATTATGCCTGAGGGTAGTCACCATACGGTTTCAATTCTGTTTACCAGTGGTTGAGGACTAGCATGTCTGGGGACAATGTTTACTTTAAATATTCATTGTGGTGATTTATTACGTTATACCTGACAAGCCAAAGCACAGGCTTGAAATTGATAAATAATTATTAACATGGCAATGAAACTGGTAGAGATAGTTACTTTTGATTACATCCTAGTTTACTGCATGTTATTATTGCACACTGTTGTTGCATATTTTCACTGACATTTGGGCACGGGCCTTCGGTGGTTGCCTACTGGGATTAATTTCTCACACCCTATTTGGGTAATGTATTGGGCCCAAAAATATTATATTTTTGTATTTGTCGATAAGGTAAAGGTTCCCTACACAGGTACATGATTGTTGCAGGGGAGTATGAGAGCATGGTGCCGAGCATAGGCTTGAGATGCTGCTGAGTTCCTGTTGCACTATTTTGGTTTTGTTTATTGTACCTTTGTACCTTGTGTTGTATTGTATCTAATTGCAGTGTATCCTGTTTTGGTTGTTTTCATAGAATTAGTGACATGTTGCATCATTATATATATATGACTGCTGGTTATATTTGACTTCAGTTGTCCATTTCAGGTCTATATTGTTTACTGCTTCTGCTTTTTTATGTTTATATTTTTTCCCCACTGCGATACACTTTGACAAATGAGGGCATAGTTTCCCCACTATCAGTCTTAGGCCCTCACTACTAGTTGTTAGCCTCTGGCATTTGTGGAAATGCACTTGAGGTCATGTGACCAACCGGGTTCAGGGCACCCGTTGTGTGGCACCCGGATCTGGGACGTTACAAAGTGGTATCAGAGGTGGTTTATTTTTTTTTTTTGACTTACTTTTTGAAGCCTATAGATGGGGATAGATTGGAATTGGTACTTGGTAATAATTTATTCCTGTGAGTAGCTAACCTGTGTATAAGAAAAATCCAATCTACTTTGTTTAATTTCAATTTTTTAGTTTTACAATTTTACAGTTGATTTGATTTTCACCGTTGGGTGACGCACTTGTGGTGTGTTGTTTATACTTTATATTTGGGTTTTATTTATTTTCAACCTGATGAGATAAGGGTATTCCATCTCATGCATCATCTAGGAACTTGTTAAAATCACATGTCATGCATAGTTTCCATGCCATGTAGGTGCATTAGTAATTGCAGGTTGTTGTGATAAATTTTGTTCTAGAATGTACATGTTGTTGTGATAGTTTCCTTGATAAAAATATCTGCTATTTGATAAGGTATTTTTGTGTGAGGTTTGGTGTAATGAATGAAAAACATTTGTTCTTGAGGAGTATGGGCCCTCATTGACCAGAATTTGGTGGATCATTGACTTGTTTACCTTGTTCATAACATGTATAAGATGCCAGGATTTGATTTGTGGGGAGTATAGGCCCTCACAGATCAGAATTTGGCACTTGGGTGTTCGTTTCAGTGTTTTTATGGGATCTGGAGTAGTTTCTAAGGATTTCTATCCAGAAAACCCCAGAATACATGCTGTGTAGTTTTGTATACATGCCATGTACTCTTTTGTTTGGGAAGAAATGAAAAAAAAATTAAGCACACGACGTGTACTCTATGTACACACCGTGTTGTCTCTAATCATGTCATAGGTCATGTGGGCAAAGACACGAGATAGGGAAGTTCTTGTGGGAACACGCTGTCTACCAGATGTACACGTCATGTCAGCTTGACCCAGTGTCTTCCCGTGTGACTAACAACACGAACGGAGAAAATCTTAGGATATACACATTGTGTCCGTATAGAACACACCGTGTAGGGTCAGCCGAATATCCGACCCTGTCACGAACGACACGGGTCGGTGAGGTTCGTTTGGGACATGCCATGTATCTGTGGGACATGCTATATAGTCTTGACTGGTGAGAGACCATGTGTAATTGGCCATGTGGCTGGGGAAACAAAGTGGTGTACACGCCGTGTGCGGGTGTAACACACCGTGTACCTAGGGTTGAGACACACCCAGGACGGAATCAGAACATGACCATATAAAGGCTTAAGGGTACATGCTGTGTAGATTTTATACACACCGTGTAGTCTCTTTTTGCCAGTTATTGTGATTTTCATTCCCTTTTTTCATAGGCACACTTAACCGGACAAAATAAACCTCGACAGTAAATGAAATATGGTGTGTGTTTGAATTTACAGATTCATGAAATCGAGACAACCTCGAGTTACTCTCCAAGAGAGTGGTGATGATTATACTCCAGAGATGGTAGTACATGGGCTACTGATAGTTCCTTCAGCAGTGCCAGATGTGGCGCCAGCCATTATACCAGACGCAAGTGCGGATGCGCAGTTCTGTGAAGGCTTCATGTGGTTCATGAGGACCTTCCAGGGAGCACTGCAGGTTGCCACATCTATGGCAGAGCTGACACGTATATTCCAGCAGCAGCATCTACCTACGTTTTCAGGGGATGGAGGACCACAAGCATTGGAGTCATAGCTAGGTTCTATGCAGATGATCTTCAAGAATCTAAAGAAACCTCTTGGGAGGAGGGTCAAGCTCACTACTTACATGCTACGTGATTCTTCCAAGTGATGGTGGGATGTTACCACCCAGACTGAGCATCACCGAGACATGGTGTGGGAAGATTTTCAGGCATTCTTCTATGAATTTTTATTTCTGGAGATTCTAAGGGAAGATCAAGCTCAAGAGTTCATGAATCTGCAGCAAAGTTCCATATCAGTGATGGACTATTCTGCCCGCTTCACCGAGCTATAGTTTTGCACCTATTCTGGTGGGTTATGATATGTTGAGGGCTAGATGCTTCGAGGATGGTCTTCGATATGACATCCATGTGCTGGTGAATGTTTTCAGGTTTCCAACAGTGCATGCTATTGTGAACCAGGCACTGATCACTAAGCAGAACTTGTATAAAGATAGTGGTATGGACCAGGGCAGTTCAGCACCAGTCACTAGTACTATTTCTACCGGTAAGAGGAAGAGGCAGATGGATTTCTCTCACGGTGGTAGTACTATCTAGAAAAATTCTTCAGGTGGCCAGGTGATGTGCTACCAATGTGGTAAAGAGTGGCATAAGAGACCTCAGTGTCCACGTGACTCAGTGGAGTGCCGATATTGCGGCAAGATGGGTCATCTTCAGCATTTTTTCAGGGCATTTCCACCAGTGACTAGTGAGAGGGGTTTTGTGCAGACTCCGCATGTAGGAGTAGGGACAACATCTTCTTACTAGTTAGGGAATTGGAATATGTCAGGATGTTTAGGATGGGGTGGTGGTCGTGGTCGTGGCAGATAGACACCAGGATCTTAGAGATAGCATGGTGGGTCAGCTTAGGGTAGCCAGGCTATGTCACAGGGCTGCGGCACTGGGCAGGCATATGGAGTGCAAAAAACCCAACAGGAGCAGGATCCCAGACCTTCCTCTGTCATAGGTACAATTCTAGTTGCTTCTGTTTTATCTTCTGCACTTTTCGATACTGGTGATATGCATATCTTTATATTTGTACCCATTGTGGAAAGTCTTGGGCTCTGTGTTTCTTCTTATTCTGATATCATGACGCTAGACACTTCGTTGGGGATTATAACGGCATGTGTGCGTCAGTGAAAGGAGTTCTTCTTAGAGGTTTATGGGTGTCACTTTCTATGGTACCTCTATGCCTTAGACATGACGGGATATGATGTCATTATTGTGATGGACTGGATGGTACCCTTTCAAGACTTTGTAGATTTCTATCGTCGCAGGGTGAGTTTCACATCACTAGAGGGAGGAGAGTTTCTATACAAGGGCGAATGGTATGTCTAGGCGATCCGAGCTGGACCCGAGCATCGAGGGCGAGGTGGAATGACAACACAGATTGAAATTTTATATCTATATGACCAGGGAACTTGTCAGAAGGATTTCCCTCTAGTGGTTAATCGTTTCAGGGATGTCTTCCTAGATGACTTTTCAGGTCTACTTCCAGAGAGAGAGGTGCATTTCTCTATTGATCTTGTGCCAGGAGCAGCATTGGTGTCCATTCCTCCTTACAGGATAGCTACACTAGAATTGCAGGAGCTCAAGAGGCAGCTGGAGGAGTTGCAGGCAAAGGGTTTCATCCAACCCAGTACTTCTCCTTGGGGTTCTTTTGTCTTGTTTGCGAAGAAGGAGGACAGTACGCTCACACTTTGTGTGTATTATCAGAAGCTTAACCAGTTTATTATTAAAAACCAATATCCCTTACCATGGATTGATGATCTTTTTTATCAACTTCGAGGAGCATGAGTGTTATTGAGGATTGACTTGATATCCAGATATCATCAGTTGTGTGTTAGACCATCGAACATACCGCTTATAGCCTTTCGGAGTAGATATGGTCTATACGAGTACATGGTCATGTCGTTCGGTCTCAAAAACGTGCTACTAGTTTTTATGGCTCTGATGAATCGTGCATTCCACCCATATCTGGATTCTTTTGTGGTAGTCTTCGTGGATGATATCTTGTTATACTCTCACACTCGACACGACCATACCTCCCATATTGAGATCATACTGAGTACACTAAGAGAGAATCAGTTATATGCTAAGCTCTTAGAGTTCCACTTTTGGATGGACCATATTCACTTCCTGGGTCATATTATCTCATAGGCAGAAGTTGCGGTAGACCCAGAGAAAGTGAGAGCAGTATTTTCCAGGGAATAGCCTAAGAATGTGTTCAAAATACAGAGTTTCTTGGGGCTGGATGGTTACTACAGGAACTTTATATAGGACTTTTCCCACTTAGCAGTGTCGTTGATGGGTTTGACTAAGAAGGGTATGAATTTTGTTTGGATAGAAGCTTGTGAAACAGCCTTTCAAGAGCAGAAGGGAAGGTTGACATCAACACCAGTCCTGATACTTCTAGAGAAAGGGAGGAGCTATACAGTTTATTGTGATGCACCAGGTATTAGGTTGGGATCAGTATTGATGTAGGGTGATCGAGTAGTTGTGTACGGGTCTCGGCAATTGAGGCCACATGAGAGGAATTACCAGATGCATGATCTTGAGTTAGCTTCAGTTGTTCATGCGTTATGTTGTTGGAGACATTATCTGTTGGGAGAACATTTTTTGGTGTTTACGGACCACAAAAGTCTTAAATATATCTTTACCCAGTGTGAATTGAATTTGAGATAGTGAAGTTGGGTTGAATACCTTCAGTCCTTCAACTTTGAGCTTTCCTATACACCGGGTAAGGGTAACGTAGTAGCAGATGTGCTAAGTAATAAGACTCAGATTCAGGCAGTGCGGGAGGCCAGTGGTGAGTGGTAGATTATGGCTTTGTTCTCTGAGATGCATTTGGATGTGCACGATAGTCAGGGGAAAACCTATATTTCATCCTTAGTTGTGACTTATACCCTCCAGGATAGAGTGAGGATTAGACAACTATCAGATTCTGAAGGCCTAGTTCTACGGGAGTCAGTGGAAAGTGAGGACCCTCCTCCCAGTTGGATGATAGGAGATGATGAGGTACTGGGTATCGATGGACGAGTGTGGGTTCTAGGGGATATACATGAGGATTTGATGCGGTAATGGCATGCTTCAGCTTGGGCAGTGCATCCTAGGGTTACCAAAATGTATCATGACTTGAGACGTCAGTATTGGTGGCTGGGTATGAAAAGAGAGGTAACTGGTTTTGTAACGAGATGTTCCACCTGTCAGCAGGTAAAGGTGGAGCAATAGAGGCCAGCCGGACTGTTACAACAGTTACCTATTCTGGAGTCGAAATGGGATGATGTCTTGATGGACTTCGTGACAGGGTTGATGAGGTCACCTCTAGGCAATGATGTCATATGGGTTGTTGTGGATAGACTTATAAAGGTATCTCACTATTTTCCAATCAAGGATACCTTCGGTGTTGAAAAGATTGGGAAGTTTTATATCCAAGAGGTAGTACATCTTCATGTGGTCCCTCGTTCTATCATTTCAGATAGGGACACCCATTTTATGTCTCATTTCTGGCAGAGATTTTAGAGGGCACTGGGTACACAGGTTCTTATGAGCACAGCTTACCACCCTCAGACCGATGGTCAGTCAGAGCGTACAATAGAGGTGCTAGAGGACATGTTGCGTGCATGCATCCTAGACTTTGGGGGCTTCTGGGAGAAGCACATACCCCTGGTCTATTTTTCCTATAATAATAGTTTCAGGAAACTATTGAGATGGCGCCTTATGAGGCACTATATGGTAGGCCATGCCGATTACCCTTGTGCTGGTTGGAGGCAGGTGAGGAAACTTTACTGGGACCACATCTCATGCAGGAGACTTCAGAGCAGGTCCAGTTGATTTAGAAGCAGATGGCTACTGCACAGTCTCATCATAAATCTTATGTTGATCATTGTAGACGACCCTTGGAGTTCGTAGTCAGGGATCAGGTTTTCTTCTGTGTTTCACCGAGGTTGGGAAACGGGTGGATCAGGAGATAGGGTAAACTTTCACTGAGGTATATAGGGGTATTTGATATTCTGGAGAGATTCGGGCCGGTTGCCTATCGGTTTCAATTACCAAAGTGGTACCCGACTATGCATGACATCTTCCATGTATCTCAGACGCACCGTTATCACTCATACACATCTCACGTTTTTCAGACCGATGAGGTTGAACTTCAGGTTGATGCATCCTTTGAGGATCATCTGATTTGTATTGTTGATAGGAGCACAAAGGTTCTTCGAGCTTGGTCAGTTCCTCTCGTACGGGTGTTATGGCAGCATGGCTGAGTGCAGGACTAAACTTGGGAGCGGGAGGCTGACTTAAATGCTCAGTGGCCAGAGTTGTTCCCAGTTTTATCTTCACCTCCCTTATAAGGGAAATTCGGGGATGAATTTCTTTAAGGGGTGAAGTTTGTAAGAACCCAGTTCTTATTCTTGAGGTACAGGTTTCTTCTTTTCCTTTTTCCATAAGTTTTTTTGAGAAAACAAGGGAAATGTGGGAAAAAACCCAAATTTATGGGTACACGCTGTGTACTTTTTCCACATGTCGTGTACTTTGTCCATGTGGGATGAGTATACAGGGCGTGTAGGCATGTCGGAAATTAAGGGGGTAAAAACTAACTACATGCCACGTACTTAGTAATACATGTTATTTAATCATTTGGTAGGTGAATAGTAAGGTGGTGAAAGTAGCAGCCAGAGTAATGATAGTACATGCCATGTACTTAGTAATACACATTGTGTAATCAAGTCAACAGATGAACAGTGAGGCGGTGGAAAGAAGCCGCCAGTGGAATAGTTAAAAAATGGAAATTACACGCCATGTACTTGAGAGTACATGACGTGTAGTTTTTTTCATTAAAAATAGGCAGTAGCCTCCTCATTCAGCAGATTAGGTAGAGAACTTTCCAGGAGCTGTGGGAAAGGAGGTCGAGACTTGGAAGAGCTCCTAATCGCACACTGGGACTCTGATTCTTCCGTCATCGATCTCATTTGAACTGCATGGGTAAGGTCTTCCCTCTTCTTGAATCTTTCCATCCAATTATTTCCCTAAGGGAAGTTATTTGGGTTTGAATGGGTAATCTTTTATCTCATATCTACTTCATTACGGGTCATTTCTGGAGGCTCTATTCACGTATATCAATCAGAGGAGATCGAGGTAGGTGGTCTGGTGTTTATTTCTGACTGTCAAGTTGATTTTGTGTATCATTGTGTTGTGAGACCATGTTTGGGGTGTCATATAGATGAGGCATTGACTATTAAGATACCTATAATTTCATAGGTAATTTAATGAATAGCTATAAAATGTTGTTTGGGATCGTTTCCTTGATCTACGGCCACCTCGTGGGTGTGGTTCCCTTATTTAGCTGTTTTTCCAGGATACTCGTGGGTATGCTGTGATTATAGCATGTTTTGAGTTTTTCTTGAGAGAAAATAGATATATATATATATATATATATATATATATTTCTTGCTTGTGTGTTGGGCTCGACCAGATACTTTTTTAGCCTGAGGGAAGCATTTTTTATAGCCTGAGGGCAGTGGTTCATTTAGCATGAGAGCCACTTTTCTTATGCCTATGGGTAGTAGCTTTCATGCCTAAGAGAAATATCTTGTATACCTGAGGGAAATATTCGTTATGCCTAAGGGCAGTCACCTGAGGGTTTCGATTCTTTTTACCTGAGGGTAAGGACTTGCATATTTGAGGACAATGTTTACATTAAATATTCACTTTGGTGATTTCTTACGTTGTACCTGCTAAGACAAAGCATAGGCTTGAAATTGATAAATAATTATTAACATGGCAATGAAACTGGTAGAGATAGTTACTTTTGAGTACTTCCTAGTGTACTGCATGTTATTATTGCACACTGTTGTTGCACATTTTCACTGACAGTTGGGAACGGGCCTTCGGTGGTTACCTATTGGGATTCATTTCTCACACCTTGTTTTGGTCATGTCTTGGGCCCAAAAATATTATATTGATCTAGGTGTCGACAAGTTCAAGGGTCCCTACACAGGTACATGATTGTTGCAGGGGAGTAAGAGGGCATGGGACTGAGGTTAGTCTTGCGATGTTGTTGAGTTCCTGTTGCACTGTTTTTGTTTTGTTTGCTTTAATTTTGTACCTTGTGCTATATTGTATCTGATTTCAGTGTATCCTATTTTGGATACTTTCATATAATTAGTGACATGTTACATCATTATATATATAACTACTGGTTATCTTTTACTTCAATTTTTCATTTCAGGTCTATATTGTTTACTGCTTCTTCTTTTGTATGTTTATATTTTCTTTTCCTGCTGCGCTAGAATTTGACAAATGAGGGCATAGTTTCCCCACTATCAGTCAGAGGCCCTCACTGCTAGTCAGCAGCCTCTGAATTTTGGGGAAATTTACTTGAGGTCATGTGACCAACCGGGTTCGGGGAATCCGTTGTGTGGAACCCAGATCTGGGATGTTACATCGGAGATCAGATGCTTGGTCAGGGGCTCGGTGAAGGATTACGGTCGTACCCTCACTCTCAGACGAACCTAACCTAGAAGGTGGGCTTTCTATCGATAAGACGTGACCCAAATGCGTTTAATGAAAAAAAAAGTACACGATGTTTACTTTTAAAGTACATGGCATGTACTTTCCCTTACTGAGCCCCACATTAGGCGGCCTCCAGGTCACCCCACACGGCTGTGTGCATGGTCACTACACGACCAGCACCCGGCTACCCATGGTAACCGAGTACACAATATGTACTTATAAATTACACAGCATGTATGTAGAAAATTTCCAGAAACTCCACTTTTTCCTCAAAAAAACTTGAAAAGGAAAAACATACCTAGAAAAAAAATTAGGTTTCTTAAAAAATAACACATGAAGATGAAGTAGAAGATAAAATAAGTTTGAAGGGCTCGGTAGATAAGATTACCACTCCTTCAATGTGCTTCCTCTGAAACACCTCTTAGAGCACTAAAGTTGGTCTTTTAAGAAGACCAGAACTTATATAATTTAAATATAGATGTTGAGAAGGGAAAAGGGAAGGTAATGGATTATCTTTATGGCTCAATATGTATTGAATAGGTAAAGGAGGAGGTTACATTTTATAACTGAGGTGAGGGGATCTTTTGGAAACTCCATAAATAATAATTTATAATAAAATAAATCCCCATCCAAAAACTTCAAAAATGAAAAAAAATAGAATATGATATTAGATAATTTTTCAATATAATCAACCAATAAACTTTTCAAAGGTATTTATATCAATTTAAACCTTATATTTTTAATTAACACTTTGTTATTCTATTTAATTATTAACTAGGGTAACAAATAATTCAATATTAAAAGGGTGAAATATTTACTTATTTAATGTAAAATAGACAATAAAAAATGCATTAGAACATTTTATACCATATAATAATTGTTATATTTTTTGAAAAATGTTTTATTATTTTAAAATAATTTAATAATACGTCATTTTGATAAACAGTCAATACTGTCAATTTTGACATTATCCAATTCATTGATTTTTAAGAATATTAAGATAATAAGATAACTTTGAACCAACTATTTAATTATATTCCTATGAGGTAAATGAAATCTTTAAAATTAAGTAGAAATATTAAATATCCAAAATTATATTTATTTTAACATCTTTAATACCATTTATTTGTTATCTCTATAAACTATATAATTACTAGATTAATTTCATGTAATTATTTAATATAAATATTTTTTTAATAAAAATTAAAAATAAAATAATATTATAAATATAAATATATTATATTTCAGAAGAATATTTTTATTTGATTTTATATACTATAAAATCCAATATATAAAATGTTATACTTATTAAATTAAGAATGTGAAAACTTTAACATCACTTTAAATAAAATAATATAAGTGTAACAATCTCTTATATAATGCTTTAAATTTTTAGTAACTAGACCCTTGGATGGTTATGGTCAATATATACTTGAGAAATAAGTTTTGGTCAAGTTTTTGGGCCCTTTGATGGTTATTATAATATTAATAAAAATTGTTTTATTGATTTCCCATCAATTAATTAATTTTTACATCATCAATGTATAAGTCTTTAATGAAATTAATTTTTTTCTAAAAAATAAAAATAAATTACCTAGATAAGGAAAAAAATGTTTTCGTTTTATTTTTTTTATAATCTAACATATATTCTGTATAACCTTATATAAAAAATGATATAGCTATTAAAATTTGAGTGATACATATTTAATTTTTCATTAAATAAAATAAATTAAATGTCATAATCTCATCCAACTCGCTTCCAAAGGACACCATTTTGACCCAAGGATAATTTAGGTTGAAACAAACTCATCCAATGATATTAAGATAAATGTTAGATTAATTTTTTAATAGTATTCTTACCCTTAATTACATTTTTTACCCTTTTACATTTTTAATAAAAATTTCTGATGTTACTATTCATAATGCAAAAAAACTAAAATAAATATATTTACATAATTTGGTCCTACTAATTCCAAATATGGAAAAAAATTAAAAATTCAAAATATATAAGTTTTAGTAATTAATTTAAAATTAATCACATTGTCGAAAAGAGAGAACATACTTTAAAAGTTAAGACATTTTAAAAGATTGAAATGTTTTTACATCTATATTCAATGTAAATTGAATTCTAATGACATAACTTATATTGAATGATAAAAATATATTCCATTTTTTACATTAAAACCATTCAATATTATAATTTTACCATATAAATTATACCATTGAAAAATGTTTTCTTTCTATGAGAATTTTGTGTATCTTTTTATTCATCAAAATGTGAAAGTTATCAGAAAAAAAATTAAAATTTCATCGAAAGAAAATTTTTATACACCACTTCCAAATAACATGTTTATGGTGTCCTATAAAAATTATAAATGTGTAAAAAACTTAATGTAAAAGGGTTTCTCCATTAAAAGGCAGAAAATCACACTTTTCATAAATATAGGTTTTTATAAATCATATAGGGTTTATTCCTACCCTATAAAAAATATCTATTGAATTAATATCGAAAATGTTTTATTAAGTATAAAAAATATTTATTTTATTAATTCATTTACTAAAAGTAATTCACTCAATTTATTAATTCAAAAAATAATAATATATAATTGATTTATATTTTTCATAAATAATTGGTAGTGAATGGATTTACCATACATTTTCATAATTTAGTTATATTTATTCCCCCAAAACTTGAAACTAAGTTAAAATGGTCATTTTATTCTAAGGGGTCTCATGGTTTGATTAAACTCACAATTGTGTGAAATGAAATCTATTGATGAAAAATCATTTAGAGAAAATATTTTATAAAATCATCCAGGTGTTACATTAAGTGTTATTAAAATGTCTCATTTTAATAGATGGAGTGATTTATGTCCTCAACTAGTAATATAATACCCTATGAAGCATATTTATCAGATATTCTGATGGATATGGAATAACTTGGATATTCCCTTGAACAATCCCAATATGAAATTCAGTAACTAATTCATTAATGAAAAAATTCTTGAGAGAATTGCAAACTTATTGAGATCACCTTCTAAATAATGTTTTCCAAACCATCCCAAGAAATTCCCACCATTGCACATTTTACCCTTGGGATGTACTCTGTTGAAATAAGGGATTGTGTATCTAAACCCTTCTAGTATGAATTTATATATTTTATTTATTAATAAAATAATTATTTTATTTATCCTTTTTCATTATTAGACTTTTAAATAAGGTGATGGAAAATAATTTTTAATATAATGAAACCAAAATTTTATTTTTGAAAATATTTATTTTAAATTAAAAATTTCTTATTTTTAAATACATAAATTGTGAAAAAAATATTTTAACAAGATTTTTATAGAATAAAATAAATATATACAAATTATAATATAATTTATTGATGTCTAATAAAATCATAATATAGGTAAGAAAATTATTATTATAATTAAAAAATATATATTTTCAATAAATGAAAATTTTGAACTAAAAATGAAAATTATCATACTTAGATAATTTTTTTGATAAAATAAATATTAATTGTGAAATCATAATTTAAAAATTATATAATGGTGAATTTTTCATAATCTTATATGATAGTTGAATTTTAGGGTAAATATTTACTACTGTATAAATGTATGGTATCTTTTATGACATAATGA
Source organism: Viscum album (assembly GCA_963277665.1). Lineage (NCBI taxonomy): Eukaryota > Viridiplantae > Streptophyta > Magnoliopsida > Santalales > Viscaceae > Viscum > Viscum album. The sequence goes on from OY728165.1 coordinate 740,068,701, forward strand.
TATTCCATAAGTGATTTAATTAATATTATAAATGTAATGCACAACTAAAAAATTGTTTAACCTTTAAAACAATTAGTTTCCCTGTTATTCTATTAATTTAAAAGACCCTTAATGAATCTTCCAAATCCTATTGTTTCATCGAAAAGGAATACCTGTGTGGTGGGAAAAAGTGATCTTATAGTATTAGTGTTGGGGGTTTTATGTTAATAAAATCATTCACATTAGGTCCAAAAATTATTATAATATTCCATTGAAACTACCAATGATTTCCATATCCATAACTGAGTATATACATTCTCTCCAAATGAAGGCGGTCAATTGGGGTTTCAAACCCAATAACACTTATGAACTCACATTGGTCCAAGAGTTGGGAGTTTAGGATCATCACACCCTTATGGGCATAATTATTTCATACCATTAGACTCTCATATAGATTTAATATATGTTCATGAATCTCATCATAATCCCATTACAGGAACGATTACCCTAAAAAATGATCAAGTGTTGAACACTTTCATATATATAAGTGGGTTCTATTAATGAGTCGGTCTATATGTATCTAATGATTTCATTTGATTCTCTATTAATGGGTATATTCTTCTATATTGAATCCATACAATAAAAAACTCTAGAATTTTATGTCATCCAAGGAGATGATTAATATTTTGAGGATATGATTGAACCTTTATGAGGCATCTGATATATCCATTTATAGTAGGAATAAAACCTCACATAGTTTGTTACACCCATGTATTTTAACATCATAAAAAATTTATATTGGGGCACTTAGGAACTGGATATTGAGATCAAGCCTTAGCAATGAATCCTACATATCATAGTTATGGTAGAAATCAATGTCATCGTAGTTTAGTCACACCCTTTTGACTTTCCTCGTGGTGTATTCCATTATATGGGAGTATTCATATTTTTCCATTGATTAAGGATTCCCAGACCGATTGAGATTTATGATTTAAATGATTTTATTATTAAAAATTTGAAAGCCCTCATAATACATTCTTGTTTTGAGAAATAAGTGATTGCATGTAATCTGTATCACTACATATTTATGTGTGAGTTATGTAATAGAAAATCCATTTTAATGTTATTTTGTGGAGCTTGGGCCATAGTAAGGAATCCTACATATCTTTGATACACTGAAGTAATCAATGTAATAATTGTTCAATTTCTTTCTCATTCTATTAGTGTATTAAGAGGAATAATGAATACATGGGAGAAGTGATGTCTTGATGGTTGGGATATCAGATTCATTTGAGGATACACACTAAGGTGGGTTCCCATTTGAGATCAAGCCATAGGAAGTCGTCCTACACATCCTAGTTGTTATAGGAATTAGATTTCTCATAGTTTGGTATGATTGGATCTTACACATTGAGGATTACCTTTGGATATTTGATGTGGAGATCAGATCTTAGGAAGGTGTCCTATGTATCTTGGTTATGGTAGAAATTAGATTCATCATAGTTTGGTTTCCATCTCAACCTTTGGGGGGATTATAGATAATGACTGTACCATAGGAAATATTGGTTTCTTGTGGTTGGAATGTCTGAGAAATGAGTTGAATTACATTGAGTTTGGTTCCCATTGGAGCTCATGCCTTATGAATATGACCTTTGTATCCTCGTTAGGGGAGGATTCATAGTTTTCATAGTTATGATTAATTGTGTCATACATACTGAGGATTCCCTTTTATATCCATTGTACAATGTTATCATTTCCTAGGACATCATCTTATCATGGACTAATTTCTGACCTGAAATGTTCTGATTGTCTTCTTGACATGTATGAAGATGTATATATATGTCTCGGTTTCCCATCGAACATGTACAAGTATGATCGCATGATCAAGTTGAATTTTCTAAAGGATGTCTCATATTTTGAATTTTATATCTAGGGACCATAAAATGATTGAGAATGGAATGTATGGAAGGTGTATCATGATCTAGATGACTTGTCCAGATGACATCATAAGATTACAGATGACGTATCTTGATGGTTTCTCCTAACTTGGCAATCATGTGTGGGGGACGTCACATGTCTTGGATGTCTTGAGGAGATTACAACACTTGATCCGTGTTTACATGTTTGTAGGATTTCACACGATCTAACTATCTTGTCTGGAGGAAGTCACATGATCTTGGTTGACATGTTTGAAGTGTTCCACATGGATTGGCTCTTTTGTCCTGGGGACATTGCATGATCTAGGATGACATGTATGATTCTTCAAATATGAGACCTATGTGATATTACCTTGTGATACTACATAACATAATTAACATGTCTAGTGGATATCATAATATTTGTATGGTCATCCTGGAGTACCTATTTAAGACTTAGGATACATGTTTCGAGACATCGTGTGACTTCATTGACATGAATAAGGGATATACCAAGATCCAAATGGTATGTTGAGGGAGTGTCTCAGTACTAGAGAGACATGTATTGGTGTTGTCATAGAATTTTTATTAGTCATACGATGTTCATGAAGATTGGTGATCATATCATCACATAATACTCTCATATTTTTAGTCATTTATCATGATTTATTGCATTTTTTTCTCAGGTTTGTCTCGCATTTTCTTATTTTAGGTTTCACGTGGCCTAATAGACATGAGTGGAGTTCATAGCCTGACTTGACTAACATTATAGAATTCATACACATTTTTTATGAGTTATCAAGAAATGTGAATATGCATACCATATGATCCCCTAGGTCATTCCACTAATTATTACCAGAAGGAATACATTGATATCACATAATTGTCCACTTTTATAAGTCTTCTCCTATACTCCCATGTATGATGGATAATAGATGGATTCCATTTTTATGTTTATTGGGGTATTTATAGGCCTCATTATCCTATTTATATGCTACATTGGGTAGTGATTTTCTCATAGATTTCAGTTGGATTTGATGGAGGGATTTGGTGTCTTGTGATTCGCATGATCCTACCATGGATCATCCATGGAATCCTGTCATATTTAACTGCTATGAGAATGTTTCACATTTACCAATTTTATTAGTCCCCATCTGATCAAATATATTTCTCCTGAAAATGTGTACATGTCAAGGGGCTTCCACCATGTGATACTAAAATGTTTAAGTGTATTCGTAAGACTGTGATTCATTTGGAAAAGAATCCATGTGATAAATGATAACATGGATGGGGGGTTTTTAAGACAATTGAAGATTTCCAGGGGACTTTGACATATCAATAACATATGTCTAAGGGCATATGAGAGATCATGATGGCCTTTAAAAGGGGACTCACATGATCTATTGGGACCTCCAAAGGCATATGACCACTTTCACATGAAGTCCAACATATCTTTACTCTTCAAGAAGCTTCCCCCTTTTCCAATTTTTTTCCATATTTTTTTCAAGAACTTTGGTTATCATGAATTTATTCATGTGTTGATGAAAACAATCACTCTCCCTATCCATGACACATCGCGTGACCATTAATGGGTCTTTTGGTGATGAATGACCAATTTCATGGACAACAATTTTTTTGTATTTTTAGTCTAAGGGCATAATATTACTCATGGATGTGCCAGAAGTCTTTCACATGATGAATGTTACATGTGAATGACTTTCTGTGGAAAGGTATAAATGACACTAGGGGTTTTGTGGTGTCTTGCAAATCATGTAAGTACGTAGCATGAAAATCAATGACCACAAAAGGCTTCCACATTTTTTTCATTATTTTACAAGGTTTCTTAATTGTTTCCCATTGGTTTCATATAGGGACACCACATGATCAATATGGGATCTTGTGATGTCATTTACACCTTTTTCCTGGTTAGTCGCTCTAATTTTGTAGGGTGCATCATGTTATAAATGTTTGATATTGTACTATAATGTGATTATTTTCATGGAAATATCCTCATATTGTTTTATAAGTTCATTGGAGAATCATATAGTTGAATGTATATGTCTGAGGCCGTTTTCATGAAAAAGGTGACATGTCAACATGTTATTGCATGACACGGTGGGCATATCGTCATTGCTTTGGGGTGTATTCAAAAATAGATGAATGCATCGTATGAATATCAATTAATAGAATTGGCTTAAATATTTTATATATTTTAATTGTTACTAGGGTTTTATATGATTGTCCAATGCCTCCCAGTTCAAAAGCCCCATGGATCAGAAGAACTCGTCCAGAAACCTTTGCAAGATCTATGGTTGTCTTGGCCGCCTTTTCAAATATAGGAATTCTTGATAAAAGGGGCTTTAGGTTATTTCTAGAAGGTCATGTGTTGCATATTTCTTGTTCATTTAACCTTCCAATGGTTATTTGATCGCATTTAATTTATAATTGTAAATGATCCACATGATCTTGTCATTATTCTCTTCCTTTGTTTTTTAGGGAAAATTATACTCATGTTTCTGGTATTTCTTCCCATATAGATTTTCCTATGCTCATTTTAAAGGCATAAAAAGATTCCTCCCCTCATGATTGATATCTGTAGGGACAATAACTCACTCTTTCAGAATTGAAATTCCCTCTTGAGTCTTTGGGGATGTTTCAAATCAGTTGTTTTGGGAAATTTTTGGTATTTAGGGTGACCATTGGTATTCTATAGAGTGACCTATAAATAGGTAATCATATAATGTCTCATTCAATAGCTAAAACAATTATCCAAAGCTCATTCGATTTGCCTCTAACACATTATCCATTTACAAGACACTCTCTAAGAACTCTGTCAAAAGACTCTATTCACATGACCTCTCCTTAAGATCTGTTCCTATGATCTGTTTCACAGTGATGCTTCATGAGATCCACCTTTAGTTATCACTTATTAAAATAAAGACAAAATATATATTTGGTAATTTATTAAAACCTAGACTAATTCAATGGTTGTATTGTTGTATTTGTATGTTTTTTAGGATCTGTAAGTTCAATCACATGATCACCTGATGATTATACGGATCAGATGACCATTTTTTGGTCACGTTATTGCAAGAATTATGACTAGTCATCTGGAAAGTCATCTTGTGGATCATGAATTTCTTGAGATATCCATGGATCATGTGGTTCTTTATACCTGTATCTGGACATGTGATTTAAAATCTCCTTATGGTTCATGTGATTTACTTGATGGTATCGATTTGATGAATTTATTTTAATGGGATTTTGTTTCTTAGTTTTTTCTTCTTTTATATATTCCGAATACTTTTTTAATATGGATTATAACCCTCATATGTATTCCCTTAATAATAGCCAAAGGTTGATGATTTCTAGGTACCATAATGATGAACATTGAAATTGTGTGTATTCTAGTAGTGATGTTTTTCATAGTCTTATATCATTCAAAAATCAAATATATCTTTTATCACACAAAATTATTCTGTATGGATTCACTATGCTAGATTATTTTACATTCCTTGTATTGACTATAATAATTCATCTCACTGGCTGTCAACATATCTTGATTGTATTCAGATTATGTCTATTGAGGATAAAAAACTAGTTGTGTCATAGTCATAGGGGTGGCCCTATGTACTATTAAATTACCATGTTAGTCCAGAAGGCTAAAATTTCATCCACATACCCATTTCAAAAATCAATTCAAGGATATTTTTCTTTTCCATGAAAAATCTTGATGGGGGTGGAGCTTGAAATGGGACATGCATCCTTGAGGAAATGTTTCTGATGAATGATCATTTCCATTCTGGGTTAGTCAAAGTTGTTCGGGATTTTCTGACTAGCTACAGGATATCCACCATTGTGAGGAACTATGGTTTATTATTTTTGCATCTATCACCAATTGGGTCTCCTAAAATAATGGATTAGCTGCTAGTTACCTAACACTGAATCCATCCATTTATCCCATGGTAAAATTGAAATCAATCTTTAGGATGTCTTCCATCTAGGCAGCATATCCCCACTTTATAAAATGTACAATAAGTACATTCCTGTTACATACATCTAGGATGAACCCACACACACCCTTGTTTTATAAAAGTGTATGCTCAACATTTTGAACAAAATTTTAAGGAAGGATATGAATATTCACTGACTCGTTTATTTCAAAGATCAAATCAATATTTTTCTCTATCATAGTGGTGTTAATCGACCATTATACACCTTCACTAGTGACATTACAAGTAGGTCCGTGAAAATGGAATGTAATATTGGAAAATCCTTGAATAAAAAGAATATATCTCATGGGGCTATTGGGTGAGGCTAGAGATATTATCAAACATTAGGTTAGAGGGTTATATGGTTCTGTTAATTAAAGGGTGTATTATCCCAACTGGGGACACATGCTCAAGAATCTTAACATTCACGGTGGTGATGGATTATTAGTTATAAGAGGGAAAAACTCTCAATATAGTTTTTCTAATTTTTGTATTCCTTTACCATATTCTAGTCCATGTTCAATGGGTAAAAATCCTTTATAATTTTTTTTCCTTTCCTAACATTATTCACCTTGATAGGGGATAATTTTCACTACTATAAATAACAAAAACACTACCAAGATACCTTCTTCTTTATTGTACCCCATAAAACTAAACATTTCAAGTGATGAAGGAACAATTTTATTATATAATGAGGTGGTTGAAATGCTAAGTTTGTTTGATT